>CM060979.1:157655382-158905382 GCA_030765065.1 Deroplatys truncata
TAACCTGTGTCGCATCGGTATTGCTATTGCTGCAACTTCGACAGGACTCGGGGGTCACGAATTCGATTTGAGGATGGCAGGAATTAGTAAATTGGTTCAGGAAATGATTTCCTGGTAGAGCTGAGGTTCTTCTTTTCGGGGTGATGATTAACTGAGTTTTAATAATGCTGCCGGCTAAACTGAACTATTATTTATTTGTAAAAGATTCCTTTCTGGTCGACCCGCCATCTTCATTTGTCGAAGTCACTTTCATTTACTTTAAGGTTCGCGAAGCCGCGACTTAAATGTTTCTCCGAGCGCCTCTCCTGTTAATTTTCCCTCGGTTTGCCTATGTTACAACCCTTTACGCCAGATCTTTGATAATTTTCCGTCGAGTTCTTTACCCACCGTCGCTCTTGCTAGTTTTCGAAAGCGTACTCCCCTGAGTTTCCACACTTTTCGCCAGTTCGTAAAATCTCTCCCACTTTTCTTATATTTCGTTCCGTCTTGGGTTCAAAACGTATCATGTGACATTTACGCGATCTTTCATTCGTTATCACTTTATTTCATGACTCTTCTTTTTGGTCCTGTCCACTTAGGCAACTTCCACGTTTAATTCTGACAACTTATTTTAAGTAAAATATCTCCCATGAGCTTCTTAGATCGAAGACAGAACACGTACACTCTCTGACTGTGCTAAGTTTATGATCTTTTGTCCGTGTCACGTCCGAGCTGAGATACAAAGGCTAACCTAATAGACTTCACGGCACCATATGCGACTGTAGGCTATTTCTCACAGAGCAGGTAAGTGTCTACCTGGCCTTTCGCTAGAAAACAAAGTTTGCCTTCCTTCCTTCCTTTTCGGCAAAGCTTATTACTGGTATGAATTTACAGAGCAACGTATTCAAATATTATTTCACTTGATTTACTTATTTTACATTTGATGACTTTATAACCGATTACTCTTTATACTAATCCTGATTCACAAGTTTATCTCAGCTTATGAATTATTTGTCATTGTTTTATTATATTTCTTATTAATATTATTTTCGGCATTAAGTTTTATATTTAACGTTTACATAATGTTATTATTTATTTTTCAATAACCGGCTTCACTGTAACCTTTAGCAGTTTAAACTTGGTTGAATTCTGTGGAATGGACAGTAACTTATATGGATGCAAAAGGGGGAAGTACAAATCCTTTTACGTAAAGCAAACTTACGAATAATCCTAAGCGTGGCAAAATAAGCTAATATTTGCGTTTGTTCAGCATTCACTGCTGAAGAACGAAACTGACTTACTATAAAATAGAATCGAGGTAATTTGCTTTATCAGATAAAACTTTTTGCTAGATAACACCGTGCCATTTATTATGCTTTTAAATCCTATTAGAGCCCGTAATCGGATTCCACTCTATTTAAATCTTAACACTCGTTTTTATTATCTATCTCAAGGGACAATGTTTCTACAAAATCTAAATCCCAATCATATATGTTTTGAGCACAAGTTTGGCGAGGGAAAGGCGGTTTAAGCTACGGCCTAGTATAGCCCCTGTTGGAGAGGTATGCTACACAGATGCAAGTACAAGGATTATTTAGAGTGCCCATATTTTTACCGTTGTATATACGAGTAACTATTGTGGGTTAGTGAAATACACCAATAGCCGTTAACGCTCGTTAAGAAAGCTGTTGTGATCCTTCCCTGGACAAATACCTATGTGATCAAAAGTATCCGGACACCCTACAAACATACGTTTTTCATCTTAGGTGCATTGTGCTGCAACCTACTGTCTGGTACTCTTTATCCGCGACCTCAGTAGTCATCCGACATCGTGAAACAGCAGAATGGGACGCTCCGTGGAACTCACGGACTTCAAACGTGGTCAAGTGATTGGGTGTCACTTGTGTCAGAAGTCTGTACGCGAGATATCCACACTCCTAAACATCCCTAGGTCCACTGTTTCTGATGTGTGAAATGGAAACGGGAAGGGACATGTACAGCACAAAAGCGTACAGACCGACCTTGTCTGTTGACTGACAGAGACCCCGACATTTGCAGAGGGTCGTAAAGAGTAATAGGCAGACCACCACACAGGAATTCCAAACTGCAACAGGATCCATCCAAGTACTACGCCAGGCGTGAGGTGAGAAACCTTGGATTCCATGGTCGAGCGGCTGCTCATAAGCCACACATCACGCAGGAAAATACCAAATGACGCCTCGCTTGGTGTAAGGAGCGTCAACATTACACGATTGAACAGTGGCAAAACGTTGTGTGGAGTGACGAATCACGGTACAGAATGTGGCGATCCGATGGCAGGTGTGGATATGGCGAATATCCGGTGAACGTCATCTGCCAGCGTGTGTAGTGCCAACAGTGAAATTCGGAGATGGTGGTGTCATGGTGTGGTTGTGTTTTTCCTGTAGGGGCCTTGCACCCCTTGTTGTTTTGTGTGGCAGATCACAGCGCAGACCTACGTTGATATTTTAAGCACCTTCTTGCTCCCCACTGTTGAAGAGCAATTCGAGGATGGCGATTGCATCTTTGAACTCGATCGAGCACCTGTTCATACTGCACGGGCTGTGGCGGAGTGGTTACACGACAATAACATCCCTGTAATGGACTGGCCTGCACAAAGTCCTGAATTGAATCCTATAGAACATCTTTTGGATGTTTTGGAACCCGACTTCGTGCCAGGCCTCACAGACCTACATCGATACCTCTCCTCAGTTCCGCACTCCGTGAATAATGGGCTGCCATTCCCCAAGAAACCTTCCAGCACCTGATTGAAAGTATGCCGCCAGAGTGAACGCTGTCATCAAGCCTAAGGGTGGGCGAACACCATGTTGATTTCCAGCATTACCGATGAAGGACGCCACGAACTTGTACGCCCTTTTCAGCTAGGTGTCCGGATACTTTTGATCACGTAGTGTATCTGCTCATGATAAATCTGTGGGACAAGAACTGGTAATTTTACTTGGCCGCGGTTATTAGAGGCAGATCGTTTTCAGGTTGTTGAAATGTAGTGATCGGACGATACCAGTATTTCTCGACACCAAACTGATTTTCGAGCACCATTACTCGATCCCTCAATACTCACTTTATAAAAAACTGAACAGGCGATACCTTAGATTATAATGGACAGAAGTATTGCTAATTGTGATGTTATATATGATGAATTGAAGCGAGTCGTTACATATTAATTCACATCGCAATTGCACTTGTTGTTAACTGAGAAGTGCCATTTAATTTATAAGGTGATGCTTTTTTCATTTAATTATGTCCTTCTTAGCAGTTTTCTGTGTATAAACGCATGTAAACAATTTTGTATTGTATGCCAATTTCGAAATTGTTACTGTTTGACATTCTCCAATTGGCAGCAATTTCTTTTATCTTGATAATGCCATATATCCCCTGTTGTTAGTCAAGGAGGATGATGATGGTAATAATAATAATAATAATAATAATAATAATAATAACAACACTAATAATAATTCATTTTATTTACTTCCCGTTTTATGTAACTATATTTTGTGCTGAAAACTTTCTTTTTAAGGGTTTTATATCCATATATAAATAAACAATAGATAGTACTCTTTATTCTGCTATCTTGAAAAAATAAACAAACATACATTTTACACGACAATCAAGCAAATATTTTCATGCGCTGTATTGTCTACGTCTTAGGTTCTGATTTATTTATGTTGGGTTCACAGGTTTTATCACCGGAGTAGGTATACGTAGTGGAGTCACCAAGCCAGACTATTGCAGAAACGCCATTTAGCGTCAGCTAAGTCAGCTTCATTCGCATCTCAATTAACGCTGTATATTACTTGAGTACTTCTACTCCTTCCCTCACTGTTTTGCATGTTTTCATTTAGACACGAGAGTCAATGAAATGTTGCATTGATTCACTCATAGGAAACGCAGTCAAGGTTTAAAGAACTATAGTCCACGTGCGAGGCAATAATGTGAAGTCTCGACTCATTTCATTCCTTATCTACCATAAAGTTGAACAATACAAAACTTAAAAATTAGACGTATGAACGTCTATCTCAAAGAATTAAATACACTTCGATACCACCTAGTATCGACGGTATCGAGGTTCCATGCCAATTGGAAAGCAACATCGAGTGGAATTGGAATGGAAAGTAATCAGGAGTAATAATATTTATCATCTGTTGCAAGATATTTAATAAATAAAAAATTATTTAATCAGCTTTTTTTCTTTCAACCTTTGTCCACCTCACCAATCTTGATTCCATAAATTACGTCTTAGATTAAGCGCATTTGTTGAGAAATTACACCCCGTAGTTTCGAGACGTATGCCACTATATGTTACCATTTTATTTTGTCTAAATTAAATTGAGTTTTATTTATGGACGCCGTTTAACTACTAAGGCCATTGGCGTCCTTCTATATTGAGCGTGAAAGACCGGAAATGATGCTCAGAAGCTCTTTTATCAGGATTGAGTTCTTTTACGTGCCATAAATCTACGACACAGGACCACTGGTTTTACTTCCCTTTCGATGGAAGCCATGGGACTTTTACGCCCCAAAAGAATCCATTGTCCTCCGCTTTATTTGCATTTCACCCAAATATTCACTATCGAAATTTCATCACATTGAGTTCATTGAACCAAAATCATTTTTATAAAATGTGTGTGTATCTGAACAATATAACTAAAACGAGCCAAATCTACAAGAAAATCAACAGTCCCATAAATTCCAAACTTCATGTTTAAGACCAGCATCTTTCAAGGATGAAACATGAAGCTCCTCACGAAATTTCCCCACCTACCCTTTACATAAAAGAAATTTAGATATATTTTATGTTCACAAAGATGCCTCTGACATAAAGGAATAAAATATATCTCTTAAATTTTCTGCAAAAATTCTATAAAGTCTCTTCATTCGGATTGAATTTTTTAATTTGTATAATTGGGAAACTATAAGAGAGACAGATAAAAAGATTACACAAAAATGCTAGAGGTATTTAAGATTTACGGTTTGTGTCAAATAACATTTTTCTTTCTCTTAGCTATCTTCGAGATATTCAATATTCAATTCTAACATTTTATCTATTTGGAAGTGCTATCTGGAATAAACATTGTTTCTAGATGTTTTTTCCTTGATTTTAGATTTATTTCCTTTGTATACCCCCTTTAACTTCTTTGGTCATATGTGGTGGCTTTGATTTGAGAAACAATTTATGGTGTTAATACTTGTTTGCTTAACGTTGGTTTTACCAGATTTTTACTATCGAACACCCATTAACTCCCACATCCTACTTCCAGACAGGTGACGATTCTAGTTAATGGAAACATCCCCGCTCCGGCCGGGGAATGGAACCGCGGACTTCGCGATTGATCTGGATGTTGTATACAGCTATGGGGATACCGTTTAATTTCTGGGAAAGTATTTATAATGATGTAACGTGAGTGGAAGACTTGTGTTTTTTTAATTTTATCTATAATATATTAGTATAAGAAATGCATGCAGTGCTTTTCTTTCACATTGCGGCCAACGTACAGCTGCTCGCATTCCGGATGCGCAGCTCCGATTCCCATCTACACAGTTAATAATATAACTGCAGTTACAATTACAATGATAATAAGTACACCTTATCATAAGATATGGTTGGAAATGTCGTTCTCTTCCCAAGCATTTCTGACATCTTTTCGGGAAATTTTCATTCACGAGTTGAATATCCAAATTTCAATGAATTTCTCGCCCGACGTTTTATTTAGTTCTTACAATGTAGATATGGAGTTTGTTGCAGGCATCTTAATTTTTCATATGATCATCACATTCGGGTAAATTTCTGTAATTGGGTTTTAAGAAATGATAAGAGTAATTGACATGCGCTTAATATTCTTCTCTGACGAAGTACTGTTCCATTTATATGTCTGTGTTTCGTAGTAAAATAACAGATATTGGAGTATAGAGAAACCCAGTTTTACACACGAGATACCCTTGCATGACCGAAAATTGGCGTGCAGTAATTGCATACAGAATAATAGGACCTTTACTTTTGAAACAAAAATAAATGCAGTTACAGGAATGTCATAAAGGCAAAGGTAAGAATAACGGAGACGCCCCGAAACTGGGACAGAGCACCGTACGCAGGCTAGTCGGCCTATTTGCTTCCAACGTGACCCCTGGGAGGGAGGGAAGAAGGGAGAGACCCGAAGGGCGACCAGATCCGGATGGCGACGGACGCAAGTATGTACAGGATCACTAACGTTTCCAGATAGAACGCATCCGACGCCGCACGGTCCCTGCCCACAAGCCGCCAACCAACAGGGTCCCTCGGAGCGGAGCCCTACGCTGAAGAGAGACCTGGCTGAGCGCGCAGCGACGCCAGGGAAGAAACCTTCCCAGAGCACAAGCCACCGTCGCCTGCTCCTACAACCCTGAAACACATGGCAAGGAAGATGGTGGGTACAGGAAATGAGAGGAAAGAGAGTCGTGGTAGAAGATGAACTACCTAGCATCCGCCTGGCGATCCTGGGAAACCACGAAAAATCCATGGACCAGAGTGGGCGGTCGCCGGGGATCGATCTTGGGACCTCCCGACTGTGGGCCACAGAGTAACCTTCTGAACCATTTCGCTCGATACCAGGATGTCATTATTCACGCCATTTTTGAACAGATGATTGACGTCAATGTCAGTCTAAATTTTTCTAACAAGATTCTGCTACCGAGCATACCGGTGATGCGTCAAATTTAATTCAGGAAATTTATGAAGATAGGTAATTAGTAAAGAATTGTGGCTTCACTGGTTTAACCGTATGCAATTTTTATCTTTGGGGGAATGCAACAAACCCCTATAGATTGTAAGAAAGAAGAAAAAAAAACAGGCGAGAAATTCACTCAATTTCGATATTGAACTCTCGAGATGAAAATTTCTGAGAAGATGCCAGAAGTATGCGGATAGAGGAGGACATTTACAACATCTCTTATGATAAGGTATGAGCTTATTATGACTAATTTTAATTGAAACTCTCAGAACATGGATCGGTCGGAGGTATTATAACTATTTTGGCGGTAGACCGAGCTGAGCCGGCCGGTGTGCTAGCCGCCTTGCGGTGGCCGCTGTGCGAGAGAAAAGCGCTGTGTATAAATTTGTAATTTGTAGAGAAAGTAGTTTATGCTTTGCACATTAGATTTTTCTTTGATAAATGTGTTACACATTATACATGGTTAGATACAGGGCTAGTAAATATACATAAATGATGCATAAAATAGGTTAGACGATGGTGAATATTGTTTGTAATTCTCGGTAACTCTTTTTATGAGCTGTGTGATTAGTATTCCCGCCACATATATCTTTTTCGTACAACAACGGTATTCATTGTTTAGAACAAACAATGGTGTTTCATTATATATCTTTTATCACAAAGAGATCCTCAAGCGCAGCAGCAGTGTTGGCTTGCTGATAACCTTGGTTTATTTGCCAGATATTCCAACTGAGAAGAGCGAAGACACACCAGTGGCGAGTTCCATATCCTCCGAGCCCTGTTCATCATTCTGTATCACGTTTCTAGTGTCTAGAGATATGAACTTTACATAATTTATACTCCACATGGAATACATTGACCCGTCTGAGGTAGCCCTACTACATGGAGATCTCAAGCAGTGAATCCCACAGCCTCTAACTTGTTTTACTGTAGGACACGAATCGATGCAGATTCTTGTTTCTTGAATTGTTAGTATGTGAGTGAAAAAAATCTAATTTGTTAGATTCACGTGCCTTTTTCTACCTTATATTATTTATTTTTGGGCATAAAAACTTATCTTTGGAAAGTTTATATTTCT
The DNA here is from genome assembly GCA_030765065.1 of Deroplatys truncata. Taxonomy (NCBI): domain Eukaryota; kingdom Metazoa; phylum Arthropoda; class Insecta; order Mantodea; family Mantidae; genus Deroplatys; species Deroplatys truncata. The sequence continues at coordinate 157,663,183 of CM060979.1, forward strand.
GTCTGCTTCATTTTAAATGAGATAAACGTTTGCAGAAGTAGCTACGTTACAGATTTCTGTTTAAATGCAAAGGTAATAGAGATGGTTTCAGAACTGGATGCTATATGCTGGCCTTGTACATAGTCGTTCCATATATTTGCGAGAAACATCTCAATGTCGACAGGATTTTAAAAGAATGACAAAGTATTGGACACTTCAAACAATTAAAACGGATATCTCAGAAATGAAAACCTACAAATAGAATTATTTTTAATAAACTGTGCATGTTAAAGAGCTCTACATTTTTCGAGTATTTCGATTTCGTCTATCCCTTAAGGTTTAGCAGTTATTTAAAGAAGAGGACTTCTTTCGTATGAAGAGGGCTTCACAGACTTTTCTCAGCAACTTCAAGGCATGCACTTTATTTGTCGTGTGAATATCTTTAATATATGGTATTTAAATCAAAATCGTTAGAGCCAGGTTTTAGAAAATAAAAAGATTCGAAAAATCTTCCACCTAAAAGGTAGTTTTGCGGTGGGAGGTTCTTGTGTATCTTTGTGTATCGTGTCGTATCTTTGAAATGTATTGAACCTAAATACCAGTTTGGTATTTATCCAGCTTGTTTTTGAATTATGCTGTTCACACACACACACACACACACACACACGCACGCACGCACGGAAGTTTTACTAAAAATGCTTTACTTTTTTATTCAAGGGACATAAAATCACGTATTTTCAGTGATATCTGGGTATCAAATTTTTCTGTGGAATACAATACTTGCCTTTCTACTACACGTAGTAGGTAAAGTAGCAAGAGATACACAGAAGTGTTTATGTCTCAGAGTACCAGTGTTGGAACTTTGTCCACTGATTACCTAAAGTAGATGAGGCGTTGTAATTTAACAAAAATTCGAAACATATATTCCACTGGAATCTCTGGTATTGGAGTACCTGATAAACTCTGAAGAACGTCTCTATCATTGAATGCTGCACTATTCATGTTACTAGCAGAGGGTTAAATTAAGTATCTACATCTATAAGACTGAGAATTTTGGATGCATTGGTTATTACCTTCGTACTTTATTACACTATTTAGGAAACCTCCTATTGCAGCATTGGAGACACTCTTTACTCCATTGCATTTAGTTGTAATGAAGGAGGCCAGAATGGCACTCTATATACTGCAACTCGTTATGCAATTCAGAATTCCTGAACTAGACTCAGGTTTGCTAAGAATTAGGAAATAGGAGATGTATCTTCAGAATTTCCGTCAGACTATATAATTCAAATTAAACACTTTATAAAGAACTTCGGGGTCATTATTTGTTCCTGAACGTTGGACGGATAAAACTCTGGAAACTCCTGAAAAACTTTGCTGTAGTTTACAGAAGGCTCAAAGGATGGCTTAGAACAGGATCAGGAGTATATGGTATAAGAACAAGGGGCAAAACGCTTTCTTTCCTTGGATGAATATGCTACTGTTTTAGAAACAGAAATTTATGTAGTTATTCAACGTATACATGAAAACATAACGCGAGTTTACACTGATAAACAGGTCCTTATTTTTTCAGATAGCCAGGCTGCACTTAAGGCTCTAAGTAGTCATAAGGTAACGTCAGAACTGGTTTTAAACCAACTAAATATGTCACAAGCTTGACAGAATAGAATGAAGTTCAACATATCTAGGTGCCGGGTCATAGTGGTATGGAGGGAAATGAAAAAGCTGATGAATTTGCAAGACAAGGAGCAGTTCATAATTTATTGGACCAGAGCCGGCTCTAGGAACACCTCGATGTTTAGCAAGAGAGGCTATTAAGAGCTGCTGCAAAGCAGAACCTCACAACAACTGCCTTTAAAATTCCAGGAAACAAACATGGTAAACTATTTATTAGAAAACCATGTAAGAAAAGAGCTGAAAGCTTACTTAACTGTAACAGACTTCAGCTGAGGACAATTATTGCATTTCTCACAGGACATGCTCCTATAAAAAGGTATCTTAACACGATGGGGTGCTTTAGGGTAGCTTAGGCTGCAGATTGTGCAAGAAAGACTTAAACAGTCCAGCACATTATATTTGCCCCTATGAGGCGCTGGCTCACAGGAGATATATTGCTTTTGTAAAAATGTTTTTGGAACCGGAATAATTTGAAAACACATGTGTTATGTAACTGTATTCCTTGGTAAAGGGCACAAGCACAATGAATTGGTTTAAAAACGATACAGGTAGCACAATAAGCCCAGGGCTGAAGTGCGCCCAGAGCATTGTTGGAAATATGTATCATAAAGACAAGACAAAACCTTCGTATCTCTCTGTGAACAGTACAACCTAGAATGTCAAATTCTGCTAAATATAATATAGTGCTATACTATAAAAATAGTAATCTATAAAACCCAGGACTTGAATACTTATAACAGGGCGATTTGGCTTCCCAGTAACTGGGAGGTTGCATTCGGGAGGTCCAGGTTTCCACCGTCCAATCTGAATTTGGGTTTTACGTCGTTTTCTCTGGTCGGTAGGCGAATGCTGGGGTGGTTTCTCTTCTTCCACTATTTCCTTTACCCGTTTTACTTTCATTCCACTTCCTTGTTATGTTTCAGGTAGGGTTCCAGGTTTCGCGGTGTTAGGCAGTGCCGGAAAGATTGCACAGATGCTTGCTCCCTGAACACCAGAGGGGCTGCCTGGCTGCAAGAGCTCTATTTTAAAGATATATATTTTTTGTCTTTTAAGTTTTTGACTGTAAATGGTTCACTTTGTACACAATTATACTAAATTCCTTACTAATGAGAAGTGCTTCACAGCTATTCCCAAAAGAATTATTCATGTACTTTTATTAGTCATATAAATATCTTGGATATATCGTACTTCAATCAAAATCTTTAAAGCCATTTTTCAGGAAAAATTATCAAAATGTTTGCCTGTGAAGTGTAGTATGGGGTTGGAGGATTTTCTTGAAAATATTCCTATTGTATCTTTGGAAGGTACTGAATTTACTGTCAAGTTTGACATGATGAGACTTTCTTTTTTACTTTCTCTACTACGTATAGTAAGTAGGAGAAGTATTGCATTCCACCCAAAAATTCGATACCGAGATTTCACCGGAAATACATGTTTTGAGGTGCACTGAATGCACATAAAGCATTTTTAGAAACATGCCCTGTGTGTGTCTGTCCGTGAACAGCATAACTCAGAAACGAACAATCGGATAAACACCAAACTTGGTATTTAGGTTCAGTCTCTTCCAGAGATGCGACACAAAGGTTCTCAAGAAAATCTCCCCACCCCAGATTACCCTTTACATGGAACATTTTTCGAAAATTTTAATTTTTCCAAAAATGGCGCTAACGCTTTTGATTAAAATTTCATATATTTAAAATACTTTCATGACAAATAGAACGTATATTTTGAATTCTTTGGGAATGTCTCCAAAAATATTCTTCATTGTGAACGACTTTTGCATAACTGGTAAACCATAATAGATAGACAAAATTTTACTACACAAAAAAATGTAGATCGCGTTGAAGTACACAATTTATGCCAAATACTTCTTTTTTTGAGTGAACCATATTGGAGATATTGCTTGTTATGCCCTTAAATTTTCCAATACTTATACTTTTTCTCAAGTGGGAATTCGTTATTCATTTTTTGTCCTGGTAATGCAAAGAGAATGGAATACTGCACATAGCAACCAGATCTTAAAATATTTTACTAAAGCTTAAAGCCTACCAATTCCCCTTGCATCTACAAGAAAATTAGCAATAAGAATAACATCTCGATATCTCGATTAACATAAAGCATATGGAGAATAAGCGTTTGTAAAAATAGTTTGCACAAGAGTGGAGAAAGTCATGTTAGTGTAACTCATCAGATTGTTTGAATTACGCTATTCACACACATACAAGAAAATCCTCCACCACCAAGCTACACTTTACATGGAAATACTTTGCTATTTTTAATTTCTCAAAAATATGACAACGATTTTATTTAAAATACCACACGTTTAAGAATTTGCATGCCAAATAAAATGTACACCTTGAATTTTCCGGGAATAAATTGTGAAGACTGCGTCATTCTGAATGACTTTTGTAATGGCTAGTAAACCGTATGAGATAGACAAAATTTTAGTACATCGTAAACGAGGATCTCGTGTAAGCATACATTTTATGTTAAAATAATTTGTTCACGGTACTAAGCACTTCCAAGGTATTCTTTGTTTTTGCTTTGAATTTCAAAATCCTTATATTTTTCTTCTCTACTACGTATAGTAAGTAGGGGAGGTATTACATTCCACCACCCAAAAATTGATATCGAGATTTCACCTTAAATACATGCTTTGAGGCCCCCTGAATAAAAAGGTTTTAAAAAGGTTCATGTGTGTGTCCTGTCTATGAACAGCACAAGACATCAACGAAAGTCAGATAAATATTAAACTTGGTATTTAGGTTCAGTATCTTTCAAAGTTGCGACACAAAGATTTTAAAGAGAATTCCCACACTCCAGACGACACCTTACATGGAACATTTTGGATAATTTTTATGTTCTCAGAATGGCTCAAACAACTTTGATTAAAATATCATATGTTTAAGGTACTTTCATGGCAAATAAGATCTTGAATTTTCTGGGAATTTCCACAAAAAGCTCACTTCATTCAGAATTACTTTGGTATAACGTAAACGTTGGAGATAAGACAAAAGTTTACTACACAAGAAATGTAAATCTCGTTAAAACAAGCAATTTATGTTACATACATTTTTTTGTGTGTGGAGTGAACCATTTCCGAGATATTCCTTGTTGTTTGTTTGAATTTTCCAATACTTATACTTTTTCTAAAATGGGAATTTGTTATTGGTGTTTTTGATGTCCTGGACATGCAAAGAGAATAGAATGCTCCACATAGCAACCAGCTCTTAAAATATTTGATTATGGCTTATGGCCTTACATCTACAAGAAAATAAGCAATAAGTTTCTGCAAATGATATCTCAATTAACACGAAGTAGGTGGAGAATAAGCGTTTGTAATAATAATTTGTACAAGAGTAGAGAAGGTCATGTGTGTGTGCAACACATCTGATATTTTTATGAAGTAGAAGTCGCGTGGTCATGCAAAGATGGTAGGATTTCAAAGCCTGATATAGGGTTCCGCTTTTAGAAATCTAACCATAGCTTTAGCTTACTGATCTTTCTTATACATACAATGAAATTTTATATACATATATGTTTTATTCATTTGAAAATAGAGCAACTTCCCGTATTTGCGGAACGTAAGAGCTGTTGTGAACATATTAAATATTGTAAGGAAGGAAATTGTCGTAATTGGATTTTACTTAATATTATGTGTGAATATGTAATACAGTATATATTTTAGTTAATATACATTTATTTTTGCAGTTTTCCTGTCTATGCACCAAATCTATTAATTTTGAACTTTAAACATAAAATACCTACTGGCTCTAAATGATGAAGCTCAAAACTCTTTCAGTTCCACAAATGTTAAATCTCTGATTCATGTTTCAGTTATCTCCGTTGTGTTTTAGAAGCGATGAGACCTGTGTACCACGGGGCACTCTAACACCACTCGGTCCCGTTGTCCTAAGCCTCGAGGATAAATGACACATCCAGGCTAAAACTCTGCATGCTGCAATTCAAATCGGTGCTCGCAGTCCTGTCACATATGCAACACCCACAGCATCAGAGGAATGTTGCTATTGGCCACCACAAGAGGACCGCAGTGAATAATGACACGTGCTTGCCGTCCTACCTCTAATGATGCCTCATACACGGCTGTAAACTGTTCCTAGGCAAAGTTAGAATTATTTCTAGTAACTTGATACTGTCTTATAATTAACAAAACTCGCATCTGTGCATGCTTTTTACCTTTCTCTCCTTCGTGCAGTAAGTAGAGGATTAGCTGTCGAGATTTCACCGGAAATATATGTTTTGACGCCCCCTGAACCCAAGAAAATAATAAATAACAAACTTTGTATTTAAATTCATATGTTCCAAAGATGCCAGAAAAAAGTTTTCAGGAACGTCCTTCCAACCCAAGCTACCCAATTCATGGATACTTTTTTAATGCATCCGACTTTTTTAAAAAACATCTCTAACGATTTTAATTGAAATACTATATATATTTAGGATATGTTAATGAGAAATAAAATGCGTAACTTAATTTTTTGAGAATAGTCGAAGAAGCCCTCTTCAATGGATATAGTTTTGTATAATGGGTAAACCATTAGCCACTTCCAAAGTATCTGTTATTATTGGATTTAATTACTTTCTCTATCACGTACAGACACGTAGGGAAGGTATTTTATTCCACGCAAAAATTTAATATTCGAGTTTTCAACGTAAATACATATTTTGTGTAAGGCGCTTTCAGAAAAAAGGTGTAATTAAAACTTTATCTGAAAAAATTAAAGATACATGACAAATAAAACCGTTATCCTTAATTTTCTGTCAATAGCCTGTGAAGTCCTCTTCATTCGAAAGACACTTTATATAATCTTGTGTTACTGGTAAACGTTGACCTATAGACAAAAACGTACTACACAAAACATGTAGATCCCTTTAAAACACATTTTATTTAAAATTATTTTTTTCCCGTTTTAGTGGCAAAGCCATTTCCATATACTCCTTATTAAAGATTTGCAATGTTCAATACTTTACCATTCTTTAAAGTGCTGTCAACGTTCAGTTGTTTCTTTCGAAACAGGATCAGCTTATAGCATCCAGTTCTTAAACATTTGATTCTCACTATTCTGTTTGTATCTATAACTAAAGGTGTAATGTAGCTATTTCTGCAAAGATTTAGCTCGCTTAAAATGAAGTAGATAGAAAAAATAAGCTTTCGTAATAGTAGTTTACATACCTAGTAATAAACGATAGAGGGTAGAGAAGGTCAGGTGAATGTAACACATCAGATGTTTTTTCAATACCCTTTTCATTTTCTTAAAGTGCTGTTGCTACTCAGTTGTTTTGCGAATGTCACGGAAGGGGTATGGAACTTCAAGGCCAGCTTGTAGCGGCTAATTGTTAAACATGTGTTTACAGATTCGGTTTCCTCTATCTCCCTGATACTACAATGAAGTGTGTAATGAAACCATTTTTGTAAGGATTAAATCCATTAATATTAGATGGACAGAAAAATAAGTTTCGTAAGAATAGGCTGTATAGGACAGTAAGTCATGTGAATGTAACACATGAGCTTTTTCTCTCCCTTGTGGAATTAAAAGTAAATGATACTTTAATAATTGACGAGCAGATATAAACAATTAACGAGCTACAAGATCACTCAATGGAATAAACAATGAAGCACGTGAAGTAAACGGCTTCAAAAGTGACGACCGTCTTCTGCTTCAATGATTAATAGCCTTATATACATCTGCAGATTTAAATAAAATGTAAAGTGCTCTAGATACAAACTAGAATTTAGTAGCACATCCTAAATTTGAGGTACGTGTTCCTAAAATAATTGTTATATCTAGGCAAATATAAAATATATTCAAACAGTCAATTTCGTTGACTCTCGCTGAACCGTTTAAGTTCAAAGGGTTTCGGACAGACAGCAGAATTTATTAACAATGTTAACGGAGGTTACAATTTGTACCTCAACTCAATACAGATTCTTGTGCTTACCATTCCAAAGGGAAAGGATGAAGTGAAGAAACCGTAGGAGGCTATAGGCGGCAGTAAAGGCTGGCCGACGGAGATACGCAGAGGTTTCTAAGGATTGTAAAAGTGGAGAACTAGGTCACACCGGCGGATGCCCAGAGAAGGCCTTCCTCTGGCTCAGGGCCGAGAACAACTTTGCAAACATCTGTGCCATCTGTCCGGCCCCGACCAACACCACATACATTTGCCTTATCAACATTGGAAAACCACAAAAAAACAATGTAAGAGTAGGCAGCTCCAGGGATCAAACCCAGAGCCTCGCAAGTTACGGCCGAGGCATCTGGCTCGGTGTTTATTTAGAAAATTAGCAATCTTATTCTCATCTTAATTTCGTTTGCCCCCTGCTCCCATAGTGAACTTCAAATTTTCATCTTCCACTAGAAGCGTGTTGCTAGCATGCATCAAAGGAGAGGCACATGTAATTTGAACATGGAATTTACAGGCCACTGCTGTTTTAAATTCTCAAGAAAGAAGGCAAATTCCTGTGAAGGAGTAATGAATAGAGGGGTGCGCAGTTTGAGAAGTTGATGAGTCCGTCGACGCTAATAGCAGCACTTTGAAAGCTACTGGAATGTAACCTTATAAACACTGGAACCTGTTTGTTTGGAAAGCGGATACAAAGGCTGCCTTACTCCTAATATTAGGTTCCCTGCCGCTCGGCGCAAGAACTTCGCAATGCTGTATTTGCTCTTATCCTTCAAACCGACCATGGGAATAGGACACAAAATTTACAAAAGCGCCCTCAGAGACATTCAATAACCTTCGCTGCTGTTGCCGCGGTTTCTACGATTTAGAGTCCAGGTATGGGGAGAAATAACTTATGTTGCCTTCACATGAATCTCTTCTCTCGCTCTTCTACAAACTTTTCTTACAAAACATTATTTTTGTATCCACTTCTTAAACTGAGATAAGCTTTTATTACACGTAGTCAACTTTTAATTTGCGGGTCGCTTTAAAATTCCATGCTCATTACGGAAGTACAAGGAAACAAAGTGACAAAGAATATCTCGGATGTGACGAATGCCACAAAAATTTTATTCAACTTAAATTGCGCGCTTTAACCAGATCTACATTTTTTATTTATCAAAACTTTGTTTAAATCCTACGATTTATCAATTGTACAAACGTTATTCAGAATGAAAAGGTTTGGATTGTGAAAGGAGGGGGTTCGACACCGATCCAGGAATGAGGATACTGCACAGACGCCCCACGAGCGGGTGCTCCCGGGAGTGGAGATAAGATGAGGGAGACACCGGGCGGCGGAACCAAGAGTGACGGAACAGCAATGATAGGGTCCCTACAGTATCCAGATTGAGACGTCCCGGCAGTTGAACAGGCAGACCAGAGACCCCGACAAACAGCCGAAGGCCCGCGGACAGAGAAAGTTCACAAATAACACCCGTTTTCCCTGCCACACTGCACCGAAACTCCATCGCCGACACTTCCAACCCTGAAACAGATCAAACGGGGTGAAGGTTGAATGAAATCATTAATTGAACAAAATTGAGGGAAAGGAAATTTGGGGGATGAAAGAAACCACTCCAAAATTCACTTAACAACTCGGGAAAGAAAACGAGAAAATCCAGGGTCAGAGTAAGCGGTCGCCGGGGATCGAACCCTTTCCGGGTCCCCATTACCACCTGAGACTTCCCGCTCGATGTGAAAAGGATTTCACAAACTATTAGCAGGAAATTAAATATATACATTTTGTCATGCAAGTGTGTTAACATATGTTATTTTATTTTAATAAAAATCGTTAAAATGTTTTTGAAAAATACAAAATAAGCAAACGGTTTTTATAATAGGGTTAGTTTGAAGTGGAGTGGTTTTCCTGAAAATATTCGTGTTGCACCCTTCAAAAGCGCTGAAATGAAATACTAAATTTGGTATTTTCTATTTGAATTCTGCTTTTTGCAGATACAGTCATGGACGTTTTCCTAAAAATGTCTTTTATAGGCTCAGGGAGTCTCAAATCATGTAAGCTGTGCGAGGTTTTAAAAACACGTGATCTTAAATTCCGAAGGCCGGGGAAAATTACGTGGTTTCGACTGCAGCGAGATCGACTTCACTCCGTTGCTTTACCTGACGTCGAACAAGGAAAACACAATAGGTTCGATGGGGAACTTGTTTCTGCTAGCAGTAGTGAGCGGTTAGTCTCGCATGATTGTTCTGAGCACTTTGCGAGGCCGTGGCAAGCAGTTAGTAGACATGTTTTTCATGAGCAGTTGGTTCTGCATAGCTCTCCTGAGCAGATCAATTACTACGAGGTAGCTACTATGAAGCAACTTTACCATTTTTATTGAGAATGGATATGTCTACAGTCATAAGTAGAAATAAAAGGGCGACTCTGGCGCAGAGAGATGCCGAAAAACGGATAAGGTTCTTTGATCTATGCCGACAAGCCACGCCCCCTATTTGTGCGCTACTATTTGCCGCCCTGGTCGCGTGGCGCTAGCCCCGCCCCCTTCCCTTTGTGCGCTTACCTAATGCCGACAGGGTCTGTGCCGGCAAGTCCTCCCCCCTCCCCCCTGTGGTCTGGTCACGTTCCGGTGACCCGCCCCCCCTCCCTCCCCCATACGCTGTGTGGTACGCTCCCTCCCCTTTGTGTTCTGGTTGGTTCCCTGTGGATAGGTGGGAGAGTGTGTATTGTTCCTATACGGTGACTACATTCCCGCCCCCTCATTGTGAATTGTCTAAATCCCAGCCGTGTGATTGGCTTGGGGTAGGGGATGTGCCGCTCGGGTGATGGGGTATATGGGGGGATTCTCGGTGCGTGACCCTGGCGATGTGGGAATGCGATTCTCGATGCCTGCCGCACATCGGCAAAACGTTTGAGTACATAATTGTGTCAATCAATTAGGTAATGTGTGTTATTGAAAAAAGAATCAATGTTTATATACTGCTATTGCAATTAAACGTTCCTCGTCAGTCAATTAAGTATTTTTGATTGAATCGCGCGCACCTGCCCCTAAACCGGCATTTATACATCTAATAATGTCAATAAATTACACGTCTAATGAAACACGGCTAGTCTGTCGATGAAAACAATTAAGTAATTTTTAATGATTAATGTAATTGACTCGCGCGCAACTGTTCGTTATCGTATATGCGTGGTAGCATGTGTATAATTATTACGAGTAATAACATTTATTTAATTCTACTTTTGAGGGAAAATATATTTTGGATTTATAAGAATATTACAACACTTAGATGAAAGGACAGAGTTGACGTAACAGTCGTTATCGCGTGATAATTGCGCTGGAACCCGGAGCGCAACATTCCACCGCGAGACGTTTCACTGGAATGACTGACTCACGGTACTTTCAGGGGGCAAGTCGACTAGCGCACCCCCTCCACTCGCGCTTCAGTTCGCAACCTACACGAGCGCGCCAGGTGGTAATATGAGTGAAACTGGTTTTGAACCATCGAATGTTTCCTCACGGCGCCGCTGGTGGTCATATCCGAAAGTTGTGAATTCACCGTATTTAAACTCGAGGTGTGCGCAAGACGGCCATCTTAACTCTATATAATTCTGCGAAATATGATTCCGGAAAAAAAATAAAGTCGAATTAACATTTTATTTAAATAATACTCGTTTAACATGCGAAGTGCGTTCATGTTGGCTCCGGAGGAATTGATTATGAAATAAATTAAATACGGTGAATATTACATACGTTATTAAAAAATAAATAATCCTGGTTTAACATGCAAAGTGCGTTCATGTTGTCTCCGGAGGAATTGATTATGAAATAAATAAATGCGGTGAATATTACATGCGTTATTAAAAAATAAATAAGACTCTCCGTTTAACATGCAAAGTGCGTTCATGTTGGCTCCGGAGGAATTGATTATGAAATAAATACGGTGAATATTACATACGCTATTAAAAATAAATAAGACTCTCGCTGATCGATGAATACAATTAAATATTTTTTATTAATTAATGTACTTGACTCGCGCTCCTAGAGATATCTCACCCAATTATTCATCTACCATGAATATCTCACTTCTAATGAAACGACGCAGTCTATCGATTAAAAACAATTAAGTTTTTTTGATTGATTAATGTAATTGACTCGCGCGCAACTGTTCGTTATCGTATATGCGCGGGTATAATTATTACGGCTAATAACGTTTGTTTAATTCTTCTTTTGAATGGAGGGTTTATAAAAAAATATTACATTGCTTAGATGAATTAAAAAGCACCTTAAAGCGAAATTGCAACTAGCTTGTATGAGACGTTAACACGAGAACCCTTTACGAAAAACAAGACGCATGCGACAGCTGTGCCTCGTCTAAATAGAAGCGGTTAAACCAGGACGCCTGGATTTTCCCCCCGATACCTGCTCTTAATGGCTAGGGGTATCCATCCCCTCGGAGTACGCTCCAACTAACGTTAAAAATATAAGTCCGCTATGTCTCTTCTCGCTCGAGAGAAGTAATAATTACAATTCAAAACAGGCGTACTTGTAAGTAACACGCACGAAGACTTCAAATATAAATTTTATATTCGTTTTAAATGTTCTTTCTAAAGACGTAGCGAACTTTGAGAAATTCAACGAATTATTCACTTGCGTACCCTACTTGAAAGAAATATGGTGTACACCCCTGAAGAATGCATATGGTCTTCTCGGGAGAAATGCCTGTGTAGACACATTAGCAGACAACGGCAGTCGCTTCCGCGCTATTAAATATCTTCAGAAGAAGGTAAAAACAAGGTCCTGTATAGAGCCCTTAGTGAACAATGACAGACGTTTCCAGTTCATTAAACATCCTAAGTGCTCTGAAAAACAAATATCTTCAGAAGAAGGCAAAACAAGGTCCTGTATAGAGCAATTAGTGATACAAAAGAAGTTCTTAATGGCTTCCCCGGTGCAGAAAATCCATCACAAACCGTGGAAAACCAAGTCTAGACATGTTTTAAGCTTACCACAAAAAATGTTTTCCCGATAATTAATATAATTCTACAAGAAGAATATTAATGATTAAGTTTTCAATTAAACGTATACTGTATAGATTCTGTACTTAAACATTCGATTGTATCTTTGTCATTATTTAAATACTCGCATACAAGAAATGCATGCATGATATCAAAAATAAAACTGATTTTTTTCGGTATCTTAAACAAAGAAATATGACTTGGCGAGAGTAATATGAAGAATAAAAAGTATTCAGAACGGTGAATATTACATACGTTATTAAAAATAAATAAGGCTCTCGCTGATCGATGAAAACAATCAAATATTTTTTATTAATTAATTGTATATGAATTGACTTGCGCATCTGGTTGGTAACGTATGTGCATGATTATTACACGTGTATAACTATTACGACTAATAGCATTTGTTTAATTCTAAATAATGAAATATGGTGCCTAGCCTAAACAATCCTCGTTACTCTTAATTTATTCCATTTTAAAAAGATTGGGCTTAGTAAACATAGGACGAGTACGATTTTAAATACCCCGTCCATTCGAGAGATATTTTTCGAATATTCCAGCATGTTAATATAAACTTAATACACGCACACAAAAAAAATCATTTCAAGTAATATTTGTGCGATATTAAGTATTTGCGAATGAGTTTTACAGCGCTATTCATATTTGTCCATAGGTCTTGCGAAATTTGGACAATTTTTGACTGCTCTTCTCTGCATTAAGAATGATATAGGTCTTTTACTAAGGATGCGAAACGCTCCATGCGGAGAGTCCGCCTTCTCAATCTTTTCTAAAATATCCCCCGCAATTGAAGAAAATATCTGATTGAGGTCGCTTGACTGAAATACACGCTTTGTCTTAGAATTAAGGAAGGAGGTGGGAACGATCGTGTCTCCATCAGGTTTACGCATTGCATATTTAACCTCCATGGAACAAATAATTTTCAATCCCCGAATGCTTCTCTGCAAGACGCTTTCCACTTCTTTAATAATAAGCTCCTTGCACTCATCTAAAAAGACTCTGGGGTCGAGTATTTCTAATGTATTTTCTATTTTACTATTAAAAATACATCCATTGAATATCGCTCGGCTGGTATTGCATTTCAGACCCTGGAAATTACTAGCGCTAACCTTGGCTTTCTTAATTGCAAGTTGCTCGCCCCCGTCCGATACCGGTCCTCTCTTCCCATTCATAGGTTCTACATCATTGGATGATGAGGAGGATGACTGTGCAGCGGCTTCAGCATTTGCAGATGAGGATGTTGATGATGCAGCGGATTCAGTATTTGTGGATGAGGAGGTTGATGTTGCAGAGGGTACAACTTCCCTCAGAGTGTTGAATGATGAGGAGGCGGACGGTGCAGCGGTCGAGTCTTCACCGATCTCCGGCGATGCTGACCTCTGTGTTGCTAGATCCCTAGGATGGCTTCCAATGTCACCCCGATCATTTCTTGGAATAATAATAATAATAGTAATAATAATAATATTAATAATAACAATATTAATAATAATATAGAATGTGTAAAAGAACTTCATAAAATGTTGAAAAATACTCTTACCGATCGGTGGTTGCTGCATGTATGGGGCAGGGACCCAACCATGCTGATTTGGTCTCATGAAGGCTTGGAAGCCAGGTGGTGCCGGTGCAGCGGTCGATGGATGCCTGACCCCAAAATAAAGTCCATTTCCTGAAAATAATAATAATAATAATAATAATAATAATATAGAATGTGTAAAAGAACTTCGTAAAATATTGAAAACATTCTTACCGTTCGGTGCTTGCTGCATGTATGGGGCAGGACCCCACCCCTGCTGATTTGGTACCAGGAAGGTCTGGAAGCCTGACGGCGGCGGTGCAGCGGTTGTGAAGCCTGCTGGTACAACGCTTGCGAAGCCTGGAGGTGTCGGTGCAGCGGTCGCATGTTGAGCGATACCGCCACCAAAATAAAGTCCATTTCCTGGAAAAAATAAATAATAGTATAGCATGTTTAAGTACAGAGTTCTAAAGAATCTACACGCTATACGTGAAAAAATACATGTTTTAAACACCCGTGTGAAAAATACATAGCATTCTGGGAGACCGAAAGAGTTATGTGACTGAATATCGGGTGAGAAACTCCCCTTAAATATATCCTTTTCTCCTTATACAATCCAGAACTCTATGCGGTCGTAGGTAGGTCTTTGTGTGCTAGAATCGCCATTGTATGCCTACTATTATGTAATTTTTAGTTACGATTGCTCAAACACCAGTCTGTTAATTCTTACCGTACGAGTGTTGCTGTATGTACGGGGCAGAGCCGCCTCCATGATGATTTGGCCCTAGGAAGGTTTGGAAGCCTGGTGGTGCCTGTGCAGCGGTCGATGGATGGCCGATACCAAAATAAAGTCCACTTCCTGGAAATAATAATAATAAAGAATATGAACAAGTTAAAATGAATTGTTACATTACTTTTTTAAAATTCTGAAGAATGCTAACCATTCGACTGTTCGGATGCCTGAATCATTACGGTATTTGATGAGCGATCCTGCAACCGGCGGTGGGTATCCTGCTGGAGCTGGATGTATGCTTCAGCTATGTTAGCAGAACTGAATGCTGAAAACGCAATTAATTTACGCGTTAGATTTTTATTTATTTATTAAAGAAAAGATATATTATTAAGTTAATTTACTTTACTGCGAATACCTTATACAGGGAAAATGACGATGTATTTTAAACACCTGAGAAATTTCTATTACAAAAATAAAGTATGTGTATTTCGCGCCACAATCATGGAAAATATCTCTTTAACATGATGGTGACAGCCTGAAAGTTTTTACTAAATAAATGCGAGAGAGGAATGAAACATTCACAGTGAATGTTCGACCAGTGCATGCAAGCATGAAGTCTTCGGATCGATTACCTCCGGTTACCCCGGAAGAAATTTTATACAGATCATTTTTTATTCGATTCGCAGGGTTTTCAAGTAATTGTATTTCTCTAGAAAGGAATATAATTCATTTGGTGAAAACACGTATTTAAATATCCGGAATAATAATTACTCAACAAGGTGAATACTTAACTAAACTGTTCACATTTTTTTGAGAATTCGCGCAGCTAGATATTAACAGTAGAAGTTCAACTATTCGCATATAAATGCCATGCATTAAAAACAAGAACGCGAATATAAGTTAAATGTATAGAGAAATAATTTAACTTTTAAAAGTAAATGAAGTGGTTTGTTACAACTTACCAGACATGATGTTCGTTGAAATTTCACTTTGAATGAAAAAAGTTTGCAGAGACCTTAGCTCGTTGATTTCAGCGGAGAAACTGTGAGAATTCCCGATGAAGCAGCCTTTTTATAGTGTTCTTTTGCGATATAAAAAATGTATGAGTGAAAGTTTAAGATATATAATACAATGATTTTGATTGGCTACTCCAAAAATTCGGGAAGTAGGAGAGGGAAAATGCTACCCTCGCACAGGGGCATTTCGTAAGCAAGTCTAAACCTCTTATAGGGAAATCCTTCGATCACGCCAGCGTTCCTTAAGGGGAATACTTCTGCGTATGACGCTAGAAAAAAATATATTTTATTTTTTACATGTACCACTAAAATTCACTGTTAATTATTGTTACATTACCAAATTAATCACAGAGTGAAAATAATGTATTTTTTCTGTAGATATAATTTTCCTCGAACCAGAGACCTTTCGATTGTGAATAGATACGTCACAGATGTTTAAAAAAACGTCTGATGTTATGTGATGGCTTTAGAATTCTATTCTCTATGCATTACCACGGGAAAACGAATAGCAAGTTACCATTTGAGAAAAGTTAAAAGTATTTGAAAATTTAAACCAATATCAAAAAATCTGATGTGATACACTCACATGTCTTTCTCTACTCTTGTACAAACTATTTTTACAAACACTTATTCCCTATATGCTTCATGTTAATCGAGATATCGAGATGTCAATGTTATTGGTAATTTTCATGTCGATACAAGTTGAATATGATAGGTTTTAAGCGATAGTCAAATATTTTAACGCTGGTTGCTATGTGACGCATTCCATTCTCTTTGCATGTCCAGGACATAAAAACAAGAATAACGAATTTGAGAAAAAGTATAAGTATTGGAAATTTTAAGGGAATAACAAGCAATATCTCGAAAACGATTTACTCAACAACAAGAATGTATATGATATAAATTATGTATTTTAACGCGATCTCCATTTTTTGTGTAGTAAAATTTCGTCTATCCCTTATGGTTTATCAGTTTTGCAAAAGTCGTTCAGAATGAAGAATACTTTTGGAGACATTCCCTGAAAATTCGAGATATACATTTCATTTCTCATTACAATATCTTAAACATATAATATTTTATTCAATATCGTTAGAGTCATTTTTGAGAAAATTAAAAATTTTCGAAAAAATGTTCCATGTAAAGGATAGTCTGGTGTGAGGCATTTTCTTTAAAAACCTTCGTGTCGCATCTCTGGAAGATACTGAACCTAAATACCAAGTTTGGTGTTTTATCCGCCTCTTCGTTTCTGAGTTATGCTTCACAGGCGCACTCGCAGACAGCCAGACTTTTTTCGGATTCAGAGGGTCTCAAAACATGTATTTCCGGTGAAATCTCGGTATCGATTTTTTTTTTGGGTGGAATACATCACTTCCTCTACTTACTATACGTAGTATAGAAAGTAATACTCATTCGCAAATACTTAATATCGCACAAATATTACTTGAAATGAATTTTTTGGTGTGTGTGTATTAAGTTTATATTAACATGCTGAAATATTCGAAAAATATCTCTCGAATGGACGGGGTATTTAAAATCGTACTCGTCCTATGTTTACTAAGCCCAATCTTTTTAAAATGGAATAAATTAAGAGTAACGAGGATTGTTTAGGCTAGGCACCATATTTCATTATTTAGAATTAAACAAATGTTATTAGTCGTAATAGTTATACACGTGTAATAATCATGCACATACGTTACCAACCAGATGCGCAAGTCAATTCATATACAATTAATTAATAAAAAATATTTGATTGTTTTCATCGATCAGCGAGAGCCTTATTTATTTTTAATAACGTATGTAATATTCACCGTTCTGAATACTTTTTATTCTTCATATTACTCTCGCCAAATCATATTTCTTTGTTTAAGATACCGAAAAAAAATCAGTTTAATTTTTGATATCATGCATGCATTTCTTGTATGCGAGTATTTAAATAATGACAAAGATACAATCGAATGTTTAAGTACAGAATCTATACAGTATACGTTTAATTGAAAACTTAATCATTAATATTCTTCATGTAGAATTATATTAATTATCGGGAAAACATTTTTTGTGGTAAGCTTAAAACATGTCTAGACTTGGTTTTCCACGGTTTGTGATGGATTTTCTGCACCGGGGAAGCCATTAAGAACTTCTTTTGTATCACTAATGGCTCTATACAGGACCTTGTTTTGCCTTCTTCTGAAGATATTTGTTTTTCAGAGCACTTAGGATGTTTAATGAACTGGAAACGTCTGTCATTGTTCACTAAGGGCTCTATACAGGACCTTGTTTTTACCTTCTTCTGAAGATATTTAATGGCGCGGAAGCGACTGCCGTTGTCTGCTAATGTGTCTACACAGGCATTTATCCCGAGAAGACCATATGCATTCTTCAGGGGTGTACACCATATTTCTTTCAAGTAGGGTACGCAAGTGAATAATTCGTTGAATTTCTCAAAGTTCGCTACGTCTTTAGAAAGAACATTTAAAACGAATATAAAATTTATATTTGAAGTCTTCGTGCGTGTTACTTACAAGTACGCCTGTTTTGAATTGTAATTATTACTTCTCTCGAGCGAGAAGAGACATAGCGGACTTATATTTTTAACGTTAGTTGGAGCGTACTCCGAGGTGATGGATACCCCTAGCCATTAAGAGCAGGTATCGGGGGGAAAACCCAGGCGTCCTGGTTTAACCGCTTCTATTTAGACGAGGCACAGCTGTCGCATGCGTCTTGTTTTTCGTGAAGGGTTCTCGTGTTAACGTCTCATACAAGCTAGTTGCAATTTCGCTTTAAGGTGCTTTTTGATTCATCTAAGCAATGTAATATTTTTTTATAAACCCTCCATTCAAAAGAAGAATTAAACAAACGTTATTAGCCGTAATAATTATACCCGCGCATATACGATAACGAACAGTTGCGCGCGAGTCAATTACATTAATCAATCAAAAAAACTTAATTGTTTTTAATCGATAGACTGCGTCGTTTCATTAGAAGTGAGATATTCATGGTAGATGAATAATTGGGTGAGATATCTCTAGGAGCGCGAGTCAATTACATTAATTAATAAAAAATATTTAATTGTATTCATCGATCAGCGAGAGTCTTATTTATTTTTAATAGCGTATGTAATATTCACCGTATTTATTTCATAATCAATTCCTCCGGAGCCAACATGAACGCACTTTGCATGTTAAACGGAGAGTCTTATTTATTTTTTAATAACGCATGTAATATTCACCGCATTTATTTATTTCATAATCAATTCCTCCAGAGACAACATGAACGCACTTTGCATGTTAAACCAGGATTATTTATTTTTTAATAACGTATGTAATATTCACCGTATTTAATTTATTTCATAATCAATTCCTCCGGAGCCAACATGAACGCACTTCGCATGTTAAACGAGTATTATTTAAATAAAATGTTAATTCGACTTTATTTTTTTTCCGGAATCATATTTCGCAGAATTATATAGAGTTAAGATGGCCGTCTTGCGCACACCTCGAGTTTAAATATGGTGAATTCACAACTTTCGGATATGACCACCAGCGGCGCCGTGAAGAAACATTCGATGGTTCAAAACCAGTTTCACTCATATTACCTGGCGCGCTCGTGTAGGTTGCGAACTGAAGCGCGAGTGGAGGGGGTGCGCTAGTCGACTTGCCCCCTGAAAGTACCGTGAGTCAGTCATTCCAGTGAAACGTCTCGCGGTGGAATGTTGCGCTCGGGGTTCCAGCGCAATTATCACGCGATAACGACTGTTACGTCAACTCTGTCCTTTCATCTAAGTGTTGTAATATTCTTATAAATCCAAAATATATTTTCCCTCAAAAGTAGAATTAAATAAATGTTATTACTCGTAATAATTATACACATGCTACCACGCATATACGATAACGAACAGTTGCGCGCGAGTCAATTACATTAATCATTCAAAAATACTTAATTGTTTTCATCGACAGACTAGCCGTGTTTCATTAGACGTGTAATTTATTGACATTATTAAATGTATAAATGCCGGTTTAGGCGTAGGTGCGCGCGATTCAATCAAAAATACTTAATTGACTGACGAGGAACGTTTAATTGCAATAGCAGTATATAAACATTGATTCTTTTTTCAATAACACACATTACCTAATTGATTGACACAATTATGTACTCAAACGTTTTGCCGATGTGCGGCAGGCATCGAGAATCGCATTCCCACATCGCCAGGGTCACGCACCGAGAACCCCCCCCCCCATATACCCCATCACCCGAGCGGCACATCCCCTACCCCAAGCCAATCACACGGCTGGGATTTAGACAATTCACAATGAGGGGGCGGGAATGTAGTCACCGTATAGGAACAATACACACTCTCCCACCTATCCACAGGGAACCAACCAGAACACAAAGGGGAGGGAGCGTACCACACAGCGTATGGGGGAGGGAGGGGAGGCGGGTCACCGGCACGTGACCAGACCACAGGGGGGAGGGGGGAGGACTTGCCGGCACAGACGCTGTCGGCATTAGGTAAGCGCACAAAGGGAAGGGGGCGGGGCTAGCGCCACGCGACCAGGGCGGCAAATAGTAGCGCACAAAGAGGGGGCGTGGCTTATCGGCATAGATCAAAGAACCTTATCCGTTTTTCGGCATCTCTCTGCGCCAGAGTCGCCCTTTTATTTCTACTGTCATATGGCGATCAGAGGCTTTAAAGTAATTTCCTACCAGTAATTCTCATATGTAGCGAGTATGCTAGCAAAGTTACACATTATAAGCTAGTACTGTGGCGCTTCAAACATCTACACCAAGCGACCAATCGTCCAAAGTCAAATGGGACTTGCAGGGTTGAGATATTACTGCACGGAGGTTATCGAGTTTGCAACCTTCGTATGCTCCAAGATCAGTAATCAAGGTTGGATTCGAGCTCTGCTATATCCAGGCTGATATACAGCAGAGTACCAGTGGAATGTCATGGAAAAAAGAACATCCTTGGTTTCTACCGTACTCGCCTCCTCAGCCAAATTAAACGGTAGTATTCGTTTCATTGTTAAATGTCTAAGTTAAAGTCATGCCATACAGTAAAATGACGCTAAGGAAGAGAGATGGGTAATTTTAGAAGTTTGTATTGTGAATTCAGGCGGCGCCGCGGCCGAGTGGTTAGACCACTCGCCTCCCACCGAGGCAGCCCGGGTTCAATCCCAGGGACCTGCATGTGGGATTTGTGGTGGACGTAGCGGCGTCTGGGCGGGTTTTCTCCGGGTTCTCCGGTTTCCCCCGCCATTCATTCCACCAACTGCTCCATCATCACCTTTCCTTTCATCCAGTTCACCAACATTTCGTTTCATCTACTTCCGTTTCATCTACATCCTTCATCCCATACCAGGCATCGGGCTGATCAGCCATCCTGGATACTCTGTCTGATCCATGAGTGTCTGCTCCTAGACGGGCCTCTGACCCCAGGCACCCGCTTGTAAGTCCTGGGGAGTGTAAGTCCTACATACTATAATTCCATCTGTGAAAACTAAAAAATTCATAGTTTTCTTCTTATTGCTTTCAGTTTTTACTTTATCTATCGTATACATAGTAGGTAGAGAAGGTATTGAATTCCACCCAAAAATTCGATACCGAGATTTCACCAGATACATGTTTTGAGGCCCCCTCAATAAAAACGCCTTTTTAGAAAAAAATTCGAAAACTAATAGTCGGATCAAAACCAAACTTGCTATTTAAGTTCCGTATATTCCAAAGATGCAATACGAAGATTGAAAATCCTCCCACGCTCAGCTACACTCTACATGGAACATTTTTTGAAAATTTTGATTTTCTAAAAATGGCTAACGGTTTTTAATAAAATACTATATTATGGATATTTAAATGACAAATAAAATGTATATTTTGAATTTTCTGGGAATAGACCTGTGAAATACTCTATATTCGGAAGGTATTTTATATAATTTTGTATAAGTGGTAAACATTAAGCTATAGACGAAAACTACTACGCAAAATATGTAGCTGTCTTTAAAACACACAGTTTATTTCAAATAAGTCTTCTGTTGCGTAAGCCATTTCCTCAGATATCCGTTTTTAATGGTTCCAATTGTTCATTACTTGGTCATTCTTTTTAAGTCTGTAAACATTAGTTGCATGGAAAAATATAGAATTTTAAGGCCAGTATATAGCGTTCAGTTCTGATACATTTGACTATCGCTCTTCTCTTAGTATCTATAACGAAATGTGTAATGTACCTATTTCTTCAAAGACTTATTTGGATTAAAACGTAGTAAATATAAAAATAAACTTAGTAAGAATAGTTTGTTCACCCACTAATAAACAATAGAGCGTAAAGAAAGTCATGTGTATGTATCAGATCAGATGTTTTACCATATACTCAGAATATAAAACAGTGGGCACAAAAATTTAATTTTTCTTCTTAATTAATCGCATTTTACATGGTAAAACAAAAGGCTCCTTGGGCTATAGGGTTTATCATATCCTTCCCAAATGTTTAATCTCAGCTTAGTATACAAACATAAATTGTTTTGCAGGATTTCTTAATTTTAGTTAAATGCATTTTTCTTAAATGTTACTGAATTTTTAAACATTTTAATGCGAGTTATAGAAGGTAATTTCAGCTGAACTATTTAATATTTCTAACAAGTGCTAAGCAAATTTTAATTCCATAATTCCTGAGGTCCTCCTGAAGATTTCAAGCTGACAAACGGGCAGAGGAATTCTTAGGAAGTTTATCACGTTATGTACACTCAAACCATTATCACTACAAAGAACATTAGCAACAGAGATCAAGGGCCACTAGGGCAGGTAAAACTGGTCTGAGTGCTGTCTACAGACACCAAAGGACTTTACGAGAGTTGGACGAGTCGCTGTTTACGTGCGAGGTCCCTGTGTATATTCTAGAAAGAGTTCAACTTTTATTTCCTTCCGTCCTATGCCTGCTAATAAATTATAATCTGTGATCTAAGAAGCATTTTGAATAGTGAAATATGCTTAAAGCAAATCAGATAAATTTCAACACGGTGCTTTACTTAAGTGACACAGAAATAATTAAATGGACATTTATGGCTTTAAAATTGATTACATAAAAAGACCAAGATAGTACATTTATAAATTTAGTAAAAAGGCATCGAAAGTTTACACCTTTTTGCCAAATTTCAGCGATAGTCTTAAAATTGGGATGCACTAATTGCATAGCCCACCTGTTATTCTATTCGTCCAAAGTGGTGTCTTCAATGTAGAGTGATATCCAGATTCAACGTCATGTATTTGCCCAAATATGGCTTGTCAAGGGATATCTCCATTACATGCTGCAGGATCCCACTCCAGGTTTACGGGTTCTCGAGAATTTTCTGACAGATCACCGTACCCGACAAAAGCGAGAAACACTGTTGTTAATCGGCCCCAACTTATATACTCTCTCTGTTTAAGAAGGGGCATTTATAAAGAATGATTTTAATTTTAAAATGTATTTGTTTCCTTGCGAATAAGTGTTCCTAATATAATCAAAAAAGTCACAAAAATAGCTATTAAAAAAAAGCAGGAAACAGTGAAAGTGAAGTGCAGTGAACTTAAACTTGGAATCAGTGCTTTGACCAAAATACTCAATCAAACACAAGCTGTAAACCAAAAACAAATAAAACACACTCTTGGAAATTTATATAAATTCAGAAGAGAAATGCTATAGTAAAATTAGTATAAGAAGTATTGTATTTAATTTATGAGATAAGCATTATCCATTCTTTTTTAAATGTTTGTATGTCACAATGAGCTGTAGAGGAGATGAAATTTGTAAAATATTGTAAGAAAAGTGAAAGAGTAAAATGAAAAGAAAGAAAGAAAAAAATGCAAACGATGATTCATTTTTTAACAAGCAGTTCGTGTAGCGCTCTCTAGAGCCTTTTTACCTCCGTGTGTGTCATGGAGGTTGAGTTCAGCATTGAAACCAGGCAAGTGAATGCATTCCGTAACAAGTTACAGAAAGAGTATTTATTTTGGCACAGCTTTTATGCTCAGAAATCGTTCACTGCTGGCGGAACAACGTGAATGTTTCTCTTTACAGTCTGAATGAATGCAAGGTAATGATGCGCATCGAACATATCTTGATAGAAAGAAACAAGAAAAATAGGAGAGAAAAAGGAAAGAGAAATCAAAGGAATCAATATACCTCCCACGGATGCCTTGGATACTTGAGAGCTGTCGTCAGGGGTTCCGTCTACGAATTCTAATGCTGCTATAGAAATAATACATTGCATTGCCTGCAGCAGAGAAAATGGTGAGGTTAAAGTTGGCACTCTCCCATTGACGTCATGTTTACTCTAGAGCAGAACATCTCTTTAAACTGTTGGAGTCTGTTTACATGGGTGTATAACCATATGGTTCCCAGCAGCTAATTTTAATCGCTGAAAGAAAATCAAACATAACTAGCGCTTTTATTCCGGCTTACGTGGCAAGGACAGCTTCTTCTGAAACTAATTTCATTCTTCATAAGGCATAACAGAGTAATACAAAGTAAACCAAACCAACAGGATATATTCTGCATATAAACACAGCATGTAAAATGATTAGAAAGTGAGTCTAGCCTTCTCCTGCGTTAAATAGGAGGGTCTTCCAATAAGTAAATTTCCCTATTTTATAAAAAAAAGATTACACACATGTGATCATGTTTAATTAATATTATTTATATTGTACAATCCTTCTGTTACTTTTCTACATAGCCAACATGTTTTTCCAAGCATTTTTGAGGACGTGACACAAGATTTTCCAAGCCAGTATTGTACCAGGTCGGGTTCTGTGCTCGTAACCAGACGTTCACTTCTGATTGATCTTCGTCACGGTGTTAAAGTGCTTATCTCCAAGATGACCTTTGAGTCAGGGAAACATGTAAAAATCACTTGGGAAAAGATCTGCTGAATATGGGGGATACGAGAAAACTTCCCAGTTGAATCTTCTGAGCTTCGCCTGGGCCAAGATTCAACTTGCAAGTTTTCTCCTATCCTCCGTATTCACGTAGCTTGCCACAAGTGATTTTCACATGTTCCTCCAACTCAAAGGTAAGCAGTTCTAACACCGATGATGAAGTGAAATCAGTGAACAGCTGGTTGCGAGCACAGGACCCGACCTGGCACAACATTGGCTTGGAAGAACTTGTGTCACGTCCCCAAAAATGCTTAGGAAAACATGTTGACTATGTAGAAAAGTAACAGAAGTATTGTACAATATAAATAAAATTAATCTAATATGGTCAATTGTGGGTAATTTTTTTATATAAAGTAGGGAAACTTATTTATTGGACGCCCCTCGTACATTTCTAGTGTGCTTCTGTGACGTTTGAGTACTGATAACGCACTACGTTACTATCTCGTAGCATTCTGTGGTCTCGAGCCTCAGGTGCTCCAGCGGGAAGCCATGAGATCTTTCTCTCAGGGTATGCTTGGGCGTGTTGCTAAAGGATAATGTGATCTAATACTTGAGCTTTCAAAGTAAGTTGCCGACCGTTTGAAGATAAAGAATGAATCGTAGCACTGAAATTTGTAAGAACTGAGGTATTGTACCTGCTAACTTCTGCAGTATCAAAATAACGGTTGGAAATGTGTGTTTCCGCAATAAAAGAACTTAGAAGCATAAAATACTAAAATGCTTATCGATGAGACCTCTCGCAATAGCGGTGTTACTAAGCGTTTAAAATATCACACGAACAGTAAGTATCGGTGCCGGTGTTCAGAGTGAGTAACTCGGATCTAAAATTGCACGCCTGTATTACTTTCAGCTCCGCCTTCTTCATTATTCACCACCAACGTTATTTTTCACGCGCAGCCAATACTTAAAAATCTCTCGTGTGGAAATCTCGCATACAGACTTCTGACTCAAGTGACACCCAATCACCTGATCACGTTCGAAGTCCGTGCGTTCCACGGAGCGTCCCATTCTGCTGTTTCACGTCTAATTACTACTGAGGTCGCGGATAATGAGTACCAGGCAGTAGGTGGCAGCACAATGCACCTAAGGTGAAAAACGTATGTTTGTGGGGCTGTCCGGATACTTTTGATCACATAGTGTATGTAGTTGTACTATTATTCAAAGGCCTGGATGCTTCAGTTTGTTATATCTGACAAAGAGCGTCGGCTCCCGAGTGCGATTTCCGTGGGGTAGGCCACTCTGACCTTGGCTTTTTTCGCGGCTTCCCCAGATCGGTAGTCGAATTCTGGAATGGTTCCTCTTCTACCACTAATTTCTTGTCATCATTAATTCATATCATCTTCATATGTTTCCGGGTTGTAGAACCAGGCGACGGTGATCGGCGAGTTGCGTCGAGACGGGAATGTGGAACTTGGTTGGCCAGCTGGGGAACCTTCCTGGGAAGGGTTCGTTTCATTGCGAGATCCTCAGGTTAAAGATGGTAATCCACAATTATTGCTTAATGTTCTTTGTGATTTTTGGCTTTTAATTATACGTTTTACAGCTATCAGTTGCCATGCAGATTTTTTCTGAAATTTTAATATATATACCAACAAGCATACGTAGATAGGTAGGTACTTATTTATTTTCACTTTATCTACTACGTATAGTAAGCAGGGGAAGTATTGCATTCCATCCAAAAAATTCGATACCGAGATTTCACCAGAAATACATATTTTGAGGCCCCTGAATTCAAAAAGACACTTTTAGAAAAAGTCCGCGTGTTTGTCTGAACAGCATAGCTCAAAAACGAAAAGTCTGATAGATACCAAACTTGGAATTTAGGTTCAGTGTCTTTCAAAGATGCGACACGAAGATTTTCAAGAAAATCCCTTAACTCTTGACTACCGTTTACATTGAAAATTTTTCGAAAGTTTTGGTTTTCTCAAAAATAGCTATAACGATTTTGATTAAAATAACACATATGTAAGATATTTTCATGACAAATGCAATGTATATCTTAAATTTTCTGGAATTGTCCCCAAAAGTCCTCTTCATTGTGAATGACTTTTGCATAACTGGTAAACCGTAAGAAATAGACAAAGTTTTTCTACACAGAAAATGTAGGTCTTGTTAAAACAAACAGTTTACGTCGTATACATTTTTTTCTGGAGTGAACCACTTCCGATATATTCCTGGTTATTTGTTTGAATTTTCTAAAACATACTTTTTCTCAATGGAAATTCGTTATTCGTTTTTTATGTCCTGGACATGCAAAGAGAATGGAATGCCCTACATAGCAACCAGCTCTTAAAACATTTGACTGCGGCTTAAAGCCTACCATATTCCCGTTGTACCTACAAGAAAATTAGCAATAAGATAATTTCTGCAAATGTTTATCTCGATTAACATGAAGTAGGTGGAGAATAATCGTTGGTAAAAATAGTTTGTACAAGAGTAGAGGAAGTCATGGGAGTGCAAGGCATCAGATTTTTTTTTATTTACACATTATTTGGCAATGTTACACTTTAGTTCAGTATTGTGGAAATGTTCTTGTAACTTAACAAATTTTGAGTGAAAATCATAGCTGGTATCTGATAATATGCATATTGTTTTAGGTATTCCTTAAATGATACATCGTTATGAAAAGAAAAGCTAGGTTTACTAGTTGTGTTATCTGTGGAATGTTGCTATTACTAGTAATTTATTTTGAATTATTTTTCATAGGTAAATTTATCAAGTATTTATACTTTAAAGCCAACTGACTGTTTTCTGTTATGCTCTTCCTCTTCCAGCAACATCAGTATAAATTCGATTTTCTGTAGTTACGAGAAGCTGGCAAATAGTTAACCATAGCTACTTCTTTTAGCAGACTGGAAATTCTCTTAAACTGATTTTGGGAACGAACATGTATTGCTGAAATATCCTACAGCTCTCAAAACTGGACAGTGCCTAATGTTAACCTAAAACTAAGGCAAATATATTTATGAATCCACAAATTAACACAAGTTTAGTCGCTATTCAAACCTAAAATTCTTAAATCAATGGCTGTTACTTTTTACTACGATGCGAGATTCCACAACATTTATTTTTTGCTATTAAAATCCGTCTCTTAAAAGTTATGCCTTGAGCGATTCACACGGAACATTGCTTATTCAAGCGTAATCCGTTACATTTATATTTTACGCTACAATGAATAACTAAACATTTGATAATTAAAATGTCTATCTTGCGTTTCCTCCTACGCCAGCATTAAAACAACGTCTGTGCTAATCTGTTGTGTAACAAACATGTTAGGAAGTCGTGGGTTATTGTGTTTAACAATCAAATCTTTATTCTTGATAACATTTTGTTTGTTACGATGTTACAGAATAGCGAATAGCACGTAACAATTGGTTAGCGGCTTTAACAATTTGTCAAGTCTAAACAAAACGTTACAGAATAGCCCTGGATGGCAGCTTTTGTTGGTTGAGACCCGCTGAGTACTTAATACAAAATCCCAAAAAAGTCATGATAATTTAATTTTACTTATTAGTCACAAGGCAATGATAGGATTAATTCTTATTGTCTCGCTATTGATAAATTAATTAAAATTGTAACTGTTTTCTTTTGTGTAGAACTTAGTATTTAACGCAAAGCAACAGGCAAAAAAAATTCGTTTAATTTCCGTATACATGGCACGCCTTTATTTCTCTTAACTTTTATTTTCCAGCTCTACATTTAGGCCCATCAATTTTACTCTCTTTACCACGTACATAGTAGGTAGAGAAGGATTTGACTGCATTTCGCTGAAAAAATTAGATATCGAGATTTCCCTGAGAGGAATTGTAATTCTAAAAGTATAATTAAGGGAAGTTAACTTATTTTGTTGTATCTTGCGTATCAGAGTAAATTGAAGTTATTTTTTTTTCTCGAATTTGAAAGACTTAAATAATTATTGTAGTTGTTATATCAAGAATATTAAGAATTTTTAATTGATAACCGGAAATACATATTTTGAGATCCCGCGAATAAAAACAAACGCATTTTCAGAAAAAATCTCCCTTTGTGTGTGCGTGCGTGTCTGAACCGCCTAACTCAAAAGCGAAAAGTGTGATAAACGCCAAACTTGGTATTTATGTCTAGTATCTTCCAAGTATGCAACACAATGACTTTCAAGAAAATCCCCCACCGCAAACTACCCTTTAAAAGGAACATTTTTTTGAATTTATTTTATAAAAATGTCCAACAATTTTGATTAAAATACCATAAAGATATTTGAATGACAAAAAAAGTATATCTTGAATTTTCTGGAAATAGCATGCGAAGTTCTCATGTATAACTGGTAAACGTTAACTGTAGACGAAACGTACTGCACAAAAAATTTAGATCTTTTTAAAACACGCAATTTATATCAAATAAGTTAGTTTTGTGTTATAAGTCATGTCTGCAATATATGTTAGTAACAATTCGAATTGCTCTTCATTACGCCATTCTCTTGAAGTCCTTATCTTGAAGTTAGTTGTTTCTCGTAATGTTGTGGAAACAGTATGCAATTATAAGGCCAGCATATACAGGATGAATCACCTAAAGCTTGCACCGCAAATATTTCGGAAATGGAAAGTGCTATTGATGTGCAGCTTTGACAGGATTATTTGGTAGTCAGGGGCGCGTACATTTAGCCCATAAACTGAGAAAGCGTAATTTTGAGCAAACACACAATTTTTTAAATGGAACGATGCCTAGTTAAAAAAACAGAATAAAGGTAGGGTAAATTAGAATCTCAACGTCTTTGCTGCAGGATTCTAGTGCAAGTGGCTTACGAGAAATCGTATTTTGAAAAGTTTCCACCCCGACAATTGTTTGTCCCATTCAACCTGCTTAATTGCTAGGTACGATGTTGTTATGTTTGTTTGCATTGTGTTTTCTGTTCATTGATTACATTGCGACTTTCTGGTAAGTTAGTTTGTGACAGTTCAAGCAGTAAGTCCGACATGCTCATGGTGTATGGAGAGTGTAAGAACAACGCAGTTCCTTCCTGTACGGTGTATGCGGAAAGTATCCCAATAGACGTCAAACATCTCGGCAATTGTTTATCAACCTCTTCAATCAATTACGTGAAAGTGGTACTTTAACACCTAGATAACGTAACAGAAACAAACAAGTGACTGGAGAAGATGCAGAAATTAATGTTTTGGCTGCCGGTGCAGTAGATCCGCAAATTAGTTCCCGCACAATCGCACGTGGAAATGGCATATGTCAGGCAAGTGTACTGCGCATTCTCCATCGACATAGGTTCCATCTCTATCACATTTCTCTCATCAAGAGCTGCATTGAAACGATTTTGAGAATCGTGTTAACTTTTGTACATGGGCATTAAGACATGATACTCCAGATTCATCATGTATCTTGTTTAGTGATGAGGCAACATTTACTAATCATGGCCAGGTAAACCGCAGAAACATGTACTATTGGTCTGTTGACAATCCCGTTGGCTTCGTCAGGTGGAACGTCAGCATCCATGGAGTTTAAACGTATGGTGTGGGATAGTGAACCATCGGCTCATAGGCCCTTTGTTCATAGTAGCAACAATGAACTCGCACAAGTATCGCAGCCTCCTGACAGACCATCTGCCATAGATGCTAGAAGACGTTCCTTTGCAGTCTAGGAGAAATCTGTGGTACCAACATGATGGCTGTCCAGCTCATAGTGCACGAATTACTACATGTGTTAATGGATCGTTTCCAAATCGTTGGATTGGACGAAGAGGACCTGTACCTTGGCCGGCCCGTTCTCCGGATCTGACCCCTTTAGACTTTTTTCTGTGGGAAAGGCTGAAAGACACTGTCAACAAGGATGTACCAACTACACCACACGATATGAAACGACCTGCGGCCTGCTCTGAAATTTCCACTGAAATGCTGGAACGTGTGCAGCAGTCTTTCCATAGCAGACTAGAAGCGTGTATTGAAGCTGCCGGTGGTCATTTTGAACACAACCTTTGAAGGGCTATGTTCTCTTTACTAGTAAGAATCTACAAAGTATAGTACTTCCCTTTTGTTTTTCTTTAGTTTGTGCTACCAGAGGCTGTACAAGTGTCGGTGTGTAAAAGCTTCAAAATAAGATTTATCGTAAACCATTTGCACTAGAATCTTGCAACAAACGCCACTGACATTCTAATTCACCCTAGCTTTATTCTGTTGATGTAACTAGGCATACACTTTCTCAGTATTGTTAAAATCTGTTTATGGGCTAAATGTATGAGCCCCTGACTATCAATCAATGCTGTGAAACCTGCAGATCAATAGCACTTTCTATTTTCGAAATAATTTCGGTGCAAGTTTTAGGTGATTCACCCTGTATATTGCAGTTTTAAACATCTGACTATCGCTGTTCCTATTGTATCTTTAACGAAATGTATAATATAGCTATTTCTGCAAAGGTTTAGCTGGATTAAAATGTAGTAAATTGGAAAAATAAGCTTAAGTAAGAACAGTGTGAAAGACCTACTAATAAAGGATAGAGAGTAGAGAAAGTCATGTGAATGTGTCACATAAGGTTTTTTTCCCACTTGGATGCTCTTGATTGTCACGATTGATAAATTAACTAAAATTACAACCGTTTTCTTTTGATAGTTTAGTATTCAGCGAGTCAGGACAAGCAAAAGAGTACTATCTCGTAACCGTCTAATTTCCGGATCCAAGGGAGGTGTTTCTCTTCATTTTTATTTTTCCATTCCTACATTTTGTACCATCACTTTTGAAACATTCTATATGATATATAACGAAAATCAACAGCTCTCGTTATTGCGTTATTCCGGTATTATTATGTGGTTGATAATGATATGATGTTTATTATTGCAATTCAGAATAATGTGAAAAATGTGAGGTTTGGAAAAAATTGATAAACGATGTTTCTGGTGGATTTCTCTAAAGGAAAATTCAAAGCACCTACTCAAAATTCAATTATAAGTCTCTTTGGTTAGGTTAGAAAGTATAGCAAACAAACAAACATGTTTGCATTTATTCAGCTGATTTGGGGAAAAATAAATTTCTATCTAAGAAAACCCCAAATGTGTAACAACCACCTCATAATTTTTATATGAACAGTTGTGGCCAATAAAGTGTGGTGTTATGTTTCAGATACAGATATGAGAGATTCGCCATGGGACGCTCTTGGATCAGTCTCAGCGGCTCCACAAGATGGACCGGCACTCACTCAAGCCATAGGTATGTCAC
Organism: Deroplatys truncata; assembly: GCA_030765065.1. NCBI lineage: Eukaryota > Metazoa > Arthropoda > Insecta > Mantodea > Mantidae > Deroplatys > Deroplatys truncata. The sequence continues at coordinate 157,695,155 of CM060979.1, forward strand.
GTTTTATTCCACACCTATCTGTAGCGACAACTTCTTAAATTACAAATAAACAAAAATACTCAACTGCGCTACACCTGAATCTGCAAACTCCATATCTGATGTAAAACAAAGGCATTGTTTACCAAGAAATAAAACTGACTGGTTTATGCTGCATTGCAACAGTCCCTTTATATTTTATGATAGTTCAAAATTTGCTTTTCCTCAGTTAATATTCTTAATTAATATTTCTATTGCTGTTGGGGATTGACCTTCTCTGGTTATGATTTGTCAAAGGATTAGTTATATTAGGTTTTTAATAGATTTCATTTGCTTTATTCAGAGACAGTTACCGAAATACTGCAAATATTGCATAATCCGGAAATATATTTTTATTGTTCAAATAGCCAGTCATTTTTATATAAACACAGTAGATGAAAATTTGAAAGGCTTTTAGTTTCTCTTTGGTCCCGTAGTGTTTTCAATAATTTCCACAGTTTTTGTATTAAGGGAATACAAAATCCCCGGACTTTAATATTCAATGAAACACGGGCAAAATTGCAGAAATTGTGATTCCCTAGCCTCCAAACCATAAATTTAAAAATTTTGGATAATAGCATAGAGTCCATTGAGAAATAATATTCGTAGTTGCTTTTTCGAAATAGTCACTGAGTATTTTTGTGTTACGTTAAACACTATTTTCTCTTTAATTGTTATATATAGGTTGCGTCGTTACCCCTGCATATTGTTTCGACGACTGCGCCGTTGGTGGCAGTCCCGGGTTCGATGCCCGCATGGGTTGGAGTCGACCGCGGTATAGTGGTAGAGATAGAATTAATGTTAAAATTCACTGTACCTTTTTCTCTATCCGACGTGGCTTCGTCTTGTGCTCCTCGCTGTTACCCTGGCTAGTTGATTCTCAGCGGTGATTTTAGCATGGACTCTGCCTATCATGATATTTGATAAGCTCGTCGATCTCAGTTGTGGTACTGGGAGCTTATAGAGGAATTGACTACACACTCTAACGTTTGGTTTATGGCTATTTATTGTTACCTCCTCACTTTAACACTAAATAAATGTTCCTGTTCACCTATCACCATTTTGCGCGCCAATTGCTGACTGTGAACTGCTTAACAACTTCAACTGTCTTCCACTGTGTACTGTCTACTACTTGTACTCTTTTACTTTTAACTGTGTACTTTGAACTCTTCAACTGTCTTCCACTGTGTACTGTCTACTACTGAACGTCAATTATGAACTGCTTAACCTAAAAGTCAACGGTAAACTGCCGTTATATTATATTTGTCTCGCTCCATACTTCCGGAGCGGAAACAAACAGAGTCATAAAACTTTACCCTTCTATTCTTGCACAAAAGATCCCGTTTTCGCTGACCATGTGAACATCACGTTTCTACCCTAACAGCAGAGTTCAAGACGTTCTAAACCTAGTTAAACAGGAACATTATGTACACGACAAATATTACATTATACAGAAATTATTATTGACATTAAACATATATCATTTATATATTAGATTAAACATAGAATAATTTATCACATAACAAAATTACCTCGGGTACATTCTGTCTCAAGGTACAGTTAATGGAAATTATACTTTTTAGAGACCTAGCCTGGTCTTGGAAAGTTTTTAATGTAGAGTGCCACAGCTGGTATTTGAACACACTTCTTCCGCTCTCCGTGCGGCTGCTGTAACAATTGAGCTACTGTGACAACATGACAGTGGAACATTGAATTCCCCAATTGACTCAAGCTGTTTCCCAGACACCACCAAGGCATCTCACTCGAGATGACAATCTCAATGGCGACCTGCCATCGCAAGTATTTTAATTCTGGGTGCTTACGAGTTTCTTATACTTTTCTTTTTTAATTATTATAAATAGGTATAATTAATTGAAATTAATTTTGCTGTTTAGAGACATTAGCCGGGTCTTGGCAGGTTTTTAATATAGAGTCAACTGAAAAATTCAATGCCACACATACTCTTGTCACAGTAGGTTAGAGAAACCGCACGAAGAGCGGGAGAACTGTGTTCAAATACCGGCTGTGGCACTGAATTTTTCAGTTGACTCTACGTTAAAACAATCTTATCTCTGCAAATATTAATTATGAATTGTCGATGAATTTAAGTTAAAAATACAGAGAAAATGTAGCAAAAGTTTACTTACAAAAGAGTTACTAAAAGCGTTTTGGCACTCAGAAACTTCACTAAATACATCCGCAGAACTAGATTGAGTGTAACTCGAGGTTATGGTGCTAATTGCAAACTTCATTCACTATAACATCTGAGAGGTTTAACTCTCATTAAATAAGGTGCATACATCTCGGACCGTTATAAGCAGGACTATACTCTTGCAAGGGAACAAATCGAATAAATATGGAAAAATATGGACTGATTTTATCATTAAAATAAAAAATTAATGAATGATTTATAAAAAGGAAACGCTTCTTTAAACTTAATGTCATCGTTTCTAACGTCCCCATGTGGCTATGACCTCATTCCACCAAACGTTGACTGGGCCCATTACTCAGGTGGAGGCACCCAGCGGGCCGAATCCGTTGCCTCTGAAGGCGGGGTGATGAGGCTGGAGGTGAAATGATAGGACCTACAGCTACCTACAGACTCCGAACCACGTTGGGCCGTGGAGATACTCCACATGAGCAAGTCAGGGGTGAAAGCGTGAATAGGGCAACTTAAAATCGCCACTCCAGAGCCGTGAGTAGAACCCAGACCCTCACTGGGAGAACCGGAAACGAAACGACTGCGCTACTCCGGCGTACTTACATTTAATGTTACAAGTAGTTATATCATCCACATTTAACGATTAAAATATTAATTGAACATCTACACTCAAAACTAGTCTTATTCAAAAATCGAGGTCACAATAGTTCTTTTTTTTTCGACATGAACTCTAAAGTTTTAAAACAACAGAGCATGGAGTTTTTATATCGTATTTTAAAAAGCAATTTTTTTCTCAAAAACTATTGGATGGATTTGTCTAAAAATGCGAGAATTTGTTATATAAGATAAAAACAGGTCCCTTAAGTGCCGTAAAAGGAAAAGAAAAGAAAACCTGCTTGTAATTGTTTTTTCTTGTTTTGTATCAAAAGTGGCATTTTCTAGGTAGAAGTAGTTTAAACTTCAGTGATAAGCATATAAATAAGTAAGTTATTTTTACATTTTCTAATACGTACATAGTTTGCATTCCACCCAGAAATTGGATATCGAGATTGTACCGGAGATATAGGTTATGTGTGTGAACAGCATAGCTCAATAACGAAACGTCTGTTAAATACCAAAGTGATATTTAAGTTCAATATGTTCCAAAGATGCGACAAGAACATTTCTAAGGAAGTCCCCTACCCCAATCTACCCTTTATATAGAACATCATTTGAATTTTTTTCTCGAAAATTTCTCAAACGATTTTGACTAAAATACCACGTATTAAAGAAATTTATATGATAAATAAAATCTACAGCTTGATTTAGAAGTAGCCTCCGAAGTCCTCTTCCTTCGGAAGAAACTAACTGATAAACTTTAAGCAAAGACAAAAACGTACTGCACAAAAATGTAAATTCCTTTAGAGCACACAATTTATTTCAAATGACCTTTTTTGTGGCATCAGCTATTTCCGATATATCCATTACTAATGGTTTGAATTGTTGAATACTTTGTCATCATTTTAAAGTCCTGTCGCTTTTCAGCTGTTTCTCGCGATTGTTTGGACTTTTAAGGCCAGCACATAGCGTCTAGTTTTTATACATTTGAATATCGCTGTTTCCTGTTTATCTGTGATGAAATGTGTAATGCAAGCATTTCTGCAAAGGCTTATTTGGATTAAAATGTTGTTGACAGAAAAATAAGCTTGCATAAGAATAGTTTGTATACCCACTACTAAACCATAGAGGGAAGAGAGATTTATGTGAATGTAATATGGAATTGTTTACATTTATATTCCAACAAAGCTAAGCATCTTCTGGCGACCTCTTAGTACAGAGTATGATAGTATATATTAACAAAGAATAGAACCTTGTATAATATAACGCTCAGGGATGAACAGTCTGTGTTTCGTTAACTACCATTCTGTACCACGCAAGTGTTTTTGCTACATCCCTTGCTAATAATTGGAATTTTTTCTGTGATATTTAGCACATGTTGCGGGAAAATTAATATCGTTTGCGGGTTCTGAAACCACTCCAGCTCGTACCACAGACTCCCCTGCTTTCCACGACCTCGTACAGGCAACAAATTAGTGAATAAAAATAATGGCCTCTCCCAATACTCACGTATATTTACATATTTTCCAATTATCGTGATTGGTTTGTGATATCGCTAACGTTATGACCGGATAATAACAGAACATTGACTGCAAAGTTTCGTCACCTGTTCACGAGTCTAATGAAAATAGATTTGCGCTGAATTATGAATAGGGTTTACCATATTATGCTCATTAGACATGTAACATAACCGTGTTAGTAAAAGTCCAGTACGATATCATTTTCACCTTTCGTATTTACCTCTACTATTGTAATGTGCCTATCGCCCAAATTGTCATTCATCAAGGGGTGCAGTATCACAGTACCACGAGTGAGTCCTACAATTCCAATGATAATCGCCCTCAATAAGCCATTAGTCAATGACAGGTGGAGTATGCTAGTCAGTTGGCCAATCAAAGCGTACTACACTGATAGTAATTCACATTCGATTATGTCGTCCTCCATGGTGTAGTGGTTACCATGCTAGCCTCCAGTTTCCGAGGTCGCGGGTCCAAACCCGGCGGAGGACAATGGATTTTTTTTCGGGCGTAAAAATCCTTAGCATGGCTTCCTTTGGAAAGGAAGTAAAGCCGGTGGTCCCGTGTCGTAGATTTACGGCACGTAAAAGAACCTCAAGTCTGATAAAGAGGCCTCTGAGCAAAATTACCGGTCTTTCACGCACAATATAGAATGGGACGCTAAGGACCAAAGTAGTTAAAGAGCATTCATAAATAAAACTCAATTTAATTTGGTGCATATCAATAATACACTAAAGTGTCACTGTCTGATATATTTCTTACACAATGTTTCCGAAGCGGAACATAATGCCTACTAGTATATTTCTTTACCCACCGTTCCAAGACAACATGCTCTCTCCAAAGGCAACTTGAACTAGACGACCAGTCACTCTAATCCGCCCCCTACTGATAACTCAAAGCCAGCTTTGAGCTCTATTATTTATTAATGAGCAAGATTTATTAAACTAAGTACTTGCTTATCCGACAAGCAATGCGAATGTAAAGGGCGTGTTTGTGCGAATGTCCGAGAGTGACGTCACATTGGCGGCAAATATCTGTATGTCATTCTCTTTCCGCATTCATGGAAGCTGTTATTGTAAAGGAAAGTATTTGTATCTAAAGACACCGTTTGCTTCCAGTTATTACAACAAAACATCCGATGCAATACATTGACATGACCCTCTCTACCAGTGACAAATTCTCACATACAAGCTATATATTTTACTTTCTCTACTACGAATAGTACGTAGGGGAAGTATTGTATTCCACCCAAAAATTTTATACCGGGATTTCACCGGAAATATGTTTTCAGATCCCTAAATCCAAAGGCATTTTTGAAAACATGCCCGTGTGTGTGTCTGTCTGTACAGCATAACTCAGAAACGAACAGTCGGATAAACACCAAACTTGGTATTTAGGTTCAGTATCTTCCAGAGATGCGACACGAAGTTTTTCAAGAAAATCCCCTCACCCCAGATTACCCTTTACATGGAACATTTTTCGAAAATTTGAATTTTTTCAAAAATGGCTCTAGCGATTTTGATTAAATTATCATATGTTTAAGATATTTTCATGAAAAATGAAATGTATATCTCGAATTTTCTGGGAATGTCGCCAAAAGTATTCTTCATTGTAAAAGGCTTTTGCATAACTGGTAAACCATAAGAGATATACAAAATTTTACTACACAAAAAATGTCATACTTTATTTTTGTTGAGTGATTTTCAGATATTGCTTGTTATTCCCTTAAATTTTCCAATACTTATACTTTTTCTCAAATGGGAATTCGTTATTCATTTTTTTATGTCCTGGACATGCAAAGAGAATGGAATACTCCACATAGCAACCAGCTCTTAAAAGATCTGACTATTGCTTAAATACTGAATATTGCTTAATATTCCTCCTGCACCTACAAGAAAATTAGCAATAAGATTAACATCTCGATTAACATGACGCATATGGAGAATAAGCGTTTGTAAAAATAGCTTGTATAAGAGTAGAGAAAGTCATGTGAGTGTAACACATCAAATATTTTACACACATAACGTTGTTAACGATGTATTTTTGCCTTGGAATCGTTTCAACTTAAGTAATACGAAATCGGTTACACAACACATGCGAAAACATCACTGAAATGTTTATTCCAGTTAGCAAGCTCTTAAAGTGGAAAGAAAGAAGACGAAATAATCGAAAATGATCAAGAAAGTCACTTTGTTGGCTCACTTTCATTTGGGAAATGTATAAAATTACTACATGAAATATTTTAACGTTGACTAACACTACAAAAAAAATCGGATGTTACATTTACACGACTTTCTCTACCCTCTATCGCATATTAGTGTGTAAACAAATTATTATTTTGAAAGTTTATTTTCCTATCTACTTCATTATAATGGAACTAAACCCGGAAATAGCCGCACTACACATGTCTGTCAGACCGTCAGATAACCAGAATCTTCTGAATGTTTCCCGTTCTTGAACGTTCTGGAACTCCGTAGAAAGTTAAAACAGCTACACAAGCGATCACACTCTCGGAAGTTAGTGAGCGAGGCGTTTCTGGTGCGACGAAAAGTGCTGTTCTCCTAGCGAATTTGTGACGGTTGCTGTGACGTGCAGCGAGTACTGCTGCAGGAGAAGTCTTGTATTCGACTCCCCGCCGAGTGAACCAATAGGAAGATGGTTACGTCGTGTGTAATTCGTTACACCGTTAGGTCACAAACACTGAAGTGGTAGCGAATAGTTGAATTAGATTACATTAACGAAGTAACAGTGAGAACTTAAAATATAACAGCGAAAACTTAAGGAAGTGACAGTGTAAACTGGACAAGGTCACGTTATTATCTTGATATTTAAGATCAATGTATCCTCTGAAGTGGAACACTTGCATCTAAAATAATTTACTAGCAAGATTGTGCATCATGCCACTGAGCCTACGGTTCTTGCGATTCACTGAATCTGTATTTCAACGTTCGGTGGATTTTCGTGCTCTGGCCTCTTCGCTCATCCGACATTACATTTGTGCATGTTACGCTAAAGACAAACTGTACAAAAATGATAAAGTGCCAAACATTCAAGAGCTGAAGCATAGCATGAGAGATGCTGTGTAGACCATCACTTCCAACATGATGCAAGAAGTTTACACAGTCTAGAAATCCTACGAATAACTGGAGGAGCCCATGTTGAAGTGATTACAAATGAATGGAACTTTTCACAATTGCAGTGCCTAAAACAGAAAGTTGCTTTCTATATGTTTATTAACTATTAATTGATAAAATCAGCGAGGGAATTTATGTTCACCCTGTATAAGTGCATGTACCAGTCGGCCAGGATGTGAATGCGTTTGGAGGAGGTCGCCACTGTTTTGTTGACAATCAAGGCTAGGGATCAGAGGGGAGTGAGGGTCAAGGCGATAGGGGAATGAACAATCGCACAATGAAAACAACAGTACATGTGCAGGCCTCAGCTTCGCTAGTAAATGCAAGATGATGCTGCGGATGTTTTCTTTACCTGACTGTACTTCCGATGCCCCACCCATTTATTTCGTAACCGTTTAGTTCCTCTTCCCACCACACGTACTCATATCGTGGCCAGCTAGTGCACATCATGGTGTTTTCACAATAGATATGGTTACGTCTGATTTCGACTTGCTGAAATGGTGAAAAAAGATGCGATGCTACTGGAATAGATTTTAAATATTTACTTAAACGTAGAGAGCTTGTATTATAAACCTGCAGCGTAATATAATTCTCTACTATATAAAGTTTAGCGAGAGCATAGATGTAACCAAACGAAATTCGCCGAGCTATTTGCTTTCAGGTACATTCTGAGTTGATTTTACTGTGCCGTATCTCAACCACCCCGCAAAATAAAATTAGTTTGGCGTGATTTTAACCAGCTTATTTGTTCATTAAATCGAAAGAAAAATAAATAAAACAAATTTACAGCGATTTGCTTAAGGGCGACTAAAATACATAGTTACTTTACCGAAAGCGATTAATTCTGATTATTTCTGACATGCTTTTATTTCAGGAGTATTGTCCAAAACGATTAACGTTTTGCCACACATCCGTTGGAGACTAAGGGACATAAGAGCGAGAGAAGCAGGAAGATTTATTTTTATTTTTTCTGTGCTTACCTACGTTCGATCCAATAACTCGGTCTCGAGATTTCTCTAGAAAGTTACATTTTGAGACCTCGAAATGCAAAGAAAGAAAAAATATGATGTATTGTATTTACATGCCTTTCTCCACTCACTTTTCTACAAACTATTATTACCAAAGCTTATTCTATCTACTTGTTGTTAGTAGAGACAAACCTTCATTAATTCCATACTCATTTAGTTGTAGGTATAAGAAGAATGATATACCCTAAAGCGATTATCAAACATTTTCAAAGCCGGCCGCTATGTGATGGCTTTGAAATTCTGTTCTCTTTGAATGAACACGAAAAAGAAATAAAGTAAGAAAGAAACAAGAATGATTTGTAGTTGAGAAATGTATAGCATACCTGAAAGATACCAATAACATAGAATATAGGTATCGTGAAGTGGTTTTAACGCCATAAAACATTTTGAAACACATTCCTAAACAGTGTGCATTTTTATGTAGTAAGATTTTGTCCGTCTCTTACGGTTTACTGTTATGCAAAAGTGGTTTAGAATAAAGAGGACTTCAGAGGTTATTCCCAGAAAGTTGAAGATATATATTTTATCCTCAAAATAAGTGGAACGTATCGAATAGTAATTGAGCCATTTTTGAGAAATTTAAAAATAATTAAATACTTTCCATGGAAAGGTTAACCTGTGGTGGGGGTATTCTCTTCAGAACCTTCGTGTCGAAACCTTGGAAGCTCCTGAACGTAAATCCCAAGTTTCGTATTTAAACAACTTATTGTTTTGAATTATGTTGTTCACAGTCGCGCATAGAGACCTTTTTCTATAATTTTTGGAGGGTTCAGAGAGCCTCAAAAATGTATCTCTGGTGAAATCTCGACATAGATTTTTTTAGTGGAATACAATACTTCTGCAAGTACGAAGTGGAGAAAGTATTTTAAGAAATCGGCCAAATACTATACAGGTGATAATAAGGAAGGATTCATCTCCTCACCTTGGTGAACCTAATCTCCCATGGTTATCAGGACCAATTGCCCCATTGTACCCAATTCAATCCGAAAAGTTCCTCAAAAGGGAGGGAAGATTCGGATGTGTGCATTATATTTTAAATATATTGTGAATGTCCAGTTTTCACTGTCACCTCACTAAACTCCCATTGTCACTTTGCTAACGTGATCTAGTTCACATTTTCACTGTCACTTCACTTTCTTCGCGACGTAACGAAATACGCAGGAGTAGCCTCTTGTTTCGGACGGTTCACCTGCTTTGGGAGTCAAACACCAGACCTCTCTAATCTCTTGCAGTCACATGCTCGGAGAACGGTAATTTTTGTCGCAGCAGAAATGCACTCAGTAACTGGCCCACTAGCGAGAACACTCTCTTAAAAGTATAGCCAATGGAATTATTCACAGAATATTCTAGAAAGTTCTGAAACGCGAAGAAGGGAAACTTCCAGAAGATTTGTTTATCTGTCGATAGCGCTTCTGGTGTTTACGCTGGGTGAAAACCCTACCGCAAATGTCCTTATAAGCTTGTGACATAGCTATTGCGTCACAATATTTAAAAAAATGGTAGTCATCTACCATTTGTACTGTGAATTCTGTAGCACTTCACTTAAGAATTATAACTTCTATACACACTTTGGAGTAGGTAAGTAATCTTTAAGCTATCTTTTAGAGAAAGTTTTCCTCTAAGGATTGATATTACTATTATACATGTACGCTAAAGCCATGTGGTTTCCTTCTTTACAAATATATGAAAGTTTGTTTTCTATATTTTTGCTTAGAGCAGTTTCCTTTTCTGAATGACATTTTCTGGTATAAATGACCTGTTTTCTCAAACTACTGAAGACAGCTAAATTAAATTTTAGGATTCTAAAAACAATCTCCAAGTACTGTTGTGGATCTACTTTTATTTTAAGATGTTCATTGTTTAAAAATTAATTGCTAATCAATTTTGATCAAAGAGGATATAATTGAGAAAACAATTCTATGCTCCTTAAAAAAATCTTCTTTTACACTCCAGAGAAGAGGCAGTGCTGCCTTTTCGGGCTGCAAAAATGCCTGACTATCGCATTCTCCGGATGTCTTCTTTCTTTAGGCCTATAGTACACCACCTTTCTTGGGGTCCTCTCTTTGAACATTCTATCAACATGCTCTTTCCATTCATTTCTGTAATTTATGTCATCCCTCCTCCTTCCACGTCGTGGGACACGTCACCAGTCAAGAACACTCAAGAATGCTCTAGAAGGATGTCATATCTGACGTAGCGCTGGTAGAATGACACAGTTTCCAGTGCTACTATTGGCTGGCTTGTCCACGTCACTGATCGCAGCACTCTCCTAGACGCGAGGAGGAACGGGAAACTCCCGGGCAAGAGGAAAAATTAAGTCATTCACGAGGTATAGAGCTAGCAGACCGCGAGCGCTGCTTTAGCATCGGCGAGGTTTCGGCGTAAGGTTACTAAGGGTAATGTTTCGGCCTTTTCTAAATTCTACTGTATCACTTTGATAGCAATTTAAAATTTATCTTCTTATATTTGGCCTTCAAAATTAAAGCAGCGGGAGAAGGATTCTTTATTCGTGTTTTGTATTTATATTGCATTTTCAATGGCAGGAAATAAAATACTTGTAAGTTGTGAAACATTAAATGGTGCAAAGAATGGTGGAAGATAACACACGTTAATCTTGTACTTAAAGGTATTAACATTGGAGTTGTTAAATGCTTAAAGATACTGCAAGCTTTACTGAAAACTTATAGATTTCTTAAACATATAAGAGGTTTTCTATAATAAATTGTTATTATATTTGGTGTGAATAATTTAAATCCTAGCTCCCACCATTATCTCACACAATCCACGTTATGTAACTAAACCAACTTAGGGACGGTTTTACCAAGAGATGCTAATTTTTAACACAATGTTAAACTGATTTAGCATTGAAGTTAATACAAATTCTGTTTAATCAAACAATATTAACTTTAACAATGTCTTAAAGACCGTGTTAATTTAACATCCTCATTTATTAAGGTGTTTAACACATGTTAGAAATTGGAAAATGGCTGCCGCAAACCAAGCTGTTGATGCGAATTGGTTACAATTGGTATTTTTGAATGTCATTCCTAATAGAAGAGTAGTCGTACGTCATAATAAATTTGAAACCCTGCAAAAAGAGGAATTTCTAAAGTAATATAGACTGTCCAAGGGGTCATGAGCATGGTTTTATGGGAAATACGAGAGGTTAGAATACTACCAAGAAGCATGCCTTTTTCTCCTATGCTAAATGATAATTAGGCACTTATATTTAATGCTACTAACATTTTTCATTTAGTTGTGATAATGTTGGAATTTCCAAAGCTGCTGTTTGTGGGTTTATCCGGAAGGTTTCCAAAGCAATTGCTTCAAGAAGCAAACAGTATTTTTTTCAGGTCTGCTTGATTAATAACACATTTTCGTCCACTTTAGTTTCAGTGCAGGTCCACCACCAGTTTTAAACCGTCTTAAACGCTTTTCGCACCTAACGTTTCTGGTTCAGCAATTTATGTTAGCATAAAATTGCCGTGGTTCCTTACTGGGCTTAAGAGAAACGCGTTCATTCCAATTAAATTACTTGTGGATTTTGTCCCAGGCTGCAATCTTATCCTGTAATGTAGGAACTTCAGCCTTTTTTGTACTTGACAATACGTCTATACTTATTAACCAGATGTTAATTAACGCGTTACAAACGTTGAAATATTTATTTAGGTTGACATCGTGATTGGCGGCGAGTGGTTAGACCGCTCGCCTCCCCCCGAGGCGGCCCGGGTTCAATCCCAGGGACCTGCATGTGGTGGACGAATCGGCGTCTGGGCGGGTTTTCTCCGGGTTCTTCGGTTTCCCGCGCCACTCATTCCACCACTCCATCATCACCTTTCCTTTCATCCATTTCACCCACATTTCATTTCATCTACTTCCTTCATCCCATACCAGGCATCCTAGATGCTCTGTCTGATCCACGAGTGTCTGCTCCTCGAAGGGCCTCTGACCCCAGGCACCCGCTTGTAAGTCCTGGGGGTGTAAGTCCTACATAAGAGGAAGGTAAACAGATAATGAATCGTGATTCTAACCTCAAACAACCGGGAACATCACATGGCCGTTGCAATGAATGCAAATAGTTGTCGGCTATTGACACAGAAAGCGCAGAGATACGTAGACAAAGGTGCATCGGAGTACGTTCAGAAGCAGTGTAGTTCGGCCACCGCATTTTCGAAAGCTAGCGTTTGCAGTTGTCTTTGGCGTTATCAAAATGTTAGCTAACAATTTGCTGTAAAACCTTGATGAAACGCAAAGTTTTAACTTCGAATTCGTGTTGCTTTGCTGGTTTTACTTCTTAGTATTCTATTAATTGTACCGCATATTTGTTAAAACATGGTTGCTTTATTTTAAAGCAATTTTCATATTTATAGCTGGTATTGTTCCTAAGTATTTAAAACCCGTGACTTGATCTAATGTGGACCATTACTTACACTTTTGGTTTTAACAATATATTTACCTGGAAAGGTGATTGTTTTCATTTTACTTGTGGAAATTTTAAAATTATAATTCTAACCTAATTCTGTAACATATATACTGCTCTTTGCAGTTCGTCTTCAGGTTTACTTATTATCTGGTCATCCGCAAAACTTATTGTATAAAACTAGATCAGTTAACTTAAAGGCATTCGTCTATATCCTGTAAACCTCCAGTCCGTCATCTTAATGAATTTTGGAGATTTAACATTGGCAGAACAGGTTTTTAATCTCCCCTAGGCTGTAATTTTGTAATCCTGTATCCTAAAGGACTATTTGTATGAATAATTTGAATAATAGCTGTGAAAATAAAATGTAATGACTAGAGATAGTCGCATAATTGTATCGCATATTAGATTTTATGCTTTCATGAAAATCTCATTTGAACGTGTGCTTCACGTATCTCGTCATATCTGTTATTTATGCTCAGAATAGCCCTATGCTCATGAAAAGTAGAGGATCCGTTTTATAGCAGAAATCTGGTTCGGTCGGACAGGTTAGTGAGCAGAAGCACATTCTTGAGTGGGCGTGTCTGAATTGCTGTGCACAATGGACCGTTTTCTAATAAACTTGTCGCCCTGAGTTATGGAAAGGCGGTGGCCAAGGAGGGAAGGAAGGAAGATCCTCATCTAATAAGACTACGCGTTCCGGACATCGCTGCTGGCTTATTGCACGAGCAGGACCTGGCGATCCTCACGCATATTTCTTCTCTCGCGTCCTGGCGCACCACAAGAATAATCAAGCCAAGATACTGGTCCTTTTCAGTTTCAATATATTCCAATATACGCTTGTTTCACCATCACACGTCCGTGGGATTGAAAATAATGGAAATAAACACAAAAAATCCTATGTAATACATTCACATGACTTTCTCTACCTAAATTATTCTTACAAAACTTTATTTTCCTACTTACTTCATTTTAATCGAGATAAGCCTTTCCGGAAATAGCTATCGTTAACCAAAAAAATTAACATAAATTATGTGTTTTAACTAGATTCACATTTTTTTGTGTGGTAAACCTTTGTGCATCTGTTATCGTTTAACAGTTATACAAAATTCATTCGGAATGAAGGCGACTTCACAGGATATACTCAGAAAATTGGAGATATTTTGTAATGTAAATATCTTAAACATATGGTATTTCAATCAAAATCGTTAGCGCTATTTTTCCATACAAAGAGTAGCTTTCTAAGGGAGGATTTCTTTAAAACCTTCCTGTCGCATCTATGGAAGGCTCTAAACTTATATGCAGGGTTTGTTATTTAACCACTTTTGCGTTTTTTATTATTCTGCTCAGAGTAACACGCACACGCACACAATTTTTCTAAAAATGCTTCATTTCAGGGAATCTCAAAAGTATATTTCCAGTGAGTCTGAGCATTTAATTTTTGGGCGGAATGCAGTGCATCCTCTATTACAAATCTGTGTGAATTATAGATGCCTCGTTTATAAATATGAATATAGTTCCTAGCCCTCAAGTTTCACTTTCCAAACAAAATGCGTTCAGTTTGTGAAGAAATGAATTTGCAAACACAAAAGAAATAGTTTTTTTTCCAAAAGGAGGGGAAACATCACATACAGAATCTATAGTAATTCAAAGTTATAATCTATCTTCAACTATTTAAATACATCTCTTTATATTTTTAATCCTTTATATGCATAACCATACCAAGCTTGATCAAACAGGACAAAACATTTAGGTATGTTTTCAGAGCCGGAAAATTATAGGCACGTCTGATTAAAAATGTTACCTTGCAAGTAGGCTTTAAAATTATGTTTCTAATTAACTGAGATTACCTTGGAGGTTCACAGTGATATATACTCGGATGAGGGTCATTTAATTAGCATCATTATATCACTAGTGCTTTAGAATGTAATGCCAAAATACCGAGTTCCAGTGTCCAGTGTGAATCTAGTTAAAACACATAATTTATGTTAATTTTTTTTGGTTAACGATAGCTATTTCCGGAAAGGCTTATCTCGATTAAAATGAAGTAAGTAGGAAAATAAAGTTTTGTAAGAATAATTTAGGTAGAGAAAGTCATGTGAATGTATTACATAGAATTTTTTGTGTTCCAAATAAGAGCTCAAATCTTAATCAAGCATTCAGTACATAATACCAGTAGTGAAAGAGCAATTAAAAAATAAAACCTAACGTTTCTTTAAAAGAATGTTTGCAACGAAATGCACTTTTTACTATGCACATGTGCAATTTACAACGATACAATAAATACATATATAATATACCATAATTTACATAATATTATCTAACTCCATTACTAAAATAACTTAAAGTCGCAAACTCAATAGCATCAAAGTATTCGCTGAGATTGCATTCATATGCCGTAAATTGGCCTAATTATGGGACGGAGACAAGGCGAAATTTTCATTCTTCGTATTTCCTGACAAAAGTTCAAAATTACACATTGTCCCAAAGTTATACTACTGTCATAAAGTTATCCCAATTTACGGTATCTTACTTTAACGCCAATATAGCAGCATAGTTATTTGAAAATGAGATTACATATTAAAATAAGTAAAGAAGAGAAAAGAAAAGTAACAGACTAGAATATTATTTTATTTATACAAGATGTAAGTTTGAAAATTGTCATGCAAATGCCTTCAATGACTTTTTTAATTATGACGAAAGCTACTTGTAAAGTGAAAGTTAACAAAAATTAGCATCAAACTTTACTGAACAAATTACATACTGACGCTTAAAAGCAGAGTTTGTAGTTGCAAATATAATTAACTAATATTTAATTATATTGAATTGGAAGTTCATTCCAAAGTGAAAAAATCTGATGTGCTTACATTCCCTTGACTTTCTATACCCTCTATTGTTTTTCAGTGGGCATGGAAACTATTCTTACAAATTTTATTTTTCTATCTACTTCATTTCAATCGAGATAAACTTTTGCAGAAACAGCTATATGAGACATTTCGTTATAGATACAAAGAGAACAGTGGTACTCAAATGTTTAAGAACTGGACACTATACGTAGGCCTTAAAATTCCATACTGTATCCATGACATCGCGAGAAACAGTTGAAAATGGACAGGACAATAACAAATATTGCACAATTCTAACTACAGGGTTATGCAAAAAGAAGGAACACACGTTAAATATTTATTCCTAATGAACGACAATAGATGGCGACACATGCGATACATCACTGAATAGAGAAAGGTTCAAAATTTTAGTTTATGTGTTCAAAATGAGCACCATTTGCTATGCGAGATAGACCAGTGCTTTTCCGTTTGTGTACATAACTATCTTCTACGAATTTATTGTATCAATTGTAAATTTTTATGACGAGGTGGATCGTTGTTGTGCTTACAAGATGCTCGCTGCAATTAAACAATGGATTTACTCTTTACATAATGCGGCACACAAAACGACTTTTTCTGTGGCGTCGCCATTTTCTCGTAAACAAACCCAGCGTCGCTGTAGGCACTGAATGGAACCAATAGGTGGGGCTTAAAACTTTGAACTTTCCTCAATTCAATGATGTGTCGTAGGTGTCGCTATCTACTGTCGTTCATTAAAAATGAATATTTAAGACCTGTTCCTTCTTTTTTAATAACCGTGTATTAATAACGGATACCTCGGACACGGTTGATGTACAGAACATTTATTTTAATAAATTGTGGGTTTTAAAGAGATATATATTTTTTGTGATACATTTTCGTCTATGCTTAACGTTTAGCAGCTATGCAAGAATATGTAAAATTCCTTCAGAATGAAGAGGACTTCACTGGCTATTCCCGGAAAATTCAGTACATACATTTTATTTGTCATGTAAATATCCCTAATATAATGGTATTTGAATGAAGATCTTTAGAGTGAGTTTTGAGAAAGTTAAAAATTTTGAAACAGTATCCATTTAAAGTTTAGTTTGGGCTGGATTTTCCTAAAAAGCTTCGTGTCGCATCTTTGAAAAATACTGAACTTAAATAACAAGTTGGTATTCTACTGACTTTTGTTTTTTGAGTTATGCTATTCATAGACACATACACACATAGACCTTTTTCTAAAAATACTTATTTGGGTTTAGGGGTCTTAAATTTGTGGGTGGTGTATAATACTTCTCCTACTTACTCTAAAAATGTAGTAGGGAAAGTAAAATAAACGAATAAATAATAATAATAATAATAATAATATAGTTTTGTTTTCCTTGTTTAGCGAGTATAATGGGTCCAAAGGAGCAATATGTGCGCCAGGGCAGTACTGTCACTTTCACATGTGTGGTGACATCTCCGTTTACGGCGGGACGTCCTCCACGTACCATCGACTGGTTCCACGCAGGCCGTCTCGTTTCTATCTTGGTAAGTTTACTCTATTTTAATATAATTAATAATCATTAATTACATTTATCTATGCCAGGGCAGGTCTTCCTATACAAGCTCACCTCAACCTTCTTTTCTCATTGTCGCTTTCTCTTCGTTATACAGAGCGGTCGCTGTATGGTGGGGGCACAAATTCCGTGTATGCATGCTCCGCCTGCACTGCAGTGGCCTCGGTATTTTCCCGCTGCGCACTAGTGTTGAATGACCCGCTCAAGGCTACGTTTATCTGCTGTGTTATGCTCGTACTACGTCATGTGCTACCTTTTGTTCGTGCTGTAAGCACTAGTGTTTGTGCATCTCAAAGGTGAAAGTTCATTCAAACCATGTGTTATGTGTGATTAACTTAAAAGTGGTCTTGTTATTGTTGTTGTTCTTGTCTTATTTATTGAAATGCCTACCGACAAATTCACAAAATTCATGTAGACAGGTGTGTAAAGTTTATATAAAGAATCTCTATACCATAGACGAAATAAGAACAATATGGACAATATAAGAACAGAAATTTTGAGAATTACGCAAGAAGAATTTATGCATCTGAATGGAAATTTCATCCAAGCTGCCAAAAATACCTCACTGGAGGTGGATATAATTTTCAACAAACTTATAACAAGACTCATTATAGTGCATGTTACTATCACTCGTGTCGTCCTCCGTGGACTAGTGGTACCGTGCTAGCCTCTAGTTCCCAAGGTCGCGGGTTCAAACCCGGCGGAGAGAGATGAATTCTTTTCGGGTGTAAAAATCCTTAGCATGGCTTCCTTCGGAAGGGAAGTAAAGCCGGTGGTCCCGTGTCGTAGATTTACGGCACGTAAAA
Source organism: Deroplatys truncata (assembly GCA_030765065.1). Lineage (NCBI taxonomy): Eukaryota > Metazoa > Arthropoda > Insecta > Mantodea > Mantidae > Deroplatys > Deroplatys truncata. Next base: position 157,713,244 of record CM060979.1, read on the forward strand.
GAACCTCAAACCTGATAAAGAGGCCTCTGAGCAAAATTACCGGTCTTTCACGCCCAATATAGAAGAGACAAAATAGGGACCATAGTAGTTAAAGAGCGTCCATAAATAACTCAATTTAATTTAATTTTTACTATCACTCGTGAGTAAGGAACGCGGGAGATTTGGTGTAATAGACATGCGCGGAGCACGCAAAGGCGCGATCCGCGAACTCGCAATATAGCGAACGCTCTGTACTATTGTTTACATTGTAGTGTTTTCCATTCTCGCGAACTCTTCTTCCATTCCCGTTTCTATCTGTACATCTCTTAGCAAGTAATTTTTTTCCTCCAATGTCCCGGACAGTCTTGCTTTCTTCTTCTGATCAGCTTCAATATCGGGTTCCTTCGCCAAATCTTTACAAAATAGCTTCATTATGTATTTTGTCTCCCCATTTCATTCATTCCTTTCTTCTCCCAATCCATTCTTCAGTGCCAGAACCAGGATTTTGCTTTCAAATCAGGTTTAACTTCATGCCTAATGTGAAAGACTTGTTCTGGTTTTCAATTCGTGGCTTTTGCATTTCCAACAACACCGTGAACATTGTGGCTTTCATTCACAATTAATAGTTGAATTTTAGCCCGCGATAATTAACTTAAAAATTTGATGTGTTGCATTCACACGACGTTCTCTACTCAATCTTCTACAAACTACTCTTACAAAAGCTTATTCTTCTGTTAATCGAGATAATCTTTCATTACACATTTAGACATTTCGTTGTAGTCAAAGTGCGAGGTGGCGCCTTGTGACACGTATTCGGGAAGTCCCGGGTTGGATTCCCGGTGTTTTGGGGATTTCCGTTTCATCAGGCGAATGCTGCGGTGGTTTCTTTCAGACCCAAATTTCCTGTCCTTCCATTTCATTCCGTTCATCCTTCCCCTCCTTAGGTCTGTTTCAGCGGCGATGGTATTTCGGTGCGGCGTGGCATGGAAAAAGGGTGCAGTCTGTGGAATTTCCTACGTCCCTAAGCTTTCGTTGCGGGGAAAACGGATCGCCCCTTCAGAGCGCGGTATTGGACCGCTGTGTGGAGTGGGGGTCAGCGGTCTGCCTATCCGATTCTCAGCGCGTCTCATCTGGAAACTCTAGGGGCCCTGGCATTGCTAGGTCATCTCTCCTGGTTCCAGCCACCCGGTATCACCTCTTACATTCTCCTCCCTCACGACGTCGCACCTTTGTAGAGCATAGGTACATTACCCTCACTGGAGCAGTGGCAATTCCCCTCCGACCATCAGACATAAGTTTGACTAGCTGTATTCATATGACTTTCTCTACTCTTGTACAAATTATTTTTACAAACGCTTATTCTCCACCTATTTCATGTTAATCTGGATAAACTTTTGCAGAAACTATTTTATTGCTAATTTTATTGTAGGTGCAAGGGGAATATGGTAGGCTTTAAGCGATAGTCAAATCTTTTAAGAGCTGGTTGCTATGTGGAGCATTCCAATCGCTTTGCATGTCCAGGACATAAAAAGCGAATAGCGAATTCCCATTTGAGAAAAGGCATATTGGAAAATTCAAGCAAATAACAAGGAATATCTCGGAAATGGTTCACTTGACAAAAAGAAGGTGCCTGACATTAATTGTGTTTTAATGAGATCTACATTTTTTGTGTAGTAAAATCTCTTGCGGTTTACCAGTTATGTGAAAGTCACTGAGAATGAAGAGAACTTTTGGTAACATACTCAGAAAGGTCAAGATATACATTTCGTTTGCCATAAATATACTAAACATATGATACTTTATTCGAAATCGTTAGAACCATTTTTAATAAAATCAAAATTTTCTAACATTGCTCTATGTAAAGGGTAGGCTGGTGTGGGGGGTATTTTCTTGAAAATCATCGTGTCGCATCCTTGGAAGATACTAAACTCAAATACCAAGTGTGGTATTTATCCGACTTTTCCATTTTGAGCTATGCTGTTCACAGACACACATGTTCCCAAAATGATTTATTTGGATTCAGGGCACCTAAAAAAACGTGTAGGTATTTCCGGTGAAATCTAGGTATAGAATTTTTGGGTGGAATGCAATACTTCCCCTTCTTACTGTACGTAGTAGAGAAAGTAAAAAAGTCGGATTTTTACCCCGTACATAGCATTCCACAAAAATTCGATAGCGAGATTTCACCGGAAATTCATGTTTTGAAATCCCTTGAATCCCTAAAAAACTATATATACCTATATGCGTCCCTAGCGATTAAATTACGAACTTGAGGCAAACATCAGCTGGAGTTTGAAGTGTTCTTAGCCGAATCGGCATATTATATCATTTGCATTGCAGGTATTTATCTTGAAAAGCTGGTATCACAGTTTGTACATCATAATCATCATTCTCTTTGAAGATGCTTACATCAACAGTGTGTTCAAGAAAGTAACAGTATGTGTGATTCGAATTTCATGCTGCCTCATTTTTTATTGTATTACCGCTTAATTTCCTTGTTGGTTAAGAAACACAAACAATTTTTCCTGAAAGTATTGCCAACTGTTATTTAATATGTAAATCTTTATAGGGTAACGATCCTTACAATAATATTTGCTGAACCGATACAATAGTACCTCATTCACAATGGAAATTAGATCGTGCGTAATATCAACATAGAAGATTGTTGCCGTGTAATCTAAATGATTTACGCAAACATAAGCACAAAATTAAACATAAACATGGAGGCCTACACGCATCCAACTTTCACACGAAAAAGCATGAATAAGCCGAACCATACCGAGAAATATAGAAAATGTGGTATCTTAGTTGAAAACTTGCCAGTTATTACTCCAAGAGTATGCCTTTTTTACATACTGTTAACTAGTTTCACAAAGACGTATTTTGCACCATAAATGCTCACCTGCTCAAAGAGAAAGGAATAGGATGATTAAGATCGTTAAACTAAGGTTAACAACAAAGCTTAAATAATGGTATTTTATATTCTAATATGCTCTAGATGTAAATGTAAAAAATCTAATGTAATAGAGTCGCAAGACTTTCTCTACTGAAGCAGACATAAACACGTTGATTGGAAGTAATTTATACACTTGCCAAGAAACGACAAAACTGAAATTCAATCCTAAAGCATTTGCATGTTTAAAAATAATGAATTAAACATTGTATTTATGGCGAAAGAAAAAGAAAAGTTGAATAACCTTTAAAAAATACGTTAAAGATAATAAACGAAATGGATATTGAATTCGCAATGGAATAAATATTGTGAAAACAGTATTTCCAAAACTAAGCATTGTGGAAAGAAATGTCTTGAATAAAAGTTGCTTGATATGATGGGGAAAGGTAAATGTCATTAGTGGTGTTAAATGGAAACCTATCTTTTTATATTTTCTCGCTCCTCATAAAATAATTAAACAACATTTGTATAAAGACTTTGCAATTGTTCTTACACCAACGTAAATAACAACGAAAATTCTGAATGGCTGCGTACGAAGAGCGCAATGAATGGTTGGACCATCCATGGATGGTCATTTGAGGGTGAAGGTACGTTTCGTAATTGGGAACCAACATTTTTTACTTCGTTTCCTTATTCCTCGTCACAAAATAAGTATCTTTTTATGATCATTTTCTAATGAGTAAACAGCATACAAAAAGTAGGTTCCCAAATAAACCGACCCTAAAATGACCATTATAACGCCCTCCAAACAAAGCCGACTAATGGCATTCACTTTCCCCACATAACATTAAGCAACTTTTATTAAAGACATTTCTGTACAACGCTTAGTTTTGGAGATATTTTACAGTCTCAACTGTATAGTTCGAGAAAATGCAAGCAGAAATATGTTTTATAAGAATTACGATTGTAAATGTAATTATGTGATGCTACTGTTGATAAGTATGGACACCATGGTTTGAGGTACCTTTAAAAACGTACACGAAAAGCGAAAGACATCGATTCGCCACGCGAATTGTGTAGTATATTGAACAAGTAGTAGTAAATAATTATTGTATTGCAAAGAAAGTCCACAAATATTCCTATTATGTAAATAAAATATTTGATTTATATATAATGTATGTATTTATGGTATATATATTTGTTCATCGTTAACAAATGAACAATTCGAAACTTAAATAACGGATATCTCAGAAATGGCCTATTCCATATATAATATTTGAAATAAATTGTGTGCTTTATAGTGGTCTACATGTTTTGTGTAGTACGTTTTCGTCTATTCCCTAACATTTATGAGTTAAACAAAATTATACAAAATTCATTGGAAATAAAGAGGACTTTACAGCTTATTTTCAGAAAATTCAAGATATTCATTTTATTTGTCATGTAAAGATCTTTAACATGTGGTATTTTGATCAAAATGGTTAGAAAAATGTTCCGTAGGTACTTTAGGGTGAAGGATTTTATTGAACATCTTTGTATTGCATATTTGAAGGTACCGAACCTAAATACAAATTTTGGTGTTTATCCGACCTTTCGTTTTTGAATTATGCTGTTGACACACACACACGCGCGCGCGAACCATTTTGTATGTTGTTTTCTCATTATAAAATGGTTTATAAAATCTATTTATTTTATGATGAGGAATAAGTAAACAAAATAGAAAGTGTTGCGTCCCAAACAGGAAACTTGATCCTCAAATGAACCATCCATAAATAGTTCAACCATTCATTGCGCTCTTCGTTTATAGCCACTCAGAATTTACGTTGTTATTTACATTGGTGTAAGATTAATTGCACACGCAAACACAAAACCTTCTAATCTTCTAAAACTGCTCTTTTTTATTCAGGGAGTCTAAAAACGGTTACTTTTGGCGAAATCACGATATCGAATTCTTGTGTGGAATGCAATACTTCTAGTCCATATAGGAAATAGTGAAGAAAATAATCAAACGCGTTTTGAAACGTGTTTCACAAAAAGCTTTATTAGCATATGGTTATCGCAGTTTTATTATTCACAACATCTCATACAGTAAAGGTTTGAGAAGTCACTTTAGACCTCTGAACGTAAAATAGGTTAAAAAAGGTTATGCTTATACTTGGTTTCTCCTAAACTCTGAACGAAATTGGCTTAAAATATTAAAATACACTGCCGTTTGTAAACATTGCGACACCAACAAGGAAACGCATGAATTCAATGAATTTAATACCACAGGTTAGCTACATGACAAGTAACTGCTGATAAACTTTTAAAATCTATACATGACCCTTGAGTCCTAAGATTCAGTATTTTGTGTGGCCTCTTGCGCTGCAATTAGAGTGCTATAATCCGTGGCATTGAATCAAAAAGGTTCTGAATAAGTTGCTGAGCAATTTCCCTCCACGCAGTTTGTATTCGAGCCCACAAATTCGCGACACTGGTTACTGGGAGACCTGACACACCAGGTGCCGACCAACCATATCCCAGACATGTTCGATGGGCGACGTGTCAGGCGAACGTGCAGGCCAGGGAAACAATAGTATCCGTCGCTCTTCGAAGAAGGTTTGTACATTCCTCGTAATATCTGACCGGGCATTGTCCTGTTGAAATGCGACCTGTGGAGATGCGTGGAGCAGGGGGAGTATCTCAAGCTCTACAGTCATCATTAAGTACCGGTTGCTGTTCAAAGTGCCCTCAATTCGTAGGAGGCAAGATCGTTTTTTGTAACCAATGGCGCCCCAAACAATCACACCTGGTGTTTGTCCGCTATGCCGCTCAACAATGCAGCCCCCCAGGTTGCGCTCACCACGGTACCGCCGGACACGTATGCGGCCATCACTGTAGGACACGTTGAAGCCGCTCAGCACACCAATGACGGTGTTCACGTGCCCAGTCGGAGGAGCTTGTGGTTTCTGGACAATGGAAGCCAACGTAATGGCTGAATGTAGCCAGTCCAACCTGCAGCATACGGCGACGAACCGTTGCTGCAGACAAGTTCACATCTATTGTAGTGCTCCAGCGTCGAGCAACACTGTGGATGAAGTTGTACGGTCCGTTATGGCCATGCGACAAGATGACGGTCATCCCGTGCTGTGGTCATGTTCCGTGGTCCGTACCCGCTCTTCGCTGCGTACGACCTTCATCTATCCACTGCTTCCACACACGCATCACTGTCGTAGCAGCATGCTGTACGAGCCGAAATGTCACTGTGTGACAAACGCGCTTACCAGATACCGATCATTCTGCCCCGTTCGAACTCACTCACACGGCGATATGGCTCCCTTTGACGTCGACGAGGAATACTGGCACTCACGTTATTGCTTCCAACTTGCTTGACAGGTCTACGCTGACTAGGGCGAAACACTGACCTTGTCGGACCGACACGGGAGGGCTCTGCTCGGTCTACGTGTACCCCATCTCTCTGCAAACCTACTTGCGCACTCTTCTACACTTCCACAAAGTTTGGAGTTATTCGGGAAATTCTGTCTTGGTATTGGAATTTTCACAAACGGCAGTGTATGTGTCTGGAATTTCAAAAATAATATTATCTCTTTAAAAATGGTAATAATACTGACTTTCGCTCGAACATCCAAACTTTGCATTTTATCACAGATTCTTTACCTGCTCATTTTCTCTCATGTTTACGGAAAATTAAATGTAACTCTAAATCTGTTACTTTAGTGTCAATTTTTATGAGTTTTTCAGAAATGAGGGTTTGTCGTTTTTGTAAAATTCACAAACATATTACGTTATTAGAGAGAGAGAGAGAGAGAGAGAGGGAGAGAGAGAGAGAGAGAGATGGTAGGGGTTGAAGCAACTCAGTTAACGGAATAACGCAAACAGGGCTACGAGTGCTGATTTTCTGCATAGCTGAATTTTCCTATGATACTCCTAACTCTAAACTTTCCCACTGGAAAGTTCGAATTAATTAAATCATAAGACAACAATTATTTTAATTGAGTTGACTTATAGGTACCAGATACGATCTAAGTTCTTTACTATAAATTGGTCTTGTAAAATGAGCATGCAATAGGGTTTCGTGTTTTCTAGTCTTACGTGTTTCCAATGAGATGAAAGAAGCTAAGATAATATTATAACTAATCGATTCATTCCAGTAATATTGCGTGCAAGAAACAGTGCATGAAATTAACCCCTGAATTGGCTTGCTGATGTGATAATAATGTGCCCTATTTTAAAAATTGCTTCAAAGAGAAATGTTAATAGTTTCATGTTGAAACCTCCATATGCTTCCCTTCTGTGTATCTTACTTTATGTAGGTCAAACAATTTAAGTATTATAAGTTGTAGAAAAAAACAGCTCATAAATTGTTCACTCTCGAGATATTCCATATATGTAGTTACGATACACCAATAATGGGCGGTGTACAATTTTAGATGAATAATGTAATGCTTTTAATTTAATAATCCTGAAGTTCCTTTAATGATGAAAATAAACAACTTTTTCCTCTTTATAGTATGTAGTTTTTAGCATTAGCAGCAGAGTTTTTAATTAAATGTGGACTTTAAAATATATATATATATATATATATATATATATTTGAAGCCTTCTTTTTAACTCAGTGTTTGTATAACTGCTGTAGTTTTGCATGATTTGGACTATTTCAAATCTTGGTGAAAGAAATTCACTGCGACATATTAGATATTTGATAGGATTAGGCATATTTGAAAACTTTTTTTTTACGATGACAGCACTTGGAAAAAGATATATATTTAAACTGATAAATTTCGTGAAAAGCAAACCCTTTTATGTTGCATTGGGTACGAAATGAATTTATCCTATAAACTTAAAACACGCTGATCAGGGAGTGTGCATGTGTGTATGTGTGTGTGTGTGTGTGTGTGTATGTGTGTTATAAAATACACACACAGACACGCGCACATATACAGACAAAATCTGTTTCTTCGAAACTTTAACATTATGTAATACCTTATACTTATGATACATTGACAAATTTACAGTCAATATCACCTTCAAAATCCATCAAAATATCACAATAACAATAATTTACCATTAGTCTAAACTTCAAATCCTCAGAATAAACAACAGCAAGAACAACAATACCTGCGTTCCTGAAGTACAACGGAGTAGTACCGAAACAAAATATTGAAGTACATTTTACTGATAGGGTATATCTTCTTCTAATGTACCATTGTCGTTTTTTTCTTTTATTTGGTTTCAAGGGGAAATTTAAAACTTAAACGGTATCTAAATTACCATAAATCCTGTTGTACCGTTCATTCAGAGTGGAATGTTGTCATTTCAGTTACCTTGACACTTTTGGTTTCATTGGTAACCAAGTTAATATTAAGATAATTTTGGACTGATTCCTCAATCACTCTAAAAATAAGAAGGTACAAAAATTTCGAATAATTCTGTACTTTTCTTCTGAATAACTGAAATACATATCCCAAATTCTTATTCTGTCATCTTGGAAAGACCACAGCATATAAATTTACAGAGTTAATTGATTTTCACCCTCTAAAGCAAAATCAGCCAAGAGGAAGCTCTGTGACGTCAGCGAACATGTCTCTTCTTGCTCCTAGGATAGTGCGATAGGAACTCATTGAGAAATGTTTGACGGACGAGATAAGGGGAAAAGCAAAGTTCCATTTGTGAAGACCAGAAAATTATGTTGTAATTTATACTTACGTGTTTGTAGTACAAGCATGCTCTTCCCTTCACTCCGCACTCCTTGTAAATCCCTGAAACGTTGTTAGGTCACACATGCTTGAGTTATCTAACTCACACACGAGTCTGTTTGACTGGTGCATTATATAGTTCGTAAATGTTGAGGTGCGGTGTTTAGAAACCTTTTTATAAACAGTATAAAAGAAGTTAGTAACTTCTGAGGCTGTTTTGCACATATACTGGAATGCATACCTTTTTTTACTTCCCCGTATGAGGATATTTGTATTTAATGCTAGTATATAATGTTAGGGCAAACCATTAATTTTGAGCCGAATTATGAAGTGGTACAAATAAAGCTGCGGATTCAATAAAAGCTAGTAATTTTCTTCCATTTGTTGCTATATATTTGAAACATTACTCCTTGATTCGCCTTTGCCGTTCCATACACTTACCGGGAAAGATGCCTCTCTGTATTCATGTCGATTTAAACAGCCTCTACATCTACTACTAAGTATTCCCAAAGTTTTTAGTATTGGTTACGTATTATACAGAGGTACTTTATTGTAGCTTATTTGCAAAGGTAAAAGGCAATTATGAAAATTTGTTGTTACATTCATGGGAATTTCTTTCGCAGATTTTTATATAGCTTTTACAAAATATTCCTACGAGAGTTTCTTCTGCTTTATGTTAATCGAGATAAACATTTGCAGAAACTAACTTACTGCTAATTTTCTTATAGGTGCAAAGGGAATATGGTAGGCTGTAAGCGATAGTCAAATCTTTTAAAAGCTGGTTGCTATGTGGAGCATTCCATTCTCTTTGCATGTCCAGGATATAAAAAAAACGAATAACGAATTCCCGTTTGAGAAAAAGTATAAGTGCTAGGAAATTCTAACAAATGGTTCACTCCACAAAAAAAGATGTATGTTACATAAATTGCGTGTTTTAACGGGATATACATTTTTTGTGTAGTAAATTTTGTGTATCTCTTGCGGCTTACCAGTTATGGAAAAGACATTCAGAATGAAGAGGATGTTTGGGGACATTCTCAGAAAATTCAAGACATAACTTCATTTACCATGAAAATACTTTAAACATGTGATATTTGAATCAAAATCGTCTTAGCTATTTTTCAGAAAATCAAAATGTTCGAAAAATGCTCCGTGTAAAAGCAGTCTGTAGTGGGGGGATTTTATTGAATATCTTCGTGTCACAATCTTGGGAGATAGTAAACTCAAATACCAAGTTTATTAAACTTTTAGTCTTTGAGTTATGCTGTTCACAGACAGACAGACAGACAGACAGACAGACAGAGACACACACACACACACGGACATCTTTACAAAAATGCTTTTTTTTATTCAGATCACTTCAAAACATGTATTTCTGGTGAAATCTCGGTATCGGATTTTTGGGTGGAATGCAATATTTCCCCTACTTACTATACGTAGCAGAGAAAGTAAAAATGCAGCATTGAACAGTTCAAAACAATATTAACCGATATCTCGGAAATGGCTGAGGCCACGAAAGGAGTTACATGAAATAAATGTTTTAAAGATATTCCATTTTTATGTAGTAAGTGTTTTCTATTTCTTATGGTTTACCCATCTTACAAAATTATATTGAAAAATTATATTGAATTTTCAAGCTTTTCCGAGTAAATTTAAGAAATACATTTTGCTTGTCGTGTAAATATGTTAAATATGACATTTAATTAAACATGTTTAGAGAAATGTTGGAGAAAAAAACAATGTATTTCGTGTAAAGGGTAAATAGTTTAGGGTGGCGAAGATGAATGGAGAATCTTGGAAGTACAACATTTTGACATCGTCTCGTATTATCAAATTCTTCCTCGTTCTTTACTGATGAACTTACCGTACTTATATACTACTAAATTACGTCGATTGAGAGTTATTTTGGAATTATTCAGAAGAAGCAAGATACACTAAGTGACTCAAATCTTGTGTTTTCTTTACTGTTACATTTTCTAGAATGTTATGTGAGCAGTCATCCGGATTGCAGGGATGAATATGACTGAGCAGTTGACCGAGGGAACACTTAGTTTGGTATTTATCGAATATTTCATTTGAGTTACGCTTTTCACACACACGCACACACACACACACACATTAAGGCACTTTCTAAAATTGTTTTAACTTTTACTTTCTCTCCCACATGCATAGTAGCATTAGGATTCTAAGCGGAGGGGGCTTAGCACCTCGACCTAAGTAGATCTTTTGTGCCTATGACCCGTTGGGAATGCCCCCGGGAGGGAGGGATGAGGTGAGAGAAGACAGAGGTCGGTCGGGCTAGGAGGCACAACAGATAGAGGGCAGTATCCCTACCGTTTCCAGACTTAAACTCCCCGGAGGGGCACTGGAGCAGGCGGGTCCTCTCCCCCCTGTGGTGCTTATACATCCCCTGGGGACACCGGATCCAGAGACCGTCTCCAATCCGGAAGACGAAGGTCTCCACAGAAAATTCTTTTTCGCTGCCATTCACACGCCTAGACCTCCTGCCGACACCTGCAACCCTGAGGGAACCAAGTGGATGAAAGATGAAGTGAAATACGAATGGAGGTGAAATGAAGGAAAAGGAAATTATCAGACTTAATGATCCTTCCTAGCATTCGCCTAGCGACTTGGGGAAATCCCCGAAAAACCCATAGGTCCTAAAGGTCGGCCGTGGGGATCGAACCTACGACCTCCCCAATGCGAGTCACAGACTTTGCCGCCTGAACCATCCCGCTCGGTTGCATAGTAAGTAGAGAAGTTATAACATTCCACCAACAATTCGCATATACATGTTTTGAGGTCCCCTGAATCTAAATAAAGCACTTTTACAAGCATGTCCTTGAACCTGTCTGCATAACTCAAAAATCTGAAGTCGGATAAATACTAAACTTGATACGCGAGTTCAGTATCTTTGAAAGCTGCGATACGAAAATTTTCAAGAAAATCCCCCACCCCAACTATTCATTTTCTAAAAAATCGCTCCAACGATTTTAATTAAAGTACCATATATGGAAGATATTTACGTGACAAATAAAATGTTTACCTTGAATTTTCTGAAAATAGCCTAGCAGGTCCTCTTCATTCGGAAGGAATTTTGTATAGTATTGTATAACTGGTAAACGTCAAGCAATGTACAAAAACGTACCAGACCAAAAATGTAGATCTCTTTAAAACACAAAATTCATTTAAAATAGACGGTGGCATAAACCGTTTCTAAGACATTCGTCATTACAATTCGAATTGTTCAATACTTGTCATTCTTTTTACGTCCCATTGGTTTTCAGTTGTTTCTCGTAAAGTCCTGGAAACAGTATGTAATTTTAAGGTTAGCATATAGCGTCCAGGTCTTTCGCTATATGCCTTTCTAATAGTTTATAAAACTCCATTAGCAAATGAATTGTATATAAATTACCTGGGTGCTTTATGCATTTCTAGGAATTAATTTATTTGACTATAGCTGTTCTCTTTGTATCTGTAATGAAATATGAAATGTAAATCAGAAAAATGGGTTTTAGTAAGAAAAGTTTGTACACATTAATAAAGACAGAGGGTAGAGAAAGTCATGTGAATGTGTCACATCAGATTTTTTTTATTTTGAATGAAATCTCGGTATATATAATTTTTGGGTGGAATGAAATAATTCCTCTTATTATACGTAAGTAATAGAGAAAGTAAAATGAGATATATCTGAATTTGTCCAGACAGAATCGGTATTTGGCCAAATAGGCATTACAGAATTCTCATACACTTTCGTACTTGTTTCTATGACCGGAACTATCACCAACATACGTTGATATTGGTATTCGCTTAGAACTATTTGTTGCAAATAAGTTACAATTCATTTTCCTGTTCTTCATTTCATGGATTACACGATACCCTCTTCCAAATATCACTCAGTGCACCTTTTCCAGGGCCTTCGTGGATCTTTATATCCTCTTGGTTCTTAATAAATAAATAATAAACTAATGACACAGCATCCACTTTTATGACGTTTTCACTCTTCAGAGCATTCGCATTGAGCTAAACGTTATCAGTTTCTGTGGAAAAATTACTAAATTGAATATTTACATTCAAAATCATTTAACTAGGCAAGCGTTCCTTTAAGAGAATGTCACAATGGGATTTTTCTATCTCTTCTGTTTCACCCACACTGGTAACGGTGGCCGCAGATTGGAACAATGGTACGCTCTGAGTCAATACTCTCTAGTCGTTTATGCCCTGATAGTTTCTAAAACTCCATTAGCAAATGAATTGTATATAAATTACCTGGGTGCTTTATGCATTTCTAGGAATTAATTTATTTGATGTACAAAGAGCGTTTTGTTGTTTTATGAGGCTATGTTCTTCCTACATTAAATGCATGCAGAATGCAACTTCATGTCATGTCGTTACTTTAGGGTAAAACCGTTGTCGAGTTATGACATCATTTTCCCACGCACTTGTATAATTAAAGGAAAAGAGCAGATTGTAACTATGTTGTGAGGAAGAGGAATTATGACCCACGGATGTTGGAGGTGGAAAGGACGCATATGAGTATAAGATTATATAGATATTCTCTTATAAATATTAACACAATTGGTCTTCAGTAATTACACTTCTGTAGTCTAGATTTGCCACTAAGTACATTTCAGAGTCAGTAGAGCACCTGTCTACTGTGTGAGACATCCTGGCTTCAATTCCCAGCTGAGCTGGAAAACATTTTCTTTAAAAAAAGGAATGCCCAGAGTCTGGAGTGTGAATGATTGTGCTTGGCTGTATGTATGTTATTGGATATTTAATAACCAATTCACCCATAACGAACATTTCTGAATTGTCGCCAATTGTTCTGAGCACACGTGCCAAGTCATATATACTTATATAACAATCTAAAGTCAGCTCAACTATATGTCACCAATAAGATGTTAATAACATAAAAAGCACTTTTATCATCATCTCCTATTAGTATCAAATCTCCCTTATTCCTAAGAATATGGCTAGAATGAAATCCATAGGGGTAAGCTCCGAAGATCTTAATGCCCATTCTGTTGATTCCCTCCCTTCTCCTAATCACTCATTTGAAAATTCTTCGGCTCAAAAAATCTCGCCCAATTCATGCTTAGTGAGCAGGAGGCCCATCCTGCTGAAAAGAGAAGTCATCATTGTATTGCTCATCCATAACTGCATATACACAGCCTTCGTTTGGACGCATGGCCTGATTAACGGGAATTTTCTTGCCACTAGGAAGCACTCTATTTTCCGACGGAGTCGGATATACATAACCCCTTGAACTCACACACATAGATTTCTCATGAAATTATAACTACAATAACCACATAGCATCATCATAGAAGATGTTGGAAATTATGCCCTTGGCCTCCGCACACCTCACACCTTGTACGAAGATTTGCATTAACACTCGTTAATTCATCATGACCATGCAAATAAAACCATACTTCGTAAAAAACAACAACAACACGGAGGTTAAAAGAGCGATTAGTGTCTTTGTCCAACGCCAATTTGCATAAATTAACTCTATTCGCATTATCCACGGCTGCAATCCCTGAGTTAACTTTAAAAGTTCAGTAGCATTGCAAGCCGAGCTTTGAAAAATTACCGATTCCTGTGCAAGCTTTTTCAGAGATATATTTGGGCTTCGTTCTAAACTTTTTTCCGATATCGTCGAGTTTTTACTTTCTCTACTACGTATCGTAAGTAGGGGAATTATTGTATTCCACCCAAAAATTCGATACCGAGATTTCACCGGAAATATATGCTTTGAGACCCCCTGAATCCAAAAAAAGCATTTTTGGAAACATATCTCTGTGTGTGTTTATCTGTGTGTGTGTCTGTGAACAGCATAACTCAGAAACTAACAGTCGGATAAACACCAAACCTGGTATTTAGGTTCATCTTCCAGATATGCGACACGAAGGTTTTCAAGAAAATCCCCCACCCTAGATTACCCTTTACATGGAACATTTTTCGAAAATTTTAATTTTCTCAAAAATGGCTCTGACGATTTTGATAAAAATATCATATGTTTAAGATATTTTCATGACAAATGAAATGTATATCTCGAATTTTCTGGGAATGTCTCCAAAATTATTCTTCGTTGTAAACGACTTTTGCATAACTTGTAAACCATAAGAGGTAGAAAAAATTTTACGACACAAAAATGTAGATCGCGTTAAAATGCACAATTTATGTCATATACATTTCTTTTGTTGAGTGAACCATTTTCGAGATATTGCTTGTTATTCCCTTAAATTTTCCAATACTTATACTTTATCTCAAATTCGTTATTCAATTTTTTTGTCCTGGTAATGCAAAGAAAAGGGAATACTGCATATAGCAACGAGCTCTTAAAATATTTGACTATCGCTTAAAGCCCACCAATTCCCCTTGCATCTACAAGAAGATTAGCAATAGGATAATTCTCCATTAACATGAAGCATATGGAGAATAAGCGTTTGTAAAAATAGTTTGTACCAGAGAAGAGAAAATCATATGAGTGTAACACATCCAATTTTTTCTCTATAAGAATACAGCGATTTGCTTTCGGTTTCTTATCAAGAATGGATTCGTTTCCCTATACCTATTCACAAAATTACCAACAGTTTATCGGTGAGGCGCGCGAACTAAATGGAATCTGCCTATTCATCGCCATCCCATTTCTCTACAAGAGTTTGTTTTCACACAGATATCAAACATAAAGATTATTTGTGCGAAAGTATGTGTTTTCGGGGATTATAACAGTACTAACGCACTATAACACTGAAACACGTAGTCTCTCAACGTATCAACCTCCGTACAAAGATGCATCAGCGATTAACGGGCAAACGGAGGGAGATTAAATCGGTTAGAAGCAGCGTAGTTTCGTGCAAACAATTCTTCGTAATACAGACACGTATCGAAACGAATGCTGTATATATGGCACGGCACCTATTAGGAGCCGCAAACTTAACAAATAAAAACCACATTCTATTAGGTATCAGTCCTTTCTTTGTATAAATTTCTTGGCATGTCTGCCTAAAACACCGAATCATGTTATCAACAGTACAAGGTCTTCTTGCAAAAATATTATACGTATTTAAGAACATTTCTAAGAAACACATCCACAATGGTAAGAATCTTGGAAATCTTTGTGGCCATTCTGTTAATTCCCTACGTCCTACTCATTTATTTGTAAAATCCTCGGATTCAAAGTCTCGCACAATTCATGCTTAGTGAACAGGACCTTCTTCATCTTGCTGAAAATAGAACTACTGATTGTGTTAATTGCATGCATAGTTATATACCTACTGAATACCTCATTTGCCCACTCTTATAATTAATTGTACAAGTACTGAAACACAAACTTAATAACTGTTAGCCTGTGAATATCAGCTATGTGAAATGGTGCTTAACATACAATAATTTCATAAAATGCAAGAGATCATCACTGATTATTACTTTATTTATATTGGTTAAAATCAAATCACCAATGTATAGTTATCAGATGAAACAGTTGTCAGCCCAGTGATTCTCGCCAATTTGAAGCAAAACTATGTTCGGCACTTTTGAAGCCGTATACGTTACCTCCTTCTGATGTTTTCGTTGTTATCTCGTAGCTCGTTCTATTGCTCCAGCTGCTCCAGTGGTAGAGCAATGAGCACTTTCTCAGGATATGCGTGAGTGTATCAAGGACAACGCCAGTTTAAATCCATTAAGAAATTTAATGTAATCTAGTACTTGAGCTATTGAAGTAAGTTGCCGATAGTTAGAAATATAAAGAATGGAAGTAATTATGAATCGTAGCACTCAAAACTATAACAATTGAATTATTATACCTACACTTCTGCAGTATCAGTTTTACGTTTTGAAGTAACTGTTTCTGCAATAAAAGAAACCAGCAGTGTAACTTGCTGTGAGTCAGTAAAATGTTGCTCAGAAAGATCCCTCGCGATGCCACGAAATCATTTACTTTAGCTCCGCTTACTTTATTACACCCCAGCAACGTTATTTCACGCCCGGACCAATACTTAAACTTTCTTCATGCGAGTCTCTTACGTTTTACTAGAGGACCTGGCTAAAACCTCAGAAGAACCTTTCACTCCTCTTTTCAGAATTGGCCTACACACCTGTTGGCATACGTCTTGAGCTACAATTGACTGCCTTCCAGGAATTTTTAACGCTAATGTTTTATGTATTCGGCTGTCGCTAATGACTTTTGTTAAAATAACTTGCTAATTAGCTTCTTTTTAATAGTCAAACATTTCAACCCAAGCTTATTACATTACACATTGATTTAATATACGGAAATTATTTATTGCAATTATTTCTCTATCTTACTATTATTTCTTTAGTTAATTATTTATATATTCCCGTCAATAATTACGGCATCTCAGTTCACAGCATACTACATGAGTGAACAGTTTATGTCTTACGGGATATAACCAATGATATCAACAGTAGGAATGAGAAAATGGTTAATTTCAAAGTGACGGTAAGATAAAATTAAAACACAACCAGGATAATACGTTTTTTAAAATAACAATTTATTTAGAAGCCGATACTGTTTGAATAATATTGATTAAAACACAGTCTTCAAGGAATCTGCTGGTTTTCGGTAATGGAAACTGAAAGAATGGGACTAGAGTGGATGTTGAGGTAGTAGAATTTCGTAATTTCTCCAGAATTGATAAATGTTTTTGTCGATTTATCTGTAGATGTCTTCAGTGAAGATGCGGTGGGTAACTTGTTATTTTTATTAATTCTTGCTCTTGATTCTAATCTGAGTAATATTTTGTACTGTTGTCGAGATAGATAATGTAGCTTATTAATCATTCCATATTGATGCTACTACGGTGCAATAATGGCTAACGTTTTATCCGAAAAAAACCACATTCTTGCAAGCGCACTAGGTAAACAATATGTTGTTAATTATTGTTAGCCAATATCAAATATTCTTCTTTGATATGTGTTTACTTAGCAAGTAAAACATAACATTAGAGCACAATATTGTTTTAATCTGAGCGTTCCTGTGGACACAAAAGTCGTACACAAGAGGTGTACTTTTCTCAAAATGGAATCACATGAGCCCATGCAATTATTCTGTATTTACTGTTGTGTAATAATAGTGTACATGGATTTGTTCAGGCGGCTCGAGGAGGCATCAGCATCGACACAGAGAAGACAGACCATAAGGCCACCAGTCAACTTACGGTTGCTGGAGTGACGCAAGGTGATGCAGGCAACTATACTTGTGCGCCAGCGGACACCAGACCGGCCTCCGTACTCCTTGTTGTTCTGCAAGGTAAGAACATACGTACACCTACTACTGTAGTCGATCCTTAACAAGGGATGCGACTATTTTCCACCTACAAACAAAACACGCGCAAAGTCTTACCTTCTTTTGAGGGTGGACTAGCAGAGAATAGCGTCTTAACCATAACATAAAAATTCAATATCTTTGGTTGTATAGAGAATTATCTTTGATGGTAGAGCAGAGAGAAAACAAAATTAAAGGTTTAGACTGTAGTGTTATTAAATATAGTATTGTGAGTGAAATTTAATTTAATATAAGTAAGCAAACTTAACTTATTTTGTTGTATCTTGCATATTATTTAAGTCCTTCAAGATATGACATTCCATAATCACAAAGTTATGATGTGATACTTTCACCTGAGTGGAAGGCATGCTTTCCAACGACGGTCCACGCCAGACCCTGGATAACTCCGACTGGTATTGGTTTGATGTCAGAGCCTGCTACTCAAATATTCACCTATGGACGCAGGTCGATTTCAGGCTCAGGAGCGAAAGAAAACGGGGAGTAAGACAAACTTAATTGGAGTACTAAACCCAGGTAAGGGATGGGAGATGAGCGTGACAGAACGGTTTAGTACAGTGTTGTCGATGTATTGCCGGGCCGCGAATCGCATGTATGGGTATTCCGCGCACAGTCTGCTACACTGGGAGCTTCCGTTCTAAAACTCCCACATTATTTGCTCACAAGTGATAGCCGCATCACTATAATGAGGTCTAATCTTGCTATAAGTTGTGTTGAAAATGGTGTCAATCTGCATTGAGACATTCCTGGCATTCATCGTCGTAACAAAGTTGTAAGTCATGAAGTACAGCCATCTGTGCGGTTTTAGTTTTAAAAGTGTAGCAACTTATTAAACAGAAGTTTTTGAAACATCCACTTTCTGTGCAACATCTATTGGAGCCTTCTTTTTAGAGCATTCGAATGATGCATCAATTTAGTCAAATTTTTCTTATGTTAGAACAAGTCTTTTCCACTTCTTAGGTTTGAGGCATATTTTTAACACTTGAATAATTTTAATTAAATTGTATAATACGTAAATTCAATAACAGCCCGCCTTGAAGCTATATGTATATAATAATTTGTAAAAATGTATGTAACAGTCATTGCAAATGCTTATATTATTGTAAGCACGTTTAATAATGTTATATGAATACATTACATTCTTTAATAATGTAAGAGCTGTGAGAATAATAAGTTTAAAGTTGCCAACAATGAGGTAACAATGAGGTAACCTTGAATCAATAATGAGTTTGAGAGTTTAAATGTTACTAGTCATGATTAGAGCAACGATAATGTAAATTTTGTGACAGTTTAAAAATAGCCAATCAACAGTAAGAAAAAGTTTTAATTAAATGTAGGTATCCTGTTGGACTAGGATTAGCCAATCCGAGACTTGAAATACAAAAGTTTACGGGTTTGGACGGTTGAAATATGTTCAGTTGCTGGCAGACCTTGGTAGTGACCGGATGAAAGATGTGTTCTCTAAAGAAATATTACGTATTCGTGTGAAACGAAAATTAAGTATACGCGTTAACAAAAGGGAAGTTTTAAATTAAAGAACCTCACAGCTCTTGATATCAGTGTAGTGCTATTTAATTTGTGTCAAAGATTAATAAAAAAGAAGTGAATTTAAACTTAAAATCTGTGTAAGCCTACACTCTTGTCGCACCACGCCCTGACTAAGAGAAACGTGTCTCTAAAGTAATACTGAAGCAGCCGAGACGAAAACATAAACATAAATAATATCTATAGAAGC
The DNA here is from genome assembly GCA_030765065.1 of Deroplatys truncata. Classification (NCBI taxonomy): domain Eukaryota; kingdom Metazoa; phylum Arthropoda; class Insecta; order Mantodea; family Mantidae; genus Deroplatys; species Deroplatys truncata. The sequence goes on from CM060979.1 coordinate 157,732,857, forward strand.
AGTTTAATATCAAAGTAAATATTTTTTTAAACTTGGAGAGTAACAACAAAATCACATCTTCGAATCAGCTTTACATCCGTAGCTGCATATTACGTAATAAATAATCCACTTCAAAATTAACGTCTACACGTGGAGCTAAATAAATAAACAACAATTCAACAACAATAAACTACAAGTTGAAGAACAAAACTTCTTCAGGTTTAGTGAATATCGATCCCATTGCCATAAACTTATTAACTAGACATCTAACAGCTTCTCTTCCTGGAACTGGAATATCAAGGAATTTCTTCTGAAATTGTCCACACACTGTCTACATGATTCGGGTTTTACGAAAGTATCCTACATAAAAATTCTTTATTCAAGTGTGAATATTTTAGTACGCATTTCTATGGATTAATAACAAGACATGAGCAACAGCAACAATAATAATAAGAATACTCTAAATTAATTCACACACAACACAGATACCATGAATAAAATTTCACCTTTGAGTCGCACAATGAACATACTCTAGTCTTCACAGCTCGAACTGAATGCAGGTACTGACGCGGCATAACATAGCTGATAAATGTAGCCCGAACAGGCCATTCACCAATGCTAGTGTGCTGAGGAAGAATACTGAGGTTGCTACAGTGACAGCCAACTACGTATAAACGCGATCACTGGCCTGGCTATAAATTGAACGCGTGGTATTTGTTTACCAACATAAACACTGCGCATTATATGGACACGATTCCATTTACTCGACTGTATATAATTGTATTACTTTTTTAATAATAAAGACTAGTAGCTCATATTTTTATTTTAGGCCATGGCATATTCGCATGTACAACGTATCACTTATTTTATCCCTTCAAACGCTCCTCGTCCCCGAACACCCACTTTATTCCATTGACAATCTTCCGAAGTTATGTTCCCTACCCCATATACTGCACTTGTGCTCTTCTTTGTGGCCTTGGTTATGTAAGAAGTGGTGGCTGACAGGGTGTGAAAGGAGGAAGGGACTTGGCGGTGAATTTATATGCATATTTCTCTTCCATCGTGTTGAATTTCCCCTCCATACTTTTTCTCGGCGCGACGAATTTGAACTCGATTAAGTTATAAATCATTAGCACACTTAGCTTTTAAGTTGGAAGGAGCTCTTCTTGCAAGGCTATGAAAATAACTTTCCCCTCCATGAAATATATAAGTTTGTATAAAAGGGAAGCGTGCATGTTCGGAGGTCTGCCATTAAAGCGATAACTTCGCGCTTGCCGGCAATGAGTTATGTGGATGTTTTTCTTTTATTTTCTCGAGATTCTGGCTCGTGCTAACCATTGCGCTATCTCTCACTATGACTGATGGCCAACCACTACCGCAGCTGCTATCTACTACAGGAAAACAAAATAAGTGGTGTTAAATACATTAAATAATAGTTTTGTAACAGGGATGGTTTCTCGTAGGTGAGTTCATAATTCCATATAAAAAAATCCGTGTCATTCACATTACTTTCTCTATGCACTATCTTTTCTTTTAGTGGTTGTGCAAACTATTCTTACAAAAGATGATTTCTCTATCTATATTATAAACGAAATGAACCATTGCAGAAATAGCTGCATTACAAGCTTCCTTATAGACACAAAAAAGTATACTGGCCTTAAAATGCCATACTCTTTCCATAACTTTGCGAGCAAAATTGACAGGACATTAAAAAAACGACAAAAGTATTCAACAATTCGAATCATTAATGACCGATATCTCGGAAATAGCTTATTCCACAGAAAAAGCTGTTTGAGGTAAATTGTGTATTTTAAAGAGACCTACAGTTTTTTGGTGTTGTACGTTTTTGTCTATCGCTTAACGTTTACTAGTTATTCAAGATTATACAAAATTCCTTCCGGACTTCATAGGCTATTCCCAGAAAATACAAATATACATTTTATTTGTCATGTAAATATATTTCATATATCGTACTTTAATAAAAATATTTGTGGCTAATTTTGCGAAAATAAATTTCGAAAGATGTTCTATGTATAGGGTAGTTGGAGTAGGGGATTTTCTTGAAAATCTTCGTGTCGCATCTTTGGAAGGTACTGAATTTAAATACCAAGTTTGGTATCTACCCGAATTTTCGTTTTTCAGTCACACTGCTCAGTCTCAGTCTATTTCTCTCTATTTCTCTCTCTCTCTCTCTCTCTCTCTCACACACACACACACATACACACATGCACTTTCTTTTAAAAAAAATGCGCCTTTCGGATTCATGGGACCTCCAAACAGGTATTTCCGGTAAAATTTCGACATCGAATTTTGGGGTGGAATGCAATAACCTTTCTGCCCACTGTATGCGTTACGTTTGATACGTTCTCATGACTTTCTCTATCCGCTATCGTTTATTAGTGAGTATCAATCTTCCTAACGGTTATTTTTCTATGTACTTTATTTTAATCTAAATAAACCTTTGCAGAAATAGCTACGTTACACATTTCGTTATAGATGCAAAGGAACAGCGATAGTCAAATGTTTAACAACTGGACGGTAAATGCAAGCCTTAAAATTTCATACTGTTTCCATGCAATCGTGACAATCAACTGAAAATCGATGTTAAACTGTGTTACACTCACATGCCTTTCTATACTCTTGTACAAGTTATTTTTAAAACGCTTATTCTCCATCTACTTAATGTTAATCGAGATAAACACTTGCAGAATCTTATTGCTAATTTTCTTGTAAGGGGAACATGCTAGGCTTTAAACGATAGTCAAATATCTTAAGAGCTGGTTGCTATGTGGAGCATTTCAGTCTCTTTGCATAACCGGGACTAAAAGTGAATAACGAATTTCCATTTCAGAAAAAGTATAAGTATTGGGAAATTTCAAGAAATAACAAGGAATATTTCGGAAATAATTCACTCCAGAAAAAACTGCATATGACATAAATTCTAAGTTTTAACGAGCTATTTCTTGTGTAGAAATATTTTGTCCATCTCTTACGGTTCACAGTCATTCAGAAAGAAAGGGACTTGGGGATATTTCCAGAAAGTTCAAGATATACATTTCATTTGTAATGAAAATATATAAAATGTATGATATTTTAACCAAAATCGTTAAGTTATTTTGAAAAACATTCAAATTTTCAAAAAAAATTTCATGTAAAGGTTAATCTGGGATGGGGGGATTTTCTTGAAAATTTCCGTGTCGCATCTTTGATAGATACTAAGTTTAGTATTTATTTATCCGACTTCATTTTTGAGTTATGCTGTTTACACACACACACACACACACAAAAGCGCGCGCGGACGTGTTTATAAGTGTTTATTATTATTCAGGAGGCCTCAAAACGTGTATTTTCGGTGAAATCTCGGTAACGAATTTTTGGGTGGAATACAATACTTCACCTACTTACTATACGTAATAGTGAAAGTAAAAATAACAAAGGTATTGGACAAATCGAACCATTAAATGCCTGATGGTACAAAAAATGTATTTGAAATAAATTATGTGTTTTAACAGATCTAATTTTTTGTGAAGTACACTTTGGTCTATCGCTTAACGTTTGCCAGTTAAACAAGATTATATAAAATCTCTTCCAAATGAAGTGGACTTCCCAGGCTATTCCCAGAAGGTCCAAAATATACATTTTATTTATAATGTAAATATCTGTAATACATGTTATTTTAATCAAAAACGTTAGAACTATTTTTTTAGAAAATAAAAAAATTCGAAAAATCTTCCATGTAAAGGGAAGTCTGCGGTAGGGGCATTTTTTTGAGAATCTTGGTGTTGCATCTTTGGAAAATATTGTACCTGAATACCAAGTTTGGTGTTTAACCGACTTCTCGTTTTTGAATTATGTTCAGCCACAGAGACCTTTTTCTAAAAATGCTGCTTTTGGATTCATTGGGCCTCAAAACATGTATTCCTGGTGATTTTTTCGGTGGAATACAATACCTCCCCTTCTTTTTACACGTAGTAGGGAAGTAAAAACTGATGTGTTTCATTCGAATTACTTTCTCAATCTGCTGTCATTATTCGTATATATTGTCCACAATTGTTCTTCCAAAAGCTTATTTCATTTGATTGTGATAAACGTTCCCATAAATAGTTTTATTATATATTATTTTATAGCTACAAAGGGAATAGCGATAGTAAAAACGTTTTAAAACTCGTCGCTGTATACTAGCCTTAAAATGACATACCCTTTCCATCTTTTGAAACATTCACACCAACAATAACAGATATGTCGGAAATGCTTGATGCCACAAAGAAAGTTATTGAAAATAAATTGTCTCTCTTAAAGATTCCTGCATTTTTTGTGTAGTAAGTTTGTCTCTCTCTTATGTTTACTCGTAGTACGAAATTATACAACATTATTTCTGAATGAAGGGGACTTCACAGGTAATAACCAAAAACTTCTAAGTATACACTTTATTTGCGCATTGTCTATGGAAATACCAAACTTGGTATTTAAATTCAGGGCCTTCCAAAGATGCGACATGAGAGTTTGAAGAAAACTTCCCCACCCCAAACTACTCTATACATTGAGACGGTACATATTATACACATAGGGACTGATTAGGAGTTAAGATAATTTATAGGTGTAAATGTTTTAGCTATAAGAAATTGAATGAAAGTGAAAAACTGAAATTTAGTGATGCCACAAGTCTGACTTCCTAGACGTGCTCCTTCAACAGAACAGAAGGATCGAAGGAGCAAGTGGGTTGAGTGACGTGACACTTGCCAGATGACTGGAAATTCGTTGATCTAGGAGGTGCGAGACTCAAGTAGGTTTCCAAAGATGTTTACTCACGTGAGGCATTAAGGGCAGCTGAAATAAATTTAAAATATATGAATGAGCGAATGAATTTCATGTATCTAAATTCCCGGGAAGAATAGCGTCTGTAAGCCTTATAGCTATAATCCGTAGAAACGAGAAGGAATCTGAAACAAGCCAATGGAGCGCCAGCAGGAGCGCTGCGTTGGCTGATGGTTTGTGAGCGTGAAGCAAGATACGTACCGGTGTAGCATATACATTCACCCCGATCACTTGGCGCGGCGTCCAGCGTGCATGCTTTCGGCATTGCTAAACACTTAACTAAAACCGCTACACTTATAACACTAACTTAAAAACTTTAAGCTTATGTAAAGAATACTTTCCTGTGTAAATACACTGTCTAAAAGTAAATTGCAAGCAACAAATTAAGCACTGAGGTTGACACGTCTTCACTTCGCTAATCTCGGAACTCAACGGCTCTAAGCTCTTGCAAACAACCGAACATAAACACAACACTGCTGATGGTGGTGTACAATGGTCAAGGTCTTTCAGCAATCCTCATAAATATCTGCTTTGACACATAATTAAAGAACCAAACATGGCTGAGACACGATTTTTGGACAGTCTGATTCAAAACTTTTAGGTCTGCTCAGGTATAATATAATGAGTACTTAACAACTTTTAACAGCGCAATTGAAAAGTAGAAACCGTAGCCTACAGCGAGACCGCGCGACACTTGAACTAGACAACATCGCTCTAGCGCTATTGGCTGAGCGACTTTCACCAGCGTTATCTAGCTCCGCCTCAGACTCCTTCTCGTTTTGTACAGACAATAGTGTTCTATAAAAAGGGGAGTGTGACAGTTGAACTGGGGGAATTTTCAACATTAACATTCCCCTCGTTTCGTGCTCAGTCATCTACTTATAAGAGGAACTGTTAACGTGATAGAAAAGAATGAGGCATCTTAAGGGATTGACGAGTGGTAATAACGTCGTGTCAATAGTTAATAAACTCAAGTGTCAAGAATTAATAAAGAAATCAACCAACAGTGCCCATTCATCCACGTGTACGACCACATCTGAGATAAAAGTGAATAGCCGAGGGCAACAGAGACTACATCTTGTCAGCTAATAACCCACTCACACATACCCATTTATTTTATCGCCTGAGCAACAAACCCAACAAACTATCCACCACAGCATGAATAAAATTTTGTTATTCTTGATTTTCTCAAAAGTATTTGTAACGATTTTGGTACAAATATCAAATATGTTTGCGTGAAAATAAAGTAAATGTTTTAAATTTTCTGTGAATAGCTGGTAAAGTTGTCTTCATTTTGAATGAATTTTGTTTAACTGATTAACCCTAAGAGTTAGACTAAACCATACTACACCAAAAATTTAAATTTCGTTAAAACGAGGTATTTTTTTAGTGTTGGTTTGAATTTTGGAACACACGCTTTTCAAGCGGTAAAATATAGGATATAAATACCGTAGGGGGGCACCTCGCCATTGCAACAAACTAGATCTATTGAGGCTACAACCCCCGGGAAGGCAGGAATGAAGTGAAGGCGCCGCAGAAGGTCGCATGTCCGCAGGCAGAGGCATCACAGAGACGCACAGAAGTCTCTATCATTTTTAGTACGAAACACCCGCACTCGCTAGTAGAGGCGAAGAGTCCCTCGAAAGAGCTACGAAGTGGCGCTGGCAGACAGGCCAACGCGCACTGGCGTTGACAGGCAGAAATGTTTCCAAAGTGCAGCAACCATGCCACCTGTCCTTCACTCGACGCACCACGGAACCCGGAGACGCTGTGTGAAAGATGAAAGGAAGAAAAATAAATTGACAGGAAATGGGAGAAAGGAGAAATCGTGATAGAATATACCTACCACCCCGGTATTCGCCTTGGCGACCAGAGGAATACCACGAAAAACCTAATGTCAGAGTGGGGGCCACCGGAAATCGAACCCGGGACCTCCCGAATGCGGGGCACAGATTTCAAGTGGTAAGACGTTATTTTTGTTCCTCTTTGTTTCCTCTTCGTAAGCGTGGGCATACAAAGAACAGAATTTTAAAGCCATCACATAGCGACCCCCTTTTAAAAGATTTGACTATCGTTTAAAGGTCTTGTATTCCTATACACCGAAATGTATAATAAGTAGACTTCGGATCTTTAGGTCCTAAAAATGTGATTTTAGTCGCCTAAAAAGTTTTAAAAAGTAGGTAAATAGGTCTTTAATAGCACAGCAAATAAACAAATGTTATACATCACGCCATGCAAAACACAGTGATTAATGTTTTCTTTCAAAACGCACTAAAATACGTAGGATATATAAGATAATATAGTAATTGAACAACCATTCTATAAATAAATCTGTATCACTGTCAGTTAATAAAAATATAATGGATAGAATTATGTCTTAGATGAATTTTAAAAATTAATGCAAGATTGTTATTTTTTAAATGACGGATTCTTCAATTTAATTTTTGGCCGTAATTTTGTCCAGAATAAATAACAAGAAGCATTTCCAGATGATGTGGGGTACATTTATGTCTTTTGTCGATCACAATTAGCCTAAATGCTGAAAAAGATCTCTGAACGTCTGCGGTGGTCACTGGAACATATTTGAAAAGGGAAACCATATGCGGATTAAATCCTGTAGGGAGATCTGCCTCACGTCCGCTTAAAATATCTGATACTATTTCCTTTCAGAACCGTATATCTGTTGTACTGTTAGACCCAGTATTGGACTTAATAAAATCCATCAAACAAATTTGGGATTATTTTCGGATAGAAGAAAAAGTCATACGGTACTACATGGTCTAATGTGAATAATAACAATGACAAAAATTACAGTAAAAAGCTTACATCTTTATTCCAGATCTCACAGAAGATTATTTTTCCATCTGTTGTATCCGAAATCGAAGTTCTTATTAATGGACTTCTGGTAGATTTGTTCTTAGGCATTTTGCAGCACTAGCAGAAATTATCACAGCAACCAAAGAGTTTAATATAGTTATTTATGAATAAGAACCGACACTTTGCCTTATTTTCAAATAACTGTTTTGAGAACCAGAAGTGGGTCAATTGTTATTGTATTCCATTGCCAAAGTTCCGATTTCGCAAGTGGCACCTTAAGATTTCACTAATTGTTGCTTTATTTATTGTTGCGCTAAGCCTTTTAGAAACGACACAATGCCGCATTTTATCAAACAGAAACCAAATAAGTATCCAGTCAATGAAAGGTTTGTTGTTTAGTAAATAATTATTTATTAAATACAACAGTGTAGTGAATAAATTCATTGGAATTTTAAAAAAAGGCATTTATAGGCACTAAAGGCAGAGATAAGCACTTATGTTGAAATAGGTGCTTATAGGCACTATAAAAGTTGGTTAATATCTTTTTAGCTCAATTGTATGTGCAATTAGGTATGTTAGACTCAATAGGCTGTAAAGGAAAACAATAGGTAAAAACCTAAATATCCGAAGTCCAGTAATAAGCCTTTCTAAGAATAATTTATAGAAGATGCAAAGAAGGTAATGTGAATGTAACATTATATATGTTTGTATTATGGATCACTCATAGAACTCATTTTTCTTTGGAATATATGCTTAGAGGTGCCACAACACAGAAAGAGGCAGATTAACATATTGTACACATCCCACAAGAAGTAAACTACATCCGATTTTTTATCGACTACAAGGGCTTTAATAGGACTTTGACTTAAGATATCCGCTGGTGCCTCCTTCACTCTTAGTGCGGGTAGGAGGAAGGGGGCTATTGCTTGCCTGTTTTAAGAAAATGTGAATAATTAGGAAACGGTAATTTATACGAATAACTACATCTGATGTTTGAGGACTAATATACTAACATCTCGAGAACAGACTCATTCAAGAACATTTCCAAACAGGCATTTACTGTACATTGCGATTAACCTCGCGAAAGATCAGCATAATCGATTTAAGGATACATAAATTAACTCTCCTTCTCTTTTTTAGTTGAGGGAAGTGGCCTTTCCTCACCCATACTTGTTGTTAATTAGCCAATGAGTTGATAGAAGTATCATAGGTGTAATAATTGGTCCAATACACCGCACAAGGCGTGATAACACCTAAAAAGTGACAGCATCAACCAATAAAATGAAGTCAGGACGTCATGAAGTACCCTAGAAACAGTAAGAAATGCTGTTTGGCCAGGGAACCGTGTTGATTTCTTTCTGTCGTTTCTGGACATCTCATCTAGAAGAGCTCCTGGGTTATGCATGAGCAGAAGTATGGAGAAGCAGCAAATAAGTTTTTTTTGGCGATATTATATTTTTGATCCCCTCAGGTGGCAAGGTGGGAAGTTAAATTCCTACATTCAGTGCTGGTAACCTAACCTACCTGCGCGTTTTGCCTATTTTATGCACGTATGCGCTTGAACTACATCAAATGCTCTCTTTTTTAATGTATGTATTACTGAAGACATGGAATATAATTATATTTGATAGTTGAATCTGGCCTTATTTCTTTTTTACTTGTTAATATTTACTTACGATCCAATTAATGAAGCAGCCAAATGTAACTGTAAGTTATCGATTGTTTTAAGGTCAACAACAGGCGTGGATAATCGATCGCCACTTTGCCACCACGTTTAAAGTTGGTAACTTTGCTACTGAAACTCTATTTACAACAGCTGTGAATAAACTACACATTTTATTTTAGTGTAAGGTATGAAGTGAAGGAACCACAGGCTACGGGCCTCAGGCAGACAGGCCACACAGACGAGCGGGATTCTGTAACAGTTCCTCGCTCGAAGTCCCGTCCCACTGCTGGGACTACCTGAGAGGGCGAAGAACGACCCGTCGACACAGCAATTCTCTAGTCTCCAGGGGTACTCTTTCCTTTGAGCAAGCATCCGCGCCATTTGTCCAGCACCTCCATACGCCACGGAACCTAGAAGTATACCTAAAAGATGAGAAGGAAAAGAAATGAAAGGGATATAATTGAAAGAAAATCGCGGTGGATGAGAAACCGCCCCAGCATAGGTCTACCAACCGGGGAAAACCACGAAAATCCCAAGGTCAGAGTGGGCGGTCGACGGTAATCGAACCCGGAACCTCTCAAATGCAAAGTTCACACATTACCGCGTGTCGTCTTCCGTGGTCTAAGGGTGTTATGTCAGCCTCTAGTTCCCGATGTTGAGGGTTCAAACCTTCGGAGAGCAATGAATTCTTTTCGGGGTAAAAATCCTTATCATGGTTTCCTTCGGAAGGGAAGTAAAGCCGGTGGTCCAGTGTCGTAGATTTATGGCACGTAGAAGAAACTCAAGCCTGATAAAGAGGCCTTTGAGCAACATTTCGGGTCTTTCACACCAATATAGAATGCGACGCTCAGAACCATATTAGTTAAAGAGCGTGCATAAATACTATAAATAAAAAACACGTTACCGTGGAGCCAAATCGTTCGATTAATGTTGGTATAAGTACTAATGCTATTATGCGCTAGTATCGAAAAATACTATCCATCTCACGTGCGCTGTGTACAATATACTATTCTAGTTGATTCATAATCTTGAGCTTTATTTCTATTTTATCCTCATTTATTGATTTACCTCGATTCGATTTACAGTTGAACGTGATCTTTTTCAACGCTTGTCATCACAGACACTCTAAAGAAGCCGAACTCTAAAACGTGGTAAGTGGAAACTGATTGCAGTATTTGCTGGCAAGGAGCAGGAGTTAAGGACAACGTCTGCTCGATTGTGCAGAAAATGGGGACGCTATCTCCCGCGCTTTATACTGCCCGCCTATCGGTTCTGTAAAGGAGTAAACGTAGCCTTTGATGACATATTGGTTAGAGAGGCAAAGCGAGATAGCCGCAAAAGGGAAACTACGAGATTTCGGCAAGAGAAGGTCCTTAATTTGGAGATAACTGCACTAATTCTACTACTAAAAGAATAATAATAAAAATGTAAAATTAGAGAAGATATAAAAATGTCATGAAAGGAAAAACGAGAAAGAAGGATAAACACGGATGACGAATTGTGAAGTAGGACGCAGGACGTAAGAACCAGGTGCGGAGGGGGATTTAGCACTTTGACCTAAGCCAGTCTTTTATGCCTAGTCCCTTAAATGGGCGCCCCGGGAGGAAGGGGTGTGGTGACAGGAGACAGAGACCGGATCAGGAAGCACGGCAGAGCAGAAGGCAGAGACCCTAATTTTCCAGATTGAAACTGCCCTATGGCAGCTGGTAGAGCCGGCTCCCCTCACCATCTGCAGGCAGGCACATCCCACTGGGGGAGGGGGGGGATCCGGGATTGGAGACCGTCCCCATTCCAGGGAATGAAGTTTTACAGAGAGAATCCGTTTTCCCTGCCATGCAACTCCCAGACTTCCGAGATACTTGCAACCCTAAAATAATCAAGCATATGAAAGGTAAAGTGAAATAAGAAAGGAAGTGAAATGGAAAGACGGGAAATTTGGAGGATGTGATTAATCTTCCCAGCATTCGCCTAGCAACCTAGCGATCCCATGGGATAGGAAGGTCTGCAGCTCGAATCGAACTCAATACCTCCCGAATGCGAATCTCACGCGCTATCGTCTGCGCCACCTCTCTCGGTGAATTTTGAAGTAATGCCGAGAGGCGATTCCGCAATGTTGCAAGATTTGCGGGGGGGGCAGTTTAGTGAGTATACAAATTATTCTTACGAAAGCTTATTTTTCTACCTACTTCATTTTAATCGAGACATACCTTTGCAGAAATAGCTACATTATACATTACGTTATACATCCAAAGAGAACAGCTGTAGTCAAATGTTTAAGAACTGGACGCTAAAGGTTGGCCTTGAAATTACACACTATTTCCATGCAACAGCGAGAAACAAATGAATGTCAACAGGACTTTAAAAGAATGACAAGGAATATAACAATTCAGACCATTATTAACGGATATCTTGGAAATGATGATGCAACAAAAAAGTTATTTGAAATAAATTGTGTATTTTCAAAAGATCAACATTTGTTTGTATGTAGTACGTTTTCGCTAATTGCTTCACACTTACCAGTTATACAAGTTTATACAAAATTGTTTTCTAATGGGAAGGACTTTTCAGGTTATTGCCAGTAAATTTAAGGTATACGTTTATTTTTCATGTAAATATAATTAATATATCCTATTTTAATCAAAATCGTTAAGAGCCATTTTTTTAGAAAAATAATTCGAAACATGTATGAGGTAAAGGGTGCCAAGTTAGGTATTTATCCAACTTTTCGTTTTTGAGCTATGCTGTTCGCGCGCGCTCGTTTCTAATGATGCTTTTTTGAATTGAGGGGTTTCAACATGTCATTCTGGTGAAATTTCGGTATCGAATTTTTGGGAAGAATGTAATACGCATAGAAAGTAATATGCACAATAAATAATAATAATAATAATAATAAATAATAATATAAAATATTTCATACTATTCCTGCCTGTGGAGTGAGAGTACCTGGTTTCGATGCCTGTAACAACCCTGGGATTCTCATTCTCATAGGTCTGATAAGGCGTATTCATCCTCAAGAATCCTTTGTGTATCAACTGAAGAGCTATCGATTTAAAAGCAGCAGCTCCCAGTATTGAAGGACGTTTCTTAAGAAGTTGGATGGGAGTTGAGTACTGTAGGTGAAGACTAGCAATACGAGTGGATCTCTCTTAGTACACAGTCATGACGTCACGTATACATATTAGTTGTAATAATTTTGTTACTTATTGACTCTCAAGGTGAATTTAGCCAGACGATGTATTTTTCTTAAGTTACAAGTTTATCTTAAATCTTGATGCTAATTTTATAACACCCCTGATGCCTTACAATTTGTATTAAACCAGAATCGTGCGATTTTAACACTTTGGTCAGCGCTGTGCTATCACTACCATCAGCGTCGCATCACTAGTTTACTGCAGTCACTAAGGTTTTCCAACTCCAATAATTATGAATGGAAAATTTCAAAGACCGGTTTCCATCGTTCGTATATGCACGTAAGTTTCGTAGAAACTAGAATTGACCATTTCCGGGTTTCGTTCAAATGACTCTGCTCCTGATCTAATAAAATCTCTCATTTCGCTAACTACTCATTGGTGCCATATATTAACGTTGATTGTAGATTAATTATCATAAGTGTATATGACTTGACACGTGTCCTCAGGGATATGCCCAAAGCATTCCTAAAGTATAAAGGGCGTATTGCTTATTAAATTACACAAGTGCGCAAAAGTTCACACACCAGTCTGGGCATACAGAGAAGCATTCTTGTTTAAACCAGCCGGGAATTGAACCCTGGAACTCCTCGCTCCATCAACCTAGTGTAAGGCGAGTCCTGATTTATCTGGTTGATTACTTTTTTTTTTAATAGGGTTTACTGCTTCGGCAAAACTATGTTCTTTCAGACTGATAATGCGTGTGTGGTCACGCTGTACTTTATAAGGCTAGCTAGAACTGATCGCTGAATTGTTTACGCTGGCTGCACAGCACATGGAATGAATAGAATCTAAAAGTCACAGTATCATATTTCTGCCGATTTTTGAACTTTTAACTTAAACATCAAAACCCTGTCTTAAAATTAGGGGTTTCTTACATATTCCTTTAGAAACTTATTATACACAGACACACACACACACACACACACACACACACACACACACGCAATCTGTACAATATTTCTTTTATTTTCTCTACCATGTACGGATTAGGTAGAGAAGGTATTGCATTCCACCCAAAAATTCGATACGGAGATTTCACTTCCGAGTCCAAAAAAACTATCTGTCTCTCTGGTGTCTGAACAGTAACTCAAAAACGAAAAGTCCAATAAATACCAAGCTTGGTATTTTAGTTTATTATCTTCCAAAGATACGACACAAGGATTTTAAAGAAAATCCCTCACCTCAAACTACCCTTTAAAAGGAACAGTTTCGAAATTGTCTATTTTCTTAAAAGTGGCTAAACTATATTGGTTAAAATACCATATATATGTGTATATCTTAAATTCTCTAGGAACAGGCTGAGAAGTCTTCTTCATTCGCAAGGAATTTTGTATGATCGTATATAACCGGTAAATGTTAAGGGATGGACGAAAACGCACTACACAAAAAGTGTAGATCTCTTTTAAAAACACCTTTTACAAATAACCTTTTTGTGGCATCAGCCATTTATATTTCGAAGACCTAGTGATGGTCTTTTAGGGCCAATTTGAATGGAACCTAATTGTAGCTTCCCATTTAAAAAAATTAAATGGACCCTAAAATGACTACCATAGTGCCCTTCAAAGACAGACTAATGACATTTACTTTCCCCCATAATATCAAGCAACTTTTATTAAAGACATTTCTTCCTACAACGCTTAGTTTTGGAGATATTTTACGGGCTCAACTTAAATTGTTCAACCTGTATGACTACAGAAGAGAGGGCTGCAAGTTACCTTGATATAAATATGATTTTAACATAGTAGTTTTCATTGTCAGCTTGTAGTTGTGTGTTCATTGCTTGTAAAAACATTTTATCTGAATACATACTTTTTAATGCTGATAAGACAAACTTACTTAGTTATATACTATCATAATCTTAAAATGATATGTATTATGTACCTATACACGATAAAAATAGCAGAGGACTTAAAGTGGAGCCCTCGGGATAACAGATGAAACCAAAGCCGATAAAAATCTTGTATCATTAACAGAAACATTTTGAGCTTTCTATTTAAGGAAACCTGGCACTGAATTTACTAGTTTCTGTAATTTTTAAGTTATGTAGTACACATGCTACTTATGATTAATATTTATAAAAATTTCAGTTTGATATAATTAATTTCCCGGAGGTTAAGATTTTATAACAGTTTAATATAACATATTGATACAGCTTTGAAAACTTTGAAGTGCAGCAATGTGTTAATTTTTGTTTTATCTTTTATGCTTAAAGAATAGGACTGGTTATTAGTTTTTACATCATAGTGTAATTAATGGCGCTTCCTTTTCAGTTTTTTTCAATAGACCTTTTTTAATTTTCTATGATAAAGCACTCTTTTGTCCAAACCACTACAGATAAAACAATTTCCTCTTCTACTTTCTCTATTTACCCTCTCCCTTATCAGGGCTTACACCGCCCAGGACTTACAAGCGAATACCTGGAGTCAGACGCCTGTCACAGAGCACAGACTGGATCAGAAAGAACATCCAGGATGGATGATCAGTCCGAAGCCCGGTATGAGAGCGAGGAAGGAGATGATATGGAATGACGGTGAGATGAATGAAAGGAAAGGTGATGATGGAGTAGTTGGTGGAATGAATGGCGGGGGAAACTGGAGAACCCGGAAAAAAGCCACCTACATGCCGCTTTCTCCTTCACAAATCCCAGGGGCGTCCTTGGTGGGAGGCGAGTGGTCTGACCACTTGGCCACGGCACCGGCATAAAATAATAACTAAAGTTGTAAATATGCTGATAATCATAGTAAAAATGTTTCACTTAAACTGCACAAATATTGTGCAAGGAATAGTTATATATATATATATATATATATATATATATATATATATATATATATATAACTATATATAACTATATAGGTGGCTTTATATATATATAAAGAATGATGGATAAAAACAAGAGGGGATGGTAGAACTCTCCGCGATGCATGGAAAGTTCTTGGATCACCTCCCAAAAGTAAACCCCACGAAGCACGAGATAATTCTACAGCTTTTTTCAAGTTCCTAAATTGCCGTGACCAGATATTCATAACCGGAACCCGAATTGGACATACGAATCTTACATACTCGTGCATCCTCTCTAAAGAAGAACCACCTGAATGCACAACCTGCAATAAAAGGAACAGTATCCAGCACATAATTGAGAACTGCCACTGGTACGATCTTTACGGGAAAAAACAGCGAAGGGTCCAAGTACAGTAATAGATTAATGCAGTTTTTGAAATGCACCAAATTATATGACAAAATATTGCAAAATTTACTGCACAGTGTATTCTTATTGCACAATGTTAGTAAAATTTGTTAAAATGTTTTAAATGGTAATATTAATTTAGTTAAGTCAACATACCAAGTGGGATAGCTCAGGCGATTGCGTCTGTGGCTCGCATTCGGGGGGTCATGGGTTCAATTCCAGCGGCCGACCTTCCTGACCCATGGTTTTTATTGAGGGTCACTAAGCGAATTGGGATGGATCATTGTCTGCCCCTCATTCCCTCCCATTTCATCATCCTCTTTCACGTCGGCTGACTTCGGGGCTGTGTGTCAGACGACTGCGGACAGATGGCGCAAATGGCTTGCGAGTTAGAACTTCTTCTCGGCCTCGTAAATGGAGGCCGCTCGAATCTTCGCTGCTAGGTCGAGCATTCCCCGGTCTCCGCTTGAGGGGAGTCTGCAAGCTACTCTCCGGTGGCTTGGGAGGGCTACCTTGAGTGCTCTTCGGTTGGGTGATCAAGTCTGTAACTATTAAGGACCTCTGTGCATCTCTCTCCGTTCCTCCCGGGATGTATACACAAAAGAGCCACATGTGGGTCGAGGTGCTAGGTATCCCCTCTGTAGCGTAATCCTAATTCAAATACTATAAAATGTACAGTATAACGTAATTTGTTTGTATACATTGAGTCAAAAGTTTGTAAACGTATCGCCATAAGCCCATGCAGTTAGTCAACTTAAAATGATGTATAAGAAAAGGACCTTAATTGCACATTCACTGACGATTTAAAGGATGTTTATGCATATTTAAAATGGCACAATATCTTCCCAAATAAATCTATGTTATGCATTAGTGTTAACTGTATTTATATTTAAATATGCAAACTTTGATAATTTTGTAATTTTTAGCCAAATCAGTCCTCGGATCCCTTAAGGAAATCCTAAGAGTTGATTTACCTTTTTTCCACATTTTTCACACATTGTTAATGAATGCTTAATTATTATGCAATAAAATATGTGATACGGAATACTTAAACATGTATTCTTTGTTTACGACAGGTGAACGCACGGAGGCTATGCAAAGAGATAGCCATCATTCTGTATCACCGCCATTATTGAAGCCGATTGCTGAACTGCTGTTTCTGACTTTTTGGGCCCAGCACCTTTTTAACATTAGATGAACGTTTATTACCTGCAAGAAAAGACAAATAGGACTGCAATATTCAGGTAATTCATTTTAAATATCTTTACCTTTCAACCTTAGCATAAGACTATTAACACACGAGATAGTCCTGGCATGCTACTCTGCATCAAACAGATTGTATGAAAATATACAAATGTATATTTACTGTTAACCAAATATTTGAGAAGCATAGCGAATTATGTATATCAACTTTCATGTTATTCATAGATTTGAAAAAGCATTTGATAAAATTAACCGCAATAAGTGATGGAATTTATTCAAACAGAAAGGTGTACCTCTACATTTGATATCTGCAATAAGATGTTTATATGTAGAGAACAGGATCATACAAAACAAGAGAGACATAACAGCAAATATAATTAAATGTGTAAGCCAGGGATGTCCTCTTTCGCTGTCCCTTTTTAATTTATACATTGACGATGCCGCTTTTAATTGATAAATAATTTTAGACTCACATTTTAAAATATGGTGTAACATTTCATACATTTTGCCTTTTGCGGATGACCAGGTTCTTATATCAGAGCTTAGAGGAAGGTTTACAGAAGGCTTTATATATATATTAAACAAGATTATAAAACATTACAATTTTAATATATCAGTCATGAAAACCAAAGTTTTGGCATTTAAAGGTTTAGATGTTTCTTAATCGAAAACCTATTGAATAGGAGAATTGTTTTAATTACTTGAGCTTCGATATTTCCTATTTTAAAAAAGGTCTTTTTAATAAACTTAGCGTGGTGGTGGGTCATCATTGACAAGGCAACCGTATTGAAATAACAAGCCGATCAAGAACCATCTCCTCAGGACGTGATTGTAACAATATAGTATCTGCTCAGAATATATTTATTAATTTTCGCAAATATATACTGCTTCGCTCTAGACACACAATGAAGAATTCCCCTCTTCTAAACGGGATGTATTTGTGGCACAATACGAAGCTCATAGTCCGGATCACTGAGCAAGTGGCATCAAATGGACCAGTGGAGAACATAGGGAAAACCAGCGTTACACCCACAACATCTGCTTTATTGTTCTTGTTGAGAATTCCAGTCAAGTTTCCATTCTTCCTCTTCTGGTCGGTTTCCCGAACTGCGGGAGAGGTCACCTGGGGGCTGTAAATAGCAACCACTGCGACCCCCATCCACTATCCAGTCACGTGACCCGGTAGCAAAGTCGTGTTTGGCCAAGTTCTGGCCGACGTCCGGTCCGCACCAAAGTTTCGGACAGCTCAACCCCTCGTCGTCCCCCGTGTCCCTTGGCATTCCTGCAGATATATTTTCTTCTGATCCTGATTGTTCTTGTTGTGAAGAAGTTTTTAACGTAAGCCATCGGGGAGCCTCCTTGTCGCTAACAGCCTTCAGAGCTACTCCTAGTGAGGTGATCTTCACTAAGTTAAACCCTGTAAAGTATGGCGCTACTAAATATATTAGCAGTTTGTGGGGACAGTGTTAATTTCAGATATAATTTACCATCCTTTATCATAACCTATCTGTTTCAATGTGGTCTAACATACATATCTGTAACTAAGTAAAGGAAAAAAGTCTTATAGTTGCATTCACATGCCTTTCTCTACTCATTCTTCTACAAGCTATTCATACGAAAGGGTCTTTAGATAATCGAAATAAACTTTCATTACACTTCATATATTTCGTTACAAGTAAAAGAAGAATAAAATAGGTTAAATCCATCATCAGATTTTTAAAAAGCGGATTATTATATGACTGAAATTCTATGCAGTTTTCTTAACTACAAGAGAAATTCTATTGTGGTACATTCAAATGACTTTCTCTATAAATTCTTCGAAAACTTTAATTGTTTAACTACTTCATGTTAATAGAGACAAAAATTTGCAGTAATAGTTTTATTAAGCGATAGTCAAAGTGTTTTAAGAACGGTTCGCTATGCGACGGCTTTGAAACTCCGTTCACTGCATGACTACAATAAAAAACATGAGAGGCGGGTTTGCAGCTGAAAAAGTATAAATTATTTGACAATCCAGACTAAGAATAAAGAATATCTGGCAAATGGTTAACGCCACAAAAGATTTTATTTGACAACTTGTGTGTCTTAACAACATCCAAATTTTTTTGTATAGTTAGCTTTTGTCTAGCTCTTACAGGTTACGAACTTTTTTTTCCATGTAAAGTGTAGTTTGGCGCGGGGGGATTTTCCTGAAAATCTTCGTTGCACATCCTTGAAAGATAATGAAATAAAACGGCAAGTTTAACCGACTTTTCATTATTGAGTTATGCTGTTCAGAGGAACACACATTTGGACTTTTTCTATAAATGCTTTTTTTTTATTCAGGGAAGTCAAAACGTGTGTATCCAGTGAAATCTCGATATCGATTTTGGATGGAATTCAATGTTTCTTCTACCCACTAGGTAATAAATTATAAATGACTATAGCATGGTGAAGCAAGCATGTGTCGACGTAGGTTTATTTAACCAAAATGTGGGATAAAATGGGTCATCAAAGGGGTGCCATGGACAGGAATTTTAAGAAGAGCACTTCTCCAATATATCAAGTTTAATCTCTAACACAACCATGAAAAAAGCAGCAGTCATTATTGATAGACTATGGAACCCAAAGACTATGCAGGGCTTTAGAAAATTAAACAACATTCCTTAAATGTTTAAACGCTTTAGAAGTTACGTAAAAATAAATATATGAACGCTATAAAGGATCATATGTATACCTTATATTTAGACTATACTTATGGAGTATAGTATTAAATGTCCTATGAGATCTCGCCATATAGAATTTAGAAATGAAAGCCCAAACCAATCCAAAGCGATAAGCTTTAAATTGTAAACACTAAAGGTTATCATATGCACTGAAGCCGCTTAAATATGTAACACATCTGAAAGTGTCTTATATCCCTTCTTCCATCCGTAACGAACTTCATGGCCTCTAGCAGAGGACTAAAGAAATACGAGTGTAAGGAGTGGTTGTCGACTGTTACGTGGTCACCTTAGTGAAATGGGACTTGTTTCAAACCTTTCCAATATTTACATTTATAACTTCTTTTGCTTGCGTCTCGTAAATTCGCAATATCAGCATGCATGCTGAAGGGTAAATTAAATAATTGGACGGTTTTTTTTTGTAGAGTAGAGCCTCTCGGCCTTAATGGCACAACGCTTACCTTTCTAATAAACAAAACTAAAGTAAAATTTATAAATAATTTAAATATTTTTAAATACTTTAAATATTTTAGTTGCTTTTCCTTTGTTAAATGAAAAACAACTTTTTTTGTTCCTTTATCGTGTTTCTTGGGTACTTTATGAAATTCTGGGCAAGAACGGAGAAAAGCATTCACAAGGTGGCAATATCATAACGATAGACTCCCCATCATATTCTTCCAGTTCGGGAGTAGCTCTGAGCCATTCAAATTCTGTGATCAATGGTCACTTCCATCTTGCGTGCAAAGAACGCACAAAATGCCCCAGTGAAAACCATTTTTGCACCGCCGCTTTAGGTCAACCTGTTTAGGAAGTCAGAAACTCATATAGACCGAGGCTCAATTCCGCACCTCTCCTTTGAGAGAAGGGGCTCGCTGAACTGATAATGACGTCATTCATTTACACGGACTGACGGTAAAGGCTGAATAAATCTGAACCCATTACAAATAATAATAATAATAATAATAATAATAATAATAATAATAATAATAATAATAATAATAATAATAATAAAAGAAAATGGGATGTCCGTATTCAAGGAATTCCGTGTTTTCCAGGTTAGTGAATACAAACGTTTTTATTCTCACGCTGACTTGCAGAACGGACTATTTAATGATTAAATAAGAGAAATTCAGAGACACTGTTCCGTCTGAGATAAAAAGTGTATTTATTATGTTCGCTCACTTCCAAGGGCAAAGGAAATTGTAATTTGCGTGCAAATGGGGATGTTCTTTTCCTTCCCTATTTTCAAATTAATTTGATACCATGCTACGCGTTGTTGAATCCCCTTTCCTTCACGAATGAGGGGTGGGAAAATCAGCGAAAGGAAAGAATAGAAGAGAGGGGAATCGCCTGTCGTTTTGTTATAACTGACGCATCCTTCTGAAAGAAAGTAATGATAGGCATCTGTGTTGAAATCGATGCTGGAAATAAAATAAACCCGAGCGCAGCCTTCATTAGAGGAGTTCTTCAAAATGAGCATATTTTTTACAGTTACCGAAAACACGAGGGGTCTGCAAGATAACAAAGAGACCCCAGTTAAGAGGAAAAAGGTATGTTAGGATAGAGTTAATTTAGAATCCAGAAATACGGTTCCCGAAACCTGTATAGATAGCCTTGCGGACAGGGGAAAAAATTGATGAAGTCCTTGTTTATACCACTATTCATGGGTAGAAAACTTCATCGAGGCAATAAATGTTTTCAAAATTAAGGGCTACTTCAGTTCAACAATTCTTAAACAAACGGGAGGAGAGAAGAAAGCGAGTTCTGAAAGAAATAGAAGGCTTTTTGCATCGGAGACAAGGTAAAACAATTAATTTTACACATGTAAGCAAGAATGTGAGACTTTGGTCAGTTTATTTGTTTTATTTCTCATAGAAGAGAGAACATGACGAAGATACAATGCGAAATAAAATGATTACTATTGATTTTTTATTAATTAGACAATCTATTTTTTGAATACCCAAGAGCGCTAAGGTTTTCGCTTTACTTTCTCCACCACGAACACTGTTTTGCATCAAAAGTGACTCATTCCCCTAGATAACCATCCACCTTTAGATAACCAACTTTTGACTCCACCCAGCCGGTGTCAGTTTTCTCAGTGATCGGACTGGAAAACAATACAGAAACATAGAAACTAACGAATGAACGACGTTTATAATTTACGTGGAATGAAAGGGTATTTCGAATATCACATCTATGAATGAGTTTCCCTACGATTGGCAGAGCACACAAAGATAGGCTAAACCAGTCATAAATAATTCGGCCTTCTAAATGAGGGGTGAAGAATTATTTGCATGTGAGGTTATAAAGAAACAAGAGCTACGACATTTACATATATGAGAGCTTTCATCAGCGACATGGAGACGAAAGTTAAGTTTCTGCTGCTACTAAAGGCAATAAGCATGAAAAATATAATGTATAAGTTGTAATGTTACCCTTCGACAGTTCGGCCATGCTGTGAGGGAGGTAAGGTACCCTGGCAATCAGTGGCTAATATTATGCTCGAAAAACAGAGGTGGTCACGCTGATAGGTGAGTGGGGCTAGTTTTGGCAGTACCATCATAAGCACCCGTTCCATTAGGGGCCACATTTTATGCACGCCAGTATACATAGTAGGCAAGGAAGGTATTGCATTCTACCCAAAAATTCGTTATCGAGATTTCACTCGAGAACTCCTCAAACCCTAAAAGAACATTTCTAAAAAAAAAAAAAAAAAGGTACGCGCGTGTGTGCGTGAACAACTTAATGCAAAACCGAAATATCTGATAAATACCAAGCTTGATATTTAGGTTGCGGCATGAAGATATTCAAGAATATCTCCGCACCATAAACTGCCCTTTACATGGAAAAAAAAAGATTGGATTTCTTTTTACAAAAATAGCTAACGATGTTGATTAAAATACAATACACTTATAATATTTACATGACAAATTAAGGCATATCTTGATTTTCTGGGAATAGCCTGTAAAGTCCTCTGCATTAGGAAGAAATTTTGTATAATTTTGTATAACTGGTAAACCGCAAGAGATAAATAAAACGTACAAAAATGTAGATGTCTTAAAACACACAATTTACTTTAATTAACAATTTTTGTGGCATTAGCCATTTCCGAGATATTGGTTGTTCCTTTTTTGTTTGAATTCTTCAATATTATGTAATTCTTTTTTAAGTGTCTTCGCTGTTCAGTAGTTTCTCGTGATGCTATGGAAAGTATATGGAATTTCTAGGCCACCATATAGCGACGAGGTTTCAAACATCTATTGATTAGATTTCCTGTATTCCCTTTGTGTCAACAAAATGTGTAATGAAGCCAGTAATGCAAAGGTTTATCTCGATTATTAATATGAAATGGATAAAATAATCTTTCATAAGAAGTATACAAAAATAAACGATAAGTAGAGAAAGTCATGTGATACTTCAGCCTTTCTTCTTCTGCGTGTGTTAAGACGCTGCGGAGCGATTTTATATACACACTAAGCTCTAATAATGCAATTTGGTAATCGAAGACAAATGAGAAAATCCTGGGAAGAAGAAGAGCATGAATCAACGCAGATTACTATTTAAAGCACAAAAAACGGGTGGAAGAGAGGGAAGGATTAGATTTTTATTCCGCACAGTTTATAGCGTCTTTATTTTACATAAACACAAAAAGCTTTAAATGACACACTTTTCGTGGTGTTCGAGAGGTGTTGGATGACGTTAACTGTCTTCTAGCATAGATAACAATAGTATTTCATGTCTGCATGCCGGAATTAAGAACCCGGTATCTCGGATCACCGATCGTAAGCGGAATATAGGAATATTCTTCAGATTTAAAGTTTATAGGATTATAATTCTGCAAGTTCAGTATTGTGATTTTGTCCAGGTTCTCAACTGTCACTCTCTCAGTTCTCACTTTCGCTATTCTAAGTTCTTATCTAGCTCGACTTTACTGGGAATTCACTTCACGTTACTTCAGTAAGGTTAACTATTTCAATTCTCCGTCACTTCACTTCCTTCGTGGCGTAGCTTCTTCACGCCGGACGGTTCACTTCACTTGGGAGTCGAACACAAGACCTCCACAACCCGTCGCTCCGCAGTACGTTACCAACTCACTCGGAGAACGGCTCTTGATATCGCACGGGAAACTCTCCGCCAACTCACTGACTGATCGGGCCAGCTCAACTCGCACTCAACTCCCACGAGAGCGCTCGCTTATATACCACGAGGTTCTCGAACGTTCTAGAATTATTTCGACACACAGTCTGGAAGTCTAGAAGGTACTGTTTATCTGCCAATACCGCGCCCGGTGTTTACGCTCGGTTTTACTCCGACTGCTTGCGCCGACCTCCCGATAAACTTTGACCTTAGCAGCTGTGTTACAGTATATTGTAATCTCATGTGATAAAATAAGGTGAGTACTAAGATAGTCAAGGAAGCAGACGCAGATAAAATTTTATAAAATAGTAGCAGTTTCTCTGTATACTTCTACATTAAATGAAATGTGGACTTTAAACGGAAAGCAGAAAACAAAAAATTGAATAAACAGAAATTAAATTTTTAAGATCTGTTGCTGAATACTCTTTATTGGATTGCAAATACAGCCAGGAAATAAGAGATGAATTGAAAATATTTAAACTCGTAGAAAGGGTTATCCAAAACAAGGAAAACTGGAGACATCATGTTCAAAGAATGAATGCGGGAAGATGACCAAAAAATATTAACAGAGTGCAAATCATTAGAAAAACGAATATAGAAAGACCAAGGTGTAGATGCAGAGACAAGTTTGATTAATGGGGAAGAAATACATCAAGGAAGAATTCGTATTCTAAAATCCACAAACAATATAACTCAATAAGTACTGAAAGGCAAAAGAAATAGGAGAATATTATTCAATTAAGTACTGGTAATTTTCGCATAATCTATTTTATTAGCGATTCCTAAGAGGTGATCAATCCTTAGCATTAAATGCATCACTGCAGTTTAACATAAGGAAAATTAAAAAAAATGAACTGATAAGATCAAATAATTTTTTTATCACGTAAAATATATCTGTAAACAAGTTTTAAACCGTTCTAGAAAACGAAGGAATTCATAATAAGTATTTAAAAAACTGATATATACTAAACATTTATGGGCAATGACCATGTGCTCAATTCTGTCGTTTCTATAAAGTTGGTAGCACCAACTTACTTTTGCGTTCCTTCTGAATGCACTACTTTGATTAAATTTCACCTCTTGATTCAGTTTAGTGGTTTAGTTTGTTTCCGCTACCGTTTATTTTCAAAATTGATTAAACCGTCAATTAATTTTAAAGTTTACGTTAGCATTTTAGCCTAGAAATTCAACAGCTACTCCGAAATTAGAAAAAAGGATATTAAGTTAAATATAACATACGTGACAAATGAATGAATCCATCACGATACGAAAAGCTTTCAAATAATTGAATTTATAAGCGTTTATTTCATATAAACAATGTTAAGTAAAACTCTCTTCCCCAAAAGTAAGAATAAGAATTTTACACCTCTGTAAGTAATGTATGAAATGGGCTCATAAATGGGAATATAATTATTTGATATCATAAATAATAATAATAATAATAATAATCATCTTAAGCTATGTGTATATCTCAAACATTTTCTTGAAGATCCTATTACCCCAGAAAACAACAGAATTTTTTGAAGATGGACCTATTGGCAATAATGTCTTCACATTACAACTGATATAGCTATCTAAAGGAAAAATGTGTTTCCAAGAAACCTGAAGTTATTCCGAATTAAAATTATAATTGGGAGGCTTTCGATTTTAAAGTGTTTGTAATCTTTCGTATCTGTTTTCTAGCATTTAAATGGATTAGAATTGTTTTTGATACACTGTGCTGTAGATGGTTTGCTGCAATGCTGTAATCAGGATTACGGAGCATGCCTAAAACTATATATTTAAAAATATCTGATGTGTTACATCATATGACTTTCTCTACTTTTGGACATACTATTTTTACAAACGCTTATTCTCCATTTACCTCATGTTAATCGGGATAAACATTTGCAGAGATTATCTTATTGCTAATTTTCTTATAGGTGCAACAGGAATATGGTAGGCTTTAAGCGATAGTTAAACCTTTTAAGAGCTGGTTACTATGTGGAACATTCCATTCTCCTTGCATGCCCAGGACATATAAAAATAAGAAAACAAAAGAATAACGAATAACGAATTCCCATTTGAAAAAAAGTATAAGTATTCGTAAATTCAAACAAATAACAAGGAATATCTCGGAAATGGTTCACTCCAGAAAAAATGTATATGACAAATTGTCTGTTTTAACAAGATCTACATTTTTTGTGTAGAACAATTTTGTCTATCTCTTACAGTTTACCAGTTTTGCAAAAGTAATTCAGAAAGAAGAGGACTTTGGGGACATTCCCAGAAAATTCAAGATATACATTTCATTTGTCATGAAAATATCTTAAATGTATGATATTTTAATCAAAATCAATAGAGTCATTTTTCAGAAAATCAAAATTTTCAAAACACGTTCCATGTAAAGGGTAGTCTGGGTGTGGGGGATTTTCTTGAAAGTCTTCGTGTGACATCTTTGAAAGATACTGAACTTAAATATTAAGTTTGGTATGTATGCGACTTTTAGTTTTTGAGTAATGCTGTTCACTCACACGCAAACATACATACGCGCGCGCGGACCTTTTTCTAAAAGTGTTTTTTTTTAATCAGAGTGCCTCAAAACAGATATTTCCGGTATAGAATTTTTGGGTGTAATGCAATACTTCCCGTACTTACTATACGTGGTAGAGAAAGTAAAAACTGATATATTGGCTGTCTACAACATAATTAATAGTCTGAAATATAAACTTATAGACATATTCTTCCGGTATATAAAATCAAAATCGTAGAGGCTGTAGAGGTTTGTACTAAAGATATTTTTAAAGTACGATCCGTATGCAATAAAATAAGAACTAGTGGATATTTTGGTTAACTAATTTTTTATTCCACTGTATGTGCCTTATGATTTCTTTCCAGGGTTCTCACAATCAATTAAGCTCTCATTCTGGTCAGAATAAATTTTAGTGGCACGTCTTAAGAGAGCTTCCCCACCAATCCATAAAATAATCCTGCACTTTCTGAGATCATTCTGCATTCCATTGCAGAAGAAGTTGCATTATTGTTATCGTTGGTTTCAGAAGGGGAATTCAAACTAGTGGTCTGCAAGTCAGATCTCTATCATAGAGCAGTTGAAAGAAAACAATTGTAAATCTGCAAGTTAATGTGATGTAATCCAAAGTTGAGACTGATTATGTGTGTCCTTCAAGGAGAATAGATTTGCGGTACATGTACCACAAACGTACCCTAGGAGATTATGGCAGCCCATTTTCAATACAGCAAAATTTAACTCCAGAAACAGCTATACATTTCCTAGGCGGAATGGCGGCGGATGTCTGCCAAGAGATTTCAAACAATCTGGTAAAATATATACACATATTTCTCTACCCTCTATGTTATTGGGTATACAAACTATTCTTAGTAAAGCTTATTTTTCTAGCTAGTACATTTAATCCAAATAAACCTTTGCAGAAATAGCTATGTTATACATTTCGTTGTAGATACAAAGAGAACAGATATAGTCAAGTGTTTAAGAACTGGACGCTACATGCTGGCCTAAAGTTTCATACTCCTTCCATGTAATCGCGGGAAATAACTGAAAAACGATGGAACTTAGAGTGACAAGTACTGAACAATTCGAACCATTAATACCGGACATCTCAGAAACGGCTTATGTAATAAAATAGTTATTTGAAATAAATTGTGTGTTTTAAAGAGATCTATCGCTATACAAGATTATATAAAATTGATTCTGAATGAAGGACTTCCTAGACTAATCCCACAAAATTCAAGATATACATTTCATTTATTATGTAAATATCTTCAATATATGGTATTTTAAACAAAATCGTTAGAGCCATAGTTTAGGGAATCAAACATTTTTTGAAAAAATTTCCTTGTAAAGGGAGTTGGGGTAGGGGTTTTTGTTTTAAAATCTTCGTGTCGCATTCTTGGAAGATACAGGATTGAAATTCCAAGTTTGGTATCGACTTTTTGTTTTTGATTATGCTCTTCACAGACACACACAGAGACAGACATGTTTCCAAAAATGCTTTACATTGATTTAGGGGGCCTCGAAACATGTATATCTCACTGACATCTCGGTATGGAATTTTTGGGGGAATGCAATACCTTCTTTACCTACTATGTAAAGTGGTAGAGAAACTAAAAGCTTATACTAGGGTAAACCAAATGTCCAAAAAATACTGATGGCTGGCAGAAAAGTAGTGTTTCGAAGGCTTAGGTAAAGAAATTAAGTATGTAAAAATATTTTGTTGTTGGCACTTTATTGTAAAAGTTTTAAAATAACCCTTGTATTTTTACCTTGCGTTTCCTTAAACACCAAACAGATCCTTTCAATGCAGGTTTGGAGTTTAGGAAAGTGATTTTCTGCAGGTTTCTTTATAGCACTTATAAACAAAAATCAAGATTTCTGCTTTCCATTCAGAGCATATTTGCATTTCTTCATTTTCTTCTCCATCCTTGATATTACCACGCTCCCATCAGTGTTAAGTGCAGTAGGGGCGGAGAAAATATTCCCTTCCTTCCTTATTTCTTAATCCGGGTGCAGGATGAAATAAACCAGCTGACTCAGTATTAATAACCAGAGGTACTGCTGCACCCAAATCGTATTTAAGTAAGCAAAACAAATACGAAGATGCCTGAAGGAGTCGAGTTAATGAGATTAAGGCACAGAAAGGCTTGGAGAGCCGTCTCTTTCACTTCTCAAGCCATCCTCTGTTAAAACGTCGAAAAACTCGTCAGCGCCTTCTTCCTTCTTTTATTTCTTCTTTCGTCTGCGTTTCATTTTGGGGGGGACTTCTCAATTAAACTATGAGATTAAACTTTCTCTTGCAAATTTCACATCATTCTTAATTACTTATATCTTTTTAAATTCTGAATATTTCATACCACGTTTATTTGATGCTTTTTTATTCGTTTTGAACACCTGCGGCACCAAATGTTCGAGAGATTACTTTATAAAACTGCTTTGTGTCAATCATACAACATTTGACGACAAAGCTGATGTGTTGAAACAAGCTTTAATGTGTTTGTTAGCATTATGTCTTTAGATATATTAATTAATTTCGGTTTAATCAACATTACAAAATATAAATTACTTAATTTCACTAGCGTTTTATTAAAATGTGTTTTCATAATTGATTATTGAAGTTACGTAGGAGGCTGATCCCAGAAACAATATAGGATTAATTCTTTGCCAAAAGTGCTGCTTATTTTCTATAAAAATTTCAAACTCGGGGCAAAGTGATCCTACTGAACTTTGGTGACTGCTACCTCTTAATACCATTCAATTCTCCACTATATTTTAAATCACAGATGCGCCAAGTCACAACAGTGTTTTAGTTATTTAAGGAATTTAACGTCTAAAACGCTGACCATGAAGTGGATATTTAGTGTGGGAAGAAGACCATAACCAGCTGGGCTGTTGTCCGGACTGTAGGCTGGGAGAGGGAAAACAGTGACAATAAATCTTTGCAGGGAAGTGTGTAAATGATCTAGATCTCCCCAGGCTTTTAGTGTCTTCTGCGGTAATCGATCTTAAGGAAAATGTTTAGATCAATAAGAAAAAGCGCTGGTAGATTCACCATAAACCTCTGAAAGTAATTTATAAAGCTGGTTGGTATACACTGCCCAATAATTAAATTCTAATAAAAGATCTTTGCTCTTTCACACAAGCCGTAAGCCGGTGGAAACGTGTAATCGGAATGAAAAATTCAATGCCACAGCCGGGGATTGAACCACAGATCTTCCGGTTTCTGTCCGGTTGGTTTAACCCACTGAACTACCTTGGCAACACGCCAGCCCGATATTAAATTCCCCAAATGAGCTTTGCTCCAAGACACAAACCCAACTGGTTTATGTCCGTTTCAGTATGTTATAGACAAAGAAGTTTTTACAGGCACAGGCTGTTACGGAATGACTCGAATAATAATGCAGTGACAACCATTTATCCCTATGGAGACAGGAGTGTTCACTGCGTAGCTGATTATAATGCCGTTGTACCTACAAGGAAATTTGTAATAAAACAATTTATGTAAATGTTTATCTCAATTAACATGAAGTAGAAGGAAAAATAAGTGCTTGTAAGAATATTTTGTACAAGAGAGAGTAGAGAATGTCAGACATTACATTTTTTTAGTCCATTGCATTTGTATTTTGCTTAATTGTGAAGGAATAATGACACAATTATATTCAATATTTGTATATTTGCTTTTCTTTCTGAAAATCTATAATTACAGGTCATATAGAAATGATTATTATTTTATTTATTTATCGTCGCTTCAATTATAAACTCATATTGCGACTTTTTTAAATACAGACATGATTACAACCAGAAATTCAATATTTTAAAACACTGAATTCACTATAGTGTACTTAACATTATTGTACAATTTTGTCAATTTCACGAAATCAAAAGTTCTTTGTTGTGAGTTTAGGGCACCTGGTAGGCTTTTGGAGATGTCACATGTTTCTCTGTGT
Source organism: Deroplatys truncata (assembly GCA_030765065.1). Lineage (NCBI taxonomy): Eukaryota > Metazoa > Arthropoda > Insecta > Mantodea > Mantidae > Deroplatys > Deroplatys truncata. The sequence continues at coordinate 157,763,013 of CM060979.1, forward strand.
TGTACAGGGTGGTTATAATTAAACTTTTGCTATTTGATAGAGCTCCCATTAAAAACGAGTGTTAAAAACGAGGATCAGAGTTCCTCAAAGAAAAATGGACCAATTAGGAAGTGTGCCATGAAGACACATCACACGGGAAGATTTCACCATGCAGGGGAACTTCGTGAACGTTCAAAGGCGGGGGCGATCCCCAAATGCGAGAATTGCGAGTGTTCACTGCCCCAGTGAGCAGAAAATGTGCTTCATCACTCCACAGAATGTTTCAGGACCACATATCGTCAACTCTACCCTTGCAAGAAACGTAAGAGCAAAGTCCACTCGAATGTCTGCGTCACAGTGGTAACAGTTGGTTAGTAATGTGAAGTTTGTACGGATACCATTTCACAATTGTTCGCGGCACTTTTCGAGTGGTGGAACCATGGAATGTTCAGTTGTCGTGAAACAGCTAGTGCAGTGTTTGAAGATCACACATTGCGTCCAGCATGCTCAGCCATAGCAACGGTAACTTCAACAATTTGTGGCGCAATTGGCCGTCGGCCTCTCCCAGGAACAGTTTCCAAATCGCCAGTTATTTCGAACTTCCGAATTATGTTCTTCAACTCCGGTGTGGAAACAGGACCTCTTCGTATTCTTTAATGTGTCTACACTAGCGAAGAGCAGCAGCACTATTGTTGTTGTTGTTTTGATAAAACAGCTTTACGAGTACAGTTCTGCTAACCTTGTCCAGACCCATGTTGACTGTCTGCGACTATAATGCTTGTGTTTTAATCCTACTTCGCCGTACCAGTACCAGCATCTAACGTCAAGCCATGACACTAACACTAATAACAAATCCTACAGCGCATAGTTGGTAACCCATACGATAAATTAGTTTTCCGTCTACACTGGCTCAAGTAGCGGAAGTTTAATTATAACCACCCTGTACATAGCAACGGCAGGCTGAAACGACATGATGAACTGTGAGGTTAGATCTGCAGAGGCCTCACATAGCAGAAGTTTGTGTGTTATAGAAGTATGTCCAATGCATAGTCGCGTTAATACAACTTGGTCTGCGGTTGAAGTGATAGTGTTGGAGTCTGCGCTCGGAAATGTAGACATCGTGTAATTTGGTTTTAGATATGGCTTTCCATATTTGATCCCATTGATTAATACAAGTCCTTCTGATGTAGTTGAAGTCCGTGTGTGTAATTTTGATGTCCTAAGGGAGATGTTTGGTGGTCTCTTTTGCTGCCTGACTACTGATTTATTTTCCAGAATTCCGACATAAGACAAAGTCCAGGAGAATGATACCGATTTACCAGATATTAGTGTTTGATGTATAGTTTCTTAAATTCTTTAACAATATTTTGAGGGAATGAGGTTTTTTTGGAGGGCCTGTTAAAGCACTCAGTGTGTTGGAAGATATTATGTAATTATGTAGGTTTCCCTTTAAGTATATGTAGAGTGCCTTCGTTTTATGCCAAGGTCTTATATGCGTATCGGCCGAGACGGCATTAACCTCGGTATTATGCCACTGTGCAAAGGCGGCGCAGGGCGTGTCAAGGGTACGTTTATCAGCTGTGAGCTGTCCCAGGTGTTGCTATGTCTTCGTGTTGTGAAGTGTTTCGACAATACGTGTGTTGTGTTGATTTCCTTAGAAAACTTTTTCTCTTATTAGTCCACGGAAATGCCTGCCAAGAAATGTACGCTAGAACAGTGTATTTTTATGTACAATACATACGTGTAAGCTGAATCATATTGACAGGTGTGTAGACAATTTCAGCAGCAATTTCCTGGTTTCTAGTTCCGGGTAGAGATGTTTGTTGTGAAGTGTTTGTTCAATAAATTTAGAGCAACAGAATCGCTAAACGCTAAAAGATAAATTTTATAGAAACAATCCCCACAGAGAACTTACGGACAATATAAAAGCAGATATTATGAACATTACGCAAGAATATTAATTTCATCCGACGATGTCAAGAATGTCTTCGCGCAGATAGAAATCACTATCAACAATACTTGTAACTTAGTAATCGTTACATATATTACTAACACCTGTGAGTAAGTAACGCGGGAGTTGCGGAACGGAAAATCCCGCATGTAGTAAATTCTGCGAAACACGCATTCGTGCAATCCACGGCCTTGGCATGAAACGAAGGCACTGTATAATAATTACAAAAGTTTAAAATAATTTTCTCTCTGGTGCTCAATAACGTTTAATCCTAAATAAGATCAGCTAACCACACTATGACGCAATAAGTTCAAACCATTAGCTTTGTTGAGCATTCTCCTGCAATACAAACTAATATCTCCAAAGATACCGAGAAGTAAATTGCTGTGGCTAAGGGCTCCATATTACCCCTTCTTATTCTAGTTATCAATATCGTCAAAGTTTCATGTAGATAGCTATCCACTCAATATTTTCTACAAAACGCTTACCCATGCAACCTTTCTTCTCTTAAAATCGATACATCGATCACAGACTAAGTGGAAACCGTGTTATGCTTCTTTAGTCGATCACGTATTGGAATTTTGTTCGATAAAAGCCGTTTTCCATTCCTCCTCTTTTCACAAGGTAATGGCAATTTCGAAGTTCGTTTGCTTAGGCATTACAGCGCATTTCTGTCTGCTCATCACTCTGTTCTCTAGACAGGTGCGCGTGAGAATTTGTTTACATTAAAAACATACCAAGGCAGATTTGAGCAAACTTACTAGCTTAGCAACCATGTTATTTCTACCTCCCCTCTTACACTTTAATATACTCAGAAGCCGAAGAAAACAGAACCAAAAGAGTGCAATAACGTTATTTCAGCTGTCTTGAATAAATCGTTACATGAAGGGCGTGTTCGTTAGATGAATGGGATTACGGCATAAAGCTATAAGCTAACTCTTCGAAAATTAATCATGTATAGCGAAGGAGTTACCTATATACTCCCATAGGACTGTACTAAACTAAACTTTTCTTGATTTTTCTCAGTCCCCATAACTCCAAAATGTTGGATAGGTAGCTCACTGTCAACACAATAGACATTTACAAAAACCTTGCGCTACATTCACACGACTTTCTCTACCCTCTATCGTTTATTAGCATTCACACAAATTTTATTATTCTTATGAAAGCTTATTTTTTATCTAATTCAGATATAACTAAATTACACCTTTCATTATAGGTACATACAAAGGGAACCGCGATAGTCAAACGTTTAAGAACAGGACGCTATAATATGCTGGCCTTAAAATTCCATACTCTTTCCATGCAATCGTGAGAAAGGAATATCGACAGGACTTTAAAAGAATAACAAAGTATTGAACAATGTGATCCATTCATAGCGGATATCTCGGAAATGGCTTATGCCACAAAAAGGTTGTTTGAAATAAATTATGTGTTTTAACATATTTGTGTGTCTAGTGCGTCTTTGCCTATCGCTCAACGCTTACCAGTTATACAAGAATATATAAAATTATTTCCAAATGAAGAGGATTTCACGGCTATTCCCAGAAAATTCAAGATATCGATTTTATTTCTCATGCAAACATTTTTTTTGTATATGGTATTTTAATCAAAATCATTACAGCCATTTTTTAGAAAATCAAAACTTTCGAAAACTGTTCCAAGTTTAGTGTTTATACGACTTTCCTTTTTGAGTTATGCTGTTCAGACACATTTCGGTGAAATATTGATATCGATATTTTTGGGTGGAATACAATAATTAACCTACTTGCTATACATAGTAGAGAAAGTAATATATGTGTCCTTAGAACTTATATTGTCTCTTACAAGAAGTAATTGTCTTATTAAACATTATTTATTTTTTTACAAAATCCGTACACAAGCTTCTGTTTTTCAACATGAAGAAAACTTATTTCACTATGTGAGATAGCTCAAGCGGTGGAGTTTGAGGTTTGTATATGGAAGGTCTCGGATTGAAACCTTGGGACAACGAGACATGCTGGTTGTTAGTAGTTTTCCCTGGTCCTGTACAAATCCTGGGATGGATTACACTAGTCTGCATAATATCGGATGACCAAAAACTAGTAAGTGATTCTGACTCACTTTTATGCTGATTTCAGAACTGCTTTTAGTTTTTTTCAATCACGTACAGCTTTTTCACAATTTCACTTCAAAAATATAGAGATGTAGAGATATAAAAAGGTTTGCTTCCGTCACTACACATAAAATTGGGCTTGATAAAGCAATTTGTAAGGGCTCTACCACAGGATGGACCCTGCTTCAGGTACCTTTCCAAGAAATTTCCCTTCATAACACAAGACAAATTAACGGCTGGAATTTTTGTTGGTCCTCAAATAAAGAAATTGATGAAGGATGAAGACTTTGAGAAGACAATGAATGAGAGAGCATGGACCGCCTTCCGGTCAGTTACTGAAAACTTCTTAGGCAATAACAAAGATCCTAATTACAAGGCCATTGTCGAAACAATGTTGGAAAATTTCAAGAAGATGGGTTATAACATGAGTGTAAAGGTGCATTTTCTGCATTCACATATCGATTACTTTCCAGAAAATCTGAGACATAATAGTGAAGAGCAGGGTGGACGTTTTAACCAAAATATTAAGGAAATGGAGAGGAGGCACCAGGGGAGATGGAATGAAACCATGATGGCCGACTACTGTTGGATGTTGTGGAGGGACAGTCATCTTCAAGGATCTGCAAGCAAGTCAAAGAAGAGAAAGTTTGAAAAAATTAAACGAAACAGTTTGGCTTCTTGTTTTGTTAAAATGTAGTCATGAAATAAATTAGGGGAGTTCTTGAGAGTATTCTTAAAATGTTTCTTGAATAAAAACTTACCTTGTGTGAAATGGTATTTGAATAATTTTCTACGCGCATTTGTAAAATTTACAAAAGATTACTTATTGTGTGTAAAAACCTGACGTGATAGAAAATAACGGAAGTTATTTCTGGAATCAGCATAAAAACGTGATTCAAGAACACCTACTTTTAAGAAATCATCTGACAAAAAGTTTGAAAATGCAGACTAGTGTTATCATTTACGCTTCCCTCATTCCCTCTTATTTCAATTACGTTAATCTGGGAGTTACATGGTCGTACGCAATGAATTGAGGTGCATAGTATCTTTGGAAGGGCTTAAAAAGTTTCTAACGTGTCATCAGGCAGAAAACACACTACCTAAAGCTGGACAGGGAAGGTTTTAGGTGGCCTGCGTCGAGATGGATCCTGTATAGGTTGTGTCTGCAGTCGCCTGATCTATATTCCCTCATTTCAGGAGGACGTATATACCCAATATAATAACTTTGCTTTAGCTTTGAAATCGCCCTCTATCCCCAATTTACCTATATACTACCCCTTTAAAAGCCCTATTCAATGACTCTGGCATAAGGTCTCAATTTGTATGTATAAATATTTGTAGCACACACATTTATTTTCCATTCGTGAGCTGAATTATATGTAGTTAAAAGTTGCGCGGAGAATATTAACATCCAAACGATATAAAGTAAAAGGCATAACTTCACACGCTTCTATTTATCGAATGTGACCACCCTAAGACCAGAAAAAAATCTGATATGTTACACTCCAATGACATTCTCTACTCTTGTAGAAACTAGTTTTACAAACGCTTATTCTCCATATGCTTCATGTTAATCGAGATGTTAATCTTATTGCTAATTTTCTTGTAGGTGTAAAGGGAATATGGTAGGCTTTAAGCGACAGTCAAATATTTTAAGAACTGGTTGCTATGTGGAGCATTCCATTCTCTTTGTATGTCCAGGACATAAAAAATCTGATGTGTTACACTCACATGACTTTCTCCACTCTTGTACAAACTATTTTTACAAACGCTTATTCTCCGTATGCTTCATGCTAATCGAGATATCGAGATGTTAATCTTATTGCTAATTTTCTTGTAGGTGCAAGGGGAATATGGTAGGCTTTAAGCTATAGTCAAATATTTTAAGAGCTGGTTGCTATGTGGAGCATTCCATCCTCTTTGCATTACCAGGACCCCCCAAAAAATTAATAACGAATTTCCATTTGAGAAAAAGTTTAAGTATTGCGAAATTTAAGGGAATAACAAGCAATATCTCGAAAATGGTTCACTCAACAACAACAAAATGTATATGACAGAAATTGTGTACTTTAACACGATCTACATTTTTTGTTTAGTAAAATTTTGTCTATCTCTTATGGTTTACCAGTTATGCAAAAGTCGTTCACAATGAAGAATACTTTTGGAAACATTCCCTGAAAATTCGAGATATACGTTTCATTTGCTATGAAAATATTTTAAACATATGATATTTTAATCAAAATCGTTAGCCGTTTTGGAAAAAACTAAAATTTTCGAAAAATGTTCCATGTAAAGTGTAATCTGGGTTGGAGAATTTTCTAGAAAATCTTCGTGTCGCATCTCTGGAAGATAATGAACCTAAATACAAAGTTTGGTGTTTGTCCGACTGTTCGTTACTGAGTTATGCTGTTCACAGACACACACAGACATACACACGGACATGTTTCCAAAAATGCTTTTTTTGGGTTCAGGGGGGCCTCAAAACATGTATTTCCGGCGAAATCTCGGTATCGAGTTTTTGGGTGGAATACAATGCTTCCCCTAACTTACTATACGTAGTAGAGAAAGTAAAAATGAGCAGAGACTCGAAGCGATATTTGTCGAAGTCTAAATCATTCCCGCGGTCGGCTCACAATGGTGCTGCAGGACGTGTGCTTTTAGCTTCGTCACCCTTCCCAGCTGCTGAATATGTGCTGATAGCCGAGCGGTTATAAACAGTATGCAGATATGTAGTACTGAGGCCTATGGAGGTTCATATCCTGAGCATATTTATCATTATGATTTTATTTATTTTTGTGCAGAGCATTGTGCAATGCGATATTTATTACGCATATTGCAATATAATTCCCAATTGTTAAGACTTTGATTTCCAGGCATTTATGCTCACACATAAAAACAGAAGCACACTCATTTGCGTTTTCAAACTAAATATGAAATAAGTAAATATTATATTCCTAAATGAATTCCATATTTATCATTATGATTTTATTTATTTTTGTGCAGAGCATTGTGCAATGCGATATTTATTACGCATATTGCAATATAATTCCCAATTGTTAAGACTTTGATTTCCAGGCATTTATGCTCACACATAAAAACAGAAGCACACTCATTTGCGTTTTCAAACTAAATATGAAATAAGTAAATATTATATTCCTAAATGAAAAAGTAAATAAAAATAGAAATTAACTTAAAATCGGTTGTGTAAACCCTCTGCTTCTATTACTGCCCTCATTCAACGGGGTATGGATGATATCAAATGACTAGCCAAATTTTCACGAAAGGAATTCATTTCCTAAATTATATTTTCGTGTTTCTTGTTACCTCCACTAGATGACCTTTTCCGTCCTTGAAGTGTTACCGGTAGGGCAGGAGGGCGGTGCACATTTTTATTAGGTCTTCCCTGGTTATAGAAATAATAAATGTATTTGTTGACAGGAAATGACAATCAAACAGGATATGTAAGATAATTTCCTCATCCGCTTTGCACATTCTATACAGATGGGTTTCATCTTTCTAGAGTCCTGCTTTACGTGGGTGTTTCCTGAAGTGACCATGTTCAGAAACTATCTATTCTATCCAATCTCAGAAGACATGAGGAAAGAGTGTTGAATTGGCCTAGGACCAATTTCCTGGCTTGCATTTGACACGAGTTGGTGTGTTTCCCTAATCCATGATTTTACCACGTTTTGGCGGTATGTGTGCTGATTATAACCACGGGTTCAGGCTAATAAAGGATATCTCAGTATCCTTTTTAGCCAGTTGATCAACTTTTTGATTTCCATAGATGCCCTGATGCCCTGGCACCCCTGAGGCTGTATCAGGATGCCAGGGTAATCAGGACATTTAGGCATATTCATACTAGTTTTGATTTTACCTGGTCTGAAGAGTTTGCTTTTAAAGCACTATCTATGAGGATGCGAATTCGCTTACCATGGTAACCTTTTTCAAGTCCTGTTAGAGCCATAGCTCAGGATATCAAATACTTCTGCCTGAAAATCTTTCTAAGGCTTATATTGATAGAGTACGTTAATTGAATAGTTGTATTTAATTTTGTTTAAAAGACTTGGAAAAAAGTAATTAAACGAAACTGCAATTAATAGCTGAGAATTTCACTTATTATAAGCTTATAATTATATTTAAAAAAGCGTTCATTTACAGCCAGATTATCAGTCACAACTTATCTTTCCCATTAGCTGCTTTCTGAGCGTTGACAGCTTTCCAAAATTTTAATTCCGCTGAATGAGCGTTTCGAGAACAAAAGGTTCGATCTTCGGTCTCCAAATAATTATCTTATGGTAACAAATACGAGTTTAGAAGTAAAATTAAGGCACCAAACGGTAACCACCGTCTTTTACAAGAAATATAAAATGCCAGATATTTCTAGGTTTCATTTCGCATTTTATTACAAGTTATCAAAGCAACAGTTTACCCTTTTCATCTCCCTTAGCCAAATTTACCGTATTTCTTATTTTTACTTCAAGCAGAAACGGGCATATATACGTAATCGGACTGCATTAATAATACTGAACGCTCGAGATTATAATATACGAAGGGAAATAAAACTGATGAACGTAGGGGAAAAAAATTGTTACTTCGTTTTTAACGTGCATGTTATTGATGATTTGTTACGTCATTAAGGTAAAATCTAACTCGATAATTAGCTTAAAGATAGCGTCATGTAATTACAGTTGAATATTATTTATTTTTTTGAGCAATAATTTTTCGGGTTAGCTTACAGGAGCACTTGATGAATTCTATTACTGGTAACTTTCGTTTGTTGTAAATAACTGATATTGATGTGTGTGTATTGAGCAAACCTGATATTGAAAATCGCATTATGTAATGTTAGTGTTTGTATAAATATAGGTGTACTACTTTTTCACTTAAGAGGGATTACTATAGAAAACTTATGTATGGCTTAGGTCGCAATTGGAGAATAGAATACATATATTGCAATTTTACTTTTTCCAAAGTGGTGGCTAAAATGGAGTTCAAAACATTTAAGTAACTTATCTATTGTTGAGTTTTTTAATGCCACATAAAAAGTGTATTAACATAATTATTTGGAAAGTCTTTATTAACAAAATTCCAATATTATGAATATTTAAACAGTTATTTCTTATTTGGGACACCATTTGTTTGATAAAGTCTATTTCCATCTAGTATAGAAGAAACACTGCGTAAAACGAACCCTTGAAGGATACAAGCTTCTAGCCTCTCACGCTGCGGGCCGGGCTCGAATACTGCTTGCGTCAAGCTGTCAGATTTAGGTTTTTATTAGTTTCCCCTTTATATTTTCTTCTTTCCTTAACGCTTACGGTGAATGTGAGACAGCTTTTGCGCAGCAATTTCATCTTATGATATGACCTGCTTGGTTTGTGTTGAGTAAAGTGGAAGGTTAAAGACTTAAAAGTATTGCTTTGAAGAATTTATTGCCAAAATAAAATTACTACATTTTTGCACATTATAAACTATTCTAGGCGGCGCCGTGGCTGAGTAGTTAGACCAAGGCGGGCCGGGTTCAATCCCAGGGGACCCCATGTGGAATTTGTGGGTGGGTTTTCTCAGGTTTTCCGGCTTCTTCCGCCATTAATTCAACCAATTGCTCCATCATCAACTTTCCTTTCATTCATCTTACCGTCTTTTCATATCATCTCCTTCCTCGTTTCATATCAGCCTTCGGGCTGATCACCCATCTTGGCTGTTCTTTCTGATCCATAGCCTGTGCTCCTCGATAGGAGTCTGACCTCAGGCAGCCGCTTGTAAATCCTGGGGTGTAACGTAGAGGGTAAACAGAGAAAGAGTCTGTGGTCCGCATTCGCGAGGTCGTGATTTCGATCCCCGCGGCCGACCTTCCTGAACCATTGGTTTTGTCGGGGATTTCCCAGGGTCGCCAAGGGAATACTGGGAAGGATCATTACGCCCCCCGAATTTCCTGTCACTCCATTTCACCTCCATTCGCTTTTCACTTCAACTTTCATTCACTTGGTTCTTTCAAGGTTCCAGGTGTCGGCAGGAAGTCTCGGCGTGTGCATGGCAGGGGAAAAGGATGCTGTATGAAAACTTTCGTTCCCCGGAATGGGGGCGGTCTCTGGGTCCCGGGCCCCTAGGGGATTTGTGAACTCCAAAGGTGGGAAGAGGACCCGGCTGCAACAGGTCCATCCAAGGCGTTTCAATCGGTAAATGGCAGGAAGGAAACCTGCCCTCGACTATCGTGTCTCCTGGTCCGGCCGCCCTGGTATCCTCTCACCTCTTCCCTCCCTCATGGTGGTGCCCATCCGAGACATATGTACAAAAGATCTGCTGAGGTTCATGTGCTAAGTCCCCCTCCGCTTAGTATACTAATCCTAAACACAGAAAGAAGATAAGATATTCTATTTACAATATTTATTTTTCTTCCTTAAACTTACTAAGTGTTCAATACGATTTCAATCAATTATGTTTTAAATATAGAGGTACAGTATCATTTACTTTTTAACTACTATTTCAAGGTATGCGATGAAAACAGAAGGAAAGGCAGAAAGAATAGTAAAGAGAATTGAAAAAGAAATAATGAGAGAAACAGCTCCTTGCAGATAACGGTGTAACACTGCCAAGCATGCGGGCCCTACATGTATTAATTTAATATACTTAATGGTGCTGGAGAGATAAGTAACCCCTATACTCCTAGGGTTGAATCTCCAAGAATTTATGGGGAAACAAGTTTTATTGTAGCTGTGGTCTAGTTTTTCATGCGCAACTGCTAAATCAATGACCGCATTCCCCCACTGTATCTTTATTTCTTTCTACAGTATGTATAGTAAGTATGGGAAGTATTGCAATTCACCCAAAATTTTTATATCGGTATTTTACCGCAAATGCATGTTTTGTGGCACCCCGAATAAAAGAAAGCATTTTAAGAGAAAGGTCCTTGTGTGTGTGTGTGTGTGTGTGTGTGTGAACAGCATAACTCAAAAACGAGAAGTTGTATAAATTCCAAACTTGGAATTTAGGTTCATTATTTCTCAAAGATGGGACACGAAGATTTTCAAGAAAATCCCCCCACCCCAGACTAGCCTTTACATGGAACATTTTGAAACTTTTGATTTTCTCAAAAAATGGGTCTAACGATTTTGATTAAAGTATCGTATGTTTAAGATATTTTCATGGCAAATGAAATGCATATCTTGAATTTTCTGGGAATGTTCCCAAAAGTCCTCTTCATTCTGAATGACTTTCACATAACTGGTAAACCGTAAGAGGCAAACAAAATTTTATTACACAAAAAATGTATATCTCGTTAAAACACACAATGTATGCCACAATCTTTTTTTGTGCAATGAACCATTTCCGAGATATTCCTTGTTACTTTTTTGAATTCTCCAATACGTATACTGCAAACAGAATGGAATGCTCCAGATAGCAACCAGCTCTTAAGATTTTCTGCAAATGTTTATCTCGATTAACATAAAGTAGATGGAGAATAAGCGTATGTAAAAATAGTTTATACAAAAGTAGGGAAAGTCATTTGAGTCTTACGCAACAGATTTTTTTATATTTAAGTATAAATTTTGCAGCTTCTTCTCCTTATTAATCTAACCATGAACATCTTAAAGCAGCCTGATTCGATAGGGAGTTAGAAAAAAGTCCGGTACGCTCTGATCACATGACTTTCTCTATTCACTCTTGTGCAAACTATTCTTACAAAATCTTATTTCTCTACATGTTAATCGAGATAAACGTTCATTATGCATTTCGTTGTATGCATAAAAATGATAAGAGTACGCTAAAGCGATAGTCATATTTTACTTTCTCTACCACGTACATATTAGGTAGAGAACATATTGCATTCCACCCAAAAATTGGATATTGAGATTTCACCGGAATCAGATGTTTTGAGGCCTCTGAATAAAAAAAAAGAGATTTTTAGAAAACGGTCCGCGTGCGTGTCTAAATAGCATAGCTAAAAACCAAAAAAGTCTGATGAATACCACACTTAGTATTTAGGTTCAGTGCATTCCAAAGATAGTACACGAGGATTTTTAAGAAAGTCCCCTCACTCCCAACTACTGTTTACTTGGAACATTTTTCTAAAAATGGCTAACGATTTTGATTAAAACACGTTATATTAAATATATTTATATGATAAAATGTACAAGGGCGGATCGAAAATTAACGCACAATAATTTTTACCTGCCTTGGTATTGCAGCTGGAATGTTGCAATTTCACACAGACAAACTTTGAAGTTTTCACTCCAGAGGGTAATTTTTGTTTCATATGCAGCTTTAGCGAGAGAAGCGTGAACTACGCAACAAGGATGGCGCGCATGTTACTGTCGTCCACGCTCCGGGAGGCGGGTAACAGCTGAAACCCCGCAGAATGTCAGAGGCACTGAAGCGGCAATTTTGAATGACCGGCGTGTGCAACTGCAAACCTTATCGCAACAGTTCAACATTTCCTATGGTGAAGTGTGCGATATTGTTCATGACATGTTGGATGCCTAAGAACCTGACAGACAACCACAAGGGATGATTCCCCAGTGAAGAAAATATTCAAAGTGACTCAAAGTACTTGTGGCGGTGTTCTGGGATATGCATGGTGTTGTATTGGTGGACTTTGCTGAACACGGGACCACTGTGAATGCTGCAGCCTACATGAAAACTTTGGTGAATTTGCGTCGTGCCCATCGTGACAAAGGCCACAACGTAAATGCTGACGATGTCAAAATCCTTAATGACAATGCTCGCCCCCATGTTGCTGCAGCTGTTCGTCAGAAAATCACCAAATTTGGTTGGGAGGTGCTCCAGTATCCACCATATAGTCTGGGCCTTGCACCGTCGGACTTTCATCCGTTTTGTCCCACGAAGAAATTCCTGGCCGGCCAACGCTTCGTGACAGATGTGGAAGTGAAATCAGCAGTCCGCAGATGGCTATGTTCCAAGGAAACGGATTTCTACGAACAGGGAATATTGAAACTGGTATCACGATGGGAGAAATGTGTTGATAAACTTTGTGACTATGTCGAAAAGTAGACAAAAGCTGCTAGTTCATTTGTGAGTTTTGTTGTTGTTTTAACTATTAAAATTTTTTGTAAAAAAATATTGTGCGTTATTTTTCGATACCTGGTATATCTTGAATTTTCTGGGAACAGCCTGTGAAGCCTTCCTCATTCGGAAGGAATTTTGTATAATCTTGTATAACTAGTAAATCTTAACCAATAGGGAAAGCGAACCATAGAAAAGATGTAGATCTCTTTAAAACACACAATTTACTTCAGATAAGTTTTTTCTGTGGCATAAGCCGTTTCTGAGATGTCTGTTATTAAAGGTTCCAACTGTCCAATACTTGTCATTCTTTTACGATTTTCAGTCGTGTCTCGCGAATGCGGAATGGAATTTAAGGCCGGCAAATGGCGTCCAATTCTTTAACCTTTGTTTATCGCGGTTCTCTATATAGGTGTAACGAAATGTGTAATGTAGTTATTGTTGCAAAGGTTTATTTCGATTAAAGTGTAGTAGATAGAAAAATAAGCTTTAGTAAGAATACGTTTGTGTACCCACAAAAAAGATAGAGGGCAGAACAAGTCATGTGAATATATAACGTCAGATTTTCTAAAAAGCAGCTCCATATGTGATAGCATATAAATTCCATGCTCTTTGCATCACCACGACAAAAGCGAGTAGCACGAAGAAAAGTATTTTAAAATTTAAACCATAACAAAGAATACGAATACCTCGCAAATGGTCAACGCCACAAAAATCTTCGTTTCAGATAAACTGTATACTTTAAAGAGATTTACTCTTTTAGTGTAGCAAGAATTTATCTGTATGTTACAGTTCAAAAATTACATAAAAGTAGTTTAATGTATGTGGCAGTAATTTGTATCACAATAATGTAAATGCCAGAGTGATTGTAGTGTAAATAAGCATTATTGTATGATATTGATTTGAGATGTTTGTTAATTATAAGCATTGTTAGGAAATGAGTTTACACGGCCTCACTGAAACTGACAATAAGAGCGGGTAACAATGAGCGAGGGGGTGAGTTGTTTATCAATTATTAGAGACAAGCAAATGACGTCAAATTGGCGCGCTTTTCTTAGAAATGGCGGGAATTTCTTCCCTAGAGCATATGTTTTCGTAATTTTTGATTGGATATAAAAATAGACGCTAATGTTGGCGCGTTTTATTAACCAATACCAGCTCGGTTATAATGTTTAGGCATATCGGGGTGTGGGAGTATAAAAAGCTAAAGTCAGAGACAGATTTCGTCAGTCCAACAAAAGCATTCGCGGGTAATACGTCGCTCAGTCCAGAAGAAGCATTCGTGTGTAATACGTCGATGAGTTCAACATAAGTATTCGTGAGTTATACGTCGCGTAGTTCAACGGAAGTATACATAAAGTACACGTTACGCAATTCTACAGAATCTCTCGCGTCTTAAGGTTTGTTATAAATGTGAAACACGCGAATTAATAATGTGCAGTAAATAAGTGATTATAGTGATATTAGAAAATATAACAGTTTCAGTCTGGCGTGTATCAAGAGTCAATATGTGAACTTAATTAATTGTGACGGTAATAAAAGTGTAAAAACAAATTCTTTTATCAATGTTATCTTTGAGTAACAAATCCTTTACGTTTACACACCCTGTTCAAGAGATGTGCTTGACCGAGAAATAATAGGTAGCCGGAGGACATTGAACCCAAATTTAAAAATAGTAATACAATAAAAGGCGCCCAGCAAAAAGATAACACGAAGTGACCGCGACAAATTGGCTTCCATACGTTGTGCAGATAAGCATGAAGCATATTCCACCTACAAATATCACACTTCATGAAAAGTCCTTCAGACTTCATAGATCATTGGCAGAAATATACTATTAATTTGTTATAAAAGTCATAACATACAGGGTGATTTGAGACTGTACAACATCTCTAAGAGCTAAGAGCTGTAGAAAGAAATGTCTTGAATAAAAGTGGTTTGATATTATGAAGGAAAGTAAATGTCATTGGTCGTGTTCTATTTGGAGGAACGTTATGATGGTCATTTTAGGATCAATTAATTTTTTTTAAATACTAAGTTACATTTTGTATGTATTTTCTCATTATAAAATGGTTTATAACAAGCTGTTTATTTTGTGATGAGTAATAAGGAAAGAAAATAAAAACTGTTGGTCCCCAATTACGAAACGTAACTTGACTTTCAAATGACCATCCAGGGATGGTCCAACTATTTATTGCGCACTTCGTACACAGCCATTCAGAATTTTCGTTGTTATTTATGTTGGTGTAAGAACAATTGCAAGATACTGCATACAAATGTTGTTTAGTTTTTCACGAGAAGTGAGGGTACCCATTTAAAAAGTTAATTGACCCTAAAATGACGATCACAATGTCCCCAAACAAAAAAACTAATGGCATTTACTATGCCACATAATATCAAGCAACTTTTATTCGACATTTCTTTCTACAACGCTTAGTTTCGGATATATTGTACAGTCTCAGCTTAAATGATCCACCCTATATGGTATTTTAATCAAAATCATTTGAGCATATTTAAGAAAATAATAAATAAGGAGACAATTTGCATGTATAGCGTATTCCAGTTTGACAGATTTTCTTGAAAATCATCATGACTCATCTTTGGAAGATACTGAACTTGAATACCAAGTTTGGTATTTAGCCAACACTACGGTTTTTGAGTTATGCTGCTCTCGCGTGCGTACACTCTCAGTTTTCTAAAATCTCTTTTCTATTCAGGGGACTTCAAAACGTGTATTTACATTGAAATATTGTGTATTGAGTTTTTGACTGAATTTAATGCTTCCCTTACTTACTAAGTACGTGATAGAGAAAGTAAACGTATAACTGAAGTATGAAGGAAACAAAATCTTTTTCTGTAATTATAAATTCCTAGTTTGGTGGAATACATAAGGTCACACCAAAAGTTTTGAGAATGGACGCAATAAAATACGCATTAAAAATTTAGATCTGTGATTGCAACTTTTCAAAACATTCTCCTTTGCATTCTATACACCGTCTCACCCTTTCAAAACATTTTTCAAATGCTGAACGTGATTCTTCTTGAGAGAGAGAGCAAATAATTCTTCGTAAGCAGCTACTGAGGCTTCAGGCGACTCTAAATCGTGGACCTCGAAATTTTTCTTTCATTTTGGGGAATAACAAAAAGTCGCATAGTACCACATCTGGACTGCAGGGAGGATGGGACAAATATCTGACTCCTGATGTCTGCAGAAATTGAGTTGTCTCTTAAGTAGTATGTACAGAGGCATTGTAATGGTGCAACAAAATTCCACGCAGACCGGTCTTAGGATGACTTTTTCTCAGTTCATTAAACATTTGCGGCAGACATTTTGTGGTGTACCATCTGTCAGTAACAGTCTTTTGTCCCTCAAGAGGAATCGTCACAATGTGGCCACTTGCTGAGAAGAAGGAACAGATCATCTTGCCAACACTTCTCGTTCGCTTCACTTTTGTTGGGGGATCTTCTCCCGGGAAATCTCAAACTGTCGTTTAGTTTCTGGATCATATTTGTAAATACAGCTTTCGTCAGCTGTTGCAATGTTAAATATGCTTTTGGATCTTTCTCCATTGAGTTTTTCAATCATTTCCTGGCACCATTGCACACGTGCTTGTTTCTGTTCATTTGTGAGGTGGTGGGGGATCCAGCGACTGCAGAGCTTCCTGACGTCAAGTTTTCTTTCAGGGTTGTTTTCACTGTTGCCGATCCAATGTTTTGGGCTTCCTGAATCTGACCATGAGTGCAACGATGATCTTCCCGCAACATGCGCTCTGCTTTCACCACATTTTCATCAATTGTTGCTGTAGCCGGCCGTCCTGCTCAGTCTTCATCTTCGAGGGAATCCCTTCCTCTTCCAGACTCTGCAGACATCGATAAATGATGGATTGTGAAGGGCAAAGATCCCGAAATGCACGACGCAGTCTTTCAAGGCATTCTCTCTCCCCTAAACCG
Organism: Deroplatys truncata; assembly: GCA_030765065.1. Taxonomy (NCBI): domain Eukaryota; kingdom Metazoa; phylum Arthropoda; class Insecta; order Mantodea; family Mantidae; genus Deroplatys; species Deroplatys truncata. The sequence goes on from CM060979.1 coordinate 157,780,016, forward strand.
ACTTTAAAGTCACAGAAAATCATAGTACGGAAATGCTCTCGCTTGAGATTCCATCCTAGCGTATGGCGTGGTGCAGACGAGCACATGTTGCTATCTGAACTTTAGATTGAAGTTAGAAAAAGTTGCTTTAGCTAACCAGTAGTCATTGCTGTTCATTCTCAAAACTATCAGTGACCCTTGTAGTCTTATTGTGTATGGCTAATATCATTAAACGTGGCGGAACCAACTTCCATAGTTTTAGTTGATATGTACTTAATGTTTTCTACAGTACTAAATCACAGAAATAGATGCAAGCATTTTAATTTCGCTTAAATATTTAGCTGTTCTACTAGCCATTAATATGTTTGATCTTTCTAACTTTGCCGCGTATCTTTGTTATGTGGTGTGATGATCTGGTGAGACACGTACCTGTTGGAAGCTCTGAAGGTCTACTGGTGCACGTTGCTCATCCCTTGTAGTGGTAACCCTGGGATAATCTTCTCATTCCAGTTTGTATGTGTAACTTGTATTATTGTTGTGGGTGTGGAGTAAGGAATTGTGTAAGGAATTGTTTTAATATGCTCCGCTAGCTCATGTAGGCACTTTGCTCTTGCAGGGAGTGGCAAGACATAGGAGTTATGTTGATAACTAGTGCACTGTTCTGTAGGTTTGGTATATATATCACCACTTATATATTAAAACATTTCTTGTTGTTTACACACGAAAAGATGAATACGCTTATACATGTCTAAAGAAGCTTGCCTGTGAGTCGTAGCCAACGTGTGCGTATGTCTATTGTTATGATCTTTGTACAGCACTATCTATACACTCTGCCACTGAGAGTAACAAGCCACGAACTTACTTGTTTTAGTAAGAGTGTTGTAACGTGGTTTCTATAGTTGAATTTAAACTTGTAGCTTAACCATGATTGGCTCTATGGATGACGTGTCTCTCTATATAGCCAATAACAGCAATGTTCTTCCATATTTATTTCTTTGTTGACTAAACTGTCACCCAGCTTTCGCGAGAGAGTGGCTTATTGTTAGAGATAGCCGCAAGACCTTGACTTGTCTCTTTGTACTTAGGGTTTCTCTCCCTTATCATTGTGTGTTTGTGACAAACAAGTGTCGTGTCTCGCCCTCACGACTCACATGACATGGCTTACTTCTATGACATCTTAAACTTATACAAAAATGCAGCATTACAAATATATCATATTTTTAGTTACAATGCATTAACCATGCGAGGTCGGCTTTGTTAATTAGCATTTTAATTGACACCAAATGATAAATAAATATATATCATAATAGCCGTTACAACTTCAACCCTAGAGAAGTTGTGTGGTTTGGATATGGTAATATATTCTCCTTGAATACAGAAGGAACTCGCTTTACGTTAACAATGACCACATTTTTGTCTATTGACAAGTGAATGGATACGATAAGCTCGTCAGTCAACATGGTTAAGTGGCAGAAATGAAGAGATAGGGCAGGGGAGGAAAATCGGAACTGGGAGAATCAAGGGCTGTTTGAGTTTACGAAACTAACTGAACTAATGCGCTCTTGTATGCGTTTGTTCTATAAAGGAATCAGGTTGCAGAATGGCAATAACTTAATCCGCTTTTGTTTGTTCAGAACTCATAAATGTTTATAAAGTTGGCAAAATTTGTTGTGTGACTTTCACATCACTTTCCTTACCTATTACCATATATTTTTATAATTATTTCAGAAGGCACGTATCTATTACCGAGTGGGATGGCTCAGGCGGCTACTCTTGTGGCCCCTCATTTGGGAGGTCCCGTGATCGATCTCCGGCGGCCGCCCATTCTGGTCCATAGGTTATACTAAAGTGCTTCCCCGGGTCACCAGGCGAATGCTGGAGGGGTTCATCTTCTACCACGACTCTCCCTCCTCTCATTTCCTGTACCCACCATCTTCCTTGTCATCATTTTCAAGCTTGTATGACCAGGCGATGCTGTTAGGCGGTTTTGCGGCTTGCGCTCTGTAAAAGGTTTATTTCCTGGCGTCGGTACGGTACCGCTCAGTTAGGTCTCTCCTCAGCTGGGGCTCCGCTCGTTGGGCCCTGGAGGTTGGTGGCTTGTGTGCAGGGAACGTGCGACGTAGGATGCCTTCTTTCTGGAAAAGTTAGAGACCCCGTCCATGCTTGAGCCCGTCGGCATCCGGATCTGATCGTCCTTCGGGCCTCTTCCCTCATCCTTCCCTCCAAGGGGTCAGATTGGAACCACAATGGGCCGACTGTCCTGTTTGCGGTGCTCTGTCCAGTTTCCAGGGTCCCCTCCGTGATACGTACCACATATCTAGTAGGTAGAGAAGGTATTATATTCCACCCAAAAATTTGATTCCGAAATTTCATTGGTAATACATGCTTTGAGGTCCCTGAATAAAAATGTCTGAACTGCATAACTCAAAAAGGAAACAAACGGATAAACATCAAGCTTAATATTTACGTTCAGTACCTTCTAAACACTCGACACGAAGATTTTAAGAAAACCTCCGCCTCTAACTACTGTTTACGCAGAAAAGTTTTGGAAATGTGTGATTTTCTAAAAAATACCTAACGATTTTTATAAAATTACTATAATTAAGTATATTTACAGGAGAAATAAAATGCATACCTTGAATATTCTAGGAATAGTATTAGAAGTCTTCTTTATTTGGAAGGAATTTTTTATATCTTGTATAACTGTAGACGTTAAGGGATAGATGAAAACGTACTACACAAGAAATATACTGTATAAAACACGCACTCTATTCCAAGGTTTCTTTTGTGGTATAAGCCATTTCCGGGATATCCGTTATTAATGGTTCGAATTGTTCATTACTTTAAATTCCTTTTGACATTCAGTTGTTCCTCGCGCTGTTGCAGAACTGCTTCCAGTTCTAAAGCATCTGAGTATCGCTATTCCTTTTGTATCTATAAGGAAATGTGTAATGCAGCTGTTTCCGGAAGGATTTGCCTGAGTTAAAATGTAGATAGGAAAATAAAGTTTCGTACGAATAATTTGTATACCCACTAATAAGCGACAGAGGATGGAGAAAATCATGTGAATGTAACACATCAGATTTTTTATAATCTGTTTCCTGTTGATTATTACAAACTTTTGTAGCTAATAGTTTAATTTCGGTAAAACACTTTGTGTAGGCGCAGACAATACCCAACTGTTTAAAGAGAAGGTAGATAATTATATAATTTGTGCATAGTTTAAGATTTGAATTATTGTAACAAATGCGGACACCAGCTGCTGCGAAACATATTTTATTTATCATGAGGTACACAGCGTAGCACATACATTACTCGAGACACTGTTGACACACCTCAGTACGGAACACAACTACTGCTTCGTTCACGATTCACAGCTGAACTGCTGAGTTACAACTAATTATTTATCTGCACTCGGCACTGTTAGTTTTAATTTCGTAACTTCTTGACTAAATGAACCGAACTGTCAAACCGGGCGCTAGTCGACCCGTTTAATAGGCCCCGCCTACAAGACGGCGCATTCTCGAAGGGGAGGCTACCAGAATCTGCCTAAAGGAATATCCTAAAACATTGATTACCCAAACCGGGGCAGCGGCACACAATGGATTGTTGTGCTGGCTATTGTTCTGAAAGGCCGGTCGTTATCCGCACCCAGTAAGTCAGACGAGTCAGGACACGCGCTGCGGTCACATTATCATAAATTCACCAATTAAGAACATATTTGTTTCGCGTGATATATGGATAGTTAATTTTTGTGAAATAAACACTTTCTTCACCACAGGTAGATTCAATTTGACAGTTTCTTTCTTCACAAATCAATAAATTAAGAGTAAAACTTCGGCATGCGTGTCCCTGTTATATAATGAATATCTCAATTCTGAAAAATCTGAAGACCATATTGTTTTGTAGTTTTTCGTAGTTCAGATCATTTACTAAATTGCAATTATTCATCAAATTTTAAAAACTATAATGTTACAGTTAATTGTGAAGTTGCTACTGTGCTAACCCCTAGATCCTACGGTCGCAGATTGATTGATTTTTTCGCAAGTGAAAGTCTTCAGCAGGGCCTCTTTTAGAAGGAAAGTACGGTATTTGATATGTGACGAGTATTGCCATCTAAAGGAGCTAGATATCTAAAAAAAGGTCATTTGTACCCAAAAAACACCTGCTGATCCTTGAGCCCTCAGAGTGCACCTTGAGCTAATCAGTCATTATTGTCACCCCAGAGACAGATTAGAATGTTAGAAACTTAAGTAATGCACTGTCCTACCTTTGTGTCATAAAAGGAGGGAATATAACTCACTCGAGGGAGTTACAAACACTAGACAAAACATAATTTAGTAAATATATTTCCGCCTTATGGCAAATGCATGTGAAACAAATTAATACAAGTACAAGGTTTGCAGATTCTAATCTTGACGCATCTTGAACATTTCCAATCTTCGTTTCTAGTCTTTGTGTAGTCCAAACAATACAATAAAAGGGATAGGAATTATCAGTATACAACTACCCATAAACGTCTGAGGAACCCTACATTTCACATTAATACACATTTAAAGTGAAATTATTAATTACTTAAACTTCTGGCTAAGAACTGTAAACCCATAAAGAGAGCTGTCGCACAGAGAACACGGTCAGAAAAGAGAAGGGCAAAGCAAGCGAGTGAGAATAAACGTGTGGGTAAACTTGCTAAGATCGCACTCGCGCAGGTCGACGTACCAAGCACACTTACTCTGTGATATTTTGAACAATCCGAACCGAACGCCAGGAAGCGACGGTGGCACGATCGGCCCCTGGGGACGAACAGGCACCTATTAGTGATAATACACCGAACCGTCCGCGGGAAAACAAATACATGTGACGGATTAAGAAAATCCTCGCTAGATGTCCCTGAATTCCTCGACAGGTTTGTTGACGATGATACCGCCACAGCATATATTTGACATGGAGTAAGTCAAATCCTACTACAAGAGAGGCGCATCTGCATTTAAACAAATGATTAACAAAACATATGGTCATCTGCCTCTGTTGGGCTGGTTTCAAATTTGATCACGATGGAGTACGATGACATTTAATTGCGCCTGAATGCATCAGCCTCCGATCAATAGAGTTGTTGACATGTAGAAGAATTCCTACTAGCGCGGAATTTCTGTACACTGGCGACGGTCATGTGACCGTAGTTGTATTCGTTCACAGCATACTCACCAATCATTATTATCTGCCTCTGCAGCAAGCAGAAGTTGATTAAACGTGTAGCAGAAGTGATTATTTTCATTCACAAATCTTAAACTAGATATTTATATTCTTTTAGAAGATCGGATTTTACTGCGCTCTTTTGCTGTGTTGATAAGCAGTTTTGAATTTAAAAAATACTGAACACTTTTAACTGCACTTAATCCCATGGCACCCGTCCTTGGTATTCAAGGGGAAAATAAAACTCCTATCCCACCAATGTTAAATTTGCTAACTTCATGGCCTATTATTTCAGAAACAATTTAAGGCATCGGACTGAACTTTTCTCAGGATGTGGCCGAATGGCTACTAAGTTCACCGGCCTACCTTTATTTAATATGTTTGTTTAATACTGGAATTCATTATTTCTTTCTTAATTATATTATCTCTTTAATTAAATTTAGAAGTAATTGTTGTTTTAAAAATAACCAAGCATCTTATTGACACCAGAATAGATCCAAAATAGTACTCAGGTTGCTTTTATCATCATAAAATTAAATTTAGTTATTTTACTAGTTCTTGAAATACGACTAGGAAATGTCATTCACAGAAAAAGCTGTTCAAAACAAAGATGCAAAAAATAAAAACCCTCTCATATATTTGCAAAGAAAAGAAACCATATGGTTTAAGGACACAAAAGCTGTTGTACTTAACAGTAGTACCAATTTGTAGCATAAAAGAGTGTACGTTCTAGACAGCAGGCCCTACAAGTAGAACTTCTAACACAGTGCACACGAGCTAAAAGATTTAGATTAACGCTCTAGTATAATAATCTTCATTGTGACCAACTTCGGTTTCAATTTATCGCAATTAGTTATAGAGGTCATAATGACAGCCTTCTGCTTTCATCTAAAACGTTATTCTTTTATCCAGTATAACCTACATAAAGATCAAAATGCCGAAATTATGAAATCAGAAGAAACTGAAATGGAAGTGAAACTACACAAGCAGCACAAAGAATAACACTAGAACTTCTTACCCAAAAATACCAGAAAGCAATACGATATAGCAATTAATCGCTTCATTGCCCGGTGTAAGGCAGAACATGTTGAAAATAATTTCACTGAAAGCGACTGCTAGCGAATTAACAAAACATCTGACATCTCGCTTTTTTAACGTTATTTCTCTTGTTTCAAGAACCGCGTTCTAAAGTGATTTGTTAGTTTCAGGAATCAATATAATAGTATTGGTATTTTATAAATTCGAGCGCGTCTAAAAAGTAGTGTTAAGTGGTTTTATTTTGCTCACAGGGTTGCGAAATAAAACCTTTGTTTTACCCCTTGTATCATAATACTATTCTGTGAAATGTATAAGTATTATGTGAACAATGTTTATATGTAAATCAAATTAAACAGGAAATTCCAATCTATACGACTGCATACAAAACTAAAATGTATTTTTGGGGGCAATTTTCGCCAGTTAGTCTTCCTAACGTTTCTTGTTAGGGATTCTTAAGCAGTTGATTTCAAGTTAGCTACACTCAAACCATTAGCAATACAAAGAACGTAAATAAAAGTGGACAAAGGTAACTGGCGACAGGTAAACTCGTCTTCTGAGTGGTCTAAATATGCCAACAGTCTGTACGAGGCATAGGGGTGGCGTGTTATCTGCAACATGACTATATAAGGTCCAATAATACTTCAGCCTAAGTTCCTTTCGTCCTGGTATTAATGCTTGGAAATTTCTATGCCTGATTATCACCATTTTATTCATTCGTTATCATAACTGTGTGAATTTGCAATGATGAAGAATGTACTATGTTTGCAGGACAGAAACCTGGAGACCGCTGCCTATTCAGCTGCTAAAGCCCAGATGAGACGTAACTACACTTCTTGGACTAGGCAGCACTAGAAAAGGCATCCCTTGCATTTAAAGCTTATGGAAACGGACACCTTGCTAATCTATGCTAACAAGATAACTACACAGTAGCATAGAATGTCAAATGGGGAAATAATAATGGTGAAATGCAACATAGTAATACAACACAGGCTCTTAAATATAAGGAATGGACGTCAAAAATGTACTTTTGAATGATAATGTAGTGAGGTGTATATTTGTGGTGATAAAATGTGTAATACAGCGGATTCCAATAATTAAATATCTTGCAATAAAACAAAAGACTTCTAAGGTAACAAACTCATTTTTACTCTTACAAATACATATAACTGAACCTTTCAGACCCTTCCTATCCCCACCTCAATGAACATAAAGTGTATCCTTGTGAACATCTGGGAAAAATACAACATTATGTTTTTGCTTGTTTACACTCCAAAATTCATTTGGCGTCTTTGATTTAGTAATGTGAGCAATATTCAATGTTCTTGCTGCTTTTTAATTACTCCTGTCACAGCACTCTAATGTGGATTTCAATTTTAATCCTTTTTCTAAAACTTTGCCCTCAGCAGTGCTCATTACTTAATTATGCTGCAAACGTTAAAATGTTTTACCAGTTAGTCTCTAATTTTTATAAGAACTTCACGAATAAAATACTTTATAGCCGTTTTTAAATTTTATAACATTTATTAAATACTTTCATAGCTTTATACTCACAAAATTTAATAAATACACAATTGTAAAGGAGATATCTTTTTTCTCTGGCAATGCTTCGTTTGAAGTTAAAAAATCTGATATATTACATTCACATAACTTTCTCTACCTTATGGCACTTATTACTGGATATAAAAATTATTATTTTCCTATCGTCTTCATTTTAATCGAGATAAAACCTTTTTGGAAATACCTACATTACCAATTTCGTTATATATACAAAGGGAACAGCGAGAGTCAAATGTTTAAGAACTGGACTTTATATGTAGGCGTTAAAATGCCATGTTATTTACCTGCAATCCAAGAATCACAACTGAGTGCCCAAAGGACTTTAATGGCAATTGAACAACTCAAACCAGAAATGACTTATAACACAAAGAATTATTTGAAATAAACTGTGTGTTTTAAAGAGATGTACATTTTTTGCGCAGTGCGTTTTCGTCTATCGCTACCAGTTATACAATCTTATACAAAATTCCTTCCGAATGTAGAGGACTTCACAATCTATTCCCGGAAAATTTAAGATGCAAGTATCATGTAAGTATCTTTAATATGTGGTATTTCAATCTAAGTCTTTAGAGCCATTTTTTAGAAAATCAATAATTTCGAAAACTTTTTCATGTAAGGGTAGTTTGGGTTGTCACATCTTTGAGCCTAAATACTAAGTTTGGTATTTATCCGACTTTTCGTTTTTGAGTTATGCTGTTCACAGACAGACAGACAGGCCGACCGACCGTTAGACAGAGACGCACAGACAGATGAATACACACTGACGCAGGTAAGTCTTTCAGCCCCAAGTTTAGGCGCAATATGACACAGCCACGCTCCGTCCTCCAACAATGAAGCACTACCTTTGCCTCACGGTTGCTGCTTGTCTCCTCCCAGTTGGTTCTTCTTTTGCCACGGCTGCTCCAGCATGAAATCTTAACCTCAGGGTATGCGTGGGTGTGTACAGAGAAACACACAAACGCTGTCTTGGAACACTTTTATTCACTATTTAAAATAATACTGCGGTTTGCCGATCACTATTAAATGCGTACGAAGTTATTTTGTCTTTACCAAGACCGAAGAAGATTAACTACAGCGTTCTACCCTCTAGCATGTTCGCCGCCAATGTTCACAACTCGACGAGAATGGCGTCCCGTCCTCGCCAGGCACTCAGGACAGACTGATTTACCCACTCTAATACAAGGAAAACCAAGCTAAACATCTCCTCTCTCCCCTCAAACGCTCGTCACCAAACTTAGCGTCATGGAGCTGGGAGTGACCTTCACAAGGCTAAGTGCAGCGGCTGTTACCAGGAAAAACTTGCTTCAATGGTATTTACCCTTTCTACCTGACGCTGGTCCCTAATTAGCTAAACCTGTCTGGTTTTTCTGTCGCTTTTACAGTCAACAATTTTCACAATGCTTCTCCTTTTTATACATATTCTTATTTTAAATATATTATTACTTATTTTATATCACTATCCCTCTCAGATTATTATGATAATTATTGCCTTTATAATTCCGGCTTCAACACATATACACGCGTGCGCGCGCGCGTAAATTTTTCTATTTTTTTTTTAATTCTGGCGACTTCAAAAAACACGTGTTTCCCGTGATATCTCGGTATCGAATTTTCGGGTGAACTGCAATACCTTGTTCACCTACTTGGTACGTGGTTGAAAAGTAAAAAATCTGATGCGTTGCATTCACAAAACTTTTTGTATCCTCTAACGCTTATTAGTGGATATACGAATTTTTCTTACGAAAAAGTATTTTCCTAACTTCTTCATTTTAACGGAGATAAAACTTTCCGAAAATAGCTAAATTACACATTTCATTATAAATATAAAGAGAATAGTGATAGTCAGATGTTTAAGAACTGGACCTTATGTCCTGGGTTTAAAATTCCATGCTCTGTTTGCAATCGCGAGAAACAACTGAATATCGAAAAGACTTTAAAGCAATGTTACAATATTAACAATTCGAACCATGAATAATGGATTTCTGGGAAATAGTTGATGCTACGATAAACTTATTTAAAATAAATTGTACGTTTTGAGATCTACAGTTTTTGCATAGTAAAGTTTTGCTAAAAGTTTACCAATTACACAAGGTTATACAAAATTCTCAGAAAATTGAAAATATACCTTTTATTTGTAGTGTAATTATGTTTAATATTATTAATCTTTTATATTTTAATGAATTACTTGTTCTTCCACACAAGACGTGTGTTGGACAAGGTTTAAAGGTAGAATCAGATGAGTGAAAAATTCAATACCACAATCGGGATTTGAACCACGGATCTCCCGGTCATTTTAGTCATCTGATTCTGCCTTTTATAGTTTATTAAAATCACTAGTGATTTTTTAGAAACCCAAAATTTCGAAACGTTTTCCATGTAAGGGGTAGTCTGGTATGGAAGGATTTACTTGAAAATCTTCGTATCCTAGCTCTGGAAGGTGCTGAACCTAAATACCAAGTGTGGTATTTAAACGACTCTTCCATTTTTGAGTTATGCCGTTTACACACAAACGCTGACCTTTCTCTTATAAGGCCCTTCTTTGGATTCTAGGGACCTCTAAACATGTTTTTCCAGTACAGAAGTTTTGGTTAGAATGCAATACCTTGTCTATCAACTATGTATGCAGCAGAGAAAGTAAAAATAATATCTTAAACAAATGCCCAATCTCATTGACGTTTTGTATACGATCTTTATATTACACTATCTGGCTGTCCTAAGAGTAAGTTTCTAGCTTTTTACTTTCTCTACTATGCATAGTAAGGGCGGCGCCGTGGCCGAGTGGTTAGACCGCTCGCCTCCCACCAGGGCGGCCCGGGTTCAATCCCAGGGACCTGCATGTGGGATTTGTGGTGGACGAATCGGCGTCTGGGCGGGTTTCCCCCGCCATTCATTCCACCAACTGCTCCATCATCACCTTTCCTTTCATCCATTTCACCAACATTTCGTTTCATCTACTTCCTTCATCCCATACCAGGCATCGGGCTGATCACCCATCCTGGCTGCTCTGTCTGATGAGTGTCTGCTCCTCGACGGGCCTCTGACCCCAGGCACCCGCTTGTAAGTCCTGGAGGGTGTAAGTCCTACATAAGGGGAGGGTAAACAGATAATGAATACTATGCATAGTAAGCAGGGGAAGTATTGCATTCCACCCAAAAATTCTATACCGAAATTTCACTAGAAATACATGTTTTGAGGCCTCCTGAATCCAAAAAAAGAATTATTGGAAACATGTCTGTGTGTCTGTCTGTGAACAGCATAACTCAGAAACGAACAATGGATAAGCACCAAACTTGGTATTTAGGTTCAATATATCCCAGAGATGCGACACGAAGGTTTTCAAGAAAATTCCCCCACCTCAGATTATCCTTTACATGGAACATTTTTCGAAAATTTTAATTTACTCAAAAATGACTAACAATTTTGAATAAAATACCATAAGTTTAAGACATTTTTATGTCAAATGAATTGTATATATTGAATTTTCTGGGAATGTCTGCAAAGGTACTCTTCATTGTGAACGACTTTTGCATAACTGGTAAGCCGTAAGAGATAGACAAAATTTTACTACACAAAAAATGTAGATCGCGTTAAAATACACAATTTATGTCATATACATTTTTTTGTTGAGTGAACCATTTTCGAGATATTGCTTGTTATTCCCTTAAATTTTCCAATACTTATACTTTTTCTCAAATGGCAATTCGTTATTCATTTTTTTTTGTCGTGGATATACAAAGAGAATGGAATACTTGATATAGCAACCAGCTCTTAAAATATTTGATTATCCTTAAAGCCTAATAATTCCCCTTGCATCTACAGGAAAATTAGCAATAAGATTAACATCTCGATATCTCGATTAACATGAAGCGTATGAGAATAAGCGTTTGTAAAAATAGTTTGTACAAGAGTAAAGAAAGTCATGTGAGTGTAACACATCAGATTTTTAAACTCGTATGTCAATTTAATTAATTTTATTTACCATGACCCACGTTCTTTATGAAATTATTGTACAATTATATCCAAAGGATTTTTTATGGTAAATCGTTCACCTTGTTTGCTTATAGTTTTAATTTTGTACAACCTGTATATTCCTAATAGCGGATGTAAATACTCTTTGGCGGTAGAACAATCATCGGCCGGAATGTCGAGTAACTTGTTACATAATTATCGCAGTATTTAATCATATTTTATATCCTTGCATTCTTGTTTCATCTCATAATTATTAAATAAATTAAAAGATACATAGTTTTCACATAATACACACAATACAACAAAATAGAGGTGAAGCTGAATCTTCCCTCCCAGGTTACCAAGTTAACTGCTTTGGAAAAGACGCATAGTCTGCGACCGTTGAGAATAATATACTTCTCATTTGTTAATTATAAAATATCGGTTGAATGACTTATAAGGTTAGCTGGGCGAAATTCTATTTTTGTACATAATAATTTAACATACCCTGCTAACGATATTGATTAAAACAATCAAGAGGAAATAAAGCAAAAGTTTCTTACTTAAGGGTCATTTAAATAGTTGGTATTGGCAGTTTCGATTTTCTTTTGTTTTGCTGTGTTTCAGCTTAGTTGCTAAATCGTGAACATTTACATACCCATGCTTGTATTGAAATATTCGCGGCATTTGACTTATTTCACTTGCATATTCTATGGAGTAACAACACTAGTTTCTACTCCATGGCGTTCTAAACTAAAGAGCAAAACATTCTTTGCAAGTATGTTCTTTTATAACTCAAATGTGCCTTTTTTAAAGTACAAGAGCTTAGTAAATCATTTTTAATCTTAAGAAATGTACGAAGTAAAATTAGGTATTTTATAGGCCATGTCCGCCAGAATGAATTGAAATTTTCAGTTGTGAAAGATTATCAAAGTCGGTTGAGTGGTTTTTGAGACTATAAAAAATAAAACACCACACGCAAACGCACGCACACACACACACATACGCAAACGCGCACACAAACGCAAACGCGCTCACACACACAAACACACACACACACGTACGTATGTACATGTATTAATATGAGGCGTGCTTTTAAGGTAAGTAACGATAATCTTTTAAGAAATAACAGAACCTTATTTTCTAAATATTTTATTATCATTCATTACCTTACACTAATTCTACACATAGTCACCTCCGTTATTCAGGTACTTGTAGCCAAAACCATATTTTAAATGTCTTCGTCAAAGAATGATGCCGCCTGGGATGAAAGGTATACAAAAACTGGTTTCTCGTTACGAAAAGTGTCTGAATAACGGCGGGGCTATGTGGAGAAATGGTGTAAGGTAATGAATCATAATAAAGTATTTGGAAAATAATGTTCTGTTATTTTTTAAAAAGTTATCGGTACTTTAAAAACACGCTTCGTACGTACATGCATATTTTTCCTATTTATAATACTATTATACATTACCATTGTTCGTAGGTTATACACGGAGCTCGCACACTTAAATCTATATAGATTCATTGCGGCTAGTACTCCCCAGAAGGAAGGGATAAAGTGAAGGAACCACAGGAGGCTACAGGCCGCAAGATCGTCTCACAGAGTCGAGCGGAGTTCTAACAATTCCAGGTTTGAAAACTCATCCTACTGCTAGAGCGGCTTAGAGAGGGCATTGAAACCCACCGACCAAAAAGCCCTTTAGTGTGCAAAAGGAGTACTCTCAACCTTAAACAAGCATCTGCGCCATCTGTCCTGCACCGCCATTCGCCAGCCAATCTAGAAGCACATCTAAAAGTTGAGACGGAATGAAGAGAAATGATGGAAAGGAAATCGACCAGGGAAAACCACGAAAAACCCAAAGTCAAAGTGGGCGCTCCACGGGAATCGAACCGGGATCTCTCAAATGCAAGCTTCACACGTTACCGCGGAGCCATCTCGCTCTTTTAAATTATTATACTGTGATAAAAAATTCAGGTTTCTCAAGTGAAAATTTTGAATGTTTAGGCTCTCCACAGGGGCTTTGCTTTTCGCGATGTTAACCTGTACTGCGTTGAAGGAGCTGTTTCCACTCGCATATAAAATTCGTTTCTACCTATGAACACGGTCCACGAACCTAAACCACCAGCCAGCTCGAAAGTCTCAAGAGGTAAGGCGATGTGGTATAACGATAATTTGGAAGTGGAGAGGGGTTCGATCCAAGAAATGCGAGCGACTCGTGCTAGTCATCCGCTCTCTGGGATCTTGAACCATTTCTTATTTCTACGTGAAAGCGGTTTCTCCCCATACGCCACTATTTTTCATTTAACGTCAACCACATTTTCTACTCAACACTTTCTCGATAACAAAAGCTAAAAGAGGAATGGAGGGTTAGAGGTCATGGAAGGGGGTGTAGGAAAGGAAGTAAAGGAAAATAAGAAAACTTCCATCTTATTTTTTAAATTTGCATCACAAGAGGTACGGTTTGTATGGTGTGCAAGGCGATTTATGTGCAAAGGTTGGTAGACAAGGCATTGTGAATGGCTTCCATTGGGACCTAGGTGGATTAAAGTGGGGGTAACAGGCTACCGGGATGCCACAGCTTTAAAAAAATTATGAATCCCAAGACCTTACAAAATGAAATTAGGAAACATTAAGGAATGCTTCATGAAATAATACTGCAAGGAAACTAGACAGCTTTTATTTCTTATTAGGCCCCTAATATGGATATACGTTTTCGACTGTGTATTCAATTTCTCATTTTTATAGAAATATTTATGTTATCACTTGCTTAATAAACCAAGTTGCAATAAAATGACTATATACGACTAAACAAATTTTGCAGCTTTAGTCACAAAGGAAAGGGAATCAGCTGCTGCTATACTGCAGAAAATGACAGAAGTAGTTATATGTGTTCTCTCTATTTACTCGTATTTAACGTCGCTTTAACTACATGGTCACATTGCGACGGATCTGTTAGGAAATACTTCCTGGATCTGCGAGTGCTGGACAGTTAGCCTTCTAGGTCTCATCCCTGTACCATAAATCTTTCTTGTCACATGTCTACAGAGGCCTTAGTGCCAGGCAACTATACCTCTGCTTATGTGAGGGACAAATGGCAGCTTTGACACGTGTCGACAGAGACCTTATTGCTACGGTAGAATTGAAATAATATGAGACTTCTGACACTTCTTGCAGGGGTGTGTTTCCATAGCAACGTTTCCTCCACTGTTGCTCAGTAAGGTGCCACACCCTCCTTTCCTTTCGCCTACAAGCTGAAGTTTGAGGAGTAATACGTCGCCATGTTGTTGTGGTTTACTCCTGCTCACTAGCGTTACGTCCCAGTGAGCTGTTTGCTATTTGGCGCGCTGCTAAACAGCTGACACATGCTTTAGTACAACGTGGGAACGCAGCTCTCCCACTTCTCTGCTTAGGGTGAAATGTCAGGCGTCTCAGGTTGTTTAAATGGAATTGTAGACGGCTATCTCCGCTTCTACACGTGCCAGGCAGATAGTATTAGGGTGCTGTCCAGCCTATCTGCTTTTATTATCTGTGGATAGATGGCAGAGTATTGACTATTACAATCTATTTTCATTTGCACTATTGCTTTTAGACTTAAGGTGGAACTTTGTGTCGTGGTATTAAATATCCAATCCAGTATTTACTTTGGCAACTGAGGGAATCCACGAAAGAAAACCCAGTCAAATTTGAACCCGGAACCTTCTGAATGCGGCATAGACGTTATCGCCTGAGCCATCCTAAGTAATGATCTCTCCTCTCCCTTTTTATACTTTGACCTGATTTATCAGTATTTATCAGTAAACAAACTATGCGCTGTTTCGAAAACATAATTTAATACTACAGAACCTACCAAATATGACCTCCCTCACAAGAGAATATCAGTATTGATGCTGTCCGTGTACATTTGTTATTTAGACTGAATATCTGATGGAGCAAATGGGCAAAATTTCTATTTTATGTAGTGTTTGATCTAAAAGATTCACCTTTGGTACACAAATTTTCCAAAACATACTGATAAATATATTAAAGTTTTATCCCGCTGGGTTTAATAGCTCTTTTAGTTATTAATGTCATATTAAAAATCTCCCCTAGTGTAAATTTTAACTAATATTTTAAAACATCCAGTTTTATAAATACCTTTAAATATTCATATTCTTAATATTTTAACCTGAGATAAACGAAAAGATAATGAATGTACTAAACATTAAAATTGTAAACTTTTTGAGTGCTTTATTGGATATTTTATTTTAAGAACCACATAAGATATGAAAAATAGAATATTTAGTTTTAATAATTACCTTTTGTAGAAGATACAGTAAAAATTAAAGTTTTTGAAAGTATTAAATTTGTAGGAGAAGACAGCAGCTATATAATAAAATAGAACAGTGGAAAACCTAATTTAAAGTTCGCATTACATTTAATTAGAATAGGACATCCTTTCAAAATGACGTCATTTCTTAAGATTTCAAGTGCATAGTGCCTTTAAACACCAGGTATGGGTAAAATAGGTTTGATATACTTGTTATTAGGTAAAAGCCGAAAGTGTTAATTTGTCACAAAAATTGGGAATTTTCACTCTATTTCTCCCATAAGATTGAGCTGTTTGTTTCTATGGACTGGTGGTTATCATGCTAGCCTACAAATCCTGAGGTTTCGGGTTCGATTCCCGGCTGGGGGTGGAAGTTTTTCTTTAGTCATAATTATTCGCCATCCTCCCTAGTGTCTGAAAGAGTGAATTTAATATAATTACCCAAAGAACTAGCATCCAACTGTAAAACGAGTGGGCATCATTGCTGATGAATAATTGCAACAAAGGCAAAAAGCCACCTATAACCTGAGATGTTAAAGGAGAAAAGTGGAGAAAAGAAAAGACGAGTATTAAGTTGCCAATATTTGATTAAATACTTTGCCTCCTTGAGAGTTTCTTAGAACAAAACGACGAGTGGAAGCTACACTGCTTTCTATTTACTGTAATTTATTTTCATAGCGGTTCTATCAATTATTCATACCAAACTGATGTTTTCTGAATTAAAGGTTTCAATTAATATATGGTTCAAGTACACGGGTACGGCTATTAGCTGTTACTTATTGGATAACAATTTTACCTTTTAACGCGCATTAGATTTCTTGAGATACGTTCTGCACTCAAATCTGGTTTCCCGGTTATACAGGGTGCAAAGAATATGTTTCAAGGCTCGATGGTAGATACGTACCACTTGATCATATTATGTTTATAAATCCATATCCTGAAACTCTAACCACCAGGTTCACTGCTCTAAAGAAGAAAATATTGTGTTCATTCTCACTCAGTTTGATGTAGTTCGATTTTTCGTTAGCTTAATTTTTCGTGTCGCAGCGACGTAATGAATACGCACGACGTAACCTCTTCTTCGGGAGGTTCAGTCGCTGGAGAGTCGATCACAAGGCGTTTCTAGTCACTCGCAGAAGCAGCACTTGCTGCACATTACCACAAGCTCGCTCGGAGAACAGCACCTTTTGTTGCATCTAAAGCGCACTCACTAATTTGCACGCGAGAGCGTTCGCTTATATAGCCGTTGGAAACTTCAATAAAACATTCTACAGTGTTCTGGAAGCGAGGAGAAGGGAAACTTTCCGTCGTCTGATTCTGTCCTTCCTTTTACATACATTGTTGGCAAAATATTCCGAAAATATACTTGTTTTTAAGTATGTGTATTCTGAATTGCGGAAATATGATTGCTGTGAAAATTTAAAACACTGCCAATATCATCTTATCGAAGCGCGCCGGTTTTTTTTTCGAGTGGAGGGGAAAATGATTTAATCACTTACCCCAGCCCCGATGGGAGTCGGGACTGAGAGTGTGGAACTCATCAATAGTCGGCATACCCACTAAAAACTCCTCCACCGGTGGAAAAAGGAAGAAGGTAAAAGTGGAATGGCGTGGCTTTTTGCGGTCCCGCATAGCACCCACGTTAGTACGTGAAAGATGGATGTCTCCGCCCTATGGGCTGGAGCGGGATAGGTGGTTACTAGGTTGCAGCCATGAAACCTGACTGCAACACTAGTGAAAAATGGCGTGGGTTTAAGGAAGTGAATAGAAGTTAGGATCTAGGATGGTGCTGACGATGATGTTCCTGTTGTTGGTTGAACTCCTTGCATTACTGCAAGAAGCTCGCGACTCTGGCCGGGTCAGGCTTCGGCCGGTGGCTGAGAGATGAGACCCGGATGGCTTCTGTGATGGCTGTGAGGCTTGAAGAGGTGCTGTCGAACTGCCCAGCCAGGTAAACCTGTTGGGCAGCTGATGATGCTTGAAGTTCCCGGATGAGTTCCTCCAGGGCTGTCAGCTTCGTCGTCATGTTCAGGAACTCCGCGTGGAGATCATGAACGGCGTCGCGTAGGCCTTCCTCGATGAACGGCGAGATGGAAGGTGCTGGTGTCGGCGTTGGTGCTGGTGACGGCGCTGGTGATGGTGCTGGAGGCGGTGGCTGTGGAGATGTCACTATCTGCGGCGTAGGTGCTGGCGGCGTCGGCGATACCTTCCTGCGGGGATGCAGGGGGCAGAGCGCCTGGCCGGTGAAGTGGGATGACCCTCCACAGGTCGCACAGTAGCGGCGTCGGCGGCGAAGGTCGTGCTGGGTGCACGATGCGGTGGTGCAGGCTGCTCCACAGTAGTGGCACCTGGGTTGAGCTGCGCAGGTCGTCTCATTGTGCCCGTAGGCACAGCAGCGTCTGCAGGGAGCCTGGCGTTCCACTCGGCTGGCCTCGATGCGTAAGCACCGCCCTAACAAGGGCAGGCCCGCCCTCAAGGCTGAAGGCCACTGCTGGTGGGCTGCGGTGACGAGGAACCTGGTTGGCAGGTCCCTCGGGACCCCACGGACGACGGCGCTGTACCTCCCTTGAGGCACAGGCTGGCTCTGCGGTGGCTGGGAAGTGCCCAGAATCGGCAGCGTGGATGCCGGTGAGTGACGCGGCGACTGCCGAGGCAGTCGCGGCGAAGAGGTGGTTGCGGCATAGGTTGCCCTAGGCAGCGGTGAGATCTCCTCAGCGGGTGCTGGAGGAGACGAAGAGGTTCCTGCCTTAGCAGGAGCGGCGGCAGAGCGGACCTTCTTCTTCGCCATCTCGGTTTCCACATTAAAAGCTGTAGGTCCACTCATTCACCACCACCATCCTCATCATCACGCTACCATCGGAGGCAACGGATTCCGCCCATTGGGCGCATCCATGTCAGAAATGGTTCCAGTCATAGCTTGGTGGAATGAGGTACTCTCCGAAGATCTAGGGAGTGCTAGAAAAATTACATCTTATGAATGAATTCTCTGTTCTGATGCCACAGCCACAAATCTAAATACACATTCGTAATGTAAAGTGCATGTTCGTAAAATGCCTCAATAATAAAATTCAGCCATTCAAGATATTGTTCGTTTCCAGAATTTATCTGCATTAAGAATATTTGTGTGGCAGTAATTCTGGATTAAGGATTCACGTTTCTGCGTTCAATACAGGATATAATTTAGAGAACCTTCTGCTGGACAACTTGAATGGATTTAAATTTTAGGAGCGTTTCAACTGGGGAATATAATTTCTAGGTATTGTGATATGCGAAAGGCTTCGTAATTGAAACTTTTTACGCCACGCTCTGATACATAGTGCATTTGCTTTAAGTTGAAACATGGAGAGTAGAAAGAGATAGCACTACTTTCCACATGACAGTTGGTAATTCTTAACCGCCTAATCTCAAAACCTTTATCTTTGAAACTTACTATTTAAAATCTAGGTTAAGTTGAAACATTACATTTAAAAGAACAACCAGCAGCCGCTTGTAACAATACGAAAGCCAGTGAAGCAGGAACGGCCGAAGATATTGGGATATTTTTGATATTTCACAGCCAAAAGTGAAACTGGTAAAGAACACCATTACGAGTACAGCTAATACCGTGAGACTAGGCAGTGAAGGGTGACACTGTCAGAGTTTCTCAGCACTCGGACCGTCATTAGCGCAACACCCCGCTCCTAGACCGGACAGGTAACGTCAAAAGGTCATCTTTCAAATTAAAACTTACGTACTGTAATTTACCCGCGGTGCAAAGTGCAACCATTATTATCTACTGGAACCCCAAATATAAGCAGTACTATGCAGGGTTGATGTGCCTATGAGAGGCATCTCTCTTCGGTGTTATCACACTATGCCAAACTATTGGTTCTACGAAAAACTCACACAAAACCTAAGAGAATAAAATATCTATTAATTTCCCTTGGAGTACCTATAGGCGTATCGTGCTTTTATATTATATCGCATTAAAGAATTATAACGAGATAAACAAACTAATTTTACAACAAAGTTAGGGCTCAAAAAATATAATACTTTATTTAATATGACAAGTTGTCTTAGGGTTTCCTAGGACGATTATATTGGTATGAACTTTTAGTTACCTACATTATTTTCCTACAATAAAGAACTCGTGCTAATGGCACCAAATCCCAGCAAGGTATTATAGAACTTATTGCTTGTTACAAGTTCGTGGTTTATCTTGTGCAAGAGGAAAATAAAGTTTAATTCACTTATTATGTAAAGGCTCAGCTTTTATTTTTCTGAATAGCTTTCAGTGCAAATCTGATATCAGAGAAATATGATTCTCAGACTCAAAGGGATAGAATTCCAGTATCAGTAACGCCAACAAGAGCAAAAAAAAGCATAACATGTATCCTTGACTTGATAGTAAGTACAAAAAACGTTTAGTTATATTAAAAGTTGTATTTTCAACATAAATCTTTAAAAATATTTCCTGTAACACTGTTCCTAACGGCTGGATCCGATATATCGGTGCGCTCGCCGTTGATTTAAGGACTTAAATCGTGTTTTTTGCAATTTAATATTCGATTAAATTTTTCTAGATTTTCTCTTAGTTCGGTAAACTGATTTTAGACTGTTCACTTTAGTTAAAAAGAACTGAAAAAAGAAAACGTCCACGATCGCCTAATAAGTATAAAGCTACATGCGTGAAGCTTCTGTTTTCGCTAGCCTGCCGCTTGAGAACCGTTAGCGTCGAACGTCTGCTGCCTGGCCGCGAAGCTCAGAGCTTATTGTACGTATATATATATATTGCGTATACATGCGCATATATACGTATATATGGTGAACGGAAGAGGGGAACGTTACATAAAATAGAGGGTCAGAGCAGTGTATACATTTAATTTTGGTTTGTAATTTTATTCCATTCTAATGGGTTCTTATTCCAATATCTACATGTGTAGTATTCAATAATTCTTTTAGTTCGCGGTCTATTTTCCCCCTATTATGTTAAAATAAAGTGACCATATATAGATATTTAGTACTGTAGGCCAAAAAAAGCATGTAGGTGTGGTCATCATGCCTATGCGATTGTTGTATTTGCAAGTGTAGTGTGAACATGTTTGACAATAAAACACTGCGGCCACCAATACACCACCTCATTATGAAACGACTACGCATTATAATAAATTTAAAATAATGAATTCTGACACCACTTACACTCACAAATGCAACAACCCTTCCCAGTATAAGTAGCAACGGTTCCTAATTGGAAATCCTATGACTATTTCAGATACCTCAACGTCACCTTTTCGCGGGTTCAAACCCGGTGGAGGAACATGGATTTCTTGGGCGTAAAAATCACATATGGAAGGAAAGTAAAAGTCGGTGGTTCCGCGTCGTAGATTTACGGCATATAAAAGGAACCTTAAGCCTGATAAAGAGGCCTCTGAGCAGAATTTCTAGTCTTTCACGCCCAATATAGATCGGACGCTATAGAACCATAGTAGTTAAAAGAGCGACCATAAATGATTTTTCGTCACCTTTTCGGTATAAAACTTTGAGGTTTATTAATAAGAAGCAGAATACATTAAAGTCCACACTGAATTAATCTATCCTGTGTCATATAGAGACAAAATTGTTTCCCCTTAAGTATTTAGAAGCTAACCACACCCTCTTTATTCAATATAAATATCATTCTTGGTTGAAGTTCATCGAAGAATACTACTGAATAAGAATGCATAATTAATGTTTATAAAGTGTACCAAATTGGCAATACAATACACTTAAAATTTTCCATAAAAAGACAAAAAGTAATGGCAGGCCAAGAAAAATACCCAGTGGGAAAATAACATATATAGGAAATAATATCGTGTTGTACCAAGTTTTAAATTTTAATTAATTGGGATTTGATGTTAAGTTTCGATGTCGATAGAGATATAGAAAATAAGATAAGTTTCAGCAAATGTGTGGAATCTTAACAAGAACTTTATAAAATAAAATAAGGAAATAAATAGAAGTTCTACAAGACTACGGTGGTTCCTGTGCTCATGTATGGCAGCGAATCGTGGATAATAAAATAAATGGGCAAAAGTAAAACACAGACAGCGGAAACTAAGGCATGCACTAGACTAGACTTAATAAGAAATGAAAAACTAAGAAGAGCTGACTTTATATTAATTATATGATACAATTGAAGAAAATAAACAAAACTGAAAAGTGCACATGTATCATACGAGTGCAGAAAGGGCACAACTCTTAATTAGCAAATATAAACCTTTAGGAAAAATCTGATGTTAATTTCTCTACCCTCTATCTTTATTATGGAGTGTGCAAAATATTCTTACTAAAGCTTATTTTTCTATCTACTACATTTATTCCAAGTAAACCTTTGCAAAAATAACTAGATTATACATTTCGTTATAAATATAAAAAGAACAGCGTTAGTCAAACGTTTAAGAACTGGACGCTATATGCTGGCGTTAAAATCCCATAATTTTGAATGCAATCGCGAGAAACTGAACATTGATGGGACTTAGTGGCAAGTATTGAACAATTCGAGCTTTTAATACAGGATATCTCAGAAACGGCTTATAACATAAAAACACTTATTGTTTGTTTAAAGAGATCTACATTTTTGTGTGTTACATTTTCGTCTATCGCTTAATGTTTAGAAGTTATCAAGATTACATAAAATTCCTTCAGAATGAAAACGACTTCCTAGACTATTCCCAGAAAATTCAAGGTATGCATTTTATTTATCATGTAAGTATGTTTCATATATGGTATATTAAACAAAGTCGTTTGGGCTATGTTTTATAAAATACAAATTTAGGAAAAATGTTTCATGTAAAGGGTGTTTGGGGTAGGCGGATTTTATTGAAAATCTTTGTGTCGCATCCTAGAAGGATACTAAACTAAAAATACAAAGTTTGGTAGTAATCCGACTTTTCATTTTTGAGTTATTTTGTTCACAGACAGACACATAGACACACATGGACCTGTATCCAAAAATCCTTTATCTGGATTTAGGGAAATATATATTTCCGGTGAAATCTCGGCATCGAATTTTTGGGCGGAATTCAATACTTCCCCTACTTACGCAGTAGAGAAAACAAAAGGGGACATCGGACGCCACATAAAGAGATGAGAGTAAGGTGAAGAATGCAAAGGTGGAAGAAGTTGAACGCCTAATCCGTGAAGTGTAGAAGAAGAAAAATCTGATGTGTTACGCTCACATGACATTCTCTACTCTTATACAGACTATTTTTACAAACACTTATTCTCCATATGCTTCATGTTAATCAAGATATCGATATGTTAATCTTATTGCTAATTTTCTTGTAGATGCAAGGAGAATATGTAGGCTTTAAGCGATAGTTAAATCGTTTAAGAGCTGGTTGCTATGTGAAGTATTCCATTCTCTTTGCATTACCAGCACAAAAAATATGAATAACGAATTTTCATTTGAGAGTATTGCAAAATTTAAGGGAATAACAAGCAATATCTCGAAAATGGTTCACCCAACAAATATATATATAAAACACAAATTGTGTATTTTAACGCGATCTACACTTTTTGTGTAGTAAAATTTTGTCTATCTCTTATGGTTTACCAGTTATGCAAAAGTCGTTCACAATGAAGAATGCTTTTGGAGACATTCCCAGAAAATTCGAGATATACATTTCATTTGTCATGAAAATATCTTAAACATATGATATTTTAATCAAAATCGTTAGGCATTTTTGAGAAAATTAAAATTTTCGAAAAATGTTCCATGTAAAGGGTAATCTGGTGTGACGGGAGTTTCTTGGAAACCTTCGTGTCGCATCTCTGGAAGATACTGAGCCTAAATAACAAGTTTGGTGTTTATCCGACTGTTCGTTTCTGAGTTATGCTGTTTACAGACACACACACACACACACGGACATGTTTCCAAAAATGCTTTTTTTTATTCAGGGGTCTCAAAACATATATTTCCGGTGAAATCTCGGTATCGAATTTTTGGGTGGAATACAATACTTCCTCTACTTACTATATGTAGTAGAGAAAGTAAAAATAGTATAAAATGTCTGACAACACCACAATTGCTTGGGTGGCACAGCATTTTAGCTATATTGTATAATGTGTATAGATGAGAAAACAAAACACAAAACTTAATGAACACAAAAACGGTTTGTATTGCAGCACGCAGTTATTGTTTATCGACCAACACATCGGCGAGTAAGAACAAATGTTACAGTTGAATGTATTGAATTCCATCTATGCCGCGGTAGAGCTATGCGAGTAGTTATATATTACCTCGCATTACTCCATGCAAGCATTCGTTCTCGGTGAAGACCAAGGAGGTATTATTGGCATTCCAATATTTCACAAAATATGTGCTGCTCGAGTTTAGTGCTGTACTCGATACATCGTGCACGAAACTACTACCGAGGCTCTAATATGTGTTTTAAAACTATACAGGTATTACCTGTGTTCAACTGCCACAGTACGTGCTTCTCATTCTAAAATATTTTTCTGTGTAGCAGAACACGGGTGAAGCTACAAAGTTGTTAAGCGACCTTACTTTCAAAATATATCTAATGGAGGAATTCCAACAAACCACACTCCATATTTCTAAACACAAAAAAGCATAGTATGACAAAAATCTGATGTGTTACATTCACATGGCCTTCTCTACGTTCTATCGCTTATTAGTGGGTATAAAAATTATTCCTACAAAAGCTTATTTTCATATCTCATTTTAATCGAGATAAACCTTTGCAAAAATAGCAACATTACACATTTCTTATGGATAAAAAGGGAACAGCGATAGTCAAATGTTTAAAAACTGGACGCTACACACTGGCCATAAAATTCTATACTCTCTTCAAGACATTGCGAGAAGCAGCTGAAAATCGAGGAGTAAAAAATTGTAAGCAATGCATAGTTCGAAGCATTAATCGCGGGTATCTAGGAAATGACTAATGCCACAAAAAAACTAATTTTAAAAAAAAATATATTTTTAGGAGATCTGTATTTTTTGTGTAGTACATTTTTGTCTATCGCTTAACGTTATACAATATGAAATTCCTTCCGAATGAAGAGGGCTTCAAAGGCTATCCAAGAAAGTTCAATATACAGAGCGGTCCCTCAGCACTCTGGCCGGGAATTGCACGGCAGTCTTGTGCGACACGTCTGAATGAACTCAATGCCACGGGCTTCAGTCAGCTGTTGTTGCTTCTTGTATATAGACGCGAGACGCGTGTGTATTTGTTTGCGATTGAATTATCGGATTATTAAAACCCAGAAATGGTACTCAAATTTTCGCTTGAACAAAGACTTTTTATGTATGACACGTATGTTAAAACCGACTCATGTAGACAGCTATGTAGGCAATTTCACGATAAATTTCCTGGTGTTTCAGTTCCGAGTAGAGAAACAGTTAGGTACCTAGTGAATAAAGTGAAGAAAACGGGATCATTTAATGTTGTAAGTTGTAAAAAGAAACTAAGGGTCCTAACAAGAAAAGCTTGATGAAATTGGCGAAGCATTTGAACGGTCTCCGAATAAACCTTTACGACGTGTAGCACAAGAAGTTAGTGCTTCAAAAACCTCAGTACATAGGTCTACGAAACTGTTGAAATTAAAATAACACAGAGTGACTATTGTCCATCAATTACGACCGCGTGATGATGAAGCCTGCGTAAAGTTCTGTAACTGGATGTTACAAAATATTGCTGGCGTTACTGTTGACCCACATCTAATAAAATAAAACGTAATTATGTTTGTTCAATAGGTAATCAATATATCGTAATAACCATCATAAAATCAGTATCAATAAGGAGATAATAAATAGATACACTGAATATAGCTCGCGGAACACGCATCGCGACTACCGGCCAGATAGCTGAGGGATCGCGCACGGAACACGTATCGCGACTACCGGCTGAGGGAACGCACTGTATTTATTTTATTTGTAATGTAGATATAATATATGAATTTTAATCTAAATCATTAGGGACTTTTTAGAAAATCAAAGATTTTGAGAAGTCTTCAGTGTAAAGAGTAGCCTGGGCTAGAGGCATTTTCTTGAAAATCTTCGTGTGGCATCTTTGGAAGGTATTAGCCTAAATACCAAATCTGGTATTTTTTCCGACTTTTCATTTTTGAGTTATGCCGTTCACAGACACACAGACAGTCACACACACGTGGAAGTTTTCTAAAATTGCTTTTTTTAAGATTCAAGTGACCTCAAAACATGTCTTTTCGGTGAAATTTCGACATCGAATTATTGGGTGGAATACAAGATTTCCCCTACTTAATGTACATACAAATAGTAGAGAAAGTGAAAATCAAAAACAGTTTAGTGAAATTAAAATGAAAATACATTGTGAGTTTCAAGTTTAGGGCCCATATTGAGCATCAACAACCGAATAGCATAAACAACATGTCTTTGGACGTTCCTGTTTAAGTTACTGCATTTGAGAATTTTTTCCTCACCCTTTAAACTGTTTTAGTTATGCTGATTTTTTATTATGGTTGTAAATAAAATGTATAACGGCACTATTAAAAAGTGGCATTGGTTTCTAACTTATAGCCTCCCGGGTGTCTTGAGTTGAAACTCAATATACTTTGTAACGAGTACACTGTTATCCCATCTTATTATCAGTGGCATAACAACGGGCACTGACAAAGTCAAATACCAACAGTAAAACTTAATTTTTTTAATATAGAGTCAACTGAAAAATCGCCAACACCAGGCTAAGGTCTCTAAAAAGTGTAATTAATTTCAATTAATTATATATATAATAATAAAGTAAACATCTTACATTTTCATAAAAAACAAAACACAAAAGACACAACAAAATTAACCGTTTCACTGGCTTTTAAATTAAAAAAACTGAAAACTATAAGAGAAACTTTTTATCTAACGATTTAAAAATTTATTTGAAAATCTGCATTTGTTATAATTATTCAAGAAAATGAGGCAACATATTGTAGCTTTGTTTCTTTTTAAATAGAGTCAACTGAAAAATGCAATACCACAGCCTCCCAGCACTGAAGTACTTGCACTCACACTCGCCACTGAGATTGTCATCTCGAGTGAGATGCCTTAGTGGTCTGTCTGGGAAACACCTCGAGTCAGTTGGGGAAATCAATGTCCCAGCGGATGTTGTCACAATAGCTCAATGGTTAGAGCAACCGCACGCAGGGCGGCAGAACCGTGTTCAATCCTTGCTGTGGCACTGGATTTTTCAGTTGACTCTATATTAGAAACTTGCAAGACCAGACTTGCGAATGTGTAACTGTAAATAGTATGATTAATTTTAATTATATATATAGTCAAATGTTTAAAAATTGGACGCTAAATGCTGGCCTTAGATTTCAATACTCTTTCCATGACATCGCGAGAAACAACTGAAAATCAACAGGAATTGAACAGAATGACGAAGCAGAATAGGAAGTAGCTTATGCTACAAAAAGCAATTCGAATTCATTGTGTAATTGTGTGTTTTAAAGATATATATATATATATACTTTTTTTCTGTAGTATATTTTCGTAAATCGATTAAGTTTGCCAGTTATATAAGATTATACAAAATTCCTTCACAGAAAATTCAAGATAAACCTTCCATTTGTCATAAATATATTTAATGTATGGTATTTTAATTATAATCGTTAGAGCCGTTTTTGATAAAATGAAAATTTCCGAAAAATATTCCATGTAAATTTTAGTTTGTCGCTTGAAAGGTACTGAACTTAAAATACAAAGTTGGTGTTGATTCGACTTTTTGATTTTGGGTCATGCTGGTCACTGATATACACACCGAACTTGTTTGTATTCAGGGGCCTCAAAACATGTATTTCGAATGCTTGATTGAAATTCAATATTTTCTCTTCCTACTATGTATGTGGTAGAGAAAGTAAAAATCGACATTCATTGCTCTGAAAATATCAGCTAGAAAGAGCAATCTGAACTCGTTACGCGGTTTTTCCTGTTAATCTGCTTTTTCAATCATTAGAATAGTTCATATAATTTGTTGTAATATATTTTTATGTGAAAAAGGTTTGAAAAAAACAGTCTTTTGATTGGAAAGATTTTTCTGATTGTTTACAAAGTAATGGAAAAAGTGTTATGCATCTGAACAGCATTCGTTCATATGTTACATTTGTTTCGATGCATAATAAATTAATGGGTAGTATTAGAAGAGTTTACTCATTTACCAAAAAATTTCTTTCAAAATCCACCCTAGTCAGAGATTCAAATGTTTATAAATTCATTATAGGTAAATAAGCAACACTTATGTAAATTATTGCAGCTGTTATGCCCAATATCCCCTAGGCTTAACTGACAAAACTTGAAAACTTCACGATTGTACCAAAAATGGAAGTACATCTTTCGGTTCTCCTGAAAAACTATGATTTTTAATAAAATGTTCAATTAATTCTATTATATATATCCAATGTTATTTTATTCTTGGTGTTACGATCGCGTACACCCACACATATATACATATATATATATACATACGTATAAAATGTATAAATCATGTAAACTCTCATGAAAATATGTAAGTAAATAGTATAAATAAAACTTCACAGCTGTTGAAATTAGAATCTTAATAAATAATGGCTTGCAGTGAGACTTTATATAATATTTCTTCATTATTATGATAGCTTTCCTTTATAACAAGAGAATATCACTTACTTTACTTTGAGCCACCACCATAACATAATATCATAACGGATTGAAACAAAAGACTTCCTATATGAAATATAGGTAAACAGTAAGTGAAGTTAACAATCAAAAAGCAGACATTTACTTAAAGGTTTACAATTTCGGTATCCAATTTCAACGGTGTATCCATATACACAACGAAAAGTACAGTGTCCTTTGAGAGATACGTATGTCATTACCAATGTCTAGTTTTAGTTACCCTTTGGGCCACCATTGCCCGTCCAACTTACTATTTATATTTCTAAATACGTACAATACGAAGCTGCACACTAAAGCCCAGCCTCTTCACTTTAACTAGACTCTATGTACAGATTCGCCAATCGCGATTTAAGGTTCAGTATAATAAAAGAACTTCAGGTCGTGAGGTTGCGAAAGTCTAGTATAAAATTCACAATTACTACTATACTAAATATATTTAATAATTACTAAAATAACAAAATGACTGTAATCGATAACATAATAAGTAGTAAATAAAACACCCAGCGAATATAACAAAAGTTAACAGATTATTTAAAACCATCAAACTTGACTTCGTCAGTTACTTTACTCGTGAGGAATACAGTGTGAAACACAGTACCAGCAAACTTCACGTGTTCAGATATAACGATTTTTTTGTTTGTATTTGCAATAACTAATTAAATGGTTGTAGCAAATAGGTTAAACCATAATTTTTTTAAAATATGTGTAATATGCTTCGATGTACTCCCGAAACTGCAATAAGCACATCTCTCAGAGTTGGGCTAACCTCTAGGAAACCTGTTTGAGGAGATACAGAGCTCATAGCCTTATTACAGTTTTTTTTAAACAGTCAATTGTCTTTGTTATAGCAAAATTAGGTAATACAAAGCTATCCTACCTTATATACTCGTCTACTGTTTTTTTATTAATAATACACAAAAGCTAACATTGGAACATTACTCAATTTACTTCTCTAATTATAATTTCGATGGACTGCTACTCGAGAAAAGCTAACTGCAGGCTCAAGCCTGTTAAAGTGAACTACATTATCACACCATAACTCCAGTACAATATGTCATGGATTCAAAGCCGAAAAGAGTCCTGGAAACGCTCCTCTTCACAAAGATACCATCAAACCTGGTTGTTGGCCCATTTAAGGATTATCTCTCAAATTCTTTTTGATGAAGAATACTGTTACCGGAGCGCTATTGCGTTTTCTCAAAGTTTGAATTTAAACAATAGTCAGAATTTCTGCAACGTGATTTTAATTGACTGCACTTTAAAGAATTCTGTCATTTCAAGTTCATATTACTACATTAGCTTTCGTTAACATTTAGACATAATATTACTTACGGCGCCAAGCTACTGCACCCTCCATTTTTTCTGTTCACAATTGATGAATCTTCCATCACTAAACACAGCATGTCAACTAATGTTCAGCTAACTAAACTGCTTGACGACTTTACTATTGTTCACTGGCAAAATCGTAAGCCGCTTGCAGTCTCACATGCACAACGTGTATTACAACTCACGACAAAGCAAATCACCATCACCTCACAGACTGACGAACAATGACATAACGGGCTGGCCTAGTTCCTTGTTCTCTGCTGAGTTTTATCAACAAAAACAATTGAGTTAACTTCCTCAGGTATACCAATATACGTATTCCTATTTTCTGTGACGATCTCACTATCTGCCTCTATATTCCGTACCACACAAGAAATGTAGATCTCTTTAAAGCGCACAATTTTTTTTAAATACTTACCGAGATATCCGTTATAAAAGGTTCAAATGATTCATTTCATGGTATTTTTTATAAAATTCTGTCAACATTCCGCTGTTTCTCGCGATGTCATGGAAACAGTATGGAATTTTAAGGCAGCATATAGCGTCCAGTTCTTAAACATTTGACTATCGCTGTTCCCTTTGTACCAATAATGAAATATGTAATGCAGCTATTTCTGCAAATGCTTACTTAGATTAAAACGTAGTGGATATAAAATAAGGTTTGCTAAGAACAGTTTGTATACCCACTAATAAACGATAAAGGTAGAAAAGACATGTGAATGTATCACATTAGATTTTCGAAAAAGGTTCGTGTTATGTTTGGCGTGTGTATGTCCAAAAGGAAAAATCGCTTAAACACCAAACTAGATATTAGAAGTTCAGCGTCTTTCAGGGAAAATTTCTTCACCCCAAACTACCCTTTATATGGGAAATTTATCGTCGTTCCTGATTTTCTCAAAAATGGCTCTAACGATTTTGATTAAAACACCATATGTTTAAGATACTAAATTAAAATTAAATTAAATAGAGCTTTATTTAACTGCTATGGTCCTTATCCTCCCATTCTATATTGGGCGTGAAAGACCTGTAATTTTGCTCAGAGGCCTCTTTATCAGACACGCGGTTCTCTTACGTGCCGCAAATCTACAACACGGTACCACCGGCTTTACTTCCCTTCTGAAAGAAGCCATGCCAAGGAGTTTTACGCCCGAAAAAATCCATTGTCCTCCGCTGGGTTTGAACCCGAGACCTTGGGAACTAGAAGCTAACACTGTAACCACTACACCACGGAGGACGACTGTTTAACATGCATGCATCCAAATAACATGTATACATTTTATTCATTCTGAATTAGCTTTATGTAACTGGTAAAGTGTAAGAGATCGACAAAGCCTTACTGTACAAAAAATATAGAACTCGCTAACCAAAGCATAGAATTTATATGAAATATAATTTTTATAACCTTAACCATTTCCGAATTATTCTTTGCTATTGGTCTGAATTTTTAAATACAGTGTGGTAGTTTTAAGATGAGGCCACAGACCGGGTGTATGCGTAGTACGCTGTATTGCAGTGGCCACGGTACTTTTACGATGCACAACTGGCGGCGTATGACACGTTCAAGCTTATAAGCTATACTTCGGTCGCTGCTTTGTGTTTGTGCTGTAAAGAAAGTTGTGCATCTTAAAAGTAAAACATTATTTAACACATTTGTGTTGTGTGTGGTTTGCTTAAGAGTGTAAATGTCTTGTTATTACTTCACTGCAATGCCTGCCGACAAACTCACGCTTGAACAACGAATATTTATGTACAAAGAGCGCCAAAGAAAATCTCGCTGCACCTCGCGTCTATGTCACATTATTTATCGTTGTGAAGTCATGGCCATTTCATTGGTTGCTTTAGGTCACGGTGCAAGGATGCGCCAGTCCTGCTAAATAGTTGCACCAATAACCACAACAAAGGTCACAAAATGGCATAGAAATGAAATAAATGTTTACGCTCTTGATCGTATTGGCTAAAAGTGAAAGAGGTAAGGTGAGTGCATTCAGTTTGTCATACAGACCTCTTATCGTGATTGGTAGCCATACCTTATCGGCTAGTGTAGGACACGACTTTGAAAGAGTTAAAAGCTAAGGGGAAAAACTTGATGAATGCCCAGGTTAGTGAAATGTACAGTGTGAAAAGATATTCAAATTAAAGCTTGAATGGTACTCATTAAATACATAACAATACTTTATAACAAAAATAATTAGAACTGTATTCTCACAGCGGTAACAATGCTTGTTGCTGCGTAGAAGCCAGCATAACTAAATAATAAATAAATAAAGCAGCATGTTTTTTCTCTAAATAAAACTATAATTGGTTAATATACTGTCAGTAACATATTGCTGATCATAGGAATACAACAGGATTATAAACAAAAATATAACCCGATTTTATTGCTATAATATGTATGTCATATTCGGTAAACCATATACAAATTGAGGCAGTATTTTTAACACTTAAATGATATCCGCATGATTATATAATATAAAGTATAATAACAGCCCGCCTTAAAGCAATGTGTGTATAAATAATATATAAAGTGTATGTAGCAGTCATTGTATTATATTTATATTATTATGTATATATATAATGTTATGTGAATGTATTAAGTAATTTAACAATGTAGAAGCTGTGATAATAGAAGCCTAAGGTTGCTAACAATGAGGTAACCTTGAGACAACAATAAATTAGAAAGTTTAATAATGCTACTAGTAATTAT
The DNA here is from genome assembly GCA_030765065.1 of Deroplatys truncata. Lineage (NCBI taxonomy): Eukaryota > Metazoa > Arthropoda > Insecta > Mantodea > Mantidae > Deroplatys > Deroplatys truncata. The sequence goes on from CM060979.1 coordinate 157,812,732, forward strand.
TGGAACAATAATGTATATTTAAAACATGTTTAATAAATAACCAATCAACAACTAGAGAAAAGGTTAAGTTAAAAGTATTCTATTGGAATAGGATTAGCCAATCAGGAATTGAAATTGTGGAAATATAAAAATTTAAGCGGTAGACGGCGGACGCTACTAGGCAGCGTTCCTGAACAGTTCGATACGTATTCAATATGAGACATAAAAAATTCATTACAGCGTGAATAATATAAAGTTTACGTGTTAAAAAGTACAAGTAACAATAATCTCACAGCTCTAAAGTAGGATTCATCAGTGAAGTGTTATTTAATCGTGTGAAGGATTAATAAAACACAGTACAATACAATTATAATTTACATAAGCCTTATTCTTTAGCCGCACCAACCCCTGCTAAGAGATACGTGTTTCTGCAAATTACTACTGACGCAACCGAGGCATACATATATAATATTCAAATAAACATTAAAATACAAAGTTGATTTTTAAACGTTAGGGTGAAGGCCACCGGAAAAGTGAACGCGGGGCGAAGGCCACCGGAAACTTTGTAACGTGCGTGGTCTAAACAGCTTCAAGTTTGGCTCTCCAACAGCAACAACCAACTACTTCAATATACATTTTATCTTAGTTTCTAAACACAATAAGTCAATTATAACAACAGAGTAATTTGCATTTAGTAAACGAATATCATTTGCGGATGTTTTACGGGGAGTGCCCACTTTCTGACGAGTATGTAGACTGTGTTCCCCACTTTTCTGAAACATTTTTATCCATAATTTACTAATTAAAGCACTTTTATGCACTGCCGTTGCAATTGCTGTAACAGTGCGACCAACCTCCCGCATACCCACGATACGTCCAGGAGTAATTACGCTAGTATACGGCACGATTGGTTCTGAGACAATAAACATGCTTTGGTTTCAATAACACCAGAAAAAGCAAAGGCAGCAATTTGCTCTCTTTTCCCCCTTATCACTGTGTTGTCAAGCCACCACGCTCAGCGATAGGTAAGACGAAGGACGCGCCTCAAAAGACTGCAGAAAACGATAAACAAATCCGCCGAAGATGTTCTTTGGTGCTGTTTGTAAGACACACGTAAATACCGAATCATGTAGACAATTTCAGGAGAAATTTTCTGTATTCCAGTTCCAGGCAGAGAAACTGTTAAACGTCTGGTTAATGAGTTTAGGACAACGGGATCGCTACACCTAAACCTAAGAAGCGAAAGCGAGATGTTCTAACGGAGCAAAACAAAAGTACGAAACTGGTGCAACTATTTGTAGAAAACCCTAAAAAATAAGGTTTATAGGAACAATCTCCACACCATAGACGAACTTAAGACCGATATAAAAACAGAAATTATGAACATTACGCAGGAATAACTTGTGCATATGATTAGAAGTTTCATCCGAATATACCGGAAAGTCACCACTTATAACAATGTTAGTACTCATAGTGCATGTTGCCTTCACTGGTGAATAAGTAACGCGGGAGTAGCGGAACGAAAAACCCCCAGTATCATAGATAGTATGCGGAGCCGCATATGTGCGATCCGTGGCCTCACTATAAAATGATCGCACTGTACTTTAAATACTTTTTTCATGCGGTAAGTTGCTATTGGTTCTTTTTCATTAGTATGCAAAGAAGCGGAATTTCAAAGCCATCAGATATGACCCGCTTTTTAAAGTTTTGTCTATCGCTTTAGTGAACTCTATCCTAGTTATACCGATAACCAAGTGTGTAAGAAAATGAAGCAAGTGGAAAAACCTACGCAATAATAGTTTATAGAACATTGGGTAGGGAATGTTATGTGTATGTAACACGTCAGATTAATTTTTTCACTCATTCTTAATGAAACCCGAAATCATTTTCATGCCTACGTTTTACCGTTACTTCGATATTTTCTCATTCTCATCCAGGTTCTGCAAGTAATGTTTAGTCTTTTAGTCATTTGTAGCGGGAAACGGTTGTTGAGCGCTATTCGCAGCGGGAAATCGTCGGTCCTTGGGTTGATGCTATCTGCTGCGGTGTTTTTCATCGGCTATGGATGCTCGTCGGCTGTTGAGTTTTCCATTCCTAACTTTTCCCTATGTGTATCCAACTCTTGGTTCCCGTGGGTGAGGCAAATTAAAAATAAACTGCATTTCCCTTAAGCAGTATAGTTTATTAACAATTTAAATACTTATGGGCGGCTACCTTTTCCCATTATTCCAATCCCACCACTTTGAATAAGTCAGGAGCCTAACTATCTGCACACGCACTCCCACACTTATGCACACACACCTGCATCTGTCGCTAAGAGCGCAACACTTCGTGTCGACGTTAATTCTAGGAGATAGAGAGAGAGAGAGAGAGAGAGAGAGAGAGAGAGAGAGAGAGTGGCTAATCTGGGGCCTTGTTTGCCCTTATATACCTGAGCTCACCTCTGCGTTTCAAAATGTAACGACGTTTCTGATTGGTCGTCAGACCGCGTTACCTTAACATGTATGAGAATATGTTACTCCAAATTCGTGCGCTTACGCGTCATCCTGGCGCGTTATGAAGCGGGTTCAATATCTCCGTCTCTTTCTTTTCTCTATCTGTCTCTATTTCTCCTGATCATTACCGGTTCCCTGCTCGTTGGCTTGGTGAAAGTAGGCTGTGGAAGTTCACCAATATATTGGAAAATAAAGCTACTATCTATATAAAATGTTGAATGAGATAAGTTAGGGAGTGTGGTTTATCAACAAAGAGAGAAATTTATTCCTACGTGAGACTTCTTTCTTCTTCTTATTTATTTATTTATGTATTTATTATTATTATTATTATTATTATTATTATTATTATTATTATTATTATATGTTCTGAGTGCGCTTGCATTCTCTTTAAGTCCAATATTCCCATCTTTAATAATAAACTTTAACTGGCGCAAAACTTCTGGAATCCTGACCTTGATTGCCACCCCAGCTGCCGAGCCTAAGAATGGTTTATGTTTAGCTTAATCAACGAAAGCGATATAATACCTTTGCTTACTCACAGTACGTAACACATACAGTCTGCATAGAAAGTGTCCGCATCTTGTAATTTCAAAGAGAGCAAACGTAAATAGTGCTTATTTTACATTTGTGATATTTATAACCATGGCTCCTACGTTTTCAAAGTTAAATGGTAAGGTATTACGTATTCAAAGTAGGGAAGTAATTGCAAATGTCCTCGACTTCATGAAGCAAGAAGCAGAGATGAAGGAAGTAAATATATGTTTACCCGAGTTCTACAAAAGCCTTAAGAGAGTGAAAGAAAGAGTAGCCAAAGCAACTGTTTCACTGAGTTCCGTTTCCAGATTTCTCAAAGATAAGAAAAACCATATGGATGAAAGAGTGTCATTTGACACACCTGTGAAGAAACATAAGGTCCCTAAACCTATTACAAAAATAGGCGATTTCGACAAATGCGTCATTCGGTGCACGATTCACAATTTCTATGTGGAAGAAAAAACTGTGCCAACAATAAGCAGATTGCTCATCAATCTGAAAGATGTCATAAATGTTATAGGTGGTACTACAAGTCTAAAATCCTGGCTATGGCACTGAATTTTGCAGTCTGATACTAACTTTCCAAATGACTATAATTTTATATGTACTTATATCAGCATAAATTTTCAAGATGCTGCTACAAATCTCAGAAAAATTATAAAAGATTTAGGATTTAAGTGGAAGAAAACGAAACCAAATAGAGTTCTAATAGAAAAGCACGACATACGATCTCAGCTGGAAGAGTACCTTACTCAGAGGTACAAATTAGAGGGTCAAACTATAGTGTATGAAGATGAGTCGTACATACACAGCAGTCATACATCTAAAAGTTGAAGTGACGATAGCGAATTAGGTTTTCAGGCACCTGTTGCCAAAGGGCAAATACTTATTATCGTTCATGCTGTTCGTTCCAAATGCCCATCTTTTACAAGTCGCAACAAAAAACAGGAGATTTTCATCAAGAAATGAATTCAGAAAATTACATGAAGTGGATCAACACAATGTTGATACCTAATATGCCTGCTGGGTCTATTCTGGTTATCGACGGTGGTAACACTCAAATTGACAAACAACCTACCTCAAATTCCTTAAAAGAAGAAATAAAAACCAGGTTGCTTAGGCATAATATAACTTTTGATGAAAGCATGAGTAAAACAAATATAACTTAGTTAAAGCCAACAAATCCCTTCAGAAGTCATAACCTATAATACTTGGCCAGATATTAATACAACATCGCCATAATGTACTTAAGACTGCCACCGTATCACTCAGATCTAAACTCAATCGAATTAATCTGGGCTGATGTCAAAAACTGGGTGGCCTGCAAAAATATCACTTTTAAACTAAAAGATGTGGAGCAGTTATGACGCCAGCGATTTGCAGAAATTGGAAGGCCAGAATGGGAAAATGTATATCGACATTTGAATAAATTGACAATCATTATTTCAAAAAATACGGAATTGCAGAAAATCAATTAGAAAAAATTCTCATCCAGGATAATGGTGCAGAAAGTAGCGACAGCAGTGATGGCGGCAATGATGTGAGTGATTCCGCAGAAGAGGAAGGGCTGTCAGGTGTGGAAGAACTGGAGGCAGATGGTTGACAGTGTTTTTATATTAAGGGCATTTTACAGCGGTGGATTTAAATATACTGTATATAACTATAAGTTTATCGTGTAGTGCAGTGCATAACCGGTGTGCGGATATTTAACGATGACTGTCCCACGCACTCCTGCAGCATGCAGACGACCGGTCATCTCCTGATCTGGTATGTAACTCGCTTCATAGCTGTCATTAAGATTTTCACGTGTGTAGAACTGTTGCGCCAGTTATACTCATAACGTCAAGGATGGAAAATTAACACTAATTAAATTATGATTTTACATTTACGAATATGATTCGTGAGTTCTTTAAATATTTGATTGGATCACATTCAAAACCTAATAAACATATACCTACAAATCTAGTCACAATAATTCACTATTATCTTAAACATTGCATGGGTAACCAAATAAAATAGGCCCTAAATTTCCAAATTGGCCATATAAAGACTTGTAACCGTCTGGTTGGCCTAATTTATATTAAAGGTTTGGAGTGAGGGATATTTTTATTGTATTTTAGAAATAATCGGGAGGTCTTCTTTCTTGATATTTACATTTACATTCAGCTTTTTACTGTCTCTACCACGTATATAGTAGGTCATATCGCCCATATATTCTATACCGAGATTTTAACGGAAATACATGTTTTTGAGATTCCCTGATTAAAAAAAATGAATTTTTAGAAAAGGACACGTTTGTGTGTGTGTTTTAAGTGTGTCAGTGAACAACATTAACTCAAAACCGAAAAGTTGAATAAATACCAAATTTGATATTTAAGTTCGGTATCTTTCAAAGATGCGACCAGACTTTTAAGAAAATCCCCCACCCCTACCTATCTTTTACACGGAACATTTTTCTAACATTTTATCTTTAAGAATGCCTATAACAATTTTCATTAAAATAAATTGTATTTAAATGAAAAATAAAATATTTTCCTGAATTTTCTGTACTAGCCTATGAAGTCTTGTTCATTCGGAAGGATTTTTTTATAATCTTGTATAACTGGTAAACGTTAAGCGATAGACCAAAACGCAACACACAAAAAATTAGATCTCTGTAAAACACATATTTATTTCAAATAACCTTTTTTGTGGCATCAGTCATTTCCGAAATATCTGTTGTTAATGATTCGAGTTTTTCAATACTTTTAGAGTCCTGTGGATATTCAATTGTTTTTCGATATTACATGGAAAGCGCAAGGCCAACATATAGCATCCAGTTCTTAAATATTTGACTGTCGCTACTCCTTTTGTAGGCGGCGCCGTGGCTTAGTGGTTAGACCACTCACCTTCCACCAAGGCGCCCGGGTTCGATCCCAAGGACCCGCTTGTGGAATTTGTGGTGGACAAAACGTCTGGTGGTTTTTTCCGGGTTCTCTGGTTTCTCCCGAATACATCATTCCACCGGTGCTCCATCTTCACATTTCCTGTTATTTATCTCTCGCATCTCATCTATCATCATCTTCTTCACTTCATCCCGGGCGTCAGGCTGATCCCCCATTCTGGTTGTCACTCTCTGATCCATAGACCCTCAGCTCCTTGACAGGCATCTGACTACAGGCGTTGGCTTGTAAGTCCTGGGAATGTAAGTTCTACGAAGGGGAGGGTAATAGCCATTTCTGCATAGTTGAATCTCGATTAAAATGAAGTAGATAGAAAAATAAGCTTTCTTAAGAATTGCTTTTATAGCCACTAATAAACGATAGAGGGTAGAGAAAGTCATGTGAATGTAACAAATCAGATTTTTTATTACTAAAGGAGACATAAATGCTGTTTTATTATATCATTTTGATGAAGATTATTTTTTTATAGATAAGGTATCTTAATTGGTTTCAAATTATTGAAGTAAATATTTAGTGCATGGGTCATTGACTACATGCATATTTAAGATACAAGGTATGGTGACAAAATAAACAATAGAAAAATAAAACGAAACAAAAACAACATGAAAAATGAAAATATAGATAAATTACCTTTGACTAACTGAACAAATTTGACCTAGCTTTGCGCACTTTAGCCAAGAAATTGCCCATGTTTTGCCAGTTCCTCTCTCAGCCAGCAGATCCCAACATGCCAATCTCTTTCTTGACGGACTTAAGAGTTGTTCTTTGAGTTCAATTGTTCGCTGGTTCTCACACTGTGCATATCCCGCCTAAATATGTACTCAATCCTCATCCAAATAACAGAATGGGCAGATTCTCCTGCCAGAATCGTCTGCCATTATCTGTGCCCTCCAGCCCCCCAGTCTAAACCATGCCATTCCTGACCTGTCCTTTGTTCCTAAGTTAAGTATATATGCCTCTTTACCCCAATTCAATTTTATTTCATTTGTTAGACTTAGAGAAGGTTTAATGTTGCAATCTGATTCTATTTCCTGTTGGTTGATGACTCTTAGTGTTCTTTTGAGGTGGATCTGATGAAGGTAAACTCATAATCTTGACGTTTTTGCCAAGAGATCGGCCTTTTCATTACCTAAACCATTTTTATGCCCTAATGCGATTTTTCTATACATATACACGTCTGTTTAAATCGGTTAATTGTTACTTTAAAACTATAAGGCTGAAAAGAAAGAGCTGAATCGATAAAGTGTGCACTGTGGCGACCTATCATAGGAACATGAACTCTCCAACCAACGCGGTTAAAATGGTTGCCTGTCTCCTCCCCTTTGCCAACCACGAAGGGGCAGTAGATTACTGCATAGCCAGCCGTATAGCACAGGTCTATATTATCCCGCACTTTGGTGTGTTGCACTGTAATTTATTGTGTTGCGTCATTGCGCAGGCCGCCCGCACATGGCTTCACACCCCGATGCTCGCGTACCCTAGTGAGCTTCATTTTTTACGATATGAAATGTCACCCTTGCCTTCCCTCGCCGAAAAGAATTACTTTAATTAAAGGCACTGAACATGAAGGAAGCAGCGCCTTCCTAAATATAGCCTGTCACGCAAGAGTTAGAAAATTGCACTTTTTCATGGCTAGTAACATTTTCAAGATTAAGAAAACGGAGGTATAGTTGATTTTTCTATATCTTTATAGTAATGAACTAAATGACAGAAACATTATTGTCCTGTAATATAATTATTTGTGTTTAAATAGTAAGACTATAACATAAAAACCAAAATTTTTATAAAATGTAAAGAAAATGTTTGTGATAAACTATTTAGAATAATAACTTCATTTTACTGGTTCAAATGCACGACCGTACTTTTGACGTAATACATTCATATGAATTTCTCTACCCTTTATCGTTTATTAGTGGTATACAAGCAATTCTTACTAAACCTATATTTTATATCTCCTACATTTTAATCTAAATAAGTCTTTCCAGAAATAGCTACATTATACATTTCATTTTAGATACAAAGGAAGCAGCGATAGTAAAATATTTAGGAAATGGAGCTATACATTGGCCTCAAAATACCATACCCTTTCCATGCAATGGTGAGAAACCGTGAATGTTAACATGACTTTAAGAGAATAACCAAAAAATGAACAATAATTATAAACTTTAATTTGGATATCTCGGAAATGGCAAAAACTTATTTGAAATAAACCTTGTGTTTTAAAGAAGTCTACATTTTTTGTGTAGTATGTTTCCGTCTATCACTTAACTTTACCACTTATACAGGGTGATACAAAATTTCTTCCAAATGAAGAAGAATTTCTGGGCGATTCCCAGAAAATTAAAGGTATTCGTTTTATTTGCCATGTAAATACCTTTCATATATCATATTGTAATCAAAATCGTTAAGCCAATTTTTAGAAAAAAAGGAGTTTCGAAAAATGTTCCATATAAGGCGTAGTTTGGGGTGAGGCAATTCTTTGAAAATCTTCGTGTCGCATCTTTGAAAGATACTGAAGCTAAATACCAAATTTTGTATTTATCCGGAGTTTCGTTTTTGAGTTATGCTTTTCACACAGACACACGCACGCGCGCGGAGCATTTCTTAATTTTTTTTAAATTCAAGGCACCTCAAAACATATATTTCCTGTGAAAGGTATATTTTTCCGTTTTTTATCACGTACCTAGTACATAGGGTAGGTATTATATTCCACTCAATGCTTAGATGACAGGATATCAAAGGATTAGTACAAAATCCGCATGTACGCCTGTGTGTCTATGAATAACATAACTCAAACGAAATGTGGGTAAATACAAAATTTCACTATTCTCTCCAAATGCGACAAGAAGATTTTAAAAAAATCCGCCTAACCAAACTACTTTTTATATGGACCTTTTTTATTGTTTTCTTATTTTCTCAAACATTGCTCTAACGATTTTAATTAAAATATCATATGTTTAAGATATTAGCATGGCAAAATAAATACACATCTTGAATTTACCGTGAATAGCCTGTGAAGACCTCCTTTATTCTGAATGACATTGGTAAAACTGGTAAAGGTACCTAATAATGAACAGAAGGGGCTACGAAATCAGGTTAGAGCATTGCACGCAGGCCATCCGGCCCCTTGTGCTTCTGCCGACCCCTTTTAGGGAGAGATGAGGGGAGAGACCCGAAAGGCGACCAAATCCGGATGACGGGGGGCGCAAGGGGTCCGTAATGTTTCCAGGACGCCTCCAACTTCGCCAAGCTCACCCATTGGGCCCCGAGTCTCCGGGAGCACCCAGAGGCGGGTAACCAATCGAGCAGTTCCTGGACGATATCAGGAAGAAACCTCTACAGAGCGCACAGCCCCCGCCCGCCGCAACCCCTTAACACCGTGGCCTGTCCTACAACCCTTGAAATAGATGACAAGGAAGATTATGTGTACAGAACATGAGAGGAAAAAGAGTCGTGGAGAAGATGAACCACCCAACAATCGCCTGCCAAGGAAACCACAAAAAAATCCGTGGGTCAGAGTGGGCGGTCACCGTGTATCGAACCCGGGACCTCCCGAATACGAGTCGCACACGTTAACCGCGGCGCCACCTCGCTCGATTATAACTGGTAAATTGTAAGAGAGAGAGACAAATATCTACACAGTGGGTGCCTTTGGAGTACACAGCTTATGTTAAATATATTTATGTGGTGTTAACCATTAACCGAGATATTCATTTTTATTCATTTGAATCTTCAAATACTTATACTTTTATTCAAGAGGTAAGTCACTGTTTTTTTCTCTCTCGTCATGCAAGAACAGGAATTTCAAAACCATCACATACCAACTTGCGTTTTAAAAATCTGACCATCACTTTATTGTTCTTATACCTGTAACGAAATATATAAATGTGTAATGAAAGTTTATCTTGAATAACAAGAAGTAGGAGAATGCATTTTTCTAATAAGAGGTTGTCGAAGAGAGGGTAGAGAAAGTCATGCGAAGTTGTCTTCAAACAAAAACATTTCACGGTATGCCCAGGATCTGGTGTTTGAATGTAAGAGTACTTATGTGTGTGTGTGGGTGTTTCGGTTATTTAATAAGTAATTCGGTCATTAACAAAAATTCAGGATTGTCACTTGATGCAAACCTGAGCTCACATGTTAAGTCATTAGGTTTCATGACAGCTAATCAGTATAGGTATATGGCACCAATGAATGCCACAAAGTTAACAAGATTATAATAAAATTCTATTTTATTATACTTATGTACCCTTAAACGTGCATTTGAATTAAATGATTTTCTATCAATGAATTATTCATAATAAGTATGTGCAAAAACATATCCGCCTTGGTGAACGAATTGATATAAGGGCCTGCCAGCACATGTTCTACCTGGAATTATCCATCTTTTCTTAATATTATTTCAGCACGTGCCTTCGAACCTCAGCTACATTTTGGTGCGTCTCCGTACAGATCGTAACCATATCTGTGTTCCTTATTTGGTTTTGTTTGAATGACCTGGCTCGAAATGCATGCAGGTGACCACGCGACGTTTATCAGTACGAAGCCACCACGTAAAAGTCTGCAAACGGCAGCACTATCTCAGTGACCTTTCGGTTTGTACCTGCACTACCCCTTTGAGTAGCATTGATGCGGCAACTTCTATTGCACCTATGTATGCGAGAAACACAAAACTGCAAAGGGTGCTTGTTTGGGCCACCTGGTACAGACGCAATCGTAATAACGTTATTCATCCAAAGTGGGCATGATGCGTTCTCGTTTTTTCTGTAGTTATATTCTCACGACAGTATCCAAATTATCGGCCCTCGAGTGGAAATCAAGGAATGTAAATGTTGGTTTTTGAGTTCTAAAACTCTTTCATAACAGAAATATGAGATTTTTATTTGCCCTCCTGAATGTTTGCTTTGAGACATATTGGACTTCCTTCCTAAGCTATCATCGCCTCTACAAGCGGAAATTGATAAAAGTCATACATTGCCATCAGGTTCGATATCAACAGCTTTTCGCCTGAGCATTGGTGTATGCAACCCGTGGAGACCACTGGCCGTCTAGAGACACCTTCTCCACCTATAGAGGCCGACTTCGTAACTCGCCAGAGGGAGCTGGCGGCGAAGACGTGGAGTCATGTGGTATATTCCGCAGGTAGGAGGCCGGGCAGCTTTGAAAATGAAGGTGAGGAATTAGTTGAGGGTTGATTTTTTCCGGAAAATATAGGGTAGCTCGGTGGTCTGGGAAGCGACGTCGTCCACACGCAATTTCGGCCTAGTACAAAATTCAATTCATACATTTTTCTGAGTAACATTCTAAATTTAACAGATCAAGTCGTGTGGCGTGCCTTTATAATGGGCGCGATATAGAGAGAGTTAGTAATACAGAAATTTGTTAGTTCTAATGGGCGAAAGCCATTGTAGTTGTGCAAGAAGAAGAAAAACCCAGAACGGAGTTTATTCAGTTTACTGCTTGCTAACTTCTTTGTGAAACTTAGTGAAGATTTCAGAATGTGTATTATATATATTATTGTTTAATAATCGTTCAGCTGCAAAAGAATTTAGCTTTTTATTTCTAAGTAAATGTTGAACCTTTCTTTGTTTGAACATACGCCCGCTATTACAATACTTTGTTGCTAAAGTGCGTATTTGTAATTAAATGTTAAAAAGGTCTCAGCACGCAAATTCCATCTTGAATGACACGTGCACTTTAGAGGTTAGCAAACGGCCCAACACAAGCACAAACTAGTGCAGCTTGTGAGTGGTGAGGTGTATTTCGGTTCCATTACAAACAGTGATGAAGCATGCATTCACTATAAATTAATTTAACCAGAATAACTAGTCTCTTGAAATATAAGTCAGGAAATTTTCAGTTATAAGCTCTGCGTCCTAAAAAAGAGACTGGATTTTGCATGAAATTAGTCACATGATGTATACGTAATATTAACCAATTAAGTTTATGAACGCGCTCGAATTGATCAGCTGATAGTCACTAGCTATGCAAGGGGAGATAAATGATACCATAATTATAGTTGTTATTCAATACGCAAAATTGATGCAGTGATTAACAGCTCTGATTACATAAGCTGGAATTTGCAATTACATTATTAAATAGTGTTCCTTTTAAAAGTACAAGTTATTCCTCTAGAATTTGGTATTAATCGGTCAATGTAATACCATAATTATTGACGAGAAGATTATAACTAATTAAATAAAGAAATTATAATAACATAAATAAATAATTGCCACAAATAATTTCCGTACATTACATCAATGTATAATATATTAATCTTAAGCTGAAAGATTTATCCGAATAAAAAGGTATTTAACCAGTCATGTGAAGCAGAGTCATTAGTGACAGCGTTAGCATAAGGATTCTTGGAACGTAGTTTAGAGTTAAGTTTAGTACATTTGAACAGTCACGTAGGAAGAAATTCTGAAAAAGAGAAGTGAAAAGTATTTCTGAGGTTTAGCCAGGCCTCTATAACAAGAAGGAACACACGCACATGTTAGAGTTCAGTATTGGGGTGCATATAAGGGGACCTAGGGAGGGGGGCAAAATGTAAACTGAGCTTAAATAATAAAGCCGTGCAATCTAAATCAGAAAGTTACTCTAATACCATCACTTGTACTTAGTGATCGTCGATCGCCACCCTGGATACTTGTCACTTACTCGAGTGATTTTTATAGCACTCAGTGACGCGCCAGTGTAAGTAAGATTTGGCGGCTATCGCGAAGAATCTTGCCGGTAAGCATTTTAATGACTCACGGCAAGTAACGCTTCTAGTTTCTTTTATTGCGGAAGCAGTTATTTCAAACTTTAAAATTGATACTGAAGAAGATAGCAGATGTGATAATTAACTGTTATAGTTTCGAGTGCTACATTCGTTTCGTTCTTTATATTTAACTGGAGCAGCTGGCACAAGAGACAACAAAACGAGCTACGAGATAGACAACATCAAAAGCAGGGAGAAAGGCATAAAAATTGTCACATCATCGAGGCAACACACACAGACAAGCTGCTTCAAACGGAAGATTTAGCCCTACTTCCAAAGTTAAGAAGTCTTTCGTCTTCAGATTTTCTAGCTTGTTCCAGTAAATAGGCTGGGATCTCATCTGATGGAGATTTCTATTCTCAAACAAGGACTGAGGCAGGGATACTTATTATAATTATTGATGGGACGATGCCACTATTTCTCGATACTTAATACTCCATACACATACTGTACCGTATGCTGATTCCGAAATTGTTCCTTTTTTACATTCTTCATTTGGCATGCATTTTTACTTTCCCTACTATGTATATTAAGTAGGGGAAGTATTGTATTCCACCCAAAAATTAGATACCGAGATTTCACCTGAAATATACGTTTTGAGATCCCCAGAATCCAGAAAAAGCATTTTTGGAAACATGTCTGAGTGTGTGTGTCTGTCTGCCTGTGAATAGCATAACTCAGAAACGAACAGTCGGATAAACACCAAACTTGATATTTAGGTTCAGTATCTTTCAGAAATGCGACACGAAGGTTTTCAAGAAAATCCCCCCACCCCGGATTACCCTTTACATGGAACATTTTTCGAAAATTTTAATTTTACAAAAATGACTGGATTTTGATTAAAATATCATATGCTTAAGATATTTTTATGACAAATGAAATGTATGTCTCAAATTTTCTGGGAATGTCTCCAAAAGTGTTCTTCATTGTGAACGACTTTTGCATAACTGGTAAACCATAAGAGATACACAAAATTGTACTACACAAAAATTGTAGATTGCGTTACAATACACAATTTATGTCATATACATTTTTGTTGTTGAATGAACCATTTTCGAGATATTGCTTGTTATGCCCTTAAATTTTCCAATACTTATACTTTTTCTCAAATGGATATTCGTTACTCTTTTTTTTTTGTAATGCAAAGAAAATGCAATACTCCACATAGCAACCAGCCCTTAAAATATTTGACTATCGCTTAAAGCTTACCAATTCCCCTTGCATCTACAAGAAAATTAGCAATAAGATTAACATCTCGATATCTCGATTAACATGAAGCATATGGAGAATAAACGTTTGTAAAAATAGTTTGTAGAAGAGTAGAGAAAGTCATGTGAGTGTACCACATCAGATTTTTTTATCTTAATAATGTCACAAGTTATATATCCTCTATTTTAGTCAAGGCTAAATAATAATAATAACAATAATACTATAATAATGATTTATTTGTTTCCTTTATAATTTTACTGTATTTTGTGCTGAAAAACTTCTTTCGAAGTATTTTCTACCCATATAAAAGCCTAATACTAGCACCTCTTCTTTATTCTGCAAACTTGAAAATATAAACTAATACACATTTTACATGAAACTCAACAACCAAAAACAACAAATATTTCCATGCGCTGTATTACCTCACGTCTTGAGTTCTGATTTGTTTCTTTGTATTCACAGATTATGGTTACCAGAGTAGGACATGTAATGGCTGAGAGTGAGTCACAAGCTAGGAAACGGGATTTAGGTCATCAGCTAAATCAGCTTCACAACTCAGTTAACACTGCATATTATGGTCATGAGTACTTCTACTACCCCCACTCCCATTATTTTGCATGTTTCCATTTGGACACTAGGGTCTATGGAAGGATGCATTCACCTACAGGAAACGCAGTCAAGGTTTATAACGAACTATGGTCCCACAACTCTTTAGGGGCGCGTGCGAGGCCATAATGTGAACTCTGTCATTCCTTATATACCATAAATTTAAACTCAGGAATGCAAAAATTAAAAATTTAAAAGTATCTAAGGTTATTTCAAAGTATTGGACATACTTCGATATTACTGAGTATCGAGCGCATCCAGATATCGACACTATCGAGCTCCCATCTCTAATTATAACGGTATTATTTATATAACTTATTGCACTTTACAGTCAAATAAACATCCTTCAAGCTTAAAGATAAAACTGCTCTGGTGATTTAATTTATGAAAAACAGCTAAAACTAGAAGTATTTGTAACTACTTTGAAGGATTAGAATAATCTGAACAAATCAGAAAAGATAATTTTAGCTTTCAGGAAAAATAAGGTTGTAAGGTTATGCCCTTGTGGCATAAATGCTTGTGTATGTGTTTCAGTGATAAAAGTAATAGAACTAATGTTTATTTAATGATGTTTAAAACAAGTTACAAAGTTGTTTTAAAATTACACTTAATACCTTTGCCCGTATCAGCGAACCTTCAAAATGGTTATAATTCCGACTAAATTTAAAATATAGGAGATAAATAAAAACCAACGTTTACAAGAGTAATTAAAAATGTTGGAAAAACCGCTGTATACAACCGCTACAAATTTTGTGTGTAAGAAAATTTGTCGCCACAGTGCAAATTTAATGCAAATAGTTATAGTATAGGTGCTGGTTATGCAACGTAGGGGGACACCTCGCGCACAGCAGCATACTTAGTTATATCCCCATGAAGAAGGGATGAAGTGAACGAGGCTGTAGGCCACAGGCAGAAAGTCTACAGAGACGCGCGGAAGTCTCCTGCAGTTCCAGGTTTGAACATTCGTCCCACTGCTGGAGCTGCCTAGAGAGGGCGATACCAAGCAGCCCTCTGGTGTCACGTGCAATATTCTTTCCTTTGAAAAAGCATCCGTGCTATCTTTCCGGTACCGCCATACTCCACGAATCCTAGAAGTACGTCTGAAAGGTGAGAAGGAAACGGAATGAAATGGAAATAATGGAAAGGAAATCGCGGTAGATGAGAAATCACCCCAGCATTTGCTCACCTACCGGGAAAACCACGAAAAATCCAGGGTCATTCTGGGCGGTCGAATTCGAAAGCTCCAGAATGGGGCCGCAGAGGTTAACGAGGAATTAAAAATACATTGTTTTTTATGGATGTTCTTTAACTGCTGTGGTTCTTAGCGTCCCATTCTATATTGGGTGTGGAAGAGCGGTAATTTTGCTCAGAGGTCTCTTTATCAGGCTTGATGTTCTTTCACGTGCCCTAAATCTACGACACGGCCACCGGCTTTACTTCCCTTCCGAAGGAAGACATGCTAAGGATTTTTACACCCGAAAAAATTCACCGCCTTCCGCCGGTGAACCTGCGATCTCGGCTACCCCTAGACGACGGAGGACGACAAGCGGTAGAATTAAGTGTTCATATAAAAAGGCTCCTAAATGGAAAATAATCTGTATATGTTACGATTATCGCGCTATTTGTTAAAATATCCAAATAATGATATTTCTCGATGTTTATTTCAATAATTACTTCTGCTAAAAGTACTGCACATGAAAACTATATGCACGCATTTAAAATCTTAATTTTACAATGATAATAGCACTCACTATTCGATTAGACAACGACAGGTATAGTATACTAGACAGGTGGACAATCAAAGCCTCCTACATTCATACCTTTGATTACTAGACTGATAGTATTTCATCGTAATGTACTGCAACAATTACAATTCAGACATGGCATGCTTTGGTCGTCAAAATATTGCTAATATAAGAGCAGAGAAGACAAGTTTAATCCCTGAAAGTACGAAGAAGAACAAGAATATGAACCAATTTTCGGAATTCTGTGCAGTGAGAAATTACAAAATTGACGACTCAATTAGTGACGAAGAGATTGCTTCTTTCTACAGAACTGGGTGCCACTAAACTACAACGCCTTCGTTTTTTTACCAAGGCCGCAGAACGCGTGAATGCGTGCTCCGCACACAGTCTACTATACTGCGAGGTTTTCCGTTCCGTAACTCCCGCGTTATTTACTCACAAGTGTTAGTAACATATCTACATGTAATGAGTACTAACCTTGTTATAAGTGTTGTTAAAAGTGTTGTCCATCTGCTCGAAGACATTCTTGACATCGTCGGATGAAATTATCATTTACACGCATAAGTTCTTCTTGCGTAATGTTTATAATTTCGGCTTTTAATTGTCCTTAAGCTCGTCTATGTTGTGGAGATTGTTTCTATAAACTTTATTTTTTAGCCTTTAGAGATCCCGTTGTTCTAAATTCATTTACCAAACATCTCACAGTATCTTTACACGATGGATGACCAGAAAATTGCTGCTGAAGTTGTCTACACGCCTGCCTACATGTTTCAGTTTTCCCGTAGGCATCGTACATAAAAATACGCTGTTCAGGCGTGAATTTGTTAGCAGGCATTTCCGTGGATTAGAAAGAGAATAACATTTCTAAGGAAATCACACACAACACACGTATTATCGAAACACTTCACAACACGAAGACAAAGCAACGACTGAAACAGCTCACAGCTGATAAACGTACCCTTGACACCTCCTGCGCCGCTGTTACGCAGTGGATTAATGCCGAGGTCACTGCCGTCTCGGTCGTAAACCGGTTCTGGCCTCGGCATAAAACGAAAGTACTGTTTGTAAGTTTATAATAAATCAAATTTCCCTGTTATTATCAAGCCAAGTAGCTTGTGAAAGCAGTTTTACATGACAATTTCATTTTGGTTTTAAACTCGTACACCTTTCCATAAGTTAATTGTTACTCGATCTTTAGTCTCGAAATAACCAATACGAAAAGAAGAAGCATTCCTTAATCTCAATCAAAATGTCAGAAAACTATCAGCAATTGTGCTACTACTGTTGATAGTAATAGTTCTGAAATCTAAAGAAGTGCGTTCACTTCCCTATTTGACAAAGCAGGTGCAACCGCTACGGAGACCGCAAGAGACAAATGGTTGACGACACATGTTTTACCCCGGCAACATACAGCATTTTCAGTTAGGCTATAGGCTATAAATAACGGCATTTCTGGTGGATTTTGTGTTGTTCCCACCCTCGCACGCCTGGCACCGTTACTGAATATTTTGTCGTCACAGGTCGATATTAGAGAGAACGTTGGCTCATCGCCATAGTGTTCGAGAAGCCCTGATTAAGGCCAAAAAACAGAGCATCCATTATCTTGCCTTGGAGATAATTTCATATAAGACTGATAAATGGTTCTTATCGGTTCCAAGACTTTACCTGCAAGCAACGCAGAGTCTGTTTGCCATATGTAAGAGTGTTACGAAGTCTACTCTGAGCGTGTTGCACAATGAGCGCGAAAAGAAAATCTCCCTGCACCTCGCGTCTACGTCACATTATTTATCGTTGTACGTGACCTTGCAAAGCCATGTCCATTTCATTGGTTGCTTTAGGCCACGGAGCTAGGGTGCACAATTCTTCTGCTAAATAGTTGCACCAACAATCACAACAAAGGTTACAAAATGACGTAGAAACGAAATAAGTGTTTAGGCTCTCGATCGTATTGTCTAAAAGAGAGTGAGTGCATTCAGTTTGTCATACAGACCTCTTATCGTGATTGGTAGCCCATGCTTTATCAGCTAGTGCAGGACACTCCTTTGAAAGCGTTAAAAGCTAAGGGGAAAACTTAATGAGCGCCCAGGTTAGCGAAATGTAGAATGTGTATGTGGGAGAAATTTTCAGGAAATGCAAATTAAAGTTTGAATGGCATTCATTAAATACATAGCAACGCAGCATTTTATAACAAAAATAAACAGAACTGTATTCTCAAAGTGGTATCAATGTTTTTGCTGCATAGAAGCAAACATAACTAAATAATAAATAAATAAGGCATGTTTCCCCTCTAATTGAAACTATAAATGCGTAATATACCTAATCATAGGAGTACAACAGGATTATAGATAAAAGTATAACCCAATTTTATTGCCATAATATATATGTCATATTCGGTAAACAATATACATATACATATTTATCTCTAGTTTCTAAACACAGTCAATTAAAACAAAAGAGTAATTTGCATTTAGTAAACGAACTATTTATTATAAAAACACTTTTATGCATTGCCGTTGTAATCGCCGTAAGAGTGCGACCAGTCTCCCACATACCCAGGATACGTCCACGAGTAATTTCGCAAGGAATACGGCATGACTGGTTCTAAGACAATAAACATGTTTTGGTTTCAATAATACCAGAAAAAGAAAAGGCATCATCCTCCCCTCTTTTCCCCCTTATTGGTGTATTATCAAGCCAGCACACTCTGGGAGAGGTAAGGTGAAAGACGCCTCAAAAGACCCCAGAAAACGATATAAAATCCGTCGAAGATTTTCTTTGGCGCTCTGTGTACGTGTATGCATTTGGGTGATTTTGCGGCATGTTAAAGGGGTCTGTAACGTAATGAGAATACTTCATTTTGATATTACAAAGAGTATAGCGATTAACACTTGCCAAGTGATTCGTAGCGATCCGTCAGCTGGCGAAGTTTATTTTGCAGCTTACATTTGGACACATTTTTGCTGTATTTTCCTGTAAGGAGGGATTCTTGCAGTCAAATACATCTCCAAGCAAATACTAGATGAACTATAGCCGCACGTGCTTTGTTATCAAAGTATACCTTTTTGCTGTTAAGCCCCATTCACAATAAAAGGTAAGCGCAGACGCAGCATAAACGCAAAACTTTGCGTCCATGTTATATAATGGAAGCATTCACATACGCAAATAACGCAATGTGTAATGCAATAGATATATTGGAAACTTCAAGCTTTATGCTTGCGTAGCATGCACAGAAGAAGAATTCTAGATTTGTTTCTCCATGCACTGCCAGCTTCTAAACAGCACTCGATCGCGATGTGAAAATTTTTAAAATAGGATAGGGCTAGATACGTGGGAGACTTAGAATTTCAGCATACGCAGATCTTTTATGCTATGCCCCTGACGGGGCGCCCCGGGTCGGGGGATGAGGTGAGAGGAGAGAGAGGGCGGCCGGATCAGAGGAACGACAGGCAGAGGCCAAGGTCCCTACCATTTACAGATTTGAACTCTCCGGGTGCTGGCTGGTGCAGAAGGCTCCCCTGCCCCCTTAAATTTACACATGCCCTAGAGTCCGGAACTCGGAGACGAAGGTTTCCTTAGAGAATTCTTTTTCCCCGTCAACACGCCAAGACCTCCCGCCGACACTTACAACCCTGAAAGAGACCAAGCAGATGAAGGGTGAAGTGAAATGAGAATGGAGATGAAATGGAGGGACAGGAAATTCGGGGGATGTAATATTCCTTCCCAGCATTCGCCTAGGGACCCGGAGAAACCCCGGAAACAACCCATGGGTCAGGAAGGTCGGCCACAGGAAACGAACCTACGACCCCCCGAACTATATACATACCACCTGAGCCATCCCACTCGGTATGCAAGACTTTACGCCATCTACTGTACCACCATGGTATGCCACTTTAAATGCTTATGCCTGGTGCTGCTCTGCTGTGCGCTTTGTACGTGCTATTTATTTATATAGATGGATGAATTTTCATATTGGATACCATTGGTTATGTTATTCAATTTGAAACTCGTAGACGCTAGGAAGATTTCTGCATACAATTAACGGATCTAGTTCTTGCGTTACGCCTACGGCTACATTGTGAATGGAATTGCCTTATGTTGCGTTATGGTAACGTCGCGCAACGGTAACTGCACATCAAACATTTCTACCTGGTTTCTGGTCATATGGAAACCACACCAAAAGTTTCTACCTGGTTTGTGATCATACAGAAACTACACATTATTTTCTGCATCAGTTATGGTTATATGGAAAATACAAGCCTGTCGCCCGGCAGCCGAGATGGAGCGCAGTTTTACTTCCCAAAGCGGTCGCCCGGCACTACAGCTTCAGTATTACTCATTGCGTAATATAACCTTGGTTCCATTGTGCAGTAGTTTTCAATATGGACGATATTAATAACAGTGAAAGTGAGCAGGGAAATTTTGTGTAGGTTTGTTGTTATATACCGGTGAGGCCAAAAAGGTTTTGCAGCTAGACATTAAATTTAGTTACCCCGGTATAAACATTGGGGGACGTAGCGTCAGTGGCAACCAAGAGATACCAGGAACTCTTAAGTAGGCGTGGGATATTTATAACATAACACATAAATTCAAATTTAGCTCTGGTTTATTATAAAGTTACTTTGGTGCCGTTACATTATTTCCAAAAGGTTACAGACAAACATTGCTCCGCGCACACACACGGCAAACACTAGACTGACGCTACTCACTGACCCATGCTATCAGACAAAGAGGCTCGTTCCTCAACTTGCCTTCGCCCCCCCCCCTGACTAGGAGGTGGAGGGAAATGCCGCGTTGGACGAGAATTAAGAGTCACAAACGAAATAATTAGTTCAACAATGTCATTCTACACAGCAATAATGTGTCTGACGCGACAATACACACACATACGCTACAATATGAGAACTGAAAATTTAAAAAGGCAAGGAGTTGAAAACCTATGAAGTATCGTGGAAGAGTTTTAAAAATCTTTAACTAGTTTTCACTAGTATTTTGATGTTTAACTGTATTATTACGTGGGCGATTAAATTCGCTTCTAATAGTCTACAGCTATACTGCAAAGTACACCAAGGAAGATTTATGTTTGTCAAGAAAGTTCATGGTAGTGCTCAGCAACCGCTGGGCTTCTGTAACACTCCGGCTACACAAGGCTGCAGAATCACTATACACCACTTGTAAGCAGATTTAATGAAATTTTGGCTTAAGCAATATAAATCCCACATTTTTATAGATGTGCAGTTTCCGAGTAGGATTAATCCTTCTGAATCAGTGTGGAGTATCCGGATGGAATTAGTGAGACTGTTTCTGGATCAAAATGTGCAGTTTCTGCATACCCGTTAATGTTACGTCTTCCTTGTGAATGTGTCCTGACATACTTTGCGCACCCAGCGACCGCGAGGTCGTAACTCGGTGCTCAAGAAGTTCCTACTAAGAGACGTGCAGACTTTGCAAAGGAAGGTGATATCTTAGGGGTTTAAATGAAGGGAAGTACAATTATCACAACTATCACAGTGCATAGGGCATTTATTGTCCTCCCTTTATTTAAAAAAAATGCTTATTAACTTCTCTTCCACGCATTCAATGTGTAGGCTAAAGTTGGAAAGGTAGAATTACAAAATTCAATGCCAAAGCTAATTTGAACCATGGATCTTTGGCTTACCGTGTAGTTGCTGTAAGCAACTGAGCTACTGTGGCAACATGCAGCCACAGGAGTAGTTCTCCAGCTGACTCATATTTTTCTCGGTAAGCCAGAAGGCGTTCTCAAATTCATTTGGAGATAACATAATCCAATGAAGGCTTACAATTGATTAGAACAGACGGTATGTTAAACCGAGGATCCGTGTTTCAAATACCGGCTACGGAGTTAATTTTTACTTTCTCTACCACTTATCTAGTAGGCAGAGAAGGCATTGCATTCCACCAAAAATTTGATATCGAGATTTCACGTGGAAATACGTGTTTTGAGGTCACTTGAATCTAAATAAAGCATTTTTATAAAAATGTCCGCGCGCGCACGCGTGTGTGTGCGTGTGTGTCAGTTCTTAAACATTTGACTAACGCTGTTTCCTTTGTATCTATAACAAAATGTGCAATGCAGATAATTCTGCAAACGTTTATTTGGATTAAAATGTAGTAGATAGTAAAATAAGCTTTAGTAAGACTAACATGTTAAAATGAGACGACTGAGAAATACAATGCCAGAGCCTGAATTTGAACTGCGGATCTCAGCTCAGCCCTGTTGCTCTAATTACTGAGCTACCATGGCAACAAGCCGGTGCGACATTAAATGCCCCAACTGATTCGCATTTTTTCCGGTAAACCACAAGGAGATCGCAAATTGTTTTGAGATGACATCACCCAATGGCGACTTACAATGTTGTAAGTACTTTAAGTCCCGAGCTTCATAGTTTCAACCACTATTAGGTCAATTAATGGAGTTAATTGTTGTTTCACACAAGCCGTGTGTTGGACAAGGTTATAAAGATAGAAGCAGAGACTGAAAAATTCAACGCATAGCCGGATTTAAACCTCGGATTTCCCGGTATCCGTCCGGTTGCTCTAACCACTGAGCTACCATTGTCGGAATTTGAACCACGGATCTTCGGTTTACCGTGCCACTGCTCTAACCAACTGAGTTACCATGGCAACATGCCTGCACAGGATAAATTCTCCAACTGATTTACATTTTTTCCAACAAGCCACGAACGTTCTCAAATTCAGTTTCAGATAACATAACTTGATGATGACTTACAATTGATTAGAACAGCACATGGTAAACAAAAGAGCTGTGGTTGAAATCCCGGCTACGGAGCTAATTTTTTCAGATTGCTTCTACCTTTCCAACATTATCCTACACACGACATGCGAGGAATAAGAATTAATTATGGCCGAATGATGTAATATTAGTTAACTATGAAGCCCGGGACTTAAAGTACTTGCCAAATTGTTAGTCAAATATGTCAGCTGGAGAATTCAATGTCGTGCCGGCATCTTGCTATGGTAGCTCAGCTACTTAGACATTAGGGAGAAGATCCGTGATTCAAATCCGGCTATGGCATTGGATTTTTCGGTCTGATTCTACCTTCCCATGAAGTTAATTAATATTACTCCTCCCAAGATGAGGAGAAATTACGACTAAGTGTGTGTCAACATCGTACAAAGCCCTTTGGAAGATAAAGTATGTGTTAACCTGCATTAGGTAAAACGTTATTCAGTTTGACTCTATTGCATTGGATGCCTTTCCAAGTATGGAACTGAGGCATGCAAGCAATTAAACTAGACAAGAGAATCCAATATGTTGGGATCAGAGAAAGGTAAGTATTTCCAAACGAAAGCGATTAGACTCCTCTCTAAAATAACATTCTTTATGTTATTTTGTGTTGGAATTTTTAGTATAAGCTTCTGTATTTTCCCCCGCTTCGATTAAAAATAAATTTAAAAAGTTATCTCATTAAAATGAAATGCTGTAGGTACGTAAAGAAACGAAAGGAATGAACTGGATATTAAAAAGGATCACCTTTTATGAAGCAGAATAGAGAAGATGAAAGAGGAGAAAAGAGCAACAGATTTGCCGGAACGAGGTTAGACTCATCTTCGTGTTACTGTCGGCGGAAAAAAGGAGAAAAACTAAATTCCTTGAACGTTTTCGGCCTTTCACGGTGAAATGAGGTTACATTGTAAATTGTGGAGACCGTTACATTACGTGCAAGATAACTAAAACATTAGCCGGAATCTATAAAGTTTTGGCAAATATACACTGGCTCCTTCCATTTATTTGGATTTATGTTCCTTTTATATCATCCGTTATATCCACAGTTTCAAATCTACTTCTTTCACGTTTATTTTTACTGTTCTTGTCGATATAAGGCTAATAAAACATAATACATGAATACGACATAAAGTTACAGGTTTATTATTCCCTAATGGTTTTAATGACAGTTCAAATTATTTGCTTCTGTTGCATGAACATCAAGTCTTCTTCTATAAATGTTAATCGCAGTTAACATGAAGCAGATAGAGGAATAAGCTTTTGTAAGAATAGCTTCTTGAGGAATGGGTGCAGAAAGTCATGTGAATGTAGTGCATCAGAATTTCATTTTCTATACCACGTATATAGCAGCAGGTATCGCATATCACTCAAAATTTTGATACAGATATTTCAGCTTGAATACATGTTTTGAGGCCCCTGAATAAAAAAAGCATTTTTAGAAAAAGGTCCGTGTGTGTCTTTGTATCTGTGAACGCATAACTCAAAAATGAAAAGTAAAAAAGAAGCAAGCTTAGTATTTAGGCTCAGTACGTTCCAAAAACATAATAAAATGTTCAAGAAAACCTCTCTACTCTCAACTACTCTTTACATGGAACATTTTACGAAACTTTGATTTTCTAAAAAATGGTTGTAACGATATTGATTAAAATACCATATATGAAAGCTACATGCAAATAAAAAGTATATCTTGAATTCTAAGGCAATAGTCTATGAAGTCCCTTTCATTGGGAAGGAATCTTAAATAACTGGAAACTTTAAGCGATAGAGAAAAATATATTACACAAAAAAAATGTAGACGTCTTTAAGGCACACGATTTATTTCAAATACTTTTTTGTGGTATAAGACATTTATGAGAATCCCTTATTAATAGTTCGAATTGTTCATTGATTTTTCATTCTCTTAAACATTCATTTGTTTCTAGCTATGTCATGGCAACAGTATGGAATATTAAGGCCAGCATATAACATCCAGTTCTTAAACATTTGATTATCGCTGTTTCCATTGTACCTGTAACAAAATGTGTAATGTAGAGCTACTCCTGCAAAGATTTATTTGTAGTATATAGAAAAATCTGATGTGTTACATTCACATGACTTTCTCCACTCTTGTACAAACTATTTTTACAAACTCTTGTTCTCCATCTATTTCATATTAATTGAGATAAACATTTGCAGAAACGATCTTTTGACATGCAAAGAGAATTAGATTTTACGCATAGCGACCAGTTCTAAAAATATTTGAATATCGCTTAAGGCCTACTATGTTCCCCTTGTTTTGTAATTGCAAGGGCAATATAGAAACGCAGTAGCCTTTAAGCATCGACATATATCTTAATAGCTGGTTGCTAAGTGCAGCACCATTCTGTTTGCCACAGACTAATACTCTTTGCATATCCAAGACAAAAAAATGAATAACGAATTCCCATTTGAGAAAATAAGTATTGAAAATTTTAAGGGAATAACAAGCAATATCTCAAAAATGGTTCACTCAACAAAAACAATGTATATGACATAAATTGTGTATTTTAACGCTATCTACATTTTTGTGTAGTAAAATTTTGTCTATCTCTTATGGTTTACCAGTTATGTAAAAGTCGTTCAGAATAAGAATACTTTTGGAGACATTCCCAGAAAATTCGAGAGATACATTTCATTTGTCATGAAAATATCTTAAACATATGATATTTTAATCAAAATCGTTAGAGCCATTTTTGAGAAAATTAAAATTTTCGAAAAATAATCCATGTAAAGGGTAATCTGGGGTGGAGGGATTTTCTTGAAAACTTTCGTGTCGCATCTCTGGAAGATACTGAACCTAAATACCAAGTTTGGTGTTTATCCGACTGTTCGTTTCTGAGTTATGCTGTTCAAAGACACACAGACACACACACGGACATGTTTCTAAAAATCTGATGTGTTACACTCACATGACTTTCTCTACTCTTTTACAAACTATTTTTACAAACGCTTATTCTCCATCTACTTCATGGTAATCGAGATAAACATTTTTAGACTCTATCTTATTGCTAATTTTCTTGTAGTTGTAAGGGGAATATACATTTACAAGGGCAATATAGAAATACAGTAGCCTTTAAGCATATACATATCTCTTAATAGCTGGTTGCTAGGTGCAGCACCATTCCCTTTGCCACAGATTAATATTCTTTGCATATAAAGACAAAAAATGAATAACGAATTCCCTTTTAAGAAAATAATTATTGAAAAATTTAAGAGAATATCAAGCAATATTTCGAAAATGGTTCACTCAACAAAAAGAATGTATATGACAAAGTGTGTATTTTAACGCGATCTACATTTTTTGTGTAATAAAATTTTCTCTATCTCTTACGGTTTACCGGTTATGCAAAAGTTGTTCACAATGAAGAACACTTTTGGAGACATTCCCAGAAAATTCAAGATATATGTTTTATTTGTCATGAAAATATCTTAAACATATGATATTTTAATCAAGATCGTTAGAGCCGTTTTTGAGAAAATTAAAATTTTCGAAAAATCTTCCATGTAAAGGTATCCTGGGGTGGGGGGATTTTCTTGAAAACCTTCGTGTCGCATCCCTGCAAGATACTGAACCTAAATACCAATTTTGATGTTTATCCGACTGTTCGTTTTGAGTTATGCTGTTCACAGACAGACACACAGACAGACACACACACGGACATGTTTCCAAAAATGCTTTTTTTGGATTCAGGGGATCTCAAAACATGTATTTCCGGTGAAATCTCTGTATCGAATTTTTGAGTGGAATACAATACTTCCCCTACTTACTATACGTAGTAGAGAAAGTAAAAGTGCTTTTTTTGGATTCAGGGGGTCCCAAAACATGTATTTCCCGTGAAATCTCGGTATCGAATTTTTGGGTGGAATACAATGCTTCCCCTAATTACTATACGTAGTAGAGAAAGTAAAAATAAGTTTTAATAAAAATAGTTTGTATACTCACTAATAAAGATAGAGGGTAAAGGTAGTCATGAGAATGTAGCACATCAGAAATTTCTTTCTGATACAAAGAGAACGAAATTTCAAAGCCGTCATATTGCGAACATATTTAAAAGAATTGACTATCGCTTAAGCCTACTGTACTCACAACGAAATGTAAACCATTTCTGCAAATTTTAATCCGGATTAACATAAACCAGACAGAAGAATTAGCTTTCATTGAATAGTTTATAGAGGTGGTTAGAGAAAATAAAGCAGCGCAACACTCCCGTATTGAGAATCACATAACTCACCCGCATTTCCATAATTATTTTATTGCGTAGCTACCACAAATACATATATTTTAATATACTTTATAAACCAAAGTAACACTGTAGATAACACATTTTTATGCATTTATCACAGTTATTTACACCTTTTTTCATGATAAACAAAGTTGTTCACATTCATCATACCCGAGGCATTATGTGAACATTGCTTCTGCAGCCAGCATACTTCAGGATTTAGGTCCCTAAGCCGCAAAGCGTGGACTAGGGTTCAGGGCCAAAAGTCACAAAATGCAGCCGAGAGTTGAGCGCCCTAAGCCGCAAAACGCAGCAGAGGGTTGAGGGCCCTAAGTCACAAAGCGCAGCCGAGAGTTGAGCGCTCTAAGCCGCAAAGTCCAGCAGAGGGTTAAGGGCCCTAAGTCACAAAGCGCAGCCGGGAATTGAGCGCTCTAAGTCACAAAGTGCAGCCGAGGGTTGAGCGCCCTAAGCCGTAAAGCGCAGCAGAGGGTTGAGCGCCCTAAGCCGTAAAGCGCAGCAGAGGGTTGAACGCCCTAAGCTGTAAAGCGCAGCAGAGGGTTGAGCGCCCTAAGCCGTAAAGCGCAGCAGAGGGTTGAACGCCCTAAGCCGTAAAGCGCAGCAGAGGTTTGAGAGCCCTAAGTCACAAAGTGCAGCCGAGAGTTGAACGCCCTAAGCCGTAAAGCGCAGCAGAGGGTTGAACGCCCTAAGCCGTAAAGCGCATCAGAGGGTTGAACGCCCTAAGCCGTAAAGCGCAGCAGACGGTTGAACGTCCTAAGCCGTAAAGCGCAGCAGAGGGTTGAACGCCCTAAACCGTAAAGCGCAGCAGACGGTTGAACGTCCTCAGCCGTAAAGCGCAGCAGAGGTTTGAGGGCCCTAAGTCACAAAGCGCAGCAGAGGGTTGAGCGCCCTAAGCCGTAAAGCGCAGCAGAGGGTTGAACGCCCTAAGCCGTAAAGTGCATCAGACGGTTGAACGCCCTAAGCCGTAAAGCGCAGCAGACGGTTGAACGCCCTAAGCCGTAAAGCGCAGCAGAGGGTTGAGGGCCCTAAGGTGCAAAGCGCAGCCAAGAGATGTTTTTAAGTAAATAAGGCCGAACGACGATAGAGCACAGCGATGGGATCTATAAAGCTACATTACTTTCATAACTTTCGCAACGTTTTGAAATGTTGGCGACAATGATTTAGCGACCTTTTGCCGATTGTTTCCTCTCAAAATGGCGCTAGTTTATCGTATATTAGTGTTGTCGCGAGGGGTGGGTTAGATGATCGGGCAACATCTAATGCTTAACTCCTTCCCTTTTATTCTGGTGCGCGCTCTCCTCGATTTAATATTTTTTGTATATACGGGAGTAGTACTATAATGTATATTTAACACATCAGATTTCTTTTATTAATGATTAAAAAATAATTTGATTCTAATGCATATAATAAAAGGTAAGACCTACACCTCATTCGGCAACAAAACCATCAGGTATGTATGTAGTTGCTACAAAAAGCGATGCTGACAGTGGACTATTATGATATTATTACATATATTGTCTTTAGCACTACAAAAGTGTCGTGTTCAATCAGTTCGTGTAATCAATGTGTATCGATTCTGTTGCTTTCTCATTTCATTATCCTTTTTCACAGCTTCACCGAAGGACAGGATAGAACAGGTCTAGAGATAATTACATAGCATCCATCACCTTTTTCATTGATTTAGTATGATCTCACAATTGAATGACTGTAACGTGGAACATGTGACTGTTTAGATAACAAATTCATGGTACAAGAAGATGTACAAAGGTTTAAGAAATATTTTCTAAATGAAAATTAATATCTTTCCTCCCTCTACAGCACTGAGTCCGTAAGATATGGAAATATTTTATTAATATAACATGTAAATTACTTTTTATGTAGATTACAGAAAATTTCTTGCAGAAGAGCAGATAAACTCATCTCTGCTACAAACAGAATTCATACATATGATATCAATAAAAGGAATTTTAGAACAATTGTTGTCAACACTAGTAAAACGTCAAAGAACATTAAAACTGACAGATTAGCATGTGTAATAGTTTCGGTAGTATTGTGACATAAAGGCCACTTAGCCCAAACCAGAGTTATTTTTTCCAGAGCTTATGAGATGGGGAAGTAGCACAGGGTTACCTTCGAGAGAGTTTATGACTTGTACCATTTCTTGTTTCTCGAATCATTCAACTTGTGAAACGTAAAAATCTACCCCTGGTGTGATAACTATTGTCCACTGAAACCAATTAGAATTATCTCCCTTTCTCCCAAAGGACGTAAAATCGGGATGATATGTGGCAAGGAATTCTGGAATTATTACCAACAAGAACAGTTCTCTACCACATTTTATTAATTCGTAGCAAACAATGAGCAATGGCAATGAATTATTTAAATTTGCTAATAGCATTTTGTTTTCACAAGATTCAAATTAAAGCTTGCATTTAAGAATTTTAACATTATAGTTAGATTTCAGCATTAAAACTTTAAGTTTAATGCTGCAAGTTTCTTTTTGATTGAAAGTTTGAATTCAATAAATACGAATAGATTTTCTGTCTCGTTAAAGATCGCCGTAAAACAGTGTGTTATTTATCACGAACCAGAGCCAAAGTGCATTCCATTTCTGGGCGACAATGGGGTATACTTCACCGGCACAAAGATTAACTTCAGAGAATTACTCAACCAAATAGCGGTGTGCTAAATTTGGAAAATGTCCGATAATGTCCGTGCCTAACCACTTAGTCACCTAGCCGTCATCAAGTCGCCTCGCTGGTGCTTAAATGTGCTTTGTCCTGCCTTATTTTCCCGGAAGACACCAGTCAGGACGCCGACCGTTGGCGCTGCTATCGCCACCGTCCGCCAAAAGGCCAATTAGGTGACTTGCAGCATGATGACTTTATCCAAGAAGTCACCCTGACGTTATAAGGAAGAGGTAGCCAAGCATGCTATCACCACTAACACTGCTATTACCAGGATGGAACATGTTATATAGTAGGACATGTAGAGCAGAGGGATACAATCTGGAAAGGTGGTGAAAGGGTCACACTATTAAACATATAATTCTGCTTCCAAGAGAGACTTTAATCTTTCTAATAACGAATCTAAACTATATTGCAAGAGGTAAATAATTAGATAGATTCTGGTTCTATCTGGTAGACGGAAGAAGTATAGCGTTCCGTATTCGTCGTGCCTAGGGCCTAGGTCGAAGCTAGCCCAAAATAAATGTAAGGAGGTTACGGTCATAGAGATATGCTGGGCAAGTGATAAGCCGAGCCCCAGCCATCAAAAACTCTAAATTTAAATACCCGAGAAGTTTACTGACTAGTGCTTTAGCTAGTACTGACGTATGAAGGTGTCAGCATGTTTTGTAGTATCCATCCACGTGTTGAACATGAGGTGATCGTTCCTCTAAAAATCATATCACCAAATCCCTGCTTACATAAGTATCCGTTAATGGCCCTCAAGAATTCTAAGGCCAATTCCACGGATTTACTTAAATAAATTTTGTCCTGAATATCTCGAACTTAATAAAATTATATTTATCATACTCTTGTAAAACTATAACCGCCACAATAAACATAATATATTCCGCTTCGTGGCCACAAGAAAACCCGTCAATTAATGACATTTAAACCTTTTAAAAGCGACATTAGCGTGTCATAGGCATAGGTCAAACCCAGAAGTTGTTTGTACGATCGCATTTGGTCGCTGCAAAGTCAATCCTTCGCTATTTTTGTCCTAAATCAAATGGAACTTTTTCTTTTCATTAATGAAAACTTATTTGATCTTCACAAATGGACAAATTAGAGATAAAACATGAGGTTATATTCTAAGTCTATTGGTCACCAATTAGGACACACTAATTCCATCATTCATCTGCGAGAAACACTTCCCAGCCTGATTGTGAGGTAGAGGTGATTCAACGGAAGAGGACAGCTGGCGCGCTGCGACCTGCACGGATCTATTGTGGCAACCTCTTCCTAGGAGGAAGGGATGAGATGAAGGAACCACAGGAGACTGCATATCGTAAGCAAATAGGCCACCGAGATGCGCGGAAGTTCCTAACGTTTCCAAGTTCGCAGAACCCTTCCACTGCTGAGTCACCGAGAGAGAGTGAAGAACGACCCACGAATCAATCAGCCCTCTTGTGTCCACGGGGAATACTCTTTCCATTCAATATGCTCCGCGCCATCTGTCCGGTACCTCTCTATACGCGCCACGATACCTAGAAGAAGACCTGAAAGATGAGAAGGAAACGGAATGAAAGGGAAATGATGGAAACGAAATCCTAGTACAGAAAAAACCACGCAGTATTCACCTGCCGAAACCGGGAAAACCACGAAAAACCCATGGGTCAGTGCGGGCAATCGCCGCGAATCGAACCCGAGATCTCCTGAATGAGACCGGCCACCTCGCAGAGTGATTCTGAGGTAAAACGAGAGATATCGTTCAGATCTAGATAAAATATAAAGCGAAACTAAGAAAATGCAATAAGTTTGACATTTTGGGTTTGGTTAATTTTTAAAACCTATTTTATGACAGCAATTTATTAAAATGCATTTTTAAATAATTGTTTTGTCTTTAATTTTTCCGCAGTATGCCACGTCCGAAGGTTAGTGCGTAATTTCAGAATAACGTGTAATTGTTTGTCACTTAATGCACGCTCGTCACCACTGGTGTTGCTGATAGCACAGTGGTTATTTATCGCAGCTACCTTTAACAAATACTAATGTTGTATATAAAATATTACAATATTTTAGGATATTTATTCTTCAACACTAATATAGGTATGATTTGTCGTTCCATCATCAAACGTTTTCCTCCATATTCTCCTGGATCTTCCCATGCATTTTCTTCCTATTCGTCTGTTTATCATATGTTTTGCCAGCCTTGTGTCCTGCATTCCTTATACATGCGTTTCCATTGTTACTTATAAAAATCTATCAATTTCTCATTAACATTAATGATGTTTAATTCTTTACGTTATCCCAGAAATTTCACTTTTGAAATCTATATTTTAGTTTCTTGCTTTTATGTTGTTGTCCATAATTCGCTCCGTAGGATAACACAGGTATATTTTTACTTTCTCTACTAGTAGGGGAAGTATTGTATTCCACCCAAAAATTCGATACCAAGATTTTACCGGAAATACATGTTTTGAGGCCCCCTGAATCCAAAAAAAGCATTTTTGGAAACATGTCCGTGTGTGTGTGTGTGAGAGTGTGTGTGTGTGTGTGTGTGTGTGTGTGTGTGAACAGCATAACTCAGAAACGAACAGTCGGATAAACACCAAACTTGGTATTTAGGTTCAGTATCTTCCAGAGATGCGCAAGAAGGTTTTCAGGAAAATCTTCCCGCCCCAGATTACCCTTTACATGGAACATTTTTCGAAAATTTTAATTTTCTCAAAAACGACTTTAACATTTTGATTAAAATATCATATGTTTAAGATATTTTCATGAGAAATGAAATATATATCTGGAATTTTCTGGGAATGTCTACAGAAGTATTCTTCATTGTGAACGACTTTTGCATAACTGGTAAACCATAAGAGATAGGCAAAATTTTACTACACAAAAAATGTAGATCGAATTAAAATAGACAATTTATGTAATCTACATTTTTGTTGTTGAGTGAACCATCTTCGAGATATTGCTTGTTATTCCCTTAAATTTTCCAATACTTATACTTTTTTTCAAATTCGTTATTCATTTTTTTGTCCTCGTAATACAAAGAGAATGGAATACTCCACATAGCAACCAGCTCTTAAATATTTGACTATAGCTTAAAGCCTACCAATTCCCTTACATCTACAAGAAAATTAGCAATAAGATTAACATCTCGATATCTCGATTAACATGAAGCATATGGGGAATAAGCGTCTGTAAAAATAGTTTGTACAAGAGTAGAAAAGTCATGTGAGTGTAACACATAAGATTTTTTATGTCCTGGACATGCAAAGAGCGCTTAAAGGATATGACTATTGCTTAAAACCTACCATATTCCCCTTGCATCTACAAGAAAATTAGCAATAGGATGAACATTTCGATTAACATGAAGCATATGGAGAATAAGCGTTTGTAAAAATAGTTTGTACAAGAGTAGAGAAAGTCATCAGATTTTTTTATCATTTCTTAAAGTATGTTTAATAGTGTCACAAATACTTTCAAACTTGCTCTATTTAATTATATAAGTAACATAATTTCCTTCTTCTTCTTTCTCTATTTAACCTCCTCTTATGTAGGACGTATACCCCCAGGACTTACAAGCGGGTGCCTCGGATCAGAGGCCCGTCAAGGAGCAGACACTCATGGATCAGACAGAATATCCAGGATGGGTGATCAGCCCGATGCCTGGTATGGGAGCAAGGAAGTAGATGAAACGAAATGATGGTGAAATGGATGAAAAAGGTGATGATGGAGCATTTGGTGGAATGAATGGCGGGGGAAACCGCATGCGGGTCCCCGGGATTGAACCCGGGCCACCTCGGTTAGAGGCGAGCGGTCTAACCACTCGGCCACGGCGCCGCCCCACATAATTTCCTTAATAATTAAAATTATTCACTTGCTATAAAGATTTATAACGTATTATTATTTTATTCCTATTGGTTTCTTGCCTGGAAATGTCGTTAAATTTGTTTAAAGACTGAATAATGTACGGAAAATTTGTTACCCTGAATAAAGCCACGTCGTCAGCACGTAGTTATATATTTAAGTATTTTTTTGAAATATTTTAAAAACAGACTTACTAATTTTTTGCATTTCCTCATTAGATCTTCAGTATAAATATTAAAAATTTGGGTCGTACACCTTGATTTACAGATGTTTCCTGATAAAACATCTCAGGATACATATTTATAGGATAATAGGATCTTAAGATTCAAAATTTTAGGAGTATGAAGCCAGAATTCTGTGTGAATATCTAGGACTTGCTTCATAACATATAGTCGACTCCCTCAAAGAAAGTTGGCCGGTTTTGGGAAGAGTGGCTGCAAATGTATGTTGTTCCATGAATTTATATTAGTTCATATTTGGGTGCCACCAAGTGTAGAAAAGCATTACATTTCCGTAGATGTACCCTTAGGTAAGAGTAAACAGAAAGTACATCAAGAATAGCAATTTTTGGTAGTCACTAAAGAAAGGCAATGATTTGTTCACTTCGAATTACCATATAATTTCTTTCTTTGTTTTTTTTCCCTCCCCTTTCTCTTTCTTGCTGTTCTCCCGTTTATCCAAATGAAAGACTAAAGAATGACTTCCCTTCATAAATTTTAAGCTATTGTGCAATTCTCTTGGGTCTTCGCAGAAACATCGTTTCTTTCTTGTTTCCGTTCCAAGGAGGAATGTTTCATTACGGTAGCTTTGTTCGTATTCCACAGGACCGTAAACGAGCAGCATTCTGCAAAATTCCCTTCAGAGAACACCACATCTACCTTCAATGTTGTCCGTAGCTATCTATGCCTTACTCTCTACTCATAGACATGCGCGCTCATTTACCTCGTTGTCTCATTTTTTTGCTAAAAGTGCACTGTGTGTTCTTGATGTCTCTAGATCATTATTTCTACGGCTCTTGTACACTAATGATGGCAAAATAGGAAGCAAGAGAACCCCGTTCTGTATCCCTTCCTTTGGAATTACTTGGGGAGAGGAAGAACTGATATCAGTTAAAAATACCTTATCACGATTTTAAAGAAATTGCATGTTTTGAGATCCCTGAGACCAAAATAACGTTTTCATATAAAGATAACGCATGCGTGATCACATGTGTGTGCGCGTGTGAACATTTTAACTCAAAATCGAAAGGACAGATACACACAACAAGCTTTGTATTTAAGCCATCCTTTAAGGATGTAATATAAAGGTTTTCATACAATACTATTACCATATCTGCCACATACCTAGTAAAACCCAAAAGGAAGACCCAAGATTTTATTGAAAATGCATGTTTTGAAGTCTCCTGAATTCAGAAAGATAAATGTCCGAATTTAGACAAAAAGCACTTAAGTTCAGTAACTTCCAAAGATGCTATACGAAATTTAAAAAAAAAATATCCCGTTCAAAACTACGTTTTATATGGAACAAATTTTCAATATCTTTTATTTTTTCAATAACGGCTCTAAGAATTATGTTTAATACCTATAGCAAATATTTAAGATGTTTTCGTAAAAATATAGTGTATCTTGAAATTTCTGGGAATGGCCTATGAAGTCCTCTTCATTTGGAAGTGATTTTATATAATTTTATGTATTTGAGAAACCATAGCAAATGACAAAGACGAAAAATGTAGATATGGTTAAAAACACAATTTATTTAAAATAACGTTTTTGTAGAATCAACCATTTCCAAAATATCCGGCATTACCTGGTTTAAATTTTGAGCACTTTTAAACTTTTTTAAGTACTGGTGCTATTCAGTGGTTTCTCACGATGCTATGGACAGAGTTTGACCTGTATATAAGGAACATTTCTTAAACGCTTGACTATTCTTTGTTCCTACAACGAAATGTGTAATTAAATTGTTTATGCCTATGTTTGCCTCAGTTAGGATAGGAGGGAAACTTACCACCTCGACCTACGCAGATCTATTGAAGGTACCTAGGCCCCCAGGATGAAGGGATCAGGTGAGAGGAGACAGATGGCGGCCGGACGGGACGACAGGTAAAGAACACGGTCCCTACCATTTATAGATTTGAATTGCTGGCTGGTGCATCTTGTCCCCCTCCCCAAGGCTCACACATCCCCTGGAGGGTCTGGGACCCGAAGACCTCTCACAGTTCGGTTTTCATAGAGCATTCTTTTCCCCTGACATGCACTCGCCGAGACCTCCCGCCGACACTTGCAACCCTGAAAGAAACTAAGCGGATGAAAGGTGAAGCGAAATAGAATGGAGATGAAATGGAGGGACAGACAATTCGGGGATGTATTGATCCTTCCCAGTATTTGCCTGGCAACTCGGAGAAACCCCCGAAAAACCTCATGGGTCAGGAAGATCGATTACGAGAATCCAACACACGACTTCCCGAATGCAAGCCACAGACGTAACCGCCTGAGCCATTCCACTCAGTTAACTTAATTAACTTAAAGTAGATTACAGAATAAAGTTTTTTTTTCCAGAAAGCTTTGTAACCTCTGTATAAGGATAAACGATACTGAGTAGAGACATTTATGAGAGTGTAACATAGAAGACTTTTTGTCTTGCATTTTCTCTAGATGGATGATACGTCATTCTTCATTAGTACTGGACTGTAGAGTGTGCTTCAGATGCATAAAGCATCGTACTGTGTTGCCTAAAATAATAAATGCTTTGGAGAACAGGACTTGTTTGGCTGGCCCCGTAGCTAAGTCGGTAGATCACCTGCCGGTAGGTCCCATGTTCGATTCCAGGATGGTGGTAGGAATTTTTCTCTAGCCAAGATGATTACCTATCCTTCACAGAGTCTCGAAGTCTGAATGAGAGTGTGAATGTGCGTGTGAACTAAAGATTAAAACCCAAAAAGTGCAAGAAGCTCAACGACGAGAGAATACGAGTTAACACCATTGCCTTTAGGCAATGAATTCTAAAGGAAAAGCCCGCCGATAAGACGAATGTAGCTAAAAAGGCGGGGTATAAATGGAGCTAAAAAAAGTATTGGAGTATTCTATTGAAGGTGAAAACTGCCATTCGATATGAAAAGCGGTATTAGTGGAGCAGATAGTCCTGCCGACATAATCTGATTCTCCATACCACCTAACACCTCTCCGCTTTAGGTGACAAAACTTAACTGAAGCAAAATGTATGTAACCGAGAAAACTGAAAGTTATACCAAAACTTGCAATAGGAAAATAACAGCACTTGCTATTGTTCAACGAATACCAAATTATCCTATTTTTAGGGGCAGCAATTTAGGAAATTACTTCAAAGTTTTGAGAACTTATTTTTCGCTCTCGGGTTTCTACATCCCAAAAGTATTAATGCCATACTTCATTATGGATATGCATACAGAATATTAATGCGTCCCGGGTTCGATCTCCAGCGATATTCCACTCTCATCCATGGGATTTTCGTGGTTTCTCCGGTTCAGCAGGGGAAAGCAACGACTTCCATGTACCCATCATCTTCCTCATTGTCATGTTTCAGGAGTAGGGTCAAGCGACGGTGCTCGGTAGGTTGCGGCTGGACGATAGGACCTGCCTACGAATGGGCCATAGCTTATGAGGCTTTTGAGTGGGTCTGGGCGGACTTGAATGCGTTATAACTGGAAACGTTAGTGACCCCTTCCATGCTTACACCCGTCGTCCTCGAGATCTTGCCGCCCTTCGGGTCTCTCCCCTTATCTCTTTCTCCCAGAAGTTACAGTAGGAGCAAAAAGCGGCGG
This sequence comes from Deroplatys truncata, assembly GCA_030765065.1. Taxonomy (NCBI): domain Eukaryota; kingdom Metazoa; phylum Arthropoda; class Insecta; order Mantodea; family Mantidae; genus Deroplatys; species Deroplatys truncata. Next base: position 157,850,371 of record CM060979.1, read on the forward strand.
TGGCATCTTCTTTTCACCGTACTGTATCACATGAATGTATTTTAAAACATGCGTTTTTTGTATTAGGTAAAAATAAGAGGAATAAACATGCATTAGTTTTATGCTTTTATTACAAGTTATTCCATTTATTTTATATTATTTGGGAGAAGCCATGTGCTTTTGTTGGTTAACTGATTAATATTTTATCAATAGATGGCATCTATTACGTTTTCAAGTATATTACTTTTCATCTAATATTAACAGAACTGGGATCAGAGAAACGTATCTATAGAATTAAGGATATTATTGTATCCTAAGAACAAAATACTCCTAATTTACAAACAAATAAATAAATGTTTTAACATATTATTTGAAAACGAATTGTGGACAAAACCCTTATTGTTTAAAAGCCCTTTGAGAGTACTGCTCGAATATAAAAAATCTGATACTATAATGTCCAACCTTAAAATGGGCAAAGACATTAAAATTTGGGAGCATAGCGAGAGGAAGGGTTGGTGAGCAACTCTGTATAGCAAGACACAATTAACAAAAACAATAACATAAAACTAATATAACAAACGACTAGAGACAATGAAAGTGAGCAAGCAAGTCATTTCAGAATTAAGTATTTGAGAAAGGTCAGTTTCTGGTTACCTAGTACCTTAGAGCAGATGTTACGCTGGATGCCGTACCCGAAGGTGGACAGCGCCTCCGGCCGTACCTGGGGTTGTTCCTTTCAAAATTGCCATGCCCATAGATTTATGGAAGGCTTTTTATATTATAGCTACACGCCTCCACACAGGACATGGTCATATATGGAGAGATAACCTCTACTCTATGAGTTGGCATCAACAACCGACATAATACCACAGGAAATGACTAGTGCTAAATGACGACTCACTGTATATCGTGGGTTGCACCATGTGAAGTAAGAATGCAAGAAATAAGCTTCACATGAGCCAAATTCTAAAGAAAACTCATTTTTAGGAAAATAATTTAACTTAACTTGACCCTACATTACATACATTCACATGAGTATGGCCCTAATTGGCCCTAATTGTAGGTTCCTGGTTTAAAAAAGTTAAGATTGACCCTAAAATGACCATCACAGCATCCTCCAAATAAAACACGCCTAATGGCATTTACTTTCCCCCATAATATTAAGCAACTTTTATTCAAGACATTTCTTTCTACAACGCTTAGTTGAGGATATATTGTGCAGTCTCAACTTAAATGGTCCACCCTGTATACTGATTATTTAAATGCATAATGAAGAAGCATAAGGAATATAACTAGCAATCAGTAAAGTCCTCGGTAAAACTAAACTGGAGTTGGTTAATTTAAATGAACAGCGGAGCATCCATTAATAAGTTAAAATAAAATAAATCGCAATAATGTAAAAACAAACAGTATTATTTACTGTTAGTGTACAACAACAGCTTCATTAAAGCAGACGAGTAAAGTTCGCAATGTTGAGTTACTCTCCAGGTGATTAAGAAATACATAAAGTTTATAACGACTAGACATCATAACTAATAACCTACCAGATATACTGTATGCACAACATTCACAGTTCTATCAAATCGTTTTCAAGAACTGTCTCAATGAATTTATGTTTGCATCATCTAGTGGAAAATTTGCTAAACAAACATCCGTCTCGTAGACAGCTAGACAAAATTATCACATTAATTAAACGAGTACACATTTACTCGGCAAATTTACAGCGTTGTACATAAGTATCAAAGATGTCTAGACACGCAAGTGTCAACATAGAAAGTTAATTTAGTATGAACATCTGCCCAGAAGGAAATGAAAGTTTTAGCATATTTGACAAGGAAATTGTTACTAAAAAATCTGATGTATTACACTCACACGACTTTTTCTACTCTTGTACAAACTATTTTCACAAATGCTTATTCTCCATCTATTTCATGTTAATCGATATAAACGTTTGCAGGAAATAGCTTATGGCTTTAAGCGATAGTCAAATCTTTTAAGAGCTGATTGCTATGTGGCGCATTCCATTCTCTTTGCATGTCCAGGACATAAAAAAAAAGAATAACGATTTTCCATTTGAGAAAAAGTATAAATATTGGAAATTCAAACAAATAACAACGAATACCTCGGAAATCGTTCGCATGACAAGAAAATGTGTGTGCATAAATTTAGTGTTTTAACGAGATTATGCAATTATGCCAAAGTCATTCGGAATGAAGAGGACTTTTTGGGACATTCCCACAAAATCCAAGATATACGTTTCGTTTGCCATGAAAATAACTTAAACAAAGCTATATTTTAATCAAAATTGTTTGTCACTTTTTGAGAAAATAAAAAACTTTGAAAAATGTTCCACGTAAAGAGTAGTGTGGTGTGGAGGACTTTCTTGAAAATATTCGTGTTGCATGTTTGGAAGCTACTAAACTATATACCAAGTTTGGTATTTATTCGACTTTTCGTTTTTGAGTTATGCTATTCATAGACAGACACACACATGGACATCTTTCCAAAAATGCTTTATTTGGATTCAGGGCATCCTAAAACATACATTTCCGGTGAAATCCCGGTATAGAATTTTTGAGTGGAATGTAATACTTCCCCTACTTACTACACTTAGTAGAAAAAGTAAAAATTGACTTATATTAAGCAAATTATTCTTAAGATCAGTGGAAAAAGTACTTTCTGTTCTGTAGGTAGGTGAAAAAAGAAAGCAAACAAATGTCATGTGATACATGATACATAGAGTATAATTTTCTTTTGTACACATCTATAAACTATTCCTTGAGAAAGCTTATTTTTCAATCTTTTTCATATTAATCGAGATACACATTTGAAGAAATGGTTTTATTACACATTTCGTTGTAGATACAAGGAGGATACAGGAAGCAGGATACACAGTCAGATGGTCAAAAGCGGATCGTATATGCTGGCCTTGAAATTCCACACTCCTTCCATGACATTGAGAGAAACAGCAGAATAACAACACTTAAAAAACACAAAGTATTGAAGAATACGATACAAAAGTAACAGATATCTAAAAAATACGTGATACCAAATAAGTTATTTGAAAGAAATTCTGTTTTAAAGAGGTCTACATCTTTTAGTCTATTAGTTTGCATCTATCCCTTATGTTTACCAGCTATACTAACCTATGGAAAATTCCTTCCAAATGAATGGCTTCATTCCCAGAGAATTTAAGGCATACATTTTATTTGTTATTAAATATCATAAATGTATTACGTTTTATTCAAAATGGTTAACCATTTTAAAGAAAAATAAAACTATCGAAAATCTTTCCATATAAAGAATTGTATAGAGTGGTGTAGCGGGAAAACGTTGGACGTGTTTTGTAGCGGCAAATCGTTGTTCCTCTTGGCTGATGCCCTCTGCTGCAATGTTCTGGTCTTCTCCGGCTACCTCTGTTCAGCGGCTGATGATTTCTCCCTTCATAATAAACTACCTATCTAACTAATTTCACTGATCTCGGGGTTTTTGTAGGTAAGACAAATTAAAATACACTGTATTTCCCTTAAAATGTGGTTTATTATCAAATAAATAGTTATGGGTGATTAGCTTTTCCCATCTGTAACAACTCCCACCATAATAAATTAGAAGCCCAATCTAACTTCACGTGTTTCCCACCCATATACACACACGTGCATCCGTCGTCCACAGAGTATCACTGAGTGTCGAAGAGATTCTATAAGAGAGTGAAAATCTGGGGCATTCTTCCCCCCTTTATACCCAAACCTAGTGACGCTCACCTTCGCGCCTTAGAATGTAACGATAGTTGTAATTGGTCCTCAGACCGCGTTACTTTATTATGTATGAAAATATTCTGCTCCAAAACTTTTCGCACACGCGTCCTAGTGACGCGCCACGAAGCAAATTCCATATCTCTATATCGTTTCTTTCTATATCAGTCCCTTTCTATTTCTTGTCATTGCTTCAAGTTCCTTGCTCATTAGCTTAGTGAAAGGTGTACTTCTACCTAGAATTACCTTTTACCTGGAATTAGCTAGCTCGCCCGTTCCTTACTCATCAAAGCTACAATCTGCTTTGTACATCTCTTGGCTGCTAAATATTCTAACTTCTTTCTTGCTGAATTATATTATTATGTACAATTCTTGTTTGATATTGATTTATATGTCTATTATTATATGGGTATATATGTGTGCGGTAATCCCCTTTCAGTGGGGAGATTTTCTTGAAAATCGTGTTGTCCCATATTTATAATATACTGCAGTTAAATACCAACTTTGATGTTTTACTCGCGAGGTCACTCGCGATGTCATGGAAACGGTGTGAAATTTTAAGGCCAGCATATAGCGTCCAGTTGTAAAACATTTTACTATCACTGTTCTCTTTGTATCTATAACGAAATATGTAATGTAGCTGTTTCTGCAAAGATTATCTCCATTTAAACTAAGTACTTAGAAAAATAAGCTTTCATAATAATAGTTGTATGTTCACTAATAAATGATAAGAGGATAGAGAAAATCATAGGAAGGTAATATATCCCATTTTTTCATATTTTTATGTATTAAAGTATGTCTGATTAAAGTTATTTTGAATTGCTGGAATGATGGATAATTTTTTTATTTAGGAATTATCTATTATTCAGTAGTTTTCTTACAACCCATTCATAACCTTATTTCTCCACAAATCCCTATCTCTGCATCTTCATTTGTTAGTCCTCTAGATGCCATACTTTTTCGGATACTTCATCCATCCGTTGTTCTCTTGGTCTTCCCCTTCCTCCCTTTCCTTCAGCTTCCCATTCTAATCATTCTTACTGTTCTATCGTTTCGCATTCTTTTCAATCGGTCGGACCATTTTAATCTTTTCTCTTCTATTAGTTCCAATAATGAAATTCATTGCTTCTTAAATTTTACATTACAACCATAAAAATAATCAAAAGTGTAGTAAGACCAGCTACCGTTACAATCATTTTTATGCCACTAGGCATTCACGATTACCTTTTTATTTTATCCAAATTTAAGTCCAGTATTTTTTAAATATTAATTCCCTTGATTCTTACGAGCTAACGACTGGTAATTTTTATCACTTACTTTATCAACGATTGAAAGTTACTCAGTCTTCTGTTTACTACAAAATGCGTGTTAGAGTGAAATTATGTATCTAAGAAATCTGATTTGTTACACTGACATGAAATTCTCCGCTCTTGTAAAACTATTTTTACAAACGCTTATTCTGCATCTACTTCATGTTAATTGAGATAAACATTTGCAGAAACAGAGAAAAAGTGTAAGGATTGAAAAATTCAAACAAACAAAAAGGAATATGCCGGAAATGCTTCACTCCACTAATATATAGACATATATACATAAATCCTGTGCTTCAACGAGATCGACATTTCTTGTGTAGAACAATTTTGTCTCTTACGGTTTACCAGTTATACAAAAGCCATTCAGAAAGAATAGGACTTTTTTGAACATTCCCAGAAAATTAAAAATATGCATTTTATTTGTCATGAAATTATCTTAAGTATAAAATATTTTAATCAAAATCATTAGAGCCATCTTTGAGAAAATCAAAATTTTCGAAAAATGTTCCATGTAAAGGGTAGCCTGGGGTTGGGGAATTTTATTGAAAATCTTCGTGTCGCATCCTTAGAAGATACCAAAGTCAAATACCAAGTTTGTTATTTATCCGAATTTTCGTTTTTTAGTTATGCTGTTCACAGACGGAACTTTTTCTAAAATCGCTTTTTGGATTCAGGAGGCCCCAAAACATGCATTTATGATGAAATCTCAGTACAGAATATTTGGGTGGAACGCAATACGTCGCCTACCTACTATACCTAGTATAGAAATTAGAAAAAGCATGTCTATAAAATAACACAGGCCAACGGTGAGCAAATTGTTTTATCAATTTGTCATATTCTTGTGGTTTATAGTGTGCTGAATCCGAATATGACAATAAAACAGCTGCAACACTCACAACGTTTTTATATTTCAAAACTAAATATTTACAGAAATTAAATTTGTGGCAAATTCGAATGTATTTTGAAGTAGGTAGAAATGAGTTTAAATTAAGAGGACAGTGGTTACATTGACCTGTATTATATATATGGACAGTTATAGACTCTTATATAGACTCTTCTAAAACCAGTTTAAATGCTGTTTTATTATACAACGGTAACACTTATGCATCATTACCTGTTGCTCATTTTTATATAGGAAGGGAGGTTATGGAAACCTTGATACGGTTTTACATAAAGTAAACTATTCCGCTCATGTTTAGAAGATATGTGGCAATTTGAATGTGTTATGCATGCTCCTTGGCCGGCAAAGTGGCTTTGCTAAATTCCCATACTTCTTATGTGAGTGGAACAGTAGGGCAAAAGGTCAACATTCGTTTAGAAAAAATTGGCCTGCAAGAAAAGTTTTAAAGCCTGGAGAGAAGAACATTGTGCGCCAGAACCTCGTGGATCCGGATAAACATTCTACTGGCACCTCTACACATCAAATTAGGCCCAATGCAGCAGTTCGTGAAAGCCTTACCCAAAGATGGGCAATGTTACAAGTTCTCTGCGAGAAGTTTCCTCATTTATTAAAAGCAAAATTGAAAGAAGACGTGTTTGTTGGATCTGATATCCAAAAACAGATATTCGATTCAAACTTTGAATAAAAAATGAGTCAATGAGAGGGAGGCTTGGGTATAATTCAAGGAGATTGTTACCAAGTTCTTGGGCAATAAAAGGACCCAGTATGTTTCTATTGTAGCGAACATGGGGGATAAGCATAAACTTGTGGAAACGTTTTTTTACAGACGCTTATTCTCCATCTACTTCATGTTAATAGAGATAAACATTTGCGAAAATGTCTTATTGCTAATTTTCTTGTAGAAAGAATGAGGTAGGCTGGGGAAACGTAGGTCAGAATCGGTAACAAAAACCAAAAATTTTATTGTCCCACTTGATAGTACTATGCTTCTAGAATAACCAAAAAGAATTTAGTTCAAAATTCCAACTGAAAATGCCATTTAAAAATTAAATTCCCAATGGTTACCCCCCTTTTCTGTAGAGTTTTCAACGACAATATTTTCTACGTTTCTGACATGAGTTTCTCCTGAATCACCGTAGTATATAGAAGGCTCTGCCAGCCAGCTGTGCGCATACAGTTTGTTTTGTATTTTTAATTCAAAATAGTGGAGTAAATGTTAAATTGCATTTATGGTTGAGGGGTGTGTTATTAGAAGATGGCAAACCATTGGAAGGACTTCATCGCCTAACTAAAAAGGAAATAAATAATTTGCAAGTTTATTATGGCAAAGCCATAAGAGATGATAATGACAGTGTGGAAAATATGCAAAACGCTGTGAGGACTATATACTTCCACAAATTGTCCACAGATGAACATGTTCTTTGTCCAGACAGTGCATCATCATGGTGGTGTGGATTCAGGAGGGCTAAGTATACTCATGAAGAATACAAACATGTGCATAGTCTACCTGAGCCTGTATTACTTACAATAAAGCCAGTATTTAGAGCATTAGATGATCCTGCATTGCTGAAAAAGTGCCTTCATGGTGGCACTCAGAATATCAAGGAAAGTTTATATAATTTAATTTGGAAACGGTGCCCTAAAACAAGATTTGTGTCCAAAACTGTGGTTCAAATTGGGGCATATGATACAGTTCTTGTTTTCAATGATGAAAATATAGGAAGAATCAAAGTTCTTCAGGGGCTTGGTATGGAACCTGGGCCATTTACAAAAACATTTTTGCAAGACATTGACAAGCAGCGCATAGAATCCGCAGAGGCCGCATTGCATAAACTACACCAGCATGCCAGACAGGATAGGAGAGAGAAAAGGAATCAGGAAAAAGATCAGGAGGAGCATGCTGATTATGGTTATGGGCACTTAGGATAATTGGGTACTGTAACACAATATTTTATCTTTGGTCTTCGTTTTCCGAAACTTTCATTTTTCAGTGTTTATGTACCTTTTTCTCAGAAACCGCTGGAGATAAATGCATGAAATTTTGCACACTTATGTAACATAATAAGATACACATAGGCTTGCAATAGAATTCCAATATTGGCTTTATTCTATTATTTTCATTATAAAATGATGTGTTTTGCAATCCTAGGTTTCTTTCAATAATTATTTTTTTTAAAAAAAATTATGGGGAGAAATAAAACGAAATGGCTGCAAGTATAGTTGTACTGATATATTTAAAATTAGTAGATAAAATTTCAGAGTGCTGCATGGAGTAGTTTCCATAAAAAAGGTAATTAATGTAAGTGATGTCGTGAAAAACATAAAAATCTGTAGGTGGGTTACCAAACAAAAGTCAAAAACTTACAAAAATGACTGAGACACCAACTGATTATACGTACTAAGTGTGCAAATTTTCATAGCTCTAACTGCAATAGTTTATGAGATAAAAATAATTACCTATGCCTCTGCATTCTGACCTACGTCTCCCCTTAAGCGATAGTCAAATCTTTTAAGAGCTGGTTGCTATGTGGGGCATTCCATTCTCTTTGCATGTCCAGGACATAAAAAAACGAATAACGTTTAGGAAAATTGTATTCAAAAATTCAAACAAACAACAAGGAATATCTCGGAAATGGTTCACTCGACAAAAAAAATGTATGACATAAATTGTGTGTTTTAACGAGTTCTACATTTTTTGTGTAGTAAAATTGTGTCTTTCTCTTACGGTTTATCAGTTATGTGAAAGTCATTCAAAATGAAGAGGTCCTTTGAGGACATTCCCATAAAATTCAATATATACATTTCATTTGCCATAAAAGTATCTAAAACATACTATATTTTAATCAAAGTCGTTAGAGACATTTTTGAGAAAATAAACCTTTTCCAAAAATGTTCCATGTAAAGGGTAGTCTGGGCTGGGGGAGTTTCTTCATAATTTTCGTGTCGCATCTTTGAAAGATATTGAACCTAAATACCAGGTTTGGTATTTATCTGACTTGTCGTTTTTGAGTTATGCAGTTTACAAAAACACAGACACACATACGTACTTTTTCTAAAAGTGCCATTTTTGGATTGAAAACATGTATTTCCGGTGAAATATCGGTATCGAATTTTTGGGTGGAATACGATACTATCCCTACCTACTATACGTAGTAGAGAAAGTACAAATTTTGGATGTTTGATAAGCCTGAGGATTCACCATTTTAAACAGCCACCTTGATTTTTTTTTCCAGAACATTTTGGGGATGTGAATGAAGAGCAAGGTGAGTGTTTCCATCAAGATGTCGAAGTGATGGAAAGAAGGCATCAGGACCGCTGGAATACCACTATGATGGGAGATTACTGTTGGTCACTTCACCGAGAAGTTCAGCAAGCGACTACAGGAGAAAAATCTATACCAGAACTTTAAGGAGAAAAGAGAAAGGAAATATAAGTATAGTAACTGTACACATTGACGCAGTATTTTATATCACAACAATGTAAATGCCAGAGTGATTATAGTGTAAGTAAGCATTATTGTATGACATTGATTTGAGATGTTTGTTAATTATAAGCATTGTTAGGAAATAAGTTTACACGGCCTCACTGAAACTGACAATAAGAGCGGGTAACAATGAGCGAGGGGGTGAGTTGTTTGTCAATTATTAGAGACAAGCAAATGACGTCAGATTGACGCGCTTTTCTTAGAAATGGCGGGAATTTCTTCCTTAGAGCATATGTTTTCGTAATTTTGATTCGATATAAAAATAGACGCTAATGTTGGCGCGTTTTATTAACCAATAGCAGTTCGGTTATAATCTTTAGGCATATCGGGGTGTGGGAGTATAAAAAGCTAAAGCCAGAGGTAAGTATTACCCAGTTCAACAAAATCATCTACGCGTTACACGTCGCTGAATCCAACAGAATCATTCAGAAGTTAAACGTCGCTTAGTTCATCAGAATCGTTCGCGAGTTACACGTCCAATTCTACAGAATCTCTCGCGTCTTAAAGTTTGTTATAAATGTGAAACACGCGAATTAATAATGTGCAGTAAATAAGTGATTATAGTGATATTAGAAAATATAACAGTTTCAGTCTGGCGTGTATCAAGAGTCAATATGTGAAATTTATTAATTGTGACGGTAATAAAGGTGTAAAAACAAATGCTTTTATAAGTGTTATCTTTCAGTAACAAGTCCTTTCCGTTTACACACCCTGTTTAAGAGATTTGCTCGACTGAATAATAATAATAATAGCTAGCCGGAGGACAATGAACCCAAAATGCAAAATAGTGAAACAATAATAGGCGCTCAGAAATAGATAACACGACGAAGTGATCGCGACAAATTGGCTCCTATACGTGGGGCAGATAAACATGAATCATCTTCCAACTACCAACAAATATACGACTTCAACATGAGCCTATGTAATAGAAATATGTTCATGTTTAGGACTAAATAAAAGCTTTGTACATACAGTAACATTAATCTACACTGCCGTTTGTGAAAATTGCAACACCAAGAAAGAATTTCCCAAGTAACTCCAAACTTGGTGGAAGTGTAGAAAAGTGTGCAAGCAATAAGTGATTAGGTTTGCAGAGCAATAGCGTACACGTAGGCCGAGCAGAGCCCTCTCGTGTCGGTCCGACAAGGCCAGTGTTGCGCCAAGTGTAGTCAGTGCAGAGCTGTCAAAGAAGGTGGAAACAATAAAGTGGGTGCCAGTATGCCTCGTCGACGTCAAAGAGAGCCATATCGCATGTGAGTGAGTTCGAACGGGGCATAACGGTCGGTTTCCGGTAAGCGGGTTTGTCATCTCGTGACATTTCGACTCGTACAGGGTATGCTGCTACGACAGTGATGCTAGTGTGCAGTGGGTAGATGAAGATCGTACGCAGCGAAGCGCGGGTACTGGACCACGGAACATGACCACAGCATGGGAAAACAGTCATCTTGTCCGCATGGCCATAACGGACTGTACAGCTTCATCCACAGTGCACAGTGCTGGCTCGACGCTGGAGCACTGGATCAGGTATGAACTTGTCTGCATCAAAGGTTCGTTGCCGATTGCTGCACTTTGGACTGGCTGCATGCATGCCATTACGCCGGCTTTCATTGAACAGAAACCACAAGCTCCTCCGACTGCAATGGACACGTGAACACCACCGTCACTGGAGTGCTGAGTGGCAAAATGTAGTCTTTTCGGACGAGTCCCGCCTCAACATGTCCTACAGTGATGGCCAGATACGTGTCCAGCAATACCGTGGTGAGCGCAACCTGGAGGGCTGTATTGTTAAGCGGAATAGCGGACAAAGACCAGGTGTGATGTTTTGGGGCGCCATTGCTTACAACAACCGATCTCACTCCTACAAATTGAGGGCAGTTGGACAGCAAAAGGTACCTAACGGTGGTTGTAGAGCCTGAGGTACTTCCCCTGCTTCAGGCATCTCTACAGGCCACATTTCAACTGGACAATGCCTGGCCACATATTGCTCTTCTTCGAAGAGCTACGGGTACCATTGCTTCCCTGGCCTGCACGTTCACCTGACATGTCGGCCTTCGAACATGTCTGGGGTATGTTGGTTGGCACCTGGTGCGTCACGTCCTCCAGTAACCAGTGTCATGGATCTGTGGGCTCGAATACAAATTGCGTGGAGGGAAATCCCTCAGGAACTTATTCAGAACAGTTTTTGTTCAATGTTACGGCATATAGCAGCTCTAATTGCAGCGCATGGAGACCAGACCAAATACTGAATATTAGGGCTCAAAGGTCATGTATAGATTTGAAAATTTTATCATTTATTACTTGTGATGTACCTAGCCTGGTATTAAATTCATTGAATTGCTGCGTTTCCTTCTTGGTGTTACAATTTTCACAATTTTAAATTCCATTTATACCCCGCCTTTTACTGCATTTGACTTATTGGCGGCCTTTCTTTTGGAACTTATTGCCTATTGGCAAAGGTGTTACTCGTGTAACCCTTGTCGTTGGGTTTGTTGCCCTTTTGGTTTTTAATCATTAGGCCATACACACATTGACATTCTCATTCATACTTCCAGACTCTGGCGAGGATAGGTAATAATCTTGGCTAGAGAAAAATTCCCACCCCCATCCGGGAATCGAACCCGAGATTCCTGACATAATACACAGGTGGTCTACCGATTGAGCTACGGGGACAGCTGATATTATTTAAACTTCCAAAATTGCCAATTCGCCACACGATTTGGTTTAGACCGCTGTCGTTTGTGGCTCGCATTCTTCAAATGTCTTCAACTCGGCCAACTGGACGTAGGTTTTCCACTGTAAATGCTTCAGCGAAGTTTCCCATCGTCCCTTTGTTCATTTCACTTCCTTCTACAATGCCATCCCTAAGCTGGGCTGGTTACCAATCAAGGGTATACTGTGATCTAGAGCTCTTCGTCAGACGACGTACCCAGTGCTTAAGGGCCGGGAGGACGGAGATGCTAAAAGTGAAACAAAGGCCTAACTTTTTGTGCAGACGTTAACAGCAATGAAGAAGTGTGTGTACAATGTTTCACTAAAGTATTTACTTGCGTTTTGGGATATAAATTAATTTATATGAATGCTATTGATTCAAACTCAAATGCATCTCCTCTCAAGAAATTGAATGTTTTTGAAATAATATATTTTATAAATCTACAATAAATATCCTGATGAAATTTTTGATATAGTGCATCGACATTTTTAAAAAATAATTACCTTGCAAGCATGAAAATTTGCTAAAATGGCGTATCATAACGGAAACCATTTATCATAAAGGGAGATTTTAAAGTACTATCCGCGGGATGGCCCAGACGGCAACTCTGTGGCTAGCATTCGGCAGGTCCCGGGTTTAGCCCTCGGTGACCGCCCATTCCGGTCCACGGGTTTTTCGTGGTTTCGCCGGATCGAAAGGCGAATGCTAGGGTGGTTGATCTTCCACGACTCTCCTCTCTCTCATTTCCTGCATCCATCGTCATCCTTTGTAGCTGTTCCTCTTTGGTAGGACTCCACTACGTTGATGATGATGGATGCTGTATTATGTACTTGTAGGTCGTCTTGATGCCCGTACTCTTGAGATGTATCTGATGAACGTGTATCTGTATGCTTGTGTGTGTATTAGTATGTTGTAATTATTATTTTATAATTTGCCACAGCTGTTGTATTTGTGTCGGAGAGGGTATAGAGAATGTCAAAATATTTTGCACACACGTATTCTGTTAATTATTTCACTTGTATTTTAGATAAACCACATATGATATTCACAATTCACTATCAACGTTGTCATGTTAAAATATGTATAACTGGTGGACTTTAAATACGTAGTTTTAGCGTCTATTTAGAGACGAGCTTATACACGGCCTTCCTGCTCAAACATTGACAAGCTTCTGTTAGCGTTCCCTTCAACCGCTCTTCTTAACGTACATATTTGAATTATAGGCATGTATCAATGTACGTGATTGGTGTTACTATCCAATAACATCCAATAACAGTTTATGTTACATATATGTTTATAGACCCATCGTCTTAATTATGAATCCAAGGTTCGTGACATGCTTACATAGATACTACTGCATTTATCGTAATTTTATATTACTGGTTATACAGCTAAGAATGACCTTTCCCCATTATATGATATTTTATATGTTATAAAAGTTATTCCCTACCATGTGTACATTATGAATATATGTGCTTTTAAGATGCTGTCAATTATTATACCAACAATATGATGTAACTATACTTCATGTGTTATATTTATTTGTTGAGCCCCACGTTTTGGAGCCAATTTGAAGTGGTATACTTGTAATATTATTTATTTATTTAATTTGTTAAGCCCCACGTTGTGGTAGCCAATTTGCGACGGTCTCTTGTTAAGTTATTTATATTTAACATTTTTTCTAGCCCCACGTTTGGGAGCCAATTTGCGACCGTATTACTTATAATGTTTGTGTATGTGTGTTTACTCAACGTGGTGAAGCCATTTTGTGACGTGATTCTTTGTTAGGTTTGTAGCTCCATCTGGTGTTAGCAATTTGCGGCAGTATTAGTTTTTGTTTGAAAGAATGCTACTGTTATTTTATTTAATTTTGTTTCACTGTCCTCCGGCTAGCTATGATCTTTTTGGTCGAGCACATCTCTTTATACAGGTTGTGTAAACGGAAAGGAGTCTTTTATCCAAAGATAACACTGATGAAGGAATTTGTTTTACACTTTTATTGTCGAACACAGTCACTATCACATTTACACATTGATCTTGACACTCGCCAAACTGAAACCGTTATAACAACTTATTTACTGATCATTCTTAATTCGCGTACTTCAACTTTTTGTATAATTAACTTTACAACACTTTAGATTTTTCATAACTCTGCCACGCGTAACTTGTGAATCGATAGCCGACGTGTAATATTTCTGCTGAACTGACGGACTGAAGGCGACGTGTATCATACAAATATTTTCGACGAACTGACGGGGTCTATCTCTAACCTAGCCCTTTTATACTTCTACACCCCGATATGCCTAAAGATTATAACTGAGCTGCTATTGGCTAATAAAACGCGCCAACATTAGCGTCTATTTTTATATCCAATGAAAATTATGAATACATATGCTCTAGGTATAATGTTCCAGCAATTTCTACAGAAAAATGCGTCAACATTACGTAACTTCCTCGTCTCTAATAATGATAAACAGCTCACCCCCTCGCTGCATTATTGCACGCTATTATTGTCAGTTTCAGTAAGGCAGTATAAACTTACTTCTCAACAATAGTTACAATCAACAAACATCTCAAATCAATGTCACATAATAATGCATATTCATAATATAATCATTCTTTACATTTAAGTAATTTGTGATACAAATTACTGCATCAAATATTAGCAAAAAAAAGTACATAACAAGTAAAACCTAGAACAAAATATTAAGGAAAGGAGTTATTAATGTTTTGATGCTGAGAAGCTGTGAATTAGATATCTTATTACTTAATGAGTTATCGTATTAGTTTGTCCGTGGCTAATACTATATGTTGCTTCACCTTATCATCTGTTTCAAGGTTGTAAAACCAGGCGACGGTGTTCGGCGGGTTGCGGATGGACGGTGCTTGCATCGCTGTGGGGACTGCTCAGATAGGTCTTCGCCCGTAGTGGATTCCGCCCCGCGGACGCTGGAGGTTGGTTGATTGTGGGCAGGGCCGGAAGGCGTCCAATGCGTTCTACCTTGAAACGTTAGGGACTCCGTCCATGCTTGCGACCGTCGTCATCCGGATCTGGTCGCCTTTCGGGTCTCTTGCCCCATTCCTCCATCCCACTTTGAAGGCCGTTACGGTCTACTTGCGGTGCTCTGATACGACTTCGGGTGTCCCTCCTCCATATGCATCTTTACCTTCATCTTTAAAGCCATATCCCACTAATATTAAATTTGCCAAATTCAAGAGTCGTTATCTCACAAACTATCTAAGAAACCAGACTGAAAATTTACAGGCTGTAAAATGGGTTCACTGATGTACTTTTATTTCATAATTTTTTTTGTTAGGGAATACAGGATTTCTTCATGAATTATACTAGTGTGATATATGACCAATTATTTTTTAAACGACAGCATAGTTGATCGAGTACACAATTGTAACTATTTGGGCTGTAAAATACGTAGTTTCAAACAGTATGTCATTCAAAATAAAGTACAAAGATTTAATTATATATGTAGCACAAACAAACGAACACTATTAAACAAAAAAACAAGACACAATACTAAAATTAAAAAAAAGTGTTAGCAGTACCACGTATTTCTTTATGGATGTGAATGTTGGCCCCTAGCAAGAAAAGAAACCAGACAGATTGAAGTTGCTGAGAGGAGAGTTCTAAGAACGGTGGCGGGCTATAAAAGAATAGATAAAAGGAAAGCTGAAGACATCAGAAAAAAAAACTAAATATATACAATTTCAATGAAAGAATAGACGAACATCAAATAAACTGCTTCCAGCATGTACTCTGGTTTCCTGAAATAAGTAGGAAGATACCTTTCAGTTGGATGCTATTCATGGTACCAGAGCGGTGAAACGTATGGATCTCATAATTGGAATTACCTGGGTCAAATCCTTGGTGCATATGCTTCTTTATTATTAAAATTTTAAAGCTTTAAATATATGGCAATGCCGTATGTTTTCCATGCATAATAAATAATTAATTTAAGACATTCATGCGTAAAATACAAACAAATTACCCTCTTCATTTTCAAAACAAATCCATATTAGTAAGAATTCTAAAGTGAAAAACTAAACAACACATTTAATTGAATTAATATTGGATGTGAAAACTCTATGTCATTCTTCAGCTATGAATGGCGCTGGCATGATCATTCGTACGCACCTCAACGTAGCCTTGGAGTTATGCATGATGTGTTAGCAGTCATACTGACTTTTGCTATGACTGAGGACACACATAAAGACGAAGCTACATGGAGATCTCTCCTTACGTTAGTGAACGTTGCTAGAGGCTCTATGTCTCAGGCTGCAAGAGCACTTAAAGTCCCTTTATCTACGGCTACGAGGTGGGTGTGGTTATCCAGGGAAGGGATTGTTCGTCGTCGACTTGGTTCAGGTTGAAAATGTTTGTCCACTCCTCAGAAAGACTTTGCATTTCTAAAAGATGCAGAAAGCAATTGCTTCAAGCATGTATAAGAATTAGAAGTACATAATTCTAATTTCCCTGGGTCAAACCGCACAGCTTGCGTCATTTGACTACAGCAGAGCTCTTTGCTCGAAGGCAGCTAAGAAGCAATGTCTTACAAACGACTAGATATTATATTTATATTATCTCATATTTGCGGAAGCAAATGTCAACCATAACTGAAATAGGGCTATATTCAAAGACAAGTGACATTTCCATATACAAATGGGGGGCAAGTAGTTGTCTAGCGCTCCAGAGGAAAACGTTACGACGCAAAATACTAACACAAATGGATTCACAAGATCGCGTATCTATGTTGTGTTGGGTTTGGATGTCATGAGATGGTCTAGGAGTTTTGTGGCAGCTTGATGACACATTAAACAACCACCAGTATAAAAACATCTTCTAAAACATCATGGCTCCTTCTGTAAGGACTATAATTTCCGATGAAATGATTGAATTCTATCAGGATAACAACCCTGTCTGCAAAAGTCAACAGGTTTCAAACTGGTAATCGCAAAGGCAAGATATCACAGTGATTGACTGGCCTCCTTGATCACCGGATTTGAGTCCTGTTGAAAATATGTGGGCAGAGATGAAGAAATTCTTGGAGTTAAATTGGTCTGCAAGACAAACTAAGACAAAAGAAGTTTTGTGGTATAAAATACAGGATGCTTAGGAGAAAGTATCCCCTCGTGAAAACATATCTAGTCGTTTGATATCATCAATGCCCCCTTAGAATCAGGGCAATGGTAGAAACAGAGGGTTTACACATCCGATTAAGTTAATTCGTATTATTATATGCTTTTTCATTTAGGAATATAACCATTACTTATTTCATATTTAGTTTAAAAGCCAAAAGGAGAGTGCTTTAGTTTTTATGCGTGAGCTAAATGCATTGAAATCAACGTCTTATCAATTTTTAAGTATATTACAATATGCGTAGTAAGCATTGCGCTGCACGATGCTTAAATCCGGGTTCAAACCCGACGGAGGGCGTTGGATAAATATCCTTAGCATGGCTTTCTTCGGAAGGAAAGTAAAGCCGGTGGTCCCATGTCGTAGATTTACGACACGTAAAAGAATCTCAAACTGATAAAGAGGCCTCTGAGCAAGATTACCGGTATTTTACGCCCAGGACGCAATGGACGCTAAGGACCACAGCAATTAAGGGCGTCCATAAATAGAAGTCACTTTAATTTTTAATTTTGTTGCACAATGCCTTGTACAAAAGGAAATAACAGTAAAATATGCTCGGGATACGAACCTCGGTAGGCACCATTACTACATACCTGTTTAAAACCGTACGATTGTGAGCACATATTCAGCAGCTGGGGCTCAGTATGAAAGGTGACAATAGAACAAAGCTAAAGACACACATCCCGAGACACCATTGTGAACCGACCGCGCAAACGATTTTTAACTTCGACAAATATACCCTTGTAGAGTCTGCTCATTTCTTTTGTCTTAGAGTGTACATAGGATGTGAGACCACCAGATCCCAAAACAGCTACTAAAGTATACACTAACAGGAAAAAGAACTTGAGGACATACAAAAATGAGATGAAAAAAGCAATTCATAATTTGAGATCGGAACAGGCCTTCCTTAACCATGAATATGATGATTTTTTTTAAATAACCAAACATCTTAATAAAACAGCAATAGTGGCTGTTCTTACGCGAAAATTTTATATTTGCAATCTTCAGTAATTACTGAGAAAACGGGTCGCTTATACTAGAAAGTGTTATTCACATAAAAACCTGGAGAAAACAAACACCATATATATTTTCAAAGGAAGAAACCACGTGGCTTAAGAATACAGAGTATTCAATTATTAACAGTAGTACCAATTTTTGGAATAAAACTTCCCCTAAAGGTTGGACTAAAGGACTCACTACTCCAAAGTGTATTGGAGTTATCACTTTTTTACCTTCTCTACTACGTATAGTAAGTAGAAGTATTGCATTCTACTCAAAAATTCGATACCAAGATTTCACCGAAAATACATGTTTTGAGGTGCACTGAATCCAAAGAAAGTATTTTGGAAACATGTCTGTAAGTGTGTCTGTGAACGGCATAACTCAGCAAAGAACAGTCGGATAAACACCAAACTTGGTATTTAGGTTCAGTATCTTCCTGAGATGCGACACGAAGGTTTTCAAGAAATCCCCCACCCCAGATTACCCTTTACATGTAAAATTTTTCGAAAATTTTAATTTTCTCAAAAATGCCTCTAACGACTATTAATAAAATACTATGCGTTTAAAACGTTTTTATGGCAAATAAAATGCCTATCTTGAATTTTCTGGGAATGTCTCCAAAAGTATTCTTCATTGTGAACGACTTTTGCATAACTGGTAAACCATAAGAGATAGACAAAATTTTACTACACAAAAAAAGTAGATCGCGTTAAAATACACAATTTATGTCATATACATTTTTTGTTGAGTGAACCATTTTCGAAATATTGCTTGTTATTCCCTTAAATTTTCCAATACTTATACTTTTTCTCAAATTCGTATTCATTTTTTTTCCTCGTAATGCAAAGAGAATGAAATGCTGCACATAGCAACCAGCTCTTAAAACATTGGACTATCGCTTAAAGCCTACCATATTCCCCTTGCACCCACAAGAAAATTAGCAATAAGATTAACATCTCGAATAACATTAAGCATATGGAGAATAAGAGTCTGTAAAAATAGTTTGTACAAGAGTAGAGAAAGTCATGTGAGTGGAACACATCATATCTTTCTGTAAAATGTTGCAGAATTCACAGTACAAATTGGCAGATGCAATACAATTCTTGCTTTCTCTACCACGGACGTGGTAGGTATAGGATGTATTACTTTCCACCCAAAAATTTTATATCGATATTTCACTGGAAATACATGTTTTGAGGCTCCTGAATAAAACAAGTAGAGAAGGATCCGTGTGTCTGTGAACAAGTACCTCAAAAACGAAAATTTGGATAAACTTGGTATTTAGGTTCAGTAGCTTCCAAGGATGCGACACAAACTACCCTTTACATAGAAAAGTTTTCGTAATCTTTGATTTTCTATGTAATGACTCTAACAATTTTGATTAAAATACCATATATTAATGATATTTTCATGACAAATAAGCTGTATATCTTGAATTGCTGGGAATAGTCTGTGAAGTGCTCTTCATCCGGAAGGAATTTCATAGTGATTAAACTTATATAATTGGTAAACGCTAAGCGATAGACGGAAGCGTACTAAACAAGAAATGTAGATGCCTTAAAAGCACACAACTTATTTCAAATAAATTTTTTGTGACATAAGCTATTTTTGAGATATTCATTACTAATAGTTCCAATTCTTCATTTCTAGGTCATTCTCTGTAAGTTCTCTCAACATTCAGTTATTTCTTGAAATTGCCTAGAAACAGTATGCAATTTTAAGCCCAGCGTATAACGAACAGCTCTTAAACATTTGACTATCGACATTTATTCCCTTTGTATCTATAACGAAATGTGTAGTGTAGATACTTTTGCAAGGGCTTATTTAGTTTGTATACCCACTAATAAAGATAGAGGGTAGAGAAAGTCATATGAATGTATCACATCAGATTTTTAAAAAAACATATTTAAAATGTTGGTATTCTGGTTACAATCTTAAAGATGAAATTTAGGACTGCATAATAAACTAAAAAATCATCTTCTGGTAATGTTTGCGATTTAGTCTCCCCTTTTAAGGTAAACAAGACATATTAGAATTTCGATATGTAACACGATTTCCTTTTCATAGTTTCCCTTTCAATATGTTTCCTTTTCACCTTCCAGGTGTGCTTCTAAATTTCGTTATATCTGGTGTGCAGACAGATGGTGCGGATGCTTGTTTAAAGTAAAGAACACTCCCCGTGGACCTCAGAGAGCCCTTCGTTTGACGAGCCGTTAATGGTCTCTCTAGGCAACTCCTGCAGAGGGACGGGTCTGAAGATTTAGGAACCTCCACGTGACTCTGTGGCCTGTCTGGTTGCGGCCAGTAGCTTCCTGTGGTTGCTTCACTTCATCCCTTACTCCTGGAGGTCGGTAGCCGCAATAGATCTATGTAGATCGCAGTGTGCGAGGTGTCTTTCTCCGTTGTGTAATCTATGCGGTATATACTCCAACTTAACCTTTATGGGAGAATATAAATTCTGAAAATGGGAAAATAGCAAGAATATTGAACCCGAGAAAATGGCCAAAAATATTTACATTCTGAGGGATTCAAAATGATTTCCTCACCATGATTTGCATTCGCAGAAAACTCATTTAAAATATAGTACGATTCTTCCACCCAAAATTTGGAGAATGATATTATTAGCCAAATCACCTAGTTAGCATTTCGACTCTCACTAAGTCTTAAAACCAGGAATTTAAATCAAAGTGAAATAGAATACATTATCAAACCAAAACAAAAAATGAATTTATGCACGCCCATTTAATTCAAAATCCAAGACTATTTGGAAAATGAAGAATGACTAAATTTCTGAGTCTTGAGGTTTATGGCTCGTCTATAATTGCTGAGGTATAAGTATAGATGATACAACGGAGAGGGACACCTATTGTAACCTATATAGATCTATTGTAGCTACCAACCTCCAGGAGGAAGGTATGAAGAGAAGGAACCACAGGAGGCTATATACCGCAGGCAGGCCACAGTTACAGGCTCGAAGATTCGTCTCACTGCTGGAGCCGCCGAGAGTGGGCAATTAACAACCTGTTGACCATGCAGCCCTCTGGTGTCCACGGGAGGTACTATTTCCTTTGAGCAAGCATTCGCACCATCTGTACGGCACCGCCATACGCCGTGAAATCTAGAAGCACACCTGAAAGGTGGGAAGAGATTGGAATAAAAAGAAAATGATGGGTAGGAAATCGTGGTAGATGAGAAACCGCTCCGGCATTCGCCTACCAACCAGAGAAAATCACAAAATACCCAAGCCCAGAGTGAACAGTCGACGGGAATTGAACCTGGGACCTTCCAAATGTGAGCTTCACACATTACCTCGGAGCCATCTCGGTCGGTTTCCTGATGTATATTTTAGAAACTACGCACCTTCTCTTGGGTAACACACGCATTAATGACGCTGTTTGCTGTGTCATAGTAAATCCATACATTGCAATGGTCCCCGAAACCAACGATAGCCGAATTGGTCCATTTTTACTCTTAAGTCATAAGTGTAACTTATGAATGAAAGTAACTTGTACATGAAGGAGAATGACACTGAACGAACCCAAATGTCAGAAGCCTCCAACGGGAACATGAGGTTATGCAGTGGTCTTCTCTCTTACAGCCTGTGTGGTATCCGAGTGGGACAGAGATGAATACGGACAGTCATATGATGAACGACTTCCATTAAAGTTGTTCTCTCTCCGGTTTTCTTCTCGCATCGCTGCCGTCCAAACTTCACGCATCCTGAACCTATGCCTATAAGCATTTATGGAACCGTGGCTAGCATCCTTTATATCTTTTGTTCTTATTTATGTGTGCATTCATCTCACAGCGTGCTTTTTCACCTGCACACATAGTGATACGCTCTTCAATACTGTGGTGCTTTAAGCAGATGCAGCCTTCTTCTACTGCCCATTCCTCCTCCTTTCGTCTCAAGCTCTGACATGCTATCTTGTATCCATCTAGTTCTGACCCGTCCATCATCCTTGGTATACACCATTTAATCTATAAGGGAACTTTATAATGTGATGGCTATTCCAAGATTGACCTGTGGGTGTGAGAGTTGGGTGCTGACCGGCTCACAGCAGAAAAAGATAGGGGTTGCCGAGATGAGAATTTTGAGATATGTGGCAGGTTACAGAACCTTGGATAAAAAACGAAGACATAATGGGAGAGCTTCGGATCCAGAGTCTAAATGAAATGATAATTGAGTACAATTAAAAATGGCAGGATCATTTAAACAGAATGAATGAAGATTGAATGTCATAAATAATGCAAAAGTATAAACTAATAGGTAGAAGGAATTTTGGCTGATCGCGAATGAGGTCAGCAGATAAGTTTTCTTGAAGACGAACAAGCCACAAGACTTATGCCGTGGTGGTGATGATGATGATGATCTATAAGAGACAGAACAGGTAAATAGGGTGCGCTGTCGAGGCCTAACACAAACAGTATTAATTGTGTTTACATAAGATCATTCTTACGTATTTCGCATGACATTTGTAATAGTAAAGAATTGCCTGAAAATATACAGTGTATCATAATTGACAGCAGAAAGCCATAGGGCTGACAGCACATGCAAACTGAAGCAAAAGGGTACTACCAAACACGCGTCCGCAAAGAGTCCTTTGCCAGACATCCGCAAATGTGTGGCTACAAGTAACCAGTAACTTAATTGTCTTCAACACTGTAACCCTTGCTCCTTTATCATAACGGCTGTGCCCCTTATTTTCAAAACTAAACATTTCCAAGAAGTGACATTTTACTCAAACCACAGAATCTACGGGACGGATATTGGTAGCAGTCACGTCACCTATCTGAGTAGCGCCAGTTGTGCTGTAATGTAATCAAAATGTAACCTTTACAGCAATGAAGAGTACGCAGATATATAATTCATGTATAAAAGAGCTAAATTCAATGTATGGGAGACTACTTCGCTTACACCAAAAACTATGTCCTTAACGACGACACCCCGAAACTCTCACATTTACAAGATTGCAGGGCACGGGAGCAGGTAGGCCTGCACGTATTACGCCTGAGGTTGTGGATATAGTGCTGGAAGCAGTACCGCTATCTTAAAGAATTTTATTTGATTGGCACATGGAGAGCTAATAAATGACATTTGCCGTGAAAGCTTTAAATTCTGATCTCTCTAGAAACTTCGACCAGGATAATTGCCACACAGGTGCATCTACTAAGGCACAGTAGTGTATGGAGATCTTTACATCGCAATTGAACTGTGCCCTTACCTCCTTCAATGAATTCAATGTCTCAATCATCTGGAATTTGGCCCTATAATTATCTTGTGTCAGTGGATGTAAAGCAGTCTGTATCAACTCTCGTTTTTCAAGTGACATTGCATTTAAAGTCAAAGCTAATTTTACACATAATGACATTTTTAATTACCATTAATTCACATTTTTTGTGTTCACGACAAACATTTCTCATTGGTTGTTTGGCTAAGGGAATTAGGTGATCGTGTCATTGGGCCAGACACTCTTTCAAGAAAACTAAATGGACTTCCTTTTCTGCGGCAGCATATTTCAGGATTGCTCGGGGATGTTCTCCATCAGCAACGTCAGAGTATGTGGTACAAGCATGATGGTGTACCGGCACATTTTGCTGCTACTGTGAGAAGACATCTAACACGCAGATGTGGTACAAGATGGATGGGATGAAGTGGGTCTATACCTTGGCCTGTAAGATCACCTGATCTAAATCCTTTACAATTTTGTCTGAGTTCAAAAGTGTAGTATACAGCATTCCCGTTAAGGTAGAGAAACAGAGCAGAGAATTGTGCATGCTTATCAACAGTTCCAAACTCACTGCAGAAACGAGTACAGTCTTGTCTCCAGATACACGGACGACACATTAAACACATCCTTTAATGGGTAAAAGTGTTCAGTATATGTGAGGTATCTGATTGCTAAGTCCATCAAGTCCAAGGGTAGAGAGGAGAAAACATATCTATGCCTTTCATTCGGTTTTTTAAAATATATTTCTTAAACTAACAGCATGTGAAGGATTTGAGAACCACATAACTGAACAGAAAATACAACTGATATTTTTACTTTTTCTACTACATATAGTAAGTAGGTGAAGTAGTGTATTCCACCCAAAAATTTGATACCGAGAGTTTACCGGAAATGCATGTTTTGAGACCCCCTGAATCCAAAAAAAAAGCATTTTTAGAAACATGTCCGTGTGTGTGTCTGTGTGTCTGTGAACAGCATAACTCAGAAATGAACAGTTGGATAAACACCAAACTTGGTATTTAGGTTCAGTATATTCCAGAGATGCGACCCGAAGGTTTTCAAGAAAATCTCCCAAACTCAGATCACCCTTTACATGGATGATTTTTCGAAAATTTTAATTTTCTCAAAAATGACTAACGATTTTGATTAAAATATCGTATGTTTAAGATATTTTCATGACAAATAAAATGTATATCTTGAACTTTCTGGGAATGTCTCCAAAAGTATTCTTCATGGTGAACGACTTTTGCATAACTGGTAAACCATAAGAGATAGACAAACTTTTGCTACACAAAAAATGTAGATCGCGTTAAAATACACAATTTACGTCATATACAGTTTTTGTTGAGTGAACCATTTTCGAGATATTGCTTGTTATTCCCTTAGATTTTCCAATATTTATACTTTTTCTCAAATGGGAATTCGTTATTCATATTTTTACTTTCTCTACTACGTATAGTAAGTACGGGAAGTATTGCATTCCACCCAAAAATTCGATACCGAGATTTCACAGGAAATACATGTTTTGAGACCTCCTAAATCCAAAAAAAGCATTTTTGGAAACATGTCCGTGTGTGTGTAGGTGTGTGTGTGTGTCTGTGAACAGCATAACTCAAAAACGAACAGTCGGATAAGCACAGTTGGAGTTAATTTAACATTTTTTCCACAACACTTTCTAGGGTTGGCTGGAATACCTCGACGTTATTCAGGTTATCCTGATGCCTATAGATCATGAACCTTCTTGGTATTTAGGTTCAGTATCTTCCAGAGATGCGACACGAAGGTTTTCAAGAAAATCCCCCCACCCCAAACTACCCTTTACATGAAAGATGTTTCGAAAATTTTAATTTTCTCAAAAATGGCTCTAACGATTTTGATGAAAATATCGTATGTTTAAGATAATGTCATGGGAAATGAAATGTATATCTCGAATTTTCTGGGAATGTCTCCAAAAGTATTCTTTATTGTGGATGACTTTTGCATAACTGGTAAACCATAAGAGATAGACAAAATTTTACTACACAAAAAGTGTAGATCGCGTTAAAATA
The DNA here is from genome assembly GCA_030765065.1 of Deroplatys truncata. Taxonomy (NCBI): domain Eukaryota; kingdom Metazoa; phylum Arthropoda; class Insecta; order Mantodea; family Mantidae; genus Deroplatys; species Deroplatys truncata. The sequence continues at coordinate 157,875,940 of CM060979.1, forward strand.
CACAACTTATGTCATATACATTTCTTTTGTTGAGTGAACCGTTTTGGAGATATTGCTTGGTATTTCCTTAAATTTTCCAATACTTATACTTTTTCTCAAATTCGTTATTCATTTTTTTATGTCCTGGACATGCAAAGAGAATGGAATGCGCCACATAGCAATGTTAAAATGTCAAATGTTAAAATATTTGACTATCGGTTAAAAGCTACCATCTACCCTTGCATCTACAAGAAAATTACCAATAAGATTGACATCTCGATATCTTGATTAACATGAAGCATATGGAGAATAGGCGTTTGTAAAATTAGATTGTACAAGAGTTGATGCAGTAATTTGTATCACAAATTACTTAAATGTAAATAATGATTGTAATATGAATATGCATTTTTATGTGACATTGATTTGAGATGTTTATTGATTGTAATTATTGTTGAGAAGTAAGTTTATAGGGCCTTACTGAAACTGTCAATAATAGCGTGCAATAATGCAGCGAGGGGGTGAGCTGTTTATCATTATTGGAAACGAGGAAGTTGCGTAATGTTGGCGCGTTTAGAATCTTCTGGAACATTTCCCTAGAGCATATGTATTCATAATTTTCATTGGATATAAAAATAGACGCTAATGTTGGCGCGTTTTATTAGCCAATTGCAGTTCAGTTATAATCTTTAGGCATATTGGTGTGTATGAGTATAAAAGCGATAGGTTAGAGATAGATCGCCCTCAGTTCATCGAAAATCTCAATACACTACACGTAGCCTTCAGTCCGTCAGTTCATCAAAATTCTTTGTACACTACACGTCGCATTCCCGTCAGTTCATCAAAAATATTTTGTATGATACACGTCGCCTTCAGTCCAGCAGAAATATTACACGTCAGCTATAGATTCACAAGTTACGCATAGCAGAATTATAAAAAATCTAAAGTGTTGTAAAGTTAATTATACAAAAGTTTGAAGTACGTGGATTAAAAGTGATCAGAAAGAAGTTATTATAACAGTATAATAAAAGTATAAAGAAATTTCTTTCATCAGTGTTATCTTTGGATAAAAGATTCCTTTCCGTTTACACACCCTGATCAAGAGATATGTTCGACCGAGAAATAATAGCTAGCCGTAGGACAGTAAACCAAAATTAATTAAGATAACAATAGCGTTCTTTCAAACGAACACTAACACTGCTGCAAATTGCTAACACCAGATGGAGCTACAAACCGAACAAATGAATGACGTCACAAGATGGCTACCACAACGTGGGGCTACAATAATGTTAAATAAATATAACAAATAATGATACTATAAATTGGCGCCCAAACGTGGGGCTCAACAAATAATACACTTACAAATTGGCGCCCAACGTGGGGCAGAGTGACCAGGAAAGGATCAGAATAACCAGGAAGGGGTAGAATTAACCAGGAAGAAGTGAGATGGCCATGAAGGGGCGAATGAAGAAGTGAACTGAACTACAAGACGCAGATTCCAGAAACAACAAAAGGGACGACAGAATACGCGGATGATTGGACATCGTAATTCCGAGATTAAAAGGCAACAGGGGAATTCAAATACGGAACACCAAAACGACGTAGATTCATCGTAATACAACGCAGAAGCGACATATAATCTAGGAGAGAGGGGCAGAAAGCTGGACATCAAAGCTACATCAGCAGATAGCATCAGAAAGGTTAGAAAAGTGTTGGTGTTAATTCTAAAAAAAAAAGGGTAAAAAACTTTAAATGCACCTTAGGAGCGGTAGGATAAAGAAAACAATGTCCACTAATAATACTGAAGAAATAATTATGGAGGGAGATAGTGTAACAGTTAGCTGTAATTCAAAACAGGTTACAGAAAATGGCTCAAACAATGTAGGATTTGAGGGAGAAAATGTTAGTGCAGAAAGTGAGAATAGAATGGCAGGAAATGTAAATTTTGATGCTAGAATGATGATGGAAATGATAAGAAATTTTTTTGAAACGTTAAGGGAAGATAGGAGTAAATTTAATGAGAAATTAGATAATCTAATTCAGAGGTATGAGCAATTAGAGCAAAAGGTATATCAAAGTAGTGAAGAAATTGAAAAGAAAGTTATGAAGCTAGATAGTAGTATGCCAAAAATGAGAGATGAAAATCAGGAAGTAATAGCAAGTGAGATAGGAGAAGTTTCAAAGAAAATGTTAGACATGAGCAGGGAAATAGGTAACAAAGAAAGTGAGGTTAATACTAAAAGTGAACATGTTGATGTAGAATGTACAGAGTAAGGTAGTAGAATGAGTAACATTTCAAGTGAGATAAGAGAGATGAAAGAGGTTATGAATGTAGATGTGAATCAGGCGCAAGTTAATTTCAGAGGGGAGATATCAGAAATACAGAAAGAATCAGAAATGCAAAGAAACAAATTGTACGAAGAAGTTAAAGTTTTGCCTGTAAATAATCAAAAGCAAACTTCTGAAATTAACAAGTACCAAGCTGTTCAAATTGAAAACTCCAATCCAGTACAATTTAGTACAGATTTGTTAGAGTAGTTTCAAAGTAAAGAGATAGTAGGAGCATTGAAAATGATAATTGTTCAAAGATGTGTTGTTCAGGAAACTTTAGTTTGTTTTCAAATGTTATCATGGGATGAAATTTCATATGAATACAAGAGGTTATTCATGAACAAATATTTGAAGGTTAGGATACGGCTACGAGTAATGCTTAGGCATACACAATTTGATCCAGGAGGGTGAATAGCAATGAGATGTAAAGTAAATGCTGGATAGTTAAAGATGACCTGCAGAGAAATGCATTGGAACGTAAGAGGGTTAATTATTTATATATGTCATTTGAAAACAGAAATAAATTATAAAAAAAGACAAATGTTTTTTTTAAAAGAAAATTAAATTTTTAGTAACTGTAACAACATTTGAAATTAAGAATGTAAAGATTGAAACTTAATATGATATTAAAGTAAAAGTACGTAAATACAATTCCAAGAGTATTGTTAAAATAAAGTACAAAACAACAAAAATGGGGTAAAAATAATTAAAACAAATACTTATGTAGCAAACAGAAAATGTGAAACAGTACCTAGATTTAAGATATGTAAATATATTTGTATAGAGGGTGAATATTTTGGTAAATATGTGTAATAATTACAAAAATCTTAAATGTATAAATTTTTGTCAACAACTTAAAAAAGCAAACAATTTTGTAACAATAACTAAATAATTCAGGGTACAGTATTTGCTCTAAAAAAAAGTTTGTAATGTCAGATTAATGTCAAAACACATTAAACCAGAGCCAGTAAGTAGTGGCAAGATAGAGGAAAAACATGTCGTGTGTTAAATGCGTGTGATGTGTTAAGTGAAAGTGATAGCGTGTGTTCCAAGATTTAGGAGACTAAAAACCCAATTATAAAATTTCCAAACAAGTTGTAAATATTCATAATTATGTTTCTAGTGGGGCATATGATGCAGTAATTTGTATCACAAATTACTTAAATGTAAATAATGATTGTAATATGAATATGCATTTTTATGTGACATTGATTTGAGATGTTTATTGATTGTAATTATTGTTGATAAGTAAGTTTATAGGGCCTTACTGAAACTCAATAATAGCGTGCAATAATGCAGCGAGGGGGTGAGCTGTTTATCATTATTGGAAACGAGGAAGTTGCGTAATGTTGGCGCGTTTAGAATCTTCTGGAACATTTCCCTAGAGCATATGTATTCATAATTTTCATTGGATATAAAAATAGACGCTAATGTTGGCGCGTTTTATTAGCCAATTGCAGTTCAGTTATAATCTTTAGGCATATTGGTGTGTATGAGTATAAAAGCGATAGGTTAGAGATAGATCGCCCTCAGTTCATCGAAAATCTCAATACACTACACGTAGCCTTCAGTCCGTCAGTTCATCAAAATTCTTTGTACACTACACGTCGCATTCCCGTCAGTTCATCAAAAATATTTTGTATGATACACGTCGCCTTCAGTCCAGCAGAAATATTACACGTCAGCTATAGATTCACAAGTTACGCATAGCAGAATTATAAAAAATCTAAAGTGTTGTAAAGTTAATTATACAAAAGGTTGAAGTACGTGGATTAAAAGTGATCAGTAAGAAGTTATTATAACAGTTTCAGTTTGGCGAGTGTCAAGATCAATGTGTAAATGTGATAGTTAACGTGTTTGACAATAAAAGTATAAAACAAATTTCTTTCATCAGTGTTATCTTTGGATAAAAGATTCCTTTCCGTTTACACACCCTGATCAAGAGATATGTTCGACCGAGAAATAATAGCTAGCCGGAGGACAGTAAACCAAAATTAATTAAGATAACAATAGCGTTCTTTCAAACGAACACTAACACTGCTGCAAATTGCTAACACCAGATGGAGCTACAAACCGAACAAATGAATGACGTCACAAGATGGCTACCACAACTGTGGGGCTACAATAATGTTAAATAAATATAACAAATAATGATACTACAAATTGGCGCCCAAACGTGGGGCTCAACAAATAATACACTTACAGAGTAGAGAAAGTCATGTGAGTGTAACACATCAGATTTTTTTTCCTGGTAATGCAAAGAGAATGGAATACTCCACATAGCAACCAGCTCTTAAAATATTTGACTATCGCTTAAAGCCTACCAATTCCCCTTGCACCTACAAGAAAATTAGCAATAAGATTAACATCTCAATATCTCGATTAACATGAAGCATATGGAGAATAAGCGTTTGTAAAAATAGTTTTACAAGAGTAAACAAAGTCATGTGAGTGTAATACATCAGATTTTTGCAATAAATATTGATTTATTTTTGACTCGGAAGGTTTTCATTGGAACATTATGCTAATTGTTAATTCAAGATGTGATAATGACAGAGATAACTTAATCGAGTAATTTTGATTAAAATTTAAATTAACAGTTCAGAGCAATCTTTTTAATTAATTAATGGTTCATCAATTAAACAGTTTTTACAGTTGTATTCCTCATTCATTTTGATTTAAGCTTGTAAATCAGGCACACATTCTCGTATTCTCTTCACAGGCAGTTAGATATACTGGTAATGACTTGGCGAAATATTTACAACACAATAAGCATTGTTCTTTCGACCATAGTATCTAATTATGTAATTTTATTACACTACAACATATATTAACATAGAATTAATAAATGAGTCAATAGTCACGTTTGTAAATTAAACAAACCCCTCTCTCTTAATTGTATGGTTGCTATAATTCCTTTTTGTTTTTCTCTTTGGCTTCCGACCTTGACCTGCAATGCCTGGACTTATATTAATTAAAATCTTTGTCTACATTCGCTTCGTTTAGAAAAATATTTATCCACTCGAGTTAAAGTTATGCAGGAAAGGACATCAAAGTGTGTCACGTGATGATGACTCTGAATTGGCTCTTGTGGACTATGTGCCATAAGGTCAATGGACTTGGCGGTTTCTGCTTCAGAAGGAAAATTGTAACATATCATTTTAGTATAGAATGGCGGGTTTTTATTTTGCTATTTACACATAAATATGTATACAGGTGAAATAATAGCAAAATTGTGTAATTGGTAATCCGTAAGAGAGATAAAATCTTAGTATACAAAAGAAACATTGATGTGGTTAAAACAGACAATTTATATACATTTCTGTATTGTTGACCATTAAATCAGCTTTTTATTGGTTTTATTGGTATATACACAGTGGTAAGTGATATTCTCTTCTTATCGTGGTCATGCAAAGATAATGGAATTTCCAAGTCATCTCATCGCAATCCGAATTATAAAAGTTTGACTGTCGTTTTAGCTTTTGTATCAATCTCATACCTATAAAAAAGTGTAAATGTATAATGAAAGTTTATCTCGATTAACAAGATACTGTGACTTCGTCCAGCTCTTCAACTGTCGTTATTCTCTCTACCTGTTCATTATCACTGTTTTATGTTCTTATCTGTACACTTCATTTAATTATACTTTACTAATGTCGTTTCACTCAGGTAAACTAGTTCGATTCTCCGTCAGTTCACTTCCTTCGTGACGCAACCTCTTCACTTCACTTGGGAGTCGAACACAAGTCCTTCACAACCGTTGCTCCACGGTAACACTCGCTGCACGTCACAGAAGCCTTCACCAACTCTTGCAGAGCTGTTCTTCATGTCGCAGGGAAGCTCACCCGCCAACTCGATCGCTCACCGACTGACCGACGCGACTCAGGGCCCATTCACAATGAAATATAAGCTCAGACATAGCATAAGCGCAAGACTTTGCATTCATGTTATTTAATGGAAGCATTCATATAGAGCCATGCAACGCGCTACGCAACGCAAGAGTTTGCAAACTCCAAACTTTATGCTTGAGTTGCGTGCATTTTTTTCTCTTTGCACTGCCTGTTGTTCAACAGCAGACGATCGCGATGCGAGACTTTGGCCGTCTAATGTACATGCGTGCACTCTTCCATTAGACCGTGCCACACAAATTGTGGGTCACGATGTCATTTCTCTCAAGGGGTTAGGTAGTGTCCTTACTGAATCCTCTTTCATTTAGTGGATGAACCCGGCATCTGTGCATAGATTTCTTGGCTCAGGTGCCAAGAAATGATGAACATTGCATTAATATAACTTGTGCAGCTGTATCATCACATGTATAACTTGCTGCAGTTTCCGGACATTATTCCGTACGTGGGAAGGAGGTATAAAATTTTAAGAAACTTAACCGAATTGGAGTTTTTTAATGTGCAGAGTTGATTGTGTAGTATCCTTTGTTCTTAAATTGTGTAGGAGTTGTTGCTTTATCGAAAACATTGGGCCCTTCTAGGCGACCGCTTAGCTTTTGCGGAAAACTTGTCAGACGATATTCCGAACATGATGAAAAAAAATACGGCTAACGGAATGTCGTGAAACAAGGAAATTGTAGCTAAAGTGGATCATTGAGTTCAGACGCGCAGATCTTACGGCTGTTCTGTGCCTACGACTACACCCTATCGTCGCTCCGTAGCTGCGGCCCTTGCGGCTTACGGCCCATCACAGAATACGAAAGGCCCAATGATGTTACAATTTTGGCAGCAGAATGCCAACGACAGCGACGCTAACATGATGCATGTGCGTGTGTTACATGTTGATAGCGAAAATGCTCACTACCCACATACGGAATAATGTCACTGTTTCCATAGAACTTGCACAACTACTTTCAATGTTTTGAGCAAACAGTCGTGATATCACTAACACTACTGTTGGACGTATGTATGTAATTTTTTGTGTTGGTTATATTATTTAATTTGAAACCTACGGTGCACTCGGAGCATTTCCGCAATTAGTTTAAGGATCTAGAAGCCCGTTCAAATTGCTTGCGTTACGCCTATGGCACCATTATGAATGGTGTTCCTTCACGCCTGCGCTTATGCTGCATTACGTTATCGTTTACATTTCATTGCGAATGAAGCCTAACACTACTATCGCCACTGCCCATCTTGCACTCGATATGCACACACTAACTGCACTCTGACACATTCGACTCACTTTTACCTCGCGACTGTCTGACTTCTCACTTCGCACTGACTGACTGCCCGCGAGAGCGCTCGCTTATATAGGCAGTGGAATCTTTCATATAGGGTTCTCGAGCATTCTACAACTATTTCGACACACTTTCTGGAGGAAAGGAATGATAAATCTTCAAGAAAGTTTTAGTTATCTCCCGATAGCACTCGGTGTTTACGCTGGCAAGCTCGGACCGTTTGGCGCCGAACTCCCGATAACCTTCCGCCATATCCACTGCGTCACAATATAAACAGAAGCATAAGGTTGTGTAAGAATATTTTGTAGAAGAGTGAGTAGAGAAATTTATGCGAATACAATATATCGGAGTTTTTCTCTTTGCGCGTTGCTTTTAGTCACATTTCGATATCTTCAGAAATTACGCGATGATCTAAGTCTCCTTCTAGAACTTGATGCCATTGCACTTTCTTTGGTTCTTCATGACATGAAAAATGTTAATGAATTATAATGCTCAAATAATGCATTGCTTTTCCTTCACATTGCGGCCACCACAACTCGGACTCTCGCCAAAACAGCTATAATATCCCTGCAACCGTTCTCATACTTAAGTTACAATTACAACGATTGCACATACCTTACATAAGAGATATTGGAAGTGTTGCTCTTCTCTATATGCATATTTATGACATCTTCTCGGGAAATTTTCATTCATATTTAAGAGTTCAAATCCGAAATTGAGTGAGTTTCTCGCTTAATCTTTGCTTTTAGTTCTTACAATATGGGGTTTATTGCACACACCTTTTTCTTTCAGTTTACCCCATAAATAAAAATCAAATACAATTGAATCAGGGGAACGTGAGAGTCATAATTCTTTACTATTTATCCTATCTTAAAAAAATTCCGGACTTAAATATAATGGTCCATCAGCTAGGATTAGTATTCAACGTGGAGGTGGGACTTATCACGCTGACTTACATAGATATTTTGTACCTATTGGGGCGCCCCCGGAAGGAATGAGGAGAGAGGAGGCAGAGAGCAGCCAGACCAGGGGGCACGACAGGCACATGGCAGGGTCCCTATCATTTAAAGATTTAAATTCCCCGGATGGGCAGTGGTGCTGCTGGCTTCCCTTCCCCTGTAGGTTACACATCCCTTGGGGGGCCCAGAACCCGGAGACCATCCCCATTCCGGGGAACGAAGATTTCCACAGAGCATGCTTTTCCCCTGCCATGCACACGCCGAGACCTTTCGCCGACACGTACAATCCTGAAAGAGAAGAAGCGGGTGAAAGCTGAAGTGAAACGAGAATGGAGGTGAAATGGAGGGACAGGAAATTCAGAGGACTTAATGGTCTTCCCCAGCATTCGCCTAGCGACCCAGGGAAACCCGGGTCAGATTGGTTCAGGAAGATCGGCCTGGGAATCGAACCTCCCGAATGCGGGCTACAGACATTACCGCCTGAGCTGGTACCCATCAGTTGTATGCGCGTTGAAAAAATACAGACGTGGTTATTAGTCATTCTTGAATTTGCTTTTATTATTTGTTCAAAAAAGACAGGTTTTTAATTGAATTTGATGCACACTAATTTTCGTTAACTCAAGGTCATATCTGTGATAAATCGGGTCTCTCTATACTCCAATATCTATTATTTTGCGAAGAAGGATCGCCATACAAATAGAAACATGCTTCGTCAGAGAAGAATATTAAGCGTGGATCGCGCTTTTCGCAAAACGCAATTACAGAAATGTACACGACTCTGATGACCACATGAAAAATAACATGTATATAACAAATCCCATTCATTGGAAGAGCTAAAAGATAACATCAGAAAAGAAATTCACTCAATTCAGATATTCAACTCACCAGCGCGAATGAATATTTAAACAGAAATGCCAGAAATACGTGGATAGAGGAGGAAATTTCCAGCTTATTTTATGATGGGATATCTGCTTACTATTATTATTATTGTTATTATTATTATTATTATTATTATTATTATTATTATTATTATTATTATTATTATTATTATGAGAACGTAAGGCAGTTGCGGAGAAATTATAACTGTTTTGGCGGGAGTTAGAACTGCGGCGGCCGACGCGCGAGGAGCCGAGCGGTGGCCAGAATGTGAAGAAGAAGCGCTGTACATTGCTAGGAGAAAGACAAAGTCGTGCCTAATATATATACATCCCTTCTTTAGTGAGAAGATGTCAATTCCAATTGTAAATTTCTGGACGTTCTTGTTTTGCATCTGTGCCATCCAGAAAACATAATATGGTAACACTGAACAAATAAAGCAAAAGCCAACAACACTGTTTTGTCTCGCAAACTGAATACAGAATGTTATACCTTCAAGAGATGGACATCAGAGCCTCGCTATTTTTGGTGGAAAATCCTCTTCCCGGAGAACACGTCCGTACGAGGGCGGAGAGCCGGTAGAAACATTCCGACTGGAGATTTCCATTTGGGTGATAGATCGGAGCACGTTCCAGTACGTGAAGTGGCACTCTTAAACGATTTGGTTTACTTTAAATGGAAATGCCTGAAGGAAAAGAAAATAGATTTGTATAGCAATTTTCATGGTGCATGAATAACAATGCTTCAGTCCATTTCCTTTGACAACAAACGTTCCAGCACTTCTGATGCTTTCTTTCTGACTGGAATAACGTTAGTGTTCTAAAGAATATAAGTGAAAAGTCAGTGTTTACATACTATCGAAAAAGCTATTTTTACTTTCTCTATTACGTATAAGTAGGGAAAATATGGCATTCCATCCAAGAATTTGATACCGAGATTTCGCAGGAAATACATGTTTTGAGGTCCTCTGAATCCAAAGAAAAGCTCCGTTATGTGTCTGTGAACAGCATAACTCAAAAACGAGAAGTCGGATGAATACCAAATTGGTATTTAGGTTCAGTATCTTGCAACACGAAGATTTTCAAGAAAATTCGCCCACTCCAGACTACCCCATACACGGAACAGTTTTTGAAAATTTGATTTTCTCAAAAATGGCTCTAACGATTTTGATTAAAATATTATATATTTAAGATATTTTTATGTGTATCTTGAATTTTCTGGGCGTGTCCCCAAAAGTGCTCTTCTTTCCCAATGACTTTTGCATAACTGGTAAACCATAAGAGATAGACAAAATTTGTCTGCACAAAAAATGTAGATCTCGTTAAAACACACAATTTAGGTCATATACATTTTTTTGGAGTGAACCGTTTCCGAGATATTCCCTATTATTTGTTTGAATTTTCCAATACTTACGGTTTTTTTCAAAAGGGAATTCGTTGTTGTTTTTTTATTATGTCCTGGACATGCAAAGAGAATGGAATGCTCCATATAGCAACCAGCTCTTAAAGGGTTTGTTTGACTATCGTTTAAAGTATACCGTATTCCCCTTGCACCTACAGAAAATTAGCAATAAGATAGTTTCTGCAAATTGTTATATCGATTAACATGAAGTAAATGGAGAATGAGCGTTTGCAAAATTAGTTTTACAGGTGTAGACCAAGTCATGTGAGTGTAACACATCAGATTTTTTAAAATGTAGATGGTTTTAATCATCCTAGAATAAATTAGGTTTAATTGAGTGAAACGACGAAACAAGAAGTATACAACGTAGCTTTTAGCAAACATCCTCGCCACTCCTAAGTTATTCAAGACAGTTAAGACAAGCAGAATATTAAATTATAAAGACTTATGTATTTTAAATGGTTGAAACGCTTTTGAAATAGAGTGAAGTATATTGAATTGCACCACTCTAGCGTGCCTCTTATTCAATACCTTAATCTAGAGGAGAATGCATGAGCTAAAAAGAAACTTTCGGACCATGGCTAAGGGGTAGCGACCAGACCGAAAGTAAGAACAAGGAATGACCCCAAAGCATTTGTTGAAAACACATGTGAAGTCTTATATTCTGGGTTTATTTGGCACGGTCTATCACAAATAACAAGCCTTGTTGGATACAACTTGAATTACGAAATTATCAGTTGAAAATCGTAGTAGAATATTACGTAAGATTAATACACAGAAAGGCAGAATGACGTCACATTACCTGCATTAGAATTACAGGCCTTTTAAGTATATATTCACAACTGTCCACCTCACTGTGGCTTATAATCAATGAGTCCGACTTCTATATGTCCCCGTGAGCCGGTAAACGAAAATTTAACAAAACCAAATATGAAATAAGCTTTACACAGATTAATAATTAATTATTAAAGCTAAAAGTAACAATTTAATAAACTCTGAAAAAAGTTAACAATTTTAATAAACAGCCCCATTTAACATATTCACATAAATTCCCAACCATTTAACAGTTGTAGAAATTTTATGGACACAACAGTTATTTAAAAGCATTAATGAAACTCTGAAAAAGAAACAAAATTACGTAAAACGGTCAGTAGTATTCAGAAATTCCTGCATTAATCCACATGACCAGACTACAACTATAACAAGAATTAACATTTATAAAAACCTAAATACCAATCCTGGCTCCGTTAAATATTTCTTTTCATACAAAATGGCAGGTAGCAGAATAAATCACAACGGGCAAGCCAACGAAAATTCCGGTCAGAAACCCTCTAAGCAAATACAAAATTTCGTTGCTTACGAAGCCAATGGACAACTCACCAAGTTTTAGATGTGTCCGTGACACAGGCAGAGAAAGAAAGCCCAAACCAACGAGCGTGGAAAAATAAAATTAAGAAGGAACATGATGCCATCTGCCTTGATCTATTGGAAACATTTAAAGTTCACAAAAAATGTGCGATCAGCACAGAATAAACATTCTTATCATTCTTTAAGCATGAATACGAGTGAAGCTACGAAATTGTATTTACATCTTCTGAACACTGGCCATTTTAAGCTCATGTTATTTTAAGCAATTACCAATGTAATACTTGTAGAATGCAGCACACTTGAACCATGGAAAGAGAAACTGGGCGAAATAATCGTTATATCTTAAGTATCTTAATACAACTTATCAGTGAATCATTTAGCATTTGAGGGGTCAGGGGGAAAAACCATTGTATAGTTCAGTACTGTCAGCTTCAACCACGAGACACACCATGGGCAAAGAGGGAATAAAAAACGCCATCAACAAGAGAAGAACGTACCTATCGATGAACTGAAAGTTTTGTACGAGGCCCCAATCCCAGGCCCTCCTGTGAAATACAAGGATCTGCAATCTTTAACAAGATTTCTCATTACAGCTAAGGGCTTTTACAACAATTTGATGTAGAGTGGACGTGAGAGCAACAAGAAACATGATAACGTATTCTTGGACTTCATCAACCATAATGATGACTAAAAGTGATTATTTTTCTGCACCACAACCTATGTTACCCACTTCTACCTGATTTCATAATAATAATAATAATAATAATAATAATAATAATAATAATAATAATAATAATAATAATAATAATAAGTGTAATAAATATCAACAGTATAGAAATTTTATACACTGCAACCTATACAATACAACTGTGGGTTTTATCTTAGAATCCTGCACAAACGACAAGGTGGAGTCCAAGAGAAATATATTGTTGTTGTTGATCTAATGTGCAGGATTTTGATGCACCAATTTTTCCCTTGCTAGCCAATATAAATTGTGCATCTTCCCATCTGGTACAGCTTTCCTCAATTCTGGGCATTCTAGTAAGTGTTCTCCATTTAAAATCTTGTCAGCATTGCAAATTTTACATGGTTTGTCATTCATAAAACGAAATCTATGTGGATATTACGCCAGACAGTCATGTCTAGTGGCTAAACTGAAGTGAGCTACGGCTTCTTTCCTTGAGACATTTTTTATTTTTTGTACTATTTCTTTTATGTTGAAGTAATTTTCTCTGTTAATTTCCTTTTGAATATTATATTGGTATTTTTGTTGTATATTAATTTTGACATTTTTCAGTTTCATATCCAGTCCACAAGACTTTATATGGGGAATAAAGTAGCCTGTCTCCTCGTGGTGTCCCCTGGGTAACGCTAAATAGGCTACAACAGCGTGCAGAAGTCAGCCAATATAATGCACAAACATAGGAAGAGAGAACAGAAAACAATACTTTTTAGTATTTCAACCTGGAACGCCGGTGGATTTACCAAAAATGTAGCAAAACGGCAGTATGTGGATGAAATGATCAGGAAATACGACATAGATGTTTTCAGCATCTTAAAAGCAAATTGTAATGACGATGAAATCATGTATGTAATTTTACAAATTCTCATCTTTATCATGAATAAACGGAGAAAAGTGGCTAGTGGCATAATTGTTGGAGTCCAAGAGAAATATTTTCACAACCATCTTTACTATTAATATAAAAATAGTTTATATTTAGTTCTATGCACATATGCCATGATACAATATTAAAATTAGGATCCTAAAAAGGTAATTAAATCTATTTTTAAAGAGAAACTTTGTTTTAGTCTCCTGAGACTTTTTGAGAATGCACTGATACAGTTTTTCCCCTGATCATTTGTAAAATCATCTAGTTATAGTAACAACGACATTGGCAGCAAGAAAAATGACCAAATTAATTACAATATATCAAGCATTTTAAATATTTAATAATATTACTAATAAATACTCTCTTAAACACCCACTTTTTCTTAATCTATTATGTACCCTCTTAAATATCTTAAAGAATGTCGCAAGCTTTGACTTAAAAACAAATACTCGTCAGCAATGATGGTAATTATTTACATTTGATTCTAGTTAATTGCATTTCTTACTTTGTTTAAACTTTTGTAAATTTGCAAAACTTTGCCCTTGTGGTTCATACTTTTAGACTCTAAGAAGGATAGCCAATAATTGTATTGGGAACCAAACTCAGGATTTAGAGACTAACACGCTAATTACTACATCGCCCATATTGTTAACAGAATAACAGAACTGAGAAATAATTACAAAACAATTATCTACCTGATAAATATTAACGCGCAATAATAAAGATCATTAATAATATCATCTTACTTAAGTCAAATAAATGCCTCACGTTAGAGTAGGCACTCGATACACCGGACAAGAATGCCGAATAATTGTTTTTCTTTTACAAGGATCTAAATGCGACCCGCTCTCTAAAGGAGACAAATTTACATAAGTAAAGGTAAAGAAAGGTACGGGAGAACGGGAGGGCCCCCGCAAACGTGGCAGAGCACCGCACTTAGACTCCCCTCCCTTTCTGCTTCTACCGTGATTCCAGGGAGGGAAAGAGGGGTGAGGGGAGAGACCCGAAGGACGATGAGATCCCGATGACGACGTGCACAGGTATGAACCGGGTCCCTAACGGTTCCAGTTCCAACACAAGCGATGCCGCCCAGCCACATACACAATCTCTAACCCCGGCGGTCCTCCGAAGTGGCCCACAGCCTGACGCCATGAAGAAACCTCCAGAAAGCGCAAATGCACCCCCAGCAGCAACACGCCGACCACCGTTGCCTTATCTTACAACCTTGAAACAGATGACAATGACGGAAACTGAGGTTACAAAAAATGAGGTGCAGGAGAATCGTGGTAGAAGAGGAACCACCTGCCGAACCTGGGGAAACCCACGAAAATCCCATGGGTCAGAGTGGACAGTTGCCGGGAATTGAACCAGTGGCCTTCCGAATGCGAATTTGTTACATAACTGGAAATATAGGTAATAAGTTAACATCGTTAAAAAGAATACCAGTATTACTAGAAGCCTGCCTACCAGTAGTGTACGTGGGTAACATTTTCCCTCAAAACAGGTATAACTAGCTGAACTGCTGGTGAGAATATTAATACGCCACATTTGCATTTTTTCATTGCTTTCTCGAGAGAGTTTTCGGACAAATAACGATCAAATCTGCTCCTTCCTAACACAAATAGCATATCTATATTTTAAATACAACCTTTTGTTCTAAACAGCTTCATAGTTTTTAGTCCTTTACTGACCGAGAGAGATGGCTCAGCAATAACGTGTGGGACTCACATTCGGAAAATCCTGGGTTCGATTCCCGTTGACTGCTCTGATCAGTCTGACCTTGCGCTTTTCGTACTTTTTCCTGGCGGTAGGCGAATGCTGGAATGGTCTATTTCCTTCTCACCTTTCAAGTGTTCTTTTAGCTTTCGTGGCGTATGGTGGGTGTGGACAAATGGTACTTGCTCAAAGGAAAGAGTACTTCTCGTGGACACTAGAAGGCGGCTTGGTCGATGGGTTCGTTCATTGCCCTCTCTAGGCAGGTTCTTCAAACCTGCAGCTGTCAGGGACTTCCACGCGTCTATTTGGCCAGTCTACCTGCAGCCATAAGCCTCCTGTGGGTCCTTCGCTTCATCCCTTCCTCCTGGGGGGTTAGCCACAATAGATCTATGTAGTTCGCAGTGGGCGAAGTACCCCCCTAAGTTGTATAACCTAACCTAACCTAACCTAACCCTTTACTGACTCCATGGCTCTTCACCGCAGTAGTAACGACAAAGCACATTCTTAACCATTGTATTCTAGGTATCAATTACTTTGGAATATTTCACTTTTACACCTTTCTGAAAATTTTCTACGGGTCGAGATGTTTTAGACTTTAAACATGTCATTTTTTATTCAAAGGTTCGTTTTGATAACGCATGGTTTATAAAATAGCAATAAGTTGAGGTTACGTCTCAATTTACTCGCCAGAACATGCTATATTTAATTATAGCTTTAAAAGTAACAGATACACTAACAAATCTATCACAACTTACAAACTCAAAAGAAATATAATATTGTGCCAGTGAGCAATATACACACGCTGTTATGGTAAGGATGTGGTCGACATTCTACGATAGCCAGTCAAAGATAGGCATTGAAGATGACGAGTGGGTTAAAGAGAGCATGCACACAGCATTCTGAGCACTCTTGAAGGTAAGCATATCAAAGGGTATCTAATCATAAAGTGCATGAATTTATCCACTAGGTTGAGAAAGGAAAGTGAAGGTAGGAGTTTACATATTATTATTATTATTATTATTATTATTATTATTATTATTATTATTATTATTATTATTATTATTATTATTATTATTATTTTGTCTCTTTGCTTGCAGAGAAGGCAGTAGAAACACAAGGAAATGGCGGTCCCAGAGAGGCAACTTTGTACAAGAGAGCGAAATATCTCATTTTCAATATGTAATAATTATACATAAATAATTCTTGTACAACAAATAAAAACCCAAAATACATATCTCTTTAAAAATACTTAAAATAATGTTTCACGCATACGTTTCTATGATTAATCGAAAATGAAAGACAAAAATATGAATCGTTACATTCACATGACTTTCTCTACCCTCTATTGTTCAAACTATTCTTACGAAAGCTTATTTTCCTATCCACTTCATTTTAACCGAGATAAACTTTTCGGAAATAGCCACATTACACGTTTCGTTATATATAAATGGAACAGTGACAGTCAAATGTTTTATAAGTGGACGCTATATGCCAGTCTGAAAACTCCATGTTCTTTCCATGACATTGCGAGAAACACTGAAAATCTACAGGACTTTAAAAGAATTTCAAAGTTGTTTTTATTATACATATATAATTGATTGTAAACCATCACTTACTAATGGAATTAATTGTACGTTTTACAGACCTAACCTGGTCTGGGCTTGTTTCTAATATAGAGTCCACTGAAAAGTTCAAATGCCGGCTGTGACCTTGAATTTTTCAGTGTACTATATATTAAAACGAAGGAATTGAGCAATTCGAACCATTAATAACGTATATCTCGGAAATGGCTGATGCCACAAAAGAAAGTTATATGAAATAACTTGTTTCTTTTAAAGAGAGCGTTTACCAGTTATACAAGATTATACAAAATTCCCTCCGAATGAAGTAGAGTTCTCAGAAAATTAAGGATATGCATTTTATTTGTCGTATAAATATCTTTAATATATGGTATTTTAACAAAACTCGTTAGTCATTTTTAGAAAAAGATTTCGAAGGGGGCCTAAAAAAATGGATTTCCAGCGAAATCTCAATATCGAAGTTTTGGGTGGAATGCAATGGCTTTCCTAGCTATTACGTCCGTGTAGATAAAGTCATAAGCTCATTGATGAATAGTCGCTCTGAAACACCACTCTGAAAGTTTGTGGCGATACGGGATATGGGACGTCTGTCTCACCTACCTCACTATTTCTGTTCAAAAGCAAGTACTTCAGAACGACCTGAAGCAATGAAGAAACAAGAAAGACGAAGTACAAAGGAGGAGATGCAGTACTAGTGACCTGATTTCCCCTTTCGGAATCTCCTTCTCTCCCTGAGAACATCGAACTTGACTGAAGTTGTGTTAACTGCCCGAGAAAAGCAGTGTTTGGGATGTTACTGCGGCCCTAGATCTTCCATGTGCGCTTAATGTTGTACAGCAACGTTACCTGTCCAAGAAGTTGTAATTACTTGACCCTTCTCTCAACTTTCTGTATTAACCTGGATTTAATTTGGAGCAATATGGCTTTTCCGCTCAACATAAAGGTAATAGGAGCCAAAGATCATTTCCTGTAGCTGTCTTTAGATCTTCTGTACATTCTCTAGCAAGTAGAGGAGTTGGATTATTCCACCCAAAAATTCGATATCGAGATTTTCCCGAAATATATCTTTTGAAGCTCCTTCAATCCAAACAAAATGTTTTTAAAAAAAGATCCTGGTGCGGTATTTAAGTTTAATATCTTCCAAAAAGGTGACACGAAGGCTTTAAACAAAATTTCCCACCCCAAACTACCCTTTACATTAAGTGTTTTTAGAATTGTTTAGAATTGTTTATAACAATTTTTATTAATATAGGAACCATATACTTATAACATTTACATGACAAATAAAACGTACATATTCAAATTTCTAGAAGGAATTTCGTATAACTTTGTGTAACGGGTAAACCATAAGTGATAGACAGAAACGTACTATGGACGCAAATTAGATACTGTAATATACACAATTTATCACAAATAATGTTTTTGTGGCATCAGCCATTTCCGAGCTATCGGTAGTTGTTGGTTCTCGGCTACGGAATGCGCTCGAGTTCGATCTCACCCATGGGGTATAGCACCGGTGCCCACTCAGTATGGTGAGGAAAGTGGGGAGTTGCGATAGGCAGCGATCTAGGTCACGGAGGTCAACATTGTAGCTGGAGATGAGTGATGCTGACCACATCACCTCCCCGTATCGGTTAAATGACCGCCCACCTCAACCGTGCGTACGTGGACGTGAGGTCGGCAGTCGGGTTGTCAGGTAAAGGTTCTTTATGGGCTGTGGCGCCAAGGGAATATTATTATTATTACTGCTGCTGCTTTTCAGTTGTTTCTCACGATGTCTTCGAAAGATTATGAAATTTCAAGGTCAATATACTAGCTTTTAGGTATATGACTATCGTTTCAATTTCCCCTTCTACCTAAAATGTAATGTGTAGTGAAACTGTTTCTGCAAAGGCTTATCACTATTTACATGAAGTGAATGGAAAAATAGGCTTTCATAGGATTAGTTTACGATAACTATACAGAGTGTTCGGAATTTCCCCTTACAAAGTTTTAGAATATATCAGGTTCTAATTAGAAATACATGTCCGGAAATGTATCACTTCTATGCTACAACATTTCAAGTCGGTTTGCCAGGCATGCTACGGCCTAGTCACGACAAGCGGTGTTTACGTCTGACGAGCAGCTCATGTTTGAGGAAGACATTTTGGCACGAATTGTGGTCGCTGCACAACAAATTGCAGACACAGCAGGAGTGCTGGAGAGACTTTACCAGAACATTATTCCTAGGTACAATGTGTGCAACAACTTTAGTGGTGGTCACATCGAACCGGAGTTGTAGCGAAGCAGAATGCCAACCAGCCTGTGACGAAGAGAAATACAGATTGTTCAGTTTAACTGTAAATAAAAGTGTTTGTGAAACATGATTAAATTTGCTTTTTATTTCTTAGGTATTATTTACTAATGGCCTGTGGTGAATCAGAATGGTAACCATAATGTGAGGAAAACAAAAACAAATTATGAAGTTTAACTGCAAACAAATGTGTTTGTTTATTTCTTTATCAATATTACCTAATGAGTTGAACTGTAAGAAAAGTGATGTACTGAGTCACGCCCAACTAAATACTTAAGCAAATGTGAATGCTTTGAACACCTGTTTTCAAATGGTTGTAGCACACGGGTTCCTATTCAAAACATGATCTACTAGTTCCCTCTACAAGAATTTTTCGAACGTTCAGTATAAAAATAAATGACAGAGGGTAAAGAAAATCATGTAAATTTAATACAGATTTGCTTCAAATGGTTAATTTCTATTATTTTATATCCACAGTCATACGAAGAGCATGGAATTTCAAGGTCATAACAGAGCTACCCACTTTTTAAAAATTCTTGAATATACATCTACTCGCTGACGATGTGGTTATTATTCAGAATAATGAAATTTCGCTACAATTTTCAGTCTTTAAACTTTTATCAATCTGCAAGGAATATAACATGAAATATAAAATTGAATAAGCGAAATTAATGGCTTTCGAGGCAAATAATAAATATCAAACTCTACAAGTGAATAATTTTAATTATTTATAAAATAATGTTTTGATAAAGAACACGATATTGGCATTAAAGTAAGCAGCTTTCAATGTATTTGTGGCACTATTAATTGAACTTTAAGAAACAAAGTTAAAATAAAAGTTAAAATTCTGCAAAGTAATGCCTGTACGTAGGTTATTGTACGGATGAGATTTATGGACAACAACAAAGAAATAAAAATAAAATACAGGCACCAGAAATGAAATTGTTGAGTGGAGTTAAAACATCGCTCTATATTCGAACAGCACAAAAAGATAAGAAATGCGTAAGAATTAAACACTTTAATATTTTAAAACTAGACTCAGCTGAAAAAACCATGCCATAGCCGGAATTTGAATACGGATTTCCCGGTTTGAGAGGTTGATCTGACCATTAGCTACCATGGCAAAATGACGGTAGTCATTAAATTCGCCAGCTGATCCTATAGTTGGTTTAAACTATGTGCCTGAAAATAAGTACTTACTAATTGTAAATCGCCATTAAGGTTTATCTTTGAAGTGAGACACTAGGGAAAAAAACTGGTTGATTGGCAAATTTAATGCCTACCGACATGTTTCCGTGGTAAGAACAACCACACGGAAAGCAGGAGATCTGTGTTCACATTCCAGCTATGACATTGGACCTTTTAACTGATTCTAGCTTTAAAATAATCCTTAGGTCAGATTAGGCCTTTAAAAAAATAATAATAAAAAGAATAATTGTTTTCTAGTCGTCCACGATGTGAGTGCGCTTGGAGGAGAGCGCCACTATTTTGGTTGATTTGCTTAACGTCATCAAGGTCTATGGATCAGAGGGGAGTGCGCGGCAAGGCGATAGGGGAATGTACAGTTGCACAATGAAAACAGTAATGCATTTGCAGCCTCAACCTCGCTAGTAAATGCAACTTGGAACTGCGGATGCTTTCTTTACTTGATTGTCATTCTGATTCTCCGCCTATTTGTTGCGCAACAGCTTCGTTCCTCTTCCCACCGAACGCACTCATATCGCAGTCGAATAGTACCTCCATGTTTAATATTATTGATAAGTTCAGAGATTATAAGCGAAAATGGAAAGAAGAACATACAAATAGAACGGAAGACTGAAGGCTAACAAAATTATTATATATAGGTCAAGGAAGAAGAACCGTAAGAAGACAAAAGAGGAGTATGGTGGAAGATCTATTGAGAACGGAACAGACAGTACATCCTTGAAGTGTAGACGAAGAAGCAGCATTTACAATTTACTCGAATAATTCATCTTTATATAATAAACTATATTTAAACATATCTTAGTATCTTCTGTTTAGAGGGCATGACGAAATCAAGATACGAAAACATGTAAACACCTACAGTTCAATCCTTTTCTTTGTATCGCTCTTTAAGCATTTCTATATTCACAGAGAATCAAAATTCCCATAATTTTATATTTATAACCCTTTAAGCTGTCATTTCACAGAAGTCAAAAAGGATATCCACATAACATTCAGAAGAAAATTGTTTCTATAGTTACAGTTTTTTAAAGCAACCCTCGTACGAGGATAGCGGGAGTTTTCATCAAAATTCTGCAGGAGTAGTCCCTTTCCTAATATAACTTTTGTTCTCTCTAGCCATCATACTTCTTTTTGTCCTTCTCCCTTTTCTTTCTCCCCCGTTTCATGCTATGTAGAGATGTTCCTCTGCTGGTTATGGTAGCGCCTGGTAGCGTGCGGTGATTTAGTCGTTCTTCTTGCCTACTTATTTTGTTAGTCTTAAACCGTGGATATTTTTCTTGGTATTGTCTAACCGTTACTGCTTTGCCTACGTGGAAAGTTTACTTGAGTGTAGGTTGGAGGATGGGGGACACATTGGAGTAACCCTCGCCCGAAAATATGACAAGCTACACAAGTCCGTGACGGGAATGTATTCCCGGAGTTCGGAGGGAAGGATTTGAATGTACCCGTTCCCTCTCTTTCTTTCCTTTACAGAAAAAAATGGAGGTTTTCTTCAATATCCTGCAAGCCATGAACAGAGAAAAGCTACAATGTGAGGTGTAACTCATATCTGGGACAACTCCAAACTTCAAGAGCATTTCTACTTCCTTGTAGATAGACCGTGGGCTACAGAACTACCACAAAATGCAATCTTCCTGCAGCACTCTGTCATCATTATTTGCTACAGGATGTCATAAATTGTCTATATGAAATCATGACACATTAGGATACATACTTGGGATCAAAACGAATAAGATTTTAATGCACATAAATGCTTATGTGTATGTATATATGTCTGTGTTATTTTTATATATATATATTTGTATGTATATATACATAATATATATAAAACACATATATATTGCATATATAAATAAAAGTACATTTTCGTAGTTATTTACGTTGGTAAAAGAACAATTGAAAGGTGCTTTATACAAATGTTTTTTAGTCTTCTATGAGGAGTGGGAAAGCAAAATAAAAAAATTCTGATGTATTACACTCACAAGACTTTCTCTATTCTTATACAAAATATTTTACAAACGCTTATTCTCCATATGCTTCATGTTAATGATATATCGAGGCGTTATTCTTATTGCTAATTTTTTTGTAGATGCAAGGGGAATTGGTAGCCTTTAAGCGATAGTCAAATATTTTAGGAGCTGGTTGCTATGTGGAGTATTCCATTCTATTTGTATTTCCAGGACAGAAAATTGTACAAAATATTTTTACAAACGCTTATTCTCCATATGCTTCATGTTAATCGAGATATCGAGGTGTTAATCTTATTGCTAATTTTCTTGTAGATGCAAGGGGAATTGCTAGGCTTTAAGCGATAGTCAAATATTTTAAGAGCTGGTTGCTATGTTTACTATTCCATTCCCTTTGCATTACCTGGACAAAAAATGAATAAGGAATACCCATTTGAGAAAAAGTAAAGGTATTGGAAAATTTTATGGGAATAACAAGCAATATCTCGAAAATGGTTCACTCAACAAAAAAATGCATATGACATAAATTGTGTATTTTAACGCGATACTACATTTTTTGTGTAGTGAAATTTTATCTATCTCTTAATGGCTTATCACTTATGCAAAAGTCGTTCACATTGAAGAATACTTTTGGAGAGATTCCCAGAAAATTCAAGATAAACATTTTATTTGTCATGAAAGTGTCTTAAATATATGTTATTTTAATCAAAATCGTTAGAGGCATTTTTGAGAAAATTAAAATTTCGAAAAATGTTCCATGTAAAGGGTAATCTGAGG
This sequence comes from Deroplatys truncata, assembly GCA_030765065.1. Classification (NCBI taxonomy): domain Eukaryota; kingdom Metazoa; phylum Arthropoda; class Insecta; order Mantodea; family Mantidae; genus Deroplatys; species Deroplatys truncata. The sequence continues at coordinate 157,899,182 of CM060979.1, forward strand.
TAGGGGGATTTTCTTGAAAGCCTTCTTGTCGCATCTCTGGAAGATACTGAACCTAAATACCAAGTTTTTGTTCGTTTCCGAGTTGTGCTGTGTGACACACAGACACACAAACGGACATGTTTTGAAAAATGCTTTTTTTTGGATTCAGGGTGCCTCAAAACACATATTTCCGGTGAAATCTCGGCATCGAATTTTTGAGTGGAATACAGTACTTCCCCTACTTACTATTTGTGGTAGAGAAAGTAATATAGCAATTAACATCGCTATTTATCATACAGTGCAGTTCATATATTTTAACATTGCATTTCTTTTACTTATTATATGGTTTTTACATTGGGCATGTCTACCAATTTCCATATTTAGAGCTTAAACGTCCATTGAATTTATTGCAAGCAATTATAAAAATGACGATATTGCAATAATCGTTTGCAGAGAAATTAATACATTTTTAATTTCTCTACCACATACCTACTCTAAGTACAGGAATTATTGCATTCCACCCAAAATTTCCATATGGAAATTTTATTGGAAATACACGTTTTGAGGTTCCCTAAATAAAAAACTTAGAAAAAGTTCCGAGGGTATGTGTGAGTGTGTCTGTACACAGCGTAATTTAAAATGTAATTATATACCATATTCAAGTTTTAGCGTCTTCCAATCATGCGATACGGAAATTTCAAAGAACACTCTCCCCTCCGAAACCTCCTTTACATGATACAATTTTCGTTATATATTAAAAGATATTTAAATGTCAAATAAGGTGTATATCTTGAAATTTGGGAAAATTGCATAAGAAGTACTCTTCATTCGGAAGGAAATCCTTATAATGGTGTATAACTGGTAAACGCTAAGCGATAGACCAAAACGTACTACACAAAAACTGAAAATTTCTTCAAAACACGCAAAATAAGGTTGTTTTGTGGTATAAGAGATATCCGTTATTAAAGGATCGCATTGTTCATTTATTGGCCATTCTCTTTAAAGTCCTGTCAACATTCAATTGTTTCTCGCAATTGCATGGAAACAGTATGGAATTTTAAGGCCAGCATATAGCGTCCAGTTATTAAACATTTGACTATCGCTGTTTTCCTTGTATCTATGACGAAATGTGTAATGTAGCTATTTCTGCAAAACTTTATTTGAATTAAAATGAAGTTGGTATATCAAAACAATCTGATACGCTCACATGACTTTCTCTCCCCTCTATCGTGTATGCAAACTATTGTTACTAAAGCTTATTTTTATATCTACTACGTTTTAATCCAAACAAACTTTATATACCAAGTTTGGTATTTATCCGACTTTTCGTTTTTGAGCTATGCTGTTGACAGACACACACGCCCGCAGGCTTTTTCTCAAAAATTTTTTTTGGGATTCAGGAGGGCCTCAAAGCATATTTCCGTTGAAATCTCGACATCGAATTTTTGGGTCGAATGTAATACTTTCTCTACTTACTGTGCTGGTAGAAAAAGTAACAAGCTTCAGTAAGACTAGTTTGTATACCCAGTAATAAAGAATAGAAGGTAGAGAAAATCATGTGAACATATCACATCATGACATCAGATATTTTCTTGTGATCAGCAAACAGCATGGCATTTAATAACCATCAGTAGAGCCCGTGTATATGCATGAATAAAATGCAAATGTTCACGAAGTAGACATGTAGGAATGTTTGTACATATATCTTATTTAACATTTTTCACATCTTGTATAATACTGAATATTTGAAACCGTACTATATAATCTTAATATTATTTCAGAATCATTATACATTTTTATGTTTATTTTGAGGTTCTTTTAAATCATTGCTTTTGTTATTATTATTATTATTATTATTAATCATTGTTTATTACTAAATTCTGTAGCAAAAAAGGAAATTATTCTACTACCCATACATTGTCGTCAATTGAGGTAGTATTTTTAACACTTAAATAATTTCAGTCTAATTTTATAATATGTAAATTCAATAACAGCCCATCTATATGTGTATGTAATAATTTGTAAAACGTATGTAACAGTCATTGTATATGTTTATATTACTGTATACATTTTCAATAATGTTATGGGAATGTATTACGTAATTTAATAATGTAGGAACTGTGAGAAATAGGTCAAAAGTTGCTAACAATGAGCTAACAATGAGGTAACCTTGAGGCAATAATGAATTAGAAAGTAATAATATAACTGGTGATTCTTGGAAGCAATAATGTAATTTTTGTGACAGTTTTTTAAAATAGCCAATCATCAACCAGAAAGAGCTTCAGTTAAATGAAGGTATTCTATTGGACTAGGATTAGCCAATCAGAAACTGAAATAGGGCAAATTGTAGAAATTTAGGCGGTAGAAATCAGTTCAGTGCTTGTAGACAGCGCTCAAAACTGGACGCGTTGGTTGTAGACAGTGTTCCTAACCGGACGCGAGATGCGTCCTCGAGAAATTTAATACGTATTGGTGTGAGACGAAAATAGTTTACGTGTTAAAAAGTGCAAGTAATTAATGAAGGAATCTTACAGCTCTCTATTGCAGTGAAGTGTTATTCATATCGAATCAAGAATTAATAAAAAGGAGTGAATTAAAAATTATAATCTGTGTAAGCCTACATTCCTCAGCCGCACCACGCCTTGCAAAGAAATCCATGTCTCTAACAATAATAATGACGCAGCCGAGGCAAACATAAATATATAATATTTAAAGAAACAGTAAATATTACAAAGTAAATATTTTTAAATTTGGAACGAAGGCTACCGAGTACCATACGTGCGGTTGCAACTACTTCAAGTTCGGCTCCCCAACAGTTGAACTACAATACAACTCCTACTTCAAATTGGCTTTCCATACGTGTAGCAATAACCTACTTCAAATTAACGCCCATACGTGGGGAAAACAACGTAAATAATAAACTACTTCACAATCCCATACATTTGCGCAACATTCAAACCTATTATTGCACGAGTTCCATGCGGACAAGACTAATTTTAATGCGCACCGTTGACTTCTTGCGAAATTGAGCGATCTTACTGTATAATGTAAAACTATACTGCCGTTTGTGAAAATTGCAGCACCGAGAAGCAAACCAAGGAACTCAATGAATTTAATACCACACGTTAGGTACATGACAAGTAACAAATAATAAACTTTTCAATTCTATATATGACCTTTGAGCCCTAATATTCAGGATTTGGTGTGGCCTCCATGCGCTGCAATTAGAGCTGCTATACGTCATAGCATTGAATCAAAAAAGGTTCTGAATAAGTTCCCGAGGGATTGTATTCGAACCCACAATTCCGTGACACTGACTACTGGAGTACCGTGACGCACCAGCTGCCGAACAACCATATCCCAGACATGTGACATGGGTGACATGTCAGGAAAACGCGCAGCTCAAGAAGCAATGGTACCCGTCGCTCTTCGAAGAAGGCTTGTACATTCCTCGCAACATGTGGCCGGGCATTGTCCTGTTGAAATGTGGCCTGTGGAGATGCCTGAAACAGGGGGAATACTTCAGGCTCTACAACCACCGTTAGGTACGGATTGTTGTTCAAAGTGTCCTCAATTCGTAGGAGGCGAGATCGGTTGTTGTAACCAATGGCGCCCCAAACCATCACACCTGGTCTTTGTCCGCTATGCCTCTCAACAATGCAGCCTCCAGGTTGCGCTCACCACGGTACCGCCGGACACGTATGCGGCCATCACTGTAGGACACGTTGAAGCGGAACTCGTCCGAAAACATTACATTTTGCCACTCAGCACCCCAGTGACGGTGTTCACGTGCCCATTGCAGTCGAAGAAGCTTGTGCTTTCTGTACAACGGAAGCCGACGTAATGGTATGTATGCAACCAGTCCAATCTGCAGCAGATAGCGATGAGCCGTTGATGCAGACAAGTTCACACATGTTGCGGTGCTCAGCGTCGAGTCAACACTGTGGATAAAGCTGTACTCCGTTATGGCCATGCGGACAAGATAACCGTCATCCCGTGCTGTGGTCATGTTTTGTGGTCCAGTACCCGCTCTTCGCTGCGTACGACCATCATCTATCCACTGCTTCCACACACACACACACATCACTATCGTAGCAACATACCCTGTACGAGCCGAAATGTCACGGTATGACAAAACCGCTTCCCGGAGACCGATCATTCTGCCCCGTTCGAACTCAGTCACACGACAAAATGACTCCGTTTGAAATCGACGAGGCATACTGGTACTAATTTTATTGTTTTCACCTTGTTTGACAGCTCTGCACTGACTACACTGGGCGCAACACTGACCTTGTCGACCGACACGAGAGGGCTCTGCTCGGCCTGCGTGTACCCAATCTCTCTGCAAACCTAATCACTTATTGCTTGCACACTCTTCTACACTTCCACCAAGTTTGGAATTATTGGGGAAATTTTTTCTTCGTGTTGCAATTTTCACAAACGGTAGTGTATATTGTCAGACAGAAGACTGTGCATGATTACAGAACTTTGGAGAAAAGTACATAATAGTACTATTGTTCTATTAATTGTGCACCCAGCTCCATATAACCTAAAAACTTATCTAGGAACACTTGTCTATCCGTACTTTGTAGCCGAAGTAAATAGATAATATAGTAACCTCAATTTGAGTACCTGTAGACTTATATTTCTAGCAACAAAATAAAATGTTTGATTTTATATATAATCGCTTCATAAAAAATTTATTTGTACATATTTAGTAGTTTTTGATTATGTGTATTTTTCTCAAATTGATATTAGGTCAAATCCGGGCCCGAGCCATCACACAGCGACCCATTGTTTAAAAACCCGATGCATTTCACTCGCATGACCTTCTCTACTCATGTAAGACTATTTTTACAAACGCTTATTCTCCATATAGTGCATGTTAATCCAGATAAACATTTGCAGAAATTACCTTACTGCTAAACTCCTTGTAGGTGCAAGGGGAATATGGTAGGCCTTAAGCGATAGACAAATGGTTTAAGAGCTGGTTGCTATGTGGAGCATGACATTCTTTTTGCATGTCCAGGACATAAAAAACGAATAACAAGTATAAGCAAAGTATAGGTTTTGGATAATTCAAACAAATAACAAGGAATATCTCGGAAATGGTCCACTCGACAAAAAAAAAACGTAAATGACATAAATTGTGTGTTTTAACGAGATATACATTTTTGGTTTAGTAAAATTGTCTATTGCGGTTTTCCAGTTAAGTATAAGTCATTCAGAATAAAGAGGAATTTTGGGGACATTCCCAGATCATTTATGATACACATTTCATTTGACATAAAAATATCTTAAACATATAATGTTTTAATCAAAATTGGTAGAGCCATTTTTAGAAAATCAAAATTTTCGAAAATTGTACATGTAAAGGTTATATTGGGGTGGGAGATTTTCTTGAAAATCTTCGTGTTGCATCTCTGAAGGATACTGAACCGACATAACAAGTGCGATATTTATCCAACCTTTCGTTTCTGAGTTATGCTGTTTACATGCACACAGACACACACACACACATATATACACGGATCTTCTTCTTCTCAAAATGCTTTTTCGGATTCAGGGGCCTCAAAACATGTATTTTCGGTGAAATCTCGATATCGAATTTTTGGGTGGAATGCAATACTTCTCCTATATTAGCAGGGAAAGCAAAAAAAAAAAAATGTATCTCTCTACCTACTACATCGTCCAATGAAGTGACAATAGTTATGACAATAAGCCTTTGTAAGAAAAGCTTGTCGAAGTGTGAGTAGTGAAAGTCATGTGAATGTAACATGTTTTTTTTTTAAATGCCTGTAAATATCTGCCGAGTCGCTCTAAGTCCTGTCCGGGAGGAGTTCTTTGTTTTCATTTAAATTTTCTATGAATGCTTGTGCATTATCGTACTCAAGTCTTTAAATAAGTTTACACTTGATCATGGAAAGCTGTGAGATTACCAAGTGAGCACCTCTGCAGCTTGAGTAATACAAAACCAGACGTGCAAATTAGATCTAGATTTCTGTCGTTGCGGCGTATTTTGACGTTCCGTGGCAACATGAATAGCTTCACAATGCAATCAAGATGGAGATATCGACTTATTGGTGTTTTGTAGTCCTGAAAGAAGAAGAAGAGGAAGTGATGGGATGGGATCAGTGCGTGACCTGCCTTTCTCCCGAAATTTCCATCTTCCGCTTCTGGTTCCATTCTTTCCTTTCTTTTCCGACCTTGTCCTCTTTTTCTCCACCTTTCTTGCTTTGAAATTCAAGCTTCGGTGAAAAATAAACCGCATATCCAGAACGGAAAGAGAAGTCGAAATGAAAAAGAAAAAATGAGGAAATCAAACAAGATCAGCACAACCAAACTGCCATTCACCACTAACTTCCTGTATGTGATCTACAAGCAAAGAATGGGAGGTTAAGGAATAGATCTCTCTGATACCCTGCTGGCTCTCTGTGTCTGAGTGTTAGCCGATAAGAAGCTGCAATACATACAGGTATAATTCGTTTTTGGTGCATATTAAAGCTCATGAATGATTTACTAGGCATATACATTACTAGCAAAACCCGCAGCTCTGCTCACATGTCGTCCTCCGTGGACTAGTGGTACCGTGCTAGCCTCTAGTTCCCAAGGTCGCGGGTTCAAACCCGGCGGAGGGCGATGGATTTTTTCGGGCGTAAAAATCGTTAGCACGGCTTCCTTCGGAAGGGAAGTAAAGCCGGTGGTCCCGTGTCGTAGATTTACGGCACGTAAAAGAACCTGAAGCCTGATAAAGAGGCCTCTGAGCAAAATTACAGGTGTTTCACGCCCAATATAGAATGGGACGCTAAGAACCATAGTAGTTAAAGAGCGTCCATAAATAAAAAACTCAATTTTAAATCTGCTCACATTATTACTATATTCTCCTCTCTCCCTCTCTCACAAATTCAGCTGTCCTATTCCATCTCAGCTTTCTTATCCTCCCCTTTCCTTTACTCTCATTGTTTATTTACCATAATTTGTTTTGACTCTCCTATTAGTTACTCTTTCCCTCTACGTAGTCTCTCTTCCTTCCATTTGTTCAACATTATATGTGATGGAGATTAATTGTACTTCCACCCAAGCCGTGTAGGATAAAGTTGGAAATATAGAATCAGACGACTGAAAAATGCTATGCCATAGCCGGTAATTTGAACCACGCATCTTCCGATTTCCGTCCGGTTGCTCTAACCACTGAGATACCGTGGCAACATGTCGGTATAACATTAAATTCTCCAACTGATTTGCATTTTTACCGGTAAACCACAAGAAGATCTCAAATTGTATTAAGAAGACATACCCCAATGGCGCCTTACAATGTTGTAAATACTTTTAGTCCAGGGCTTCATAGTTTCAACCGCTATTGGGTCAATTAATGGAAAATTGTTCTTCCACACAAGCCATGTGTAGGACAAGGTGGGAAATATAGAATCAGACGACTGAAAAATTCTATGCCATAACCGGGATTTGAACAACCGATCTTCCGGTTTTCGTCCGGTTGCTCTAACCAATTGAGCTACCAAGGCAACGTTGTTAAACTAATAGTGGTTAACCTATGAAGCTCGGGAATTAAAGTGCTGGCATTGTCGGTTACCATTTGGGTATGTCATCTCAAAACAATTAAGGATCTCCTTGTGGTTTATCGGGAAAAAATTTGGGGAATTTAATGCCATACTGGCATGTTACTATGGTAGCTGAGTTGGTTAGATTAACCGGACGGAGACCGGAAGATCTGAGGTTCAAATCCCGCTGTGGCGTTGAATCTTTCAGTCACCTGATTCTAACTTTCTATTGTATGTGATGTTCCAAATAACTATTATAAAACTGGAATTAATTGTTCTTTCACACAAGCCGTGTGTTGGACAGTGTTATAAAACTGTTTTTACTTTCTTTATAGGAAGAGAAAATATAGAAACAAAAATTAGATGTCAGGATTTCACTAGAAATACATATTTTGAGGTCCCGAATCCAAAAGAATGTGTTTTTAGGAAAAGGTCCGTGTGCGTGTTTGTATGTGAGAGAAAGAGAGAGAGCAAGAGAGGGAGAGAGACAACAGCAAACTCAACAACGAAATGTCAAATACATATCAAATTTGGTGTTTATATCCAGTATCTTCCAAAGATGTGACACTAAGATTTTTAAGAAAATAACCCACCCCAAATTACTTTCCCTAGTATGTTAGGAAAATAATTATTTTTGTTGATATTTTAGTAGGTTATTACCTTTTCTACTATGTGTAGTAATTAGGGGAAATATTGCACTCCACCCAAACATTCGACACTGAGTTTTCACCTTAAATACATTTTTGAGGTCCCCTGAATCCAAAAACGGCACTTTAGAAAAAGGTCCCTGTATGAATCTGTCTGAGTGCCTGTGAACAGTATAACTTAAAAACGAAAAGTTGGATAAATAACAAACTTGGTTTTTAGGTTCAGTATGTTTCAAAGATGCGACACGAAAATCTTCAAGAAAATCCTGCCCATCCCAGACCTGCCTTCACATGTAACATTTTTTGAAAATGTTTATTTTCTCATAAATGGTTCAAACGATTTTGATTAAAATATCATATATTTAAAACATGTTCATGACATATAAAAGGTGTATTTTGAATTTTCTGAATGACTTTTGCATAGCTGGTAAACCGTAAAAGAGAGACATAATTTTACTACATAAAAATGTAGATCTCATTAAAACGCACAATTTATGTGATATACATTTGTTTTGTAGAGTAATCCATTTCCGAGATATTCCTTATTTGTTTGAATTTTCAATACTTACTATGTTTTCTCAAATGGGAATTCCTTATTCGTTTTTTTATGTCCTGGACATGCAAAGCGAAAGGAATGCTCCACATAGTAAACAGTTCTTAAAGCATTTGACTATCGCTTAAAGCCTACCATATTCCCATGCACCTACAAGAAAATTAGCAATAAGTTCCTGCAAATGTTTATATCGATTAACCTGAAGTAGACGGAGAATAAACGTTTGTAAAAATTGTGTGTACAACAGTAGAGAAAGTAATGTGAGTGCAACACATCAGACTTTTATTTAACTATCCTTTAAATATATCTTTTTTTAAATTTTTTATATTCTCAAAATGACTCCAGAGCAGATTAAAGCACCATGTATTTATAATATTTACATAAGAAGTAAATTTTGGAGGGAAATATCTTCTGAGGTCCTCTTCATTCGGAAGGATGTTTTATAATTCGGTATACCCTACTGGTAAACCTTGGGAGTTGGACAAAGACACATTAAACAAACAAACAAACAAAAAGTAGAACCTTTTAAAACAGAAATTCTTTCAAATAACCTAGTTTGTGGCATCAGCCATTTCCGAGATGTCCTCTATTATTCCCTTATCATTTCATTAAAATGCTGTCGAAATTCAGCTGTTTCTTGCGATGTCACGGCAGTATGGAATTTCAAGGCCGGGATATAGCGTCCGGTTTTTAAACAACTGAGCATTCGTTCGATTTCCTTTACCTCCCTTATACCTTCAATGAAATATGTACTATATCGTTCTATGTCAATTAATATGAAGTGGATAGAAAAACAAGCTTTGTAATAATACTGTATAAAAACTACGGAGTTTTCAGATTTGTTCGGCCGTTGCCGCCAATCAATTTTCTGCGCATGACATCAATACATTGAAGCGAGTTTAACACCAGTGTCTCAGGCAGAGCAGTAGCGAAAGATGAGTGGAATATGTGGATGTCAACAGTTTTGAGGCCACCTTAGTGAAATGGGACGTGTATCCTACCTTTCCAGTATATACATTTGGAACTTTTTTCGCTTGCGTCTCATAAATTCGCGATCTGAGCATGTATCCTGATATGTAACTCAAATAACTGAATGGTTTTGTGGAGTAGAGCATCTCGGCTTTAATGGCACAGCATTTACATTAAAAAAAACTTGTTCATACTCTTTACATCATACTTTGTCTCGGCTTGATGAAATTCTGGACGAGAACGGAGAAAATCATTCACACAGCGGCCAATATCGTAACGACAGACTCCTTCCTCGTATCCTTCCAGTTCGGGAGTGTCACTCAAGCATGCAAATTGAAATTGAAAATACTGGGACTGACAATTCCAATCTTTCAGAGACGTAACTGACGCACCACCCATTAAATTCAGAGACGCAACTGACGAATAAAACTGATCGCGGGACGCAATGGCGGGTCACCGAACTAATAATGTCATTCATTTAAACTGACTGGTGGTGAAGACCGAATAAGTTTGAAGATCCGTTATAAAACTAAGCTATAATGAGAGAGAAAGTCATGTGGATGTATAACATCTAAGTTTTTTCTGGGGTACTTACAGAAATTCAAACATAGTCGAAGGTTTAGCGGTATATACATTTGTACGTATTTCTTATACTTACAAGACTATTCAGGATAGCCGTATATGTACACAAATTAATAATATTAAAGAAAAATTAGTATAACTTCTTAAATGTTTTATATCAACAATCTGTCAACGTTACAATTTCTAAGAAACGTTTTAATTTCCTTCTCTTAAGATATTTTATACCAACTTTTGCAGCAAAGGATTGATCCAGCGTGAAAAAGTAACAAACATATACAAATGCAACCTTTAGTTCAATATATATATATATATATATATATATATATATATAGAGAGAGAGAGAGAGAGAGAGAGAGAGAGAGATAGATAGATCATCTTATAAAACGCTAAAAAAAGAAGGGCATTGAATAAGAATTCATATTTAACCAAAGTTATACGCAGATGATATAATACTGCAGATTTGCAAAACAAAATATAAAGTACTTTTTTATACTCTATTTTTTAAAAACTGTGTAATAAATATAACTGAAATATTTCTAAAAAAATACAAAAGTAATGGCGCACCAACGAAAATACCCAGTGAGAACAAAAACATGTATTGAAAATAATATCGTGGAGCAAATCATAAATTTTAATTAACTGAGTTAAGACGAGTTTCATAGCGATAGAGGTATAGAAAATAAAATAAATAAAGTTCAACAAATATTTGGAAGCACAACAAGAACTCTAGAAAATAAAACAAGGAAAGAAACAAAACTGAAGTTCCACAGATCATGGCGGTCCCCGTCTCATGTATGGTAGCGAATCTTGGATAATAAAAGCAAAGGACAAAAGTAAAATTCAAACAAGGAAATTAGATTTTAACGGAGAACTAAACCAGACTTAATAGGAAATGAAACAGTTAGACAAGAACTGAATATTTATAAATTATATGATAAAATTGAAGAAAATACACTTAATTGGAAAGAACACACAAAACGTATGGGTGAACAAAAAAATAGCAACTTTAATTAATAAATACAAACCTTCAGAAAAAGGAGACATCGGACGCCTCAGAAAAACATTGAAAGTGAACAATGCGAATACAGAGCTGGAGGAATGTCTAATCCATGAAGTGGTGAAGAAGAAGAGGAAGAAGAATTAAAGTCACTGCCTCTACGATTGAGTTGGTAGTGTACTTGCTTCTCTGCTCTGAGATCCCGATTTCTACTTCCGGTTAGGAGGCGGGAATTTTTCCTTAATTACAAAGAATGTCTACCCTGTGCAGTGTCTGGAGGTTTGAATACAAAGCGAATGGAGAGGGTTTCAAAGGAATAAATTATAAACTTAAAGACACAATGTAACACCACAGGATTGCCTCCGAGTCAAAAGCTGCTTATGTGACAGAGTAGTCAATTACGGCTGAACAAATGAATTAATATAAGCCGCACTGAAAATAGCTAAATAAGTACACTCTTTAAAAGCTTAGACGAATAATGTCAATAAAAAATTAACGCTATCGTAAATGCAGGCATAAGGTTAAATTTTAAGTGCATATGTTTTGTGATGAGAATAATATAATAGTATATGTTACCAAGCAAGATGGCATTCATTCGGCCTATTCTGGGTTCAATTTGAGGCAGTATTTGTAACACTTAAATGATTTCCGTCAAATTATATAATATAAAATACAATAACAGCCCGCCTTAGAGCAATATATGTATAAATAACATATAAATGTATGTAATAGTCATTGTATTAATGTTTATATTATTGTGTAAATGTTTAAGAATGTTATGTGAATGTATTAGGTAATTTAACAATATAGGAGCTGTGATAATAATAGGTCAAAAGTTGATAACATGAGGTAACTTTGAGGCAATAATGAATTAGAAAGTTTAATAATGCTACTAGTCATTCTTGGAAACCATAATGTAATATTTTTAAAACAGTTTATAAATAGCCAATCAACAACCAGAAGAGAGCTTAAGTTAAATAAAAGTATTCTATTGGAGTAGGATTAGCCAATAATAAACTGAAATAGAGCAAATTGTACAAATTCAGAAGTCAGTTGCTAGCAGACAGCGTTCCTAACCGATGCTAGACGCGTCCTCAAAAAGTTTAATACGTATTCAGTGTGAGACAAAAATAGTTTACGTGTTAAAAAGTACAAGTAATTAATAAATAATCTCGCAGCTCTCTATATCAGTGAAGTGTTATTTTAATAGTGTCAAGAATTAATAAAAGGAGTGAAGTCAAAATTATAATCTGTGTAAGTCTACATTCTTAGCTGCACCACTCCCTGCAAAGAAATTCATGTCTCTAACAATAATACTGACGCAGCCGAGGCAAACATAAATATATAATATTTAAAGAAACATTCAAAATACTCGTACAAAGTTGATTCTTAAACTTGGGGCAAAGGCCACCGGAAAGTAAACATTGGGGCCAAGGCGGAAAAACTTAGTATCATACGTGGCTGGAACTATTTCAAGTTCGGCTCCCCAACAGTCGAAATAAAACTCCTCCTTCAATACAACCTACTTCAAATTGGCTTACCATACGTGAAGCAACAACAACTTCATCAAATTCTCGACGACCATCCACTAGGGTTTTTCATGGTTTTCCCTGGTCAGTAGGCCAATGCTGGGGTGTTTTCTCACTCATCACAATTTCTTTTCCATTATTTCCGTTTCATTCTGTTACTTTCCCATCTTTCACCTGTGTTTCTAGGTTTCGTGGCATACGGCGGTGTAGATCAGACGTTGCGGATGCTTCCCCAAAGGAAAATATACTCCCTGTGGACACTAGAGGGCTAGTCGGTAGACGGGTCGTTCATTGCCCTCTCTAGCTGCTCCAGCAGTGGAACGGGTCTTGGAACCTGGAACTGTTAGGGACTTCCGCGCGTCTCTGTGGTCTATCTGCTTGCGGCGTGTAGACTCTAGCGTTTCCTTGATTTCATTCCTTCCTCCTGGGGGGTGTTAGACACAATTGATCTATGTAGTTCGCAGTGTGCGATGTGTGCCCCTCCGTTATATAACCTAACCCAACCTAATAGGTTACGAAGCCCTCCAACCTACCAAAAGAAGTATGCAAATCGAAGGCAGTGCGATAGCCATGTAACTACCCTTATGCGCGAGTGATGTTTTAATTGGTTTTCACGTTTTACTTTGACATTTGTAGGTGGCATTTATTATAGCGACATTGCGCTTTATGGTGTAACACTTTGTTATTAGTATTTACTGGCTATATAGAGATATGTTACAGGCCGGCTAATATCCCTCCGGGCCTTTAGGATTTTGCTCCCGCGGCAATAAATGATTTACTATGGTAACACAACAGAAATAAACAATTTTAATACATTTAATTTCTATACTTTATTAAAACTATATAATACAAAAATTACACTTTTAATTGATTAAAAAATTCATACAAAGCAATGTTTACATTTCTGTTTAGTATCGAATACTGCGAATTAAAAATATGTGCTTTAGTCAGATCTTCGAAGTAAGACAGAAGTAGTACAGTGCCTTCGCTTTATACCAAGGACACAACCGCTTTATATGGGGCAGTGACCTCGGTATTATGCTGCGAGCTGTCTCAGTTGTTACTTTGCCTTCGTGTTGTGTCGTGTGTGATTTCCTTAGGAATATTATTCTCTTATTAGTCCACGGAAATGCCTGCTAAGAAATTCAAGCGTCGTAGACAATTTCAGCAGAAATTTCCCATTTTTCCAGTTTCGGGTAGACACATTGTGAGAAATTTGGCCAATATATTTAGAACAACGGGATAGTTAAACGCAAAAAAGTAAAGTTTATTGGAATAATTCCCACACCACAGACGAACTTAAGGACAATATAAAAGAAGAAATTATGAATATTGGGCAAGAAGAAGTTATGTGGGTGAATGTTAATTTCATCCGACGATGTCCAGAATGACTTCTCGCTGATGGACACCACTTTTAACAACACTTAATAACAAGGTTAGTACTCATTACATGTATGTTACTAACACTCGTGAGTAAGTAACGCGGGATTTACAGGACTGAAAACAGTGTAGTAGACTGTGTGAGGAGCACGCATTCACGCGATCCGCGGCCTTGGCAAAAAACGAAAGCACTGTATTTCATTAATACCATTTATCGGATTTCCTTTGAAATAGTTATAAAATCTGGTATTTTACTTATTATGTAATGCCTAAATTGCATTTATGGAAAACTTTCTGCAGCTTTTTAGTTTTAGTTACAATTTCAGTGGGGATATCATCACATTCATTCCTCTTCTTTGAAATGATTTTTGTTTATTAAATGTAGTCACTAGATATCGTTTCTTGGGAAAAATAAGACTACAAAATGTAATGCTTAGTTTCTATCTTTTCTCTAAGTTATTTCTTGTTCAACAACAAACTAGTCCGCATACAATATTGTATGTAGCACTAGAATTGTTAACACTGTGACCTAGAACAACTTCCAAACACTCGGACCAGAGGTGGCCCTCGGGTTTGGCCTGAATAGCATGTTTTAACTGATACAGCAGTGGAGTGTAGTACTCCTTGGTGATGATTCTTCTCTTCTGGAAGTAGTTTATGAGCATCATGCAATGATTCCAGAAAATCGTGGCCAAGACCTTTCCTGCAGAATCTTGTTATTTTATTTCTTTTGTCTCTGGGCTATTCCTTCGTCTCTGGCGTGTAATGATAAATCCATAAAGAAACTGCGGTAATGTTCGTGAAACCTGCTGGAATTGCGTTCATTCGAATGTGTTTTTCGTACATTGTTAACAAACGGGTACCCATTGAGTCAAAATTTTTCACATAGAAAAAAATATATAGTTACATGTGTTGGACACAGCCTTTACAATGTCAGCTAACTGGTGTAAGCCCTCAATGTTCAATCTAGCTCCCTTTGTATTTCCTTTAGAGTTAAACCACTCAAAACGAAGTGCTTTATCACAGCTCATGTTTTAGTTTCTTCCACTTTGTAGGACATATTAACATTAGTTTGTTTACACGATCGTCACAAACACGTGACAACACTTACGTATCCGAAACGTTACAGCGCGCTATCTAAGCTAGGGATGTGCAACCGCAGTCAGAAGAGAGGAGGCAGGGTGGGTGAATCTTTCACCCGCTCATTATGATGATGTAGGCCTACTCTATACTTGCTAAATCTCTTGGACACAAAAATTGTGTACTTAACACGATATGTAAAATAAATAAATGGACATCTTTGAATATGCCAAAGTATATCGTTAACTCAAAAAGCAGCCATCACTGGGAATGAACTATGATAAGCGATATAGTAATAGACTGACAGCTAGCAAGATATTATTCGCTCCACTCTTAGAACCAAACTTGATGTCAATACGTCACTAATTAGTCCGCGGTACGCGGGAAACCAAAGCATGCCATAACATATAGTGCCTTAAATATGCGCGATTAACTGAGGGGTTTAAAGAAGTACGTTAAATCAAACTCAAGTTTTTGATTGATCTGAAATTGTGAATAATAAGAATAGTAAAACTTAAAAAGGTGTTTAGCACCCCTTTTCTGCATTCATACGATACCGATTAGGCGTCAGTTAGACAATGAACATGGTTGCTTCTATAAATATGTTAACTTGGCGAGTGACAATAAAGGTAAACTATTGGAACATTCTAAACGTAAGTCGCTAAAAGCGGCGAGAAACGAATTGCATTCTTCTTCTTCTTTCTCTGTTTAACCTCCTCGTATGTAGGGGTTAAACAGAGAAACCGCGGGTGCCTGCGGTCAGAGGCCCTTCGAGGAGCAGACACTCATGGATCAGGCGGAATATCCAAGAGGGTTATCAGCAGGATGCCTGGTATGGAAGAAATGAAGTAGATGAAATGAAATGATGGTGAAAGGAATGAAAGAAAAGGTGATGATGGAGCAGTTGTTGGAATGAATGGCAAGGGAAACCGGAGAGCCCGGAGAAAACCCGGCCAGACGCCGCTTTGTCCACCACAAATACCACATGCGGGTCCCTGGGATTGAAGCCGGGTCGCCTC
Source organism: Deroplatys truncata (assembly GCA_030765065.1). Classification (NCBI taxonomy): domain Eukaryota; kingdom Metazoa; phylum Arthropoda; class Insecta; order Mantodea; family Mantidae; genus Deroplatys; species Deroplatys truncata. The sequence continues at coordinate 157,915,476 of CM060979.1, forward strand.
GGCGCCGCCGAATTGTATTCAATGTTTTTATGTTTTTAAAAATCTAATACAGGAGAATTCAACTGTCGTTGTGAATAAAATTGTTAAACTACAGATTTTACTACGTTTCCGTGGGAGCGTTGCATATGCATAAAGAAACATTGCGAACACCAAGTAGGAAAAGAAACAGACGCAAGCTAGAATTCGAAAAACAGTTTACTGAATCGTGTTTTCACAAGCTGAGTAGAACAAATTGGGTGATGTTTCTGCCTTTAAGCTACACAAACAGGAATTTTACGACCTATTACTTTCTCTACCACGTACCTAGTAGGTTTGTACCTCTTTTACAAACTATTTTATAAACGCTTATTCTCCATCTACTTCATGTTAACCGAGGTAAACATTTGCAGAATATTATTGTTAATTTTCTTGTATGTGCAAGGTGAATATGGTAGGCTCTAGCTGGTAGCTATGTGAAGCATTCCATTATCTTTGCATGTCAAGAACATAATAAAAGAAAAGAAGAAGAAGAATGAATTACCATTTGAGAAAAAGTATGGGTATTTGAAAATTCAAACAAATAACAAGGTATATTTTGGAAATTGGTCACTCCACAAAAAGAAAAGGAAAAAGCAAAAGAAATATATGACATAAATAGTGTGTTTTAATGAGCTCTACGCTTTCTGTGTAGAAACATTTTGTCTATCTCTTCGCTTATTATATGAGATACAAAATGTATGCAAAAGCCATTCAGAAGGAAGAGGACTTTTGCGGACCTTCGCAGAAAATTCAAGATATTCATTTTATTTGTCATGAAAATATCTTAAATATATGATATTTTAATCAAAATTGTTAGAACTATATTTGAGAAAATCAAAATTTTCGAAAAATGGTCCATGTAAAGGGTAGGCTGGGGTGGGAGATTTTCTTGAAAATTTTCTTGTAATATCTTTAAAAGATACTGAACCTAAATGCAAGTTTGGTATTTATCCGAATTTTCGTTTTTGGGTTATGCTGTTCACAGACACACACACCGACCTTTTTCTAAAAGTGCTTTTTTGGATTCTAGGGGCCTCAAAACATGTATTTGCAGTGAAATTTCGGGATCGAATTTTTGGGTGGAATGCAATACTTCCCCTACTTACTATACGTATCAGAGAAAGTAAAACGAAATAATTACATAGGAACTGAACTGTTCTCGTATCAAGCGAAATGCCCCTCGGAAACGTGAGAGGCTCGCATTTTGGGGGGTCGCAGGTTCGATTCCGTAGGGCCGGCAACCCTGACTTTGATTTTATCATAGTTTCCCCAGTTCGGTAGAGGAATGTTGGGGTGTTTCCTCTTCTACCACGAACTTACCATCCATCGTTTCCTGTCTCCAGCATTTTCATTTATCTGTTTCATCTTCGTATGTTTTAGGGTTGTGGGACCAAGCGACGGCGATTGGTAATTGCGGAAAGGCGGTGAAACTTGCACTTTGTCGGTCGGCTGTGGCTCGTTCCTGGGAGGATTTTTTTTATTCTGGGATCCTCAGGTTGAGGATTGCACAGAGGTGTTTATGTTGGCGTCAGAATTGGTGTCATTGTCGAATCGTTAGGGACCCCGTCCTTGCCAGTGCTTATCGTCGCGCGGATCTCGTCGTCCTTTGGCTCTTCCCTTCATCCCAGGGACCACCTTAGAAGGACAAAGGGCCTACGTGCCTACTACGGTTCTCTTGAGGATGCTAAGGTAGTTTAAATACGTCTCTTAATGCCGGAATTATTGACTTGTACGATTAATAATTTTATAAAGACATGATAGCGAGATCAGTAAATAACCGTAATAAATAATTTCCATATATTAAAATCAATGCATAATGTAAGAAAAATGAGTTACAGTTCTGTCAGTGGATAAGAAATCATTATCCGGTAAGTTACTTGTTGAGACAAGTAACTTACCGCAAGGGGATTCCCGTTTAGCATTTCAGCGATTCACCTCAATTAATGCTTCTCGTTATTACAGAAGCAGTTATTTTAAACCATAAATTTGTTGATACTTCAGAAGCTAGCAGATATAATTCTTCATCAGCTGCAGTTTCTTGTTCTAAGATTCAGAAATAGTTCAATTCTCCATTCTCAAACTGTCGGCAACTCGCTTCAAATAGCTCATGTATTAGCTTCCATTAAATTTATTAGTCAACTTAACTGGTGTTGTCTATTCTCACACCCACTCACGCGTAACCTCAAAGAAAGATCCCAAAGTTTACTATTGTAGCAGCCGGGAGCAGTTTCGCTGAGATATTGGAGACGGCATCAAAGGTATCTCATATATAGGGAATACGTCGTCAATCTTAAATGCCGCCTACACGCTATTACATTCAGTGCCATAAGCTCATCAAATTAACTTCCTGGTCTAATAAGCGATTATATTGCGGTTGCTAACTTGCCGCCGTTCTGGTGCACGACCTTCAGTGTGTTTAATTCTTGGTAATATGACGTCACAACTGTCATTAGCGCATATTATCGGATGCTTACGGCTGTGTAGTGCTGAACTCGTCGGGCCCCTGGGAAAATTGGATTTTCTAATTAGAAGCTTATTAGAAATGCGTTACAAAAATCTAACATCTCTATATTACATTTCAGGACGAGAGATAGAGAAACGAAGTTTTATAAAACATTATTAGGGGAAGGGAAGCAGAACGGGGTAGCTAGGTTTTTGAAACTGTTAAGTGCTACTGCTACTGCTTCTTGAATGAAATGTGTCTTCATGACGGCAGCAGTCAGAAGCAGGAGTTCGAAGGATGTAGTCACGCCATTATGTCTATAACGTTTAAGATTAGAAATTTCCGCGTTTTGAAGTAATTTAAGTGAAATTTGAAGTCGGAGTTTAAGAGGTAAGTATCTACAGTAACATATCTTACTTTTCAGCGATTCAGCAATGATTTAAGTATTGTTTTCAATGTCGTTACAATTCGGGAAGTAAGTCATCACTGTGATGTGCCTTTAGAAGAACAAAATGGCGCGTGGGGGCCGAAGTGGGTGGGGTATAAGCGGGTCTACCCCTTTTCTTTTTTTGTGTCGTTATATTACAATATTTTGTTTTTGTCGATTATTTTTAGGTATTTAAGTATGGTGAGAAATTATAAAAGAAAGTCTAATGGACTAGGTTGGGAGGAAGATGATATTAAAAACGTCTTGGAGGAAGTGGTAAGTAGGCAGATGGGATACCAGAAAGCTGATTAACACCTTTAACATTCCTCTTAACATTGAAGGACAGAGCCTTAAAGTAAAAAGTGGGGCAACAATGGAATTATCTTCAAGGAAAGGTAAGTTCGTAAATGAAATATGGTCTTCTTGAAGGCACTCTTCCTGGAACGGCAGTAACACGTCATCCCTCAGGTTGGATGCAATCCAAAATATTCGTTGACTGGTTGAAGCATTTCTACATTGTGTGAAACCATCCAAAGATGATCCTGTTCTGTTGCTCCTTGATGGCCACACTTCGCACACAAAGAATGTTTAAGATATTCAACCTGCCTGTGAGAAAGGAATTGTCATGCTTTGTTTTTCTCCTCACTGCACTCACAAGTTGCAGCCATTAGATGTGGGATTTATGGGGCCGTTATTACATTCGGGAAGTGAAGACTTGGCAGAGAAATCATCCAGAAAAAGTTGTAACACAGTGACAAATTGCCAGGATTTTGGGTAGTGCATATGCAGAAGCTGCAACGTGAAAAGAGCAACTTCAGCATTTCCCAAAACTGGCTAACAAATCATAACAAGTTTAGTGACGTCGACTTCATTCCAGCTGAAACCACATAACAACACTCTCCTCATCCATCATTAAGATCTTCATCTGATGCGTCAATAAATTTTACACTACATACCCAGCCTTCTGAATCACTTTCGCTTCTTCCCTCCAAAACTGCAGAAATACAAACTGGAGAACACACTCCTTTCAAAGAACTAGAATGTTTTTCAGCACAGATGGATGCCATGTCACCTTATACCCAGACATATTCCAGTGAGCCACAAACATTTGCAGTTTCAACAAAGGATGTGTTGTCAGTTCCATGTGCTAAAAGGTTTCCCTCAACCTCAGGAAGAAGGAGCAGGAAGACAACTGTTCTTGCAGAATTACCATATAAGGTTGAGCTTCAACAAAAGACGAATACTCAGCCTAAGTCTCCAGCAATTTTCAGAAAGTCGGTGCAGACTTAGTTTGGTGAGACAATAAGGGCAATGAAAGCCAATTATAGCGACGAACCAATACGAGACGTACTCATCCAGGGACTGGTGTGTACCGTCGTTGAGAAGCATGCCTTCCAGCCACTCCGGTTAAATATTTCTGAACTCCTCCCATGTTCATAGGCTAAAGCGCGTATATCGGACTTGAATTCAAGCGGACTAGAGATTGCCTCTAAGGGTTGGTGTGGAGATTCTGCCAACATTAAATAAAGGAAAACAGTAGAAAGAAGTATCGGCATATTTAAACGCACTCTATAGTGCATATCGTCCCTCCTTTTTGTGCTCTAGATTGCATATTAACATTCTGATTTCTTCTGCTTCAAGTTTATACGTGGGGATAGCTACTATGCATTATTGCTTCTACCCCGACATTTGTAATCTACCCTTCATGTTGTAGTTCCTAATAAATGTACCAATAATTAATCACACTTACTTTGACTAAATCTTATTCTATCAGATACAACGACTAACCAAAATAACTAAATTTGGATGCTTGTTTAAATTATATAACATGTATTTCCTTTTTTAGAATGCTCGGTGATGTTTTTACAATATTCTGTGTTATCTAAAAATTGCCTTTTGTAGTTTATTTCATACTTGGAGAAGATAATCCTGTATTCTGCAAACACTAAACTGTTTAGACGTATAATCCCTGTACTTGTCTTCAGCTATGTTTTTAAAACATAATATTTAATACAAACCTATTTAGCGTTTGAGTTTATGACTGAACCAGAAGCGAAATGGCAAATTTCAAATTTGTAATGCTTCAATCAGCATTATAGTTTTACTGCCTTTCTTCCCTGCACCACTTCGATATTGGTATTGCAGAATAACATTTTATCTGTGACAAAAGCGGTTTTGAGTTCATTAACCTCTTAATAAACAGCAGCTTAACACCTCACTTCACCTGGTATTGTGTTATCAAATGAAATACAGACTTCAGGAAACATAACATGGACCATTAGCACGACCAACAGTTCCATATCTGTCGCGGAAATGTTTAATACACGTTTTGCTGATGTGCCTAACTTTGAAATTAGCAATGATATAGGGACTGTGCGAATGAGAGCATCACTGATAGCAACCAATATTTTATATTGAACTTAAGGGATACTGACCGAGCGGGATGACTTAGGCGGTTACGTCTGTGGCCAGCGTTCGGGAGGTCCCGGGTTTCATTCCCGGCAGCCGCCAACATTGGCCCATGGGTTTTTCGTGGTTTCTCCAGGTCGCCAGGCGAATGCTGGGTGGTTTTTTTTGTACCATGACTCTCCTTGCTCTCATTTCCTGCATCCACCATCTTCCTTATCATCCGTTTCAGAGTTGTAGGACCAGGCGACGGTTTTCGGCGGGTTGCGGCTGTGAGGTGGCTTGCTCTCTATAAAGGTTTCTTCCCTGGCGTTGCTGCGGTATCACTCAGCTAGGTATCTCGTCACCGTGGGGCTCAGGCGTTATAGCTAGAAAGTTAGGGACCCCGTCTATGCTTGCGACCGTCATCATTCGGACCTGGCGACCCTTCGGGTCTCTCCCCTCATTCCTCCCACCCAAGGGTCACGTTGGAAGCACAATAGGCAGACTGGCCTGCGTGTGGTGCTCTGCCCCGGTTTCGGGGGCCCCTCTGTGATACTTCCCTTTACATTTGCCTTTAAGGTTATTGGGGCTGGATTTTCTACCTTTTTTATTTTATTTTCAAGTATTCACTTGACAACTGCCACACTTAACATGAGTAAATAAACAAATAAATGCCTGAGCAAAATCTTAAAACTCTAGCTTAATAGTTTCCCATATAATAGAATTAGATATTTTTATTTAGCGAAAAAAATACAAGTTTTCTCTAAGCTGCCTTGAGTATTCAAATTGCCAGAGAAGTGTGACAGCGTCAACCGAGCGGGATGGCTCAGACGGTAACGTCTGTGCCCGCATTCGTGACGTCCCGGGTTCGATTTCCGGTGACAGCCAACTCTGACTCATAGGTTTCTTCAGGGTTTTTTCCGGTCGTCAGGCGAATGCTGGAGTGATTTCTTTCCTCCCCGAATTCCCTGTCCCTCCGTTTCGTTCCATTAATAATTTCCTTCATCCTTCACCCCTTTGGTCTAATTCAGTTGCAATGATTCCTTCAGTACAGCGTGGCAGGGAAAAGGATCCTCACTGTGAACTTCGTCTCTCTCTCGGCCTTCGGCTGGTTGCCGGGGAATAAGACAGCCCAATGGGAGGCGCTGGACGGGGCGGGGTCGGACTGCCGGGGCGTGTCAGTCTGGAAGGTCTGGAAGTTTCACATAACACCGTGTGTAGAACAACGGTTGAAGGGTAGGATCAATCTGAATCTACCTCTCAATACGAGACTAGATTAATTACGTCAATAACCGAGCGAGCTGGCTACGCGATAATGTGACTCATATTCGGAAGGCCTCGGATTCGATTACCATCGACCGCGGGTATTTCATGGGTTTTCCTGGTCGGTAGGCAAATACTGGGGTAGTTTCTCATCTACCACAACTTCCCTTCCCTCATTTCCGTTTTATTTCGTTTCTTTTTCATCTTTCAGATGTGCTTCTAGGTTTCGTGGTGTGTGGCGGTGCCTGGCAGATGCTTGCTTAAGGAAAGCGTATTTCCCGTGGAGACTAGAAGGTGTGTGGTTCTGTCTCTAGACAGCTCCGGTATTGGGACGGGTCTTCCAGCCAGGAACTGACAGGGACTTCCGCGCATCTCTGTGGCCTGTTTGCCTGCGGCCTGTAGCCTCCTGTCATTTCTTCACTTTTCCTTCCTCCTGGACGTGGTAGCCGCAATAGATCTATGAAGGTCGCAGTGTACGTGGTTCCTCCTCCATTGAATACCCTATACACTATTCTGAAGCCAATGCCACCCTTACGCTAACGCTTAATGGGTAATATTCTAATTTAATTCCGCGATTGTTAAGTACAGAGATTTTCGTGTTTTAATCATGCCATGCAGTTTTACGCACACAGCCTGTTGGCTAATGCAAATTAATGTAACTGTATTCTTGAGTATATTTTTAACAGCGTGTTTATTGATATTCATTTTTATAAAAGAAAGGGCGCTTTGTCTTTTAACGAAGGCATAATATGGTGGTTATAACAAGCATTTTAGTAACTCGTGTTTCTTGGTTTCATGAGGTTTAAAACTGTTAAGGATTTTTTATTGGACCTTTAATTTTTAAATTAAAAGATAACAATCTGTAGGGATATCTATGGAGAAGAAATTGTTTAACATGGATCAACTTCGTAACCCATCGGAATCACTATGTAAATTTTTAAGAGACAAAAGCAATAATAATAATGATAATAATAATAATAATAATAATAATTTTATATAAATTAAAATATGTAGCGCATACACCAAAAACTTTGCGCCATGTCAACGAAAAAAACATACATAAGATGACAAGCATAAATAAAAATTATAGAGATCACCACTCTGGGTTTGCCCTCTGAATTTATCATGAACCTCCTAAGAATATCTTTGAAATTTCATCACAGAGTTTCAAGATATGTTGTTATTTCTTTAGAAGCAGAAATATACCTTTGCGTTACTCTTTCATTACTTTCTTGTATCTTTCATGATTCTTCCGCTCCTGAGAACATGTTTTGATTGTGCGCTGAAGTCTGGGCTAAGTAAGATATAACCCCCGCCCCACCCCAACGCATCCTCCAAAATAACAGTTTTTCGCGTTACAGGAAAATACATGTTTATCATAGGTTAAGAGTTTATCTAATGAAACTAATAACATAAAATGAGATCTATTAAGACTTTTCCATGGTGACTTGGATAAATAACAACGACTTTCTTACTTGTGTTATTTAAAAGCAAACCACTATTATTCAGCTGTCAAATCACGGTATACTAAATGGACAATCGGTTGTGTTATGGAATTCTAACACTGATATCCAACAACAGGAACGAGAAAATAGTTTGCTTGAAAATTAAGATAAGTTAAAAGCAGAACGTAATAAAGACATAAAGAACATAATTTATTTGGAATGACACTATTTAAAGTGCATTGACTAAAAATACAATTTTTAAACTTGAAAATTGAGCGAATCTACTGGTTCGTAATAGAAAATAAAGTGGATGTTGAGGTAGTAGGATTTCGTTAGTTCTCCAGAATGGATGACCAACTATTTATTATTGCATATTGATACTGTTACGGTTCAGTAAGGAGATGATTTTTACTCTACAAAATAGTACTATTACAAGAAGATTATAATTGGTCGATATCCGCGGCAGTACTAAATGTTATTTTGTCAATATCAAATACGCGTCGCATGCATAAAATAGTCAAAAATGTTCCTTTGTTTAGCAGTTCAGGAATTGGAGAGGGATAAAAATCATATCAATATACAACATGAAAGTCGGTCTACACATGTGTGCATTAAAAGTCACCTCATACAAATAAGGGTAATTTGAAATGACAGGCAACCACAATAAAAAGTCACGTGTAGGGGTTGTTTTTAATAAAGAAATGTTTTCTAAAAGCGAGAGTGAGGTGACGATAAATGAGCAAGTAGGGGTTGGTTACAAAGAACTCAAAATCTGTGTTATACCCATTCACTGCTCACATGGGCCCCGAACTGTATAAACCCTCATAAATGTTTGCCCTATACTGCGCCACCCTCTACCCCCTTGCCTAGCAACCTCCGGCACCCGCTCCATAATTCATACGTTAAAGTGAAGGGTTGGAAGAGTTATTAAAGTTGTGGTTGGAGTTTGCAGAGATATCTTTCAGCTGATAGAGGGTAGCTTTACATTGCACCCTGATCCGTCCTTTTCGGCACTAAGTGGAAATGATAAACTGTGTACCATTGCAGTAATGGGGTATTTAAGCTTGGCTGCGCTGTGCTTTCTTCAGGCTTCAGTTATTAGGCGTATTACACCACATAGAGTGTATTATTTAGTTTGGTTTCTGTGCATCTTGCTATGAAACAAAAAACACCTCATCTTAAAAAGCCGTAACAAGCGACTGCGGGGCGAAGGGGATAACCCCCTTGAAGTTTTAAGAAAAGAGTCGAGGTTTTGCAGGTGCACTGGTTTTATTTGTAATGCTCTTTGACATTGCTATATAGAATCTAGTGCACCTGCTAATAACAACGGAGAACAAACTAAATAATGCTGATCCTTAACAATTATGTTGTCTGCCCATGAGGCGTGGAATGTAATCATGCACTTACAGGTCTAAGCCGAGAAAGATGACACAGTCAGCAACGTTGTGACCCGCATTCGAGAAGTTGTAAGTTCGATCCCCGCGGCTAGCCTTCCTGACCAACGTGTATTTTTCGGGATTTCCCCCGGGTCGCTATACGAATGCTGGGAAGGATCATTAGGTGTTCGTTCCGGGTTGTGGGTGTCGGCGACAGGTCTCGGTGTGTGCATGGTAGGGAAAAAAGGATGCTCTGTGGAAACCTTCGTCCCTCGGATTGGTAACCTTCTCTGGGGCCCGGCTGTCCCAGGAGATATGTAAACCCCACATGCGAGAGGAGCAGGCTGCTCCAGTGCCCATTCGGGGAGCTTGAATCTGAAAATAGTAGGGAACCTGCCCTCTGCTTGTCGTGCCTCCTGGTCCGGCCGCCCTCTGTCTCCTCTCACTTCATCTCTCCCTCCCTCGAGGTCCTAAGTTCCCTCCGCTTAGAATCCTAATTCTACTCACCAAAAGAATAATTTGGAATAGTCCAAAAAGTACGCAATTTCACTTATCCTAGCTACAATGCCGCCGTCGTCCTCCGTGGTGCAGTGGTTACCATGCTAGTCTCTATTTCCTGAGGTCGCGGATTCAAATCCGGCGGAGGGCGATGTATTTTTTTGGGCGTAAAAATCCTTAGCATGGCTTCCTTCAGAAGGCGAGTAAAGTTGGGGATTTACCGCACATAAAAGAACCTCAAGCCTGACAAAAAGCCTGTGAGCAAAATTACTGGTTTTTCGCGTCCAATATAGAATGGGGCGCTAAGGACACAGAGGTAAAGAGCGTCCATAAATAAAAGTCAATTCAATTCAAATTTACATCGCCGCCAAATGTGCTTCTTAAAACTAGGCTGCCCCTCTCTTGTGTGTCTGAGATGCATCGCTACCATGTGCTTCACTTGGCGCTGCTGTCGCCTCACGTCATCGACGCAGTGTGTTCTATGCGTACCATTCAACAGACCTCTTAGCGGTGGGTTCACAAATGTTGCAAACATGTATGTTGTAACAGACATTAGATCTTGGATCGCACAGCAGAGCATGAGGGAAGTTAAAGTAACACACGATGTTTAAATACATGTTTAACAAATATTTAATACAAATTGCGCTTATAAAAATGCAATTCAGTTTTTGGTATTACCTTTGCAGAGTTCAAACTCCGCGCTTCGTAATTCTGCGAGTGCAGGAAGGAAACCCTTAACTTAGCCAAGAAGCTAATGATTTTGTGTCTAACCCTTGATAGTCATCATCATTGTCGCCGCCCATCAAACAATCGCTCAACGGAGCTGGGTGTTAGCCAAGTTTGCTGCCACTTGGCAGTGACTGTTAAGTGTATTATGCCCAATTCTGCCCAATAAATGGTCCTGGTGTAAACAAACGCATATGTCTTGGCCAAAAAAATCCAGTAAACATTGTTAGTTATTGCATTGTACATATTAGTACTGTTTTTGTGCTTCAAATAAGAGTTGAGATGATGAATAAGTATTATTTTTACAGTAGTTTCATTTAAAATTTAACACCAGAATTACGGTGAATCTGATATACCGCGGGAGGAGTCATTTTAACCTCTGCAATAGTATACATACATACATTGTCTACATTGACACTGAATCACTTTAATTTAATTTAGAACATTATTCGCAACAATAAATAGGGCATTTAGCATTTTGCTTTAAATATTTGGGTATTGTGGTTGTGGTTTGGGCACTTTGCTTAACCCCATAGTATTATCTCTGGTTTTATGCTATATTTCTTGATCCTACACACACTTTGCACATACGATTTGTACTTTTCATGCACATTTTCCCCATACAGTTACTTGACACTTATCACAAGCATCACTGGTCTCGTTTCCTTTACATAGACTGATTTGGCATTTCCTCCTCTTTTTGGTTGGTGATGGTCCGTTGCCTCTTCTGGTTCATTTTCCTTGCTTAATTCAGTTAGAAACTGAAGGATGAACATCTTTCTTTTCATCTTTGTGTCCCTTATTTGATTGTAAATGACCCACGCAGTGATAGTAGCAATAGCCAATACATTATAGAAAACATTCATTGGCCATCTCCTGTATGCTACTTTAGTAATATATTTACGTGTCGTTTGGTTTATTACATCCACCCCATATTTATTAACATTGTAGAAAGCCACAGTTTCTGGTTTCTTATTTCTTTCTTTGGTCACTGATACTTCAGCGTGTAGCGTGCTAAGAAGAATCACGTTCTTAGTTTTCTTTGCTTGACAACTTTTCAGAGTGCAGTTTCTGTTGCCAGTCTGTCGCAAGATGGCGCTGGAGTATAATTTAGCACTGTTTTTTTTTAGTTCATCAGCGAATTTTGCTTATTATTCCTAAAAATGAGTTTTCTTTGCTTGGAGCTTTTTGGCAAGTTGAAGAGAGTTGAAGAAACTGTCTTATCATATTTATTCCTTGGTTTGTGAATGATTCCATGAGGCGTAGAACAGGTGTTCTCCTAGTTTGTGTCTCAAGCTGCCTTTCATCCTTACCCAGGTAAGGGAAGGCACTGCAGACATACCTTGATGCTACATCAGTAGCAATCCAGAACTACAGTCAGTTTCTTTCAGGTTCATTTGGCATAAAATGCGTAAACCTGCACCGTGTTTTGTTTGGAAGCAACTGTTCGTCAATAGTTAAATTTTCACTTGGGCGGTAACAGTGAAGACAGATTCCCACAAAGCTATTCCAAATTTCTGAGACAAGACGAACTTGTCAGTTGGCAGACGTTCACCCTGTGTTGATTTCTCGTCAAAGCGGAGAAATCTGAGTAGCTCCTGATATCTGTCTCAAGTCATTGTGTCCTTGAAGATAGCGAGTCCCCAAGAGCGCGACCAAAGATCATCCACAGACATACCTTTTGGGCATAATACACCCCGGGCATACATAATGGCTATCCTTTTTTCTAGCTCTTAGAGAGACACAGCCAGTCGTTATTTTTCAGTTCACTCGTAGCATTTGATTCTGTGTATTTCTTCACTAGACGAAGCATGGATTCGTCAAATATCAAACGAAAAGCACTGATTGAGAGTCATCCATTCGGTGATAAGTATGCATAGTGGCTACCGCTTGCTCCATTGGGGTGTTTACAGCCGCCGTTCTTCCAGGTAAAGTTGACGACGAATTGATAATCTTCCACTAAGTTCTATCTCTGACCCCATTTTTATTGTGCATATACTTGACTGTGCTAGTACTTGAGTCCCACTCTGGCAAGATACTTGAAGCAAGAGCTCGAGGACATCAGTATTTCCATCTTCCATATCCAACAAACTGTCACTATCACTACAATCATCCGCGCCAGTTTCCGACAACATCCTGCGTCGGCCAAACTAATTTCTGATTCAACGTCAGAATCCTCTAGAAACACATGCAGGATCTCGTTATCTGAGAAGCCACGTTTAGGAAATAAGATTCAAAGCGACCGTTTTCAACAAAAACACTGCCTAAATAAGCTGGCACTATGCGATAACAGTGAAATGTCACCACAAGCTAATAAAATGCACGTGTAAGGTCCCAACAAATTGCCGCTGTTTGACACGGCAAATTGTTGATTTATGATCTGTATTGTGTCATTTATAGCCCGCCAAATAGTTCCTACTTAAACTTTAAATAAACGGGGTCAAAAGGACTTCTCTTGCTGTTCTAGGTAGCGAAACTAATAAAGCGGATTAAATATAAAAATATGTGGTTATTGCCATGAATCACCTTTGAGAGCAACGTAAATTAGTAAAAATAGTTAAATTTAAAGAAAAAATCCACACATCTAAAAACACTATAAAGGGTGAAATTTGGATAGGGGTCGTTTTTACCACTTCTACCGCCTAGTGTTAAATGCTTAGCGTCTATTAATTTCTACCATGGACCTGCAGCGCTCAATGTTTCTGCGTTGTTTATGTAGTGAAGCAATAGTCATGCTAATGCAATATTGTTTATCCCGGGATCATGATTGAGTGCGTAGCAGGTTGGAACAGTGTAATTAAATATAGAAGTGACTAAGCCCTTAAAAGTAGTGGAAAAGGGACAGTTTTTAATGTTTGAGCGTTATAGTTAAGGATGTCATTAAATTAACATCGGAAGCAACTGGTGTGCCTGTGAACTTCGCAACCAACTTAAATATATATATTTAGGACTATTATAACTAAACGTCTCTTCTAACTGTGAGCTGGTTATTGTGTTATTACCAGAAGAATTTGTTTAATATGCAAGTTTCTACTAATAAAAATATACCTCATAACATTTCTTCTCCATTCTTGAATTAGTACATTTAGCTTAACAAGTTTAGAGGTATGTATTTATATAACACTAAGTACTGGTGGAGTGAAAAATAGCATGTGGTTAAGAATAATGTTGGGAGGTACAGTTGACAGTTTCTTGAGCTCCTAAAGTAAACAGCTGAGCTGCTGGATGCGTTCACAAGATGACAAGTGCGTAGTGATACTATGCGCAGTATGTGTGGAGCTTGTGTCATGCCGGAAAGATTATAGTGAATTAAAAATATTGTAATTAACTGTGTTTGTTTTAGATATACAGAGGGCTACAAGAGACAAAGTAAAACGGAATTTCTACGAATCTTTACATTTATATGTGTGCATGATGGATGCAGAATAAAACCTACTTTACTGCTACGTATAGTAAGTAGGGAAAGTATTACATTCCAGCCAAAAGTTCGATACCGAGATTTCATATGTCCAGGACAAGTATTGAGGCCCCTGAATCCAAAAAAAGGTGTAACAAGCACGTTGTATGTGTGTATCTGTGCTCACCATAACTCAAAAACGAAAAATCGGATAAATACCAAACTGGGTGTTTTGGTTCATTATCCTTTAAAGATATTACAAGAGCATTTTTAAGAACACCCCCCACCCCAAACTAACTTAACATGGAATATTTTTGGAAAATTTTGCTTTGATAGATCAAACGATTTTGATTAAAATATCATACATTTAAGATATTTTCTGTGACAAACAAAATGTATATCTTGAATTTTCTGGGACTGTCCCCTAAAGTCTTCTTCATTCTGAATGATTTTCGCAGAACTGATAAACCGTAAGAGATACACAAAAATTTACTATACAAAATATGTAGATCTCGTTTAAACACACAATTTATGTCACATACTTTTTTTTGTCGTGAAATCATTTCTGAGATATTCCTTGTTATTTGTTTGAATTTTTCAATACTTATACTTTTTCTCAAATGGGAATTTGTTATTGGTTTTTTTTCTTTTGTTTGTCCTGGACATGCAAAGGGAAAGGAATGCTCCACATAGCAACCAGCTCTTAAAAGATTTGACTATCGCTTAAAACCTACCTTTTTTGTGGTTGCAAGGGGGATATGGTAGGATTTAAGCGATAGTCAAATCCTTTAAGAGCTGGTCGCTATGTGGAGCATTCCATTCTCTTTGCATGTCCAGGACATGAAAAAACGAATAACAAATTCCCATTTGAGAAAAAGTATAAGTATTGAAAAATTCAAACAAATAACAAGGAATAACTAAGAAATGGTTCACTGCACAAAAAAATGTATAGACAAATTGTTTGTTTTAACGAGATCTACATTTTTTGTGTAGTACAATTTTCTCCATCTCTTACGGTTTACCTTTTATGCGAAAGTCACTCAGAATGAAGAGGACTTTTGGGGACTCTCCCAGAAAATTCAAGATATACATTTCATTTGCCATGAAAATATCTTAAATATGTGATATCTTACTCAAACTACTTACAGGCCATTTTTGAGAAAATCAAAATTTTCGAAAAATGTTCCGTGGGAAGGGTAGTCTGGGTGGGGCATTTTCTTGAAAATATTCGTGTCACATCGTTGAGATTGGTATTTATCCGACTTTTGGTTTTTGAGTTTTGCAGTTCACAAACTGACAGATAGACACACATCCGGACATGTTTCCAAAAATGCTTTATTTGGATTTTCAGGGCACCTCAAAAATGTATTTCCGGTGATATCGGTATCGAATTTTTGGGTGGAATCCAATAGGTATTTACCCTACTTACTATATGAAAACGGTGGTTCTTGAATGCTAATTTTATGAATAATACTATCCATACAATCTTTGTTTCAGGAAATTAGAGATTTCTCACACTCCAAAACACATCGGTCGCGATTTTTTTTTCTGGTGATCGTGGAGGTTAGATAATTATGACTTTCTTCTGTAATAAGCTTTATAGTTTTGTTGTATTGAATATTTTGTTGTATAGGTTAACAAAACTTACTGTATAATACATTTGTTTTATAGCTACGTGATCAAACCTATGGTGGCAGATTAATTGGCATTTTTCTGATCGTTGATGAGGCCAAAGATCATTAGTGAACTGATAAGTAAATGTCAGTAGAATTTTAATGTAGTCGGAAGCGTTTCTTTAACTCCCCTCATGTTCTGGTTCTCCGGTATCCTTAAGATACGAAAGAGAGAATTGCTTGCGGAAACCAACGGGAAACTACTGTATTGTTTTTACCTAGAAAACATATCTTACGCATTAACTATTCCGGATGAAACTATCCTCTCATTCTCATAACTGGGAGCGGAATGTTGAGAAAGAAACATCATAAGGACGAATGTAGGTGGAGCAGAAGAACAGAAATCATTGCCATTGATTGTAACAAAAATACTGCACATATTCTGGACTCCACCATCTAGTTTGAGGTGAGCGTCAGTCAGCCAAGGAAATAAAACAACAAAAAAGAGCAATTCGGGAAGCAACCATTGTCTGCTGATGAGAAAGAGAAATGCAGAGTATCAACAAGGTTGCAAGGGCAACCATTTCTAAAGCAATGAGTATTTTAAAATATGAATTACTTAAGCTATTTTAGATACTAAAGGCTCTATTTTTATAATAACAAAGCTTTATATGGTTCATCATATTCACTCTATACTTTATTTCCATGCAAGTTTTCGAATTTGTTCCATTAATTTTGTTTATTATTTTTACGCCAGTTTCAATTTTTGAAGTTATAGTAATTCCTATTAAGTATAATTTGTTATCTAGGGAAATCTGCAATCATAGCTTATAATATATACATGTATAAGCTTTGTCGATCCTGGCAGTATATATTTGTAGAAAGTTCTTAATAATAATCAGACTACTGACAAATTCAATGCCATAACCGGGATTTGAACCACTTATCTTCCGGTTTCCGTCAGGTTGCTCTATACAACTGAAAACATTAAATTGAGTTTTATTTATGGACGCTCTTTAACTACTATGGTCCTTAGCGTCCCATTCTATATTGGGCGTGAAAGACCGGTAATTTTGCTTGAGGTTCTTTTACGTGCCGTAAATCTACGACACAGGACTACCACCTTTCCCTTCCAAAGGAAGCCCGAAAAAATCCATCGCCCTCCGCCGGGTTTGAACCCGCGATCTTGGAAACTAGAGGCTAGCACGGTACCACTAGTCCACGGAGGACGACTATACAACTGAGCTACCATGACAACATGCTGGTATGATATTCAGTTCTCCTACTGACTGGCTTTTTCCGGTAAACCACAAGAAGATCTCAAATTATTTTGAGATGGCATATCCCAATGGTGACTTAATGGTGATTAATGCTAATTAATTGTTGTAGTTCATGGTCATGGCAGCTTAGTTGGTTAGAGCAGCCGGAAGGAAACGGTATATCCGTGGTTCAAATCCTGTCTATGACAATGAATTTTATTTTACTTCTAATTTTGGAGAATCTTTAATTCTCCGATCACTTGAAATCTTAATTCTGCTACTTACCACAGTGAAGAGTTGTCGCTGAACCCTGCTTGCTTCTCCAGGTCCTTTGTTGATGGAGGACAACAGACTAAGGATATGTTAGCAAATTGATGTTCAAGTTGTTGTTGCAAGTTGTTCTTGATCTCCAGCAAAAGAAAATCAGTGTGATAAGATTTCTGTTGGGAACAAAATACATTCGCTACTCGTTGCTAATAATGTCACCAGAGATTTTGCGAAGCAAATTCTTTTGTGAGACAGAAACATGGAAGGATAATATTTTAAACTGCATATCATTTATAATGATACTCTAAATTGAGAAAACTTATGTGTGACGAGAGTAATCTCCGAAATCACTCAACCAATTTTGATTACTTTCACCACTTTTTCTCTAAAACAGAAGTTATGAAGTACACCTGGACACCCGCAAGAACTCAAATTGTGATTGAATTTTGCGTTTCGTTATCATATCACTCTCCATTGTAATGAAAGATTAATGCTAGTAGATATTTTTGACCCGTTATGGCGAATAATGTTGATTTTAATTACTTTATCATCTCTAAGGGGTAAAAAGAAAAACGTAAAATCTATAAACCGGGTAGTATTGAGGAGGTACATGTGTTCATATTAGCAAGTTTCGCTGATTTTGTTGAGCATTTTTCAAGAATAGTTTTGGTGTTATTATACAAAATGTTGTATTTCAATACGCGGTAAAAGCAATAGGCTACACGACAACGTTGAAATATTTCCAACCCCTTAACTTTGTTGGAGTTATCTGAGAAAACTGTTTACCCTTACAGTGCAGGACCAGATTGAGGTTTTAGAGAACCACTTCTATCCAAATTTTAAGTCCTTGCTGTACAAAATCTGTACAGTTTAACTGACCGAATCATTATGTTACATAGAGGACGTAAATAAAAACACTGTATACATGATTTAACAAGGAAAATTAGCTTTTTTCCAACACTCTCTTCCTGTTAGTTTCAAAGAAAAAACTTACAAATGTATTAAAATGTAAATCAGAATCCCATACTAACAAAATATGTTGTTTAGTAATGCCTTCTATCGGCGATGATTCATTATGTCAACACCTTTAAGTCTATGACAGAGGTGCAATTCATGATTCTCATTTGTTAGAAACATGTAGTGAGTCATGGCTCAGAATAATGAAACAACATTAATGATGTAAATAATTATTATAAGCTGCAATGTCTTTATTTTGTCTAAAAATAAACAACAAATAAACTTACTGCCTTTGGATTCTATTCCTTTATAATGTTAAAAATATTCCTATAAAGCTTATGTCTAAAATCAACAAGGAGAGATTATCTGAGAAAAACTGATTTTGCATGTGTCAGCTGCATATCCAGTGATTTGATTTCCAACATGTGTAATAAGGTATACCTTATAATTTAAAAACATCACCTCTTCTTTAGTATTTCAAATATGGATTACCACAGAATTTTAAAAAAGCATTACTGCTGATATTTTGAAATGCTTGTATATATGTATACCTCATTTACTTATATACGGAGAAAAATCGTAGACTTGTACAATAGCATCCCCTTAAAACTATAAGATTTTTATTAAAACTAAAAAAGTACTCACTGTAACATCCGTCGATGTGAATGTTTGAGGAATCTAGAAAAATACCAATATTGGAGCTTTCAAGTTTTAGAGATTGTCTTTAGCTTAGAAAGGTAGAATCAGACTGGAAAATTATTTGCTATCGCCAGATTTTGAAGCGCGAATCTTCAGGTTAGGATGCAGCTGCTCTAACCAACTAAGTTACCATGGTAACATTCCGGTACGGCATTAATTCACCAACCGACTCGCATCTTTCTCAGTAAACTTGAGGCGTTCTGAAATTAATTTTGAGATAATACACCCCAATGGCGATTTATAATTTCGTTTTAAGTCCCGGTGCACACTGTTGGATTGGATTGGAGTGTGAAGCGGCACCGATCCAGTGAGTGCGGATAATTCACCCATGAGAAGGCGCCCCGGGAAAAAACGATGAGGTGAAAGGAAACACCGGGCGGCCGGGACCAGGAGTGACAGCACAGCAAGGACAGGGTCCCTAAGAGTTTCCAGATATAGACGTCCTGGTAGTTGGACACCTACAGAACAGGGACCCTGCCCCACACAAGGGGCGGTCCTTACAGCTCGGCAACCAGCCGAAGGCCGAGGGATGGAGAAAGTGCACAGAGAGTATCCTTCTTCCCTGCCACGCTGACACTTTCAACCCTGAAACGACCAAACGGGGTGAAGGATAAATTAAATGATTAATGGAACGGATGGAGGAACAGGAAATTCAGGGGATGAAAGAAACCACGCCAGCATTCACATGACGACAGGGGAAAACTACGAAAACCCATGTGTCAAAGTAGGCTGTCGCCGGGGATCGAAACTAACACCTCCCGAATGCGGACCAAAGACGTTACCGGCTGAACCATTCCGCTCGGTTCCTCATGGTTAATCACTATTAGATCAATCAATAATCATTAATTATTCTTTCACATGCCGTGTATAGGCTAAACTTGGAAAGGTAAAATCAGACCGAAAAATTCAGTGCCATATCCAGGATTTGGCGAGTAGGTACATTGTGTACGAGTGTGTGTGAGATGAGCAACATAAATCCAAAATGAAAAATCGGATAAATATCAAACTTAGCATACAAATGCAGCACCTTCCAAGGATGCGATAGGCGGATTATAAAGAAAATCTTCCATACAAAAAAATCCTCCACACCCATTATAAAGAAAATCCACCTACCCTTCATATAGAAAAAAAATTGTTAGTTATTATTTTTTCAAAATTGAATCTAATGATTTTGATTAAGGCAAAGCATGTTTAATATATTGAAATGAGGTACAAAATCTGTATCTTGCCCAACCTCGTATAATAATAAAACCTTAAAACAGAGACAAAAGCTTCACTACAGTATTGTCAAATACATATTTTCGTAGCGTTAGCCTATTTCAAAATATTCCGTTTTGTAGGTTTAGAACTTTTGCAAACTGGATTACATATAATCCTGTTCTCTCGAGATATAACTAAGCGCTTCTTGTTTAATTTAGAATAATTTCTAAGCAAAAAAAAAAAAACATATCGAGAGTAATGTAATGTGTATAGAAGAAACACTTTTTATATAAATGGTATAGATTTTATAACGAAGTAAAGAAGATCTTGAGAATGTATCGCATTACTCTTTCTTTTTCATGGGCCATAAAAGATTGGTATACGAGATGGTTTTTCTAATTTATTTTATTTGTACGACCCTTTAATTTTTTAAGGTCATATCGGGGCTTTGGGTTGAGGAAAAACTTGTTGACTATAGGTATTTTTTACCTTTGTTCTTTTATTTTAATAATTTCTGGTTTGAAACACACCCACATTCACTTCCATGTGCATTGTGGATACTTCCAGGTTACTCGGAGAATAGGGAAGGACTCTAATTAAAGAAACATTCCCCGGCTCCAGCCAGAAATCGAACCCGAAACCTGTGGTCGAGTAGCCACGTTCTGGCTACTCGACCACAAAGGCAGTCCAGTTGGTTTGTTTCCATATCATACATGTACATTGTGCAGGCCCCTATTGTTTAATCTAAAATTGATTACTAATTGCTCTTCCACAGAAGTTTGTGTAGGCTTAAGTTGAAAAGAATGAGACTGCAAAAATTCAAAGTCATAGCCGAGATTTGAACCAAGGAACTATTTCTAGTCTAAAATGTATAGTGAGTAACGAATAGAAGAATTACTTTTTATATGAATGCTATGATATTATGGGTCTTCAGATTTATTCGGCCTTTACCGCCAGTCGGTTTAAATGAATGACGTCATTATTGGTTCAGCGAGCCCCTTGTCTGAAAGGGGAGGTACGAATTTGAATTGCATGCATACGTTTCCGATTTCGTAAACAGCTTTTTTTTGTACTGTAGCGGTGCAGAACTGTTTTTCATTAAGCCATTTTATGCATTCTGTACACGCGAGCTGGAAGCGCAACCGATCACAGAAGTTGCATGATTAAGTGCTAAGCTGAGACACTCTACGCTACAAAAGCCGTCCAGTTATTTGAGTTACCCATTAGCATACATTCTGGGATTGCGGGTTTACGAGAGGCAAGCGAAAGAACTCCAAATATAAATACTGGAAATGTAAGATACAAACACCGTTTTACTAAGGTGACCTCGAAACTGTTGACATCCCCCCTTCCACTCATCTTTGCTAACCCTCTGTCAGAGGTACTGGTGATAAACTCGCTTCAAAGTATTGACGTCATGTGTAGACAACTGACTGCCGCAACGGCCGAATAAATCTGAACTGTTGCATAGGGTATTAAGTGACGTTCGAATTCGCAATGGAAGGAGTGCGAATAGAACACAAGAATTTATCAAGAAAGCAGAGTAAACATCGTTTCATATAAAGCATGTCTTGCTTTGCCTTGAGTCCTTAAAATATACCCAATCTTAAATAAAGTTAGATATATTTTATCTGGCTTTCCATTTTATAGTTTTGTTCTCTCTCTCTTACTCACTCATACACAGATTTAATGACACATTTTGGGGTTCTCAGTATCTGGAGAAAAACCTTTTAAGTTTCACACTTATCAGATATTTGAACTTGGTTTCAAAATTGATTCCAAGTAGAAATGTACTGTATGTTTCAAACTTCATGTCTAAATCTTGAGGACATATTATTCTAAGACTGGCATTACACTATTACTCACCAAGCTAATAAAATAACTAAATTTGTGGGCAAGTACCATTTCTGAACTGAACAAACGTATATGAACGCAAATCTACACTTTAGTTAAAACGAACATTTGAGAGTATAACGGATTTGAAATGGATTTTCAAAGAATGGAATAGTGGAAGTGTGTGGGGGGGGGAGGTTGATGAAATAATACAACTAAAAATGCACTCGTACAATGGTAGTCAGGTAGCTGAAAAATAGGAGTAATTATTTATACTAATTTAAAGTATACTTCCTACTAATCGTAAAGGTTCATTGCACGTGATTTTATAATATCTGGAGTAATAAGCAATACAATATATATAGTTACCGCTTAAACAAAACAATCCACAAAACAACGTAAGCCGTGTTACAGTGCACTGTTATGTACTATTATATTATCCAAAGAATAGTTAATAGTACAACATGCTAACAACAAGTGAAAAAAGACAAAAAATAGCATATCAAATATGCACCAACACCCAGTTTTTGCGTTTAGCTCTGCTTATAACCCTTCCCCTTCCCTAATATCAGCCAGACAGATCCCGGCTATCTCGCCTCAAGTCGAAACTTTGCTATTCCCTCCACGCCTCCCATGCCTACTAGTAGCGTCCAACATGCCCTTAACTCTCGAAGTGGTAAAGGATCGCGGTAAATATTTTCCCTCTATTCTTCCGTATCCCTATATCTTTCTAATATATGCATCCACGTTACTTCTCCTTGCAAATGGTATAATCGTCATACAATTTTTATCAGAAATATTTATCATCCGTCTGCACCAAGTGTATGCCACGCGAGCCCCTGTCTAATGAGTATGGTACCGCTTTTGATGTATTGCCCCATACCGCACCCATATCTTAGCCCAGACTGTACTTACAATGAAATCTTCTTCATGCATTACACAATTGTTTGCTGCATGTCAATATCACACAGGCGGTTCTTAATCTTTCTCCTCCACGCATTCCGTCTATTTCCCTGACCCGTCACGCAAATGCAGTCTATTTCTACGGTTTATAAGCCTTTAATTTTGATTTCCAATTCGAATTTCCTCTCATTCTCAGCTGTTTATGGTAGCATACTGTTCTAATTAATGCTAGGTCTCCATAAACAATTCTCATTCAATATTTAACTGCTCTGATTTTGCACTCTATCATGTCACTATACGCCCCGAATTCCCTCGCAATTGGCATACTTGCGTTTCAGAAATCGGATCCTCACTTGGTACAGATTCCTTGTTTGTTCCCACCCTCAAATTTGTGCCGTTTATGCTATCGTAGCTAATAGTAGATAGACAGATAGATAGATAGATAGATAGATAGATAGATAGATAGATAGATAGATAGATAGATAAGATATCTTTATTGGTTTCAAGTTTTTAGTTATTACACAAGTATTTAGTGCATTGATCATTGACCGTACATGCATATTTAAGATACAAGTATGGTGACAAAATAAACAACAGAAAAACAAAACAAAACAAAAAAGATCAACAAAAAGGAAAATAGAGAAAAATTACTTTTGACTAACTGAACAAATTTGACCTAGCTTTGCGCACTTTAGTCAAGAAGTTGCCCATGTTTTGCCAGTTTCTCTGGTCAGCCAGTAGATCCCAACATGTCAATCTCTTTGTTGAGAATTTTTCTTTGAGTTTAATTGTTCGCTGGTTCCGCCAAAATATGTACGCAGTCCTTATCCAAATCACAGAATGGGCAGATTCTCCTGCCAGAAGCGTCAGTCACTTTCTGTGCCCTCCACCCCTCAGTCTAAACCATGCCATTCCTGATCCTTCCTTTCTTCCTAAGTTAAGTATATGTGCCTCTTTACTCCAATTCAATTTTATTTCACTTGCTAGACTTAGAGAAGGTTTAACTTTACAATCCGATTCTATTTCCTGCTGGTAGATGTCTCTTAGTCTTCTTTTGACACCAAGAAACTATAATTTAAATATTACTGTGTGTTATACAAATTTCTGTGGTAACAAGACAAAAACTGTAAACTGGGAGAATTATTGTACAGTTTTTATAATGTTACAAAGAAGGGAATGGAACTTAAGGAAATAATTAATACAACAAATTCAAATGCCAGTTTTATTTTGCTGTACATAATATCATTCTTTTGGTGGAATTTTAAGCTGATACATTGTAGGTGTCAGGTAGAAATATCATTTGTTCGTTCTTTTCATAACCATAATATTTTACACTAACACTGGAATGCGTTCAACCTCTATACACTTGTGGATGGGCCAGTAAAGAACAACATACCGATGAGCTTCTTCGTAACAAATGTTCACTCTCCATTTGGATATTGAAAGGAAACAATCAGCATCATGAAGTGGTCTAAGTGGGTATTAGCTACAAACAAATTCCGATCTAAACGGTTACAGACAAATGGACGGGAAGAAAAAACAAAAGAACCGAGAACAAGAACTACGACAGTCATCCATCATTGTTCAGGAGGTTGCAGTGGTAGGAGGAGGTTCTGCATATCTCGTAATCTGTTACCGCAAAATCTCTCTTCCTCAGTCACTCGCAGTACACAAAAACCCTCTTTCACAAACTGAAGCACTGACGCACCACACACATACGTACATACAGACATACACACGTACATTTTAATTTATTTTCTATGACGTTATTACACTGCAACATTACTCCTTTTTATTTACAAAGACGCTGCTCAAACAGCGTGCCCTCTTCATTGGCAAATATTGCGATTTTCTATTCTTCGTTTGGGAGGTGCTTTAGTTCATTCATTGGGAAGAAAGGCTCTAGTTTTAATTAAAGACAAGGTCATTTTTATTGCTGAGTTCCTTTCTGAAACAATGCGACAATCTCTATTAAATAGTAATATACAGGTTGATAAAAGTAAAATTTGTCATTAAAGCAGCATACGAAGCCTAATAAAAGTCTAATAAATTTGATATCTTCTGAGGCACCAGACGAGATATTTCTTGTGGAAGTCTTTCATAAGTGCTTCATTTCTGAAAATTCTTCTTATTTTATCCAAGTTTGTTTTATATTATTTCAAATAGTGCAAATTATGACCTATTTTTTAATTTTTCTGAATCGAGAATATTGATAGAAGATAAATCAATACATTAAACAAAGCATGCTAATTCCCTAGGTAATTGTCTCTGAACATGACGCAATCAATAAAATTACCAAACTTTTTTCGGGATGATATTACAACACATCTCAGCAAGAAAATTTCTCTCTTCCAATATGCAAACCAATTTAAAGAAATTCGTAAAACAATCAAAGACGTATTAAATAAAAGGAAACAAGAGAAATAGTTACAAGTTTAGATGTCAGTATGCTACCGTAAGCAGAAGCCTGGACAAAAATAAAATAACAGCTGAGATAACCAACATAAGAAGGGCGACGATATAAATAAATGCAGCAATTGAGAGCGCATTCATGTTCTAGAGTTTATCCTGCAGGATATTTTTATTAAATGTCATGGTTATGGGCCGAATCCGCATGTTCTAAGAAACATACTATTCTGCGACTACTCTTTCCGGTCGACTAATGAGACAGCAAACAGCAATTATGCCTTTTTTTAGCCTTTTTGCATTGCGTTCTTTGCGAATAAAAATACCTAAGCAAAAAGACCATATTATTCATGATTTTCGTGCAATATAATTTTCAAAATAGTTTTAAGCCCATCTGCTTTTTTTTCTTTTCTTTCTTATAGCACCCTTTTAGCACTCATATTTGTGAAGATATTTATGATATCACTCTTATTTGTTGTACATTTTTTATTGTTCCATTGAGTATGTAGAATTCTCAAAATCCTGAAGCGCTTCTTTTAAATTTGTTATACAATTTAAGTTAAAAACTGTTAAATAGTAAACAAAGCCTACAAAATGACGCACTGTCTCTCCAGTATTCTAAGCATAAATGAGAGCCAAACATATTAAATGAATTATCCTGAAGGACTCATTTCTGTAAATAATAAGTTAAACCTTAAGAAGGAGAAAATCACTCTGCTTTCGGGTACTCCAGGTTTATCTCCAGGTCCGTCGAACTACCTAAAGGTCAGATTATCTCCTTTCCCTCTCTGCCATATAGCCTCTGAATGAAGAGGGATTCTTGGTGAAAACATATTGACTTTTCATAAGGCCGCAGGCACTGTCCAACGATGAGAAGAATGCGCTTCTTTAAACTTTTCCTGAATATTTTTTGACTTAATGCAAGAAAACACAATACACGCGATCACTGTTGTCAAATGAAGCGTGATTCAATTTATCTCAACATCCGAGTTTGATGCAGTAGCAATTATATAAACCACAAGTGGACATTAACAGTTAAAACAGTTGAAGCCCCTTTCATTCTTGACCTGTGCTCACGTACTTCTAATCATCGAACAGTTTGTGCGCATGGGTGTTTAAAAGTCTTCATACTACTCATTAAATTAGTACAGTTATTCAAATAAAATATGAAAAGAATATATTACACACCTCTAGACTAATGTAATAATGAAATACACATATACGCTGAGTTCTACAAAGTTTGCTTTGATCCCATTTCATAATAATTTACAGTTCTACAGTTCATTAATCTTTAATTAAACCTGAGAGCCTTTCTTTCTCGCAAATATTTATTGCAATGTTATTTATAATAGTGTACTCTTTGCTGGCAGTGATATCACTGCATCATAACTATTTTATTTTTGTGTGTTGCTTTTGTCAGTATTATTGGAATGTTATCAGAGAGGCAATGAAAACAATTCACATGTAACTTGTTTGAGGTACGAAGTTCATTAAATGTATTGAAACGGCGCATGAATAAACATATTTGCATTTATTAAGCTTTTCAGTTAATCCAAAATCTGAGAAAAAATATTTAGCTCTTTCAGTTTTGTCTCGTCAATAAATGCAGATCAACTCGGATGGGGAGCAAATGTTTTGGAAAACATCGCTTGGGGTTCCTTTCTAATTTGGTTAATTAAATAATACGCGGTTCCGTTTTAGTGAAATAATTTTCTGTCCTAAATGAGAGAATGGGCGTAGGTGTCGTAACAGGATTAAGTTGTCATTATGAAGTTAAATATTTGTGCGAGTCATACAATATCACGAGACACTAGAGATCTTGGTGTTGCACAAAGGTTTCTATCGTTGTTCGCTTTTCATTGATGGCCATGTTGACCATGGTAAGTCACGTTTTGCTTCCAAATCAACTGCAGTCCTAGAACTCCAATTAAGTAAGCATAAAATAAGAGCTAAGGCGAGTGTAACTTCAGTGGTTATGCTGCACGGAAGATTGAATGTGGCCGAGTATATATGACATGATCGAATCCGTCGTCCTCCGTGGACTAGTGGTAACGTGCTAGCCTCTAGTTCCCAAGGTCGCGGGTTCAAACCCCGGAGGGCGATGGATTTTTCCAGCGTAAGAATCCTGAGTATGGCTTCCTTCGGAAGGGAAGTAAAGCCGTTGGTTCTGTGTCGTAGATTTACGGCACGTAAAAGAACCTCAAGCCTGATAAAGAGGCCTCTGAGCAAAATTACCGGCCTTTCACGTCCAATATAGAATGGGACGCTAAGCACCACAGTAGTTACAGAGCATTCATAAATAATTTAATTTAATTTTGATCGAATCCAATTGTCTGATGTGAGCATTCATTTTAATGTGCCTCCTTTTTGCAGGTCACAACAACCAACATAGTACGTATACATTACTATAAATTTAATTCTTAGCACTTGATAAACCTGTTTGAAGTTTACACATATCCTTAATTATTTTGTTATTACAGAGATTGCAAAGTAGGATTTTGTTTTCATGTACAGATATTATTGATTGTGATAATTAATTAAAACATTATGATTTTGGTTACTTCTAAACTCTTACTAAGAGAACACATACGTGCACTTCTTCTGAGGCTGATATTGCCATAACGTATTTAGATTACTAGGTAAATTTATTTTGTAAGCCTCCAATGGAACATATATTTTATCCATATTGTGATGCTTATAGTTTTATTTTAGAAGAATGTGATAAATATAATTTTATACAGTTCGAGACATTCAGGACAAAATATGTTTAACTAAATCCATGAAATTGGCTTTAGAACCCTGAGTCATTTCTCAGATGCTTATGTAAGCAGGGGTTTGGTGGTATGTCTGTTTAGGAGAATGAATGCCACATGTTAGATATGTGGGTGGATTATGCAAAGCATGTTGACACCCGCTTATGTCAGTACTGGCTATAGCACTGGTCAGCACACTCCTCGGTTATTTAAACTTGGCTCTTTGACGGCTCTGCCTATGACTTGCCTAGCAGCACTATGTCACGGTCGGCTCTTTAAATTTATCTTTTGCTGGTTTACAACTTCGCATAGGCCTTAGTCACGAGAAGATGGAACATCGAGCGTCCTCCGTCAACCAGGTAAATCCACAAGCTGTCTAGCTCTTTCTTGAAATGAAGTTTAGATTACTTAATAGAAAGATTAAAGCCTTCTTGTAATCAGTTACACGCATAATACTACCACCCTTTTAGTACCCTTCCAACTCGCAACCTCTAACTCTTGATAATATCCCTGAACACTACGTCCCTGTCCTCGTCACATCTGGTATAGGTACCGTTTTGCGTAAAGTGACGATACGTCATTTGTGGTGGAGCCGACACGGGCTCTGTGACACCAGTCTTATGTTTAAAAACGTTTATTCTGTCACTGTATTTTTAAGGTGATTTTAAAGTATTAATATCGATTTCAAAGACCGAGTGCTTCCGAAGTGAACCGCCGAGTGTTTCCGAAATGCTGGAACATTTATTAACTAAAAGTAAAACCAGTGAGATCAAATATGTATAAATGGATTGCTACTCTAAGGGGGGATAAATCAGCAGTTATATTTATTTTGTATTGTCATTAGAGGTGAAATATAAACACAATGCAATCTTCCACAGAGGTCTTAATGTATTAATAGGTAATAAGCATGCATGTCTTCTGAGGCGTAATGGTTAAGATAGTTGCTCGTGATGTGTTTGACTGGAGTTCGGTAGCACACTGTAACTCATACCTACTTTTTTGTTCTTCTTGATCAGACCTTAATGGTTGATCATATTCTGATTAATCTGCTATTTTATTAAGCTATATATTGACGCAGCGGCTATGCCTCAAGATTGTAGGGAGGTCAACACCAGGCAATCGGAGATAAACAAAGATAATTCGCGCTCTCGCCCGACGTGAGCGCCATAAGTGGTATCAGCACGTAACCGGAATCTTCTGGAAGTTAATTTCCCCCGCGCCTCCAGAACTTGTGTTCAGATAGTTCTAGAATGTTGTGTAAGAGTCCATTGCATATATAAGCGAGCGTTCTGTTAACAGAATTCAGTGGAGTCGGTCAGTGAGTGAGTAAGCGAGACGGTGAGCGCGTTTCTGTTGCGACATCAAGTGTGGTTCTCCGAGCGAGTTGCTGACGACTGTTGTGACGTACAGTGAGTGCTACTACGGAGCGAGAAATTGTAGAAGCCTTGTGTTTGATTCCCGGCAAGTGAACTGCCCAGAAGAAGAGGCTACGTTACAAAGAAAGTGAAGTGACGGGGAAATTGAACCAGTTCACCAGTGACAGTGTGAACTAAGTGAAGTCCCAGTGAAAGCTGAAACCGATAAAAACAATGACAGCGAGAACCAAGAGAAGTGACAGTTGAAACAAAAATGGACGAAGTAACTATATTTTACGTTTGTTGCAATGAAGAGAGAATGCGCTCAGGTATGACACGTGTGACCGCCATACATTACAATGCTAAGTACTGTTAAAAGTAAATAAAGCATTCGGGATTCACATAGATTTACAAAACATTCTCTCAACAAAGCAGCCTAAAATCCATACACAGAGAGACACGGCTGTAAAATATAAAACACATGTAAGTACAGGGTCCACCAAAATGTTTACCTTTCTACTAGTATAGTAAGTGAGGGAAGTATTTTATTCCGCCCAAAAATTTGATGTCGAGATTCAAATGCATGTTTTGAAGGACCCTGAATAAAAAGGAATTTTTAGACAAAGGTCCTTGTCTGCGACTTTGTGTATGTTTGTGTGTCTGTGAACAGGATAACACAATAGCGAAAAGTCAGATAATACCATATTGATAATTAGGTTCAAAGCTTCCAAAGAGAATTCCCCACCCTAGACTACTCATTAGGAAGATTTATCGAAATTTTCTATTTTCTAAAAAATGGCTCCAACGATTTTGATTAAAATATCACATATTAAATATATATGTATAACAAATAAAATGTATATTTTGAATTTTCTCGGAATAGGCTGTGAAGTTCATTTCATTTGGAAGAAATTATGTGCAATCTTATATAACTGGTAAATGTGAAGCCATAGGCGAAAATGTACTAGACAAGAAATCTTGATATTTTTAAAACACAATTCATTTCATATAATTTTTTATGTAGCATCAGCCATTTCCAAAATATTCGTTATTAATGGTTCGATTTGTTCAATAGTTTTGTCATTCTTTTTAAGTCCCACCGACTTTCAATTGTTTCTTGCGACTGCATTGAAACAGTATGGAATTTTAAGACCAGCATATAGTGTCCAGTTCTTAAACATTTCACTATCGCTGTTCTCTTTGTATGTTACGCTTCTGCAAAGGCTTATTTAGATTAAAATGGAGTGTATAGAAAAATAAGCTTAAGTAACAATAGATTGTATACCGACTGATAAACAGAGAGGGTATAGAGGACACGTGAATGTATCACATCGAATTTTTTTATTCATACTTCTATTGGAAGCGAATAAAAGTGTATGATTATTTAGATATTTATAAAGGATATGCAAATTATTCGCTGGGTTATCTAGTATTGTATTAAACTGCAAAATGATGTTCTTTATTTTTGGTTACGTGAGCACTTAAACAGTAAGGTTTGATACATAAATATATAGTGATGTAGAGCGGGAAGATATTGAAGCGAGATCAGGGAGTGGCGATCTAGATACAGGACCGGACCGACACTTATATCCAAACGGTAGAAACACACCCTGTATAAAAACATTTAAAGATAAGCAGAGATGGATACTGCGCTAAGGTTTGCTCTTTTTGTAGAACTTTACATCTCTCCTTTTCGTTTTCATATTTGTGGTACACCTCTTCAGTTTCCCTATATTTTCTAGAAAATATTTGTGTAGGCACATCTTATAACTTTACGATGTTCAGAAAAATTCAGCATATTTGATATTATTTGCATCAGTGACTTTCATACGAGTCTTCTACCTTAGAATGAAATGGAATGTGTAATGGAGGAGACTCGGCACAGACTCACTGAGAATATTGTACCTATGCTCCACGAGGGGGAGCCCCCGGGCGGCCGAAAGCAGATTGACGACACAGACTGAGACGCCCTGACAGTTGAACAGGTAGCCCGGGGGCCGCATCGAAAGCGGCGGTCCGTATATCCCGGCAATCAAGCGAAAGCGAGGGCGAGGGACAAGGAAAGTTCACTGAGAGCATCCTTTTCCCCTACCACGCCGTACGGTATCACCATAGCAGACACTTCCAAACCTGAAACGGACCTAAGGAGTGAAGATGAATGAAATGAGGAATGGAAAGAAATGGAGGGACAGAAAATTCGGAGGCTGAGAGAAACCATTCCAGCATTCGCCTGTCGAAAATTAATTGATTTACTTCTCTAGAATACAGTGTTCTTAATACTGCAAAGATGTAGGATTGAATAATTGAAAAAAAACAAATATCAGAGTAGGCAGCTGCCAGGAATTGAATCCGGGACCTTCCAATGCGAGTCACATGCGTCACCGTGGCGCAACTTGGTCGGTAGTCTTCTACCTTAGCTCAGAATGCAATGTAACCTATTGGTAGAGGACGCAGGAAAGTAAATTCTCAGTTTCCTAAGATTGTATTTGTTTTCTTCAACATTTAATGGTTACTATGTGTTCTTGAAGTACAAAGAGGGTTAATGTTTGATTCCTATTTTAACGTGCAATACCAAACCTTTCAGCTGTGCTATTCACTTCGACCCACTGTAGATCATTCTTGATTGTACGTAACATCAGTGGTCTCACCTGTGGGAGATATTCAAGTTACTTTGTGTAGTACTATCGGTTTGGAATCATGCTCTGCCTATAAAAGACCTCATATTTTCTTTACATAAATACAAATGTTTTAGTATCCAAAGATCTGTAGTGCACTTTATCATTATTGCCTATACGCAATTAATGCATTTAAAACAGCGCACTGCAGAGAAAATTGTGCGCGCTCTAAAATAAACCAAGATTTTTTAAACTAAAGGCAGATTCTCACTGAGCGAGATAGATAATGTGTAAAGCTTGCATTCGGTAAAACCCGGTTCCATTTCCGTCAGGTCCGTCACTCTGACAATGGCTTTCTCTGGGTTCACTGGGTCGGTGGGTAAATGCTAGGGTGTTTCCCCTTCTACCACGACTTTTATATCCATTAGTTTTTGTCCTTATCATTTCGTTTCATATGTTTCACCTCATCTGATCAGAATTATAGGACCAGGCAACGGCAGTTGCGGCAGGACAGTGGAATTTGCGCTATGGAAATATTTTTCTCAGGTGCTTGGCGGGACTGCTGGGGCCACGTTCCTTCCTGGGCGTGTCTCGTCTATTCTCAGGACCTCCAGGTTGTGACTGGCTAGGGCAGTGCTAGCTGGCGTCAGGATTGGTGTCATGTTGGAGTCGTTATGGAGCCCCGTCCTTGCTAGCGTACATAGTCTTCCAGATATGGTCGCCCTTTGGGTCTCCTCTTCATCTCTTCCTCCCCGGGCTTGCGTTGGAAGCACAAAGGGTCTATTTATGCCTACCTGCAGTGCGGCGCTGTGCTGGAGGACCCTTCTTCTGCTTACTCCTAAGCTGAGTTACGTTTTTATTAAAGTACCAAGCAAATGCACGTATTAGACTGCCCACTGTATTTGGCCCTGACCACTAAGATGAGCAATCCACATAAGTAACAATTAGTGTGTTCCTCTCACGAGAATATCTCTGTAAGAAACGTGTTGACATCAACAATTCTATCGCTATATGAGAAAGACCACGGCTCTGCGTTCAACATATCAACAATACTAAAAGACTCTCAGAAAGCACACGCTCCTGTGCTAGTAATACTGATGACCAATTGCTTTTGTTTGCTTTCCTCGTCACAGATTTTAACAACGTTAGTAACTATTTCTCGGGCTTGACTGTGTAGAGTTCTTTCTTTTATACCGGGCATAAATCACTATAAATCACCTACAAACTTCTCCAAGTGAAATACGCTGGAATACTAACATTGCGCGATGTTTTTAATGCAGATAGTAGATATTTGTGACATTATCATGAGCTGCCACGTAATACTCTCTCTCCCCTCTCTCTTCCGAAGAGCAGAACACCCCACAGCGTTTTCTCGTCAGAGGCCTACAGTACATATTATACAATGACCTTTAATTCTTATATTCTTACATTATTGTTCCTTTCCTCTTTTAATATCCATTTCCATTCGGTTTTTACTTTGTCTAAATTTGCATGTGCTGAAAGGTTTTGTGCAAAATTTAATTCATATCTGTGTTTCTATTCATTCTACGTCATAAACTTTCTTTTCTGCAAGTTTTTGTTTCCCTGCATTCGAAAATAATGTGCTGTATATCTTCTTTCCTCTTGTGGAAGGTCATTTCGTTGTCCTTTGAGCCTCCATACTCCTGCTCTTAACTATGTCAGCCCACCCTCTTTCTTTATTGGTGTTGTCTACGTAACTCTTTCTTTCCAAATGATTTTTCATTGTAGCATAAAATACCAATAATATCTTCTCAGTTATCTGACTGAGTAATTTTTGTATCTTAATGTCTTCCAATCAATCATCTTCTGTTATTTTTCCAAAAACCTTTGTTCTTTATCTCTCTTTTTCTCCAGACATCTCCCATACCATTATTTTATAAATTATTTCTTAGTTTTCTTATCCAGCGCGTGGTTTATAGGCTGATTTTTAGGTATTTTACACAGTGTTTTAAAAAACTGTCTTCATAAAAATTCCATTTCGATATAACCATCTTCATTGGCCATTGTTGTTGCTAACCCGAAATCTTCCTTAAAAACATCGTATGCACTAGGTCCGCAGGAAAACCCTCCCTCTGAATGCTCCTAACTCCTAAGGTAGATTCTCACGCTTTTAATATTGCTGTAAAGTTGAAAGGTACAAAGAGTACAAAATTAAGCCGATTTGAATAAATAATACCTGTTGTAAATCCACACATAGCACACAGCATTTTTGTACCTGGTAGTAAACAAATAGAGATCGCCCGATAATGCATTAATTAGTTTTACTTGAAGGAAGAACCCAAAATCCAGACTATGAACCTATTTGTGTAATATATAGCATTTAAATTTTTTTGTTTTCAATCGCTTTGACAGCTTGGTCATATTTCAACTATGGAATATTTAAAACAATTCAGTTGATTATATTATAACCAAAACTTTTTAACGCAGAATTAAACAAAGAATTGTTACCAAGTATATTACATTTTTAAATAAAGTTTTACACTTCTGAGGAAGAGGAGATCTTGCTTGAATTTTGATGAGCTATTCAATATTGTGGATAGATCTTCAGTGATGCCGTAGATGTGTCCTTCTGTAGTATACCGTTTGCATTCTGTGAAAATATGTTTGATAGTAAGGTGAGTCTTGCAGACTTCACAATGTATATAGCATTATAAATAATAAATTTCATTCCATTTTGATGTAAATAATAATCTTCATTATTTAAGTCAACTAGCCTGTCCCGGTCTCAAACTGTGAATTGATATTTCCATTTCATCGTTGGACGTCCTCGAGTTCTGTTTCCTATTGGTCTATACTTTAGTAGCTATTTTTGGATCCAGTGGTCTTTCATTCTTTGTACATGCTGGAAGTATGGATTTTTTTATATTTTTTTATTCCTTCATTCAAATTGTATACATTTTTATCTGCTCTTTCAGAACCCGTCACCGTTCTTAGAAATCTCATCCTTGCAGCTTTGTGTCTGGATTTTTTTCTTATTAGTATCGAACATTCACATGCATACAAGATAGATGGTTCTAATAACACTTTATATGATTTTAGTACAGTGCCTTTTCTTGTTGTGTTTAATAGCGTTCGTTTGATTGTACCACATGTGTAATTAAACCTTTGCGTCTTCTTTTGAGGGTCATTCTGTTTGAAATTACAGCTTACATAGTCAACATTTTATACTTGATCTATTATGTTATCGTTTATTATTATGTTTGCTCTCAAGGTGTGTTCTCCTTTTTGTTTTAGAAGTAGGTATATTTCAGTTATATGCACAGGACATCTTGTTTAGTTTACACATAATAACCTCAAAATATTTGTTTAACTACATCTCTTAAAGTTTTATTTTACTTCATTTACAGAAACTGAATGACCCGCTCTGTATATTAGGTAAACAATGAACTGCAGGTTTTTTTGACACCATACACTAATCTTCATTTCTAATTCTGTTATGCCATTTCCATCAATCTGCCTCTCCTTTTTCTTTCTTGCCTACCTGAAGCTTTCCGAGATTCAGGATATGGATTTGTTGTTGTTGTTGTTTGTATGAAACTTATATCGATCACCAAGGGGACTCCAAAATGTATACACTTCATAGGTATATTATTAAAACACTATCTTACCGCAGAACCGAATATATCCCACTTTCTTCAAATTAAATATTATATGGAAATGTAATTCCAATAAAATAACTGTTGCTATTCTCAGTATTAGTGGTGAAAATATAAGCTATGTGATTTCTAATGCTTTACCTTGTACTAAGTAAGCCAATGAAATTACATTGTATACGTTATACACCTTCAGGTCATTAAACTGACTAAACCTTATCTGTGGCATTATATTAAAATCACACATATGATCTTGATTTTACTCCAGCGTGATATTCAGTGACCGGACGAGGTGGCGGGATGATCCGAGTTCTAATCTCCGGCGCGGACCAGCTTGACCGAAGGTTAAGCTAGGCGAATGCCGGGTTAGATAATTTAATCTGTGAATTTTCCTCTCATCTTTTTCATCACTACATTTAATTTCCTTCTTCTTCACCGCCTATCAGGCATTTTCTGGTCACCCATCCTGGATATGCTATGATCCAGAGTCTGCTTGCTCCTCGACAGGTTACTGACACAAGATATTGGCTTTAAGTCCTTGGCGGTACAAGTCCTACAAAGAGAAGAATAAGTGAAGTGATATTCACTGGTCAAAAATATGTATATACAGGTATGTACTACAGGAATTATCTCTATTCCTATAACGAAAATAATCATCAATTTTCAGCAATAATTAAGGAGCATAACATACCTTAAAATTTAAATACAACTGAGAACTACATAATCAATATTGATCACTTGAAACATCATATTACTTTCTCTAATACGTATACGAGTAGTAAGTAGGGGAAGTATTGCATTCCACCCAAAAATTCGATACGAGATTTCACCGGAAATACATGTTTTGAGGACCTCTGAATACAAAAAAATCATTTTTAGAAAAAGGTCTGCGCGCGCTTGTGTAAGTGTAAGTAAACAACACAACTAAAAACCGAAAAGTCAGATAAATACCAAACTTGGTATAAAGCTTTAGTATCTTTCAAAGATGCGAATATCACGAAGGTTTTCAACAAACTCCCCTACTCCAAACCAGGCTTTACAGGGAACATTTTTCGAAAATTTTGATTTTCTCAAAAATTGCTCTAACGATTTTGATTAAAATATATGTTTAACATATTTTTATGGCAAATGAAATATATGATGAATTTTCTGGGAATGTCCTCAAAAGTCCTCTTTATTCTTAATGACTTTTGATAACTGGAAAACCGTAAGAATTAGACAAAATTTTACTACACAAAAAATGTAGCCTTGTTAAAACACACAATTTATGTCAAACAGTTTTTTTTCTGCCGAGTGAACAATTTCCGAGATATTCCTTGTTATTTGTTTCAATTTCTCAATACTTATACTTTTCCTCAAATGGGAATTTGTTATTCGTTTGTTTGGCTTTTTTATGTCCTGGACATGCAAAGAGAATGAAATGCTCCATAGCAACCAGGTCTTAAGATTTGACTATCACTTAAAGCCCACCATATTCGTCTTGTACCTACAAGAAAATTAGCAATAAGATAGTTTCTGCAAAGGTTTATCTCGATTAACATAAAATAGGTGGAGAATAAGCATTTGTAAAAATAATCTGTACAAGTGTAGAGATTTTTTAAAAAATAGTTTCAACAAAAGTATATTGCAGGCTATAATCTTAGTCATTAAATAAGCAAATAACATTCGTTTTATTTAAAAAAGTTTACGTTTAGTTAGGATTTAAGTGTAGCACAAGGGGTTTATGTTTTGGTTAAAGTAAAATTATTCTGAAAGTGCATTAATTCGCATAGTACAGCTGCCTAAAGCAATATTTAGCATACATGAAAAGAAACCTCTTTGAACCAGTAATTAGCTGCAAAGGTTATCTAGGAACACGGAATGTTTCGGTTGTAGGTTGATTAATTCTGACATGCACTAAAGATTATAATCTCACAGGGATTTTCTACTAGTATGCAAAATTAAATAGGTAGTGCACAATAAAGGACTTGTCTTCCTATCATATAGTGCAGTGGAATTCAGATATAACATCATTATGTTATATTTTCTGATGGAGATCACATTTTTTACTACCTTCCACTTGGCATGAACATGTGACTGTAACAAATACACATTATCCGCATTCCGTGATTTGTGGCTACACGCTATCTTGAGCTGATACTAATATTTTATGACCTTGCAGACCTTCACTATTTTCAAAAATACTTTAGCAGGTATTAATACAAATATTTCATCGCGTTTTGGACGTTACAGATACACTTCATACAAATTATTACCATGAATTGTGGAGTGCGATATTTCTTCCCACTCACGATTCTTTATAATACGGTTGTTGTACGGAGGAGGACATCTCGGGCACTGCGACCTGCATAGATCTATTGCAGCGACCACCCCTCAGCGGAAGAGGTGAAGTGAATGAACCACAGGAGGCTACAGGCCGCAGACAGACTACAGACACACGCGCAGAACATTTAACATTTCCAAGCTCGAAGACCCGTTCACTAAGCAGCCCTCTAGTGTTCAGAGGAAGTAATTTTCTTTGAGCATGCATCTGCGCCATCTACCCGGCATTTATATACGCCACGGAACCTAGAAGCACACCTGAAAGATGAGAAGGAAACGGATGAAAGGGAAATGATGGAAAGGAAATCGTGGTAGAGAACAAACCACCCCAGTATTCGCCTGCCAATTAGTAGGATTCACGAAAAACCCATGGGTCAGAGCGGGCGGGTGCTCGAGATTGAACCCGAGACCTCCCGAATGCAAGTCGCGTTTGATTGTAAAAATAGCGTATAATACAAAAGTGCACTGTATAATACCTAGCACTCTAGTAATTCTGATGTTACCAGAAATACGTCGTGCCGAACATCTGAGCTCCTGGAAAGGGAGTTGTTCGGATTGGGTTGAACTCGACGCGTTCCCAAAACTCATGAAAGATTGGTATGTCTAGCTGGAAACGCCCAGGCGGGGATGTGAGACCCCTCAATGGTCCCCGGCACCAACCTGGAGAGCTGGTAGACGCCGTGCTAGCGAGGTTATTGGTAGTCTTACCTTCGAGGTTGACGCGCGTAAGTGGCGTATGCACTTCCATCCCTACGAAAGCGGGGTATTGGTTATCATGGGGAAACCCCACGACTGGCGCCTTTCCCTGGTCTTTAGAAGGGGAGCTTCGACTCCGGGTAGACCTTCGAGCAAGCTTGTATTAATGATAGTATAATACGGATAATACCCGAAACCTTGAACACCGCAACGTTCACTGTCGGGAATAATTAACAAGCGAATTATTGGCTTTATCTTTAAGTAACCTGCTTGGACATGACGATGGAGTTATCGTGACAAACTTAATGCTGGTGATGGCAATTTTTCTCAAGACACTTTGTGGGCTGCTGCTCAACAGTCTCATGTTCTACCGATTTGAGGGGATTTTGTGGCAAAAAATTGATAATTTTGCTGGTATCTAAACTTCTAAATGTATCCCAATCACCAACCTCAAGTGCACGTAATTTGTCTACCCATGGACGAATCCACTCAAAAACCCGTAACAGACTTACCTCGGCAACAACTGGAAAGCTGGTTTATGTGGGTTGGAATCTCCGATCCAAGTGTAACAACAGATTTACCAAAACCAGTTGAGAATCAACCAGAAGAAATTGAAGGACTGTGTGGACTAATGACAACCACAAAACTATAAATTTAAGTTTGCCAATATCATTTTTCGTCCATTTAATTGTGTGAAATCTTGTATTTGTGTTTAGTTAAGTGTTAGCACTGCTCTCTTTGGGATACAAGAAGCAATTGCGTTATATACTTATGTTACTGCTTCGTAAAATAATATAGAAAAATCATTGAAATAGAAAGCTTAATTAAATTAATTATCTATAATTGCAGAAAATATCATCTTTGCCGAAAACAAACATCCAACATAGACGTACATGTCTGAATTCTCATTTTTCAATCCATGTGAGATAAATTTTACTAAATAAAAGCTACATTTCTATGAAATTAAATAATTAGCGTATGTATAGAAAGTAGAAACTAGTTGAAGCAACTTTTAGGGTGAGTTAGTAATCAAACTGCACCCTTAGTTAGTGAGTGACAAACTATTTCCTGTAAGGAATACTTGTTTATCTGTATCACTTATGACATCACAAACTTTATTAAGCGTACTGCAATGTGATCGTTTGCTGCTCTATGGACTAACAGCCTACGTGCGGATATGCTTGCTCTGGCGTCTAGGAATGCCATACGGAAACAAAACTGCATCGCATTATAAAGTATCACGCGGAGAATTATAAATAGGTAGAGGGGTTTTAGTAAGTAAACAGAGCAGTCGTGTTAGCGCACGGAGTATAGGTAACATCAGGTACTCTGACGGACACACTCCTTCCCTTCACAACACGCGGTTTCGTTGCGACTACTTCATTTATTCGTTGCATACAAACCGGTGGAGAAATGTGGCAATATGCTAAAGTAAAGAATAATCACCAAAACTATCATCACAATTAGCATTGTTTGTGTCGGAATTTGGCAGGGAAAACTTCAACACAAATGGCGAAACCATCAGATGTAACGTATGTCATATAGAGCTCAAAGGACGTTTAAAATATCATGTTAAACATCATGTCACATTAATACATTAAATATGTGTAGCAAATAGTCATTACCGAGCTGCGGAAGAAATTAGATGTTTTCCGGATGCTGATAATTTTATAGGCAACGTGAAAAACATATTTTGCAAGGCACCCTCAAGAATCCAAACGTCTAAGGGAACCTGGTATCCCCTTGGCTCACCAACCAATTGTAACTCGGTTACATGCTGTAGTATGCTACACTTAATATAACAACAAAGTTGTTAGTTTAATTAATGCATTTGATGAGAGAAAAATGCTGCTGTACTTGTAGTCAGGGAAATATTTTCAATAGCGTTGTTTTAACATTTTTCAAATATCAGAACAATTTCAGTAATATTGCAACCACACTAACATAGGTACTCATACCTGCAAGCATATAGTCTAAAAATACCAAAATCTCTTGAGGGAATAGACTAAGTTTCATAAACACCGAGTAAGCTATAAATTTGGAACTTTAAAGAAAGGTAGACAAAGAAACTTAAAAGTATTCCACAGAATAATTCAGGGTACGCAGATATGCGCAAGAGAGGGATGCGGCCGGGGAGCTTAAGCAAGTCTGATACTTCGTTCTTCTATTTATTTCTACTATGTCGGGTGATGTGGAACGTAGTTTTGCAAAATATAAGAAGTGTCTACGCGCTAATCGCATGTGATTTGTGTTCAACGTATTTCGAAAGTGCATTATTGTACATTGAAAAACCCACTATGTAACAGAAAAGCCAATGTAACTCAGATTTCTGCACATTAATAATTTAATTAAATAATAAAGCAACTTCGTTGCACACTAAACAGCTAGACATATGTACATTATTTTCTTTGATACTGCGGAATCCTCATCAACCTTTTTTCGAAGCAGGGTGTGGTGCCTTCAACTGTTCATTTTGTTTACAGAGAACACTCCAAGGTCGCAATCGCTTCCACCTTCCCTCGCCACCAACCCTCAGTGTGTACCTAACTTAATGGTTTACTTACTAAAATCCCTCTGCCTGATCATAAACAGCTTAACGTTAGTCCACCTAACCAGTAATTGTCATCTGATGTACATGTGGATTAATCTTGGAAATTGTAGCCCTTCATAAAAGAAAAGCATTACTAGACTTGCTTTCTGTTTTCCTTAAATCCATTTTGAGGGAGCATTTAACGTTATTTTGCTTTTTTACAAGAACGAGTGCAATTATTTTTCATTAAAGTGAAAGCCAATTCAATGCCACACAATACATTTCAAGTGTTATTTTATTTTGTTTTTTGGTTTATTAAAACTGTTACTTATATATTTAATTTAAGAACAAATAATTAATTAATTTGTGTTTCCTTGGAGTGTATTTATAGTGAAGTTATACTGCTATTGTCATGTTGAAATTAACATCATGTTTCAAAACAAAAATATTCATATTGATAATAAAAATTCATGTCACCAATCTGTTAGAATTGTTTTGTTACGGCACAAGAGGCTACTTCATATTGGTTCACTCTTTTTATGTAATTCGTGTTTATGCCGTGAGCGCTACTGCACCGTGCAAGTAGACACGTTGATGGCGCTTGAGTATTTCTACCTATAGAGGGGTAAAGGAGAATCTGAGAGACCTCTGGGCCGAAGGCAGTTCAGGCTTTTCTCTCGATAGCGTTGGATTGTTTAGGCCGAGCGGGTTGATTAACTCGGGTAAGTGATCTTTTTAACCGCTCTTTTGGGCAATGTCACATGTAACAGCAACTGGCCGGACCTGACCGTTTCCCATTGCCGCGCTCGTTTAATTGGCTTAAATAATCGGGATGTATCTTCATAGTTCACGAGTTTTATATGTTGTGAATCAAGACGTATGTCGTGGTTTCTTGGCCGTCATTATGTAAATGTGTTCAATGTAAATGTGTAAATTATGTGATTCAGTACGGTAAATACATTGGCTGACTTATACCTTGCTGTTTTGCTTGTACGAACCTCTGGCATTTTATTCCTCCTTTTACTTACCAAATATACAAGTTTTTTCTTAAGGGGGAGCTGAGAGTAAATCTGACTAATTTTACTGATGATACCATCTATTATACTGTATAATACCCCGATTTTGTATTATATAAAAAAGTACAGCCTTAGTTTTAAGCGCCGCACATCTCTAGTAGAATTCAAAATACAACTTCGGTACTTGTCCTACAATCATCAGTCTTTTTTTTGTAAGTTACGTTACATCGCTTCTTTTATACCATTATTCTTCTCCGCGTCTTCTTTCCTCTACGACTCTCTACTAGCGTCTTTATACTATCGCATTCTGATGGCGTCTTTCTTATAAGCGTTTGTTTATTACTTGCCGGATTATATTGTGTTTCCACTGCTTTTTCCTGGTGTTAAACTACTTTCTGTCCACAAATCTTTCTGCTCGTTTTGCTGACAATAGTAATTTTCTTTTGATTTATAATTATTTAAATGTTCTTTGCTACGTGTATACCATACTTAAACGTACACATTCTACCGATTACACAACTTATACATAAATTACTTGAATTTCTTGCGTTTTTGTTGATGTGGCTCTATATAAA
Source organism: Deroplatys truncata (assembly GCA_030765065.1). Taxonomy (NCBI): domain Eukaryota; kingdom Metazoa; phylum Arthropoda; class Insecta; order Mantodea; family Mantidae; genus Deroplatys; species Deroplatys truncata. Next base: position 157,958,070 of record CM060979.1, read on the forward strand.
CATTAATAATTACGAAGTTTATTATTGCTATTTCTGTATTTATTATTTTACGTCGCTTTAACTGTGTCATCATATCACGACGGGTCTGTTTGGGAGATACCTTGTGTATCGGTGTGTGGCAGACAGCCTCATACCTGTACCATAGAATTTTACTTCATCACGTTTTCACAGAGGCATGTGTACAGCAACTGTACATCCGCTTCTACATGCGGATAGCATTAGGGTGCCATCTACCTACTTGCATTATCTGTGGATAATTCGCCATTACCATCTATTTTCCAGTTTACTATTGTTTTGGACTTAAGGTGGAACTTTTGGCCGTAGTATTAAATATCCAGTCCGGTATTTACCTTGCGAATGAGTGAAATCACGAAAACTCCTATCAGATTGGTCGGCCTATGGGATTTGAACCCGGGTCCTCCCGATGCTGGTCACAGCCGTTACCGCCTGACCCATCCCGTGAGGTTTACTATTGTTGTTTGCCTTTTGTAGACCTGAAATAAATTTCATTAAATTTCTTTTGCCTATAAAAGATTTAATAAGCATAATATTTAATTTAATCATTTTTATTTTGCATTTTTGGCGTTCTTAATTCAATTGGCGTTTCAATCTTTACATCTACATTCCGCATTTGTTTTCATTACCTCTCTCTGTTGACATTAGGTCATAATTCTGGTGTATCCTTTGTATAAGAATTTTCATTCCTACAAGTTAAACATGAAAATATTAATGTATCTTACCAAAATACAGCCAGAGAGGCATTTCTCTCTTGTAGTGTTACCTGCTCGCCAACAAAAGAACTCACACATGTGACGGCAACAGTTTACAAAGAACAAACGTTGCCACAAGTATACATAAGTGTGTCACAAACACATGGAGTGAGTATAGTAGTCAGTTCCACAAAACGTGCAACACAAATAATATCTTCAGAAATAGCAGCTTGAACAAAATTCCTTCATCACTTTACAGACATGACTGAAAAATATTACCTTACAGCCTTTTTATTTTATGCTGGACTTTCAAATACTATTCCAAAGCGCCGTGCAAATAGTCCAAAATACCTCGAGTCGTCACTTGCACTTAAACACATTTTATCAATCAATAGTTTAGCTAAAATAAATCTATTCTCATTACTCTGTAACAGATGTCGTTCCGAAACAAGAAACTACGTTACTTCTTTCTCCTGTAAATAAGTTCCAAGCATCTGCTTCAACACTCACAGGCACACACCTACAGGGTGTTTAAATAAACCAACGTTTTTGCTCTTAGGGATGCCTGCATCATGTTCCGTAGCTGTACTTACATGCACAGCTCTACATCATAACAAATATGATAAAATACACATTAAAATCCATGGAGAGAGGATTTGAGAAAAGAAAATATGACACTTTTTATTTCTAAATATATATAATTTCGAATGCACCGAAATTATGAATTAAGTATCTATCAACATCTGAGAGAAAAAAATGTCTATGCTTTATATCTGCTCCCGTAGCAACGAATTTTTTACACAAACGCCTCAAATGCTTTTCCTCACTCGGTTATTCTCGTTAAAAATAAACAGAATTATTTAATAATTTAACACTAAATATCTCTCTCGTGCTGTTTCGCCCACTTCTTGGGCAATTCTCTACATTTGAGTGTATGTCTCTATCATCCGTACCCTTAAATATAAAATAAAGATCAGTCGTCGTCATCATAAACACTCGCTAACAATAGCCTATAGAGTTTGTCATCTTGAAGGAGTGCAAGTGCATCCCATCACCACAGATTTATGTTATTGTTTTTAGTGTTACTGAATTAGTTACCTGATAGTGTTGTGGCACCCGTTTATAAGCACAATATACAAACACGTGAGAAAACATTAGTCCCTAGTCAAGTGGACTAAGAACTTTATTCTTGATGGCAGCTTTAAGGGAGGTGATGCACTCATCATCTTGATACCATCTGAAGGAGCCCTAGCTGCCTGATGGTGCACAGTACCACCAACACAGAGATCCACCAGGGACCTGCTTGAGGTCTGGATCCTGTACCGTGCTCTCCGTGTTGCATAGCGGCAGGATGCTCTCCTGAAACAAAAACATTGAGATTTGCGTCACTTTCTCCATTTATATACACAGCCTGGTTAACAACTAAAAACCTTGGAAATGCATATAAAGTTAATAAGTATACGGGTGTTTCAGAAACATACAGCTCAGTGGTGTTGCCTAAAATAACTGCTTTGGAAAATCAGTTTTGTGGTCTAAACTCCTGCAGTATTAGCAACTTCTCGACTCCAGCTGAATAGTGTATGTACTATTCCTTTAAATGTATAGATATCATAGGGTCACTCCAAAAGTTTAGAATGGATGCAATAAAGCATTACAACTTTAGTTATGGTCATTGCAACTTTTCAAAATATTCTCCATTGCATTCTATACACCGTCTCATCCATTCAAACCATTTATCAAATGCTGAACGTCATTCTTCTTTGGAGAGAGTGCAAATACATTCTTCGTAAGCAACTACTGCGACTTTAGGTGACAGAAATCGCTGACCTCGAATTTTTTCTTTCATTTTGGGGAATAACAAAAAGTCACATACGGTCGATCTGAACTGCATGTAGGATGGGGCATATATTACTCTTGTAGAAATTGCGTTGTTTCTTGTGCAGTGTGGGCAGAGGCACTGTAATGGTGCAACAAAATCTCAAGCAGACCAGCTTTAGGATGCCTTTTTCTCAGTTCATTGAATACTTGTGGCAGACATTTTGTGATGTACCATCTGGCAGTAACAGTCTTTTGTCCCTCAAGCGTTATTGTCACAATGTGGCCACTTGCTGAGAAGAAGGAACAGATCATCTTCTTGCCAAAACTTCTCGTTCGCTTCACTTTTGTTGGGGGATCTTCTCCTGGAATGATCCAGACCGATGACTGTCGTTTAGTTTCTGGATCATACTGGTAAATTCAGCTTTCCTCATCTGTTACAATGTTAAATATGTTTTTGAATCTTCCTCCATTACATTTTTCAATCTTTTCCTGGCACCATTCCATACGTGCTTGTTTCTGCTCATTAGTGAGGTGGTGGGGATCCAGTGACTGCAGTTCTTCCTAGAGTCAAGTTTTTCTTTTAGGATTGTTTTCATTGCTGCAGATCCAATATTTAGAGCTTCTTGAAGCTGGTCATATATGCAACAATCATCTTCCCGCAACATGCGCTCTCATCCATCGTTGCCGTAGCCCGCCGTCCTGCTCGGTCTTCATCTTTGAGGGAATCCCTTTCTCTTCTAAATTCTGCATACTATCGATAAATGGTGGATTGCGAAGCGCAAAGATTCCCAAATACACGATGCAGTCTTTCAAGGCACTCTCTCTCCCCTAAACCGATTTTAAAGTCATAGAAAATCATAACACAGAAATGCTCTCGCTTGAGATCCATCCCAGCGTATGGCGTAGCAACACCTGCTATACATACACACGCGGTGCTGATAACACACATTGTCGGAGCGCGGCCAGACTTGCGCATGTTGCTATCTGAACTTCATTTGGCTTACCAATACTCATTGTTGCCCATTCTCAAAACTTTCAGAGTGGCCCTATCTCTCGTAAAGATCATAAAAGCAATTAGTTGATCAGATATTCCCACTGCACAGTTAAAGAGACACTAGGGCAGAGTTTTTAGGCTAAAATAAAGATATTTGAGATTTTAAATTCCATCATATAAACATTCCATAGACGCCAGTGGATCATTTTAGCCAAACATTTCTCACGACTCGTCACCTTTAAAAGCTCAGTGACATGTTTAAATCACCCGCGCTCTCGCTTTTAAAACTATTGGACCCTTTCTGTTTTTTTTTCTCAGTCTTACATTTTTGAGCTTGAAATGTATTCCTTACATTCCAGTTCTGCTCTCATTTATATGCAAAGCTGTACACATAATCTAACATGTGCTAGCTAAAGATTCAGGCATGTATTTTAGGATTCCTTTAATGACTGGCTCATAAAAAATTAATTTATACTGAAAACAACGAAAATTTCAACACCAACTACTCCATAAAACAAATATTTATTTCTCTACATCTATTAACATTAACTTCAGTGAAATCTTTACATTTATTTTCACTGTACAGTCAAGTACAAAAACTGTGTCGATGCTTTTGGTTACTTTCAATGTTTCCCATCTTCATTGTTGGCAGAATCTCCTCTTCACTTGTGTTCCGCGCCTGCCTTAGGTGAGCTATCCTCTAATTGGTTTTAGCTGAAGTCCTATACGCTAGCTTTACCCTATGAAGAAAGGCAGGCCTAGCTGGGCGATGAAAGGGGTGGAGAATCTATATATCACCTGAATGGTTTAAACAATATACTTCCCAAAGAATATCCATACTAGCCCTGAATGAGTCCGGCTCTTATTGGTTCGGCATTCGAGCATTAACCTCTGTAACCGAATGTGGGATGGAAGGCGCGGAAGAGGCGTGTTAATTATTGATTGCCAACTTAAACCGCAGTTTCTCATATCGGCACCTTTTTTGCACCCGACTGCACTTAAGTCACTATCTTCTAAAAGCTGCCTTGTGCAGTTTTAGAAGATTTGCATGTTTTTCACGAATTAAAAATATGTAATTGTATTATAGAAGAAAGTATTTGTGCTATATGTTTGAGCTTTTGCATAGTATTTAATTTATTAACTTATATTAAGTGTGCAAACTTTCAAGTGAATAGAAAAAATTTAGAAAAATCAATCCCAGTGTACCATAAAATAGAGAAGTTGACAGTACATCAGGAGGTAGATAATAAATCAAATTCTTCAAAGTTCTTATAACTTTAAGCAAAACATCTGAGCACACTGTACGTATAGGGTGACCGACTTAAAACTTACAACTTGGATAAGTATGTTAAAAGCTATTAAATTAATTAATAATTAAAAAGAAAACCTTAAGAAACCCTTAAGCACCCAGTATTAAAGTACTTGCGTTGGTCATCTCTAGTGAGATGTCTTGGTGGTCCATCTGGGAAATAACTTGAATCAATTGGGAAATTCAATGTCCCACTGGCATGTTGTCACAAGTCACTGATTAGGGAACCGCACGGAGAGAGGGAGAACCGTGTTCTGTGGCATTGAATTTTCACCTGAATCTATTTTAAAAACTTGCCAAGACTAGGCTAGGATCTCTAAAAATCAATTAATTTTAATTAATTATATCTAAATATAATAATTAACAAAAAACCCTTAAGAAACCCTTAAGCAACCAGAATTAAAGAAGTTGCGATGACAGGTCACCATTGAGATTGTCATCTCTAGTGAGATGCCTTGGTGGTCCATCTGGGAAACGACTTGAGTTAATTGCGGAATCCAATGTTCCACCGGCATGTTGTCACAGTAGCTCAATGGTTAGAGCAACTGCACGTAAGAGCGGGAAAATCGTGTTAAAATCCCAGCTGTGGCATTGAATTTTACAGTTGACTCTATATTACATACAAATGAGTGTTACTTTATTTTATACTTTATTTTAATTGAGATAAACCTTTCTTGAGAGAACTGCATTACACATTACATTATAGGTACAAAGGAAATAGCGACACTCAAATGTTTTAGAGCTGGACGCTATACGCTGGCTTTAAAATTCCACATTCTTTCCATGAAATCGCGAGAAACAGCTGAAAATCGACAGGGCTTGAGAACAACGAATAAGACTTGAACAATTCAAACCATTAATAACGTATATCTCAGAAATGGCTGATGCGACAGAAAATTTAATTGGAATAACTTGCGTGTTTTAAAGATATATACATTTTTTTGTAGTACGTTTTCGTCTATCCCTTTAACGTTTACCAGTTACACAAAACTATATAAAATTCCTCCAAATGAAGAGGAATTCAAAGACTATTACAATAAAATTAAATATTTACATTTTATTTTTCATGTAAATGTCTTTAATGTATAGTAATTTAATAAAAATCGTTGGAGTCATTCTTAGAAAATGAAAAATTTCGAAAATGTTTCATGTAAATGGTAGTTTAAGTTGGAGGATTTTCTTGAAAATCTTCGTGTCGCATCCTTGGAAGGTACTGAAGCTATACAAGTTTGGTATATATCCAATTTTTTGTTTTTGAGTTATGTTTTCAGAGACACACGCATACATAGACCCTTTCTCCCAAAATATTTTTCTTTTCTAGTTCGAGGGCCCTCATAACATGTATTTCCGATGAAATATCGAATCGAAATTTTGGTTGGAATGGAATACCTTCTCTCCCTACTATGTTCGTGGTGGAAAAAGTAAAAAAGTCTAACGGGGTGAAGTTCAGGTGAAAAACTCGCGCTGAAAAACTCTTAACAGGACAAACTTGATTTGAGTTCTATATCAAAACAGAAAGCTGAATTTCATGTCTTGAACATTATTTAAATTACAAAAATACGTTTCGTATGTGCCTTATATGTAATTTAACGTGTGATTGTCATTTTGGTTATACCCGAAATATTTAATGCAGTATTGGGGGTGAAAGTTTAAGTGGGTCACCTAGTATAGCTTTTAATTTCAGATATGTTCATTTTGTGTCGAAATTAATGTATTAGCGTGTTCAAATATATTACGAATGTTTCAAAACATAATTATAATAATGGAAACTTCTTGAGGTTTGCAATATCACTAGAAATCAGAAACGACAAAAAACTGTAGAAACACGCAATTGCATATTGAAAACTCCCGGAAGTATGCATCCTACCTCTGGACTGAATACTCCATAGGAGTTTAAATCAAATCAGATGCCTTGACCCTGTGAAAGCTACGTCTGTGTAATTATTTTTCCAACAATCTGACGTGTTGCACTCACATGACTTTCTCTACTCTTGACAAACTATTTTTACAAACGCTTATTCTCTATATACTTCATGTTAATCGAGATATAAGATGTTAATCTTATTGGCAATTTTCTTGCATGGTATCTTAAATATGGTGTCTTAAATATGGTATCTTAAATACGTGATATTTAAATCGAAATCGTTACAGACATTTTTGAGAAAATGAAATTTTTCGAAAAGTGTTCCATGTAAATGGTAGTCTGAAGTGGGGAATTTTCTTGAAAATCTTCGTGTCGCATCTTTGAAAAATACTGAACTTAAATACCAAGTTTGGTATTTATCCGAATTTTCATTTTTGAGTTGTTCACATACACACATCGACACAGACACTCGCATACACACGTAAATCTTTTTTCAAATGCCTAAAACGTGTATTTCCGGTGAAATCTCGGTATCGAATTTTTGGGTGGAATATAATACTTCCCCTACCTACCATGCGTAGTAGAGAAAGAAACTAAGTTTGGTGGGTTAGAGCATGGTGCTCTGCTTCCCAGTCCATTTACAAAGAGCGCTAAAGAAAATCTCACTGCACCTAGCGTCTACGTCACATTATTTATCGTTGTACGTGGCCTTGCGAAGCCATGGGCATTTCATTGGTTGCTTTAGGATGCGCCAGTCCTTCTACTAAATAGTTGCACCAATAACCACAACAAAGGTTACAAAATGGGTAGAAACGAAATATATGTTTACGCTCTTGATCGTATTGGCTAAAAGAGAAAGAGGTAGAATGAGTGCATTCCGTTTGTGATACAGACCTCTTATCGTGATTGGTAGCCCATACCTTATCAGCTAGTGCAGGACACGCCTTTGAAAGAGTTAAAAGCTAAGGGGGAAAACGTGATGAGCGTCCAGGTTAGTGAAATGTACAGTGTGAGAAGATATTCGAATTAAAGTTTGAATGGTATTCATTAAATACATAGCAATACTTTATAACAAAACATAAACAGAACTGTATTCTCACAATGGTATCAATGCTGCAAAGAACCAAACATAACTAAATAGTAAATAAAGCAGCATGTTTCCCTCTAAGTCAAACTACAATTGGTTAATGTACCTTTACTAACATATTGCTGAACATAGGAATACAACAGGATTATAGACAAAATTTGCCACAATATGTATGTCATATTCGGTAAACCATATACATATACACATTTATCTCTAGTTTCTAAACACGATCAGTCAATTATGATAAATGAGTAATTTGTATTTAGTAAACGAATATCATCATCTGCGGATGTTTTATGGGGAGAGCCCACTTTCTGACGAGTATGTAGACCGTCTTCCCCACTTTCCTGGAATATTTGTATCCAGTAATTTAGTATAAAACACTTTTATTTACCCGTTGCAATTGCTGTAAGAGTGCGATAAGCCTCTTCCATACACACGATATGTCCACGAGTAATTTCGCTAGTATACGGCATGACTGGTTCTGAGACAATAAACATGTTTTGGTTTCAAAATGCCAGAAAAGCAAAGGCATCAACCTCCCCTCTTTTCCCCCTTATTGCTGTGATATCAAGCCACCACGCTCTGCGATAGGTAAGATGAAGGACACGCCCCCAAAAAAACCCAGAAAACGATACAAAATCCGCCGAAGATTTTCTTTGGTGCTGTTTGAACAAGCACACCCAAATTAGCGGTCTACAGATCACGAAAATCAACGTTCCGTCTGGGGGAAGCATGATCACATCACTTTCCCCGATTGGATGCCTTGCGCACTTGGGCGTGCGGTTAACAGCTGTGTTTGTAAACTAAGGCTTTCAAGGACTGTAATGCCACAGATTTAACTTTAAGTGTAAATTAAACAGAATGGATAAGGAAGTGTAGTAGTAATCTAGTAACGAACATTCACCCGCTCTCTTAAACAAAACTATGACAAACTACCCTTAATCAATGCCGTATTTTATTTTGTGTTTGTGCTCATTAAATTATTGCAATAATTTTTATACTCTAGACGCGTTTGCTGTTACGGATCACCTGTTTGCTTCGCTATATTCCTCTGTATACAGGGAATAACTCACGAACCACTGGATATACTGAGTTGACATTTTATGAGTAATGGTTTTAAGAGAATGTGTCAAGAAATTTCAGCTTTGCTTCGCCTTTGTATAGAAGTAGGATACTTCATAGACATCTGTATATCTACAATTACTATATGTAATAATAGCTTTTAACAAGTTATGATCAGATTTAAAATCTAATTGAGATCCAAACAAGCTAATAGAAACAATGATTTATTTTTTATGACAACCCTCCAAAGTTTGCGTTTTAAATCTTATTTCTCAGGATACACTAATAAATTCTGTCAATTAACAACCATTTTCTTCTAATTGATCGGTTATTTACGTCATTGGTGGTTTGTCTTTATTTTATGGAGAATTTATGATTCATATGGACAATTGATAGTAATATTCCGAAAAGAAACTATAACGTTTAATAAAAACAGATTCTGTTGTACATTTTCTAAAGCTAGCTTTGTTTTTAAACAATTGTAGCTGTAAAACCAAAGCTATTCGAGTCCTTCGTATAACCCAATATTTTTAAACATTTAATTAGAATGATATTTTAATTTAATGTTAACCTGTATTAAAGTCCCTCTTTCAATATTAATAATGTTGATTTTAAAAGCAAATGTGAAACGGAAAGCATTTATTGTCACGTTGGTTTGTGTTACGCTTTATACATGTCCTGAGGACAGTTTTTAAACTACTACAATGTAATTAAATTGTGTATCTGTTACATGGTGTATTTATAACAATAATGAATCCGTATAACAGACTTTAATTATAAGTGCGCCTTGTTATATCGACATGCATATTCACGTTAGAGTTGTTTGGCAAATTTTTGCTACAATGGCAGTAGAATATATAAGTTGCTGCTATCTTAAATTTTCCAAATAAGACTTATCGTTGCACTGAAAAGTGTAAGAGTATATAAAAATATACAACATGACATAATTTTTTGCTTTCTCTACTACGTATAGTTAAGAGGTAAGTATTGCGCTCGACCCAAAAATTCGATATCGATATTTCACCGGAAATATATGTCCTGAGCCCCCTGAAACCAATGAAAAGCATTTTTAGAAAAAGGTCCGTTCGAAAATTCGGATAAATACCTAACTTGGTATTGGGGTTCAGTATCTTTCAAAGATGCGACGCGAATATTTTTAAGGAAATTTTCCCACTCAGACTACCCTTTATATGGGATATTTTTTTGAAAATTTGGATTTTCTCAAAAAAAGCTTTAAGGATTTTGATTAAAATATCATATATTTAAGATATTTTCATGGCAAATGAAATGTATATGTTCAATATTCTGGGAATGTCCCAGAAGTCATCTTCATTCAGAATGTTTTTTTCTTAAGTGGTAAATCGCAAGGCATAGACAACATTTTACTACACAAAGGATGTAGATGTCGTTAAAACAGAATTTCAATACTTACACTCTTTCTAAAATGGAAATTCGTTATTCTTTTTTTTTTAATATCTCTTGGACATGCAAAGAGAATGGCATGCTGCACATAGGAAAAAGTTCTTAAAAGATTTGACTATCGCTTAAAGCTACCATATTCCTCTTACACCTACAAGAAAATTAGCAATAAGATAGAGATTAGGGGTTTGTAAAAATAGTTTGTACCAGAGTAGAGAATGTCATGTGAGTGAAGCACATCACAGTATTAAACCTTAGTGTTATTGTACTATTTAGGTATACAGGGTGTGACGGTAAAGTTAATATTTTTAAAATTACATCTTATTTAATATATACATTTTCGAATCTCATATGAATATTATATATATATATATATATATATATATATGTATATATATATATCTGTTTCCTTTCCATTAAATTATTAAACTTAATGGACTTTCACACATAAGTATGTAAATCAGTAGAGTAGACAACAATGTTAAAAAAGAAAGAATACTGGAAGTATTTACTCAAGAATAAATAGTTTTCGTTCTTGAGTGGAAAATCTTTTAAGATGGCTTCCTCAGTGAAAGTGAAATAATATAAGTCCTAATGATGCTTGGTATGGAGATAGAAGGAGGACTCAACAAGAGGTATGCTATATATTTAAGGAAGTACATCAGAACAAACGTAATCAATAAATTTAAAAATATAGAATAATTTCACTGAAACAGAAAGGGTAAAATAAAATCTGGAAAACTAAATAATGTCATACGGCGATAAAATGCTCGACATGTTGTTATCCGTTGAAGAAGACGTCATACTCCGTGGTGTAGTGGTTACCATGCTGGCCTTTAGTTTCTGAGTTCCCGGGTTCAAACCGGCGGAGGGCTTCCTTCGGGGAAGGAAAATTAAAGCCGTTAGTCCCGTGTCGTAGATTTACAGCAAGTAAAAGAACTCAAGCCTGGTAAAGAATCCTCTGAGCAATATTACCGGTATTTCACGTCCGATATAGAATGGGACGCAGGACCAGAGTAGATAAAGAGCGTCCATAAATAAAATTAAATTTAATTTAAGTTGAAGAGGATCCGCATAAATCTACTAGAGAGGTAACATGAATACGTGTGAGTCGTAAACAAGGCTAATAACTTAATGGCAAAGAATCAAATGAATGGATAAACTTTATACGCATCCATATGCAAACTTTTGTGGAGATTAGGATAATGTTAATATTAGGATACAGTCATTTAAAAAAGTTAACTTTACTGTCATGCCGCGTATACTTGAAAAGTAAATTTTTTTTAATAATCGGTATCATGTTGATTTTGGTAAAAATGTTCTTTTATAAAATTAAAGTTTAAGAAGTTATGAGTAATACTACATACTTATACAAATAAAGATACTGTGACCGCGGCTACGAAGTTACCTGTAGGTCGCCGGTACGCGCCTCTCGGCCCGGCACCTGAGTGGGGCCTTCGAACGATCGTGGGAACAACAGTAAGTGCAGAACAATAATCCATTATGTATCGATTTCCTGTTCCTACACATTCTTTTGGGCAGTTACTAGTAGCCTCCCTTTCTATAACATTCCGCTTTGCATTCGAGCTCTATATAAGGACGCTGCTCTTGCCTGTGTGGAGTAAATTAAGTAGTTGCGAAGTGAAAAGTGAACAGTGCCAGTGAGTTCAGTTGAGAGTTGTGATTCCACGGATCAGCTGTGTTGTGTTGTGTTCCAACGGTGTACCAAAAATGACTCCAGTGTAACGCTTGTGCTACGCTGAGTGGCGATAAATAGTGTGTTTCGCAGATAGGTTAAAAACATTATTAGAATTTTAACACCTGCAATATTACCGCATTGTTTCCGTTCCGGGACGAACGCTCCTGATGCCTTATAACATACGATCGTGTTATGTCAGAGTATTTTATTCAGCTTCCAAAATAGCTAACACATAAATTCATCGGAAACGTGCTAGTACGAAGGATTTTCCTGCTTAAGTGGCTGTGAAAATCCCCTCTTCTTTTCTCCCCTAAACAAGTATGCACATTCACAATTCTATTAAACGACACGATGAATTCATATTTTAAATATTCTTCACAACAGCGGGACCGGTGTTAGAGCTGGCTGTGAATACATCAAAGCTTTTTGTGTGCGTTAAATAACTGTACTGAGTCATGCATATTCAAAACCTCTATGACCTGCGTCAATGCAGGGCTCTGCGGATGACCAGTGCGCTTTTAGGTACAGCGTAGGAAAAAATACATACTTTTATCCTTAATGTTTTATCAAACGAAATTGATTTTTTACAGAGCTGAACTGTGTTATCAAGGTGTCATTTTAAATATATTGATACATACACCACCAATTCGGTCAGGCTTGCAAAGCATTAAAAGCTTAAATTAACTTCACAGAATGTAATTCAGGAACAATGCGAAGGAAAATGAATATTATATAATTATCATATATCAAATGTCAATGCTTCTAAATTAAATATTAAATAAATACTAAGATTAAGAAAGGTACAATTAGACCGAAAAAATTCAACGCCATACCCGGGATTTGAACGACGGAAATTCTGGTTTCCATCCAGTTGCTTTTACCAACGTAGGTACCATAGTAACATGCCGACACAACCTTAAATTCTCCAACTGACTCGCATTTTCCGTGGAAAACCACAAGGAGATCTCAAATTCATTTGAGATTACACACCCCTGTGGCGAACCGAGCAAGGTGGCGCAGGCGGGAAGTCATGGGTTTGATTCCCGCGGGCTACCTTCCTGAATCATGGATTTTTCGAGGGTTTCCCCGGATCGCTAGGCGAATGCTGGGAAGGTTAGTGCATCCCCCAATTTCCTGCTCCTCCATTTCACTCCCTTCCTTATTTCACTTCACCTTTCATCTGCTTGATTGTTTCAAGGTTGCAAGTGTCGGCGGCAGTCTCGGCGTTGCATGGCAGGGAAAAAGGATGCCCGGGCTTCTCAGTGGGCTGTGCAAGCCTGCAGGGGGGAGGAGAGCGGTTGTATCAGCTACCAACAGGAAGTTTCCACCTGGAAAATGTAGGGATCCTGCCCTCTGCTTCATCGTGACTCCTGATCCGGCCATTCTCTGACTCCTCTCACCTCACCCTCCGTCCCAGGAACGCACCGTTAGGGGCCTAGGCGAGAAAAGCTGCTTATGTCGTAGTGCTAAGACCCTCTCCGCTTCTAGTTATACGACATATATACCCCTATAATACTTACGTACCGCTTCCTTATATATATATATATATATATATAATGTGTGTGTGTTAAATTCGTAGACGGGCCAAACAAAGGCAGCTCGTAAGCTGGCTTCAGCCCTTGGGCCGAATTATGTTGTATTGGTTAGCCGTTCCTTGTGTATCAATCGTAGGAAAACTGTTTCATAGAGGCGGTCTGAACCAAGCTTTCGTTTCACTTCGATAATAACATTGCCCATTGGTTAGTTTTTGTGTACCTGAATTGTTTTTCACGACAGCCCCATAGAGAACTGATATCGCTAATGAAATCCAAGGTTCATTACCTGAAGGCGAAAATCTTACGGAGGAAACAATATTCCGACTTAGAGGAATGGCCTACATTTTATACACATCAATGGAGCTAATATATAAAGGTATTGCATTCCTTACAAAAACTTGATGTAGAGATTTAACCGGAAATACTTATTTTGAGGCTTCCAAATCCAAATAAAACATTTTAGACCAATTTCCGTGTGTGTATGTTTATGTTGCATGAACAGCAGAGTCCAAAAACGAAATGTTCAATAGATACTAAACTTGACATTTATATTCACCATCTTCTAACAATCCAACACAAACATTTTAAAGAAAGTCTTCAATTCCAAAGGCATTTTCTCAAAGTGCCTCTAGTGCATTTTTACTTTCTCTACCACGTACATATAGGTAGAGAAGGTAATGCATTCCAGTCAAAAATTCGATACCCAGATTTCACCGGAAATACATGTTTTGAGACCTCTCAATCCAAAAAAAACTTTTTTTTTAAGAAAAAGCTCCGTGCGTGTGTCTATGTGTGTGCCTATGAACAACTGGCGCAGTAATTTGTATCACAAATTATGTAAATGTAAAGAGTGATTATAGTGTGAATATGCATTGTTGTGTGACATTGATTTGAGATGTTTGTTGATTGTAAGCATTGTCGAGAAGTGGGTTTATACGGCCTTACTGAAACTGACAATAATAGCGTGCAATAATGTAGCGAGGGGGTGAGCTGTTTATCATTATTAGAGACGAGCAAACGACGTAATATTGGCGCGTTTTTCTTAGAATTTGCCGGAACATTTTTCCCTAGAGCATATGTTTTCGTAATTTTCATTGGATATAAAAATAGACGCTAATGCTGGCGCGTTTTATTAACCAATAGCAGCTCGGTTATAATCTTTAGGCATATCGGGGTGTAGGAGTATAAAAAGGGCTAGGTCAGAGTCAAATTCGTTCAGTCCATCGGAAACATTTGTACATTACACGCCGTCTTCAGTCCATCGGAAACATTTGTACATTACACGTCGTCTTCAGTCCATCGGAAACATTTGTACATTACACGTCGTCTTCAGACCATCGGAAACATTTGTACATTACACGTTGTCTTCAGTCCATCGGAAACATTTGTACATTACACGTCGGCTTCAGTCCATCGGAAACATTTGTGCATTACACGTCGCTGAGTTCAACAGAAAAAGTCATGGTGAATACATAGCATAGTTTATCGATTTGCAGTGTACGCGTAGCAAAGTTATGAAAAATATCAAGTGTCTTAAAGTTAATTATACAAAAAGTTGAAGTACGCGAATTAATAATGTTCAGTAAAGAAGTTATTATAACAGTTTCAGTTTGGCGAGTGTTAAGATTAATATGTGAAAGTGCATAATATGTTACGACAATAAAAGTGTAAAACAAATTCTTCATCAGTGTTATCTTTGGATAAAAGACTCCTTTCTGTTTACACACCTGTATAAGATAAGTGCTCGACCCTAAAGATCATTGCTAGCCGGAGGACAGTAAACCCAAAATTAAACACAATAACAGGCGCTCAGTAAAAGATAACATGAAGTGACCGCGACAAATTGTCTTTTATACGTGCGGCAAATAAACAGTAGCATTCTTTCAAACTTAACAAAGAATACCGTCGCATATATTGGCTCCCAAACGTGGGGCTCAACAAACTATAATTAAAACTTCACAACATAGCTTAAAACGAAAAGTCGGATAAACACAAACTTGGTATTTTGGTACAACAACGTTTAAAAATTCGATAAGAAGATTTTCATGAAAATTCCCCACCCCAAACTACCCTTTACATGCAGCACTTTTCGAAGTTTTATATCTTCTATAAATGGCCGAAACGATTTGGAATAAAATACCAGATATTAATGATATTCACATGACAAATAAAATGCATATTTTGAAGTTTTTAGTAGTAGCCTATGAAGCCCTTTTCATGCGGATGCAATTTTGTATAACTAGTAAACGTTAAGCGATAGGCGAAAACGTACTACACAAGAAATGTAAAGCCCTTTAAAATGCACAATTTATTTACAATAATTTTTTGGACATTAGCCATTTCTGAGATACCCGTTAGAAATGGTTTGAATTGTTGATTACTTGGTCATTCTTTAGTTCTGTCAACATTCAGTTGTTTCTCGTAATGTCATGG
Organism: Deroplatys truncata; assembly: GCA_030765065.1. Classification (NCBI taxonomy): domain Eukaryota; kingdom Metazoa; phylum Arthropoda; class Insecta; order Mantodea; family Mantidae; genus Deroplatys; species Deroplatys truncata. Next base: position 157,974,003 of record CM060979.1, read on the forward strand.
AAACAGTATGGAATTTTAAAGTCAGCATATATCGTCCACTTTTTAAACATTTGTCTATCTGTTCTCTGTATATCTATAACGAAATGTGTAATATAGCTATTTCTGCAAACGTTTATTTGGATTACCTAAAATTAAATAGAAAAATAACTTTAGTAAGAACAGTTTGTACACCCAGTGATAAGCGGTAGAGGTTAAGCGTTAGCAATCTCCAAGATATCCATAGTTATTGGTTTCAATTTTCAATACTTTATCAGTGTTTTAAAGTGCTGTCGCTTATCAGATTTTTCTCGCTATGTCATGGAAAGACTATGGAATTTTACGGCCAGCGTATAGCGTCGATTCAGTCTTTATTCTCCTTGTACCTACAATGGAATGTGTAATGAGACTATTTCTGCCAAGATTTGTCTCGTTTAATATGAAGTGAACAATACGCTTAAGCATAAAAACAAGCTTTCATAGGAACAATTTGTACAGGTTATACAAAAATAGGCGATAGTGGGTAAAGAAAGTCATATGAATATAATATATCAGAGTTTTGAAAATACTATTTGCCAGAAAGTAGCTCTAAAGACTTAAAAATATTACACCAACGAAAAAAACATATAAACATCTAATGTGTTGCACTCATATGACTTTCTCTACTCTTGTGCAAACTATTTTTACAAACGCTTATTCTCCATCTACGAGTACTTCATGTTAATCGAGTTAAACGTATGCAGAATCTTATTGTTAATTTTCTTGTAGGTGCAAAAGGACTGTGATAGGCTTTAAGTGATAGACAAATCTTTTCAACCTCCGTGGTCTAGGGGATCCATGCTTGTTCCCGAAGAAACGAGTTCAACCCGGCGGAGGGCGATGGATTTTTTCGGACGTAAAATCCTTAGCATGACTTCCTTCGGAAGGGAAGTAAAGCCGGTGGTGCCGTAGACTTACGACACGTAAAATAACCTCAAGTCTGATAAAGAGGCTTCTGAGCAAAACTTCCGGCCTTTCGTCCCCACATAGTATGGGACGCTAAGAACCATAGCAGTTAAAGAACGTCCAGAAATAAAACTCAATTTTTACAGCCAAATATTTTAAGACCTGGTTGCTATGCGGAGCATTCCATTCTCTTTGCATTGTACAGGACATTAAAAAAGAAGAAGGAAGGAAACCAGTAACGAATAAGATTCCCATTTGAGAAAAAGTATAAGTATAAGAAAATTCAAACAAATAACGAAGAATATCTCGGAAATGGTACACTGGACAAAAAATGTAAATGACATAAACTGTGTGTTTTAAAGAGATCTACAGTTTTTGTGAAGTAAAACGTTGTCTATCTCTTAGGGTTTACCAGTTATGCGAAAGTCATTCAAAATGAAGAGCGCTTTGGGGACATTCCCAGAAAATTCAAGATATGCGTTTCGTTTCCATGAAAATATCTTAATCATACTATGTTTTATTAAAATCGTTGGAGCCATTTTTGAGAAAATCAACATTTTTTAAAAAATGTTCCATGTAAAGGGTAGGGGAATTTTATTGAAAACTTTCGTGTGATATCCTTAGAAGATACTAAACTCAAATACTAACTGTTTACAGACACACACACACGCACACGGACGTGTTTCCAAAAATGCTTTATTTTGATTCAGAGCGCCTCAAAATATTTATTTCCGGTTAAATCTCGGTATCGTATTTTTGGGTGGAATGCAATACTTCCCCTACTTACTATACGTAGTAGAGAAAGTAAACATCGACTAGGACACGGCGATAGTCAGAAGGCAACAAAAGGATGAATAATAGCACTTGCGAAAGACCGAGTAGAGACCAGTTAGAGCTTCTGTTGAACGGAACATAGAATGAATCGAACTTCTGCCAGGTTTTAAAACTAGTGCTGTTGATTTATCGTATTTGAATTATTCATTTAATATGCATGTACATTTTACCATGCATTTTATGTACTGGGTGATGCATAAAAGCGAGGAAAGGAATTAGTATAATCTGCGTAATAAAAGAAAAAACAAGTAGGAGCGTTTAGAAAAGTATTATACATGTAGAGATAAATAAATTACAGTACTTGTTAGCTACAGATGAAAAATTTATATGCACAGGTGGAGCGTACTTTGGCCATGAAAGTGACAACAGAATGGAGAATGGGACATAACAAACAATATTGTGTGTGTCCGCATAGCATTTAATTTTAGGTGCACTTTTTGGCAGAATTGTGCGCTATGTTGGTAAAATTTATTATGTATTTTTTCGATATATCTTAGAAATTATAAATTTTTATGAGGCTAACCATATAATCTAATCTTAATTGAAACAAATGTAAAAGGTGAATGTTCCTTCAAATTACGCGCATTAACATACAATGTTTTCGTAACGTAAAAACGATATTTTTTTAATGTTTAAGCTTAAAATACTTATTAGCGTTTGCGATATTTAGATGGGGTAGAGGTAAGGTGGAGTTATGGTAATAATCATCTTGTTATTTTTCTACAAGGATTAAGCCTATTAGCCTGTTCCGTCTTTATAGTCTATTCCTTCTGTTCATAGTAATCGTGATCTCTTAACATTTCTATTTCATTTTGGAGCCATAGTTTAAATTGATTAGTCAACCTAATACTGTGTCTTCGGTATAAAACCGCAAACACGATGTTGTGCATCAGAGCCAGTGGCTTCTCCACTCCTCAAACCCCGCAACACGATAGGCTTTCTGTCCTTCAATTACCAGGTAATCATTAACGTCAATAGCCCACTATCGTTTGCGCAGATGGGATGGCAGTTATTTTTAGAGCAACATATATTTTATGTAAATGTTATTTTAAATACAAATCAGCTCGTCGCGTTCGTGAAGAATTCAACCTGAAGTTTCCTGCACAAATGCCTCCTTCCAGAACTCCACTTCAGGATCTTGTGAGACCACTGGTTCAGTGCAAAACAAGAAACATATGCGAAAACGTAGCGTTAACAGAATAAACATTAGACGAAATTGGCGAAAATCTTGAACGTTTGCCACGAAAATCACTATCGAAGTTATTACAGCAAGTTTGGGTTTCAGTGACTTCTACCATACAGCTGTATTTTGTTTAAAGCTCAAACCTTACAAATGCATGTGTGTTCAAGAAAGCGAAGACAGAGTGCTGGCACGGCCGGCTGTGGCATGTCGTGCTACTCAGACGCAAAACCCCTTGCGAGCGGTCAGGTTTTACATCTAAGACCCTGTATCTTCTATTCTTGTTATATTTTGTACCAAACGTTTGTTGATTAAACCTTTCTGTGGTTGAATATATCTAATTAATGTCAAACGTTCTCATTTGATGACCCATTAGCGTATAACCTACAGCTCTTCTGAGGAAGTTCATTTCAATTGCTTCAATTTTGCTTTTCATTGCTTGATTTCAAGTCCAATTCTTATGATGGAATCGATTGAGTTAGTATGCACATATCTCACACATATGAAACCCTAAAACCTAGATAATGGTAAGCATTTACTTTGTAAAGTGTTAAGAAAAAATTATAGTTGATTTTTCTACTGAAATTTAGACCTGGCCACCAATTCAGTAGCATGAATTTTGTTTTGGATTAACACTTATACTGAACGAGAAAAAACATGATGCAGAAAATTATAGAGTGGAAAAGCAGTACCAAAATAAGCATTTTGAGAATGGGAACAAGGGTTTGCAAAGGATTATTTATTGCGCTAAATGCGTCAACATTAAACACGTCATGTTAGGGTCTCCGATTGTGAATCCTGTTTGTGGCGTGTCGGATGTAAACAAAACGCACTCTTGTACTGTACTGGTCACTGTTTCTAGGTGTGTCTGATGTGAAGCCTACTAGATGGTACGGTAATACCGTTTTGTTCGGTACAGTACGACCATGTAATGGCTAGTTTCTCATTGCTCATTATTTGAGATAGTATGTAGACAATTGTCGTGTGAGTTACATTTCATTTTGACTGGCAAATGAAGATGTTTCATAAAGACAGATTATAATTATGTTCATGCAGCGTTCCTGTTATTATACTGCATCTGCGACCCGATACCACTAACCTCAAAAAGCTTTCTTTAGTACTGCCTTTCTACTCCACAGTTTTCTACACATTGTTTTTCCACATCTGTATATTTTGTGTGGTTTAGGCTGCCAAAACAAAATAGATAAAAAAGAAGAAAGAAAAAAGTGGAACAATCAGAGCTGATACAGAGGACAGACAATACCTACATTCTTAGCCAAACAGATATCACTGCAAGCGAAGAAACCAAATTAAGTCAACCACAGTGACGGCTGTTAGAAGTTACGGCACCGACTGCGCGGGAGAGAGCTATGAACAGTTTAAAACTAGGATAATAGCAGAGGGATATCTATTAAGTACAAATCATATAATTGATCTATGATTAAGTTGAATACTGATGTCAGTAGTACTAAGCGGGATGGCTCAGGCGGTAACTTTGTGGCCCGCATTCGGGAGGTCCCGGGTTTTATCCGCGGGACCACCCACTCTGATCCATGTGTTATTTCAGGGGTTTTCCCGGGTCGTCAGAAGTGGCTACAGTGGTTTCTCTCAGCCCCTGAAATTTCCCGTCCCTCTATTTCGTTCTATTCATTCATTCGTTATCCCGTTAGGTCTGTTTCATGGTTGGAAGTGTCAGTGATGGTGTTTCGGTGCAGCTTGGAGTGAACAAGGATGCTCTCTGTAGAAATTTCTCGGTTGATTGCCGCAGTATTTCAACTCCCTTGGGGGGCGTTGGATCTCCTCTGTGTGGAGTGGAGTCCCCGGTCGCCTGTCCGACTATCGGGGTATCTCAATGTCATTGTTGTGCCGCCACTGCTGATTCCGGCCGCCCTTTCCTTTCACCTCCTCCCTCCCTTCCGGGGACCACGCTTCGTGAGCGTAGGTACAATATCCTCTCTGGATGGGTGCCTAATCCCCTCTCTTATGGAAGACAAGATATTTAGTAATACCTTTTGTATTGATTTAAGCCATCCTAAATACAAAGAATATAATGCACGCTGGTACCGCTATTATCAATTCATTGTATGTAAATTTATATAGTTTAATCTCTCTGGGGAAAATAAAAAAGAAGCTTTGAGTGCATATGCTATACTATGTGACAAAGTATAGATGAGGTCTCAAAAGTAATGTCGGTTTTAAAGCAAAACTTTATTTAAGATGTGTTGTTACAGGAAATGATTCTAATCTTCAAAGTAAAGGCCATTAGATTCAACAGTTCTGAGCCAACTTTCAGCGAAGTTTGCTATCCCGGAACGGTAACCGTTTCTAGTTTTTGATGCGAGAAATTCATTGATAACCATTTCAACCGCTTCAGTATTTACAAAATTTCTTCTATGTAGAAAATGGGTCATGATCCAAACAGATGGTTATCTGATGGCACAAGATCAAGGCTATATACTGGATGTGGTAGCAATTCGATTCCTTCCAATTCCTGAACTTTGTCCATTGTTCTTTGAGCCGTATGAGGTCTCGCACTGTCCTGCTGCAAGAGAACTCTGGTTCTATTACCTAATGCCGGGTACCTCTACCTCACAACTTGATTAACTTGTTCCAGTTGTTGAGAATAAAGATCCGCATCAACTGCACGTTCATTTGAAACAAACTCCCAGTGAATCACATCTTCAGAATTCCACCAAACACATACCATTATTTTGGACCCGAACCAATTTCTTTTAATGACAACGTTTGCAGGCTGACGGGTATCGAACCACAATTTCAGGGTGTTAGGGTTGCGGTAATACATCCACTTTCCATCACATTTGGCAATTCTCCTGATAAATCTATCATCCCTGGGATTAGTGACGACAGCTATCCACTCTACGTTGAGCTTGATCAGGTGTCAGTTCATGTGGTACAAATTTACAGCTTCTGAACGATTTTTAAGTGTCTTAATATGACAATGTGTGATATGTTTTGAAGCATCAAGTTCTCCTGACAACCTCTGAGTGCTTGTCTGTGGATTGTCTTCCAAATCTCTGTGCGTATTCTCAATATTCCATAACTTGGGTCTTCCAGAAAGTTGTAAATCTTTAATGTTTTCGTCTCCATTATTGACACGCTGGAACCAGCGTTGTGCTACTCGCTCGCTAACGGCACCTTAACCTTTGACTTCACGTACCTATTCTTCGAGCTCTATAATCTTGTTTTCAGTAATGCTGCAGAAGGACTCTAACCTCAAACCTTGTTGCCTCCATTTTAAAATATTGTATTACCAACTGCTGGCTGCCAACGTGTTAACAATACAAACAATAATCATAGCACCCTATAAATTTTACTGACAAAAACAAAAGTATATATACGTACGATATAAACCGAATTGAAAAACCGACATTACTCATATATTACCTAATATAGAAACCATCTCACAACCTTCGAAAACTAGCACCTTGCTTGGAAATTTGCAAAGCTTATCAATCTGATCGATAATGTGGATCTTTATAGATCAGTATACATATATCAGAAGCTATTACTACCCTTGCTTTCAATTCCTTATGTACTAATCTTATCAATTTGATCGATCTGGAAAAATAGTTCTGCCCTTGTACCTTTGAAACTAGCGAGATTATCGCAATGCATCCCAAAACTACCTTTATCCTTGTTTCTATCCCTTAGATATACCATGGGGACTATATAGATAAAACGTTGTATACTTACACAATAGGACCCATTGAAAACTATAAACTAACTTATACCCTTCTAAATCTACTCTCCTTACATTTTCATCCTTTACACACATAAGTCATGAGAGAAAGTAGATGTGATACAGGATATACAATGGAGGAGGACACTTCACACGCCAAGGCATACAAATCTATTACGTTAAAAAAAAGTTTTATTTATGGACGCTCTTTAACTGCTGATAGCGTCGCATTATTTATTGGGCTGAAAGACCGGAAATGTTTCTCAGAGGCCTCTTTATCAGGCTTGAGGTTTTTTAACATTCCGTAAATCTACGACACGGGACCACCAGCTTTATTTTCCCTCCAAGGAAGCCATGCTAAGGATTTTTGCGCCCGAAAACATCCATCTCCCTCCACGGGTTTGAACCCGCGACCTCGGGAACTAGAGCCTAGCAAGGTATCCCTAAACCACGGAGGACGACAACAAATCTATTATGACTACCCCCCCCAAGAAGAATGGATGAAACAAAGGAAGCACAAGAAGCTACGGTCATAGGCAGACAGGCCACAGATACGCGCAAAAGTGCCTAAAATTCCTGACTCCAAGACCTGACCCATCACCGGAACCACAAAGAGTGGGCGATGAACGATCCTTACTACCTAGGCAGCCCTCTGGTGCCCAAGGGGAATACTCTGTTTACGCCATCGTTGTCCAGCGTTGCCTCACAATGTGCAACCTGGAAGCACATCTGAAACATGAGAAGAAAACGCAATGGAAGCGAATAAGTGGCAGAGAGAAACACCCCAGCATTCGTCCTACCAACCCGGTAAACCACGAAAAACAGGTTCAGGGTGAGCGGTCAACGGTCATCCGCTACCGCGGAACAAACCTACATGGTTTAATAAATATAAAGCTTGATAAAGAATTTTACAATCTCATGTTTCATTAGATTTTTATTTTTTAGTTTAAAACTATTTCTAACAAACCCACCGTATAATTTTGACATTTATTTACAAATTTATCTATTAGAATAGGTGAAGAAGTCAGTTTCATTACAAAAATTCATTGTTGTGCGGAAGATACCATTAAGATCTAACGTTTTTTACTTTCTCTACTACGTACAGTAAGTAGGAGAAGTATTGCATTCCACCCAAAAATTCTATACCGATATCTCACCGGAAATACATATTGTGAGACCCCGCTGAATCCATAAAAAATATGTTTTGAAAAAGCTCCGTGTGCGTGTGTCTGTGTGTCTGTGCACAGCAAACCTCAAAAATGAAAATTCGGATAATACCATACTTTGTATTTAAGTTCAGTACCTTTCAAAGATGCGACACGAAGATTTTCAAGAAAATTCTCCTACCACAGACTACCCTTTACATGGAGCATTTTTCGAAAATTTTGATTTTCTGAAAAATGCCTTTAACAATTTCTATTAAAATATCATATATGTAAGATACTTTCATGAAAAATAAAATGTAAATCTTGAATTTTCTGAGAATGTCCCCAAAAGTCTTCTTCATTCCGAATGGCTTTTGTATAACTGGTAAACCGTAAGAGAGAGACAAAATTTGTCTATACAGAAAATACAGATCTCGTTAAAACACACAGATGCCATATATATATATATATATATATATTCTTTATTGAGTAAACCATTTTCAAATATTGCTTGTTATTTTTTTGAATTTTCCAATATTTATACTTTTTGTCATATAGGAATTCGTTATTCGTTTTATGTCCTGGATATGCAAAGACGATGTAATGCCCCACATAGCATCCAGCTCTTAAACGATTTCATTATCGCTTAAAGGCTACCATATTCACCATGCATCTACAAGAGAATTAGCAATAAAATGTTTATCTCGCTTAACATGAAGTAAATGGAGAATAATCATTTTTAAAATGAGTTTGCAAAGAGTTGAGAAAGTTGTGTGAGTGAAAAATATATGATTTTGTTTTGTTGTATATTTTGATGGCGACGATGATGAATTCACATCGTATTTAGGCTTCAAAATCTGTTACCATAATGGACCAACAAGTACGACAGATGGAAATGTAAGGTTACGATGCATCACTTTAAGTTTGCTAATATAAGAATTGTTGAACTCATATCCCTTAGTACTCGTATCTGGATGGAATAGCTAAGAGGTTCAATTCAAATATTAAACTGATATAAATCAAAGATAGATAATTATGAATATTTCTTTGGAACTGGGTTGCTGTACTTACCATTGAGGACATGGACCCAGACGCTGGCGGGGTTGGCGTTGGAGGGCACGCAGGTGTAATTGCCCGAATCTGTGAGGGCAGCCTTGGTGACCAGCAGCTTGCTCGTCGTGCCGGACTCCGTTTTCTCAGTCTCTAGGCTGATGCCGCCGCGAGGGGAGTCGAAGTCCACCACAGAGGCGCCGTGGTACCAGAGCACAGACCCAGGTGGCGTGGAGTGCACGTTGATGGAGCATGTGAGGCTGATGGTGCTGCCCTTCTTCACGTACACATCTTCCGGCCCCCAGATGTTCGCCTGGGCCGCTGTCGGGCACAGTGAAACGGATAAGAAGCCGGGCTGTCCTATCGCTTACTACTGGTAACTATCAATGAGCTCATATAGAAAAGATCTGAATGGCTATTTCTTCTTTATATGGGGATCCAAAGTATAACTCGCTCAGGGATTTTACATTAACCTTCATGAATCATATTCTAGGACAAACTGGAGAATGTATGCTAAAGAAATATGTAATCTGTATGTGAAGCTCTAGCTCTAAAAAGTTAGCCCATTTTCAGGGCATGAATCCTATCATATTCTAGTGGCAAACCTGCTGTTGATGTTCAACCAATGTACGGAGAGTCGACTGCCATAATCTCCCAAGCTTGCCGCTTGCGGCGCTGTTATAATTGAAAGATTTTGTAATTTAGTAACCTCTCTGCCAATGAAACAGCCCAAATCTTCTGCAACTGAACAATGAGAAGCTTACTATATTGAGGGTAAATAACCACTGTCAAATGCCCACCGAGAGCATTTTCAGCTGCGTGAGACAGCTTTAGTTTCTCGGCAACCAGTGAATTAAAATAAAGAATTTCCACGAATTTGCGCATCATTACTTCAAGGCGGTATCCTAGGGACAAAGCGGGGATGGAAAATCTTTGCAGATTGTTTTTTTAAAGTGCTATAGCTTAAAAAATGAAGCCAATATGTTGCACCAATCCCATAGCACTTTGACGTAGATGCTTACAAACCTGTTACTGACGTTTATACATAGATGTGGTGAACTACCTGAAGGTCAAATTGTTGCTCCGGCATAGAGTTCATTAGGCAGGCGAGTTGATTTCTGTCTCGTATGCAGAGCAGCAAGTTGATCTTCAAATGGGTGCAAAAGTCAGTAGCAAGAAGTTGATTCTCGCTAAAGTATAATTGGACTGGCGCTTCTGACTGGCTTTCTTTTTATAACTCTAAAGACATTATGTTTTGAATATAGTTTCTTTTTAAGATTTTTCTCCGATGCATCCCTAAAATACAATATTGTAATGTTTGTGCAGAAATTCATGAACCTTCTGTTACACTAACTCAAACGCAACGGTTGTTTTACTTGAAAACCGAAATTTTCCTCCCCTTTAGTAGGCAGTGGGCATTTAAAGTAAGTTTAGTTCCTTCATATCCTATCCGGCTTTCATGACATTACAAAGCAGAATGCCTCCTAAACTTCTTGGATAATCTAATTTTCCTTTTAACAGTTGTGATCCTTGTTATTTAATTATCTCTTCCTTCAGTCTCGGAACTGTCATCATAGTATCGATTGGTGTTAAGCCTAATTGCATTTTATAAAACTATCAGAATTGTGGTACTTCCTACTGTTGACAATCTATTTAACATATTTGTCTCCCTTATATCCATAGAACAGGCTTCATTGTGTAAATTCATGGACACACCTCTATACTATATTTTCTAAAATCCTGACAGGACACCGATTCATCAGTTTCACAAGAACGCGCTAGACCATAGTCATGATCTTCCTTATAACATCCTGCTAACTTTAACACAGAAAAAATATATATTTTTAGTTAATGCTTTGAAATTCCATACCATAGCACTGATTTCAGAATTTCTCTAGCATCTAACATCATTTTACGATATATGTGAGCTAACTTTCAAAAGTGGATTCTATATGAGCTATTGATAGCACCCTCATGAGTAACTGCTCTGTTGAGTAATTCATGCACTTTTAACACAAATTCATGTCGCATGCCAAGTATTTACGTTTATGCACTCTTCCTTCTTTCAAGGGCAACAAACATCTTAATTGTTCTAAGGTATATCACAAATATATTAAGAAAAAACATTTATATTATAAATAAGAAACAGTGAATACAGTTCGGGAACATATAGGAAAAATATCTCAAATGACTTATATGTTTTCAAATGGAACATTACAAAAACACACCGTTAAAACACTATGTTTGAACTTCTGTGTATACGAGTGTATACTCTGTTCATATAATCTTATCACTGATAGATTCTAATTTAAAATGTGTAACACACGAAAAATAATTTAATCAGTTCTGGGAAAGTTAAACCATAAGAGTTGTAATCTTCGAGTAATGGAATAATTTTCTGGCTGCTGTGTTCTTTTATCAGTAAATTAAAATACATAATCAAATTTAAAATGGCCTGTAATTAACATTGCGAAGAAAAATAGTCAGAATATTTCAACGAACAATGTATGAATTTATAAAGTACTTATAAATAAAAGCCACACACCTACGAACGCACGCACGCACACACACACACGTACAATTACAAATTAATTCAAATCTCGGTATATAGCGTGAATTAGAAATATAATAAATTACATAAAGAGAGAGACCGCTTTATGAATTAAGAAATCATGTAAAAATGTTGAAAAACTCACGCGCGCTATCGGGAACCCTTCAAATGAGTTTGTTCAAATAAAGTAGGTTTGAAGTCATACTTTTATATACCATGGCTCCTTTAACATGCATATAAACCACCAGGCATTAATAACTGCATTCAAAATCCCTCAAGCTGTGTTTGTATACTACTGTAATTAACTTAACGTATTGTGGTATTCTGCCTATTGTTTTTAAATTAATTGTTCTTCATTTTAACTCACGCTGGAAACTAAAATATAGTTAGTGCACACAATGCACAGTACCAAGTAAAAGGGTGTCGAAAGAGGAACCAATATAATAAAAGAATTAAATAAATTAACTTATTTATTACTTCAGTGTTCACGTTGATGGATACAAACGCGAAGGCATACCTACACCACTCTTCCTTCACACTGTGGTCAACGCAGTTCGGACTCCAGCCGAAACAGTTTTAATATCCTAAGAACCGACTTATGTTCTCATAGTTACAAATGCATGATAATAAGCACGTACCTTATCATAAGAGATGTTGGAAATATTGTCCTCAACAAATTTCTGGCATCTTCTCAGGAAATTTGCATTCACAGTCGAATGTTGAATACAAAATTGAGCGCATTTCTCGCCTTATATATTCCTTTCGTTCTTATAATGCAAGACGTTTGTTGCATATACCTTATTTTTCATGTGATCATCACAGTTGGGTAAATTTCTGTAATTAGATTTTGTGAAATGATGAGTAATTAACCCACACTTAATATTCTTTTTCGGCCAAGCATGGTTCTATTTAAATGGCATGTTTACTCGTAAAATAACGGATATTGGAGTACAAAGAAACCCGATTTTACACACAATATTCCCTAGCATGACACGAAAATTGATGTGCAGTAGATGCATACAGAGTAGGATCTAAATTTTTGAATAAACAATAAATGCAGAGCGGTACAGTAATGACTTACACCACTTTTTGAACAGCTGATCGACGTTCAATGTAGTCCAAATTTTACCAACAAGATTTCGCTATCGCACATACAACTGATAAGTCATTAAATTTAATTCAACAAATTTTTGAAGATAGGGTAATCAGTACAGAATTATGGCCCTCACAATCCCCTGATTTAACTGCATGTGATTTTTATCTACTGGTGAGCTTGAAAAATAAGGCGTGTGCTGCAGCGAAGCTCACATACACTGTAAGTACTAAAAGAAAACATCAGGTGATTAACTCATTCACTTTCGGATACTGAACTCTCAGGAGTGAATGAAAATTCCCTGAGAAAATGCCACAAATATGTGGATAGAGGTCAAGTTTATTATTATTATTATTATTATTATTATTATTATTATTAGTCGTGAGATGGCCACAGTGTGAAGGAAAGTACTTGTATATAAATCATTTAGGAGATATTCCGTTGTGTAAATTCATAACATTTTAAAAATTTATGTGCAACACCGCCTATAAATGTTGGAAAGCAGTTTTAGTTTTAAACAGGCAGGTTTAAGGGGGGGTTGTATTGTTACTCATTTTCTCTACCTGCCGCGAACTTCTGCTAATAAACCTTTCTCACTTTTTCTACTAGTATAATCTCTACTCGTAAAGTAGGGGAATATTGTATTCCACCCAAAAATTCGATGTCGAGATTTTCCCAAAAATATATATTTTGAGGCACTATGAACACGTCCGTGTGTATGTGTGTGTGTATGTGTGTGTGTGTGTCTGTCTGTCTAGGTATCTGAACAGTATAACTCCAAGACGAAAAGTCCTCTATACAAACTTGCTATTTAGGTTCAGTATCTTCCAAAGATGCGACACGAAGATTTTAAAGAAAATTCCCACATTCCAAACTATCTTTCAGATGGAACACGCTTCAAAGTTTTTTTTATTTTCTGAAGAATGGCTCCAAAGATTTTGATTATAATACCACATGTTAAAAATATTTACATGACAAATAAAATGTATATCTGGAATTTTATGGTAATAGGAATTTTATATAATCTTGTATAACTGGTAAACCTTAAGCGATAAACGAAAATGTACTATATAAAGAATGTAAATCCCTTTAAAGCACACAATTTATGTCAAATAACTGTTTTCTGGCATCAGCCATTTCTGATACATCTCCCATTAATGCTTCGAATTGTTCAGTATTTTGTCATTGTTTTAGTCCTCACGAATACAGTTGTTTCTCGCGATGTCATGGAAACAATATGGAATTTTAAGGCCAGCATATAGCGTGCAGTTGTTAAACATTTGACTATTGCTGTTCCCTTTGTATCTATAACGAGATGCGTAGCATAGCTTTTCTGCAAAGGTTTATTTTAATTAAAATGAAGCAGATAGCCATATTTATACCTCCCTTAATTTTATTGATAATTGTATGAACTGTACTTGCTTTAAATGTTTATTTACACTTCTGTATTAACAGTACCGTGATAAATATTGATTAGTAGATGAACTATTGGTTTTAAAAACAACTATTGGTATTTGGCTTTCTAAGTGTGCTAAGGTCGCTTGAACTTGTTTGAAGAATTTTCGTGGATATTTTGTTTAATTAAGTGGAATAAGATACATAATAAAGTGCGAGAGAAAGTGAATATTCCATACATTTTGTGTAAATGCACGAACAACGTATTTAACATACATGTTTTTTGTTATGAAAACAAGTTGTCAGTAAGGAATACCTGAAACATACAATGCAAAAAGGGATCAAACATACATTTTATTTACATGACAGTTATTAATGCTTCGTTGTTCAGGACATGTTAATTCAGCGTCATGAACGGTTTACGTAACACAGTAAGTAACAGATAAAGAACTCTAATTAAATGCTTGATTTGCATAAAGTGTTTGCTTTCTAAAAGTGGATTTTTACGCTTGGCAATAATTCATATCACACGCAATATAAATACAGGTTACATCGGTATTACTTTAAAGCTCTTCTCTGCCTATTCTAATAAAGCTTACTGTAAATAAAAAATGAAACCAGCATTAAACTCGATTCACAGCGGACCTTTCTACTGGGAAGCTCTGTATTAAGGAAAGGAATTTCCTGTTTAACCTCATGCAAATATCACCGAAATACCGTTAGGATACTGGGGAGGGGAAAACGGGTGAAAACGTGACCGTAAATGACAAAATTTCACATTTTGTGTTTTTTGTACCAGAAAATACTAGGTGGTTTGACGATACATACGTAAAGTTTGAAATCACTGCAATGCCTGGAAGTTGCTCTAATTAAATCATATTTAAAGGTCTGCACTCCTTAAATGCCCCTGAGAAGGCGTGGCAGGTAATAAAATCGCTGCATGTAGTAAAAAATCAGCCTTTTTACGACTTTTGTGGGATTTTTTATCCTCGTGAAGGTTAGTTTTTGATTTGTCACTTAACCACCGTGATCGGTATAAACATAGTAACAGCAAATCTGCCGATAGATGTCGTGTAACATAAAATTATATGTTTTCATATACATGAGTCAGAAACAGGTGTAAATGATGTAAATAATACAAGTGATAAAAGGTTAGTGAACAAGAATGTGGTGTACAAAAGAAAAATGTAAGGCAGAAACAGATGGAGGATAACCGTGAACATATGTGTTGTAAATAATAAAGAGTGTAAATATATGTATATTGGTGAACACCAGTTTGCTGTCATCATTGGTGAATGACCAGAAGTGTAATGACCGGCAATCGAAAGTGTTTGTGTGTAGGACGTGGCACTGAAAGATTTGGCTTATGCTATAAATTAAAACTGACTTGCATTGCTTGTAATGAAAAAAGAGTACAGCATACACATCTAAGCTGCAAACCTCTAGAAAGGTCTGCGAGTCATTATTTCTGCTTAACTGCACGCAAACTTTTAAACTAATTTTTCCTCACTTTAATTTTTGCTACACCTTTATGCATTCAAAACAAAATTACATCCACAAATTAAGTGTTAGAGGGCTGAAACTTTTACTGTACATTCTATAAAGCATAAAAAACTGACGCATGGGATTAAAGATTAACGTAGTAATTTTTTAGATAAAAAAACATGAGCAGTAATTGCAAACAGTATTGAACATTTTGCTATGCAGATCATATATTTTTTAATTTCTCTTACAGTTAAGATAATACAAAACCCATGCGTTAAAGTTTTCTAAATAAGTTTCTGATTTTGTAAAAAATATCAAAATTTTTTAAAAAAATTGGAGTGTATTTCATTTTAAAATTTTAAAGTTTTTTGAAAGAAAATTTTCATCATTGAAAAACTAATTGATATACAAAAATGAAACTCTGTCAACTAGTTTCAATAATACCCCAAATAGATATACACAAAATTAAGTGTGTAGCTTCAAAATTGTGCAAAATAGACATTTCACCCATCACTCCCCTTAGAAAGAGATGATTAAGGGTGCAATCAGTACATATTACACATATAAAAGTCTGCAGATAGGGGTATAAAACTCACACAAACTACAGCTGCATATATGTAAGTCAAAGCAGGTGCCTAACATGGCAATTGTTTATGGAGCGGCAGAATTGTGGTCCACAGTGGTGTAGTGGTTAGCATGGCTGATTGTCATGTAGGGAACTGGGGATTGGTTCATTACCAGGGATGTATAATTTCTAGCCAACCTAAATATATCGAACGTATTTCCAATAGTCCACAAATTGGCTAATGATCTTAACTGCTATTTTATTTTATGTTCAATGCCACACCTTTATTTTAATATCTCAGAGTTCACATCAGTTCACATCTTATTCATGACGAACGAGAGGTGTTATTGTTATCATTATTATTGTTGTCATTATTATACTGTAATGTATTACGAAAAATTACATTCATTTTGATTTTACAAAGATTTTAATAACATACGAAATACACAGTTAATAAAACTAAGTATAGGTTATGTTTCATAAGTAATGTCGGTTTTTAAGGAAAACTTTATTTTAAATGTGTTGTTACAGGAAATGATTCTAATTTTCAAAGTAAAGTCCATTAGATTCCATAGTATTGAGCCCCCTTTCAGCGAGGTTTGCTATCCCGCAGCGGTACCAGTTACTGGTTTTTGATGCGAAGAATTCGTTGATACCCATTTTAACTGCTTCAATGTTTTCAAAATTCTTCGAAGTAGGAAATGGGTAATCTGATAGCACAAGATCAGCGATATATTTTGGATGTGGCAGCAGATCGATTCCTTGCAATTTCTGAATTTTGTGCATTGTTCTTTGAGCCGTAAGATCTGCATTGCCCTGCAGCATGAGAATTCTGTTTCTATTAACTAAAGCCGGGTACCTTTGCCTCAAAGCTTTATGAAGTCGTTCTATTTGTTGGGAATGAAGATCCCATTGACTGCACAATCATTGGGAACAAATTCTTGGTGAATCACACCTTTAAAATTCCGCCAGAATTGTTTGGGGGCCGAACCGATTTCTTTTAACTACAACGTTTGCAGGCTGACGGGTATCGAGCCACTGTTTCGATGTCAGGGTTGAGGTAATATACCCACTTTTCATCACATGTAATAATTATCCTGATAAATCTATCATCCCAGGGGTTAGCGATAAGCTGACGACAGATACCCACTCCATGTTGAACCTGATCAGGTGTCAATTAATGTGGTGTAAAATTACAGCTTCTGAAGGATTTTTAAGTTCTTAATATGGCGATGTATGGTGTCTTTTGAATCGACAAGTTCTTCTACAACCTCTAATTGTTTGTCTGTGGATTTTATACCAAGGCTCTGCGTGTATTATCGTTATTCATAACTTGGATCTTCCAGAACGTTGTAAATCTAATCTTCTATAAATAGTATTGACAAAACTAAAAGCATGTATGTTTACGATATTACTTATGGGACAACCCAATAGTATTACATCGTTAAATATTGGTACACTAAATGTACTCTCCTCGTACTGTCGTACATGGAAAGTGGCCCATTTTCCAGACTGCTAAAGTGTTTTCTCTCTGTAAATTTTCCACCCACATGACACCGCCCGGTCGGTATCAGCTTTTTATGTAACTTGGATGAAAAACAATTCATTTGCATAAAAAACTAACCAATCATGGATGTTTATAATCTATGTGGAATGAAAGAGTGGCTCGGATACTCCTCTATGAAAGAGTTTTGCTTCGATTGGCACGTAAATAATTGGACCTTCAAGTCTGTACCTGTGTGGTTAAATTGAAATACAGCTAGAACATTTATACAAGAACTTTTATCAGTGACATGGAGACGATGGTTAACTTATTGTTGCTACTAAACGGCAATAAGAAAACCTGCATTAAGAAAACGGCAGTATATCATGAAAATACAATGTTTAAGTTGTAATGCTACCCTCCGGTAGTTCGGCCATACCTACTTTTGAGGTGGAAAATACCAATTAGCGGCTAGTATTATCTTCGAAAAACAGAGGTGGTCACGCTGGTAAGGTGTGTGGCTAGATTTTGCCAGTACCAGCATAAACAGCTCCGTTCCATTATGGGCTACATTCTATGCACGCCTAAATACCTGATGACAGTCTTAGTAATAAGGAACGCTTTAAATTAAACAAATAAAAGAGAAGCAAGTAGTCCTGCATAATGTAATTATAAAACAGTAGAGATGTTTACCATTTCTTATGTTGTCATTTGGGCTTACTATTCTAACAAGAGGACGGCGATTTGAGAAACATTCCGTGAACGGAGGCATAGGCTGCAGAAGCTGTGAGGTAAGCCAGAGCATGCATAGTGTTATCGTCATTAGCTTATTGTCATTTTGTTTGCAATGACAAGACTGCTGTTTTATTTCGTATGTGTTACTCTGCGAAGCAGTTAACTGAGCGAGGTGGCACCGCGGTAACGTGTGCGACTTACATTCGGGAGGTCCCGGTTCGTTCCCCGGCAACTCTAACCCATCGGTTTTTCGTGGTTTCCCCGGGGTCAGTAGGCTGGGATTGTTTTTCAACTATCTAGAGTGGTACCAGCCTCTAGTTCCCGAGGTCGCGGGCTCAAGCCCGGTGGAGGGCAATGAATTTTTTCGGGCATAAAATTCTTATGATGGCTTCCTTTGTAACGGAAGTAAAGGCGGCGGTTCCGTGCGTAGATTTACGGCTATAAACGAACCTCAAGCCTAATAAAGAGGCCTCTGAGCAAAATTTCCGGTATTTGAGGACCGATGTAGAATGGAACGCGAAGAACCGTTGTAGTTAAAGAGAGTCCATAAATACAATTTAATTTAATTTCATCTACTAAGATTTCCTTTCAGTCATTTCTCTTTCGCTCCATTTCCTTCTAATCTTTCAGATGTGCTTCTAGGTTTCGAGGCGTATGGCGGTACCGGACAGATGACGCGGATGTATGCGCTATGGAAAGTGTAGTCCCCATGAACACCAGAGTGCTCTTAATTGGTGGATCGTTTATCGCCCTCACTCGGCGGCTTCACCAGTGGGACGGGTCTGCGAGCTTGGAAATATTATGGACTTCCGCACGTCTCTGTGGCCTGCTGCCTATGGCCTGTAGCCTCCTGTGTTTCCTTCACCTCTTATACGCACACCTTCACCTATGGATCATTTTACGTACGACTGCTCTAATGCCTTAGTGGCTGACGATTTATGCTTTTCAAAGTAGTTTATTCAAATAAATTTAGAGTATAACTGTAAAGGAAAAACAAATGCAGGATCGTCGACTCGCACTAGCTTCACGTTCAACGACTTGATTCATTAGCTTAAACTATTAATGGATTATAAATACAAAAGAAGTATTTTTGCTTTTCAAAGCTCGCTTTTGAAACGTCCATTTGCTTGTAGCAATGCCTTATTTTCTGCAATGTTCACAATGAAAGCGTAATCCAAACGCTTTTCCGGTGCTGAAAATACGTAACAATTCTACTGTAAATATTTGAAAAGGGAATGCGAATTATTATCTGTTGAAAACAGCGAATCATGCGTGTGTGCTGATATATTGCTGCTGTGTGGTCGTGCATTGCATTTAGAAACCCTCTACCTGTTCATTACTGCGTGTTTGTGTGTTCTCTGTGACTATTGACAATTTCCGAAAAACTCGCTGAGCTGAACATATTTTATTGAAACAGAATTAACTTTCAGTTTGCTGTAGTATACTTAAAGCAAAGCAAAGCTTTCACTTCGCAATTAAATTTTTATTATTATTTACAGGTGAAAACATTGTGGATACAGAAATTCCCAACATTTATATGAAAATATTAAAAATCTAATATGTAGCACACTCAGAACCTTCTCTATCCATAAAAAATTCACTTGTATCCTTGAAATGTCACTACATTTGTATAAAATTGTTTTTCTTTAAACCTTATGTTAATTATGATAAATGTTGCAGCAGAAATTATTTAGAATTAAGTAACGTGAACTTGGTTGCAATATATTCAACTTAACTGTTTGTAACTAGCTCTGGGAAGGCTGTAAATAACAGAAGAATTGCATGTTTTAAAACGTATCACAGTGCTCCATGTTTCAGCCTATTAAAACATATAACTACAAAAAAAAATGGGTTGAACAAAGAAAGAAAGAAAGAAAGAAAGTAACTTTAAGGAGAGATTAGTTTATGAGGTATTAACTGCTACATTTATATGGAAATTTTACAGAATATAACTAAAATGAGTTCTTAAAAACCACTGTCCACGTTTACAATATTGTTACTCTTGTTAAAACAGAAATACAGGCGTATACTCGCATGAAAAAAATGTTGCCCATAATGGAACTGAGCTGTTTATGCTGGTACTAACAAAATCCAGTCACACTCCCTACCAGCGTGAGCACCTCTGTTTTTCGAGGATACGGCACTGGATTGGTAGGGTACTTCACCTCTTCAAAAGTAGATAAGGCCGAACTACCGAAGGATAACATTATAACTTAAACCTTATATTTCCATGTTACACTACTGTTTTCTTGTTGCCGTTTAGTTGCGGCAACAACTTTACCTTCATCTCTATGTCGCTGATGAAAGTTCTCGTATTCGTATAAATGTTGTAGCTGTCATTCGGTTTGACCAGAGACATGCAAACGATTCTTCACTTGTTCCTCTAGAAGGCCGAATCATTTGCAAGTGGTTTAGCCTTTCAGTGTGCCAATGGTAACCGAAACTCTTTCGTAGAGGCGTATCCGAACCACCCCTCCATTTCACGTAGGTTATAAACATTTTTCATCGGTTAGTTTTTAAGGTCCTGAATTGTTTATCAAACAAAGAACTGATACCGGCCGGGCGGAGTTAAAAGTTGGTTACCTGAAGGTGAAAATCTCAGGAGAGGAAAACACTATTGTCATGTGGAGAGAGAGTTACAACGCAGTTCTGATGTGTTACACTCACATGATTTTCTCTACTCTTATACAATCTATTTTTACAAACGCTGATTCTCCATCTACTTCATGTTAATCGAGATATCGAAATGTTAATCTTATTGCTAATTTTTTTGTAGGTGTAAGGGGAATATGATAGGCTTTAAGCGATAGTCAAATATTTTAAGAGCTGGTTGCTATGTGGAGTATTCCATTCTCTTTGCATTACCAGGACAAAAACAAAAATGAATAACGAATTCCCATTTGAGAAAAAGTGTAAGTATTGGAAAATTTAAGGAAATAACAAGCAATATCTCGAAAATTGTTCACTCAATAAAAAAAATGTATATGACATAAATTGTGCATTTTAACGCGATCTACATTTTTTGTGTAGTAAAATTTTGTCTATCTCTTATGGTTTACCAGTTATGCAAAAGTCGTTCACAATGAAGAATATTTTTGGAGACATTCCCAGAAAATTCGAGATATACATTTCATTTGTCATGAAAATATATTAAACATATGATATTTAATGAAAATCGTTAGAGCCATTTTTGAGAAAATTAAAAATTTCTAAAAATGTTTCATGTAAAGGGTAGTCTGGGGTGGGGGGGATTTTCTTGAAAACCTTCGTGTCGCATCTCTGGAAGATACTGAACATAAATACCAAGTTTGGCATTTATCCGACTGTTCGTTTCTGAGTTATGCTGTTCACAGACACACACAGGCATGTTTCCAAAAAATGCTTTTTTTGGATTCAGGGGGTTTCAAAACATATATTTGCAGTGAAATCTCGGTATTGAATTTTTGGGTGGAATGCAATACTTCCCCTACTTACTATACGTAGTATAGAAATTAAAAATTGTGATGAGGGCGAGTCGAGAACTAGCAAATGCAACAACTCTCGGTGGCCATTCATGGTGTGGTAATTTTTAAATCGCATCCTTTGTTTCAAATTTTGATGATGCTTTCTCGAAGTGGCATCAATTTAGATAGCGGTTAATGTTACCTGCTTTGTTATTGAGTTCTATGCCATCATCTTTAAGCTCGTTCTGCGTTGTCTAGTCCGCCAGTTGTTTCAGTGGCATAGCTACGAGTTATTTTTTTCTCAGGGTATGCGCGAGTGTAGTGTGAAAGGATAAACATTTAGATGGTTGATAAATTCTAATATTAACTCAAATATTCTGTTTGAGAAATGTCGTCGGCTGTTGAAATAAAGAATTAAATTATTTCTTGAATAATAATTATGCGAAGCGTCAGTTTCTGTAAGTCGCAGACATTCCTCGGAGACATTCCTCGCAATATCCGGTAAATCTTTATAACTCGAGCGCGTCACTTTGCGTTACCAACTTAAAAATGAAAGTAAAATTTACAAGTCCTCACACGAATACGTCACAAGATTTAGTAACTAAGATTCAGTACCCTCTTTTCATAACTTAAGCTACGCCTACCTATCACTACCCCTACCAACATACCTACTTATTCGATCCAATCTTAAAACACTACCTATGCATATCTGATAATATGAGTGCCTTCTCAGAATTTCAGAATTGCATTCCCTTTCTAATTTACATAATTACAAACGTACTAAACCCAACCTTAACTGAATTCCAGGAATTTTATGCTAATGCGTTCACTACTCGGCTGTTACTAATGACTCTCCTTAACATGGCCCGCTAATGATTTTTTCTCTGAAAACTCATACAGTAATTATTTATGGCAAATATTTCTCTACCGTATTATCATTTATTTATTTACTTATTTATATCTTCATGTCAATAATTACGGTATCGCTTTTCAGTGTAGAGGGTGTTAGGAAAACGTGCCACCGCTACCCTCAGACCTACCCGAGTTGTGACAGAGGATTATTGCAGCAATAGGATCAGCTACACCAGATATGCTAACGTCATGGCAAGAAATGGACTATCGGCTGCATGTGCCCCGGGTCACAAATGGACCTCATATTGAACACTTGTATTTAATGTTATGGTAACTTCCACAAATTTTCTTTAAGTTATGATTCATATTATACTGTATACCGCAGAGTAAATGTGTGTTTAAGATCCCTATAATTTGTGTACTCCCTGTATAGTGCAAGTATTGATAGCGTAGCTTATCTCTGGCAGCCTAACTGCTACCTACTTAGTGCAGGGTTTGATGCTGGCTTCACGGACACCAAACAGATACCTAAGTCCCTTGTCTGTACCCCATTTTGTTTAAAACAGCCTAGACGTTAACGTAAGTTCTCATTGATTCCATAAGAACAGAAGGGCTCCCTCCTAATAGAGCTCCCATTTCGAGCACCGCCTTGACAACGTCTGTTTGCTGAAGTGAAATAGAAGCCTGGTCCCAGATATGCTAGTGTCACACCATTGGATTATTTCTTAAAGGAATATCTCAATCGTGTATCAAACATTGAGAGATTTTTCCCCTCATGCAAATTCTGTCCGAATGTTAGAGTTAGCCAGTTCCTTGATGGATTTATTTATTCAAAGTGAGACATAGGGCGACACTCCTACTAAGTTAGCGGTAAAACCGTCTTCATTCTAAGTAATTCATGAAAGAGGATAATTTAGGTATACATACTATCTACTTTAATTAGCTGTATCTTACTTAACAAGGTCACTCAAACGGCAGCGGCGTTCTCGGGTTGGATTCCGGTTGGACCGGCCAATTTTCTTTGTTTTATTTCCTTTTATATTTCGGAGTTGCAGGGCCTGATACAACGGCCGGTGGTGATGTATGGCACATGCAGTGTGTGCTGATTACTTTCTCAATGACTTGCATAGTAGATAGAGAAGGTATTGCATTTCACCCAAAAATGCGATAACGAGATTTCAACGGAAATACATATTTTGAGGCCCCCTGAATAAAAAAAGTTATAAAACGTTTCGTATGTGTATTTGAACAGCATAACTCAAAAACGAAAAGTTGAATAAATACGCATGGTATTTAGGTTTAGTACCTTAGAAAGCTGCGACACAAAGATTTTCAAGAAAATCCACCCACATCAAAATATTCTTTACTGGAATATTATTCTAAATGTTATATTTTCTAAAAAAATTACTGTAACCATTTTGATTAAAATACCGTATTATACATTTTATTTGTAATGTAAATATTTTTATCTTGAATTTTCTGGGAATAGCTTACGAAGTTATATTCATTCAGTAGGAATTTTGTATAATGCTGTATAACTGCTAAACATTAAGCGATAGACGAAAACATACGAGGGCAATCCCACAAATACCCGACCTGATGTATAGATAGCGGTGGTTGTTTTAAACAAATTGCTGTGGTGTAAAGTACCAACCTTATAAAGCTAAAGTTTGAAGTTTGACGATGTTACATCGTTTAGTAATTGTTTGGCAGCCATTAATAGTGCACTCTCTCAGCGAATTTGTAAACATGGATAAAACTGGCCATCGTTATGGGACACAATACTTTCATTTCAAAGGTTTTAGTCCAACTAATATTAAAGCTGAATTAGATTCTACTCCGAGGAAGTCCGCTCCTTCGTTTACAACAGTAAAATATTGGGTGCCAGAGTTTAAGCGAGGCCGTACGAGTTGCCAAGACGAACATTGCAGTGGTCGACAAAATGAGGTGACCACGCCAGAAATTGTGAAGAAAATCAACAAGATGGTATTGGATGTCCGTCGGCTGAATGTGCGCGAGCTAGCAGAAATCGCAGGAATTTCAAAAAGTGCTGTACATCGCACAGTAATTGAAAATTTAGTCATGAGAAAGCTGTGCGCAAGATGGGTGCCGAGTTTATTCACAATGGAACAAAAGCAGAATCGTGAAGATGCTTCAGTCGAGTGTTGGGCGATGTTTTGCTGCAATAAAGCCGCGTTTGTGCGTCGATTCATAACCATGGATGAAATATGGATTCATCACTTCACACCTGAGACGAAGGAACAGTCAAAACAGTGGATTGAAAGGGGGCAATCGGCTCCAAAGAAGGCGAGACAGTTCTATTTGTAGGTAAGGGCATGGCGTCAGTTTTTTTGGAATGTGTGTGGAATGATTTTCATTCTACAAGAATGAAAAATCAATCAATGGCGAGTGTTATGTAAAATTATTGCATCATATAAATGATTAAATAAAGCAAAACCGGCCGCATTAATGGAAAAGAAGCTTTTGTTTCATCAAGACAATGTACCAGTTGACATGTACATTATCGCCATGGCCAAAATCAATTATTTACAGTTCGAATTGCTTCCTAATGCACCCTATTTGCCAGACTTAGCTCCCTCTGTTTATTTTCTATCACCAAAGTTGAAAAAATAGCTTGATGCTAAAAGATTTGCCAACACTGAAGAGGTGGAGTTTACAGTTGATGACTATATTACAAACACGACGGTTCTCACTATAAACAGGGTATCGAAGCTATTGAACAACGCTGGGAAAAGTGTATCGAGCTGAAAGGAGACTATGTAGAGAAATAAAGATGTTTTTTCACCAAAAGTTTTCTGTTTTCTTTTTTAGGTCGGGTACTCTGGGGCAGCCCTTGTACTACACAAAAATGTAGATTGTTTAAAATAGGATTTTTGGGGGGGCAGAAGCTATTTCGGAGATATCCGTTATTAATGGTTCGAATTCCTGATTATTGGCTATTCTTTTAAAGTCGTGTCAACATTCAGTTACTTCCCGCGATTGCATGGAAACAGCATGAACTTTTAAGAGCATCGTATAGCGTCCAGTTCTTCAACATTTGATTATCGTGGTTCCCTTTGTATATTCAACAGATGTGTAATGTAGCTATTTCTTAAAGATGATTTGGATTAAAATGTAGCAGATAGAAAAACAAGCTTTAGTTAGAATAGTTGTATACCCACTAATAAGCGATAACAGGTAGAGAAAGTTATGTGAATGTATCACATCAGATATATTTTTTAAAATTTTGTGTAGTTATATGCATTTAGTATACTAAATATTGGGCAATCCTAGCACTTTTCCCACTTAAAAATAAATACCTAACGTTCACTGAGCGTATTCAAGTTTCGCTTATCGATGGAGCGCACACGCTGTTCGCCCCTTTGTTACATTCTTGTTCCACGACATACGCAGTTTGACAGCTTCAGTTAGTGGCTACAGTTCGGCCTAGTGCCACCGGGCTTGCTTTAACATGCCGCTGAGTTGCGCCGTGGCTTAACTCCACGCTTTTCTAATGAGGCAGAATCAACGAGATTTCTTTCCTTTATGTAGAATTTTGAACCCCCATAGCATTAAGTTTAGACCACTTTGCAGTTCTTGGAATTGCTGCCACTGAAGTTTGCGAAGTTCTGTGTTTATACTAGCTTTGTTCTGATTTCACTGTACCGATTTAAAATACTGGGCAGAATTTCTTTAAACTATTAGATGCAAAAGCTTAATTCCTCACTATATAACGTTTCATGAGATGTTTCGTACATACAGATGGAAAACTACATAGCCAGCCAGGCAACTAACCAAACAGATGGGCAAAATGAAAGCAATGTTAATACTTACTCTTAGGTAGCAAGTTAATCTAAAAAGCCGACTTCGTCAAACGCAAGTTATAGACAAACTCGAAACCTAATTTGGTGTGTAATTAATGGTATTATATGGTCAACCCAAGTTCATACTTTACTGCATAATAACTACTAATACTCGTGTTGTAGTGAGTACTGTTAGTATAATGTAGTATTAGTAACCATTCATACTGTTATAGTATGCCATCCTTTAACTTTTGAAGCCAGGGTCAGTTCTAAGGGGAAGAAGGCAACCTAGTACACGTGTGTCGGAGAAGTTGCCTACTAAGTACGGTGTTCAGTTTGAGGAAATTAAATGAAATTGAGTTTTATTTATGGACGCTCTTTAACTGCTGTAGTCCTTAGCCTCCCATTCTATATTGGGCGTGAAAGACCGGTAATTTTGCTCAGAGACCTCTTTATCAGGCTTGAGGTTCTTTTACGTGCCGTAAATCTACGACACGGGAACACTGGCTTAACTTCCCTTCCGAAGGAAGCCATGCTAAGGATTTTTACGCCCGAAAAAATCCATCGCCCTCCGCCGGGGTTGAACACGCCACCTCGGGAAGTACTAATATGGGAATGAGCCCTACGCCGTGCTGCAGCCAGCTGGGGCGCGGTGCTCTAGTTCCCCGCTCGGAATGCACCCAGGTTCGAACTTACCCGCCAGGGTAGGTATCTCAAGTCCCGGGTATAGGACCGGTGCTCACTTAGCATCGTGAGGAAAGTGAGGAGCTGCGAAGGCAGCGGTCCTGGCCTCGTGAGCCAGCCACATCACTTCCTCGTATCGGATGGATAATCGCTCACCTCTGGCCAGCGTAAGTGGACTGAGGCCGTCAGTCGGGTTGGTATGTCTAGGCCCTTCGCGGGCTGTAGCGCCACAGTATTTATGTATTAAATATGCTAGTGATGTCAAAGCTGAATTGTGAACTGTGTTGAAACACTGAGATGAGTGTCTGTCTTAAGTCGGGATAAAGTGGAGAGGGTTAAGCCGATTTGTTGTTTGCGTCTCTTTGACGGACAACATGAACACCGAGCTCGTACATATTACGTATCGTTATTGCTTTTCCCCTATGAGACAGGCTGGTTCATATTAATTATAAATCGTCACACGCAAAAGCGTTTTAAAATAAGCAATCAAATATGTTAATTTTTTTTTACATAATCCCACACCAACCATTCATTCCGTAGAGATAATGCTTTACATCCGCAACGCTCCTTGTTGACAAATTCATGTTGCATAATGCTTACGATCGTAACAAGGACCCCCCTTACCTATGATGGATCTTTGATATCTAACGCCATGCTTGCTAGGCAACCTCTCCAACAAATGACTCGTACGCCTCTGTGGATGTACTAGGGGATGAAATTCTAGTTTCAGCGCTTCATGGTACACTTTGAAATGATCACCAAATATAATATCATAAAGTATCATACTTTCACGAGATGATCTCTTCTCTTGTTGATAACTGACGCAATCTAGCCATAACATTATAAACTAACTATTGTAGTCGGAGGTTGAAGTATATGTATAGAAGGAACGAATATTTTCTTTACCAGAATATTTGTTCAGAAGAGGAATAAAATAATTGCCAGGGAAGCGCTTTAACCCAGAGCAGAACATATCATATTACCATTCAGGCATTTAATCTTTAAATTTTATATTTCAGAAACATATCTGGTAATAAATAAGTTTTCCTTCGATATTTCATTTCGGCTCCGAAAAGAATAATCTTTTTTTTCACAAAATATTTTACTAAAAAAACTGCTATCAACGACGTAAAGGATATCATTAGAAAGGTAATTTAATGCAATAAGTCCCATGAAAAACATCAGATTTTGTTAATAAAATTAACTATTAAATATTAAATGCGAAATAACCTGCACAAAAAGCAATTATGGAAAACTGATAAAAAATATAATTAGTTTAAATACACCGGGAGGATTTAAACATAGAAATGGAGCTTTAAAATAGTAAAAATAGAAATATAGCACAAACTCACTCACAAGGTATAAAGTGTACTTAAATACACTTCATAGTGTATTCATAGTGAGATTCCTAAGTTTCACCTTAAGCTCCCTAAGAGCACTATTAAAATTAAAAACAAACATGTGTTCATTGAATAAACACAAGTTAATAATGTGGCTACTTCAGTGAATTTTTCAATACCTATTAGACTTCAAATTTAATGGTATCAAGAAGCTATCGTACAAGTATTCTTTTTTTCCTGGCCATGAGAAGTGTAGGACAGATGAGGCAAGGCGGAATGCGAAGAACCAGCTGGGTAAGGAGTTGCAGTTGCAATTTTCTACGTATACCAGGTTGTTACAAACAAAGCCGGTTCTTCCCTTCTCTTCTCATCCATAAATATCCGAAACGGTGTCACAATTATGATACGTCACACATAACTGAGCTGGCTGACTCTGTTATAAATTATTTCCGGTTTCAAATCAGGTGAGTAAAAGCTGCAAAACTGATACGCCAATTCATTACCCAAAGAAGATACTCCTATCCACTTAGTATGTTATGTTTTATAGCCGGCAATATCTAATGTTGTAGAAGGCTTTTCTCCAGCCGCAGCAATATCGTTTTCGATAGATTCAAAATACTTCTGTGCATAACTGCACATTTTGGGGCATATGAAAACATTTGGATGGCACTATTAGTGTCAGTGTCTGCGCAAAAAGTCATATATTGATTCGTTATACCAACTTATGGGATTTTATATTCTGATCCAAATTTATTCCAACTTCCAATTGCAACAAAGTAGAAAATCCCTGTCCTCAGTTTGGAACAGCTGCTTTGAAGCAATTTGTTGTGATTGCTTCCAGATTAAACATGCATCCTTGTTCACTGGAGCAAGAAACTACTCACAACTGCAATAGAAACTATACACATAAATACGTTATCCTCTATGCATTTAATGCAATACTCCGTGCATCGTGCATTCACAATTGGCATTCTCGTCAAGGCTAATATATGAGAATTATTATCCAGTAATCAACCTCTTTTGATATGATATAGATCAAGAATTTATAGAGCTCTGAAAGGTCATGCTGCATCCTATATATCTATTTGAGCGCAATGCAGTTTATAAATGAAAGAAGGTGTCTGTTATAAGCTGATGAAACCAGATGCCATGCTTTGTGTGTATTTAAATGTAATACTACAAAGAAATTGCAAGTAGCATAACAGGACAGTATAACTGATGCAATTTCCTCGGCGGCAGGAGCTTTCGTTTACTTTCAATGTATATTAGCTCTCCGAATTTTGGAATGTGCACAATGGGTTAGTTTTATGAAACATTAAGATATAAATACTTGGTAAGTAACATGTTGAGATGGCTATTAATATGCGTGCAGTATTATTCCAGCGGCAGGTTTATTGTTGAGTACAAATGGGTTTAATTGCTAGACTCAAAAAACGAAACTGACACTTTTATAACGGTCTACTATAGGTACCGTCTTTAGTCTAACTGCAGCCAAGGATTGGGTAATACCAGGCGTTTGTGTCAGCAAATGACTTTTGCTAAGCAGCGTATTTACCCCCTTCAGGGGTTCTTCAACAACGTGGCACGAGTACACTTTGAATCTCTCGTAGCTGACAAGTACACTACTATAAACCATTCAGAAATCTCCAATACATATATATTTTTCAACTTATATAAAATCACTGAAGAGAGAAGTGAGTGCTACTAAGGTAAATTGATAATTATCACTATTGAAAAGAAGGAACCTTATTTCAGTAGCACCTTATACAGCTCCAACTTATTATTTTGGCATGGTCATATTTAGGAACATAATATGTAACAGCATCTTTAAGGAAAAAGCATGAACTCAATCATTTAACATGCGTCTGTATCTATTATGTATACTTTATATACCGTAGCGTTTGCTTCATGCTCATTAATGCGGTTTGGTTATAACTCTTTGGATGTACATGTCCCTGGTGTGGAGAGGAAGAAACTTGGATTCATATTCCGGCGCATTGTACTACGGCAGAAAGTATCTACCGGGTTCCTTTATTAACTCAAATAGAGTGTTGCGAACTTTTTGTACCTTGCTGGCTGGGAAGGGGAGGGGAAGTAATTTGTACGTTTTTAAAAAGATTATGCAGCGCAGATCGGAGTGTAAAGAAGATGGTCAAGATTGGTAGGGGGAGGGTTAGTGACTTGGGGTGGATATTTGTTGATTTTGTAAACAATAGCTTGTGCTTGTGAATAGTTTTTTTTTACTCTTCTTCTTCTGTTTTGTTTGTGTCACTTTTTGTTGGTTTATCTGTTTCTTTTCTTTTTATTTATTGTAAATATATTAATTTTAAAGTTCAGTATGGTGAATACAATCTGAAACATATGAAATACATGTATTGCATAAGCACGTACGGTCTATCTGATCCATGCAATGTATGAGTTTGAATGTGTAAAATGTTTAAGACCAATAAATATACTACTCTACTCTACTCTTCTTTCCACTAACGCAATCCTTTTCGAGTTAATTATTAGCGACATATTTTAGGTAGTGTGGAGTTATCTAAAGCTTATTTTCTGCCATTTTTAAAATAAACATTTGTATACATTTATTGCGTGTAACTATCTTAAAGACATCACCATATCATAGTTTTGCTGTAGTCACAGTTTAAGTGGTCAAAAAACTAGAAATAGTTCATATTTGTACAAGACATTGTACTCCTAGGTACGTATTCTTGAAAATACAGTGGTTTTCTTGCACAATGCGGCCACCGCGTTTGAGTGCCGCCGCTGCAGCTCGAACAGTTATAAATTCCCCACAGCCGTCTCACGTTCTCATATTTATGTTACAATTACAATGATAATAAGCACATCTCTTGTCACAAGAGATATTGGAAATGTTATCCTTATCTATCTGCATATTTCTGGCATCTTCTTTGGAAATTTTCGTTCATACTGGTTCAAGTTCTCCCATAGATAAAAAAGCACTTAAATCAGGGGATTGTGAGGTCTATAATCCTTTACCAATTAACCTATTTTCAAAATTGTCTTGAGTTAAAACAAATTAACTCCTCAGCTCTATGCGGGGTAGCAAAGTCTTGTTGGAAAAATCCGACTGATATTCAACGTTATTCAGTTAAAAACTGGTGTGATAAATCATTCCTGTACCTTTTTGGATTTACTGTTTATTCAAAAAGCATGGTCCCTACTCTGTATGCATTTACTGCACATTAATTTTCGCGTCAGCAAGGGAATCTTGTGCGTAAAATCGGGCTTCTCTGTACTCCAATATCTGTTATTCTGCAACGAAATTTACCCATATAAATGGAACCATGCTTTGTCAGAGAAGAACATTAAGCATGGATCAATTACCCACCATTTCGCAAAATCCAATTATAAAGCTTTATCCGACTCTCATCACATAGAAAATAAGCTGTATGAAATCCCTAAATTGTAAGAATTAAACAAAAAGTAGGCGAGAAATTCACTCAATTTCAGATATTGAACTCTCGAGTGTGAAGGAAAATTTTCTGAGGAGATACCAGAAATACGTGGATAGAGAAGATAACATTTCTAACATGTTAAGGTATATGCTTAATCATTGTAATTGTAAATATGAGAACATGAGGCGGATGCGAGCATATTACATCTGTTAAGGCGGGAGTACGAGCTGCGGCGGCCTGTGCGTGTGCCACAGTGTGACGGAAAAGCAGTGTAGTACTATCATTTAGTTGCTGCTAGATCTTCTGTGATACGTGTTTCCGGAGCAAGAAAAGCAGCGCCAGTGGTGGCATATATTTTAACAAACCCTAACAACAAACTGATAGAGATGAAAAGAATAAAAAAGGAACACTATTCTTAAAAAGAAAGTGTGCATATGTGAAAGAGGAATTAATGGTTTGATACAGGCCTTACATGTTCAAAGCAAAACTTGTATTCAGTGTATATGATGTACTGAGTGAAAACTTGTGATTCTTATACCTGATTTTTATTAAATGTGAGCTATGTATGCTTTAATTGGCATGAACATCAAATATGCTCTATATAAAATTGTATTATACACTTAAGAACGAAAATTGTCAAAAAATGACTTTAGTTTCTTACGTAGTACGATTTAATTTCCTCTTTAGTTTGTAATTATTATTAAAATAATAAACTAAATAATCAGTATCATAATTAATAGCGCAATATGAAATGGTGGAAAATACACGATAGTAAAAGCAAAAGCGTTCCAGTAAACATGGGTCTGCAAACAAGTCGTGTGCGAGATTTATTATTGCGAATGTGTGGTTATGAGCCGCCACCGATGCCAATTACTTGAGGATTTTCCCCTTGAGCAACCTCCGGGTATGTAGTACATGCATTATGGAGCTCCGGTACATTTTGCTGCTGCTACTAAGAAGATATATAACGTGGAGATATGGACCAAGATGAATAGCTCGAGGAGGGCTCGTATCTTGGTCTCCGCAATCACCTGATCTCAATCCTTTGGATTTTTCTGTATGGGATCACCTCAAAGGTGTAGTGTTCAGCACTGCTTATCAAGAACACCGAGATGATGCGGGGGTGTTTGAAAGAATTCCAAACTCGCTGCAGAGATGAGTGCAGCATTACATCCAGATGCAAGAACGACACTTTGAACATCTCCTTTAACAGGGAAGAGTGTACAGTGTAGTAACACGTAACATATTAAAGTAGAATTGAATTCCTTGTTAAGTTAAACTATGAATGAATTTTGAGACAACTTAGAACGGCAATGATTAAACGAAAAGTCTATATTTCCGATCCATTTGTGGTAACCAGGACGATGTTGCTTAATGAAGTCAGTGGCGGCTTGTAATTACACATTTTCGATTCTCTCTCACATGGCTCGTTTATGGACCCATGTTTACAGGAACGTTTTTGCTTCTACTGTCGTATACTTTCACCCGTTTAAGTTTGCGCTATTATTTATGGGCCATCCTGTATATATATAGTTATTGTAGGCACAATAATTACATCCTAAATATATTTTAAAACACGGCGCTGTATCTCAACTTTACTGTGAGTTCTACACCTTCTCAGAGGAAAATAAATCATACTGCTACATACCTTGGTGTAGGGTGATCAACTAAAGCTCAACTTTTGGGGAAATTCTTGCTCTAGATATTGGTATTACTGTTAAATTTTGAAGCTTTTGTATACTCAACCATGTGCTTTATTTCCTTGCAAATACATGTGAGGTTATTTTCTCAATTTTTGCTTTGAGCAACTTTTTCTGTGAATGCTATTTTCTTGTATAAATGACCCATTTCCTCAGAAACTATTGAAGATAGATAAACTAAATTGTAGGATGAAAAACAGAACCTCTACGTGCTGTTATGGATCTCCGTAAGGTTAGTAAATGGTTGACTGTTTTTTTTAAATAGTTTCTGGTACATTTTAATCAAAATATGGAATAACTGTCTAAAATAAGATAAGTGAATTAAGAAAGTCTGCATCTGCATCCTCTATAAATGATTTTAGTTTAATATCTTAAATAGGTAGTGTGTCATGAATTCAGTAGATTTAACATTGGCAAGATAGAGCTCATAATTTCCCCTTAAACTACTTTTAAAAACTCCAAATTTCTCACTATGGAAGTTAACATCTATAGAAAAGTTTCAACTACATTTATACTACAATATAACAAATTACATTCAACTAAGCATTATATACTTTTCTACGACAAAGTTAACAATGTATAACTACAGATAAGGGATAAAATTCTTATCGATATTATTTAGCATTGGATGTAGCACGTACGTTAATATTAAAACAGACTCATACACAAGTAATTACACTATTAAACAGTAATAATCTACAATCAAGCGTATTTCGTTGCTAATCTCTCCTTATCTAATTAATAGGCATTTTACACGCACAATTATTGTAATGTGTTGTATTTAGGCAGGCAGGATCCGTGTTATAAACTAGAGGGTTATGGTTAATGCATGCTGACTGGCTGACTCAGGCTTCCCTAACGCTTTTTTATTTATGAATGCAGATCTGTTTTTTATACGATCGAAATTGATCGTATTTTACCAATTTAAAATTAAAATCTTAATGTCCCATTTTCTCAATATCCATTGGTCACAGCTGTTGAAATGTTTGTATTGCATTCACGAAACCTTCATAATGAATAGACACGGGTACATTGTATTGTGCGAGTTACAACTGTAAAATAACCTTTTAATCTTGCTTTTTATTTGTAATACAAATTTACTCACACTTTCAGTGATAAGACATCTTCTCTCAATTTATAAAAATAATCTTTTATAACAAAGTGCAAAATCATAAAGAAATATATGTTCCAAGTTTCATTTTTATAGGTTCTATAATATATATCATCAAACGTGTAATGCATTCCAGATTCTGCACAAGTCTCAAGCATTATAATTTCAACTATCAATAACAACATAAAAAAGTTTAAATATGTCTAACACCAAAGTCGCAATATTTTAGACGTTTTTTTAGAAGAAGTTTTCAAAATTAGACTTTCAACATTTTTTTCATATTTAATGTTTATTATTAAAATCGCGGCTTTCAAATATTTTAAACTAAATTACAGAACTATTTAAAACGAGTGACGCTAACATTTTGAAGATAAATAATCTGCAAAAAATAAAAGACGAGTTCTTGTTTACAATGTTTTTCATTCCCAGTTGCCTTAAGTCAGTACTCAATTTCTTGTGAATGAGACAACGATGCAGCCAGCAATATGAAAATGTCACTACTTTATTTTTTAACGAAATGAAGAAAGAAAAAAAAATAA
Organism: Deroplatys truncata; assembly: GCA_030765065.1. NCBI lineage: Eukaryota > Metazoa > Arthropoda > Insecta > Mantodea > Mantidae > Deroplatys > Deroplatys truncata. The sequence continues at coordinate 158,009,031 of CM060979.1, forward strand.
CCGGAGGAGGATGTAATTCAGTCTTGTAAAATAATAAGAAGCAACAAATTCTTTAAAAGAGAAACGAAATATTCAGCATTAATTTGTCTCTCCAAAACAACTAGATTCGACCTTGGGTACATTAAAAAAATAGAATCACAATATAATTCGTAAGATCAGAACGAGAATCTTCTGCATTTTCGTATGTTCTTACATAAAATGGTTATTTTTTTAACGTTATCCTGCACAATTTCGCTACCAAATTTATCCCTGAGTATTACGCAGAATAAACTCTATCATATTTGACCAAACTTAGAGCGGTACACAAATATCTCATTTTGTGTCCTACTATGCAGGTATATGCTATATGATGTGTAAGGGACTTTGCGGTAGACGTAAATACGGTACTGTGAGGGGCATAATAAAGGAGATACATACGAGCTGTAAACCATTACATGCTTAGTAATTGGATGGAAATTACCTTCTTTAAGGTCAGAGTGGCCTTAGTTGTGTAATCTTACTTCCCCAGATTGAAACTTGAGAGAATCTACAGCAGTCAGCCGGTTCAACTGCGTGTAACGTATCACAATCCTGTGACGTAACACCGTCTCGGGTATTGGTAGGTGCGAAGAGGCAGGTAGTGCAGCCTTTTTTTGGTACAATCCCGTTGATGTATAGAAGTACAGTATACCAAGTACAATGCTGTTACTTCGCTATTTCCCTTGCCTCATCTGCCCTACATTTCTCTCATGTTCCTGTCTAAGGACCCGGAAGAAGAAGAGGAGAGTTGTCCGATAACTTGTTCTTTGACATTAGTCGTTTGTAGACAGAAAGTTGTAAATCTGAATCAGACTTGAAATATTCAGTCTCGGCTGGGACTACAACCACACATCTTGGACTCTGTGCTCCGATGGTGTTAAGTACAGCTGAATTACCGTGGCATTTGATTTACGTATCTCGGTAAACCTCAGTTGCTCGAGATATTTTCAGCGGAAGATCTTCGGCAAGGACGACCGAATATTGAATTTTTCGAGTCTTACTCAGCCTTCCAATTAGTGCCTACACACGTGTTTGTGATCACCACAAAAGATTTACAGGAAACTTTGAATCATGAAAAGATGAAATGAACGTTCCACTGCACATACTCCAAATATGAAAGTTAGTAATTTAATCATCGCTCTCCCGGGGCTGCGTGGTGAAGATTTTTACGCAAGATTTACTCGTAAAAGAATTGTGCATTTCATTTTCTCAAAAATCTATGTGTGTGAAACATGTTCATTTTGAATTTATATGAAATATGTGTTAAATTACTTTTATTCTTGTAAATTTAAATTGTAAACAGCAATTATACACGGTGTTTCCGAATCCTCGTCCACTACTCGTAGTTGTGCATGGCTTGATGGTTGTATGTTGCAGGGGTTTCAGGAGTGTTACAAATTGTAATCAGTTACGAGTTGTGACTCTGTACATTATACGTAAACTATATATATATATATATATATATATATATATATTACCGATATAAATCTCCGCAGAGGGAAGCGGGATTCGAACCGGGAAACTCTTCACAAGAAATCCGCCACCCTAACCACTCATACACAAAGCATAGCTGCGGATATGCAGATTAAAGCTGATATATCAAAGATAAACTTCGGATTTCTGATTAATGACGGATGACACATCATCATCATTATCATCCACTACAGAGGTCGTCTTCCGATCAAAGTCATGGTCAAACAATACTTGGTTTTCCTTTATGACCTATATATCAAGGCATCTAGCTGGTCTTAATGGTTCATTTTTAATATGTGTTGTTTCCATTTTCGTTTATTTTCAAGAATTATACTGCTTAAGTCAGTTAGCGTAGCTTGTTCTCGTATAATACCGTTCCGTACTTGGTTTCTTAGAGTACATCCAGCTGCATAGCGTAAAAACTTTATTTCAGCTGTTTCAATCGTGGTCTTATTTTTGGTATTCATTGTCCCGCTTTCCTATCCACGCATTAATGCCGGTGCAGCCCTTGTATTATTATTATTATTATTATTATTATTATTACTACTACATCTTAATGCATTACAGAATATTGAATTATGACTCAATTATAACATTATAATGTTGTACGAAGCATAGAATTAAAGATCTTATGTGTTACAGTCACATGACTTTCTCTACCCTTGTACAAACTATTTTTGCAAACGCTTATTCTCCATATGCTTCATGTTAATCGAGATGTTAATCTTATTGCTAATTTTCTTGTAGATGCAAGGGGAATATGGTAGACTTTAAGCGATAGTCTAATGTTTTAATACCTGGTTGCTATGTGGGGTATTCTATTCTCTTTGCATGTCCAGTACATAAAAAAAATAAATAACGAATTCCCATTTGAGAAAAAGTATAAGTATAAGAAAATTTAAGGGAATAACAAGCAATATCTCGAAAATGAGAATATCTCATCAAAACAATGTTAATGACATAAATTGTGTATTTTAACGCGATTTACATTTTTTTGTAGTAAAATTTTGTCTATCTCTTATGGTTTATCAGTTATGCAAAATTCGTTCACAATGAAGAATACTTTCGGAGACATTCCCAGAAAATTCGAGATATACATTTCATTTGTCATGAAAATATCTTAAACCTATGATATTTTAAACAAAATCGTTAGAGCCATTTTTGAGAAAATTAAAATTTTTGAAAAATGTTCCATGTAAAGGATAATCTTGGGAGGGGGGTTTTCTTGAAGACCTTCGTGTCTTATCTCTGGAAGATACTGAACCCAAATACCAAGTTGGGTGTTTATCCGACTGTTCGTTTCTGAGTAATGCTGTTCACAGACATACAGACAGACACACACACACGGACATGTTTCCAAAAATGCTTTTTTTTGGTTCAGGGGGTCTCAAAACATATATTTCCGGTGAAATCTCGGTATCGAATTTTTGGGTGGAATACAATCCATCCCCTACTTACTATACGTAGTAGAGAAAGTAAAAATACAGAAACAGTTAGCTGGATGTAACAGTCAAAGCTATATGTTACTGCACCTAATAGACTTGCCTCGTATGCAGTGATCGTGTTAGCAATACCAGAACGCTTTTAAAAAGGCTTCATGTGATACATTCATATGACTTTCACCACCCTCTGTCGTTTATTAGTGTATACACAAATTATTCTTACCAAGGCTTAATTTTTTTCTACTACATTTTAATCCAAACACTTTGCAGAAATAGCCACATTACACATTTCGTTATAGATACAAAGGGAACAGCGATAGTCAAATGTTTAAGAACTAGACGCTATATTAGGTTGGTCTCACTGTTTCCATGCAGAAACAACTAAATGTTAACCAGGCTAAGGGAACGTCCACGAAATGAAAAATTCGAAAATATAATAACAAATATCTTAGGTATGGCTTATGCCACAATAAAACCTATTTAAAGTAAATTGTGTGTTTTAAAGAGATACACATTTTTGTGCAGTACGTTTTCATCTATCGCATAACGTTTAGCAGTGATACAAGATTATACAAAATTCCTTCCGAATGAAGAGGGCTTCATTGGCTGTTCCCAGAAAATTCAAGACTAATAGCATTTACTTTCCCCCAAATATCAAGCAACATTTATTAAAGTCATGCCCTTCTACAACGCTAATTTATGGAGATATTGTACATACACTCTCAACTTAAATGGTCCATCCTGTATAGTGTAATGTTACTCTTTGGTAATATGGACATATTTTGGAAGAGTGAAGGTACCTTGCCAATCCAGTGTCTAGAGATTGTGCTCGAGTAACATAGGAGCTCATGTTGACACAGGGTGGGACTACTTTTGTGATTAGCAACATAATCAGCTGGGTTACCTTATGGGCCACATTCTATGCACTTCAGTAAACATATTTTATTGCAGTATCTATTTTAGTTAACAAAGTCAGCTTTGGTTTAGTAAACTTTGCTTATAACCTCAATTCGAAATTGCACGGCTATATTAATAATGAATTGTGAAATAACTTAAGAGGGTCTTTATTTAAACTACCTTAATTTTTTACAAATTTCAACTAAATTTAAAACAAAATTTCAACTTAATTTGTTGTCAACGAATTTTGTTCAAGCTTTTGTGTATATGATTTCAACTCCCTACGTCCATTGGTCGCTTAAAAGTTGCAACTTTTTAGCAGCCTCTCCATTTGTATTGAGTTTAATTATGTACTACCGAACTCAAGTTGAAAAGTGGCAACAAATGTTCTTTGATATCAAATATATATATATATATATATATATATATATAGGAGAAAGTATAAAAAGAATGAAATAAATAGATTATGAGCAATAAAATCATTCGAGTTTCTCTACTAGTTACGAGGTTTGATGCATATGGACGGAAAGACGGGCATAAAAATAAGTTCAGATTGCTATGAACCTCGTAACCAGTAGAGAAACTCGAATGATTTTATTGCACATTATCTATTTATTTCATTCTTTTTATACTTTCTCTGTTACCTATAGTAAGTAGAGGGATCTCCTGAATCCAAAAGGAGTTTTCAGAAAAAGCAAATGCGCGCGCGTGCGTGTGCGTGTGTGTGTGTGTGTGTGTGTGTGTGTGTGTGTGTGTGTGTGTGTGTGTGGATGGGTAGGTGTGGGTGAACAGCATAACTCAAAAACCAAAAGACGGTTAAATACCAAACTTGCTATATAGTTCAGAATTTTCCAAAAATTGCGACATGAAGATTTTCAGTAAAATTCTTCCATCCCAAACTTTCCTTTACATGGCATATTTTTGTTATTTTTAGTTTCTCAAAACAGCTTAACGATTTTTATTAGAATACCATATACTGAAGATATTTGCGTGACAAATAAAACGCATATCTTGAATTTCTAGGAAGAGCCTATGAAGTCTTCTTATTTGAAAGCAGTTTGTATAACCGGTAAACGTCAAGAGAGAGAGAGAGAGAGAGAGAGAGAAACCCTAATTTTTTGTAACATAAACCATTTCCAAAATAGTCGTCATTATTCGTCTGAATTGTTTAATAATGTGTAATTTTTTATGTGTTGTGGCTATTCAGTTGCTTTATACATAGAGTTTTAAGACAAATGTAACACCATTGGGTTTTCAACAGTGATAACCGAATGGGTTTCCTTTAGCCCTTAGTACCTTCAACGATATGTATAATGACTAGGGCTGCGACATCGGAGTCGTTATGTTTGCTTAGAGACGTCTTGTAGTCGACTATTTACAACTATAGTTACCTGTACAGTTGAGTAAAGTGGTTTGCTGCACAGTGTTCACGCAGACAAATTGCCAAAGGAAAGAGCACGAAAGTCCACAATGTTGTAAACTATATGGTGGAGTATGGGCAAAATGTTTTCACTATCACTAATGTGAACCTTTATTGCAAACAGTGCAGTAACACAATTCCTTCTGTGTGTAGTAGGTCGAGCAATGTGCGAAGATATGTTAACACAGAAGCATGTAAGCGTTGTATTGTAAAATGTGAGAATAAACTCTACAGCAGAACACTTTCTGTAAATCAAACGTTTAACGAAGAACTATGCGCGGGAATTTCTGCCAATATTCCGTTATATAAACCACAGGATACAAAGTTGCGGGGTGTAATTCATTGCAATAAACTGACATAGATTGTTATCTATGTGCACAGCGTGACGCAGCGTTTTGCATTAATGATTTAATAAAGACATTTCATTTATATAAGTCAGCTGTATATATTATAAGTTGTGCTGCAGAAATAAAGTAAATGTTCCCTAGACATGCGTAATTATTCTCGTATAGACTGTAACGCGTGAGGTCAGTATCAGCCACTTCGCTACACCCTTGCCTTCCTATTCTATACACTTTCCTCCATGTAGCGACTCCGATGTCGCATCCTTAGTAATGACACTATTTCTGCAAACGTTTGTCTCGTTTAACATGAAGTAGATATTAAAAATTCTTATGCGTTACATTCACGTGCTTTTTCTCTACCCTGTATTTTTATTAATAGGTATACAAATTACTCTTACTAAAGCTTAGTTATCTATCTACTCCATTTTAATCAAGATAAACCTTTTGCAGAAATAGCTTCAATATACATTTCGTTATAGATACAAAGGGAATAGCGTCAGGCAAATGTTGAAGAACTAGACGCTATATGTTGACCGTAAAATCCCATATCTTTTCCCTGCAGTAACACAATTCCTTCTGCGTGTAGTAGGTCAAGCAATCGCGAGAAACAACTGAAAATCAACGGGACTTCATGCTAGTTCTCTAGTACCCGAAGTCGCGGGTTCAAACCCGGCGCAAGGCGATGGGTTTTCTTGGGGGGGGGCGTAGGAATCCTTAGCATGGCTTCTTTCGGAAGGGATGTAAAGCCGGTGGTCCCGCATCTAGATTTACGACACGTAAAATAATTTCAAACCTTATAAAGGTGTCTCTGAGCAAAATTTCCGGTCTATCGCGCTCAATATACCTATAGAATGGGATTCTAAGAACCATAGCAGCTAAAGAGTATTCATAAATAAAAACAATTTTTTTTGACAGGACCTGAAAATAATGACAAAGTGTTGAACACATCGAACCATTAATAACGGATATCTCGGAAATGGCTGATACCGCAAAAATAGTTATCTATTTGAAATAAATTGTGTATTCAGATGTACATTTTTTGTGCAGTGGGTTTTTGTCTATCACTTAATGTTTACCAGTTATACATAGTTATACAAATTTCCTTCGGGATGAAAAGGACTTCACAGGCTATTCCCGAAAAATTCCAGATATACATTTTATTTGTAATGCACATATCTTTAATACATGATATTTTAATCAAAATCGTTATAGCTATTTTATAAAATAAACAATCTTGAAAAATGTTCCATGTAAATGGTAGTTTCGGGTGGGGAGATTTTCTTAAAGTGTTCGTGTCGAATCTTTGATAGGTATTGAACTTAAATACCACCTTTGGTATTTTTCAAACTTTTCGCTTTTGAGTATGTGTTATAAAATACATGCAGACACAAAGACCTTTTTTTCTAAAAAGGCTCGTTTTGATTCAGGGGATCTCAAAAAATTGTATTTCCGGTGAAATACTGATATAGAATACCTTCTATAAACGATAATAAGTAGAAGAAGTCGGGTGAATGCAACACATAAGATTTTTGAAACCTATATTACCGTTTATAGTTACCCAAAGCACTTAGCAAATTTTGTTTGATTGTTTACTTAACATTGGATTTGAACCATTTCACGCCGCAGCTCTCTAGAATTAATACAAAGTTCACTCTAGAAGCAAAGTGTTGGAACAACTTCAGCAGGAGTTTCTAATTCCCGTAGAGCGATTGTAGTTCAAATATGAATAGAAATCGAGAGTTGCAGACACACATTTCTCGGTAAGCTGGCATATGCTGCACAATCACATATAGGGATATACCACAGCACGTATTAAAGGGGCTGTTTTCTTCGCATCCGTTCAATACGTGACTCACGCCATACAGAACAAACTTTACTGTGGAGGTTGACAAGTCATTTGCATATGCTTCCATTTCAACACCAGAAAATCACATAGTTCTAATGTGTAACTGTTCCACGACTTTCTCTACTCACTTCTATAAATTATTCACACACTGTTATTACTTCCTTTACTACTTACTATAGTAACTAGAGGAATTATTGCATTCTACCTAAAAATTCCATACGAAAATTTCACCGCATATACCGTTTTGAGACTCGCTTAGTAAAAAAATCTAATGCGTTACATTCACATGATCTTCTCTATCCTTTATCGTTTACTAGTGGGTGTGCAAATTATGCTTACCAACTTTTATTTTTCATCTACTTCATTTTAATCGAGTTAAACCTTTGCGGAAGTAATCCTATTAAACATTTCGTTACAGATATAAAGAAAACAGGCGATAGTCAAATGTTTAAGAAGGGGATGCTATATGCTGGTCTGCAATCGCGAGAAACAACTGAAAATCGACAAGACTTAAAAGAAAGACTAAAGTATTGAACAAATCAAATCATTAACAACGGATATCTCGGAAATAGCTGATGAGAGAAAAAAGATATATAAAAAATTGTGTGTCTTAAAGAGATCTACATTTTTTGTGCAGTACGTTTTTCGTCTATCGCTTAACGTTTACCAGTTTTACAAGATTATATAAAATTCCTTTCAAATGAAGAGGACTTCGTAGGCTATACCCAGAGAATTCAAGATATACATTTTATTTGTCATGTAAATATTTTAATAAAAACCGTTAAGAGTTATTTATGGAAAATCCAGGATTTCGAAGAAATGTTCCATATAAAGGGTAGTTTGGGTGCGGATTTTCTTGAAAATCTTCGCAACGCATCTTTTGAAGATACTGAACTCGAATACGAAGTTTGTTGTTTATCCAACATTTCGTTTTTGAGTTGTTCTGTTCACAGTTACACATAGGTAGAGACACACATACACGGACGGATGGAGGTTTTTTAAAATGCTTTTTTGGATTTAGCAACCTCAAAACATGTATTGCCGGCGAAAAATTGGTTATGGAATTTTTAGGTGGAATACAATACCTTCTCTACCTATTATGGACGTGGTAGAGAAAACAAAAACCATTTTTAGGAAAACGTCACTGTGTGTGTGTGAACACCTAATTCAAATACGAAAAGTGGTTAAAATGCCAAATTTTGTAATTAAGTTCAGCGTCTTCCAGGAATGCGGTGTGAAGGTTTTTAAGAATATCCCCCAACCTAAAGTACTCTTTATTCGGAAACAATTTCGTTATTTTTATTTTCTCATAAGTGGCTTTAACGATTTTGATTAAAATACCTAAGGTATTTAAAAGGTTTGACAAGGTATGGTTTAAGGTATGACAAATGAAATGTATATCTTGAATTTTCTGGGAATAGTCTGAAGTTTACATCACTCTGAATTAACTTTGTATAATTTTGTATAACTGGTAAACCATACGAGATAAGACACAAAATTGCTTCACACAAAATATAGCTCGTAATATTATAAACCATCCAAGACGAGTGTAAACTATGTGGTCATATATGTGATCGCTATCAACTCGAACTCTGTACTAACAGAACCAGAACAATAAGTGAGTATCAACCAAAACAAGAGAAAGAATGTTGTTAAACCGCATAATATCCTTTTACTTTTAGTTATTATATACACGTTAATTATACTTTTTATAGAACTTACACTGATCTTGGCAAGTTTTAAATATAGAGTCAAGTGAAAAATTCAACGCCACAGCCGGGATTTGAACACGGTTCTCCTGCTCTCCGTTGCTCTAACCATTTAGCTACTGTAACAACATGCCAGTAGGACATTGAGTTCCCCAATTGACTCAAGTTGTTTCCCAGACAGACCACTAAAGCATCGCAATCGAGATGACAATCACGGAGGGCGGGAGAACCGTGTTCAAATCCCGGCTGTGGCGTTGAATTTTTCAGTTGACTCTACATTAAAAAATGTAATCTGCTTTTCTCTTCCTTTTTTTCTAAAGTGGTATGCCTATTTGGCTACAATATAGGTATTATAAATGGAATATTCTTTTTATTGAATTGAATTTCCAAATACTAGATCTTCTTTAACTAAAGCCGATATTCCATTTTTTTTCGTGGTCGTGCCAAGGATGAAATTTCACAGCAATCACGTAGCGACCGCTCTTTAAAGATTTCCCTATTGCTTCAGCCTAATGTATGTTCTCTTGTTCCTACAGTGAAATGTGTAATAAGTGCATTTCTACAAATGTTTATGTCGCTTAAAAGGAAGTAGGTAGAGGAATAAGTTTTTCAAACAATAGTTCGTGGAAGAGTCAGTAGAGAAATTTATATTAATGCAACCCATATAAAACTTTTTTTTACTTACTTCAGCTAACCTTGAGAATTCTATAGATAGCTGCGCCATCTGGCACGTATAAACAATGTGCACATACCAACCAAACCGCGCCCTCGATCACTGAAAAAATTTATGAGTTACATTCCCATAACTTTCTCTTAGTTTCTTTCGTTTATTACTTTCTCTACTACATATGGTAAGTAGGGGAAGTATTGTATTCCACCCAAAATGACACAAAGGTTTTCAAGAAAATCCCTCCACTCCAGATTACCCTTTACATGGAACATTTTTCAAAAATTTTAATTTTCTCAAAAATGACTAACGATTTCGATTAAAATATCATTTGTTTAAGATATTTTCATGACAAATAAAATATATATTTTAAATTTTCTAGGAATGTCTCCAAAAGTATTCTTTACTGTGAACGACTTTTGTAAAACTGGTAAACCATAAGAGATAGACAAAGTTTTACTACACAAAAATGTAGATCGCGTTAAGATACACAATTTATGTCATATACATTTTTTTGTTGAGTGAACCATTTTCGAGATATTGTTTGTTATTACCTTAAAGTTTTCAATACCTATTTTCTGAAATGGGAATTCGTTATTCATTTTTTTTTCTTGAATATGCAAAGAGTATCAATCTGTAGCAAAGAGAATGGTGCTACACCTAGCAACCAGCTATTAAGAGATAGGTCTATGCTTAAAGACTACTATATTTCTATATTGCTCTTGCAAGTACAAAACAAGGGGAACATAGTACGCCTTAAGCGATAGTCAAATATTTTTAGAACTGGTCGCTATGTGTAAAATGCAATTCTCTTTGCATGTCAAAAGATCGTTTCTGCAAATGTTTATCTCGATTAATATGAAATGCATGGGGAACAAGAGTTTGTAAAAACAGTTTTACAAGAGTAGAGAAAGTCATGTGAGTGTAACACATCAGATTTTTTTACATCTCTTCTACAAAACAGTGTTATATGAGAATCCAGATAATACGTTTTAAACCTTTAAAAATACGTCGCAACAAGCTGCTTTAGAAATTCAATACTCTTTGATGCTATTACAACCGAGCACTTCAAAAATAGGTCCTGGAAAATTAAAAAAGAAACTGTGATATATTCACATGACTTTCTCTACCCTTTATCGTGTATTGGTGGGTGTATAAACTATTCTTACTAAATCTCCTTTTTCTATCTACTACATTTTAGTCCAAATAAACCTTTGCAGAAATAGTTACATTACACATTTCGTTATAGATACAAAGAGAACAGCGATAGTCAAATATTTAAGAACTGGACGCTATATGCTGGCCTTAAAATGTATTCCCTTTCTATGCAATTCCAAGAAACAACTAAACGTAGATAGGACTAAAACAATTAGCAAGAAATTAACAGTTCAAGCCACTAATAACGGATAGCTCAAAATGGTTTATGCCACAATAAAATTTATTAGACATTGCTTTAAAGTGATCTACAAATTTTGTATACTATGTTTTCGTCTATCCCTTGACGTTTAGCAGTTATACAAGATTATATAAAACTCCTTCCGAAGGAAGAGGACTTCAGAGTCTATTACCGGAAAATTCAAGATATACATGTTGTTTGTCACGTAAATATTTTTAATATATGGTATTTTAATTAAAATTATTTGAATCATTTTTTAGAAAATAAAGTGAAATAAGAAGTGGACGCTATATGCTAGCCTTAAAATTCCACAGTGTTTCAATGGAATCGGGAGAAACAAAGGAATGTTGAAAGGACTTTAATTACCAAGAAATGAATAGTTCGAACCATTAACAACGAATATCTTAGGAATGTTTTTTTTTAAAGTGTTTTAAATAGGTATACACTTTTTGTGTATACATTTTCGTCTACGTTTAACAGTTATACCAGATTATACAAAATTCATTCCGAATGAAGGGAACTTCACAGACTATCCCCAAAAATTCAAGATATAAATTTTATTAAATATATGGTCTTTAATTAAAAACCGTTAGAGTTATTTGCTGAGAAAATAAATAACGAAACAAAATGCAGAGAAGGCAGCTTTGTTGAAAAACTTCCCTGTTGTTGCATCTTTAGAAGATATTGAACTTAATTTCAAGTGTGAAATTCATCCGAATTTTGCTTTTAATTTGCGATCTTCATAACCACACAAGCACACGGACCGCTTGCTAAAAATGCCTTTTTTTTTGAGGTGGGGCTCCAGGAGGCCTCATAACATGTATTTCCAGTGATATCTCGATATCTCAAATTTTTGGGCGAATTGCAATACTTCCTCTATGTACTACAAATGTGGCCGAGAAAGTAATAAACATTTATAGGAATAGTTTGCAGAATAAATATAAAAATGAGCAACATAAAAGTTACGTGAATATAACACATCAGATTTTTTTTTATCTATGTGTCTTGTGCACTTAAAAACTTTTTATCGAGCAATCACTTAATCACAGAACGCTATGGTCTTCCTGCTTTGAGGTTACCTATTATCAGAGTTACTTGTCGCTATCTGCATGCCATGTTTTAATCGTCTTTTTGAAACACTATTTTTAAAACGAATACCGGTATTTTAACAAATCTTTTGTGCTACATTTTCAAAAACTTTTACATCGATTCTTGACAATTTGGATTTGTATACGTGGTCAAATTATTACACTAAACATTTTCATTCACTAATTCTTATAGTATGTTCATGATAACATAAATGGCCGGGAATTATAGTTAAAATATTATTAAATATGATTGTTAAATATTATAACACATTACTAACTCTTGGTACACATCACATATTGGTTTTAGTGTGATAAGATATTTTTGTATAATTTAGAAAAATATTTTGCAAAATTTCTAATCTACGCTATATCTTTACTAGAAATGTCAATTTTTATGAATTTCTTAATACAATAGTTATATTAATGTAATAATTGTTGCATGTTAAGGTTCTGGTCAAAGGGCATCAAAGAATTTAGAATATAATTCATTTATAATATAGTCTTCAATATAAAGCTATCTTATTGTTGCTACTGCATTAATGTTATCCAAAGTGGTCAAAGATGAGATGCTTAATATCTAAATGTGGCAACAATGGGTATTTTTCATTTTGAAATTTACTAACTAACGGAAGATTATAGAATATAATTTACTAGTGTTAGTCGCATAATTTGATCACATTTGTACGTTAGCTGAGAATAAACACATACCGTGTGGTTAGAAAAAACACCGATAACGCTTAGTATGTTGGGCGGGACATTAATGTGAGCATTCATGCTTTCTCTACTACATACAGCAAGTAGGGGAAGTTTTGCATTTCACCCAAAAATTCGATACCGAAACTTCACGGGAAATATATGTTTTGAGGCCCCCTGAAAACGAAAAAAGCATTTTTAGAAAAAGGTTTGTAATTTTGTCTGTGTGAATGTGTGCCTGTGAACAGCATAACTCAAAAATGAAAAGTCGGATAAATACCAAACTTGGTATTTAGGTTCAATATCTTTCAAAGATGCGACACGAATATTTTCAAGAAAATCCCCCACCTCAGACTACCCTTTGCATGGAACATTTTTCGAAAACTCTGATTTTCTCAAAAATGTCTTAACGATTTTGATTAAAATATAATACATTTAAGATATTTTTTAAAAAATAAGTGTATATCTTGAATTTCCTGGGAATGTACCTAAAAGTCCTATTCATTCTGAATGGCTTTTGCATAATTGGTAAACCGTACGAGATAGACAAAATGTTTATATACAAAAAAATGTAGATCTTGTTAAAACACACCATTTATGACCTATACATTTTTTGTAGAGTAAATCATTTCCGAGATTTTTCTTGTAATTTGCTTGAATTTTCTCAAATGGGAATTTGTTATTCATTTTTTTTAAGTCCTGGCAATGCTAACATAATGGAATGCTCCACACAGCAACAAGCTGTTAAAAGATTTGGCTATTGCTTAAAGCCTACCATATTCCCCTTACAGCTACAGAAAATTAGTAATAAAATAGTTTATCTGGATTAACACGAAGTGCATGGAGAATACGCGTTTGTAAAATTGTACGAGTGGAGTTTTTGAGCCTTTTTTTAATTTATGGACGCTCTTTAACTGCTGTGGTCCTTAGCGTCCCATTATATATTGGGCGTGAAAGACCAGTAATTTTGCTCTGAGGCCTCTTAATCAGGCTTGAGGTTCTTTTACGTGCCGTAAATATACGAACACGAGACCACCGGCTTTACTTCCCTTCCGGAGGAAACCATGCTAAGGAGTTTTACGTCCATCGGGTTTGAATCCGCGAACTCGGGAACTATAGGCTAGCACCACGGAAGACGACGTACAAGAGTGGAGAAAGTCATGTGAGTGTAAGATATCAGATATTTTTAAGAGGAAATCATGTTCGAAAATACATAGTTTGGACGATGTCGGGCGTCAAAGGTTGCACAACATTCATGATTGGGCAGACGAAAATCCGCGTGCGCAAGTGGTTAGAAGTAACCAATGTAAGGTTACGTGTAAACATATGGGCTGGGACAATTGATGACCAGATCATTGGGCCGTACCTACTGCCAACCAGACTAACGAGATCGACATACCTCTCTTTTGTCAGAGGTGTTCTTCCTACTCTACCTGATGCGGTGCCATTATAGGTAATGTGGTTACAACACGACGGAGCTCCAGCTCACTTTGATGCGCATGTGCGGTACCACCTGGACGCCACCTAACCAAACAATGAATTGGTAGAGTCCATGGCCACTACGGTCACCTGTTCTTACACTTCTTGGCTATTTTATGTGGGTATCATGGAGACTATGGTGTCTCTTCCCCTGTAAAATCATAGGGCGACCTTAACGCACGAATTCACACTGCGACAGAAATACTGAGCACACATCCGTACTTATTTTACCATTTGCGTCTGTCTCTGCACCGCCGATGTACGCTCTGCATTCAAGTAGCTCAACAGTTTGGACCCCTTTTGTAATTTACTGCACGGTACGCTCGGTGGTACGCTCACCTATCAACATATTCATTTCCGGACATGGGTTCCCGCTTGAAAACTATTCACTTTAATGTCCCGGTCAACATACAAAGCGTTGTTAGTGTTTTTACTTTCTCTATTACTTATAGTAAGTAGGGGAAGTATTCCACCCAAAAATTTGATTTCGAGATTTCACCCGAAATATATGTTTTGAGGCCCTCTAAATAAAAAAATCATTTTTTGAAAAAATTCCCTGTGTGTATAAGCAGCATGACTCAAAAACGGAAAGTTGGTACCAAACTGGTATTTAAGTTCAGAATCTTACCCGGAACGTTTTTCGAAAGTTTTTATTTTTTTAAAAAAGTAGATATAATTATTTTGCTTGAAATATCATATTAAGGATACTTACATACATATCTTGAATTTACTGGGAATATCCTTTGAAGTCCCCTTTATTCGGAAGGAATTTTGTATAATCTTGTATAACGGATAAACATTAAGTGCTACACAAAAAGTACTACACAAAAATATAGCTCTCTAACGCACAATTTATTTCAAATAAGCTTTTTGCAGCATAAGTAATTTCTGGGATATTATTAATGGTCCTTATTTTCATTTTTGTTTATTTTTTAAAGTCCTGGCGACATTCAGTTGTTTCTCGCGATTGCATGGAAACAGTATGGAATTTTAAGGCCAGCATACAGCGTCCAGTTCTTAAACATTTGACAATCGCTATTACCTTTCTATCTATAACGAAATGTGTAATGTAACTAGTTCTACAAAGATTTACTTGGATTAAAACGTAGTAAGTATAAAAATAAGCTTTAGTATGTATAGTTGTTTACTGGGTAGAGAAAGTCATGTGTATGAATCATATCAGGCTTTTTCTATACATGCTGTATAATTTTACTTATATTAACATTTTTTTGCGGAATTAATATAAGTGCAATTTTTATATAGAAAGAGGGAACACATTTCAGATCTTTATTTGAAACGATTCGTGAAAGTCAGCGGCTTATTCCACGCATCACTGAATAGAGTGAAGTTCGAAGTTTTTAAAAACTTCCACTCGGTGGCATAAAGCAGTGATGGTTGTAGAGAGTTGGTGAGCACAAGAAAAACAATTTTGTGTATTGCAGTTTGCTGTAAATCTGTTGTTCAAGTACAAGAAATCATTTCAGCAGTAGATACAACAAACAACTGCCTCGCAAGGAAGTTTATATGTGGCACAGAGTTTGATAACTAGAAACCAATTTTATTGATTTCCTTGTGGCAAAAAATGGACTACTGATTCGAAGTTTGCGTGCAACAAATGATGTTCTTAAAATGCATATAACCTCAACGACATGGAGCTAAAATGCAGATTTTCGTCTGTCTAATAGCATGCAAAATGTGTTTCTAACTTTAATAGTTTCTTTGATATAAAAAGCTAAAACTCTTCCTATTTGAAATCCCTATATTTAACGATTATTTAACATTGTATTACTGCTTGAACAAACACACAGATAAAATTAGATAAGTAGATTCATAAAGTATCAGGTCGAGGAATATTATTAGATAAATTTTTAACTTATTTCATAAAACCAGACTCATCATGAAATCGATAAATTTAACATCGGTTTCACCCTTTTTATACCGCGTTGTTTGGGCAAGATTATATTTGATGGTTATTGTATAATACGGGGGTAAATCAATAAGTATCCGTACACTATTTTTAATTTTTTGTAGGTTGGCTGTATCGGTTTGTGCGCGCGCATGTCCACATGTTGTTCCTTTGTCTCCGCTTGAGGAATGTTTGACCGTTATCACTACAGTGAGTGTTGCATTGTAAGCATGGCTGCACCCCTTGTCGTTTTCACCAACAAGGAACAATGTGCGGTTATACTTTTTTTTCTGATGGTGTACTAGGAGCCGAAATCCATCAAGACTTTCGTATAATATGGGGTAATGTTTACCCTAGCTAAATTTGTACGAATGGATTGAAAAGTTCAAAAATGGTCAGACAACTGTGAAGGACGAGGAAAGAGCAGGACGTCCATCCATATCCACTAGTGACGCCAACAATGAGTAAGTCCATATCCTGATTCAGAAAACCAAAGATTGATTGTCGATGAAGTGGCAAACCATATCTCTTTTGGTCCACTTAAAAATGCCTTGACAAACACCAAGACGCAAAGGAAGCGGTGCATACATGACTTGCTGCTCAGTCGGAAACCGTTTTTTTTTCTGAGGATATCAGAAAGCTTGTTAACGATGGACTATGTGCATTGAGAAGCAAGGGGACTACGTTGAAAAATAGGTAATTGTAAGTTTCTATTATTCTTATAATAAATTTAAATATCTATGTGCGAATACTTATTGACTTCCCTGGTATTTGTATTTTATTTTATTGCCATAAGATTTTCGACTTGGCTTTAGAGTTGAGACGTTCTTATTTCTGTTGCAGTTACTCACTTCTTATTTTTAAACAGTGATGTTTTAATTCCTCTACTACGTAACTGGTAATAGGTAAAGGAGGTAAAATTCGATATCGAGATTTTACTAGAAATACATGTTTTAAGGCTCCTGAAACCGAAAGATTGCATTTCTAGAGAAAGATCCGCAACAGAGCAGGATGGTTCAGGCAGCTCGCCTTCGGGAGATCTAGGGTTCGATTACCGCGGCCGACCTTCCTGACCCTAAGGTATGTTCGGGTGTTTCCCCGAACGCTGGGGAGGATCATTAAGCCCCCTGGAGCTCCTGTCCCTCCATTTCACCTCCATTTTCATTTCACTTCACCTTTCATTCGCTTGGTCCCTTTCAGGGTTGCAATTGTCTGCGGGAGGTTTCGGTGTATACATGGAAGGGGAAAAGGGTGCTCTGTGGAAACCATCTTCCCCCGGAATGGGGGCAATCTCCGGGTTCCGAACCCACAAGGAGATGTGTACGTCCACAGGTGGGTGGAGAGCCGGCTGCACCAGTAACCGTCCGGAGAGTTTAAATCTGTGAATGGTAAGAACCTTAACCTTCTGCCTGTCGTGCCTCCTGGTCCGGCCGCCCTCTGTCTCCTCTAACCTCACCCCTCCGTCACGGGGCGCTCCGTCAGGGGCAAGGTACAAAAGATCTATGCAGGCCGAGGTGCTATGTTTCCCTCCAAGCAGTAAATTAAATTGAGTTTTATTTATGGACGCTCTTTAACTACTGTGGCCCTTAGCGTCCCATAGGTGGCCGGTAATTTTGCTCAGAGGCTTCTTTATCAGGCTTGAGGTTCTTTTACGTGCCGTACATCTACGACACGGGACCACCGGATTTACTTCCCTTCCGATGGAAGTCATGCTAACGATTTTTATGCCTCCGCTGGGTTTGAACCCGCGAACTCGGGAACTAGAGGCTGGCATGGTAACCACTACACCACGGAGGACGACTCCACGTCATATCCTACCCCCTATCCAGTGCCTTCCAAGGATGTGACACGAAGGTTTTGAAGAAAATTCCTTCACCCGAAACTATGCTTTACATTAAAAACTTTGTGTTTTAGATTATGTTATAATTAAAATACATATATTTAAGATATTTATACGATACAGAAAAATTATATCTTTAATTTGTGGGAATAGCCTCTGAGGAGCTATTCATTCGAAAATGATTCTTATAATATGTAAACCATAAGAGAGATAAAAACTTACTATACAGAAATTGTATATAGATTCTCTTTAAAACACAGCATTTATTTCAAAGGACTTTTGTTGTGGCATTAGCCATTTCTGAGATATCAGCTGGTATTTGCTTAAACTTTCACTATCTTGTTCTTTGAATGTCTACCATGATTCAGTTATTTCTTATGTCATAGAAAGAGTATGGAATTTCTAGGCCGGCATCCGGATATCCACTTTTAAACATTTGATTTGCGCTTCACTTATTGATTAGATCAATAAAAAATCTGGTGTTACATCCACAAAAGTTTCTCTACCCTCTCTCGCTTATTAGTGGGTATACAAACTGTTCTTACTAAACTTTATTTTTCTGTCTACTACATTTTAATCCAAATAAACCTTTGCAGAAAGCGCTACATTACACATTTCGTTATAGATACAAAGTGAGTGACGTTAATCAAAACGTTTGAGTACTGGGTGTCATACGCTGTTCAAAATTCCACACTGTCTCCATGTAATTGCGAGAAACAGCTGAATGTTGCCAGGATTTAAGAGAATGACCAAGAAGTGAATAATTTGAACCTTTAATAGCGCATATCTTAGAAATGGCTTATGCCACAAGAACCTTATTTGAAATAAATTGTGCGTTTTAAAGAGATCCACATTTTATTGCAGTACGTTTACATCTATCGCTTAACGGTTACCAGTTATACAATATTATAGAAAATTTCTTCCAAATGAAGTGGACTTCACAGGGTATTCCCAGAAAATGCAAGATATACATTTTATTTGTAAGGTAGATATCCTTAATAACTATATTTTAATCAAAATCGTTGGTCATTTTTTTTTAAAAATCAAACATTTTAAAAAAAGTTGAAAAAGTAAAAGGGTAGTCTGGCGTGAGGGGATTTTCTTAAAAATATTCATTCGTGTTGTTTTTTGGAAGGTAGTGACCCAAATAGCAAGTTTGGTATTTATCCAACTTTTCGTTTTAGAGTTATGATGTTCATAGACGCACAGACGGACAGACAGACACACATACACACACGGAGTTTTTCTAAAAATGTTTTTATCAGGGACCTCAAAACATGGATTTCCGGTGAAATATCGATTTGGATGGAATACAATACTACCCCTACTTACCATACATAGTAGAGAAAGTAAAAAGAGGAGAAATTGAATCTCAGCCGCACATGGATATTAGCGATGAGACCACTGCAAACCCACAAAACAAAAATAATGAACTACTTTTGATCTTGGCCTGTGCTATAACTTGTGAATCATTTCGCCTCGATCCTTCGAGCAGAGAGGAGCTTCTCTCACCATGGGTAGAAGAAAGCATCGCAGAGCTGAAGTAGCAGCAGAAACTTCCGCCGACGAAACAGACCGGGTAACCGCCGCAGCTGGCACCGCCAGCACGCCAAGAGCGCCACGTTCTCTGGCATCGGTGAACACCTCAAACATCTCACTGCGGGGACTAGACTCCTCGCATCACTCTGAAGTCCCGGACGACAGAGCACCTCTCGACGCCTCTTCGCCTGCGGAAGGCCAAACACAGCGCTGTGGTTGTGGGCGTTCACCAACAACTACCGACGGAGACCATCCTAAGGTCCGTACAACAGCTTTGGCCATCAGTTCTGAAGGCTACAAGGATCTAATCACGGAAGGGCCCAACACCGCTCATGCGCCGTTTCTTTCGGGACAAGGCTCACTAAAGCTGCCCTCTTCGACGGCCTGCACTTCTTGGGCAAATGCCTGAAGATCAAGCCAAGCCGCTCAACCTGGACACCCCCTGCCGACGCTGTAGCCTTTATGGGCACACAGAGGTAGGATGCACTGCTTCGCCACGGTACAACTACTGCGTGGCACCCAAATTGACGTCTGTCTGCCAGCAACACGATTTAAGGCGTCGCCACCGCTTCTGCTTCTGCTTAACACGATCACTTCACCGGACAAGCTTGTTGTCTACTACTTCGACACAGCCGCTCAACACCGTCGCAGCAGAAGGCCAAGGTGCATGCACCGCAGCAGCAGTTACAGTGCAGCATGACCGCGTCTTGGAGAACGGGCCTCCTGCAGTTGAAGACACGCCTAAAACCGACGCAACCAACATCTCAACGCAACCTTCGCCTAAAATCCTGCAGAAGCTGGAGGATATGCAGGCGGAGCTACACCAAACTGGCCTCCTTGGAGGAGGCACTGGCCGAACTTCAAGAGGACCACGATACACTCCAAGAACTCCATTTGAACCAACAAACTGACCGACAACGCCTACAAGATCTTTCGACCACTACGATGTTCACTAATTACATGCCTGGACTCAGATAACAATAACAAAAATCGTCAAGACGAGTTTTCGCTCTTCATGAAGAAACTGCATAACCAACAGACTACTGATCAACCAGAAAGGCCGGACCAACTTCCCAAGACAGCGCTCGACAACCAAGGCACTACTACTAGGCTTCTCCACTCAGCATTCGTCATGGCAGTGAGTTGGGCCTAGTCTAGCTTGCCTTCCACTACCACATTCCTTCACATGTCAATGAATTCCCAAGGGCGCAAGTAGGGCCTCGGTCATGCTTGCGTCTTGGCACCTTACCTTCACCTGGCTTAGGCCCTCGTGGCCGGTCAATACACTATCACTATGAATACGCAGTATTCATGACTTCCTTCCCATGGAGGAGCTTTTAGTGGGTATGGCCATCTATATTATGGCGAGTCCCTCGAATCCCATTGGGGCAGAAATGCAGAACTGCATTTTCTCCTCCACTCGAAAAAAAATTCTTGATAGTGGTTGTTAAACTGCACTGCGTGTTCCCCTTTGAAGCTTGCAACCAAGAGTTCGACGAAACGTCGAATGTAAACAATTTTACCCATAGGTCAAGGCCTTCCAGCCCGGAAGATTTTACTGTAGTATCAAATAACTCCAGCCGTGAAAGCCTTCGCACCTATTTGCAATATCTCTCCACGGCTGTTTGGGAAAGAAGTTGGTAACTCGTCTAGGGTTAGATGCCGTCTGTCTTGTACGATTTTGTTGTTCACTTGATTCTTCAGATCATCTGTGATAAGTGACGAACGTCCGGGTCGAGTTTTGTCATACACACTTGTTCGTCCATTGTTGAACATTTCACATCACTTTCCCATACTTCTTTACTTTATTACTATATCAACATGCATCCCTTTAGTTTATGGTAAATTTCTGCAGGCTTCTGCAAGCATTCAAACATTGAGTAACATCTCCCACCTCACAGTCGGCGGGACTTTGTACTACATAGTTTATTTTGAACAATCACAGAATGCAGAATAAGAACTTGTATCGATTGGTACTCACACAATATTGAGAAGAGATGCCGAGGAAACCATTCACCTTGCATAGAAACCCGATAGTGATCTGCGCAGCGGGAATCCGCAAAGTGTCATTGCTTACAGATTACCCTTGTATTTATGAATAAAAATAAACATTAATGGATGATAAGTTAAAACAAAAACACATATTTGGACATTAAATTAATATTTAAAATAATATAAAAATTAAATAGTTGAACTATTTATCTGTTTTTGTGCTACAGTACCACAAAGGTAAATAGTTACATTTGTGGAATACAATAAAAGAAAAGAAAAAATAAACAAGTGCATTGTTACACTTCACAATCAACTGTGGACATGACATGAGTTGATATTTTTATTACTCTGCCCTAAATAACAACAAACATGACATTAAAATAGTAACTGGGACGTATTTTCATGCAAATTGCTTGAAATCTATTTAAAAGAAAGTTTTTTTAAAAATTATTGCTGATATTTTAAGAATGTCTATCCTAAGCTGACCGTTTTATGCAGGATTATTCATGTGTTATAAGAATTTTAATTCTATCATTTCAATTAGTATTTAAATGGAAGTATGGTTGTTAATTAAATAATTGAAATAACTGGTTTTCTGAAATATATCTACTGTACAAAAATAAACTGAAAAAAAATGTGTGGTCAAGCTGAAACTGATTGAACCGACTCAGTCAGTGATATTTGGGACGTAAGCCAGACTAAAGACCCTGGCAGATAGATATGGCTTTCAGCTTTGAAGAATTCGTGTTATTTAACTTTTAATTTCTCTACCACGCATACTGGCGTGCATGGAACCGAGCTGTTTATGTTGATACTAACAAAATCTAGCCCCACCCCTTGCCAGCGTGACCATATCTGATTTTAAGCACAATTCTAGCCACTTGGCGGGTACTTGGCCTCCTCCAAAATGTGGTCGGACTACGAAGGATAACATTATAACTTAAACCTTATATTTTCATGCTATACTACGTTTTCTTATTGCCATTTAGTAGCAGCAACAAATTTAACCTTCATCTCCATGTCGCTGACGAAAGCTCTCATATATGTAAATGTCGTAGCTGTCGTTTAGTTTACCAAACACCTTCCTCTAGAATGCTGAATTATATTGTAATACGTCTAGTCTTTCCTAGTGTAGCAATTGTACCAAAACTCTTTCAAAGAGATGGTATCCGTATCACCCCTTCATTCCACATAGATTACAGACATCGTTTATCGGTTAGTTTGTATGTCCTTGAATTATTTTTCAGGCCAGTCACAGAGAAGTGTCCGCTGTGTGGAGTCAAGTGTTGGTTACCTGAAAATGAAATCCTTACGGAGAGAAAAACACTATTGCGATCTAGGGGAATGGACCACCTTTTATGCACGACAGTGTACATGGTAGGCAGAGAAGGTATTGCATTCCACCCAAATATTCGATACCGAGATTTTGCCGAAAATATATGTTTTGGGGCACCCTGAAATCCAAAGTTCTTTTTTTAGAAAAAGCCGCGCGCACCTGTGTGTGTGTGTGTGTGTGTGTGTGTGTGTGTGTGTGTGTGTGTGTGTGTGTGTGTGTGTGTGTGTGTGTGGGCGCGTGCCTTAATATCTATAACGAAATGTGTAATGAAGCTATGCAAACGTTTTAGAAGCTATATAAACATAAACAACGTAGTCAGAGACAATCATGTGAATGTAACATGCCAGTTTTTTCAATTTGTTTAACGGGTAGGCTAAATCCCTAGAATTTACAATAATAACATTTCTAATTTGACGTGTTTTTTATCGTTGTATGATCAATATGTTTTTAAAAATGCCGCCAGCCACTGTATTTTCCATTTTAAACTGACAAACTCCGCATCACTCCACACAAAAATATCATAAGTTCTACATACTTTGGTGTAGAGAGGTAACTTCAGCTTACCTTTTAGGGGAACGTTTGCTCTATATAGTGGTACTACTGTTAAATATGGCAGCTTCTGTGTAGTCTATCTATGTGATTTCTTTATTTGTAAATATATGCATTTTTGCTTTGAACAGCTTTTAGATGAAGAAATTTTCAGGTATAAACAATCTTTTTTCAGGAACTGAAGTTAGCTTAATTAAATTTTAAGATGCTTTAGATCTACTTTTATTTTAATAAGATGTTTTTTAAATTTTTATACTTAAATGGTGATACATTTTAGTCAAATAATTATATAAATGATAAAAATGGCTGTCTCCCTTAACCAAAACCCTTATAAAATAAATCAGGACACTTAGAAAGCATGCATATACATTCTGTAATAATTTCATCATTGATATCTTAAATTACTTCTGATATAATGGGTCATGATTTAACATGGGTGGGATAGGATTTTTAATCTACCTTAACCCACTTTGACATTATTGCTGAAACAAATACTTGACGTAATGTTAACGTTATATTCACAATTAGTTTTCATCATTTTAATAAACCTGTAAAAACTGAAATTATTTGAGTAATCGTTGCATAATTTATGTGCACACAAACCTCTTAAATGTATGTTCGACTTACTTAAGACCTTTATTAACTTAACTGCTACGGTTGGTTATGGAGATGAAACAGTTGAGAATCTTTGATGGTTTAGCATGCCGCATTTCTTATATACCCTCGAGCATAGACGTTACTTTCATAAACGAAATTCAAGCATTCTTCAGTCTCTGTTAAAGAAAGCGGGCAGCAAGGAGCAGACAGTTAATAAACAGCAAACATGCAGAGCAGTTTCAAAACAGTGAGAAAACGTATTCAGCATGCACCATAGCCCGAGCAAGAAACCATTCCTCAACCCTAAGAGATGACAAGCTCTTCTTCCTGGCGCTTGGGGTTAAAGGTGAGCATGCAACGGTATGTAAGTTGGCCATAGCAGCTAGTGTGTCATGCAGAAGACACGTGTATTTTTGTTGCAGACAGTTGTCAACCTTGTTTGGAGTTTCCGGGCGAAGCTCGGGGTCCTAGTGAACTGTCAAGGATATCTGAGGGCGTGTCTGCAAGGGAAAACAAAGACAACAAACCGACTAATAAAGGAGTTCGTGTAAGAGAGAGACAGACATACTTAACGATGCTAACATTGTAATGTACTATTTACTGAAGAAAGGAAAAGGGAACTACCACTCCACAACAGTGCGGAAAATGGTGGAAAATGTGCCGTGAAATTTAATACAGAAATTTGGTAAGTGGATAAAATATAAGGAAGTACAGGAGTTTTATTATAAAAGCAAAGAGGTTTGTAATTATGAGACTCAAATAATGTTGCAAAATTAGCAACTTTGCTAATTTTATTATAGAAAACAGCACTACATTAAAATAGAAGCAACAATGTAGAGTACTACAAAAGGCATTAAATAAATACAGAATGTTTGAAAACGACGTAGAAAGAAGGTACACACGCACTGCCAGCGAAATATGTTTTACATGATCACGCAGGTTAATAGTAATTTTTGGCCGACCACACTATAATACACCGGTAACATGTGATTTAAGTGAATTATTATGGCATCCATAATACTTCAACGACTCATGATATTACTCGGTGGCGGGAGCATCTCCCCTATCGCCCTTATCTTTTAACACCTTCGAAGCAGCAATCCACTGGGATTCATTCCCCAGATAAACAATGAAATAGGTGTCTTTAAAATAAAAGAAATTCTGTTCATTGTATTTTTAATATTCTAATAAACTGAGTTAACTTCCTTTTCTTCAATTGTGTTGCTTTCACGTTACCTGCGCAGACTTAACATTGCACTCTCAAACGCGCTCAAGATCCTGACAGCAGTGCTGCCATCCGATCATCATTTAATTACACACAATCAACAAGGTAAGATCCTTTTGTAAAAACTCAAAGTTTTGAAATTATAGTGTGGTCGACCAAAACAGTCGTATGCAACTTGACTATAATAGTAATTAAGATGCTCGTTTAAAATTATGAAACTCTCTACCGTTCGTACTATTATGCAATCTTAGCATTATAAATTGTATAAAATGAATCAAAATAATTCAGCACCTATAGCTGATATAAGTAAGAGCGTGTTTATAAGTTCGCAAATGAGACATTAGCATCTCTTCCTGCATATGATTTGTTATTACCTGGCGTGTTGAACCGATCAAACCAAGGCAATCAAATTCATGCACTCTCTTCGTGGGACAGAAGTGCGCAGGTTTTACGGACTTTAAAGTAGCCTATTGTTAGCACAGCGTGGTAAGCATTATAAATTTATATCTTAATTGTTCTATGTTTAATAATGTGCAAATGTTTATGATCTCCGCAGCACAGAGAAAATAATATTTCAAAATGGTTTAATCTTCTCTCTATAAGCCACAGCAACTTGGAATGCCGATATTATGTCATTGCTATTGTTGGTTCACATACCATAACGAGGCAGTTATGCAGTGAGTAAGTAGCAAATTATTTATAATGGTAGGATTGCATAAAATATATTATAGAACCTTTCATCCTTATCTTGGTATACATAATCATACTAAAATATGTGTAGATTGGGTTCTTATGGCACAACTTCTTATTTCATGATCACTTATTCTTTTCATATAATTTGTGTTTATGCTGTGGGCGATATTGCGCCGCACAAGTAGTGCAAGTTGATGGCATTTGGGTCGTTTCTGCCTACAGAGGGGAATTTGAGACGGAGAGACTTCTAGGCGATAGACAGTTCAGACTTCTCTCTCGATAGTGTAGGGCCGTCTAGGCCGAGCGGGTTCATTAAGTGATCTTTCTTACAGTTCTTTGTAGTTTTGGACAATGTCACGTGTAACAGTAACTGACCGAATCTGACGGTTTGCTTGTCGTGTTTGTTTAATTAGCTTAAATAATAGGGGATGTATTTTCATAGTTCACGAAAGTTCTAGATGTTGGGCGTGTCTTATCTAATGGTTGTAAAGCTAAGGGTGAAATTGGGCTGATACCCGTTTGTAACTTTGCTGAAAGTATTTGTTCAAGATTGTGGCAAATCAAATTATAGGTGTATGAACTGAATCCAGGCAACCAATATGTTAAATTACCAACTTTGTATAAAGTGTGATTTATTGGATATTCAAGATTGAGCTGTAACACGATCTAATGTCATGACTTCTTGGTGATCATTATGTAAATGTATTCAATGCAAATGTCATATATTGTAAAGGTGTAAATTATGTGATTCACTACATGGCTGATTTGCACCTTGCCGTTTATGTTTATACAAGTTGTTTCTTAAGAGGGGGGGTCCAGTATATCAACAAAGCAGTGCTATTTCGTGTATGGAGAAGTGACATTCATAAGCGCATAAGTCCATTACTGTTCAGAAATTGTTTATGACGCCCTAAATACCGATGATATCTGCAACCACTTTCAATCAAATTTGAATAACGTTCGGCCAATGAGAAGTAGACATGCCCATTGCGTGTTGGATATGCTTTTGGTTTTGACAGGTGAATTCTTTTATTTACATTTTAAATATCTTTTCTGTATATAAACATCAGGTTATTTTTTCAACATAGAAATTACTTCAATTCTGTCTTTTGGTGTTACACAATGATGAATAAGATATTGCATATAAATTAAAAATATTTTTGGTGAAGTGAACCAAAATTTGCATTTATGCATCACATTATATTTGCTTTATAAAGGCCAGAAAACCAAACCAGAAAAATGAATCAGTGCAAGTTACTCTTACATAACATACCTGCCTTATTATAAATACTGCAACTTAAACCTGCAACAGTATAAACAGCGTTTTCATATTCCATGGCGTTTTGAAACATTCTGTATTAGTTATAATTAAAACAAATGAACAGCTTAGGCTGAATTATGTCCTTGAATAAGCTTGCCTTAAATGACTGCCTTAGTTAAGAACCTATCTACGGAAAAGAAGAGAACAGAGAAAAAAAGAAACAGGAGAAAAATGAGAGAAATTTACCTTCAACACTCAAATAGTATCTAGAACACTAAGCAGCATAATAAATAATTATCTCATAGTAGAGAAATCCATATCTGATAGAACGAAAAGCTGCAACGTATAATGTAAAGCGTATTCTACGACAGGAAGTACTTATTATTGACCTCAATTTCGTGCCCTGTAAGTATGTTTACAGTGGCCTAGTTATAATAATTCACTTCTTTGCAATTTTTTTGTTCAGGTGTGTGAGGAGAATTCAAATAAAATTCGTAAGTAACAGAAGTCTATATAGTACAGAGGAGAAGTACCAAAAATAATATAAGTGATACTGCGTATCATCCCTACAGCGACAATTTGATTCAAGAGACAGTGCAGAAAATAGTCCGTATATCATTAGTGTCAGTTTTGCGTTTTATGTCAGTACTGTGTATGCAACTACAAACCGCCCATTAGTAAATACAAGGCATATGATGATAAGCGGTGAAGTATCTTTTATGCTTTGTGTTTAAACGAAGCAAGCTCCATTGCACGTAAAAGGCCCAAGAAGAAAATGTTGCCGTAAGTCTGAACGCAAGAAAAACGGTCAGTAAAATATAGAAATATGAAATCTATAATTAGACATGTATAAATTACTTGAGCAAGAATTAGTATTCTAAGGATGAGCCAATTATAGCTCTTCTTTCAAGGAGCAGCTGTTTTCGCAGAGATGGTCGCAGTTCCTTAACGTATCTGGAAAGATGAACTACAATTTTCGGCCTCTGCTTGTCATTACGTCGGCAGCCCGATTAACAGTTAATAGCCGGCTGCACCAGGTACCTACAGCGCTCGCCAGGTTGCGTCCTCTCCGCCAGCATAGATAGCGCTTATGTAGTCTCCACGTCATCATCACGTGATCCTCTGGTGCCCCTTGAGGGATAGGCTCCAACTAAGAAGAGTGTGTAACAGACTTAGTTCTCGACGATCGGCGAAGGACTTTCTTGAGCTTCGTATCTGGGAGCGGCCGTTCCCACACCTTTGAGTCTTGTCTAAATTAGACACATATTTTTCGGCGTAAGTAGATTTCAAAATTCTTTTTAATGCGTGGAGCGACACTTAAATGTTATTGAAGCGAGTTTATATTGAAATATCAGCACATGTTAAATTCTATTTAAAATAGCAAATATTGTGTGAGAAGGACAAAGCAGAACGTTATGTATTTCAATTGTAATTTATTACTGTTTCTAAATTTGAATGTGAATATATTCAGTGCTTTTGGCGCTGTACGAATTATTAGTTTTATTTAGAGCTGCTTTAAATTCTTATTTCATTTTCTTTAACCTTAGATACTACAAAGATTATTACTAGGGGAATGTTTTATTTCCAATGCATTCTACAATGGGCCCGGCATTTTACCCTTCCAATTAACTTTATTTTTAAAGAAATTGTGGCATTCCTCGCATTGACTATATTTAAATCGGCCTTACAAGAATGCTACAAAAATGGTAACAGAGCGTTAAGAGGATTTTCAATTTCATACATGATAAAGGCAGATGGTTAACAACAACAGGAAATGTTCATAATTACAATCTATCACATTCTGTTTTCTAGGTAGTGTAATAGCCATTTACACAACTTAAGGTCCAAATGAGAATTTTACTTTCACTTCCACGTATAGTAAGCAGGGGAAGTATTGTATTCCAACTAAAAATTTTATCTCGAAATTTTACCGGGTGTATATATATTTTTAGGTCTCCGAAACCATAAAATACCAGTTTTAGAATAAGGTCCGTGTGCCTAGGTCCGTGTGTGTGTCTTTGAACAGCGCAATTAAACAACTAGAAGTCAAAGTTTCATACCTTCCAAAGATGTGACACGAATATTTTCAATAAAATCCCCTTACTCTAAATTACCCTACATGGTACAACTGATTTTATAAAAAATGATTATAACGATGTTGATTGAAATATCATATATTAAAGATATTTACACAACGAATAAAACACATATATTTAATTTTCTGGAATAGCCTGTGCAATCCTTTCATTTGAAAGGAATTTTGTATAATTGCGAAACGTTAAGTAAAAGACGAAAACGTACTACACAAGAATGCGAGCTCTTAAAGCACACAATTTATTTCAAATCGCATTTTTGTGGCTTAAACGATTTCCGAGATATTCGTTAATAACGATTCGAATAGTTCAACACTTCAACGTTTTTTTTAAGTCCTATCGATTAATTATCGTCTGTTTCTAGCCATTGCATGGGAAGAGTAGGGAATTTTATGGTTAGCATATAGCGACCAGTTCCTTAAACCATTTAATTATCGCGTTTTCTTTTAAATCCTAACGAAATGTAATTACTTCTGAAGGTTTTCTTGATTAAAATGAAGTAGACAGAAAAATGAAGTTTCTTAAGAATAATAAACGATAGCGGATAGAGAAAGTCTGTAAATGCAACATATCAATTTTTTGACATGGGACAATTTCTTACGTGATTTTATTTGCAAACCAAAAGCTTTAGTAATCAAAATGAAAGTATACTGTGATGTTTTATTTTAGGTCTCGTATTGAGCATAAGCAATTGAATAGCATATACACCAATACAACGATTTGGAAACAATTCGTTAAGACAAGCTGTAGTATTTCGTGCACTATGGGCTGGACAGCCATCATGTTGGAACCACAGGTTCCTCCTAGCCTGCAAAGGAACGTCTTCTAGCATCTGTGGCAGATGGTCTGTCAGGAGGATGCGATACTTGTGCGAGTTCATTGTTCCTTCTATGAACAAAGGGCCTATGAGCTGATGGTTCACTGTCCCACATCACACGTTTAAACTCCATGGACGCTGACGTTCCACCTGACGAAGCCAACGGAGATTGTCAACAGACCAATAGTGCATGTTTCTGCGGTTTACCTGGCCATGATTAGTAAATGTTGCCTCATCACTAAACAAAATATATGATAATCTGGAGTATCATGTCTTAATGCCCATGTACAAAAGTTAATACGATTCTCAAAATCGTTTTCATGCAGCTCTTGATGGAGAGAGATGTAATAGGGATGGAATCTATGTCGATGGAGAATGCGCAGTACACTCTCCTGACTTATGCTACTTCCACGTGCGATTGTGTGGCAACTAATTTACGGGTCTACTGCAACGGCAGCCAAAACAGTAATTTCTGCCTCTTCTCCAGTCACTTGTTCGTTTCTGTTACGTTTTGTAGGTGTTACAGTACCACTTTCACGTAATTGGTTGAAGAGGTTATAAATAATTGTCGAGATGGTTGACGTCTATTGGGATACGTTTCCGCATACACCGTACAGGAACGAACTGCAATCTTCCTAGAGTCTCCATACACCGTGAGCATTTCAAATTTTTCTGTATTAGTAAACCCCATCATCTACTCACGACTTACTGCTTGAACTGTCACAAACTAACTGACCAGAAAGTTTCAATGCAATCAGTGAACAGAAAACACAATGCAAACAAAAATAACAACATCGTACCTAGCAATTAAGCAGGTTGAATGGGACAAACAGTTGTGAGGGTGGAAACTTTTCAAAATACGTTTTCTCGTAAACCACTTGCACTAGAATCCTGCAACAAAGACCGCTGACATTCAAATTTACTCTACCTTCATGCTCTTGATGTAACTAGGCAATGTTCCATTTAAAAAAAATTGTATTTTTGCTAAAACAATACACCTTCTCGGTATTAGTAATCTATGTTGATAGGCTAAATGTACGAGCCCACGACTACCAATCAATGCTGTGTAAACTGCACATCAATAGCACTTTCCATTTCCGAAATATTTGCGATGCAAGTTTTAGGTGATCCATCCCGTATATTTGACCATGAGAAAAGACTGTTCTTGGTAAAGATGCTCTTGAATTTTCAATATTTATCCATGGACCACAAACTTTGACACATATATATGCAAAATTGGATTGTGGGTTTGCATAAACTGTGTGTAATGCGAAATTGTGTACTTTTTTATCTGTAAAAGATGAAAGTTTGGTTCGGTGGGTTCAGGTACACTCCCCATATTAAATATAAAACAGCTTAAAAATTAAACTAAATGTTGTATTTACGTAACGATGAAATAACAAAATAAAACTTGGTATATCAGTACTCACTTTTTACTCAAAATGGTCATCACTCAGACCTCGTATATCCCTACAAAAGCATGCATGTATATATCCAAGAAGACGACCGACCGAGATTCGGATCTGGGTCCTACAGCAGTCCAACACAGGTATCAATGATCTCGGTGAACCTACTTATATGTCTAGCTTACATTTTGCAAGCGCATTCATCCATATGGAGGACTTGCGGCTGTGTTGTTTGATAGGTTTTATAAATCTATGAGATTCTAGCTATTTTATTTACTTTTAACGGTAGCACTGCGTTAATTCAAGAAGATATCTCATGTGATCTCCAGGCACTACTGACATACTTGGATGCATACCATGATAATAAATGCAAATTATAAGCCGTAATACGTATTGTAACACAGCGGCTCTGACCCAAAGTTATATGGAGGTTAGCACTAGCCAGTAGGAGATAAACAAAGATAAGTCGCGCTCTCGCCAGCCTAAAGCACCAGAAGCGCTAACGGAGGATAACTAGAATCTTCCAGAACGTGTGTCCAGATAATTCTATAATGTTCTGTACAGGATTCCATTGCATATATAAGCGAGCGTTCTCGCGAGAGTCGGTCAATGAGTCAATTGAGTCGGTCAGGGTGTAAGTGAGTTGGTGATAGCGTTTCTGTTGTGACTTCAAGTGCGTTTCTCCGAGCGAGTTGGCAACGTCAGTTGTGACGTGCAGCTAGTGCTACTGCGGAGCGAGAAATTGTAGAAGTTTTGTGTTTGACTCCCGAGCGAATGAACCGTCCGGAATAAGATGCTACGTCACGAAGAAAGTGAAGTGATTGGGAGATTGAACTAGTTCCATTAGTGAAGTTAGAGTGTGAAATAAGTGAGGTCCCAGTGAAAGTTGAACCAGATCAAAACAGCGATAGTGAGAAGTAAGAGAAGTAACAGTTGAAAAACTGGACAAAGTAGGAACATGATCTACAAAATTGAAAATGGATGAGAATACAATCAACCATTAAGAATTAATAAGTGAGAAAATATAACTTGATATACCGTGGTAGTGAACCAGGTCATTCAAGTGACAGACATCAACCTAACTCCTACATTACGAAAGTAGCTTACATGGTGTGTCCTATCATAACACAAATCTTGCGGCGATTAGCCTAATGTCTCCCTGTCCGATATAAGTTTGGAAATTCATTTTAATTACCGTTGATTATCTCATGGGGTCATAAAATATTAAACTGATAAACTTGACACTCACCCTGTGTCCTAAAACTTACAATAAATGCTCTTTTATGGCATTCCGTTATGTGCTGTATTAAAGAACAATAATAAAAGGCGCAGCAGAGCTAAAGAGTTTCAAGTGTGAGAAATACACATTTTTGAAATTCGGTGGTTGTAGAGCCTGAGGTATTCCCCCTGCTTCAGGCATCTCCACAGGCCACATTTCAACAGGACAATGCCCGGCCACATATTGCGAGGAATGTACAAGCCTTCTTCAAAGAGCGACGGGTACCATTGCTTCCCTGGCCTGCGCGTTCGCCTGAAATGTTGCCCATCAAACATGTCTGGGATATGGTTAGGCGGCACCGGTGCGTCACGGTCATCCGGTAACCAGTATCACGGATCTGTGGGCTGGAATACAAACTGCGTGGAGGGAAACCCTCAGAAAGTTATTTAGAACCTTTTTGATCCAATGCCACGGCGCGTGTAGGCCACACCAAATACTGAATATTAGGGCTCAAAGGTCACGTATAGATTAAAAAAGTTTATAATTTGTTACTTGTTATGTACCTAACCTGTGGTATTATATTCATTGAATTCATGCATTTTCTTCTTGGCGTTGCAGTTTTCACAAACGGTATATGTTATAAGTGTATATAGGAGATGAAGCCTAAGTAAAGTAAACGTTTGTCACGAAAAGTAGTTACGGAAGCAAAAATGTCAATTTTCCGTACTAGCAATTTCTCTACCACGTACATAGTACATATAGGAGGTAATGCATTCCACCCAAAAATTTGACACCGAGATTTCACCGGCAATACATGTTCTGAAGTCCCCTCTATATAACAAAATAGAAAAAGGTCTATGTGTGAGTATGTGTAATTACCATAAGTAAAAAACGAAAAGTCGGATAAATACCAAACTTTGTATTTAAGTTCAGTATCTTCCAAAGATGTGACCCGACAATAACTCCACAGCTGTCCTTTATATGGAACACTTTTAGAAATTTTTTATCTTCTAAAAATGGCTTAACGATTTTGATTAAAATACCACATATTAAAGACAATGACAATGAATACACAAAGACATGACAAACAAAATGTATATCTTGAATTTTCTGGGAATACCTGTAAAGTCATCTTCATTCGGAAGGAACTTCGTATAATCTTGTATAACTGGTAAAGTTAAGCGACACATGAAAACGCACTACACAAAAATTGTAAATATCTTTAAAACACACTATTTATTTCCAGTGCTTTTTTGTGGCATGAGCAGTTTCGGAGATATCCGTTATTAATAGTTCGAATTGTTCAATTCATTTAACGTCCTGTCGACATTCAGTTGTTTCTCGCGGTTGCATAGAAGGAGTATCGAAGTTTAAGGCCAGCATATAGTGTCCAGTTCTTAAATATTTGACTATCGCTATTCCCTTTGTATTTTGTAATGAATTGTGTAGTACACCTATTTCTGCATAGGCTTATCTCGATTAAAACGAACTAGATTGAAAAATATGCTTTCATAAGAATAGTTCTTGTATCCAGTAATAAATTATAGAGGAAACAAACATAGTGTGGACCAAAATTGTTTTTTAGTGTTCATTATTAACCTTATCCCATTTTCGAATTACTTTATTGTGGTATTTGTTATTTAAACTGTCGTTGAAATAAAGTGAAATTATTTTGACAGCCAAGAAGCGAGTCCTAGCTGCAGTGATAAGCGTGACCAATGGTAGTAATCAAGTAGATAAAAGTTTTTCAATTTCACTACAGAATTTCCCGAGTAAACTTGTCTCACATAACACCTGCTGCAGTGACTAAAGTTCGTCACGCAACATTTCAATACTGGCGCAGAGGTCATTGAGATTAGCTCAGGGTGAAAGCGTGGAGTAGTTTGGGTTTGTTGAACTCAGTAAGAAGGTCTCGCAGTTCAGAGTTTCAGGAATTATGACGCACTTTTAAGGGGATGTACCACTGAAATTGCTATTTTCTGAACTATCCTTCAAATCTGGCTGAAATTTTAACCACATCCATCTAGTATATATATAAACGTTTTATGAACTTAAACTCAAAATATTCATTAGTTTTCAAGTTATTAATTTTCAAACTATTAAAATTTGGGTATAGGCAAAATGCTCCGCAAGAGGCAGTTTTCAAAATAATTTTTTTTAAAAAATAATGCTGCTTCCATGTCAGGGAACAATTCATTTTTCATATAAGTTTTTTTTTCCATTCTTAGTTTAAGAGAAAAGAAATTGAAGATTTGTAATTGCATTTTTATTCGTTTTCGTACACATTGTAATCTTAAAAAAATAGTAAAGGAATAAGTATTTGTTGCACAGAAAAATATGATAGTTTTATTAATTTGATTTTCAATATGGATGAAAACTGCATCGTGTAGAAAATTTTGAACATGCAGAAATGCTCAAAAAGTGCCTTAAAATGAAGCTATAAAAACATGCACAACCAAGTGCGCAACGGCATTTAAAAAGCCTCTTAACGATCTTGAAATGTCCTGGATTCTAAAACTACAAATACCTAGGTATTTTGGGGAGCATACGTTTTTTGAGATTTTTGGAAGTTTTAGATTAATTTCGGTGGGACATTTCTTTAGAATTATTGAACAATTAACCCCGCATCAACCTTAAATTAAAGGAACGAAAACGAGATGTGTTTATAATGAGAATGGGTACTTATCCTGTCATATGCTCATCCATTGTAATGCAGGGGGAAATGCCCTCTTGTTTTCCAAAATGAAGGCAAAAATTGTGTTTTTGTGATGGGGTGTGTACTTTATTTGTATTTATTTTACATCGCTTTAACTACGTGATCATATCGCAACGCATGTGTTAGGAGATACTTTGTGGATCGGTGTGTGGCGAATAGTTAGCCTTCTAGGTCTCATCCCTGTACCATTCGATCTTGCTTGTTACATGTCCACAGAGGCATGTGTAGAGATGGCATTTGGATGCCGTCCAGTCTACCTGCTTTCATTATCTGTGGATAGATGTCAGAGCATTCGCTATTACCATCTATTGTCCTTTTTACCATTGTTTTAGACTTAAGGTGGAACCTTGGGGCCGTGGTATTAAATATCTAAGACGGTATTTACCTTGGTAACTGCGAAAAACCATGAAAAAAATTGGATGTGTTTAATTCACAGAACATTCTCTACTATCGTTTATTAGTGAGTATGCAAATTATTCTTACCATAGTTTATTTTCCTATCTGTTAATCGAGATAAATCGTCCCGGAAATAGCATTTCGTTATAAATACAAAGGGAACAGCGATAGTCAAATGTTTAAGAACTGGACGCTATACGCTGGCCTTAAAACTCCATGCTCTTTGCATGACAGCGCGAGAAACAGTTGAAAATCGATTGACTTGTGTAGTACGTTTCCGTCTATCGCTTAACGTTCATCAATTATACAAGATTATCCAAAATTCCTACCGAATGAAGAGGACTCCACAGGCTATTCCCAGAAAATCAAGGTATACATTTTATTTGTCATGTAAATACCATGAATATATTATATTTTAATTAAAATTGTTACAGGCAATTTTTTTAAAAAAAAAAAAAAATGTTCCATGTAAAGCGTAATTTGGAATGCGGGTATTTTCTTGAAAATCTTCGTGTCGCATCTTTGGAAAATATTGAACTTGAATAGCAAGTTTGGAGTTTATCCGAATTTTTGTTTTTGTGTTATGCATACACACACAAGGACGTTTTTATAAATATGCCTTTTTGGATTCAGGGATCTTAGAACATGTATTTCCGGTGAACTCTAGGTATCCAATATTTGGGTGGAATGCAATACCTTCTCTACTTACTAGGTACCACCTACTAGGGTACGTGGTAGAGAAAACAAAAGCCCAGTTAGAATGATCGGCCCACGGGATTTCAACCCGGGATCCCCGAATGCGGGCTACAGATTTTACTGCCCGAGCTTGTTGGGTGCGTTTTTCTTATGCAAACAAACGTCGGTAAATTATGGCAGCAAGAATACTAGGTTCAATTGCACCATCCTTAAATAAAGTCATCTTAAATAAGACATTCGCAGAATATGGTTGCCACACTAGGTTTAAGTGTTACTATATTTGAAAAGTGTACTTCGTTTTAGCAAGCTCTAACGCTTAGGCTTTGTGGGAAAGGAGGTGTTGTTTTCGAGTGCTACCCGGAACATTTGTGATTAAAATGATCAGAATACTATTTTTGTTGCAAAGCTTATTAATATCCGAGCGAGATGTTTGAGCGATAAAATTTGAGGTTCGCATTCGAGAGGTCCCGGTTGGATACCCAGTGGGGGGCACTCTGAAATTGTTTTTTACGTGTTTTTTCTTGGTTAATAGGCGAATGCTGGGGTAGATTATATAATGCCACGGATTTTCCTGTTCCCTGGCCTTATTATAAGTACACCGGACCGATTATTTTAGCCCATTCCGGAAGGGAATTGTTCGATTGGGTTGGACTCGGTGGGGAAGTAGTTCCTGATATCCATGGGAGATAGGTACGCCTGGGTAAAGCCGGGGCTGGGTTGTGAGACACCTTAATGTCCTCCGATACCAACCTGGAGAGCTGGTTGACGGTGGTTAGACACTGCCATCCCCAACGACGTTGTTCGGTAGTCTGGCCCTTATGGTTTGACGCGCGTAAGTGGCATACCCATTACCGTTCGTGTGAAAATAGGGAAGCTAGATATAAAATAGGTACAGCCCAATGGAAAAAAAACCCACGAAGAAGAGCCACTCGGTTGGCGGATCCCTGGGCAGAAGAGCTGAGCTGGTTTACCGGATTATACTTGATATTTATGTTCCTATTTCCTATATGTTATTCCCTTATCGTTTCAAAGTTGAAGGATCAACAAGTGGGTAGAGAGCGAGGAGTTTGCTTTGTGAAACTGTCTGCCCTGGCGTTCGGTGTGCGACGGATCCCCACATGGACCTCTCCCTGAAGCCTGTCTCCCCGGATCTACTGACCTCTGTGTCCTTCGCTTCATCATTCTCTCCTTGAGATTTCCGGATAGAGAATAGGTGACTCTGCACTTAATTGCCGAAATCCTTCCCCTCTTGATGATAACCATAATCAGTTTATTATTAATGTATAAAATTTGGGATTAATACATTTTTTCAAAATATTGTCAATAAGACGTTAAATTATGAATATACTGTCCTATTTTACTAATATCTGGTTAATAAGATGTAAGGGTACGGACGAAAAGAGGAGCCCTGCAACCGAGGTAGAGCATCGCAAGTAGGACGCAACGGCCCTTATGGCTTCCATTGTGAACCTTGAAATGGAGGGATGAGGGGAAGGATCCGAAAGGCAACCAGATTGGAATGACGACGGGTGCAATTTTGAACGGGGTTACCAACATTTCCAGATCGAACGCACCCGACGCTGCCTGGCCGGCCTATAAGCCACTGAACCCCAGGAGGTTCCCCGGGACGGGGCTCACTCGGAGGTAAGATTTATCTGAGCAGTCCCACGACGCCAAGGAAGAAACAACTACACAGCACACAGCCACCGCCCAGACGCAACCTGCCGAACACCGTCGGCTGGTCCTACAAACAATGGCAAGAAAAATGAGTATACGAACTGATGGGCAGGAGAGTCGTGGTAGAAGATGAACCATCCCAGCATTAGCCTGCCGACCCGAAGAAACCACGAAAAACCCATGGGTTAGTGTTAGG
This sequence comes from Deroplatys truncata, assembly GCA_030765065.1. Taxonomy (NCBI): domain Eukaryota; kingdom Metazoa; phylum Arthropoda; class Insecta; order Mantodea; family Mantidae; genus Deroplatys; species Deroplatys truncata. The sequence goes on from CM060979.1 coordinate 158,047,657, forward strand.
TTCGTCGGGGATTGGACCGAAGACCTCCCGAATGCGAATCGCACACGTTACCGCGCCACCTCACTCGGTATATCTGGCTAGTAGATAGCATTCTAGTATGCTTAAATTCGAGAAAAGATTTCACAGAGATGGATGTCTTTTTTTCTGCAAGCTTTTTGCTCACCATCTACATTAAAAATACTGTAATATTTATATTTTATAATATAGTTCTGTTAAATCAATTTTGGTCTATTTTTCTTCTTAGCTTATCTCATTCTAAGATAAAGCTAATGCTTTAAATGTGATTTCTCGGGTAATTTCTCTATTGCTCCCTAATATACGAGGGTAGTCCCAGAAGTATCCGACCTGACGTATATATAGCGGTTGTGTTGTTGTTTCAAACAAATGACTATGGTAGAAAGTATCACACTTATACAGCTTAAGTTTGAAGTTTGACGATGCTACCTTATCTAGTAATTGTTTGGAAGCCATCAATAGTGAACACTCTCACCAAATTTGTAATCATGGGTGAAACTGGTGATCGTTATGTGATACAATACTTTCATTTCAAAGGTCTTAGTCCAACTAATATTAAAGCTGAGCTAGATTCTACTCTGGAGGAGTCTGCTCCTTCGTTTACAACAGTAAAATATTGGGTGGCAAAGTTTAAGCAAGGCCGTACGAGCTGCCAAGACAAACATCGCAGTCCACGCCAGAAACTGTGAAGAAAATCCATAAAATGGTAGTGGATGACTGCCGACTGAAAGTGCACGAGCTAGTAGACATTGTAGGCATTTAAAATAGTGCTGCACACCGCATACTAATTATAATTTAGACATGAGAAAGCTGTGCGCAATATGGGTGCGGCGTTTATTCAAAATGGAACAAAAGCAGCGTCGTGAGGATGTTTCAGTCGAGTGTTTGGCGATGTTTCGCTGCAATAAAGCTACATTTTTGCGTCGATTCACAACTTCACACCTGAGACGAAGGAACAACCAAAACAGTGGATTAAAAGGGGAGAATCGGCTCCAAAGAAGGCCAAGAAAGTTCCATCTGCAGGCAAGGTCATGATGTCAGTTTTTGGGATGCTCCTGGGATAATTTTCATTTATCTTCAAAAAGGAAAAGCAATAAATGGTGAGTATTATAAACCTTATTGCAACGTTTGAATGATGAAATCAATCAAAAACGGCCGCATTTAGCGAAAAAGAAAGTTCTTTTTCATCAAGACAATGCACCAGTTCACACATTCATTATCGCCAGGGCCAAAATCAATGAGTTAAAGTTCATATTGCTTCTTCATGCACCCTATTCGCCAGACTTAGCCCCCTCTGTTTATTTTCTGTTTCCAAAGTTAAGAAATTGCTTGGTGGTAAAAGATTTTCCAACTATGAAGAGGTGGAGTTTGCAGTTGATGGCTCGACGGTTCTCACTATAAACAGGGTATCGAAGCTATTGTATATCGAGCTGAAAGGAGACTGTGTAGAGAATTAAGATGTTATTTCTCATAATTTTTGTGTTTTCTTTGTTAGGACGGGTACTTCTGGGACAGCCCTCGTATCACTGTTCCCAAATAATTCATAGTGAAACTTAGAAGTGTTAATTAATGATTTAATTTACCGTTTGACAATTGGCCCTAACAATTTCTGATCCTCTGTTTTTCCATTTCAATGTGGTTAAGTTTTAAAGTTTTATTTGTTTGCCAAGCAGCTATAATTATGATTCTGAAAGAAGGATGAAAACCAACTACTGTTTTAAATGAACCAAGTATAAAAATTGTGACAATCAATGCCCACTTTCCTTATCTCGTGTATGGTATCCCTTCATTTTCAAGTCTTTCAAGAAGTGAATGAAGTCATAGAAGTCGGAGCCGGGTATGCGACAGAAGGTTGTTCTCCATGAAGTTCGTAGTTGTAATGCATGCAGAAGAGAGAAACACGAACGTGATTTTCTTGCCCAGCTGCCATATTTTTTACTTAGACGCCATATATTCATCTTCCAATCCTTTCCGGTAAAATAGATGTTTTTAGTATTTTTTTTATATTCCTCCGATTCCGGGAGGAATACTTATTCTTTTTTCGCAATAAACTTGTAGTTTCTTTGTAATTTTTATGGAGAAATATAGAAGCATTGTATGAAACCAAAATAATTTATTTTTAACATTTTTATTTGATAGATTATACGTTTAAGAACATGTTTCCACAGTATTTTGTTTGCATTCCACTTCCCAATGTCAGTTCATTTAAAAATGTAAATACCTTGGTAGTGCAAATGTACCATGCCCCTTTTCCAAATCAAACACCAGCTGGTGGTTTGCTTGTAGATATGTGTTTTATATAGTTATTCATTGTACTAAAATTGTAATTTTCTTTAGTATTACATGTGAACCCCAAAAAATCACTGTTTAGAGAAACATGAATATAGTAATGCGTTTCAAGCATTTAGAAAAATGATCCAACACCTGGTGGTTCTACCTGCCCCATCATCATCCAGGCATGTCACAGATTATTTAACCTGGGTGCACCCCATCCTTATTTACATGCAAGAGAGAGCACGTGTCTAGCCACACTCCACTAAACACATTTTTTTTCGGCCGTGAAATAGTGGCTGTCCTGCAGACAGCGATTCGATTGTAGCAAATAACTTGCAGTTTACCGCAACTATACGGGATGTTCATTTAAAATTCTGCCATGACATGCCGTATAATGCTACTTGCAGTTGAGCGTAGGATTCAATCTTCCTACCACTTCCGCAGAGGCGCATGAGTCGTGTGTCGAAGAAGTAATTCTAGGAAACACGGCATTAGGACTGGAGTGACAACATCCACGTCGTTGCAATAGTTGGCGGTCTGTACCCTGTGTGTCCTACCAAAACTTATTTTGTTCTGGTTCTGTTTGATCGATATCGAAGGTCCGTGATAGCTGTAAGCGTTAATATCGCTAGCGTAAAACAAAACGAATTTATGAACAGAGCTGTGGCGATTCCCTTCTGTCAATGTAAAATGAGCATTATCTGTGTGGAATGAATGGGTATTGGTGGGTATATCACTCACTCCACAGTTTCACCTACATCCCGCTTAAAAAAGAAATAGTGTGCTGTTATTTGAACCAGGTGTCTTCAGAGCACAGATCCAGAACTACCGCCGTTACATAACAAGACAAGTCCTCAAGGAAACACGCCTGTGTACTACGTCACAACAAGTATGAAGCAGGAGTTACGAAACTGGCTGTAGAGAATTCATACGGAACCTCTGAATGCACAAGAGATATATAGACTGGTATACATCTCCCGTTATTTACCAGGCGACTCCTTGAACTCTGTGTTTATCGTGACTTTATTGTACAACTGCCACATCCCTAAGATCTCAATGCCGTTCACTATTTTTGTCTAGTTCAACTTCACTGGGAATTCACTGTCACTTTAATAATGCGAACCACTTCAATGTCCCCTTCACTTCACTTTCCTTCTTGAAGTAGCGCACCATGCAGCCAATTCTTCCGCATGGCTCATTCTCTGCCGAGTCGAATACAAATCTTCAACCTCTCCTGCACAGCACTCACTGCACGTCACAAACTCCCTTGTAGAACCGCACTTGATGCCGCACTAGAACGGCAGTCGCTGATTTGCTCGCTAACTGGCTGCTCTCGCGAGAACGCTCGCTTATATATTCAGTGGAATCTTCCACAGAAAACTATCTCGACACACGTAGAGGAGGAGGTGGGAAACTTCCAACAAATACTGGTTATCTGCAATAGAGCTGTTGGGAGCGCCACTTATCTTTGTTTATCTCCGTCTGCACGGCACCGAGCTCCAGATAAGCTTGAGGCATAGATGCTGCGTCACACCATGCACTATACAAACTGCAGATAGTCTCAATTGAAATCATTGCCCCTTTTGTCAAAAACAAAAATAAGAAAAGAAAAGGAGATAGTAAGAACCATCTGCAGTTAAAGCTTCATGTTAATATTTCTCCTTCCATTGCCAACTGATGCAAAGAATCTGCAGAAAGCTTAAAAGGGTTCATTGATCTGAAAGCAATCTGATACAGAAAGGTTTCACGAGTTATACAAGGTTATACAGAAGTCCTTACGAATGATGAGGATTGTGAAGTGGAGGGGATTTGACACCGATCCAGTGAATGCGGATATTATACCGAAGCCTCATGAGGGAGCGCTTCCGGGAGGGAGAGATGAGATGAGATGAAGGAACACACCGGGCGGCCGGAACCAGGGAGTGACGGCACCGTAATGACAGGATTCCTTCAGTTTCCTAATATAGACGACCCGGCAATTGCAGAGGCAGGGCCCAACGCCGCTCCCAAGGAGCCGCTCTTATACCCTCAGCAACCAGCTGACGATCGAGGGACGGAGAAAGTGCACAGAGAGCGTCCATTTTCACTACCACGCTGCACCGAAACACCAACGCCGACACTTTCAATCCTGAAATATACCAAACGGAGTAAGGATAAATGAAATGATTAATGGAACGAACTGGAGGGACAAACATTTTGGGGACGAAAGAAACCACACCACCATTCGTCTGATGAACTGTGAAAACCCCCCATAAAGCCATCGGTCAGAGTGCGTCGCTTGAAATCGAACCCGGGACCTCCTGGGCCATAAACGTTACCGCCTGAGCCATCCCGATCGGTGAGTGAAGAGGGCTTCACAGACTATTCCCAGAAAAATCAGGGTATAAATTTTATTTGTAATGTAAATAACTGTAACGCACGATTTTTATCTAAACCGTTAGTGTCTCATTTTTTGAGAATTCAGAAACATGTTCCACGTAAAGGGTGGTTTTATGTGAGGGTATCTTCTTGAAAATATTCCTGTTTCATCTTTGGAAGATACTGAACTTGGTATTTAAGTTTGCTGTGTATTACCTCACTCACACACACACACACACACACACACACACAGACACACACACCCACACACACACACACACACACACACACAGGCGGACTCTTTTCTAAAAATAATTTTTATAGATTTAGGTGGCCTCAAAACGTTTCATACCTTTTCTATCTACTAGGTATGTGTAGAGAAAGTAAAAGATTTGATAAGCTAAATTCACATAACCTTCTCTACCCTCTATCACTTATTAGTAGTATACAAATTACGAAAGCTTATTTTCCCATCTATTTCATTTTAAACGAGAGACCTTTACAGAAATACATTACACATTTCGTCATAGATACAAAGGGAATAGCGATAGTCAAATTTTTAAGAACTGGACGGAATATGCTGGGTTTTGAAATTCCATATTCTTGCCATGAATCGCTGAAAATCGACAGGATTTTAAAGAATGACAAAGTATTCAACAAATTTAACCATTGACAACGGATATCTTGTGTTTTTTTAAAGACATCTACGCTGTTTGTGTAGTACATAGTCTATTCTTTAACATTTACCAGTTATACAACATTATAAAAATTCCTTCCGAATGAAGAGGACTCCACAGGCTGTTCCGAGAAAACTCAATATATAAATTTCAGTTATAATGTAAATTTCTTTAATATATGACGTTATAATCAAAATCGTTATACGCATTTTTAGAAAACAATTTTTTTTTTAAAATGTTCCATGTAAGGGGTAGTTTAGGGTAGGGGGATTCAGTTTAAAATACACGTGTCGCATTTTTGAAAGATATCGAACCTAAACACCAAGCTTGGTAGTTATACGACTTTTTATTTTTGAGTTACGCTGTTTCCAATACACGGACCGTTTTCTAAAAATTCATTTTTATCCAAGGGACCTCTAAAAATGCATTTCTGGTGAAATATCGATATCTATTTTTTTAGTAGATTGTAATACCTTCTCTACCTACTACGTACTTAGTAGAGAAAGTAAAAGCAATTCAGTTTAAGTGGGCATTGTTTAAAAGGGGTGAATTGACCGCAACGGCGCTTACAGTGTTAATAAACTGGGCTTGAAAGCGAATTTAGAGCTTTACTATAACATTTTAAAGGTTCCTCTTCTTCCTGCCTTATTAGGCCTAGTGACCTGTTACAGTCTATTCTATCACTTCATCGTACGGCCCAGAATCTTCTTCTTGTGATCGGCAATTCAATACTTGCCGAGGAATTTTTGTTGCAGGCATCCTGAGTACACGGTAATTGTGAATTATTTCTACAGAGAGAGCCAAAAAGCTACGAACTAGCTGTGCGGTGTTTTTCCTGTCCGCGTCCTCGGCGCTCGTTGCCGTCTGCCGCTATCATAGAAAGGCGCGGATGAAACCATACAACATTTTTAAAACTACTTTTAAAGGCTTTACTTACTAACTTTATGAAAGGAGATGCTGAAACTGGCCACCGTCGTTGACCATATATTTTTGGCACCTCTTTAGGAAACTATCCATCACTCGCTGTAGTTCACATTGACAAATGCTGGCAATTTTCTGACGGACATTTTGTTTTAATTCTTCCAGGGTGTGGGTTTGTCTTGTACTTTGTTTTAAGTTACCCCAGAGATACAAACGGTAGAGGGTTAAGTCGGGGGACTAAGGGGGCCACAAATCTTACTAATAATTCTGTTCTCAAACGCACTTTTGATTATTTTTATCGAAATTTTGGCCGTATAAGCTGTTGCAGAATCTTGTTGAAAAAAGGCAAAATCACTCTCCCTGGCTGTTTATTCTCTAAAAAATGGGGGCAAAATTGTATTCACATATTACGGGCTTCAACTGTTTCAGCATATCCTTTCATAAAGTTGGTAAGTAAAGCTTTAAAACTAGTTTTAAAAATGTTGTATGGTTTCATCCGCACCTTTCTGTGATAGCGGCAGACGGCAGCGAGCGCCAAGGATGCGGACAGGAAAAGCACCGCGCAGCCGGTTCGAAGTTTTTTGACTCTCCCTGTATGAGAGAGTCAAATTTTAGTTCTTTCATAATGTCTAAGTTGTTTTTCTTATCTGATTTAGCGTATTCTTCAGTTCTTCTCTTCGCTGTGATGCGATGTTCATCACTTTGTCGTATAGTTCAGGCTTCACTACTTTAAAGGTTGCATAAGTTAATACAAAATACTAAGAAGCACGTGGTTCACTTGGTAAGATAATGTGTACGTAAATCGAACATTACCAAATCATAGTTGCAGAAGATGGACAGTTTTTTCCTACTTTATTTAGTGTTTCTGTAGTCAGTGGAAGGCAAGCCGGAATAGTTACCAATAGAGCAATATTGTGATCACCGAGAGGCATCAAAAACAGGCTGTCAGAGTGAAGGAATGTAATACAAAGCGCTTTGCTTCGTCGCCATTATAATCAAAACATGGTGCGGGATCTAAGCCTTTTGTGTTCAGAACGTTATCCGGTCGTCATTACCAGTTGAAACAATAGATCGTCTGTCGTGGGTATAGTACCGCCAAGCATGCACTAATGGTCTCTTCAAGTTTACAAGGTACAAAGCCTTCAGCATAACACACAAGTACTTAAGCCACAACCTCTGATACTTTTTTCTACCTGACATTATCCTACATGTAATTCCTGTTTTAAGTAAGTGCAAAGCCTTCCTATTTACGACCCGTGTTTTTAAATTAAGCACCGATAACTTTTTAAAAAGTATCAGAACATTATTTTACAAATAGTTTATTATGATTCACTACCTTACACCTTACACTACTTCTCCACATAGTCACCGCTATATTCAAGCATTTGTCGTAACGGAAAACTACCTTCTGTATGTCTTCGTCAAAGAAAGCCAGGTCTGTAATTCTTGTTTCACCAAAATGCTTTCCACCAAGGAATTTCTTCAGATGAAGAAGCAGATGACAATTGCTTGGTGCCAAATCCGGACTGCAGGGAGGGTGGTCGAACGCTCCTAACCAAATGATACGATGAATGCTTGCTAGCGTAACATTTCTCCCATTCAAAGCGAGTCACTGATCTGACTTCACAGTCAGTGGGTCGTTTTATTGTTTTGAACACTTCTAAATGCTCTAACAACAGCAAAACACAAAGTGACGATCACTCACAGCTACGTTTGGCTTCCTAATGAATGGAGGAACTGATCGCGCATGCTCAAAATCGTGACTGTAGCGCTGCAACGGCAAAATGTTAAAACGATACTTACTTTAAAAACATGCCTCGTATATAAGTTCCTATTGAACCGAGCGAGATGGCTCAGGTAGAAGCATCTGTGGCAGGTATTTCTGAGGTTCCAAGTACCTGTGACCTCTTTAATCTGGACATGGATTATTCTTCCCGTGATATTACAGGAATACGTATGTAACAGAGTATATCTGTTCGGCATCATACAAACCAGGAATTCACTACAAATTTCTGCAATTCTACAAGTCCAAAAGTCCAGGGTTCGATTAAATATAAAAATTGGTGGAACGACACTGAAGAGCATTCAAGGCTCAGTAAAACAAATAAATACAGACTATCTGGCTTATCTGCTATAGGTCTCCATATTGAGCTACTTAGGCTGATTTGATTAAGCAAGACTGTACTACTAGGGTTGGAACTTAAATAGTGGCAACATTGCTGTAGAGAGGCTATGTAATGGAATTTAATATTGTCGCTGATAGCACAGGTTAGTTACATACCTACCTTACCTCAGAGCAAATTGATTCTCCCTTCCCTCTTGACCTGCGTGCGCACAGTCGAGAGAAGCAGTCACTTGTGAGGTAGCGGTCTAACGTAGTGTTGTCACGATGTTTTCGAAACAGGAACAACGGAGGTGGATCAAGATTGAATTTACAGAGGTCGTACAGCACGAAAGTGTCATCAAGGTTTTCAAGAGGCTTCTGGGGAATCTGCATTGCTTACAGAACAGTGGACGTTGGGTAAAAGCCTTCAACGATGGTCGGCAAACTGTGGCAGACATGCATCGGGCAGGTCGTCCTAGCATCAGTAAAGAAGTGCATGCTCTTGCCGCGTTGCTGGACAGTGATCGACACCAGACGATTCGTGAGCTCACCCAAGAAATCGGATTAGCTTATACGGCTGTGCTTCACATCCTGAAGAAACGCTTGGGCAAGCGAAAAATTGCATCAGGATGGGTTCCGCATGATTTGACGGAAATGCAGAAATGGTTGAGTTACGACGCTGCTAGGACACACTTGGAGCGCGAAGGAGAGACTTTCTTATGCCATATTATAATTCTGGATGAGACATAGGCCAAATCGTATGAGCCAAAACTGAAACGCATTCGAACGAATGGCGTCATTATGGGTCGCCACGAGAATCGAAAGTTCCTCAGAGCCCCAGCAATGTGAAAGCTATGGTGATTCTCGTGTATCACTGTGATGGTGTTACCCTAACGCATTACATTCCCCCAACTCAGACCGTCAATGCACAGTATTACCGTTCGTTTTTGGAGCACCTCCTGCTACGAGCTGTGACAAAGAAGCGGCAACACTTTCTGCAGTATCCACCCATCATTTTGCAAGACAATGCTCAGGCGCATATAGCGCAAGCTGTGCTTATTTGTTCGGTCGATGGGACTGCGAAGTGATGTACCATACACCATATTCCCCGGATTTAAGTCCTTGTGACTTTGATTTGAGTCCAAAGCTGAAGGAACCACTTCGTGGCATTTGCTTCAAAACTGTTCCAGAGATTCGTCAGGCAGTAGACTTCTCCACTCGCACTATCAACAGAACAGGCTCTGCTAAAGGTATACTACGACTTCCATATCGCTGGCAACGGGTTATACACAACATTGGTGACTACATTGAAGGGCAGTTAAGTTGCTAACGTGTAACTCTTTTGTATCGGCTGTAAATAAATAGTTGCCACTATTCAAGTTCCAACCCTCGTATGATATAAAAGAATGCATTTCAACACATTTGTGGAAGAATTAGCCGCACATTAAACAACATATATTTGAGCCTATTATATATCAACAAATCTTGAATCCTTCTTTATACAAGACCACAGGCGGAGGCACTGGTGATACGTGAAATGAAATGATAATTGGAAAAGAGGATCTGGGAATTGGCATTTACTAGTTATGAGGAAAGAGGAAAATCTGGAAAAAACCGGTCAAGGAGGGCGGTCTTGGTGCGAGTTGAACCGATCTTCCCGTTTACGATTCCGTGCCTAACGATCTTGGCTACACGTGTAGGTGTAACGAAACTGGGGTATTAAAGCATAAATATACAAGTTAGCAACCTCTGAAATGCGCTTTTTAACAAGAGTCAAAAGCCGCACACTGTCATGCATAAAAAGCGGCCCATTTCCCTAGATCGCCATAGTGTTCCTCTTCCCATAAGGTTTCCACATACAGGTAACGAAGTTTTGATTCCACACAGCCGGTATCAGTTCTCTGTGTGAAAAAACAATACAGGGACATACAAACTAGCCAATGAAGGATGCTTATAATCTATTTGGAATGAAGGGGTGGCTTGGACACCATCTCTGTTAAAAAGTTTCGCTACGATTAATACATAAGGAAAGGCGACATTTACATATATGAGAGCTTTCATGAATGACAAGGAGACGAAGGTTAAACTTGTTGCTGCTAGCACACGGCAATAATAAAACCAGGATCAAGAAAACGGCAGTGTAGCATGGACATATAACGTTTAAGTTGTAGTGTTACATTTCGGCAGTTCGGTCATACCTACTTGTGAGCAGGTAAAGTACCTTGCCAATCAGTGGCTAGAATTATCCTCGAAAAACAAAGGTGGTCATGCTGGTGCGGGGGTGTGGCTAGATTTTCTCTGTACCAACACGAACAGATCCGTTCCATTATGGGCCACATTTTATGTACGGGAGTATACGTGAGGAGTTAAAACATATTTGGAGCCAATATAAAAATTACAGAAAAATTAAGAGGACTCGAAATGAATATGTAAAATGAATGTGTAATGTGAATATCCTGACTATAAACGTAAAGAAAGGATTGTCCTGCATCTAGGTATAGCATGTAGGTTGGAGTAGACATTCCAGGTTTCAGCCACGGAATGCGCCTGAGTTCGAGCGCACCCGTTGAGAATGTTTTCGGCCCATTCATATGACCGGTGCCCACAGAGCACCGTGTAGCATTTGAAGAGTTACCGATATGTAGCGGTCTGTAGGTGACAAAAATCAGCATTGCGCAGGGAAAGATGTGGTGCAAATAACACCATCTCCTGTATGTGCTGCATCTCTGCCATGCACATGTGGGCGTGAGTTGGTAAGTCTACAGGTGTATCTTTATTGGTGTCATATATTTGGAGGACGTGTTCCTGACATCAAAACAGTAAAAAAAAGTTCATATGGACATGGGTCTGAAAATCAACCGTTTCCTTGTTATAGGTCAAAGGTTAGTGAACAGACGGATATGCACTACACTTATGGCCGTGCAGAGGGCAAAGCAGAACGAGCACGTAAACTTTATGCAGAAAGGTACCCTGACAGGCCGTTACCGTGTGCAAGAACATTTGCACGAATTCACCAACGCTAGAGAGAGAATAACGCATTTGAGAGGAGTACTAGGGATGTTGGGAGACCAGGAGCGGTACGAGGCATTGAGCTTGAAGAACGAGTTCTTCGTGCTGTGGTTGCAGACCCATCACAAAACACAGGACGTATGGCTGTAAGGGAAAGAGTTAGCCATACGACTATCAGGAGAATTCTGCATGAAAATCTTCTGTACCCGTATCACCTTCAACGTGTGCAAGGATTAAATGAGGCGGACTTTGAGCCAAGAAGACGTTTCTGTCAACGCACGTTACAGCAGTGCCTGTTCATCAATTTCCTAGGCTGTATCTTATTCACGGATGAGGCTGGTTTTACTCGCGACGGCATCTTCAATTTTCATAACACCTAATGAAGTACGACAAGACAACCATCAACAGAGGCTCTCTCTCAATGTTTGCAGTGGAATCATTTATGGTCACCTTATTGGTTCCTACTTCTTCCTTCCGCGTCTGAATGGACAAACCTATTTCCAATTTCTCAGAAATGAGTTGCAGCACTTAATTGATAATGTGCCACCGGACATCATCCAAGAATGTGGTTTTTACACGATGGTGCTCCAGCTCATTTCAGTATGACAGTTCGTAAGTTTTTGAATGATTGATTTCCGCAAATATGGATTGGTCAAGGGGGACCCATTGTGTGGCCTGCTCGATCGCCTGATTAGAATCCAATGGATTTCTCCTTCTGGGAATATTTGAAGTCCTTGGTTTATGCGACTCCTGCACCTGATGTGGACATTTTGAGAGGACGTATCCAAACTGGATTTGACCAAACAGGAAAAACGCCCGGAGTATGCCAGAGCATGGAAAGCAGGTTTACTGCATGCATCGAAGCAAGAGGAAGCTACATTGAGCAATTTTTGCAACTTTCGATTTTGTTGTAACTCTGAAATAAATTATTTTCAGACCCATGGACATATGAACATTTTTTTACTGTTTTGATGTCAGGAACACATCCCCCAAATATATGACACCAATAAAGATACACCCTTAGATCTCTGTAGGCCGCGTTGCCGAGGTTGAACTACCTACACCTGTACCTAGAGATGGCGAATTTTTGCAAATGCGATATAGCCCGAAATGCTCATAAAGGTTTTTAATCTTTGCTTTTTAAATGTTCACAACATTTAATACATTTTAATGTGTTTAAAATGCATAAATTTATTCACAGTGCGAAAATTATGCTATAATGCGACTTAAATGCGAAAATGATAACACACTCAAATGAAAATTTTAAAATGAACAGCAAGAACAATGTTATGGATTGTATACTTAAGGAAACACAAAGTTGAACATGGAAGAAATTGTGACTAATGTATGTTTTTTTTTATTCTGGAGGTTGATAAGCTTTATAATCCTGCCACTAATGGCTAAGTATGGTCAATACATTTGCGATATTTAAGTTAAAGTAATTGTCAGCTTCGCGTTGTAAAACTTGATAGATTTATTGAGGAATATATATATTTTTATTCCCAATTGGTACATATTATACAGAAAAATTTACCCAAGCAGTTCTGCGATGTATATTGTGGTTCAACCAACGGCATAGATGCTGAAAGATATTTCAGTAAACATATGAACTTGCACAACTTAAGTTAATGTTATTTTTATTATTATTATTCTGGTTTTGCATCACACAAATTTCTCTATTTCTGTGTTAGGCTTTAGGCTATATCACTTTGTTCTATTTTTGTCTGTTTTGCTTTAATTTGTATTAATTAAAAATAAATGCAGAACTGGTTTATGCTTTTTTATCTTTTTTACAAAACACATTACTTGATTATCAGAGGCAACAGAAATTATATTAGCTTTTCAAAGCACTACAACATACTAGTTGCAGATCTATAAACGTTATAAAGTGATAAATGTACATTAAAAATACTGAAAATCACCAACCCTAATGATTACAGTATTTATGCATTTAAGGTACTGCATTTTAAAGCAGTTAGCGAGTTAGAAGTAAAATGGTTTTAAGTACTCACATACTATAGTTACTTTTGAGAAAATTTAGCTAAGATTTTAAGCTTTTCTAAATTACATGAAACTTTATCTCTAAGTTTAATACAAAAGTCAGACAAAAAAACGACTAAATTACGTAATAGAAGAATGTATTATTTACTCTAAGCCAGAAATTTAAGAAGTAATTGATACCATAAAACCATAAAATCTGCTTCTACATATTCAGCAAATTTATGATGTGAAAAGTTGAATAAGACGAAATATTCAATACGACGGCCGGAATTTGAACCACGGATCCTGGCACTCCATGCCGGCTACCATGGTGAGATTCCCATACGTGGATTAAAATCTCTCATCTAATTTAAGTATTCTAGTAAACATTTTAGGTGAGCTCTAACACTGGAGATATCATACCCCAAGGCGATTTATAATGTTGCAAGTGCTCTACACTACGGGTTTTATACTAAGCTGCTTTAGGATTAATTTGTGTTTTGATAGTCGTTTTCCCACTTAGTTGTGTGTGAGCACTAAGTTGGATATTTGAATGATACTTTAAGAACATAATCCCAGGGCCGGGGCTAGAACCATGGATCTTCGGCTATAAATAAAGTCCAGAAATGTGAGCACTTGTACAATTGAAAGTCGTGTTTTAGGTGTGGTATTTCTGATATTAGAGAGCTCCTAGAAGGTTTAGACGAGTGCTTAAATTTTATGAGAGAACAAAATTTCTTGCATGATAGGATTCATCTTGTATAACAAAACGAGGGTTACCTCGCTCTATATCAAATAGTCATGTTACTTTTCTAGACTGTAGTGAAATGCTTGAGGAATTACTGCAAGTATATAAAAGTGAACAAACTTGAGATTTCTGCTTAGTAGTCACAAATAGTTCTGAGTGCGGTATAGCGTGTGCCCATTATCTTAACTACCATTATTATTCAAAATTCAATTGCCTTATTTTACGTCATTTATCTAACCAAGAAGGTTTTAATTGCTGACAATTAAAACGAAAAGATCTGAGATCTTAATTGGCTGTAATAACCTAAATTTAAACTATAAAGCAAAATATGTACATTCTAATATAATAAATAATAGCTTCACTCTTTAAAGAACAGCAATTTAAGTCATTATTCCTGTTAAACGTTTTCCATTACGCTCAAGCAGATGAATCAGCCTGTGAAGGCGTTTTTGTCCATACACCTGTAGATTATGGGCTAATGTAATAACACTGCCCATTTAGCCAAAATGTGCTTGATTCTCCAGCAAACCCTCGGTAATAGCAATCCATATTTTCCTGTACCAACAGTAAAAAAATCCAATGTTGCACAAATGCAAAATCATATGAAATCCTAAAAATAATAGTTTGCGGTAGATCTTAAGGTAGGACAATACACAAATGTTTTCTCGTAGGGTCTTCCTTATGGTGCATATAATAGCGGCCTAAAAGTGAATGGGATTCTGATATCATGACATAGCTACCGCTGAGTAATGTATTTATTTTATTCAGTTTTAGTCCTGTGTGATGTGAACCGAAATGATATTACAACTAATAATTATATTATAGTAATAATAATGGTGTATTTGTTGCTATAAAATCATTGTTGTTTATTTAATGCTTCTTCTTACTCGGCTGTAACACACATTCATTTATATTTTCCGACCGGCTTTAAAAATCCTTGCTGTTATAATCTATACTTTTAAGATTCATACATTGCAATTTTACGCGAAAATATCAAATCTTAACTCAAAGTAGCAGATAAGAAACCTTAACTTGCCACGAAAGCTTCGAACTAGTGACATCACATTGTGCTGTCATATTATAACACTACTGATGACTACAATTCTGTGATGACGCCTCCCTCGACATGCACTACCTTTGGAGCAGTGCGTGTTTTCAGCGCCAATCGCATATGTTAGGTTTGGGAGAGAGAAGGAAAGATGCTCTTGGCATCTACTTACTCCAGAGTAAAGAAGACAAGGCATTCAGCACTTAGTGAGCGACCCAAACAGAGAAGTGGTTGATTTTCGCGCCGTTAATTTTAATGCTACCGGCAAAGAAGTGAAAAGATTGACTACAGGAAACCGGACAGTCACAACGCATCTACTTTGAAACCTGAAGATCGGGGCAAATTGTATTTAGATTTAGCGAACGCTGATCACCCCAAAATCTTCCTGGTGAGTTATATCCTTTTAACACTGTGGTTAACATTTATTGCACGTTTTAACGTTATTAATTAAATTGTACAAGATATTTTGCTGGCATATAATAAATAGATATCTGCCGTAGTTCTCGATAGAAAATAAATATGGATTTATTCACCATTTACGTGATAAGGTCATAAAAATCCAAGTTTGGATATATGCATACCACTAGTTGGTGATATTCTATAACTTTTATGGTATCTTTAGTTTCTATTTTCTCGGTTATGTACTTACGCAGAGGAAATTGAGTTCTACCCAAAAGTCTCGATGTGGAGATTTCACTGGAAATAAGGCAATACATATTTTGAAGCTAGCTAGACTTTCCCAAAAATTTTAGAAACGATCCTTGTTTGTGTCTGTTTATGAACAGTATAACTCTACAACGAAAAGCAACCTTGAATGCAAAACATAAATAAGAAGTTTAGTATCTTCCAAAGACGTGAAGCAAAGATTTCTATGAAAATCTCAACCCTTAAGTAGCCTTTAGATGGAACACTTTTCAATATTATTTTATTTTTTCAAAAATGACTAACGAGTTTAATAAAATACTATATATTTAAGATGCTTAAATGGTTAATTAAAATTATATATTGACTTTTCTGGAAATAACATATTAAGTCTCTTCACTCTAAATGAAATCTGTATATACCTACAGGGTGCAAGGAAACATTACATCCTTCTTATATGTACTACATAGAGGCATTACAAACAAAAAGGTATAATATCGTTTTGTTCTGGATCAGCTGCTTTCGAAAAAAATAGTTGTTTTTCCAATTAGATGGTTTATTTCACAACAATGTATAAGGTAATAGTGTGTTACTTGTAAGATGAGTTGATTTCTGATTCTGTTTCTGATTTCGATATATTTGCGTTAGGAACTATGTTACATCATACAGGGTTCAAATAATTAATCATTCTCCGAACACCGTTTTGTATACGTAATGTGGTTGGAGACATAGGCAACGTTGCTAGGTGAAGGTAGGTCAGTGTGAGAACCGACATCCAGTCATAAACAATACAGCAAACTGGGAGGTGGGGTGACTAGCGGTTTTGTTTTCCATACAAACCTTAATCCAAACAAACACGACAAAAGTGTGGTGTAATGTTTTGGGGAAATTCAAGTACAACTTGGTAGCTATTGGCCTACACTACCAGTATGAAAGTAATGCCTTTATCTCCAATAAGCGTTTCGCGGTCGTTGACTCAAAAGACCACGTTTATGTGAGCTCCACTAGAAGTTAAGTCATTATTAGAGTAACATCGTACTACGCATTGAAACTCACAGGTGTAGTGATAAAAGAACCGGAAGTGTGTTTAGTGGATGGTCATAAATATAGCACAAGGTTTACGAGATGCCAGATTTTTTTAAATTGTGAGTACCTTTATATGTTGTTAGTGTTCGGCCTGTAAGAACGCCAGACCTGAATCCTCGTGGGCTTTTCTTCTGGGAGGTGATATGAAAATCAGCGGCTACTAAACATCAATTACTGACGGCGGATTTTCGAAATAACGTATCATCTGGCTGCGGAGGAAATGCGCAACGATGAAAGTGTCTTTGCTAGAATACAACGTAATTGCTTACGATGGTGCAAATCTTGCAGGTGCGCAAATGATAGACTTTTTAACAATATCTGTGAATTTAGTGAATCACTTGGTTTACTGTTTATTCTTTTGCTGTCCATGTTAGAAATACCATTTAATAGACTTTGTAAGATCCTGATTATGTGAGTATATTTGCGTTTACACATCAGAAAGATGGTTTGGCTGATTAAATTAGCAATATCAATTGCAAAAAGCATTCAAGCTTAATGCTTAAATAGCTGGTTATCCGCAGATTCTGAGTTTAGGTTACAAAATGTGTCATTGAAAGGTGAAAATGCAATAGAAGATTACAAACAGGAAACGCTTATCTACACTGATGAACCACGTGCCATACAGCGAAAGTGAAAGGTGTTTACTTCTGGTTATGAAAGGGAGACTGCCATTCCCTTTCGCAACTACCGGTCGGCTACCGGCGTTGCCAGAGTGTGCGTTTATGTTCTCGAAAAGCATAAAATATCTCCGCAGTATATGGTCATAATAAATGAAACATACAATATGTGTTCCAAATAATGCGATCTGTAACTGGTTTAAATTAATGTAAACACTTCCCTTTCGGCGGGTATTTGTGCAACTGTTAACGATAAGAGACAGACAAAAGCTTGTATGTGAGTACAAAAAATGTAGATCTCGTTAAAATACCCAGTTTATTTCAAATGACTTTCTGTGGCGTTGGCCATTTTCAAGATATTCTGTTGGCATTGGTTAGAACTTTTAAATACTATTTCATTTTTTTGATGTGCGGTCAACATTCATTTATTCCTCGCGGTGCCATGCAAAGAGTATAGAATTTCAAGGCCAGCATTTAAACATTTGACTGTGCCTTCGGTTTCCATTATCCCCTTACAGCTACAATGAATTCTATAATGAAACTATTTCTGCAAATGTTAACGGCTAACGTGAGTAAATTGTAGACGCTATGCGAGTATACAAATAAACGATTGTGTGTAGAGAAAGTAATGTAAATGTACCACAATAAGCTTTTACTGATTGCGACAATGGCTCCATATGATAGACCTTTGTCTGGTGGCAGATTTGAAGGCCATAAAGATGGCTAGAAAACAGATGCAGCTCTACTGGTATAGAGGTAGCACGTTTCTCAGATACACAGTACTTTGTGTCCACCTTTGCTGATTATTTAGTTCTCTTTTGATAAGTGTTAGTGGATAAAGGTTAAGAGGCTCTGCTATTGAGCAGGTTGCATAAATTTACAAAAGTC
Source organism: Deroplatys truncata (assembly GCA_030765065.1). Taxonomy (NCBI): domain Eukaryota; kingdom Metazoa; phylum Arthropoda; class Insecta; order Mantodea; family Mantidae; genus Deroplatys; species Deroplatys truncata. Next base: position 158,066,024 of record CM060979.1, read on the forward strand.
TGATCCGTTACATTCACATGACTTTCTCTACTCTCTATGGTTTATTAGAAGGTATACAAATTATTCTTATGAAAATGTATTTTCTTATTTACTTCGTTTTAATACAAATAAACCTTTCCGGAAATAGCTGCATTACACATTTCTTATAGATAAAAAGAGAATAGCGATAGTCAAATGTTTAAGAACTGGGCGCTATACACTGGCCTTAAATTTCTATATTCTTTCCATGACACTTCTATACTCTTTCCGAGAAACAACTGAAACTCGACAGGAATGAAAAAGAATGGCTAAGTATTCAACAATTTGAACCATTAATGACAGATATTTCGGAAATGGCTGACGCCACAAAAGTTATTTGAAATAATGTGTGCATTTCAAAGAGATCTACATTTCTTGTATAGTAAGTTTAGGTCTATCGCTTAACGTTCACAAGTTACATAAGAGTTCACAAAATTCCTTCACAATGAAGAGGACTTCAAAGGTAATCCCAAAAATTTTAAGATACACATTTTATATGCAATGAAAATATCTTTAATGTATTGCATTTTAATCAAAAGCTTTAGAGTCACTTTTATAAAATAAAAATTTTCAAAATGTGTTCCATGTAAAGGGTAGTTTTGGTTAGGGGGATTTTCTTGAAAATGTTCGTATCGCAACTTTGAAAGTACTGAACCTAAATACCAAGATTGGTGTTTATCAGACTTTTTGGTTTTGAGTTATGCTGTTCACAGACAAACACACACGCCCGCACGTTGACCTTGTTCTAAAAATGCTTTTTCTATTCAGGGTGCCTCAAAACATGTATTTCCGGTGAAATCTTGGTATCTAATCTTTTGGAAGAATACAATACATTCTCTGCCTACTATGTACGTGGTAGACAATGCAATAACTAGGAACAGCTGAAGCATTGGCAGAATAACTTCTTGAATGTAAAGTGATATACACTGGTGTGCAAAACCTAAGAACGAGATGGGTAAAGTAACATAGCAAATGAACTACTTGATGGAAGAGGATGAAGGTGCGGGAGCATATTGCCAGAGGTCTCTTACACGTACACACAAAGCTGGACCTCACATGCTGTGAGTGTAGGGAGCCTATATGCCAAATGGGTCTGGGCCCACAACACGTGGCAGTTGACGAAACAGGACAAGACGGTGTGTGGCAATTAACGAGCTGTTACGGTGCACTGTAGTGGTGTTCTTCATTGCAGCATAGCTCGTACATACCATTTGGATGACTTCACACAGAGAAGAATTATCGGAAACTGGAAGTACGGCGAAGTGTGACGAGTGTTGCTCAGGAGTTTGAAATTGCTCACAGCATTGTTTCACGTGCATGGGGAACCCTCCAAACCACAGGCACTGCTGTCCCAAGGAGAGGTGATGGTCGACTATGCTCAACTACTGCAGCAGATGACCGCTACAATGTGCAACAGGCAAGAAGGGATCCACGCCAAACAGCGGGTGCAATTGCAACCACATTTAATAGGACAACTAGTCACGCAATCTCACGATACACAATGACACGTCGACTACACAGAGGTGGTCTCTTTTCGCAACGGCACATTGTGTTCCATTGACATCCGCACATCGGCGGTAGCGTTTGCGATGGTCCCAACGAGGAATGGGGTCACGTGCTCTTCTCGAATGAGAGCAGATTCAGCCTAAGTAGTGACTCTCGACGTACCTCATCTGGCGAGAGGTGGGAATACGTAATCAACCCAGGAACATCCTTGATTATGGGCGTTTTGTTGTCCGAATGTTATGGTTTGGGGAGGCATAATGTTGCATGGGCGCACCGACCTCTAAATCTTTGAACACGGTACCCTCACTGGTCACCGTTATTGTGATGCTGTACTCCTTCCCCATGTGCGTCTTTTCAGGGGTGCTGTCGGCCCTGACTTAATTTTTATGGATGACAATACGCGACCGCATCGAACAGCGCAGGTGGAGGATCTCTTGGAACGAGAGGATACTCGGCGAATGGACTGACCTGCCCGTTCCCCCGATTTAAATCCCATCGAACACGTGTGGGATGCTTTGGACGCATTGCAGCACATTCACATGCACCAACGACCATCCAACAGTTGTCAACAGCGCTGATAGAGGAATGAAACGCCCTACCACAAGAATTGCTTACCAACATTGTGGCCAGCATGGGAGCACGATGCAGAGCATTCATTGCTGTCCGTGGTGATCATGCACCCCTTTAAGCACCATGTAGCTGTTTCTGTAAACATAGAGAGCCATCATATGTCGTATTGACTTTAGCGTAGCTTATGGTCTATGAATGAAGGTGGCGTTTCTGTTCGTCTCATTGCATATTTCGTTTAGTTGCCTACTATAGTATACCGTAGCAGTTCACTCTACGTATGATTCAAGTTTCATCGAGCTATGTTACTTGATAGTTTCACATCATGCGAAGATTACTTTCGTTCTTAGGTTTTGCACACCAGTGTATAACTAACGTCTATGCTTTCCACAAAATCTGTGTTATTTGCATTTTTTCCCACTGCCGATCAGCAGCTTAGCCATAATTTATGTTTACAGCCTGTAGATCAACGAGAACTGGTGCGTGTGAATGTGACACGAATATAGATTATATCTTCATCTGATTGCGTATAATTGTAGTCATGAAAGAATGTCACTTCAAAACAGTAATGCAAATGGGGAAAATCTAAAATGAATTTTGTATGAATGTCCAGCTGCATAATACATGTGTCAATGTTTGGCTTAGCGCAATTTAATAATTAAATATGGATATAAAATTAAATGAGCTGAAAAAATTGGCAGCATCATTTAAAAATAGCTTTAGAGGCAGTTTTGTGGAACAGCATTCGATAGAACATCTATCTCCGTCAAATTCAATTGTGAATTACGAGGAAAATCAAATTAAATAGCATAAACTATGCATTGAAATCAAACTTCGATGACAGTATGAGGTCAGCAAATATTTGTGCATTATATTTTTAGGGAAGTATAAAATTGTAAACGACGCATAATGTGGACTAATGTTTTATTTAAAGGTTTTGTTTGTAAACCTTTCGCTGTTTGGCAATACAAAATACGCAACAACACACAGCTATTCCGAGTCACATTTGAAAGGAGTAATTAAAACGCTATATCTATTTAAAGATCAATGGTAACTCTTACAATGTAACAGAAGGATGAGTAGTTTCTATAAGGATATTACCATTAAAATGGGGAAGATTCGGCAGGTAAACATATTGAGGAATTCTTGTGTCTGCAAGTGGAAGTGAGTGTTTAAATCCATTAGAAACTTAAATGAAATATAATTTTAAACCACGCTGCTTATTATTGCAGTAAGAATAGGTTTTCAAGTCCGTCCGCTAATCCATAGATTTTTCCTGGTTTCCCGGGGTCGATAGGCGAATGCTGACTGGTTTATTGTATACCACGATTTTCTTCCCATCATTTTTTGTCATTCAATTTCCTTATGCTTAACGATAGAGGAAAGCGCACTACACAGGAATGTAGATCTTTGTAAAATATACAAGTTATTCCAAATAACTTTTGCGGTGACACCAGCCGTTTCCTAGACATCCATAATGGTTAAAATAGTGGTGGTGGCGAAATGGTTAAAATAGTGGTGGTGGCAAAATGGTTAAAATAGTGGTGGTGGCGAAATGGTTAAAATAGTGGTAGTGGTGATGATACGATGCTGGTGGTAGTGATGTTGGAGGTGGTGGTAATTGTTGCTGTAAGATTGACAGTGGTAATGTTAGTGGTATAGGTGATGTTTTTGCAGGAAAAGGTTTATTGTCAATACTTAGCCATTCTTTTAAATTCTGTCGATTTCATTGTTTCTCGTTATCTCATAGAAAGGGTATGAAATTTTAAGGTGAGCATATAGCGTCCATTTCTAAAACGCTATTCCATTGCTCTTCCTTTGTATCTGTAACGAAATGTGTATGCAGCTATTTCTGCAAAGGTTTATTTGAAATAATATGTAGCAGATAGAAAAATAAGCTTACTTAGAATAATTTGTATACCCACTAATAAACAATAGAGGATAGAGAAGGTCATGTGAATGTATCACATCGGATATTTTCTTCAATGAAATGTTGGTATATTGATTCCAAGTTTGCCAAAAGTGGATCTTACAGTATCGTTTTCAGTCATTCTTCCTCTCAGTATTGGGTGTGAAAATTCAAGAGCATATCTGGAAATTAAATATTAGATACTTGTTCTACGACGTGTGCCTTTTTTATGTGTAGATATTTTAGGCCATGGTTTGGAAAAATTGTTTTTTCGACAAAAATTTCTAATGCAATGGTGTTATTGGAGGAAAAGATACTTTTACAGTAAAAAATAGCCGATTGTCGTTCACATATAGTGTAGATGTGATTTTAGACATTTTAAAATTATTTTCAAACTCTGAATTTACAATCATTTTTATCGTAAAATGTACCCGAGTCTAATAATTTTTACACCTCCGTATTACATACATTATGACAGGCATTTGGATACAGTTAGTGACTCTGCTGAATTTCTACATAACTGGCCACTGATGAATTCTTAAACGTATCCTACGTTTGAAAGCTATTATGTAAAGGGCTCGTGTATATTTTATTTGCAATTGCCAGACGTCTACGATGCGTTTTGATGGGATGCAAAGTTTTACGTCTGTTTCGTTGATTTAAAAAGAATCCATTTCAACTTTTACTCCATCTTCTGTTTCTCTTTCCGTGTAAACGAAGCTCACGCAATCTGAAGTTTGCCAAAGAGAAGCTTTTGAACATTCGTGTTTGCTTTGAATGTATTTTTCTTTGCAAGCTGTCTGACTTGAAACTCTAAACTACATTTATGATGAAAAGTTAAGAAATAAAAGTTCAAGAAACCACTCCACGCGTTTCTGTATGACATTAAACTTTCTTATACATAAGCATTTTTCTATATCCACGCTTCTGTGGGGTTCAACAGTATTTTTTCACGCAGAAAGCATACGTAATTATGACTACATTTTTAGCAGCGATGGCGTAATACAGGGCGCCAATAAAGTGCCAATACATTGCCATCTTCCTGTTCAGTGCCGAATATAATGAACCTTGAGTGACTTCCTTTCAGAGGCCTGCACGTAGGCTCTTAGAGCCCTTTGTGCCTCTTATTCTGATCATTAATCAAGTCGAATATCAGGATAAACGAACCACGTTCTTGATATCTGCCCTTCTTATATCCTCAGGTTCCAAAAAGGAGCCTAGGTATACATATCTATAGATAGCGAATCCTTCGTATTCACATAGTATAATATGCTGTGAGGTTTCGCGTTCCCTCTCACATTTTCTACTTAAAGGGTATGTAAAAATATCTACGCAAATTGTTGTGGCCTGTAAGATAACCAACAACTACTCTGAGCTTAGATCTAGTTAAATTCAGGAAAAACTCACTCAATTCTCTTCCAGGTTCCAATATAAAATTATGGACTTGCCTGGCAGTGGTTCGTTTACTCCAGATCTCAAGATCAGCCTTCGCCGTTAGCTGGAAATTAAATTAATTTTATTTATGGGCATTCCTTAACTGCTGTGGTTCTTAGCGTCCCATTGTATATTGGGCGTGAAAGACCGGAAAATTTGCTCAGAGGCCTCTTTATCAGGATTGAGGTTCTTCTGCGTGCCGTAAATCTACGACACGGGACCACCGGCTTTACTTCCCTTCCGAAGGAAACCATGCTAAGGATTTTTACGCCCCAAAAAATCTATCGCCCTCCAACAGGGTTGTTTCCGTGAACTTGAGAATTAAAAGCTAGCATGGTAAACATTACACCACGGATGACAACCCCGTAAGCTGGGTTATCTTATACTTGGTGCTCTGGTAGACACACTAGAGAACGGCTCGGGACTAGTAAAACAAAGCCCCGGTCCCATCTTTACAAGAGTCCACCATCTCGTTTCTTCCAATACCAGTATGCCCGGGAACCCAAAGACGTGTAACCGCAAAGCTGGCACATAATCAATCTTTTGACAATTCCACACTATTTTGGATGTATTTTTGACCAATAGTTGACAAAATTGTGTACAGTTCCAAGTTCTAGGAATTATATCACGGAAATATTGTTACTCCTTCTCCTGTCCAAACCCGTAATTCGTTTAGATTTGGTCCAGAATTTCCCTTAATATTACATGACTCAGCACAACTCATTAAACAGAGACGACAATGAGCGCGCTCCGCACCTGCCACAACAACACTAATCTTCATGCTAAAGAGATTATCATCACATCGTAACGTGCTGCATCGCACTCTAACGCACTATGGTGGATGTATAGTAAACTTGAGGATACAGGTACTGTGACTAAATAGCCTATTGTAGCACCACTTGCAGGAGCAAGGGATAAGGTGAAGGATTCACAGGGGGCTATAGACCGCAGGCAGGCAGGTCACAGAGACGCGCTGAAGTCCCTAAAGGTTCCAGGCTCGAGGACCCATCAAAATACTGGCGCTGCCTAGAGAGAGCGATGAACGATCCGTCAACCAAGTAACCCTCTAGTGTCCACGGGGATTTCTCTTTCCTTTGAGCAAGCATCTGTGCCATCTGTCCGGCACACGTCACGAAAGCTAGAAGCACCCCTGAAAGATGAGAATGATACGGATTAGAAGGGAAATAATGCAAAGGAAAGTATCGTAGAAGAAAAACCACCCCAGCATTCGCCTACCGACCGGGAAAATCACGAAAAACCCAAGAGTTGATGGTCGACGAGAATCGAGCTCGAAACTTCCCAAATGCAAGCCTCACACGTTACCGCGGAGCCATCTCTCTGATAACTTGAGGATATGGCGGAACGCATTAGACATTGCCACTACCTAGGTTCAACAGCAGCGAATATATACTTTTTATAATTAATTTACCATTCACTCTGTACATTCTTCAAATACTATATTATAGTATAAGGTTTTAGGTTCACTTTGTTGTGGTTTGCAGAACGTTTCAAACTTTTAGTCTGGTTTTCATATTAATTTTGTATGTACCCAAACATTAGTGTCCTTTAAACTCTCGTAATTATACATTTCGGCGATTTACCTAAAACATTACAGGCTTTCTATTTAAAATAACTTCAATTTCTTAACTGTTTGGAGCAAATTTGAAATACTCCTCACTTAAATGGCATTCTGCAAACATAAGCATACTTATAGGTTTTGAGGGATCGTTCGTGAGTATATGCTTAAAACGATGCTAGTCGGTATTCTGGAATAATGTCCAACAATAGTGCCAAAATGGTGTGCCATCATGCCAGTAAAAAGGAACCTAGACACCAGGACTGCTCCGGTGAGAATATTGTACATATGTCTCCACAAGAGGGGGTCCCCGGGAGGAAGGAGGAAGTGAGAGGAGACACCGCGCGGTCGGAACCAGCATTGATGACACAGTAATGATAAGCCCCCTACAATTTCCAGATTGAGACGCCTCGACAGTTCGACAGGCAGACCGGCGACCTCCGTCCCACACAGAGAGTCCACCTCCCGTTCCGAAGGGGCGGTACGTTACCTTGGCAACCATCGAAAGCCGAGGGATGAAGTAAGTTCCACAGAGAGCATCCTTTTCCCCTGTCACCAGCACCAGCTTTGTAACAGACCTAAGGGGGTGAAGGACTAATGAAATGATGAATGGGACGAAATGGAGGGATAGGAAATTCTGGAGCTGAAAGAAGCCACTCCAGCATTCTCCTGATGACCCGGAAAAAAAAACCAAAATCCATATTTCAGAGTAGAATGAACCCGGGACCTCCCAAATGAGAGTCGCAGGCGTTGCCACGACGCCACCTGGTTCGGTGGACACCAGAGTTGAGCAAGAGAGAGAAAGTATTGAAACACTTAAAGATTTTATGTAGTTTACCGGCACGCTGATATACTAAGAAGCAATAACAGATTGTATTCAAACTCCGGAAATTGAGGTCACGCAGCAACAACCGAGACACAACCCGCGTCAGTCGTTTCCCTTACAGTGTTTTTATTGAATGATACTTAACTAACATCCCGAGAGCTAAAGTGAATACATGTAGTGAGCATTTAAGATATGGTCTATTAGCTCGGACTTAAACAATAAACATAGTGGTCTTGCCGGACTATTACTCTCGCATCGCTTGAGGCGGGTTTTCCACCACTAGCTACACCCCCGGTAACCAACGTGGAGTTTCTCCGGATCCGGGGCGTTACTATATTCACCTTTAAAAAAAACATACAAGGCGTGTTTTTAAAGTAAGCGCTGATAATTTTTTTAAAATCTCAGAACATTATTTTCCAAATACTTTATCATTATTCATTACCTTCCACCATACACTCTTCTCCATATAGTCACTGCCATTATTCAGGCACTTGTCGTAACGGAAAACCTATTTTTATATGCCTTCGTCAAGGAATGATGCCATCTGTGTTGAAAGAGAAGTCTGAGCTTCTTATTTCATAACATTAAAGTCGTTGAAATCCTTTCCGTCAAGGAATTTCTTCAGATAAAAATCGCTTGGTGTCAAATCCGTACTGTAGGGAGAGTGGTCGAGTTTGTTGTTTTTGAAACGCTCTAACAACAGGAAAACAAAAAGTGACGGTCGCTCACAGCTGCGTCTGGCTTCCTAATGAATGGAGGAAGTGGTCGCGCATGCTCAAAATCGCGACTGCAGCGCTGAAGCGGCAAAATATTAAAACGGTACCTACTTTAAAAACAGGCCTCTTACTTTGGAATATATCTTTGTCTTCATTTTCAAATTCTGCACAGTGTTTTGGGCCCATTTCAGAAAAGGGCACGCCTAATCCATTCTTCCTCTGAGATCACGGTAGTACAGTGTACCGAAATGTAAAAGCGGAAAAAAATATGTCTTTAGTAGTCAGACGTACGCCTATTTTGGTCGGTTCACATACATATTGAAGTGATTCTGTACGACCTTCGGCGTTAATGGCCTTTGTGAGAAACAAATATTCCCCCTCCTTGCATCACACTCTTTTTTTCAAAAGTGGTTCTGAAGTGTTTCGAAAAAGCAAAATATCTTTATGTTCAATTATCGAACACTTCATCTTTCCACTTTTACCTTCGTGACCACTGTACCACTGTACAGTACACAACGTGCCGATGTTTCTTATAGTGTTTTTCTTTATTTAATTTTGGCAGAAGCTTCTTTTCATCTATGTTCCCCACCAGCCCTGCGTTAGCCAATCTCTAATTGATTTGAATTCAAGTTCCACACACTTGCCAATGTACAAAGGTAAGGCTTAGGTGAGCGGCGAAAGGGAAGGAGTAAAGATATATTTCATTTGAGTGGCTGGAAGACAAGCCTTGCAACGATGGTCCACACCAGCCCCTGGATGAGACCGTCTCGTATTAGTTTGATGTCAAAAGTCTCGCAATCAAACATTAACCTATGAACATATTTCGGTTTCTGGCTTAGCAAGGAAAATTTGGGGGTAAACCAAATATTTAATGGAGTGGTAGAACCCTGTAAGGAGTGGTGACTGGGCGTAGCAGAGGCCCTTTTGTATTTCCTCACAACATAAACCACTGTGCATTATACTGCACTCGATTGTACACATAGTGAATGTTAACTTTACCAACAAACTTTCAGAAAACTTTCAGATGTGTTTGCGGAATGTTTTGACATATGGAGTCAATGACTCCCAGGGTTTCATCACCGATTCTATTTCGTTCCTAAAACACAAACTAATAATTCTCAAGCATTGATTTCAACACAACGAGCTGCCAACACACATACTAGGTATTTCAAGTGATGTAGTGTTTGAACAACAATGGATTGATCGCGGTTGTGCACTAGACAGTCCGATGGACACTTTATTCTGGAGTAATGTAATGAGATGCCTATTGGTACTCCCATGGCCCTGTGCTCGATTGTCCCAGCCGCTAAAAGCGCATCAAGTCTCTTGGGATGCTAGGGCGGGTGTATCAGTCCATCACGCATCGCTGTACCCAATTTGTCGAGATTATGGTTATCGATGTTTTGTACTGCTCTTTTAAAGTAAAATTTATGTAAGGTACAATGGAGTGCATGCAACCGAGCCGATATAATACAAAGTGGATTACGTTGTTAAGGAAATGCTAACCCGTCTCTGCAAAGCTCAGTTTCCACCCCTGGTTCTAGCACTTCACTTACAGTTTGCATTACTCTCACCTTTTCCTTCGTTCCTGAGCCTAAAACGACCTGTGCTCAAGGGTAAATGCTTGAGTTCCAGACTTTTGACATCAAACCAATACGGGACGGGCTCATTCAGAACTGATGTGGACCGTCATTGCGAAGCATGCCTTCCAGCCCCTCGGTGCAATGTTTCCGTACCCCTTCCCTTTCGCCCCTCACCTAGGCCTGATGCGTGTACATTGGATTTGAATTCAAAGTAATAAAAGATTGGCTCACCCAGTGCTGGTGAGGAATATATATGATAACATTGGCAACATTAAAGACATGCATTGGCACGCTTCCCTGCGCTGTATATAACAGAAAAGATACTGCATATTAATGTAACGAATGTGTACGTGTATTGTCTGAAGCTTGATGTACTATTCATGTAATTTGTTTTGTAGTTTTCAATCATCTGCTCCTGTAAAGTGGTATTAACGAGTAATTAATCAATGGATTATATCAAAATCCATCTGTCATAGTCCAAGAAATATTACATGCCTATCACATTAACATAAAATTGCTGTATAATCAACCGCCGAGACGACGAGTACCAAAACATCCAGCTACCATCCCTGAACAAACTCTGGATTACTTCATATTCACCCTGAGGAATGTTATGCTTTTCATCCTCCTACTCGATAGTTCTGGCATTTATATTTTTAGTTTTGAGTCCCCTTATAGTTAGTGCTTTTAAAGTCACAATTCTTATTCGGTATCCCTATTTTATTCCTACAGATTCTTCCGCATAACACCATCTTAGCTTATAATTACTAAATGTGCTACCGAAAATATGAACAGTGAGTGATATATTCTGCTAGATTATATTAATTTTGTTAGCCATAGATAATCTGCACGCAACAAGCAGATTTCCTCGTTAGGCGTAAAGTAATGCCAGCCAACGACTGAAGATTAGAAAAGAATACTTTCTTAACGTAGTTATGAGTTAGTTTGGCAGATTAAAGTAATTACTGAGAAAATAAATACACTGCAGTGATTGATTCTCAGTTTTCTGAGAATCCTCGAGTTACATGAATTGATCCTGGGTTTGTAGAGCAATAGACATTAAAATAATAACTTTTTAAGATGTTGCTGTTAATTAAACAGTTTAATAGAACTGTACAATGAAGACTCTTGCACAAATTTTATCTAAATACCTTATGGCAGTAGCTGTACATCTACTTAAACAAAAAGTTCGTGGAGAAATTTTAAAGCTAACGTTTAAAAATATCCGATAAAATACAGAATGTATAATTATGAGTGCCACGTTAGGTTTTAGCGTTAATTAAAGCTTCTCTGAAGCTATTTTGCAAATAATAATTATCTGACTAGCCGTATAGTTTTAATGAGGTGATTCTAAACGAAGATCACCGCCATGTTTGTATATAATAGTAGCTAGTGTGTAATAATATAAATTTCTTTATTTAAGAATTTGGAAACTAAACTGTCATTGTCATTGTTATTATAATTATTATTAAATATAATAATGTGGGAAAGATAAAAGGTGAGGCAATAACCTTCAAAGGCGAAGAGAGCATTAGAATAAGGTCTGATATTTATTTTGAGTCTTCTTTTGTTATTTTGATACCGATTTAGTTCCTATAATCTTCTCCCACTATTGTTAAAAAAAAAGTCAGACTTGGAAAATAAATCAATCTTTCAAAGATACAATACCGCGACAATCAACTAAAAGAAGATCAAATAAACCATTGTTTGAACAAAAATAGTTTTCAAATTTCTGAATGTTGAACTACGTAGCCACCATAAGTATGAGTTCATTGTTAAGTCTTAGAAAATATTTTGGCACATAAACCAATGGATATCTGATTAAAGTAGACCATCTATAGTTAATTATAGACACCTTGTTTCATACATATGCTTAAGAATTAATAGGAGAACCAGTATATGTAAAATATTTGAATGAAAATTAAGCCCATAAATGCTTTTATATATCCAATATAATACATAAATAAGAATAATGTTAAATCGAAAAATTGGATTTTGGTATAATTTTGTCATATGGTTCCGAAATTATAGCAGTTATACGATGTAGTTTTTTGTGTATTAGTAAGTTGATTAGTTGATTAGTAAGATCGCAGCAATAATAAGAGGGCTTTTTACTGCGAGATTGTGACTAACATTGTGTTAATACCTATAATTTCTATAATAAAATTGTTATTAAAACATTATAAAAGCCACATTGAATATATAAAAATTACTTTAAAACTGAACTTAAAAATTCTGTTAATATTTTTAGCAATTTAACAAATAGTGACAAAAGCCCGTTAACATATTTTTCCTCCTTCAGTTGCACATGTGTTGCATTAAACAAATTTACGCAGTTCTTTTAAAGGTGTATTATAAGAAATTCCAATCGGTCTCCATAACACTTAAGGGGACACTCTGGTTGCAAAATGGCAAAAAAAATGTTATTTTTTCAGAAAACCTGTTTTTAAAAGAAACAGTATCTTCAACATGTCTAGAATATACTCAGTAAATGTTACGTTTGAACTCCGTCTGGAAACTGGTATAATCCAAATTGATAAATGAAAAACAATAGCCCCAACAACTGTGTTCCCAAACTTTAAATAAATTGTTCTCCATATAGCAATTTCTGTTCTTTGAGATATACTTTTTTAAGTAAACGTGGATGAATCAGGCTGAAATTCTCAGGACATATAAATATAGCTTGTTAAAGAAAGCTGTGCATTGATTCGTTGGTTACTCTCATACATACAAATATATAATTTTTTTCTTCTTGTAGTTATTAATAATATTTTTATTTTTTTCTAAATACAAAAGTAATATTTATAATAAATATTAATATTTTGGGAAACAAAAGCACAAGTCAATTGCGTAAGAATAGATCAACTAGCATACCAAATTTAAGATCTTTATTTTAATTGTAAATAGCAAAACGTTTGGCTATTATTACTATCCAATCATTGGAAAAAAAAGATAATGGATAATTTTCGATTGCCAAACTATTCAATTGAAAGCAATGAAACTTATACCAACCACATATCTTGGCAGGTGCAATTTAGCATTTTAATTAAAATTGGTGGATTAGGGAAGAAAGTCCATTTGGTAACCAGAGTGTACCCTTAAATGGTTAAAGCAACTTTAAATAGAAGCCATTAAAACTTTACAATCGGTGTTGCTTATAATGTCATAGTAACTCAAAATAAATGGGATTTTATATGATCTTAATCAACAAACACGTATTTTACTAACATGGGGATAAGTGGTTTGGACGCGTGCTCTAAAGGCAAGGGCTGCGTTGCATGCTTACCTTCAACATTTAGCATGATGGCCATGTTGATCTTGGGCTCGGTGTTCACCTGACACTCATATATACCAGCGTCCCTCTTCTGCACATACTCGATACGTAGGTTCCACTCGTCCGATGCTTCTGGATGGATGACTCCAAAGCGAGCGTCGCCAGTATACGTGAAGATGCTGGAGGTAAGAATGTGCAGATCCCTTTTCCGCATCCATGACACCTGAAGCACAAAAATATAACGAGATCGTTAATGTTACTCCACAAACTATCTAAGACCACAAAGAATCAATATATTCTGAACATTCATAGACACCAAAAAACAAACATAATACTTAATTATAACATAGGAAACTCTCTTGACGCAGTTTTAAAGTCACATATTAGGTTACTTTCAATAGCATAGAATAGCTCAAAGGACTAATCTAATCTAACTTCATCTAAGTACCCACATACACAATTCACTAGAACAAACCCTAACAAATTCGTTCCCTTAGTACGAGGGCGATACTGAAAAGGTTTAGAATGCCATATTTCTAAAACAAATGAAATTTGTTTATATTTAAAAGTTGATTTATAATATTTTGCGAGTTGATTACCGTGAATTTTATTCGACTTGCTCTAAAAAGTTTGTTAATTATCATCATTTAAAGATTTTATGCTCACCCAAAAATGAATTTGACTACAGTACATTTCCGGGCTAAAGTTTGTACGGCATTGAATCGTTATTAACACCTAAACACTGTGAAGATCGGCTTATAAATGCATTTGGCGAAGAAACCAATCTCTCAGCCAATTTTTTCTTAGTGATGAATTTTGTGCAGGATGCCCAAGAACTGCTACTACTGATGAAAATATTGTTGCTGTTCGAGTAATACTTGAAGAAGACTGAGACACTTTATGAATTTATTTGGGTGACCTGGGCATTGGTATGAGTCAAATCCAAAGCATTTCACGTCAACAGTTAGACGTGAGAAAACTTTGTTGTGAATGGATCCCACATAAACCGACTCCCGATCAAAAGCAACAACGCTTTGATTGGCGCAGAAAAGCACTGGAAAAATTCCAAGCGGCTCTTCAACTTAGGCTAGGAATATTGTTACTGGTAATGAATCTTATATTTATTGTTATGATCCTGAAAACAAAAGTCAATCGGCCCAAAGGTATTTCGAACAGAGCCTAAGCCTATCAAAAGCACGACGAATTCGCAGTGCTGGTAAGATGATGGTTGCTATTTTTTTTCTAAAAGGAGTCATATTGCTACTATAGCATTAGAAGATCGGACTTAACGTTACTGCCGATTGCTACAAAAATGTCTGTTTACCACAAAGTTTTGAAAAAGTTCGTGAAAAACGCCCAAAAGGAAAAGTAATGTTACATCATGACAACGCATCGTCGCATTCAGCAAAACTAACAACTGATGCTCTAAAGGTCGGCACCATGCACGGTCTGCCATACAACCCTGACCTAGTCCTTTGTGATTTCTTTTTTTTTTTTGTTTCTTTAAAGATAAAATTCCTGGAATCATTTTTTCGTCATCAGATGAAGCAGTGAAATATTATAAAATCTTAGTTTCTGAAGTGCCTCATTGCTTTAAGGACTGATTTCATCGAATGCAAAAATGTATTGATCTTAAAGGGGAATATTTTTAAAAACAATAAAATCATTTACATTTTTTAAAACTAATCCTTGTTTGATTTACTAAAACCTTTAAGTGTTGTCCTCGTACGTTTCAGTGACCGAAGAGACAACGCGCGGGTAACTATAACGACGCAGCCAGTAACAGCCAGAAGATAAGCCTAAGTACTATTGACAAACTCTAGTGAATGCTACCATTATCTTGAATTTCTCCATCTTGCACCTTCAATCTTCACCACACAGACTAATCTAACACTAACACAAAGAACTCCCAACATACCCACGCCTATAAATACTCCTCCCCCTCTCTCAATTCTAAAAGTTAAGCGTGCATGCCACCTGCATGAACTCCCAATGGGACATACTGGGCATAGTACCAAGTATGTCTCCTAGGTCCCCGCATGATCTATCGCTCCATCATGCATTGCATAGGAGACCTTTAATATATCACCACCAAATCCTGGGGTGCAATAGCGACACCCAGACACCTTTCTCCAACTCTCCATCCCCTGTAGACTAACCGCACGAGGAGGAGAAAGAGACTTTCTTGGTTCATCACCACTGGGAAGAGGCGAGACGGGTAACATTCTCTCCCCTTGCGGAGATATAAAACGATCGCACAAATGTGAAACTACTCATTCGGTAATACAGTGTGTTTCACTTGCTCTCCGCTCCAGATTTATGTTTACGTATGATTTATGCTTGACTCTGTTTTTTGTTAAACTCTATGTTTGTGAGCCGTATAACAGATCTGGTAAAATACACATTCATTACTTTGACCATTCAAATTTATATTGTAGGATTTTTCCAGGAGTATACATTTTAGGGACCATGCTACTGCGATGAGGAGTCATTCTATCACTTCGTCCAGCGCGTTCTTAAAGGATATCTTGGGTATAACAATGTGAGATAGAATACAGAACCAAGAAATAAGGAAGAGGGCACGACTAAAGGATGTGAGACCACAGGAAGCTCCTTAAAATGGAGATGGGCATGAGACAGAACTCTAATAGAGTGACATACAGGGTGACTTATTGGAACCCCAGAATTGGCAGATTACTCACTGGGCAGTCGAACTGAGGAGGACCTTCTGCATCAGCAGCAAGTAGACCACGATAGACAATTGGAGAGAAACTTGGGGAAAACTAGTAGACACAGTAAAAGTAGTACAATAAATTAGCTAACCGGGACTGCAAAATTCAGCTCCCTTTCACTTCAAAGAGATCCTTGCCCAAAAGGGGCGTATATTGTGTTGTGTGAATTGTGTGTACGAAGTGTGATCAACATTTTTCGGAATGACGTCATAAATACTACACAACAGTTTGTTTTGTCTGATCTGCACTGTCACCCTCAAAGTAGTGTACTTGGGAGGTGATACATTTGTACCAGTGCTTCTGCCACTGCTGGAAGCACCTCTGGAAGTCCTCTTCTTTCAACATGTTCAGAGCCTTCTGCGATTCGCGATGGATGATATCACTGTCTTCAAAACGGTGTCCTAGGAGCCGCATTTTAGGTCGCGGGAAAAGAAAAAAGTCCGCTGGTGCCAAATCTGGAGAATAGGCGGGATGGGGAACAGTATCCATCTTATTTGTATCCAAAAATTGGCGAACAGAAAGGGCTTTGTGCGTGGGCGCATTGTCATGACGCAGGAACATCTCCAAATTTTCTTTTAAAATGCTTTGAACACTTCCAAAGGAGAGTGGTAATGAGTCAGAAAGCTCTCTTATTGTAATGCGCCTATCATTTAAGACCATTTACTTTACCTGATTGATATTTTCATCAGTTTTGCTGGAACACGGTCGCCCCGAAAGATCTGCACCTTTAACTGATATCACACCACATTTAAATTTCGAAAATCAATCAAATGCTTGAGTTTTGCCCATACCTTCCTCCCCATAAGCTGTTCTTAACATTTCATAGGTTTATGTTGCAGTTTTACCGAGTTTAAAGCAAAATTTTATTTTCGTTCTTTGTTCTTCGTAATCTGACATTTTTGCTACGCGGAAACATCGCAGCACATGCAAAACACGTGTTCACTTCAGAGCGTCTACCTCGTCACTGCATGGTCACAGGAAGTCACGTGACCTCTAATTTTAATCGCGAAGGAACGCTGCATGTACAGTCTGGGTAAGAATTAAAGAAATCTCAACGTCAGCATTGTTATGTAGACATTCCGGAAACGTTTTAATGACACCTCGTATATTGTTGTGAATGGTGAATGTAAGGTTCTTAATTTAATGAAATTTGCTATATTGGCGTGTGAGAAACGTGTTAGCGATAAGAATTAGTGCCAAAATCGTTCTATGTGTACGCATCACTAGTCGCCATTTTGTGTTATTATATTGACGTTTGCTCGCTTATTTTAAAAATATATGTTTCACTTTGTTGCGAGAATTGTGGTCCTATTGAGAAATACGTGAATAGTAAAATACTGACACAGTGAGGTCTGTGTTTGAATGTAGTACAGTACAGTACGGAAGAATATGCGTTAGCGTTCACTGGAAGTGCGCATGTTTATCGTTCGCACGTACTGGAAAACGGAGTTTATAAAGAGGTGCTGGCGGTAACTTACTCTTCATTTGGAGTTCGGAAACCGCCTGACAACTCTACCATTCCATATCTTTTAAAGCACTTTGAAACATCGGGAAATTGTTGGCTGTCCAAGGAAGAGGACTTCCAAAACTGCCATAAAGAATGGTGCAGGATTGAAAAACGTTTTGTCGACCTCGCCAGCCCTTGCATAAATGAGGGTTCATAACCACATGTCTATGAGCTGCAAAAGCAAGGCTTCATGCATATCGTATTACTTCTGTGCAACAATTGATTGGACTCTCATGCAACGGCAGCAGAAAATTCCTTCTTTAACTCCCAATATGTTGGAGTCAAGCTTCCGTAACATGGAGAGTCGTATCCAGGCAAGCCTCCATGCTGATACCGATCAAATCGAACTTTTATTTTCTGATATAACTATGCTTCTAACACACAAGATATGCCTGAAGCAAATGTTATTAAATTACGATCATTAATTTGATTTATAGTGTGTCACTTTATCTTAATCCGTCACATATATTTCTTTCTCGCGTACAGTTCGGTGTATTTTACTAATACTTTGCTCGTTCGCCACCAGGGATCGGTATCCCTGCCAATCGCTGTAACCAGATAGGGGTGGCGGGCGTCGTTTCCTGACGTTCGGTCCGGCTTGTCAAAAATCTCGGAGAGAGTGTGCTCTGTTACGTCCACATGCGCGGTGCGCGGTCTTCTCTTGCGTAATGTAACTTGCTTTGGCCTTCACGTTTCTGACCGTTCTTTGTTCCTGCTCGATTTTTGTGTGACAGCTCTCCTTATGAGCTTGTACTACTCTTAGGTGGAGGTTTAATGTGCATAATGGTTACGATTTTAAATGTTTATTAACGTGAAATGTTGGGTTTCTCAGCCGATTTATGGGCAGTTGCTAAGCTGTAATTTGTATCCCTTTTATTTTGTTGTTCTGGCAAGACAAAGAATAGAAACGAAGATCTGAAACGTTCAGCAAGATGTCTCAAAATTATATTACATTATATACCTTATATTATATATCTTATTACTGTGTTCATTAGTTTCAAATGCATTGGCCATGAGACGGAGATATATCTCCTATATCACATTTTGTGTGTTGTTTGGATGAATTATTTCTCCTCCTTAATTAAGAAGAGGGTAGGGCAGGAGGAGGCTGTGCAAGATATATCTGGAGTCTGGAGCGAGTGAAGCACCCTGTATTTCGAATTATGCTAATGATTTTTCTCATTTGTTAGTCGTAATTAAACAAAATAAAAGTATACAGTTCTAATGAAGAAATGAGTATCCTATTTACTATATAACTATTGCTTTTATGCATTGTCACGTCGACAATATTTGTTTCTAAAACAAGTATACACAATGTCAACAGCGCCGGTAACTGCGCCTGGAACTAACAGATAAGAACTAGCCAGTGTAACCACCTGCTCACATGGGAGAAATAAGACCTCATTTCTGTAACAACATTAACTATTAGCTATATAATGAACTGTTTGGGGAAGCTATATATTCACAACTCAAAAATTGCTTTACATAACTCATAGCCAAAAGATGGCTTTTGTAGATTGTAGTCACGAAAAACGAAACTGTTAATTTGTCTTCAAGGAATTACGAGTTTTCTAAAATTACGTTGTACTGATGTCTATTTCAGAAATGGTGTAGATTGATGTAATTACAGGCGATGACATTTTGCCCCTAGTCCGCACTGTAAAACATATGTAATATCACGTGATAGGGCACGTTCTGTCAGACATAGCTCTGCCACTCATATGAATGCAAATCATTCGTTTTTGTTTGCGAGTAGATGTGAGTGTTTTACGGAAGCAGTGCTTGCATAATTCATCGTGCATGGGGAGCCATGCGATATCCGGCATTTTATTAAATGACCATACATTTATTACTTTTAATTTAGTTAGTAGCAGTATATGTAGAACAGATGATAAATGTGGCTACATCATACCACATAGTTACTGGTTTATCGTCAACATTATCGCTCTTCTCTTCATCTTTTTCTTATAATCTTCTCTTTCAAGGCGGAGGATATTCATTAAAGTAATTATCGTTTTAGTTATAGCTAATTTTATTAACTTGCAAGAGAAACTTCTTAAATCATTTATGACGTGGAATAATTTGCTTGTTATGCTGGCTTAATTGGGGCTCGAATAATTGAAAATGAAAGCCGTAATGCGATTTTTCACTCGGCAGTCACTGGCAAAAGTGAGCTGTTCCCAATAAATGCTGTTGCTAAGAACAAAAAAAAATCCAATGTGCAGCACTCACAGGCTACTTTCCCAAATGTATCCTTTTCATCCTATACCAATTGCTTTAGTGTTATCTAAAGACACTTTAAAATTATCAAACTGCCAGATTAACAAATCATCCGCATACAATAAAACATTTAAATGAAATTTTCTTCCTAGACTGATCCATGGAGTGACTTAAATTTTCCATTTTCTTATTATTGCGTGTATATAAATATTAAGGGGAGTCGTCAATCCAAAAGTTAAAAAACATTAAGCTCTTACCATTTTACATTTAGTAAAAATATGGTTAGTTCTGTTTAAATTGAAGTTTGGTTCATTAAAATATTCAAATATTATTATAACGTAATTTCTCAAAACATTATGATTAAGTGAGTTTTATAGTAATTTTTACTTTAAATGTGAAATTACACAAAAAGTTTTTCAACTTAAATGACCCGTTTTCTCTAAAACTACAAGCTGTGTCTGCATAAATATTTTAGCATATAGAGCAAATAATCGCATAAATACGTATAATTGCTTTAGTTGAATTGTTTATTTTTAATAAAA
Source organism: Deroplatys truncata (assembly GCA_030765065.1). Classification (NCBI taxonomy): domain Eukaryota; kingdom Metazoa; phylum Arthropoda; class Insecta; order Mantodea; family Mantidae; genus Deroplatys; species Deroplatys truncata. The sequence goes on from CM060979.1 coordinate 158,086,434, forward strand.
AAAATATGTCCGAAATTTAATTGAAAATGTTAGAGGTTTGAAGAAAAGGCATAATTTTCTTTCCAATCTGTATTTTAACATAAAAATGAATCACTTTACTCAGAAGAAATAAATAAACATCATATGAAAATCTCACATTTCTATGTCCAGTGGATTCTGAGCAAACAGGTCATTAACATAGCTAATTTAACATTAGTGAGATAGGGCTGGACGACTTCCCTTAAATAGTGCAGGCGATAAGCCACATCCCTGTTGCACATTTTAATCTATTATTTGTTTTTTACTAATGCCTTTTAGATCAAAAAAGTGTTACAAAAAAGCTTTCTATAGCAGATTGCATGGTTTAAATATTTGGGTTCTTATATAACACAGACCTAAGTGCGGCGCAGTGGCCGAGTGGATAGACCACTCGCCTCCCACCAGGCCGGCCCGAGTTCAAACACAGGAAACCGTATGTGGGATTTAGGGTAGACGAAGAGGCGTATCTGTGATTCTCCGCTTTCCCCCGCCATTCATTCCACAAACTGCTCCATCATCACCTTTCCTTTCATTCATTTTACCATCATTTCATATCATCTCCTTCCTCGCTTTCATACCAGGATTTGGGCTGATCACCCATCCTGATCTTCAATCCGACATGCATGGCTTGTAAGCCCTGGGGGGTGTAAGTCTTTTCCAAAAGGGAAGAGTAAGCCGAGAAAGAAGGATATAACATATAAGAAAACGACATAGTGGGTTTAGATAAACTTGACCAATTTAAGTGTGCAGAATGGACCATTTAAGTTGAGTCCATACCTTATTTCAAAAACTAAGCGTTGTAGAAAGAAATGTCTTGAATAAAAGTTGCTTGATATTATGAGATAAAGTAAATGCCATTAGTCGTGTTTTATTTGGAGTATGTGATGGTCATTTCAGGGTCAATTTAATTTTGTTAAATGGGAACCTACCCTTTTCATGTTGCTCTCTCACCCCTCATATAAAACCAAAGGACCTTGCAATTGTTCTTACACCAACGTAAATAACAACGAAAACTCTGAATGGCTGTGTACGAAGAGCACAATAAATAGTTGGACCATCCTGGATGGTCATTTGGGGGTCAAGTTATGTTTCGTAATTGGGAACCAAATTTTTTATTTTGTTTCCTTATTCCTCATCATAAAATAAACAGCTTTTTATAAACCATATTCTAATGAAAAAGCAACATACAAAATGCAAATTACCATTTTAAAAAATCTGATGTGTTTCACTCTCATGACTTTTTCTACTCTTGTACCAACTATTTTTACAAACTCTTATTCTCCATCTATTTCATATTAATCGATATAAACATTTGCAGAAACGATCTTTTGACATGCAAAGAGAATTACATTTTAAACATAGCGACTAGTTCTAAAAATATTTGACTCGCTTAAGGCGTGCTATGTTCCCCTTGTATTTTAATTGTAAGGACAATATAGAAATACAGTAGCCTTTAAGCATAGACATATCTGTTAAGAGCTGGTTGCTAGGTGCAGTACCATTCTCTTTGCCACAAATTAATACTCTTTACATATCTAAGACAAAAAAATGAATAACCAACTCCCATTTGAGAAACCAAGTATTGAAAAATTTAAGCGAATAACAAGCAATATATCGAAAATGGTTCACCCCAAAAAAATGTATATGACATAAGTTGTGTATTTTATCGCGATCTACATTTTTTGTGTAGTAAAATTTTGTCTATCTCTTATGGTTTACCAGTTATACAAAAGTCATTCACAATTAAGAATACTTTTGGAGACATTCCCAGAAAATTCGAGATATGCATTTCATTTTTCATGAAAATATCTTAAACATATGATATTTTAATCAAAATCGTTAGAGCCATTTTTGAGAAAATTAAAATTTTCGAAAAATGTTCCATGTAAAGGGTAATCTGGGATGGGGGATTTTCTTGAAAACCTCCGTGTCGCATTTCTGGAAGATACTGAACCTAAATACCAAGTTTGTTGTTTATCCGACTGTTCGTTTCTGAGTTATGCTGTTCACATACACACACGCGTGTTTCCAAAAATGTTTTTTTTGGGGGGATTCAGGGGGTCTCAAAACATATATTTCCGATGAAATCTCGGTATAGAATTTTTGGGTGGAATACAATACTTCCCTTACTATACGTAGTAGAGAAAGTAAAAATTAAATTGACCCAAAATGAACTTCGTGACGTCCTCCAAACAAAACACGACTAACGACATTTACTTTACCCCATAATATCAAGAAACGTTTATTAAAACATTTTTTTCTACAACACTTCGTTTTGGAGATATTGTACAGTCTCAACTTAAATGGTTCACCCTGTATATGTGTTGGTATGAACAGAAGGCTACAAATGAAGACTAAAAAGACACATTAATAAGGTTTTACGATGTGACGACTTTTCCAAAATTACTTTATGGAAGTGAAACATGGACTCAGAAAGTAAAGGATTTCCACAAACTTGAAACTGCTGACATGAAATTCTTGATAGGAGTTAAGGGCTGTACAAGAATGGATGTGCTTAGAAACGAAGACATTAGAGCAGAAATAAGTATTACAGATTCAGCAGTAGAAAAAGTTATACAACATAAAACAAAATGAAAGTCATGTGAACAGAGAATGCTGGACGATCACATCCCATAAAGAGCAGTGTAGGAAGAACAAGTAAACGATGGGCTGAATGTTGCTGGGACAAGTTTTTAACCTAATCCATGAAGGAAGAACAAGACCTAAATCAATCATATTGTATTAATACAACCATCCACTTAGGTTAATCACAATGTCATTTTACTTTCCCTCCTACTAAGTAGAGGAATTATTACATCAACCTAAAAATTCGATATGGAAATTTCACTGGAATACACGTTTTCGGGTTCCTTGAATCCAAAAATATTAGAAGACATCCGTATGTACTTATGAGTGTAGTCTGTCCTTGACGGAACATTTCAAAAAATAAAAATCTGGTATGATACATTCGCATGACTGTCTTCACCCTGTGTCCTTTATTAGTGAGTGTAGTAACTATTCTTACTAAAGCTTATTGTTATATCTAGTACGTTTTGATCCAAATAAACCCTTGCAGATATAGCTACATTACACATTTCTTTATGGATACAAAGGTAACACGATAGTCATATTTAAGAATAAAATTCCATATTGCTTCCACGCAGTCGCAAGAAGCAACAGAATGTAGAATGTACTTTAAAGGAATGACCAAGAAATGAACAATTCGAACTATAATAACGCATATCTCAGAAATGGCTTATGCCGTAAAAATATTTGAAATAAATTGCGTGCTTTAAAGAGATCTACATTTTTTGTACGCTACGTTTTCGTTTACCGCTTAACCTTTACAAATTATGAAAGATTATACATAATTCCTTCCGAAATTTCGGGTGGGTTTTCTACAAGTAGATCTAAACTTAACAGTACCCCACACAGTTACCATGTACCTACTCCGTTGTATATAGACGCTACATAGATAAGAAAATTGCTTGGAGATATTATATAGCAAGAAAACCTCCAGAATGAGGATATTCCACCTTACAGTACAAAACATGGAGACTGCTTCAAAATAACGGAATGTATGGTCACCTTAGCTATGTAAGTCGACGATATTAAGTTTCCCCTTTTCTTGTAAATGTACTACTAGCAATAGACATACTGTTATCTAACGACATTTTCCCATATTGGTTTGCTATGAATTGAAATAAATAAAACTGTCAGAAGTTTCGGGGAGGGGGGGTTGAACGCTAGAAACCCCCCTCTAAATACGGCCCTGTTCCAAACAAAGAGAACTTCACAGGATATTCTCAGAAATTAAAGATATACATTTTATTTGGCACATAAATATCTTTACTCTATTATATTTTAATGAAAATCGTTAGGGCAAAAGCGTTAGGCCTCAAAACATATATTTCCGGTAAAATCTCGACATCGAATTTTTTGGGTGGAATATATACTTCCCCTAATATTATATGTAGGTAGAGGAAGTAACAAACCAAGAGACGAGCAAATCATTCGACTCAGCTGCTTTAGATAGTTAGGACGCTACCTGAAAGAATTTGATTTTTAAGAATTTGATGCGAGTGAAGTTGTATTAATACGTCTACTCAAGGAATATGGATGTATAAAATCTTACTGCACAAAAATGTAGGTCTCATTTGAGCACACAGTAAATGTCAAACATTTTTTGTGGAATTAACCAGAATTTGGTTTCATTTTTCCCTTTCTTTACTACGTACCCTGTAAGTAGAAAAGGTATTGCATTCCACCCAAAAATTGGATACCGAGATTTCACCAAAAATGCACCTTGAATCCACAAAAAGTTTTTTTAGAAAATGGTCCATGTGTATGTGTGTGTTTGTGTGTGTGTGTGTGTGAAAACAGCATAACCAAAAATAAAAATTCGGATAAATACCAAACTTCTTACTTAAGTGCAATATGTTTCAAGGATGCGACTGGAAGATTTTCAAGAAAATTTTCACCCCAACTACGCTTTATATGGAGCATTTTTCGAAGTTTTTAATGGCTGTAACGATTTTGATTAAAGACATTTGAGGTATTAAAGATATTTACATGACAAATAAAATATATATCTTGAATTTTCTGAGAATAGCACAAAGTCCTTTCATTTCGAAGGATTTGTGTATAACCTTATATAACTGGTAAACGTTAACCATTATACGAAAACGTTCTGCACAAACAAATGCAGATCTCTTTATGAAACACAATTTAATTCCTTTTTGTGACATCAGCCATTTCCGAGATGTCCGTTATTAATGGCTCGAATTGTTTAATACTTAGCCATTCTTTTAATGTCCCTTTTATTTTCAGTTGTTTCTCGCGATGTCATAGAAACAGTATGAAATTTTCAGGCCAGCATATAGCGTCCAGTTGTTAAACACTTGCCTATCGCTGTCCCCTTGTATATATAACGAAATGTGTAATGTAGCTACTTCCGGAAAGGCTTATCGCGATTAAAATGAAGTAGATAGGAAAATTAATTTTTTTAAGAATAATTTGCATACCCACTTATAAACGATAGCGGGTAGAGAAACATGTGATTGTAAATATATCGTATTTTTTATATTTATAACTTATTGAATTGGAAAGTCGCTAATTGTTTTATCCGTGGCCATGCGAAGAGCATGAAAATTCAAAGCCATCACGCAGCGATGCACTTTTTAAAATTCTGATTTATCGCTTTAGCTTACAGTAAGCTACTTATACCTACAACGAAATGTGTAAGTGTGGGATGAAAGTTTATCTCCATTAACAACAAGTAGACAAAAGAATAAACTTTTGTAAGAAGAGTTTGTAGAAGTATCAGTGTTTAATTCCCATTCTTATTATGAAAGCCCCAAGGCGATGGACAATGAAGTTAAATGATAATTGGGAATGTAGATTTGGAAAGGAAACGTTCCAGGGTACCTCTCGACCTTTGTCACTTACGTGGACTAAGGAAAACAGAGAAATCGTTTGTCAGAGAGGACGGTCATGGCGGTATTGGACCCACGGACCTCTCGTTTTGTACTCCTATCGTAAGGATCTTGGTCGCCCATTATTATGCAATCGGTATTCAGATAAATGTTTGTAAACAAATTATCTAACTTATAGTGTGCTTTTGTTCAGTTTTTCAACTGTTATTTTTCTTAGTTCTCACTGTCACTTAACTAAAATGAAATAATTCAATTTCCACTTCACTTCACTTCCCTTCTTGTTGTGGCCACGTAATGCAATGCGCACGACGTAGCCAATTCTTCCGGACGGTTCACTCGCTAGAGAGTCGAACACAAGCCTTCCTCAACCTCTCCTGCAGCATCAGCATTCACTGTATGTCAAAGTGGTCCTTACAAACTCACCTTAGAACCCACGTGATATCGCACCAGAAATGTACTCGTTAATCCGCTCACTAACTGGCTCCTCTCGCGGGAACGTTCGCATACATAGCCAGCGGAAACTTCCACAGAACATTCTGGAACTTTCTGGAGACACATTCTGGAAGCGAGGGAAAGGAAACTTCTAGAAGACTCTGGTGTTCACGCTGGGCAGAACGCGACTTATCTTTGTTTATCTCCAACCGCCAGGTGGACTAAAGCCACTGCGTCACAATATGAAAGCTAAACTTAGTAAGTTATAATATCGCGTCTCACGCTTAAAAGGCAGTACACGTTAAATGGGGCGCACCTTTGCCACGTATATGTTCGTATTTTCGCACCCAGCTACAATCGGTCTAACAATTTAATGTAAGCTTGTAGTTGATATATCACCAAATAGTGAAATGCATGCGCTACTTTTTAAGGAAATTTTAAGGCACTTAATTTTCACCAGCACTTTAATCTCCTCTTTATATTTTTGTACTTTGAAATCCTATTTCACAGCCATAAAAATAAAAGTTATGGAAATATAACATAATAGAAGCTATAATTTGGTAGGATATAATCACTATTTACCCTTGAGAAAATCACCTACAATAGGGTGGAATGTTTCCAAACAGAAAATAATGAACGATGTATCACATTCTGCTTTGCGTTATTTCATAATATTGCGTTAACTTAGCTGTTTTTGTTTCCCCCGTCCGTTTTGCGTTCCTTTAGATGGGTTTTTAAAGGTCCTTTCATACGCATATTTTTCTATCCTATACACTACTGTTTCTAAACACCCGGTTAGCCTTAGCTGTTAGTTTTACTCCACTACTATGTGGCAGTATTTTTAACATTTAAATGATTTCAGTCAAAGTATATAATATAAAATTCAATAACAGCCCGCCTTAAAGCAATATGTGTATAAAAAATATATAAAATGTATGTAACAGTCATTGTATTAATGTTTATGTTATTATGTACATGTTCAATAATGTTATGTGAATGTATTACGTAATTTAATAATGTAGGAGCTGTGAGAGTAATAGGTTACAAGTTGGTAACAATGAGGTATCCTTGAGGCAGTAATGAATTAGAACGTTTAATAATGCTACTGGTAATTCTTGGAGCAACAATAATGTAAATTTTGAGACAGTTTATAAAATAGTCAATCAACAACCAGAAAAAACTTAAGTTAAATAAATGTATACTATTGAATTAGGACTAGCCAATCAGAAACTGAACTGGAGCAAAGTTTACAAATTCCGAAGTCAGTTGCTTGTAGACAGCGTTCCTAACCGAACGCGAGACGCATCCTCGAGAAGTTTAATACGTATTGAGTGTGAGACGAAAATAGTTTACGTGTTTAAAAAGTGCAAGTAATTAATAAATAATCTCACAGCTCTCTCTATATCAGTGAAGTGTTATTTAAATCTTGTCAAGGATTAATAAATAGAGTGATGTAAAAATTATAATCTGTGTAAGCCTACATTCCTCAGCCGCACTACATCCTGTTAAGAAATTCATGTCTCTGACAATAATACTGACGCATCCGAGGCAAACATAAATATATAATATTTAAAGAAACAGTCAAATTTCAAAGTTAATACTTTTAAATTTGGGGCGAAGGCTACCGGAAACATTTTACCATACTGTGGTTGCAACTACTTCCAAGTTTGGCTCCCCAACAGTCGAAATACAATACAACAACCTACTTCAACTAACGTTCATTTTACATGAATAATAATCTAACACATTCATTATTACTCGTATTAGTTGATCAAAATTTTATATCTTCCTAGGTTCCCCCTCCATAACTATAAATATTTATGTAAATTTTAAATAAATATCTCATTACACCTTATACTATAAACGTACCCACTTCCTTATAACTGAAGTTAACCGTTACACAGTTCTAGTCACGCTTGGCCTGTTTGCTGAACAGATGGGTGAATTTTGTTTGTCATACACAATGAATGCAAGAAGTTACAGGATTCCGGTTTCTTTTAAAAACTGTCTCCAACCATCCTAAACATTTTTATCTTGCTTTGTAAACCCAATAACAAGTTTCTCGCCGGCTGACTTTTGTACTGCATAGGTATAGAATTTTCATAAAATATTTAATTTAAAAGTTATAACGCTCATCTTATTAAAGGTAACAATTCAAACCGGTCAGGTATAAGCACAGTAGTTTACTCTAGCTAAGACAAAAAAATTTTTGCGTTCTATCCCTTAGTTTATTAGTTAATGCGTGATAAGCATAGAAAAAGCAAACATCGGACTTTTAATGAAAAACTCGTTTCCTTTAGAAATTTTTGGCCACAGAAATCTATAAAGGCTCTAAAAATTATATAACCTAATAGAGTAAAATATTCTGCATAGGATAATGTGTTCAAATCTGAAATTTAGAACAACTAATATTTACATCATATTATTATTTATTAGCAACTTGGCAACAACGCGAGAGTTGTAAAGGACGAAGCTAACGGCAGCATTATGCGTCAAATAGAGACAGAGATATCCCAGTTACCTTCATATTTAAAAGAAGCACCCTACTTCATATATGCTATGTCAAATTAAGTCTAATGGCTAACCCTAAAAGTCATTCCACAAAATTGTGTATTTTAATGAGCTCTATGGTTTTCTGAAGTAAAAATAATTATCTGATATTCCAAAGCAATAAGCTTGTAAATATATTTTTCGCCCAGGGGCGTATATACAGATTATTCAATATAATGGCTAGCATCCCAATCTGATTTATAAGCAATTGTCTCCCCTGCAGATACAATAAAATGTGCATTTCACTAAGTAAACTATTTCTAGCATAAATCATTTTATATGATTAAGAAAACAGGTAGAGAAGTTATTTTATGAATTATTTGTAGACTAGAAAAACAACTGTTAATAAACATCTTGTGTTTGCTCCACATAGCACTTTTCCGTAATGTTGTATTCAGTATTTCCATTGTCATAAATTGATAATGAGACAGGAACTCCAAATCCCACACAAATACGATATATGAACTCAAGGAAAGTACAGTGTGTCCATAGAAATACTATTACACTCCAACCATCACCACGTTGCCTTGGATAATCGTATTTAAATGAAATTTGTGATAATTCGAAAGAGAAACTCAAATATTTTTCTGCAGGGGAACAACGTAGTCCGCCTCCACGTGCTGTTCCCTAGGTAACGCCAAATGTACTACAACAAAGGCATGCTTCCCAAGCCAAACAATTTTAAGTTACTTACAGCAGATACTATAAGTAATTTAAAAACTCAAATAAGCGTCATAACATATATTAATAACTTAAAATACAAGAATATAATTACAACAAATATAATTGCAACAGACGTAACGAGTCCAATATAATATATTGATATATAATATCAGAATGACCTGATATATACAATACAAAAACAAAACAATATACCAGATGAACTGAGAGCCATAACAATAGCTATGGAAAATGAAAGATACCCAGATAAAGAATGGCTAGAATATATACAGATGAATCCCTCATCAATAAAACAAATTCCGGTGCAGGAGTATACTGTAAACGTTTTGCACACTATCTAACATTAGATGAAACGTCAAACCACCATGATGGAGAATTAGCAGCTATAAAAGCAACATTACAGAACATTTTAAATAGACCATACATAAAACAAAAAATAGTCATCTTATCAGACTGAAACTCAACCATAGATGGAATAGTAAATTACAATAATAAAACAACAAGAAACATTAAAGAAATAAGAAGCCTAATTAAAGTAGTTGAACCTAGAAATCATGTCACTCTACAATGGATCCCAGCTCATGTTGGACTTCTGGGCAATGAATATGCGGATCAATTAGCAAAGAAAGGTACAATACAACAAATAAAACCTGTAGGACAACAATTAAATAACATTAAACAACATTTCAAAAGATAGCAGAGACTTGATGAAGAAGATAAAATAAAGGATAAAGATTATAAGACTATTAAAGATAGAGTTGATATACAAAAAGTGCCAAGGAAGACTGCAGGGGCCTTGTTTAGGATGGCAATTGGCCACGTTTGCCTCGCAGAACATCTCTATAAGATACGATGCGGGTTCATTGTTGGATATATAGCAGGCAGGTTATATGTGAATGTTTTCTTTTAAAATTGTTTTGTTATTAAAGAAGTTTTAAGGAGTTATGCCGAACCTACAAGAACATAGTTGGTGTGTTTTGGAATATCACAGCACGCAGAGTCTTTTGCAGGCACTGCGTGCTTTTAGGCGAAGGTTTCCACATCAAGCTCCTACACACACGTCAATTTTGAAGTGGTACCGTGATTTTGTGGATCGTGGCTGCATATGTCATCAAAGGAAAGGCCATTCAGGGAGACCACCTGTCAATGCGGGAAGCATTTGTACATAGTCCTAAGAAGTCTGTCCGGAGAGCTAATCAGCAGTTAAACATCCCTAAATCCACCGTATCTAACATATTTGCATACGTGACTGAAGTTTTATCCCTACAAATGCAATTACTGAATAAGTTGAAACCTGATGACCCTGCAAAACGATTAGATTTCTCTGAACATTTATTGGCACTAATAGAGGATAATGAAAATCTGTCAGAAAAAATAATTTTCAATGATGAGAAAACGTTCCAGGTTAGTGGAAAAGTGAACAGGCATAATGTTAGGATTTGGGGAGCCAGAATCCACATGCCATTTTGGAAGTTGAAAGAGACTCTCCTACAGTGAATGCCTTTTGTGCCGTATCGAAACATTAAGTCTATAGCCCATTTTTCTTTTGAGAGGCCACTGTCAAGGATCCAACTTATCTTGAAATGCTCACTGAATGCTTATTTCCACAGCGGGAAGAGGAAGAAGGAGGCAACGAATTTATTTTCCAACAAGATGGAACACCTCCTCACTGGCATTTACATGTTCGGGAACACTTGAATGAGCGGCTTCCAGGAAGATGGATTGAAAACAGTGCCGGAAATAGTGTCTTCTACAAGTGCCGCTGAGGTCGCCTGACTTGACGGTCTGTGACTTCTTTATATGGGGTTACATAAAGGATTGTGTCTATGTACCCCATTGGCTCAAAACCTACAAGTGCAACTTCGTATCACTGCTGCCATCCAGTCCATTTCATCAGATCTGTTTGAGCTGTGTGTTGTAAATGGGAATATCCCTTGATGTCTGCAGCGTCAATCGTGGGGACCACATTCAATGTCTATGAGGTATAGTGGAAAATACTCGAGTTTTGCTTTCGAATGTCACCAACTTTACCGAAATACGACTATCCAAAGCGACGCAATACCAGTTCAAAGTATGACAGTATTTTTATGGACGCACTGTGTAATAAAGTCAGATGTATATTGGTATAGAGTAAATGACAATCACAACTTGATCTTGGAGTGGTTAGGTCACCAAATTAAATTTCTCAGTAGGGTGTTTAGAAGCTTTGACAGGACTAATCAGGACCTACGTCGAACATCGCTTTAATGCGATAAGGTACCGCAGTAAATGTGCGGTTGCTGCAAGCTGCGAACTCCACACTGACCATGGCGTGACTTACATTCCACAGTGAAATTAACCAAAACACTCTGGCGGCTTCTGGCATGCGAAAACTTCGCTTTCACTGCAAATTATCGATAACTTAAGATAGTCTGGAATTTCAGGTAAACAAGCCAATGTAATTAATAACAGGCAACCTCATGACTTCAGTCCATTAATACATCAAAACCACAGGTTAATATTAAGGAATGTCATAAAGGGACTATTCAGAAAACAATACAGGATGTACACAAATGATTATTAAAATGTATACTGTGTAACGCCAGGAAATATACCTGTTTAAATACTAGTTGTTTTTTAGTTTTTTGATTTCTGAGCTGTTATTTTGTGTGCAGATAATGGAAATATAGAAAACCTGATGTGTCACATACGCATAGCCTTCTCTGTCGTTTATTAATGGGTATATAAATTATTCTTACGAAGCTTATTTTTCTATCGATTTCTTTTTAATCGAGATAAACCTTTGCAGAAAATAGCTACATTACATATTTCTTATATATACAAACAGAACAGTATTGCCAAATGTTTAAGAAATGTAGCCTATTAAAATTCCATACTATTTCCATGCAATCGCGAAAAACAACTGAATATCGACAAGTCTGTAAAAGAATGACAAGGTATTGAACAATGCGAATCATTAATAACGGATAGCTCGGAAAGGGGTTTATGCCAACAAAATGTCTTAATAAATTGTGTGTTTTAAAGCGATATACTTCTTTAGCACGTTTTCCTCTGTCGCTCAAACATTAACAATTATAGAAGAATATACAAACTTCCTTCTGAATGAAGGGTACTTCACAGACTATTCTCAGAAAATTCAAAACACGTTTTATTTGTCATGCAGATACTTTTAATATGCTTATATTTAATCAAAATCGTTAGAATCATTTTTAAGAAATCAAACATTTCGAAAAATCTTCCATGTAAGGAGTATTTCGGGGTGGGGAATTTTCTCAAAAACCGTCGTGTCGTATCTTTGGAAATTATTGAACTTAATAGCAAGTTTGGTATTTATCCGGCTGTTTTGAGTTATGCCACACGATAGACACACACGACGTTTTTTCTAAAAATAATTGTTTTAAATCAGGGTCTCAAAACACGCATTTCGTTGAAAAACCGATATGGAATTTCTCCTACTGTGCACGTGATAGAGAAATAATAACTAAAAATTCCGCTGGGTTTTGCGATCTTATGATAATAGCGTATTCTCTCAATATTTGCTTGAATATCATTTCTGCAACTATCTGTGTTACCTTGTGAAAAATCAACTGATATGTAGTATGAAGTAAAGAGTAAAATTAATTTCTTAGACATGTAACACACGCACCATATGGAACTTTTCATTGGCTTCAAAATTCCAGTAAAAAGGAAATAGGAAAAAAGTAACATCTTTTAAATATTTAACTTCATATACAAATCGTAAAAGTGACCCTATAACTTTTTCCATTAATATTTTCACAATTTATGGTTCTGTTCCGCTTTGGTCCTTTGGAGAAAAATTTCTGTTTTCATGTATTCAGTTAATAAACGATAAGGTGTTTTACCTGTTCTGGTGATTTTTCAATGTATTGAACTTCATAAGGTGTATCGTTTCTGGAGGATGGCATAAATATTTAGCTTTTTATGTTTCAAAATTAAAACTTAGATGCATTTATTAGAGCAGACACCTGAAAATATAACGAAAATGAATTCGTGAAGCGATGAAAACAGCGGTAAACACAAGCAATACCAAAATAAACTTTGATTATTCACTTCACAAATTTACTTTTATTTATTTTTATATTTTCATGGAATTTCATTACAGAAAAATAGGTCACTGTACTAGATGGATACAAGTACATTTGAAAATTACTGTAAGTACAAATCATCTTTCAGAAAATCTACCGCTGTTAGATTAATTTTAAGCAGACACGGATGTGATTTTTTTTAGTAAAATCGTATATATGAGCTAACAGAATTTAACTCTGAATAGATGGCATCGAAGCCCACTAATTCTGAAAAGTATCTGTGTCGATATATATGTGTTTTTGCGCACTGTAAATGGATCTTTTACATATAAAATGATATTCAACTTACGAAAGCATTTTTCTCTGCTCTGTAATATCTAAAAATAACCAAATTCGCTTGGCAGCTAATTAAAAAAGCGTCACGCGAAATTTATCTTGCACAAATAAATCTAACTTGGAATGTCTCAGGCGGCAAGAATGCAGTGCTGACCACATGACGTTCGCTTTTTTTTGTAGACCAAGTGTAGAAGCATCTTAGGTCTCGTGGGCACGCAGGGGTCTGACCTCCTTTATATCTGTATTTTATTTAATTTCCCTCCTGGCCTCTTTAGTTCACTTTGTTTATTTCCTTACAACGCACCTGGTAGGTAGGGAAAGTATTACATTCCATCCAAAAATTAGACGTTGAGATTTAACCGCAAATACACATTTTGAGGCCCTCGAATCCAAAAAATATCATTTTTAGAAAAACGTCCATGTGTATATGTATGACTACGGCATAACTCGAAAACGAATTATATCGGATAAATACCAAAATTTATATTTAACTTCAGACTGTTACGCAAAGTCCAGCTAGACCACAGTGTTAAACTTTTTAGTTCTTATGAGTGAAATATCTAATTTATATTTTGAAATTTTTTGAATGTGTTGCAAATTTAGTCAGCTTTATTACTACAAAATTGTTCCATAAAACGTTCAAAAAATACAATTGTAAAAAAGTAAAATACAACTTGGGACACCTCATAGCAGTTTATGTTTCATAAACTTTTCTGCATCTTAAGAGGTTTCTGTTGCCTGCCTTGTGTTTTTACTTTCTCTACTACGTATAGTAAGTAGGGGAAGTATTGTATTCCACCCAAAAATTCGATACCGAGATTTCACCGGAAATATATGTTTTGAGACCCCCTAAATCCAAGATGATGATGAGATGGGGCTTAAGGGCGCTCAACTGCCAAGGTTATTAGCACCCTTACGATGTGTAAAATATAAAAGGAACAGTCAAAAAGGTAAAAAAACCCATACAAACCGCTTGGTCAAAAACACTAAAAAAACACACACACAGAGGGAATACTAAAATCCACACACTAAAATCATGGTCAACAAGAGAATAAAACAACGTGTCAAGAACTGTAGAATGCGAGGGACACGAGCGCCAGATGTCCACTGGGGAGGAGTGCCCCCATTAAAAGATAATGTAAAATCAAACAGCTAAAAGGCGCTCAGCGCATCAAATGCGACGGCTAAACCCAATGTCAGTGATAAAACGTAAAACACATTCTACAGCTTGCGCGTCGTCTGCCAAAACGTTGGCTAGGCCAACAGGCAGACCAACACGAACGCGCAACGGAGATAAAACTTGACACTCTGTTAAAATGTGACGCACCGTTAAGGGCGCATCACACTGCTCACACAGTGGTGCAGGGTCACCACTGAGCAGGTATCTATGACTAAAACGACAATGTCCGATTCGTAAACGAGCTATAAGTACCTCTTCCCGAAGAGAAGAACGAGAAGAGGTACCCCAGACTAACGGAAGAGGTTTAACCTCCCGCAACTTGTTCCCCCTAAGAGCCGCCCACTCATCGCGCCAGCGCGAGAGGATACGGTAACGTAAAATAACATAAAAATCTGAGGAAGGAACAACACAGGTAAAACACCTGGGTGATAAAATGGCCGATTTGGCAGCGGGCCCCTAAATCAAAAAAAAAAAAAAAAGAATTTTTAGAAACATGTCCGTGTGTGTGTCTGTCTGTGAACAGTATAACTCAGAAACGAACAGTCGGATAAACACCAATCTTGGTATTTGGGTTCAGTATCTTCCAGAGATGCGACACGAAGGTTTTCAAGAAAATCCCCCACCTCACTTTACCCTTTACATGGAAGATTTTTCGAAAATGTTAATTTTCTCAAAAAGGCTCTAACGATTTTGATTAAAATATCATATGTACAAGATATTTTCATGACAAATGAAATGTATATCTCGAATTTTCTGGGAATGTCTCCAAAAGTATTCTTCATTGTGAACGACTTTTGCATAACAGGTAAACCATAAGAGATTGACAGAATTTTACTGCACAAAAAATGTAGATCGCGTTAAAATACACAATTTATGTCATATACATTTTTTTTTGTTGAGTGAACCATTTTCGAGATATTGCTTCTTATTCCCTTAAATTTCTCAATACTTATTTTCTCAAATGGGAATTCGTTATTCATTTTTTTGTCTTGTATATGCAAAGAGTATTAATCTGAGGCAAAGGGAATGGTGCTGCACATAGCAACCAGCTATTAAGAGATATGTATATGCTTAAAGGCCACTGCAAATACAAAACAAGGGGAACATAGTACGCCTTAAGCGATAGTCAAACATGTTTAGAACTGGTCGCTATGTGTAAAATGTAATTCTCTTTGCATGTCAAAAGATCGTTTCTGAAAATGTCTATCTCGATTAATATGAAATAGATGGAGAATAAGTGTTTGTAAAAATAGTTTGTACAAGAGTAGAGAAAGTCATGTGAGTGTAACACATCAGAATTTTTAGTTATTCTAGCATTCATTGTTGGTTTGAAATTGTGTGGAAACAGTTCAGTACTCTCCTAGTGTGCATTGTAAGGTAAAGCTAAAACTTTTAAAAGGCCGATGTCAGTTATGTACAAGTAAAAATGATAGAAAAACTAGAACAATGTATGAGAGTTGCAAGAAATTCATTTGCGATACCCACTGTAAGAAAATGCAGTAATTTCTAATTCAGTGGTTTGTTCGACAATGCTAATTTTCAGGTACGTTGTTGGTAAAAAAATGCTGAGACATCAGAAATGTTGTTTTAAACATAAGATAATTATACTGTGTTAATTCGAGTTTTCCGCCTGGGGTCCACTTGGACCATCTCAGTGGTTTAAAGAGGTACAGAAGCATAGCATTCTGAAGGTTAATGTAACCCATCGGTGAAATTTTGTCCAAAAGGTCTATTTTCAGATTTTTAGTGTTGTATTCTCTTTATACCTTCTAGTTTCTTATTATGCTTTCAACAATCCAATAGCTGTGATATTTGTGAGATAAATTAGGAATTTAAAAATTTGTGTGCATGTATTTTGCTTGATAATCTTTATGTTCGAATTCTAACAATATTGAAATTGCTCCACGTGATGGCAATCTCAACTATTTCTCCTGGAATTTTCAGCATTCGTGGAGAACTATTAAACAAACAAGATGACTTATGCAGGTAATGTGAAAAAACTAAGAAAAACTTTACATGGATATTAGAGAATTTTTTCACAACTGAACAATCAACATTTTGCGAAAAAGCTCAAGCCGGATTTTTTATTATGATTTAGTGACGCAGAAATTGAATTTTGCACCAGAAACCTGTCATTGCGAATAAAATTTTTAAAAATGCATAATTACAACCTAAAAGTTTGGTAAATAATTTCTCAATAGTGGTATAACTTGGAAGTTTGAAACTTGGTATTTTATTGTAGAGCACATGTCAATTATTATATAAAACGTCGAAATTGATAGATCAAGAATTGCGTATTTTAGTATTTAGGGATGAGACCTAGAAGGCTAACTGTCCGCCTCTTTGTGTGAGGGCGGCGCTTGGACTGGACGGCACCCTAATGCCATCTGCAAGGCATGAAGCGGATGGTTACAGGGATGAGACCTAGAAGGCTAACTGTCCGCCTCTCTGTGTGAGGGCGGCGCTTGGACGGGACGTCACCCTAATGCCATCTGCAAGGCATGAAGCGGATGGTTACAGGGATGAGACTTAGAAGCCTAACTGTCCGCCTTTCTGTGTGAGCGGCGCTTGGACTGGACGGCAGCCTAATGCCATCTGCAAGGCATGAAGCGGATGGTTACAGGGATGAGACTTAGAAGGCTAAATGTCCGCCTTTCTGTGTGAGGGCGGCGCTTGGACTGGACGGCACCCTAATGCCATCTGCAAGGCATGAAGCGATGGTTACAGGGATGAGACTTAGAAGGCTAACTGTCCGCCTTTCTGTGTGAGGGCGGCGCTTGGACTGGAGGGCACCCTAATGCCATCTGCAAGGCATGAAGCGGATGGTTACAGGGATGAGACCTAGAAGGCTAACTGTCCGCCTTTCTGTGTGAGGGCGGCGCTTGGACTGGACGGCACCCTAATGCTATCTACACGGCATGAAGCAGGTGGTTACAGGGATGAGACCTAGAAGGCTAACTGTCCGACTTTATATGGGAGCGGTGATTGGACTGGACCATACCCTAATGCCATCTGCACGGCATGAAGCAGCTGGTTACAGGGATGAGACCTAGAAGGCTAACTGTCCGCCTCTCTGTGTGAGGGCGGCGCTTGGACTGGACTGCACCCTAATGCCATCTGCAAGGCATGAAGCATGTGGTTACAGGGATGAGACCTAGAAGGCTAACTGTCCGCCTCTCTGTGTGAGGGCGGCGCTTGGACTGGACGGCACCCTAATGCCATCTGCAAGGCATGAAGCATGTGGTTACAGGGATGAGACCTAGAAGGCTAACTGTCCGCCTCTACGTGTGAGGGCGGCGCTTGGACTGGACGGCACCCTAATGCCATCTGCAAGGCATGAGGCATGTGGTTACAGGGATGAGACCTAGAAGGCTAACTGTCCGCCTCTACGTGTGAGGGCGGCGCTTGGACTGGACGGCACCCTAATGCCATCTGCAAGGCATGAGGCATGTGGTTACAGGGATGAGACCTAGAAGGCTAACTGTCCGACTTTATATGGGAGCGGTGATTGGACTGGACCATACCCTAATGCTATCTATACGGCATGAAGCAGGTGTTTACAGGGATGAGACCTAGAAGGCTAACTGTCCGACTTTATATGGGAGCGGTGATTGGACTGGACCATACCCTAATGCCATCTACACGGCATGAAGCAGGTGGTTACAGGGATGAGACCTAGAAGGCTAACTGTCCGACTTTATATGGGAGCGGTAATTGGACTGGACCATACCCTAATGCTATCTATACGGCATGAAGCAGGAGGTTACAGGGATGAGACCTAGAAGGCTAACTGTCTGCCTTTATATGGGAATGGTGGTGGACTGGACGGCAGGCTAATGCCATCTGCAAGGCATGAAGCGGCTGGTTATAGGGATGAGATGAGATGCGGTTTAAGGGCGCTAAATTACTAAGGGCCCTTACAATGTATAAAATATAAAGTCAAAAATATAAAATAACCGCATAATTAAAAACGGGACACAAACCCGCTATGTCCAAAAGCTAAAAACAAAAAGACAACAATCGCAAAGACTAACACACTAAAAGCATAAGCAATAAAAGAGTAAAACGTGTCAAGAACTGTAGAATGCGAGGGACATGAGCGCCATATGTCCACTGGGGAGTATAGTCCCTATTTAAACATACAGAATAAAATAACTAAGGCTAAAGGACGCTCAACGCATCAAATGCGCAGATTAAAATCACTGTCACTAATAAAACGTAAAACACATTCAACAATACGCGCGTCGTCTGCCAAAACGTTGGCTAGGCCAACTGGCAGACCAACACGAACGCGCAATGGAGCTAAAACCTGACACTCTTCTAAAATGTGACGCACCGTTAAGGGCGCATCACACTGCCCACAGAGTGGTGCGGGGTCACCACTCAGCAAATACTTATGACTAAAAATGCAATGTCCGATACGAAGGCGTGTTAAAATTACCTCTTCCCGACGAGAAGCACGGGAAAAGGTAGCCCAGACTAACGGGATAGGTTTAACCTCCCGCAACTTGTTCCCCCGGAGGGCCGTCTACTCATCGCTCCAAAGCGAGAGGATACGGTGACGTAAAACAATAAACAAATCTGACGAGGGAACAACAGAGGAAAAACTTCTGGGTGATAAAATCGCCGATTTGGCAGCGGCGTCGGCAGACCCATTACCTGAGATGCCCACATGACCTGGAATCCACATAAAGGAGACGCTGATGCCAGAGACACCAAGCGAGTGGAGCAGGTCATGAATGCGCTGTACGTGCGGGTGGTAACTGTACAGCGAGCGAATACTTTGAAGAGCACTCAGAGAGTCCAAATAAAACAGTGCCGTAAGTCGTGCCGCTGAATGTATAAAATAGACTGATAAATGCTAAAAAGTTCGGCGGTAAAAATCGAATATTGTTCTGGTCAACGAAAGGTAAAACTATTTCCACCACAAAAAAGGCACATCCTACTCCAGCATCAGTCTAAGATCCATCAGTAAAGATAAAATCAAAGTCCCCGAATTGCGACTGAAGTTCTAAAAACGCTGATCTAAAGACTGAAAAAGGGGTCTCATTCTTCGGCATCGACGTTAGCCCAAGGTGACAGTGGGCCTCAGCGCGGGACCATGGAGGAAAACGCGTTTCCCCCCGTGGAAGGGCCGGCCCTGGCGTAACGTCCAAATGCCGAAGAAGCTGACGAAATGTAACCCCAGGAGGGAGCAATGCAGAGGAGCTAACTAAAAATTGCCGATCAAGCGAATCCTCGTAAAATGCCGCGAAGGACGGGTGGTCAGGCAAGCTGGAGAGTCGACAGGCATAGCTACACAAGAGCATCTCACGCCTGGAGGACAGCGGAGGCTCTGCAGCTTCAGCGTAAAGACTGGGCACGGGGCTAGTTGGAAAGGCCCCTGTAGCGACTCTAATACCACGATGATGAATGGGATTCAAGCGACGTAACACAGATGGATGTGCCGATGAAAAGACAATACACCAGTAATCAAGTTTGGATCGGACCAAAGAGCGATATAGACGCAGAAGGACGGTCCAATCAGCTCCCCAGGATGTGCCACTTAAAACACATAAAAGATTAAGGGAACGGTCACACTTTGCTTTTGAAAAGGAAATGTGCAAAGTCCAACACAACTTTTTATCAAAGATCAACCCCAAAAGTTTCGCCTCGTCTGCAAACGGAAGTATCCCAGGCCCTAGATGGAGAGAGGGCGGAGGGAAATACTTCCGGCGCCAGAAGTTGATGCAGACGGATTTCTCGGCGGATAAATTAAAGCCATTGGCGTCTCTACTCCAGGCGTAGAGACGGTCGATACAGCTCTGGAGACGGCGTTCGAGTATACAGGTCCGCCGTGAACTGCAATAAATAGCAAAATCTCAACAAAAAGGGACGATGACATGCCAGGTGGAATACAATCAACAATGGGGTTGATAGCAATCGCAAAAAGTGTGACACTGAGTACAGAGCCCTGCGGTACTCCGTTCTCTTGAATAAAATGACGAGATAAAACCGAGCCCACACGTACACGAAAAATGCGGTCCGTCATGAACTCCCGAAGATATATGGGAAGACGACCGCGGATATTCCATGCGTGAAGTGTACGTAAAATGCCGCCCCTCCAACAAGTGTCATGAGCTTTCTCCAGGTCAAAAAACACAGCCACGGTTTGACACTTTCTCAGAAATCCATTCATAACATGCGTCGACGGGGACACCAGATGGTCGACGGTAGAGCGATAGCGACTAAATCCGCACTGAGCGTTCGCTAGAGGTTTCTGAGACTCAAGCCACCATGTCAACCGCCCGTTGATCATGTGCTCCATCAGCTTGCAAATGCAACTGGTGAGGGAGATAGGGCGGTAGCTGGAAGGTAGTTGGCGATCCTTCCCAGGCTTAAGTATAGGGACAATGGTGGCTTCGCGCCAAACGGAAGGAAAAATGCCGTCTTGCCAAATACGGTTATAGACCTGTAAGAGAAAGATTTTACTGTCGGCTGAAAGGTTCTTTAACATCAGGACATGAATGCCGTCCGGCCCAGAAGCGGAGTGCCTAGAGCAATAAAAAGTGTGCTCCAGCTCCCTCATTGTAAAGTTCATTATAACACTCAATATTAGCAGACCGAAAATTAAAGGTGTCGGAATCCAGCCGGTGTTTGATAGAGCGAAACCCGGTGGAATAATGGTCTGAACTGAACACCGCCTCAAAGGCAGCACCCAGAGCGTTAGCGATGGCAGCCGGATCCACTATAGTGGTATTGGAAACCTGAAGGCCAGAAACAGTACAATGCGACACTTTACCTGAGAAGCGATGAAGTTTATCCCAAACAACAGATGAAGGCGTAAAGCGATTAAAAGACTCGACAAAACGAGTCCACGACGCCTTCTTGCTATCCTGAATAATGCGACGAGCCCTGGCGCGCGATTGTTTAAAAGTCACCAAATTATCAAGTGTAGGGTGTCGCCGAAACACCCTAAGTGCAGTCCTACGGGCACGAACGGCGTCCGGAAAATCCTCGTTTCACCACGGAACAGGTGGCCGCCGAGGTTGAGAGGATGAACGGGGAATTGCGCGTTCGGGGGCAGAGAAAATCGTAGACGTAAGGTGCTGCACTAGTTGGTTAATGTCGGCGAAGGGCTGATCGTCAAAATACACGAGGCTTGAATACAAGCTCCAGTCGGCTTTTGAGAATATCCAGGTAGGTACTCTGGAATGCTGTACGTGGTGCGACAGAAGAGAAACAATGCAGTGGTAATGGTCGCTGGAGTAGGTGTCAGCGACGACGTACCACTGAAGACGACGAGCAAGCTGGAGTGAGCAAATGGCAAGGTCCAGGTGAGAGAATGTACCAGAAGAATCAGAAATAAAAGTAGGTGCACCTGTATTGAGGATGGAAAGATTGAACTGGTAAAAAATGTCGGAAAGAAGAGTTCCCCTCGCACAAGCCCTTGGCGAATCTCACAGTGAGTGACTGGCATTAAAATCTTCCAACAGAAGAAATGGTGTTGGGAGAGCGGACAGGAAAGCTGGAATGTCCGCGGGAGCGAGGGGAGACGATGGAGGTGAATACACAGAACAAACAGAAAACAAAAAGCCGGGTAAGTGAAGGCGAACGGCAACAGCTTGCAAGTCGGATGTAAGTGTGACAGGTTTAAAATGAACGTTGTTACGCACTAACAACATGACACCTCCATGAGCAGGAGAACCCTCCTCCGGTTCAAGGTCTTAGCGAACCGGAGTATATCCTCGGAGATCAAAAGGATCGTGAGGGCGAAGCTTAGTCTCCTGCAAACACACGACCATAGGCGAATGGGAACGCAATAAAAGTTGCAGTTCCGCCCTATGCGATCGTACACCACGTACAGTCTAGGTCGGATAGCCATTAAGAAAAAAGGGATAAACTGTCTACTTAGAGGGGCGGCTTAAAATTACCTTTTGTTTAAACTCTGGGCTCGGGCTTTTGGTATGGAGTTGGTCAGACTCCATAGCCTCTTCGAAGGGAGGATCTTCCTGGGACTGCGACCTCCGAGGAGGAGAAGGTGAATTATGCTTGCTGTGAACACGCGGAGGGTCTTTTAAAAAGTCTTCTCTTCGAAGTTTCTTCTTCGGCTTTTTGTCAGTGGGTTGTGACTTCATAGACTTTGGACCAGGTTCATAGGGCTTGGTAACAGTAGCAGACTTGGACGGCCGGATGGTAGTGGCGGTTAAGCAGTCATGGTCCAAGTTTGAGTCCCAGCATCCTTCCGGTGTATGGGCGAGGCATCAATAGAACTGAATGTTCCCGATCGCAGGAGCGAAGGTTGGCGCGCATGGAAACGCCTCTGCGATTCGGCGAAGGAGAGTTTCTCCTTTACCCGGATCTCCTGGATCGCCTTCTCGTCCAAATACCGCGGACAGTCGCCAAATGAAGCAGAATGTGACCATTTACAATTAACGCAGACGGAGGCTGTTGAACAGGTACCTTCGTGTGAGGGCTGGCTACATGTTGCACAGATGTTAACGGCACTCTTACATGAGACTTGCGTATGCCCAAAACGTTGGCGCTTAAAACAACGCAGAAGTCTAGGAAAATAAGACCTCACAGAAATCGTACCCTGCGGAGATGCTCGTGGGCAGATCGACGCCATCAAATGTTACAAACAGGGTACGAGTGGGTACCAATACGCCGTCGCGTTTGGCCTGCACTCGATGAACCGCTGTCACCTTCTGGTCTGCAAGTTATTCGACCAGGTCCTCGTCCGATATGCCATCGAGGCTATGCGTAGTGACAACGCCTCGACAAGAATTCAACACTGCGGTGCTTCTCAACACTGTTAGGATAACCGTGGAGAAGCGTGGCGCTCAACAAAGACTTACTTTGTGCCTCGGATTTGCTTTGCACTAACAACGAACCATTACGAGTGCAGGAAAGAACCAGACCAGCAATTGAGCCAATGCCCTTTCTGGATGATAAAAGGGTTCACCTTCTCGAATGATTGTCCTTCCTCTGTACTGGTAATCACTAAGTAACAACCAGCTGTTGGCGGTGCTACTTCTGATTCTAAAACTTTTCGGCGCTTGTTGTTTATAATGGAGAAAGGGTGCTCCATAGCGAAAAAAAATCCTCCACTATTCCAACCGTCTCCGACCTCGGGCTCTGACTTCCCGGGCGTTACCCCGGCTTGGGTGAGTGGCCTATCTATACCTAGCTCTCCCCAGGGTCACACCTCCCAGAACATAGACAGAGAGACCCAATCGCCGTCGGAAGTCAGCAGCTCATGCAATGGCCCCCCGCGGAACTGCAGTTGAACAGCGGATACGAACACAAACCCTACATGACGACCCCGGGTGGTGGGGATGACGCCATTACCCACTCACACAGCTGCGCACCCAGTGCGCGGATATCCGTCAGGCTGTGTCCACGGAGGATTAAAAGAAAAGATAAAAGAAATAAAACTGTGTGGGCATTTCGGATGCAAGGTAGGCCGACGAGGAAGAAAAAGAGATGCGTAAACGAATGGACGTGGTGCGAAATGTGCAGAAGTAAAAGAGAAGAAAGAAACGATGGCGAGGGGCGACATGGAATGAAATGCACAGAACGCACGAGAGCCTACCTTGAGTCCCCCGGTCACGAGAACGAACCCACCTCGACCGGACGGGGGTGGAAGAATGATGATGGCGATGATTGGCTCGGGAACCCCCGGGTACGCCAACACCCGTACTCACATAAGGTGAGCCCCTGAGGGGGCTGGTTATAGGGAGAGACCTAGAAGGCTAACTGTCCGCATTTCTGTGTGAAGGCGTCGGTTTGACTGGACGGCACCCTAATGCCATCTGCACGGCATGAAGCAGGTGGTTACAGGGATGAGACCTAGAAGGCCAACTGTCTGCCTTTGTGTGTGAAGGCGGCAGTTGGACTGGACGGCACCCTAATGTCATCTGTACGGCATGAAGCAGATGGTTACAGGAATGAGACCTAGAAGGCTAACTGCCCACCTTTATTTGGGAGCGGCGATTGGACTGGACGATACCCTAATGCCATCTGCACGGCATGAAGCAGGTGGTTACAGGGATGAGACCTAGAGGCTAACTGTCCGCGTTTCTGTGTGAGGGCGGCGGTTGGACTGGACGGCACCCTAATGTCGTCTGCACGACTTGAAGCAGGTGGTTAAAGGGATGAGATCTAGAAGGCTAACTGTCCGCCTTTGTGTATGAGGGTGGCAGTTGGACTGGACGGCACCCTAATGCCATCTGCACGGCATGAAGCAGGTGGTTACAGGGATGAGACCTAGAAGGCTAACTGTCTGCCTTTATATGGGAGCGGCGATTGGACTGGACGATACCCTAATGCCATCTGCACGGCATGAAGCAGGTGGTTACAGGGATGAGACCTAGAAGGCTAACTGTCCGCCTTTCTGTGTGAGGGCGGCGGTTGGACTGGACGGCACCCTAATGTCGTCTGCACGACATGAAGCAGGTGGTTACAGGGATGAAACCTAGAAGGCTAACTGTCTGTCTTTATATGGGAGCGGTGTTTGGAATGGACGGCACCCTAATGCCGTCTGCACGGCACGAAAGCAGAAGATTCGGTAGCTATACGCTAGGGTCTCTGTGACACGTGACGAAGCGGGTGGTTACAGGGATGAAACCTAGAAGGCTAACTGTCCATCACATATCGTTCTAAGAGATATCCACCTACAGATCCGTCGCGATATGATCAGGGAGTTAAAGCGGCGTAAAATAAGATAGAGAGAAAAATAACAATGAGTTGATTCAAGGGGAAATTGACAACAAAAATTATATTTTTAGCTTATTTGTGTAGTTTTATATATTGGAAATACCTTTTAATTCGATATGTATTATCATTTTAGGCAGAATTGCACAGTGTCTTAAAAATGTTACTGCATCTGTCATTTTGTACTTTGAAATCTGCACCACTTTTCAGAAGAAACTCTTAACTCCGATACTCTTTGGAGTAAACAGGAAATTTCGGCTCATATTTTAGGGAAGTTTTCTTCTACACGTTAGTTTCACTTATAAATATACCGGCATCCATATGTTCAACGAATATTATTATTTTCTTTATACATGCGTTTTTACCCTATTTTTACTTGAATAATTATTTGGTAAAAACTTGGATCTGATATCTTAAATAATTTCGGGATAATGGATCACGAATTTAGAAAGCTTAACATATATTATATATATAAAACACATATATATATATGTATATATATAAAATTCAACAATGATAGTGAATGTAAAACTGTTGGCATTTAAGAACAATTCATTTTGGAAAGAAACCTAAGAAGGGACGTAGACCTCCTAGAGATAATAATGAAATGAAAAGGATAAATTTAACAATTTCTTTTGTTTATTGAATTAAAGGTTTGAGAAAGATTACGAACTACGATGTTGCAAATACTACTGCTTCTAAATTTCTCAACAAACGAGAATTAGAATAGTTAAAATTCGCTTCAACCAACGGGAGAATTCCTGCAGATTTAGAATGAAGCTCTGACAAACGGTTCACTGAAGGATTTATGGGGTAGCAGCTACCCCTTGCCGAACACTCTCACGTCGTCGTCATTATGAGTAGGGGCTAATTAACGCGGGTTTGGTATTGAGATCCTTTGTGAATAGATCGAGCCAGGTTCCACGCAAAGGTTTTATCGAGTATTAATTAGACGGGAAGGTTTCAACGAATTTTTATGGCACACGTGTTTCCCTTTGATATGCGTGTAACCACGTCGCCAAATGCTTCATTATTACAGCTTATCAGAGAGCTATATTATTTTCCATTCCCTACGCAGTAAATTGTGCTGACGTTATTATGCTACCCCTATCTTGTTGAAATACGTTTAGTGGGTTTGGGAGGTAATATTTGATTCCTTTTCAACGCTGGAAAGGTTTTTCCACGCCGGCAGAAGAGGGAGAGGATCAACTTTAGTAAAATGTTGGAGCGTAATTCCAACTAAGCTGCTGGAATCAAGAGCATCACTGAGAACAAATATTGCTGTACATATAGATAAATATGGTGCTGAAAATTGCTGATTAAACGTCCGGTTTTTCCGAATAGGTAAACAAGTTTTGGTTGAAATTGCGGATTTCTGACTGTGGTATGCATGCCACACAGGCAGGATACAATCACTGCTTAAAATGAGCGGAACTGCATTAAAATGGACAGTTGGTCTATTAACATGTCAGTTGTTAATAGACCTGTCAGTTGCATGAACATAACTACAAAATCGGCAAAGCAGTCAATAAAGCATGCAGAAGATAAGATAAAATGAAACAGTATCTCATTTGATGTGTGACTATAACGCTTTCACAAGTCTTAGAGTTAAGTACTGTGACTGCGTCCATT
Source organism: Deroplatys truncata (assembly GCA_030765065.1). NCBI lineage: Eukaryota > Metazoa > Arthropoda > Insecta > Mantodea > Mantidae > Deroplatys > Deroplatys truncata. Next base: position 158,113,439 of record CM060979.1, read on the forward strand.
TTTTCAACTGTCGCTTCTCTCAGTTCTAAATTCTTATCTAGTTCAACTTCACTGGGAGTTCACGATCACATCACTAAGGTGAACTAGTTCATTTCTCCGTCCTTTCATTTCTTCGTGACGTAGCCTGTTTACGTCAGACGGTTCAGTTCATTCGGGAGTCGACCAAAGGACCTCCAGAATCCGTCACTCCTCATTAACACTCGCTGCACATCACAACAGCGTCGCCTGGTCCTTCAACACTGAAACAGATGAAAGGAAATGACCACAACAAGTTCTTGATAGAAGGGGAATCACCCCAGCATCGCCTATCGACCCCCAAAAAATAACACAAAAGCCCATGGTCAGAGTGCCCGACCCGATTTAAATCAATACGAGACCTTCCAAATGCGAACTTCCACGTTACCGCGGAGCCATGTCGCTCGGTAAATAAGGGAAAAGACGAGGAGAGCCCACCTTGGTTGACTAGGCCAATGGTTGATGTGGGCGAGTAAAAATGCCACAACCGACTTTCAATGTTTGATGCGAGCATGCCTTCTAACTTGCCGTGCACCTTATGCACCCATAACAGCCAACTCGGGTGCCAAACGCTCGACTTATATTGGGCCTCAGATTTATTCGGCCGTTACCGCCAGTCAGTTTAAGTGAATAACGTCATGATTAGTTCAGCGAATACTTTGTGTAAGGGGAGGTGTGAAATAGAACGTTTCCGACTTCGTAAACAGGTTGATGATCCTAACACGAGATGGAAGTGACCTCCGATCACAGAATTTTTATGGTTGCTAAGCCCAGACACTCTACGCAACAAAAGCCATCTAATTATTTGAGTTACCTATCAACATACATGCTGAGATTGTGAGTTTACGAGACGCAAGCGAAAGACGCTCCAAATGCAAATGCTGGAAAGGTACTATACAAGTCCCATTTCACCTTAGTGACCTCGAAACTGTAGATATCCACCCATTCCACTCATGGTTCACTAGTCCTCTTCCAGAGGCGAGTTAAACGCGTTTCACAGTATTGACGTCATGCGCAGACAACCTACTGGCGGCAACGGCCGTATAATTCTGAAGACCCATACATCCATACTGGGTGTATCTTTATTGGTGTCATATATTTGAGGGACGTGTTCCTGACATGAAAACATTAAAGAAAATGTCATAGAAACATGTTATTCCTCCCCGGAACGCCCCCTTATGTGGCATAGGTGGATCGGTACCGAGTCCCCTCCTTAGCCAATACAATCCAACCTGTCTGACGAAGGAATACAGTTTTAGGCGAGGTTGCTAATGCGCTATGACTGGGTTTAGACAGGAGAGAGAATGCCCGAAAGAGAGCACAGTGCATCTGAACATCAACGCAGCGTATACCGCCGTACATAAAAAGTGGTCCATTCCCCTAGATCGGCATAGTATTTTTGTCTCCGCAAGGTTTCTCCCTTCAGGAACCGACTTTTGACTGCACTCAGCTGGTATCAGTTCTCTATGTGGTTGGATTGAAAAACAACACAGGGGCATACAAACTAACCAACGAACGATGTTTATAAACTGTGTAAATTGAAGGAGTGATGATTCGGATAGCTCCTCTGTCAAAGAGTTTCGCTACGATTAGCAAACAAGTAAAGGCTAAACTAATTATAACTAATTCCACCTTCTGGAGGAAGGAGTGGAGAATTTGTTGCATGTGTGGTTAAACTGAAAGACAGATACAACATTTACATATATGAGAGCTTTCATCAGCGACATGGAGTCGAAAGTTAAAGCTGTTGCCGCTACTAAACGGCAGTAAGAAACCCGACAATAAGAAGACGATTGTGTAGTATGAAAATACGGGGTGATTTATTAAGAACTGACACATTTATTTCTTTATTTGTTTTAAAACGAGTTATGCTAGCGACAACTTATTATACCTAAAATGCAGAGGAATTTTGAGAGATTACTCACCTCTATAGCAAAATTTAAAAATATTCTCCATCCTGTATAAGCCACAACTCAACATGTCGTTCCATGTTACTGGCCACTAGTTGGAGGACTCTGTTGTCAATAGCTTGAATCTCCTGTGTAATGTGCTTCAGCTCGTCCAATGTCTAGCGATGTGTGGTATAAAGTCTGTCTGTTAAGTAACCCCATATGAAGAAGCCCGGCGAAGTCAAATCCGGAGATCTCGATGGCCACAGATTCTTGGAAATTATCTGGATGCCCAAGAAATTTGCAATTAGTGCCACAGATCCATTTGATGTATGACATGTAGCGCCGTCCTGTGGAAAATATCCTTGACTCAGCTCTACATCTAGTTGCTCAGCAAACTCCATGAAAATCCGCCGGTACTCTGCAGTGTTCACATTGTTTTAAAAAATTTGTCCGACTATTCTCTGTGTGGATATTGTGCCCCAAACTCTGATTTTAACCGAGTGCATAGGTGCTTCAAAAATAATATATGGATTTTCGCTGGCCCAATAGCGTGAACTATTGAGTTCACATAGCCGGATAAATGGAACCATGCTTCATCTGTGAACCATATGATGGACAGTATGGCTGGATTTTGCACAATGAATGCCTGAAACCAACGACAATAATTCAGTCGTCTATCCTTATCAGTTTCCTGAATTGATGGACAACCGTAATTCTATGTGGCTTTAGGCCTGCGCTTTTCACAGCTCTCTGACACATTGAGTAGTACCCTGTCTCCTGCGACAAACGTCTTAATGATTTTTTGGGTTACTGATCCAGTCGTGCTCTTATGTCAACAACAGCCGTGGGAAGCCTAGATTAACGAGTTTTGCCTTTTTCACTCACCAGAGCTCCAGTTATTCCCAATTTGTTTGCCGTCCTAGTATTGAGTTTGTTTGGGGAGGATTCCGAACACCAAATTCTCTCTGGTATGTCCCGTAATTGAATTCGTAATCCAGTATTGCATTACAAGGAAGAGTCGTTCATTTAATGTGTACTCCATTTTCACGTTGACTAGAACAAAATCTCAAAAACAGTTGCCGACAATAACGAATATAACATGAACATCTGTGCATCTAGTGACAGAATATCGATACTCCAGAACATTATGCTTAATTTGGTGCTAAAATTGGGGCACTGGGTGAATTTCGAACAGAGTAATTAAAGAAAGAAGTGTGTCAGTTCTTCACAAATCACCCTGTTTAAGGTTTAAGTTGTAATGCTACTCATCAGCAGTTCAGCCATGCTTTGTGGGAGGTAAAGTCTCTGCCAATCCAGTGGCTAAGAATTATGCCTAAAATGCAGAGGTGATCACGCTGTTCGTGGGCGGGGCTAGGTCTTGTCAGTACCAACACAAACAGCTCCGTTTTATGTGTGTTACGTTTTATGAACCATACTTGACGGAATAATTAAGGCCTTTACCTTTCCCTTCTCTAAAAATCTGTAACACACTAAATGTTATTTTTCTATTGTGTGAGCGTATGACTTCGCGTGACGCTGTTGTTTACGAACGTTTCCACTGTGATTAACAGACTCAGCTGCTGCATTTCCTTACTGCAGTCCTGCCGCGCTGGAATCCCGCTACGCACGGATTTGTTTTTATTTAAAATTAACTATACAGGATCCAATTTTTGTTTTATGCAACTACAAGATATTAATTTATGTTTTTTATAGAAATTTATTGCGGGTTAATATGTTTGTATTTTAAAACTTGAAGTAAATAATTATATAAATTATAATAAATATTAAGTAAATATTAAATATTAAGCTTTGCACTACACTTTATAACATAATTTTATCACTTATCGCGTGTGAGATATTCTAATTTAAAGGTAGAGAAGTGTTCCGCTTTTCACAAGTTGGATTGCGCTATATTTTTAAGATATTGTGATTAAAAAAATAACAATATAAAACACAATTCACTTTGTGTTTGTAATCCACGGACATAAATTGAAGTGAATCGGAAAGATGAGCAGAGTTTGTGAAAATTTGTACAACTTGACATGAAATGACTCATATGCTACGCACCGGGAACGGTGACGTAATACTGCCTGTCTGTTATGCTTCTGCGCGAGCTTCCTGTACCTACCACCCGCTGTATCCCCGGAGCAGACAACGACAACGGCAACCACGACCTACACCGACACCAGCGACTACGACCAGTAACCAGACGTAGCCCTCAGGAAGGGCCCAGCACATGACCAGTGGAATCACGATACAACCTACCACAGACTTCAAGGCAGGAATAAAGGACCTATCTTCACAACTGGCTGAGCTACGCAGTGCAACCTTCACACGTCTCTCGAACTTCGGCCAGAGCAATCATCGCAATCTCCAACCGGATCTCCGAGCCACAGGACGACGACGGGGTGCTCGCGTCTGCCCAGCGTAAGCTGGAACGTATCGAGTCCCACCTCTTTGAAACTTACACCGATGTCGGCGACGACCGACCCACGCGACTGGGCGCCCTTGGGGCGTCAGTCGTGGGGATACGAGAGCTTCGAAAAACCACCAACAACTCCGTCAATCAGAATTTCACCGATACTTCAGCTACCTCCAGGAAGGCTACACCCTCATCCGAAACTTCCTAGAATCCTACGTAATGCCATACCCTTTCAATCATCTACCTATGCACCTAACTCCAACCGAAAATCCAAGCGCCACTAATCCTTTACACTACCTCCTTTTATCCACACCTTAACTCCGCTGAGGGGGCAAACTGGGCCCTGGTCAAGTCTGTCTCCCAGCAATCCATCCTTACTCCCCTTGTGACCGCACTCCGGCCCAGTCACACCATCACCTCAGAATGCGCGGGTGCTTTAGGCGGTACCACTGCGAAACTTCTGCTTTCCTACTCCGGTGGAGGAGGTTTTAATGGGTATGCCAATTCATTGGTGAGTCTACACTCCCAGTTCCGACTCCCATCGGGGCTGGGGTTAGTGATTAAATCATTTTCTTCTCCACTCGAAAAAATCCTCAAATTTATAGTAACAAATCAGCCTTTATTTCATTTCCAGTGAAACCTCGGTATCGAAATTTTGGGTGGAATGCAATACTTCTTATGCTTACTATAGATAAGTAAGAGATAAATAGAGAAGGTAAAAGGGTTCTTAGAAATGATGCAAATAAGAGAGACTGAACAACAGAAATTCATAATTATTAAACACACAGACCACGGATCTATTCGCAGATTCGTTTTATTGAATTTGCAGAACGGAAGGAACTAATATTTAATTAAAACTATCTATCTGGACATAGCCAATTTTAATTAAATATGAAATCAGCTTTACTGTGGATAGTGCTTCTTTTTACCACCAAAGAAGGAACCAAACCTGCCCATGTATTGAAGAAAAACTCCGGATTAAAATCTCAATCAAGCAGGGTGTCCCGCCGCGTCCTCAATTGAGTCCGCTACACAATGTTCATTGTTCCTGTAGGGCATTCACGGCTACCGTACTGACCGCAGATCCCTAGAGTCCTTCACCCCGTGCTGGCAGTTCCCAACCTTTATCCCTCGGGAACACGACACTATAATAGAACGGACACGATTATGAAAACTTTTAGGGGAGAAGGGTATTCCCTAGTATTTAACTAGCGTTGTTAAAAGTTTGTAATTTTATAAAAGATGATGGTCCGTAGAAAAAAGGAGGGACATTAATTAATAATTTTTAATTTGTTCATCGTTCAGGAAAGGTAAAAGAGTGACGCGTAGAACGTTTCTTAAATTAAAAGGAGTACTTTAAGGAAAGTTAATGGAATTTTTTTCCAGCGATAGATCTTATATTGAAGACTGTAATTAAAAGAAGGTTTGATAGCGGATAATACAGAAATAAACTGTTAATTAATATTTCAAAAGGTGTTTAAAGAGTTGCTCTTTCAGAAGAAGCTGAAGTAAAACTCAAAGTGTAGCATACAACGTAATTTTAGTGATAAAAGATTGGGTGATATTCAAACACACTCTACGGAATATTAGTGTAGGTCCTGTTATAGGTTATAGGTCTCCTATACCCTTAAAATAGGCTATTTTTAATTTCTCTACTACGTAGAGTACGAAGGGGAAGTATTGCATTCCATTCAATCATTCCATACCGAGATTTTACCTTAAACACAGGTTTGAGACTCCGTGAAGGGGGGGATATCCGTGTGTATGTGTGCTCGCGCGCCTGTGTCTGTGAACAGCATAACTCAAAAACGAAATTTCAGACAAATACCAAACTTAATATTAATGTTTAGTAGCTTCCAAAGATGCGACACAAAAATTTTCAAGAAAATCCCCTCACCCCAAACTACCCTGGGCATGTGCAAGAGTTTTAGAACTTTTTTATTTTCCAAAACATAGCTCTAACAATTTTGATTAAAAACATACATTAAAATATATATAACAAATAAAATGCATATACTGAATTTTCTGAGAATAACCTAAAAAGTTCCCTTTATTCGGGAGAATTTTTGTATAATGTTGTATAAATGGTAATTGTTAAGCGATAGACTAAAACGTACTACACAAAAAAGAGGTACATCTCTTTAAAAAAACAATTTATTTCAAATAAATTTGTAGTGACATTAGCCATTTTCGAGATATCCGTTATTAATGGTGCGAATTGCTGAATAATTCGCCATTCTTTTGAAGTTCTGTGAACGTTCAGTTGCTTCAAGCGGTTACATGGAAAGAGTATGGGATTTTAAAGCCAGCGTATAGCGACTAGTTCTTAAACACCGCCTATTGTTATTCCTTAAAAGAAGTATCTGCCTGAGAAGATACTGAATTTAAATATCAAGTTTAGTATACTTTTCCGATTTTTCATTTTTGAGTTATGCTGTTCACAACCTCAGCCACTCATAAATCTTTCCGTAGAAGTGTTTTTTTTTACTTTCTCTACTAAGTATAGTAAGTAGGGAAGTATTGCATTCCACCCAAAACTTCGATACCGAGATTTCACAGGAAATACATGTTTTGAGGTGCACTAAATTCATATAAAGAATTTTTTGAAACATGTCCGTGTGTCTGTCTATGAACAGCATAACTCAGGAAAAAACAGCCGGATAAACACCACACTTGGTATTAAGGTTCAAATTCTTCCAGAGATGATTCACGAAGGTTTTCAAGAAAATACCCCAACCCAGATTACCCTTTACGTGGAACATTTTGCGAAAATTTTAATTTTCTCAAAAATGGCTTTAACGATTTTGAATAAAATACCATAAGTTTAAGACATTTTTATTGCAAATGAATTCTACATCTCGAATTTTCTGGGAATGTCTCCAAAAGTATTCTTCATTGTGAACGACTTTTGCATAACTGGTAAACCATAAGAGATAGACAAGCTTTTACTACACAAAAAATTTAGATGGCGTTAAAATACATAATTTATGTCATATACATGTTTTGTTGTTGAGTGAACCATTTTCGAGGTATTGCTTGTTATTTCCCTAAATTTTTCAATACTTATACTTTTTCTCAAATGGGAAATCGTTATTAATTTTTTTGTCCTGATAATGCAAAGAGAATGGAATACTCCACATAGCAACCAGCTCTTAAAATAGTTGACTATCGATTAAAGCCTACCAATTCCCCTTGCTACTACAAGAAAATTAGCAAAAAGATTAACATCTCGATATCTCGATTAACATGAAGTATGTGGAGAATAAGCGTTTGCAAATATAGTTTGTACAAGAGTAGAGAAAGTCGTGTGAGTGTAACACATCAGAGTTATTTTTCAGGGGCTCAAAACATATATGTCCGGTATTATTAGTTTCTCTTGATAACTGAAAGCTAAACCTTAAGAAACCTATCAACACACAGTAATAAGCTATTTGCAATGACAGGTTAGCATTCAGTTTGTCATCTCTATTGAGATGCCTTGGTGGTCTAACCGGAAACAAATTGAGTCAGATGGAGAATTCAAATTCCCACCGGCATATTGTCACAGTAGCTCAATGGTTAGAGCAACCACACGGAGAGCGGGAGAACCGTGTTCAAATCGGGGCTGTGGTATAGGATTTTTTAGTTGATTTTATGTTAAAAAATACCAAGACAACTCTCTACAAAATATAATTAAGTTGAATTATATATATATATATATATATATATACACATGTACATATACATCAAAAGTATCCGTAAAACCCCACAAACATACGTTTTTCATCATAGGTACGTTGTGCTGTCACTTACTGCCTGGTACTCATTATCCGCGACCTCAGTAGTCATTAGACATCGTGAAACAGCAGAATGGGACGCTCCGTGGAACTCACGGACCTCGAACGTGGTCAGGTGATTGGGTGTCACTTGTGTCAGAAGTCTGTACGCGAGATTTCCACACTGCTAAACATCCCTAGGTCCACTGTTTCTGATGTGATAGTGAAGTGGATACGTGAAGGGACATGTACAGCACAAAAGCGTACAGGCAGACCTCGCCTATTGACTGACAGAGAACGCCGACATTTGAAGAGGGTCATAAAGAGTAATAGGCACGCATCTATCCAGAGCATCACACAGGAATTCCAAACTACATCAAGCCCACTCCAAGTACTATGACAGTTAGGCGTGACGTGAGAAACCTTGGATTCCATGGTCGAGCGGCTGCTAATAAGCTATACATCACGCAGGAAAATGCCAAACGACGCCTCGCTTGGTGTAAGGAGCGTCAACATTACACGATTTAACAGTGGCAAAACGTTGTGTGGAGTGACGAATCACGGTACACAATGTGGCGATCTGATGGCAGGGTGTGGGTATGGCGAATGCCCGGTGAACGTCATCTGCTGCCAGCGTGTGTAGTGCCAACAGTGAAATTCGTAGGTGGTGGCGGTGTTATGGTGTGGTCGTGTTTTTTCTGGAGGGGGCTTGCACTCCTTGTTTTTTTGCGTGGCACGATCACAGCGCAGACATACGTTGATATTTTAAGCACCTTCTTGTTTCCGACTGTTGAAGAGCAATTCGGGAATGGCGATTACTCTTTCAACACAATCGAGTAACTGTTCATACTGCACGGGCTGGGGCGGAGTGGTTACACGACAATAACATCCCTGTAATGGACTGGCCTGCACAGAGTCCTGGCTGGAATCTTATAGAACACCTTTGGAATATTTTGGAACGCCGACTTCGTGCCAGGCCTCACCGACCTACATCGATACGTCTCCTCAGTTCCGCACTCCGTGAAGAATGGGCCGCCATTCTCCAAGAAACCTTCCAGCACCTGATTGAAAGAATGCCTGCGAGAGTGAACGCGGTCATCAAGGCTAAGGGTGAGCCAACACCATATTGACTTCCAGCATTACCGATGGAGGGCGCCACGAACGTGGAGACTATTGAATAAAAATGTATTTTAACGCAAATAAAATACGTGCAATAGACTTCATCCTTTAATAAATGGCTTCAATTTTTTTCGATGTTAATTTCTATCAATTCCTTTAAACCACAACAAAAAGCTTAAGCTGTACCAACATTGCTATGGATGTGCACAAAATACTTCGAGAAATGTTTGTTATCTTCGCTGAGGAACAGTTAAAATGTATTTTTCTGAGACCGAATGAGTAATTCCTCTATAATTTACGCTTAAACGAACAATGTAGTTTTTTTAAGAAAAGAGAAAATGATCATTATTTAAACACCAAGCTGTTTTAAAGGGCGGCATTTACAACATTCCATTGGCAGAAAAAAATCGAAATTTGGGAGAACATATATAAGTTTCTAAGAAAATGCATTTGAATAATCAAAAATACAAACACATTATTAAAATGGTAAGCAAAATCAACGGTTGAGCTAGAATTGTTTACAAGTCTGAAACACATACTCGAAAAATGTAAAAAGTATAAATTTAACTATTAAAAATGTCCTAATTTCATTTCGGTGACCGTTTTTTAGCCATGAACAAATGTAACAGCTGCATAATATTTCTTTTTAGAGCTGCTCTGTTTAGCATCCAGCATTTTTATCCGGCAATGCGCGCGCGCGCGTGCGTGCGTGTGTGTGTGTGTGTATGTGTGTGTGTACTTCGAAACCAAGAATATACTACTACATTTTATTTAATTTACCCCACAATAATTCGAGTGATACGAAATTTATGATAAATTTATGGATCAGAACTATTTCACTTTTTGTTTTGAAAAATTTAACAGGCTCTGTAGCTAATGGATTAGTCGAGAGACGTGCATTTATGAAATGAAATAAAAATAAATGCTAATGAAAAGCCTTACTGGAATTAAACAAAGCGGTGAGCAGTGCATTCAACCTTTATTCAAGCACATTTAAAGTACCTTTAGTCATATTTTATTTTTCTCAATGTATACGAGTAAGTGTATCACGCAACAATGTCACCTGTAATCAGATTTTACGCGGCTTTGAATTTATTACGGTTTTTATAGGGGCTATAAATTTTTCGGTGTACAAAATTAAAACCTAAAGCTACTTCAGCATTGAATAACGGATATTTCCGGTTGTGCAATGTACAAAACATTTTCCTGCAACCAAAACTACAGGTTTTAACATCTTATTACTTTTCTCCATTCTTGTCTGTTGGATCATAAATCTTCTGCAATTTCCCAAACCGTTACTTCCCTTCTAATACCTTGAATTCACTTGGTATGCGATCTTACTTTTCTCCTCCTTCCTTGTGGCGTCCACTCCATTATTATTTTGGGTAATCTTTCATACTCCATTCTTTTAGCATGCTAATACCATTCTAATTATTTCTGTTGAATAAAATCTAAAATTGAATTTTCAACATTCGTATTTTCTTTTATAATCCCATTTCTAACTTTTCCTCTTTTAAATATACTAGCAGATCTCCAATAATCCATTTTTGTTGCCAATAATTATCTTTTTAATTCATAGTTCAGAGTCCACAAGTCGGAGCCACAGGTTATGATACTTCTAAATATTGTTTTAAAAATGTAGTTTTATTTTCTTTTGCGACACCATAATATACCATTCAACGCAGATATAGCATACTTTCCTGAGTTTATCTTTGATCTTATTTCCTTTTCTTCCTTCCCATCTCTGCCATACTTTACTCCTAGGTATTTATATTCCCCTGTTGAAGAAGTTATTTTGTTGTATTTTTATTTTTGCCCCACGCTTTGGGCGTCAATTTGAAGTAGGTTGTATTGAAGGAGTTGTAGTATATTTCAACTGCTGGGAGCCGAACTTAAAGTTCGTAGCAACCGCACTTAGTACCCGCTTTCCGGTAGGCTTCGCCCCAAATGTACTTTCCGGTGGCCTTTGCCTCCCCCCAAAATGTTTAACAATATTAACTTTGTAATTTGACTGTTTCTTTAAATATTATATATTTATGTTTGCCTCGGCTGCGTCAGTATTATTGTTAGAGACATTTTTCTCTTTGCGGGGTTGTGGGGCGACTGAAGAATGTAGGCTTACACAGATTGTAATTTTACTTCACTCCTTTTATAATGCCAGACACGATTTAAATAATACTTCTTTGATATAGAGACAGAGAGAGCTAATCCTACTCCAATAGAATACCTCCATTTGACTAAAGCTTTTTCTGTTTGTTGATTGCCTATTTATTAAAATGTCTCAAAATTTACATTATTGTTGCTCCAATAATGACTAGTAGCATTTAAACTTTCACATTCATTATTGCTTCAAGGTTACCTCATTGTTAGCAAATTTTAACCTACTATTCTCACAGCTCCTACATTATTAAATTACGCAATACATTCACATAACATTATTGAACATATATACAAGAACATAAACATTTACAGTGACTGTAATATATATTTTTTATGTATTGTTACATACACATATTGCTTTAAGGCGGGCTGTTATTGAATTTACATATTATATAATTAGGCTGAAACCATTTAAGTGTTAAAAATACTGCCTCACTGTGTGTTTAATTATCCCCATTTCGTCTTCCAGTTCCAAATGTTGATAAACATCTCCAATGGACATATATTTGGATTAATCCATATTTCCTTTAGGCCACATTTGTTGTATTCTTCAATCAATTTCTTTGTAAGATATTCTACGTCTTCATATTCTTGGGCCAGAATTAACTGATCATCCGAAAATTGCAGGGAGTATATTGTTAAGTCATCTTCTATTGGAATTACCAAGTATTTACACTTATTTTTTCCAACTTTCTATAGCCTTTTCTGAGTAAATTTTATATCATGCAGGAGATACACAGCATCCCAGTATAATCCTTTATTAACATGAAATCCACTTAACAAATATTTTCCCATTTTTACTTTTACATATACGCTTTTGTGTAATTTTTAATTGCTCTTAGCAAAATAGAACTAATTTCCGTCAGTTTTAAAACTAACTTAATTGTGATAATGGCGCGTTGCCATAGGCTTTTACAGCGACCTTTAGTGCAGGCAGATAAACTATTGATCATTTATTTTATTTCCAACAGATAATAGGGAAGGAAACAGCTAGAACACAACCCCTCCATTTTGTATTCATTGGTATAGAATAGCGGATTAAAGTTAAATGTTTTCTCTGGAATGATGAATTGAAATATGAAAAGGAATTTTACAAAGTAAGCACATTTAGAAAAGCTAATTGATTTGATTGAATTGATCTAAATCCTCTTATATTGATCAAACTGGTTTTTCAAGTTGAGTTTACAACAAAAATTGTCGAGTATTGTAAATATTTGACAGGATTGGAGAAGGCTTGAGAATACCTGACAATGTCGTAAACGTGTATTTACATATAGTACTTTTGCCAAACTGCACCCCTTCAGAGCACATTCATTTAATTTATCACAAGCAAAGTGATTTACTATTAACGTCACAGTATAACAATTTTGAATGAAAGATTATTCTTTACGTAATTAAACAGCATTGTCAGGTGTTATACCCCATGAAATCAGATTAGGATTAAGGAAGACAATCCGAGCGGGATGACTCAGGTGGTAACGTCTGTGACCCGGGTTCGATCTCCGGCGACAGCCCATTCTGACCCATGGATTTACCTGGGTCGTCAGGCTAATGCTGGAGTGGTTTCCCTCATCCTTCGAATTTCCTGTCCCTCCGTTCCCTTCGATTAATCATTTGATGCATTCTTCATCCCGTTTGACCGGTTTCAGGGTTGGAAGTGTCGGCGATGGTGTTTCGGTTCAGCATTGCAGGGAACGAGGATGCTCTCTGTGAACTTTCTCCGTCCCTGGACCCTCGACTAGTTGCTGGGGCATAAGGACTGTCCTTGAGGTTGGATCCTGTGTGGGGCAGAGTCCCCGGTCTGCCTGACCGACTGCCGGGACGTCTATATCTGGAAATTTTAGGGATCCTGCTTTTGCTGTGCCGTCACTCCTGCTTCCGGCTGCCCGGCGGTGTCTCCTTTCACCTCAATCTCCTTCCTACGGGTGCCCCCTCTCCTCATTCCTAGATCGGTGCCACATCCCGTTCGCTTCACAATCCATTCCAAGTAATACAATGGAAATAACACGAATAGATAGGTTAAATACACTCTATATCATTGCATTAATACATTATTGTGCCCCTTAGGGCAGGCGTTGGACCCTGTGGGGCAGAGTCCCCGGTCTGTCTGTCCGACTGCCGGGGCGTCTATATCTGGAAATTGTACGGATCCTCTCTTTGCTGTGCCGTCACTCCAGGTTCGGCTGCCCGGTGTCTCCTTTCAGCTCATACCTCCTTCCTCATCATCTCCTCAATCCTGGATCCGTGCCACATCCCCTTCGCTTCATAATCCGTTCCAAAGAATACAACGGAAATAACACGAATTGATACGTTAACTAGACTCTATATCATTGCAATAATACATTTTTGCATACTTCGGAAATCTGCGTGGCAATTTTTTCATATGCTCTTGTCTTTATCTTGTTGCGTTTATCTACGGAACAACGTACACCCATGGCTAGTTTTCATATACCCTAACCTGCTGACATACGACATCCCTTGCCTAGGTATTGAAGTCCTCCGTCGTGTAGTGGTTACCATGCTAGCTTCTAGTTCCCAAGGTCGCGGCTTCAAACCTGGAGGAGTGCGATGGATTTTTTCGGGCGTGAAGATCCTTAGCATGGCTTCCTTCGGAAGGGAAGTAAAGCCGGTGGTCCCGTGTCGTAGATTTACGGCACATAAAAGAACCTCAAGCCTGATAAAGAGGCCTCTGAGCAAAATTACCGGTCTTTCACGCCCAATATAGAATGGGACGCTAGGGACAACAACAGTTAAAGAGCGTCCTTAAATAAAACTCAATTTAATTTTTTCTTGCCTAGGTAGGCATTTTTACTTTCTCTTTACCTGGAACATTTTTCGATATTTTAATTTTTTAAAAATGTCTTAAGGATTTTGATTAAAATACCATGTATTAAAGATTTTACACGACAAATGAAATGTATATCTTGAATTTTCTGGCAATAGCCTTTGGAATCCCCTTCATTCGGAAGGAAATTTTGTGTAACCTTGTATAACTAGTGAACGTTAAGCGATGTACGAAAACATACCACCCAAAAAGTATAAGTCTCTTTAAAACAAACAATTTATTTCAAACCTGTTTTGTGGCACACGCCGTTTCTGATATGTACAATATTTAATGATTCAAATTGTTAATTTTATGGCCATGCTTTAAATTCCTTTCAACATTCAGTTGTTTCTCGCGATGTCATGCACACAGTATGGGATTTTGAGGCCAGCATACAGCGTGCGTTCTTAAACATAAGACTATCGCTGTTCTCTTTGTAGCTATAACGAAATGGGTAATGTAGCTATTTCTGTAAAGGTTTATTTGGATTATTATTAGTAGGTATAGCGGTATAGCGTAGAGAAATTCATGTGAATGTATCACATCAGATCTTTTTTCTCTCTCTTCATGTTAACCGACTTAAAACTTTGCAGAAATAGCTTCTTCACACATTTCGTTGTAGGTATAAGGGGCATAGACGGAACTTAATCGTTATTCAAATATTGAAAAGCTAGTGGCTTATGCTGATCAATAAATTCCACACTCTTTCCGTGACATCGCGAGAAACATGTGAAGAGCGACAGCAGTTTAAAAATTATAAATTATTTCAAAATTCAAAATAATAATAATAGAGTGTCACGGAAATCGCTCGTGCTACAAAATAACTATTGGAAATAAATGCTGTATTTTAAAGGGATCCACATTTTCCTATGAAGTACGCTTTCTCTGTCCTTTAACGTTTACCGGTTTTACAGAATTAGGCAAAATTCCTTTTGAATGAAGAGAACCTCCCATAAAAGTCAACATATAAATTTTATTTTTCATTTAAATATCTTTAAATACGTTTTTAATAAAAATTGTTAGAGCTATTATTGAGAAAAACCAAAACTTCGACAAACATTGTGTAAAGAGTAGTTTGGGGTGGGAGTTTTAATTGAAAATGTGGTGCTGTATCCTTAGAAGACGCTCAACTTAACTTTCAATGATTTTGAGTTATGCTATTTACTAGCACATTCATTCTCACACACACGCGCAAAACGTTTTCTGAAAATACCTTTTTTTTTATTCAGGGGGCATTTTTTTTATTTTCGGTGAAATCACGGTATCGAATTTTTTGGTGATCTTCTACCTACTAGGTGCGTAGATGTATAGGGTCTTTCAACAAGAGTGTCCTATCTTTGAACTTAAATAAAACAGTTCTATAAATGCTAGATGTTTATTTATTTTTTTATTTTGGAACATAACCAATGCCATTACGTGTGGAAGAGAACATCAGTTAAGTGACCGCCGCGACTTCGTTGGGTTGCGCGTATACTGTTGAACCAATTTTCAATGACAGAAGAACGTAAATTAGGTCCAACTTCACGAATAACACGCGTCATGTTATCCATAAGATCATTTACTGTTTCTGGCTTGTAGACATAAACTCAAGATTTAATATAACCCTACAAGAAGTAATCCACCAGCGTTAAATCACATGACCTCGGGGGCCAGTTAACATCACCACCACAGGAAATGATGAAACCTCCGAAATTCTCCTTCAAAGGATCGATTATTTCGAGAGCAGTATAATATGTGGCACCATCTTGCTGAAATAAAATGTTTCTGAGATCCATACCATCCAATTGAGGCCAAAAATAGTCCCTTATAAGACCTCGGTATCTTTCTCCATTGACAGTTAGAGCTTCTCCATCTTCATCTTGGAAAAAATATGGACCAATGATTCTACCATACCAAAATCCACACCACACAGTAACTTTCTGGGGATGAAGTGGTCGTTCTTGAAGCTACATTGGATTGTCATTGATCCAATAGCTGAATTTTGTTTGTTAACACAACCATCCATCCAAAAGTGGGCTTCGTCGCTGAAGATGATTTTTCGACAAAAATCCGGATCAGCTTCCAATTGCTCTATAGCTCAGTTAGCGAATACACGGCGCAATCTATGGTCGTTGGGCTTTAGTTCTCGAGTTAACACCATTTTGCAAGCGTGAAACTTGAAGTCCAGATGCAGAATTTGCCAAGTTGTATTCGGCGAAAGCCCCAATTCTTGCGCTCGACGAGGAATTGATTTGTTTCCGTTCTCCGTACACTCTCACAAACGGCGCCTATGTTTTCGTTGGAACGCTTACGTCGATTACGTACAGGCGTTCTTTGATCGCTGACAGAACCACTTCTTTCAAATTTACCGAATCGTTCTCTCGCAGGGACGATTATGCACACCGTAAACTTCACGCAATACACGAAGGGTTTGGCGAACAGACGATCCACTTTGATCATACATTTTCACACTTTCTACATGTTGCTGAATGCTGTAACGTTCCATGGCTATTTGTGAATAATAACTGTAGCCATATGAAAAAACTGACTGCTGTAACTCAATAACAACGGCAGCTATCACGTACTAAAGATAGGACACTCTTGTTCAAAGACCCTTTACATTCCACTCAGGGACAATGAAAATGTATTATACAGATAAGTCCATAAAAGCTTCAGTCTCGGTTACACCTCCCTCCACAAATCTGTTTAATTGTAAGATTCGCAATAAACTTTGCCTCTATATTGAATGTTATCATAGCTATGTTTAATGAAAATCTAACAAAGTATAGTTAAACTTTAAGCAGATGCTCTTAAACATAATTACAAATGAGAGAGGTGTATTGGGTGATGTAAGGGCTTTCAGTTCCTAGTTCCTACCAGTGTCTTTTTCCTTTGTTCTCTCTGTCTCTTTCCTCACCCCTAGTATCTCTCTCTCTCTCTCTCTCTCTTTCAATGATGCTGTAGTACGTAGTCATTATTACGCAACTCATTGTATTGTTTTCCTGGCAGCGACAATACACGTTCTCCAGGGATACATTAGCACATCCAAGATTCAGTGCGAAGGAGGATTGCTGCATGTAACCGTCAATGTTTAAAGGAGATGTTATTTTCACTTTCATTATCACGTACATAGCAAGTAGAGAAGGTATTGCATTCTACCCAAAGATTCTATAAGGATATTTCACCGCAAAGTTATGTTTTGAGGTCCCCTGAATAAAAAAAAACATTTTTAAAAACACGTCTGCGCGTCTATTGCCTGTGAACAGCATAACTCAAAGACAAAAAATCGGATAAATACCAAACTTGGTATTCAAGTCCAATAACTTCCAAACATACAACACGAAGTTTCTAATAAAATCTTCCACTCCAAACTACCCTTTACATGATAAACGTATTCGAATTTTTTTATTTGCTAAAAATGGCTCTGACGAGTTTTATTAAAATACCATATATTATTAATATGTTTACATGACAATTAAAATATATATCTTGAGATTTCTAGGAAAACCAGTGAAGTCCTCTTCATTCGGAAGGAATTTTATATAATCTTGTATAAGGGTATACGTTAAGCAATAAACAAGCCTTAGTCCACAAAAAATGTAGACCTCTTTAAAACGCATAATTTGTTTCAAACAACTTTTTCTTGTGGCATCAGCCAATTCTGAGTATCCGTTATTAATGGTTCAAATTGTTCAATACTTAGCCATTCAAAGGCTTGTCGATTTTCAGTTGTTTCTTGCGATGGGAAGTGTAAGTAGGTATTTGACTATCGCTATTCCCTTTGTCTCTATAATGAAATGTGTAATATAGCTATTTCCGGAAAGATTTATCTGGATTAAAGTAAAATAGATGGGAAAATAAACTTTAATAGAAATAATTTGTATATTCCTAATAAGGATAGAGCATAGAGAAAGTCACGGGAATGTAACACATCAGATAATTTTTTTTTTTGCTTGAAGTATAACGTTCTATAACCTGATAGGTAATCGGTATGAATTAAATGGGTGAAATAATGCTGAAAGGAGTCCAGGATTTATGGAGCTTTAAACAAAAACCAGGAGAGAAACTTATCCAGGTAACCCAACCTAACTGAGATTCAAACTCGGGACCTTTTGACTTCTACACCGGTACCGCATAGAGGAGGGGCAGATGTAATATTGTGTATTGTATAAGCGATATATCTGATATGATACAGATATATCGCTGGAAATACCTGTTTTGATTGTCCAGAATCAAAAAAGCATTTTTAAAAAATGGTCCACATGTGCTTCTGTCGATACCATGGTTTGTCTATGAAGAGCATAACTAAAAGCGAACAGTAAGATAAATACCAAACTTGGTATTGAAGTTCAATGCCTTCTAAGGATACGAATGAAGATTTTCAAGAAAATCCCCTCACCCCAAATTATCCTTTACATTAACAAGTTTTGGCTATTTTTAATTTCCTCAAAAATGGCTCTCATAATTGTGATTAAAATACCATATGTTGAAGATATTTGTTTAAAAAAGAAAATATGTATCTTGAATTTTCTGCTAAAAGCCTCTTTATTCAGAACGAATTTTATGTAACTGTGTGTAATTAATAAACCCGAAGAGATAGACAAAATTTACTGTACAAAAATGTTGATTTCATTAAAACAGAAAACGTATAGTATGTATATGTAAATGTATGTTTGTGAGAATAACCACTTTCGAGATATTTTCTGTTATTTGTTTAAATTTTTAAAGACTTTGTGCTTTCTTCAAGAGCAAAATCGCCATTCATTTTTTCTCGCCATGGAATTTCAAGGACGTTTTATAGTAATTCGCCTTTAAAGTATTTGACTATGGCTTTAGTCTTCATTATCCTTGTTGCACAGAAACCACAGGAAGAAATCAACACGGCTTCCTGGAGAAACCGTTTCTTGGGTATTTCATAGTGCCACCTTGTAGGTGCTATCACACCTTGTGCTGTGTATCGCACCAATAAGCATAGCTATGCTAGTTATATCAACTCATTGGCAAATTACGAATAGGTATAGGTGAAGAATGGTGACCGATTTTGTCGATATTTCGCGAGGTTAATTGTGAATATACATCAAATGTTTGAATGTTTAAAAATGCTCTTGAATATCGGTAAATTCTCAGATGTTAGCGTTGTAGACCTCAAACAACAGTTATAGAATCTCATAAAAATTGGTGTTTCCTAGCTGTTTACATGTTCTTAAACAGGCAAGCTATAGCCTCTTTCCTCCTTCAATGCACTAAGGGTGAAGGTGGCGACAGAGCATATCTTAGGTCACGCGTATTAACGCTCTAAATCGGATGTGGATATCTTCTTGTAGGATGCGTACCTACAATGATGTAATAAACGCATCTTTGTAAATGTTCAACATGAAGTAGATAAAGAATAAGCTTTTGTAAGAATAATTTATACAGGAATGGATATTAAACACAGATTTTTATGATTATATAAAATACATCGCAAGTTGAGCCGTAGCAGAAAAACTGCAATAAGGATGAAAACGTTTTTGGACTCATTTACATTTTCATCTTCTATATGAGAGGATACGCTTCAAAGTTTCTGCCGGGCATTTTGTTATACTCTGTACAACAGCTTCGAAATATATTGTTGGAAATCTAAGGCAAAATAGCTGTCTATGCTTGTTTACCTTCTGAAATCCTTACCGTTTACTTCTATGTCCGAAGACTGTAGGTAGTCGCCTTACTAAGCTTAATAGAATAGCTTCAATAAAATAATTCTACTTGAAACTTCATGTGAAAATATCATTATTTTATGGCCTACATTGTTGAGAGTTCCTCCTTTTTTTTGTTTGTTTGCTTTTTATGTTTTCTATCACCGAGCGGGATGGCTCAGTCGGTAACTTCTGTGGTCTGCAGTCGAGAGGTCGTGGGTTTGCTTCCCTTTCCTCACCCATAGGTTTTTCAAGGGTTTCCCTGGGCGAATGTAAGGTTCATTAATCCCCCAAATTTCCTGTCCCTCCATTACATCTACATTCTTATTTCACTTCACCTTTCACCTGCTTGGTCTGTTTCAGGGTTGAACGCGTCGGTGGGGGTCTCGGCATTGCATGACAGGGGAAAAGGATGCTCTATGTAACACTTCTTTCCCCAGAATGGGGGTGGTCTCCAAGTCCCGCGCCCCCTAGGATGTGTAAACTTATTGAGCGAGAGCCGATTGCACCAGTTGCCATCCGAGGAGTTTCACTGCCTTTGTCCTCTGTGCTTCCTGATCCGACCTCTCTATCTCCTCTTCCTCCCTCGAGATGGCACTGCGTGTTCTAGTCCTAGTCCTATGTGTTGTATTTGTTCTGTCGACGCGCAATAAGCTAAAAACATCAAACCATTGCATAGATGTAGTTGTTTTAATGGAGGGCACCTCGCTCGCTGTGACCTGCACAATTTATTGTGGCTACCACCCTCCCAGGAGGAAGAAATGAGGTGAGGAAGCCACAGGAGGCTACAGGCCGTTGGCAGACAGACCACAGAGACACTCGGAAGTCACTAACCTGTCTCACTGCTAGAGCCGCCAAGAGAGAACGATGAACGACCTGCCAATCATCTAACCCTCTGATGTTCACGGGGAATACCCTTTCCATTAAGCATACATATATATGGTCCATCCGGCACCGCCTACGCCAAGAAACCTAATAGTACACCTGGAAGATGAGAAGGAGACGGAATGAAAGGGGAATAATGAAAAGGAAACGCGACCGAGAAAAAAAACACCCGAGCATTCGCCCCATGGCAGTGTCGCAATGTCTTTCTCAATGATTACGTAATGTCTGCCTTTTTAAGCTTTCGTAAAAGACCATTCAACACTCCAATACAGAAAGTTAGCTCTACATAAGGCTGTTAAAAAGTCTGTATATGGAAGTGTGAGGCTTTAGAGTTCACCCTCTGTAATGGTCTGTTTAGCGAGCTGATCAATATCCTCATTGAGGGTTACTCTAGCATATCCTTTAGTTCATAAAAAGTGAACTTTCGAAATCTCAGCTATATCGACACAAGAAGATAATTGTGAAAGTTCTAGTGCAGGTCAGCTTTCCAATAGGGATGTTTTAGCCTCTGCAGTACACTTTTAGTACCGATTAACATTAATATTTTGAGTAAACACAGGGAACCTCAGTAGTTAAATACAGCTCAGGTGGTTAAATGTTTAGTTAAAAGCTGAATACATGCCAAGGGGTAATGAAAGTGGATACAATGCCGCGAAAAAAGTCAAAAGACGACTATGTGATATAAACAAAAATAACATTAGAGCTAAAAAATGAAATAAACACTGGGTGGGTTAAACAAATATATTATGGTATCGAGATGAAGCAGAGGACGGGAATAGCATGCTTAGGTTGGGAGGATGGAAAGCTCGAAGTTTGTTGACGATGCTGGAAGGAGGATTTGCCCATTATGCGGGGAATAGGAAGACTGTATACTTATTTTGGCAGCATTCATACAAATGGAGGGTGCTAGGAAAAATTATTAGCGGAAGTATTTTTGACTCCCAAAACATGCTGTCACTTGATCCTAAACAGCCAAAAATGGGCAAGCTGTGGCACATACATAATTGAAGTACGTGTGGTAAGAGGTAAGGTATTTATGTAAATTTAGAGTAAACGTGTTTGGTACTTAAGCGTTTATAAGTGTGTGATTCAGAATATTTTTCGCTTCATGCATATGTTTACAGGGTTGTGAATATAAAATAGGTGTTTTTGGTCGTCAATTCTGGAAGTTAGGATTACCAAATCAGGCATTTTTCTAGAAGAGTATATGGTCTTCCGACCCAGTGACCGTTTTACGCAATTAATGTAAGATTAAGTACATAACAAATACCATTACTTCTGCTACTACAATATTCAGAAAGAAGTGGAGGGACAATAATAAGCATATCAAATTCCAGCGGCAGTTTTGGAGCCATCGGTGTGTAGTTCTGAACATAACCAGCGAGGTGTTATCAGTCTCAGACACAGAGAAGAGTCTTAGGTCTACGGCTGAGGATTTGCGAATGAATAATGACATATTTCCTGTATACCTATCTCGCTGCTAATGAGTGATGGTGCAGGTGGACCGTGCTTTGAACAAGAGCAAGAAAGAACCACGGAAGCAAACAATCCTGACAAGGAAATGAAACCAGACAGGCAGAAGTCGCTAATGCTAAGAGTAGAAGCACTCTAGTCTTGAGGTGGGATATGTGTACTCCATCGTGAGACATTGTGTTGCTAAATCTAACGAAGAGTAATGCACACAACCTTCAAAGCATCCGATGAATGCCACAGTACATCGCAATAACGTATTGGGTATTTCTGTAGTTACTCTATGTAATGAAATAGCTTCCAAAGCACAACGAGCTCTATGAGCCTGTGAATGCCAGGACCGTTTTGAAAACAGAGATACATTTGGCTTACGACGATGTGGCATACTAATTGCCCGGGCGCCTGACTAATATCGAACTCACGAGAGTATTTGCTAAGGCTACTTAATGAAACCTTTAATAAATTATATTTATAAAATTAAGTTCCAGATGGGTATTTTACAGAATATTATATAATTGGCTTTATTGCATCTTCATTAAGAAAGTTTTCTTTGATTCTTTAGTTTGCAAATCAGAAACAATTGCGAATGAGCTGTAACAATTTCCAAAGAATTATTGATCAGATGCGATAATATCGTTTCGATTGGATTTCAGTGCTAGTCTACCCTGATTGGTTGAAAATGTGAATTTATTTGGTCAATATTTAATGACTGAGCTGTAGGGGAACATACACCCGACAGGTAATTAATGTAAATAACGGGAAATAATAAATCGATAATAAAGATAGGAATATGTAATGATATGACACTGTAAGATAAATTCCACCATAAAATGCAGACAGATGTAAGAAACATTTTAATTAGCTAGGTAGCGATCTAGCAGTAGATTTAATACTCCAGAGCTGCGTAGAGCTGAGAGAGAGGTTCGAGGAAAAACAAGGATGGAGATAGGGATCAATTCCTGGAGTGTCAAGGGAGTTGGATGAGAAGTCAGCAATCAGAAAGAGTAACTAGACTCGTGAATGAGACAGAGATAATGGGTTTTAACAAAGGTGCCAGACAGAAACTTCTAAAAGTGTACGATTTCTTTCTTATAGCACGTCAAGAAAATAACAAATCTAAATAAAGATTGGATAAAAAGGTGCAAAAATTAGCGTCATAACAGAAAGGTAAAAAAGAATGTTCCCTCCAGATTTCGACACTCTTTCATATAGAGATAGCGTGCGACATAGAGCCACTGCAACATTCAAAGTAGCGGGAAGTGGTATAATGCAGCTTATAGAGTACTTCATTATTATTCAAAGGGGAACAGTTGCTAGCCGCTTCGATAATTTGTTGTGTTAGAATAAATCAAATCTTTAAATGAATTCGGTTTAGTAATGCCTTCACCCACGACAGAACGATATCTGTTTAGCGTTATTATTTTTAAATTATTCATAAGAGCCAACATACACTGTTAGAAATAACTAAAAGCCATTGCTTTCTTTACTGACGCAGTTTCTACAATACGTATGTAAGCAACGATCCGGATGACATGGATAATTAGATTGTCAAATTGTGCGCACTAAGAGGAGTTAGGTAAGATGGCGTTTGCACACATTTTTTCTGCCGCCTAGGCTGCTGGAAGATGTTGTGCTATATTAAAAGCGCAGTGGGGTGGGTGTTCGTGTCGTAATATGTGTTGTACGTGTGTGGCTTTGAGGATATTGCCACGGGAACGTGATTATCGGAGAAACTAGGAGTGAGGAACTGCGTTTCTGCTTTCTGGTTTTCCAGTTCTTCAAGTGGACAACCTGACCTCTATTTCTCAGCCAGCCTAACTCGATAAGACGTGCGTTCTTTCTCACAGATCCTAAGACATCTGTCATTGTTTTAATGGTATGATTTTTCCTCAAACTATCTTTCCGGGGCTTTTATTGTGTTTGCACTGAAAATTTTCAATGATGTAATAAGTATATTTTTACTTTTTCTATTGAACAAGGAAGTAGTGATCCGCTTTTTAAAACTCTGACAATTGCATTAACCTATTATAGTCTTTATGTTGGCAGACTAACGACAGGAGGAAATCAACAGCTCTTTCCTGTAAAATCACATTTCTTAGCGTTTCTAGGGGACGCCATGGCAATTTTATTGGCTGGTGCTGTCACCTTGTAGATCCTAAAACTCCTTGTACTGTGTTATTATGACAATAAGTATACCTATGTTAGTTCTGACAACTCATTTGCTAATTACGAATAGGAATAGGCGAGGAATGGCCGGCTCCCTCAACCACGAAAGAGGAGAGGTAACTTGTGTCTTCTTTTAATAGTGGAGACCGATTTTGTTTCGCGAGAATAATCGAGAATATAACCAAATGCCTGTTTGAAATGCTCTTGAATATGAATCAGTTCTTGAGAAGTTAGCATTTTAGTCCTCAAACGCCAGTTATAGGACCTCACGTAAATTAGCGTTTCCTAGCAACTTACACGTTCTTAAAACAGGCAAGCTATATCTTTCTCCTTCCCCACGCTAAGGGTGAAGAAGGTTTCATCAAATATCTTAAGACATGCCCTATTAACGCCCTCACAGAAATTGTAGTTTACTTCTTTTGGGATGTGTACCTACAAATAATGTGTAAATATCTAATGAAATCTTATCTTGATTGATAGGAAGTGTTAAGAAGAATAAGGTTTTGTAAGAATATTTTGTAGAAGAGTGAGTAGAGAAAGTGGTGTGAATACAACACAAACTATATTTTTGTGGGAAAATCTTTTTAAACTATATTTATAATAATTTGTTGATGGAGAATTGTGTACGTAGCTGTTCACAATTAGGCTGTACGTGGCAACGGAAGGCTCTGTTCTAGTAATTGTTAGAATAGTTAGACAATGGGCAGAGTATAGGGTATATGGAATACAAGGGAGGGGGACACCTCGCGCACAGCGACTGACGGAAGATCACTCCCTAAGCAGGAAGGGACGAAGTGAAGGAACCATAGTACCGTGCGGAAGTACTCAACATTACCTGACTCGAAGAGCCGTGCCACTACTTGAGCTGCCAGAGCGAGCCATGGACGACACGTCCAAACAGGGAGACTTCCAGTGTCCACGAGGAGGACTCTTTCCTTGAAAGAAAATGAGGGAAAGGATATCGTACTAGATGAGAAACCAGCTCAGCATTCCCTTACCTACCAGGGAAAATCACGAAACACTGAAGGCCAGAGTGGGCGGTGGGTGGGAATCAAACCAGGAATGTCCTGATTGCGAACTTCATACGTTATCATGTAGCAAATAGGTAAAAGGTGAAGGTACGGGCGAACAGAGGGACAAAGCACCGCAAGTAGGCCACAAGGGCCCTTTTTGCTACAACCGTGAACTTTGGAAGGAGAGAGAAGAGTAGAGCACCAAAGGGCGACCAGATCCGAATGACGACGGGTACAAGCATGTAAGGGGTCGCTAACTCTTCCATAGAACACCGGAGTTCCCCAAAGGAGCAGCCGCCCGAGAGCACCCGGAGACGGGTTCAAACTGAGCAGTCCCTCAACGAGCCAGGAATAAAACCTCTACAGAGCACACATCCACCGTCCAGTCGCAATCCGCTTAACATGTCGTCTGGTCCTATAACCCTGAAGCAAATGTCAAGAGACACGATGGATACAGATAATAAGGGGCAGGAAAGCACCTGCCTGCGACCCCGGGAAGCCACGAAAGACCCATGGTTCAGATCGAATCCGGAATCTCATGTAGATCTCCTTAAAACACAAAATAAATACGTATATATTATATACACTGCCATTTGTGAAAATTGCAACACCAAGAAAGAAACTCGTGGTTTCACTGAATTTAATACAAGTTAGATATATGACAAGTAACAATGATAAACTTTTCAAATCTATACATGGCTTTCGAGCCCTAATATACAGTTTTTAGTGTGGCCTTCATGTGGTGCAATTAGAGGTGCTATACGCCATGGAATTGAATCAAAAGGATTCCGAATAAGTTCCTGAGGGATTTCCGTCCACGCAGTTTGTATTCGAGCCCACAAATATTGGTGACACTGGTTACCGAAGGACCGTGATTTACCAGGCTCCAAGCAACCATATCCCAGACATGTACGATGGCCGACATGTCAGGCCAATCTGAAGCCCAGGGAAGCAGTGGTACCCGTCGGTCTTTGAAGAAGGCTTGTACATTCCTCGCAATATGTGGCCAGGCATTGTCCTGTTGAAATGTGGCTTGTAGAGATGCCTGAAGCAGGGGGAGTACCTCAGCCTCTACAACCACCGTTAGGTACCGGTTGCTGTTCAAATTGCCCTCAATTCGTAGGAGGCGAGATCGGTTGTTGTAACCAATGGTGCCCAAAACCATTATAGCTGGTGTGTGTCCGCTATGCCACTCAACAGTGCAGCCCCCCAGGTTGCGCTCACTACGGTACCGCCGGACACTATGAGGCCATCACTTAGAACGTTGCAGCGGGACTCTTCTGAAAATACTACATTTTGCCACTCAGCACCCCAGTGCCGGTGTTCACGTGCCCATTGCAGTCGGAGGAGCTTGCGGTTTATGGACAATGGAAGCCGACGTAATGGCATGCATGCAACCAGTCCAACCTACAGCAGATGGTGACGAACCGTTGTTACAGACAAGTTCACACAAATTGCAGTGCTCCAGCGTCGAGCCAACACTGTAGATGAAGCTGTATGGTCGGTTATGGCCATGCCGACAATATGAGGGTCATCCCGTGCTGTGATCATGTTCCGTGGTCCAGTAACGGCTCTTCTATGCGTACGACCTTCATCTAACCACTGCTTCCACACACGCATCATTGTACGAGCCGAAATGTCACGGTATGACAAACCCGCTTTCCGGAGACCGATCATTCTGCCCCGTTCGAACTCACTCACATGCGGATATGTCTTCCTTACACGTCGACTAGGCATACTGGCACTCTTTATTGTTTCCACCTTATTTGATAGCTCTGCACTACGCTGGGCGCCACACTTACGTTATTGGATCGACACGAAAGGGCTCTGCTTGGCCTACGGGTACCCCATCTCTTTGATACCTAATCACTTATTGCTTGCACACTCTTCTACACTTCCAGCAAGTTTGGAGTTATTCGAGAAATTCTTTCTTGATGATGCAATTTTCACACACGGCAGTGTATATATTTTTTATTATTATTATTATTATTTTTTATTTTTTCGTGCAGAGGGAACTATTTCCGAGATATTCCTTGTTATTTGTTTGAATTTTCCAATACTTGTACTTTTTCTCAAATGGCAGTTCGTTATTTTCGTAGTTTTTTACGTCCTGGACATACAAAGAGAATGGAATGCTCCACATAGCAACCAGTTCTTAAAAGATTTGACTATCGCTTAAATCCTACCATACTCCCCTTGCACCTGCAAGAAAATTAGTAATAACATATTGTATATGGAGAATAAGTGTTTGTAAGAATAGTTTTTAAAGAGTAGATTAAGTTATGCGAGTATAACATCATAGTCTTTATCTTAGAGTTGTATTGCCTTCAAAAGCTAAAATTTGAGATTTCTCTATAGGTATTTCTAAGTTATACTATTTATCCATTGTTTCCATGATATTGTTTTGAATATATATCTATATCTGAAGGTTATCCTCTGTTGTGGCGATGATGGCTTAGATACCAGATCTAATTCATAAATTCTTCAGCTAGCACAATCACATCCTCCATACAGCGATACAAGATATTTGTTGGTAGAGGGAGTTATGTTACGTATATAACCTGGCAACGCCTCTGTGTGTACTAAGAGAAACTAATTTAGCTTCCATGGGTTTGTGGACGAAATGCTTACCCTACTTCCAAGTCGTACGTAATCTTCACCTGACGGCAGAATTTCTAGACTCTGGCATACAAACTTTAGATTTCTGCATGTTAGTAACGCTATGCATTTCAGGGTAGCGATTACAGCGCTACTAGACAGGACGGAAACTAACTTTAAGCTTGTTAACAGTGTTTCACTGTGTCCATTAGGATGCATGCTGCAGTTTGCACTGAAAGCTAGAGCTTTAGTTCATTTCCAAGAACAAAGGGAATGCCAAACTATAGGGACAGCATGTGATTTAACTTTCTCAAAGGGGCGTGACTTTAGACGAAGTAATTATTGGGTGATAGTAATTCTCAGACATAAACTCTTGTTAAAGCATGCTGTAATTAACAAAGTGTGTATAAGCGGAATGGAAGGGAATGCATTTCATTCAAAGTTTATCCAGTCTGAGTTCCGGATGTGTCTGGCATTGCCATAGGTAACATCACGAATAACATCCATCTCATGGATAAACTTTCAGTCACGAAGAGACGAGACAATTTATTTACAGAATTGAGAAATCAAGAGTAACATTTTCTAGAATAAAATTAAGGAAGATTAATAATGTTCTATCCCACCAAAGTTAAATCGCCAAATTCATGACCCATTATCTCAGGAATTAGTGATGGGGGACGACACCACTATTTCTATATCCTGTATATATCGATACGATGCTTGAATACCGATACTAGATAGTCACTTTATAAGAAACTGTAAAGGCGATAACTTGTTCACTGAATTGTGTTGTTATTGGTATATAAAAGCATCTAACCATTTTTTTATTGTATGCTAATTTGGACATTATTTCTATTTCACTTTCTACAATATGCAGCAATTTTTACTTTCTCTATAACCCCGAATAAAAAAGAAGAATGTTTATAAAAATGGAGACCTGGGGGAACCACGAAAAACCCATGGGCCATGGCCGAGAGAGGGCGCTCGTCGGGGACAGATCCCGGAACCTTCCGGATGTGGGCCAAAGACATAACCATTCTGCTCGGTTTCTCATATATGTAAATGTCGTAGCTGTCGTTCAGTTTAACCAGACTTACAAATAATTCTTCACTCATTCTTCTAGAAGGCAGAATTATTTGTAATTGGTTTAATCTTTCCTTATGCACCAATCGTAGCAAACTCCTTCATAGAGGTGGTGTCCCGACCACCCCTCCATTTCACATAGATTATAAACATCGTTTATTGGTTAATTTATTTGCTCCTGGAATGTTTTTAAGGTCAGTCACTTAGAGACCTGATATCGGCCGGGCGGAGCGAAAAGTCGGTTACCTGCAGGTGCAAACATTACGCAGCGAAAAACAGTACGACGATCTAGGGGAATGGTCCACATTTTATGCACGACAGTGTACTTACTGTCTCAACAAATGAGTACTGGTACACAATGAGAAACTAACCATTACATGAGCTGAGTGTGCTGAACAAGATGGTATTACCATATCATCCAGTAGGATTCACATCGGACACACCTAGTGACAGTGTGGTACTGTAGAAGAGTGACACGCCACATGTTTCACAATCGGAGACGGATCTATTATTAGATAGATAGATAAGGTATCTTTATTGGTTTCAAATTATTGAAGCTTTTACACAAGTATTTAGTGCATGGGTCATTCACCGCACATGCATATTTAAGATACAAGGTAGGGTGACAGAATAAACAACAGAAAAATAAAACCAAAGAAACAAGAACAAGAAAAAGGAAAAAAGACATAAATTACCTTTGACTAGCTGAACAAATCTGACCTAGCTTCGCGCACTTTAGCCAAGAAATTGTCCATGTTTTGACAGTTCCTCTGGTCAGACAGTAGCTCCCAACATACCAATCTCTTTCTTCACGGAATTAAGAAATTTTCTTTGAGTTTAATTGTTCGCTGATTCGCCCACTGTACACATTCCGCCAAAATATGTACCCAGTCTCATCCAAATCACAGAATGGGCCGATTCCCCTGCCAGAATCGTCAGTCATTTTCTGTGCCCTCCAGCCCCCAGTCGTTGACGATTGTAGCGCAGTAAAAAGCATTGTGTGATCTATTATTCCCATCCTCAAAATGCTTCGCTGGATTACACTAAAACCTTTAATGATTCAATCCCAACAAAGTTCAAAATTGTATCAGTCCTCAGGATTCAGCTAGGAAAGCCTGTTGGACATATCTCAAAGGCGTCTGCAAAGAATTGTAAAAGAAGTAGAATTCAACCATTATTATCGCCCTTGATTCACGTATGATGATAAAGATTGTGACAGAAGACTCAGTTCTAGTTGTTTTTAATCCACAGCGAAGCAGATCTTAATTCCATGCACTCACTTTTATGGACAGATGAGGAAAGTTTCAATCTAAAAGCAGCTGTTATGGTAATTAAGAAGCGGAGGAGGATTTCGTACCTAAGCACACAGTCGCCTATTGTTTTTCTGGAAACTTCCAGGAAGAAGGGATGAAGCGAAGGACATAGAGGGCGTCTAAATCCGAGGCGGCAGTTTCGGACACAGGCGAGTTCCCTAACTCCAGAGATATTGCATTCTGACGCCGGTGAGGATCCCCACAGGCCTATCTCTCCCCACAAAGAGGTGTCTCTGAGGGCCGTCCCACACCGAACGCTAGGACAGACAGTTCCATAAAGAAAACTCCACCGCCATACGTCTCACCTGCCGTCCACTCGCCTAACTGTTCTTGTTAACCGCCATAATTGTGTTTATTGGGGTCCAAAACTAACCTCTACGAAATAATAGAGAAACAGCTCAAAGTTTCAGATTAGGGAGGTATTTCAAGTAACAGGATCTTGCTTATTTAAGGTACATTTATTTCAGCTGCTTATTTAGAAATGCTGCAGAACCTTACAGTACCTGAGTTAGAAAACAATTACATACAATATTTAATTTAGCAACAAGATGGCGCTTCACACCACTTTGGGTTGAACGTTCGCAACTTTTGAAAACAACATTTACAGAGTGGATTGGACGCCGCGGAACATTTGATTGACTATACTCTTGTGATATGACGTTTTGTGATTTTAGTCTATGGGAAATTATGAATAATATGGTATATTCTGTATTTCCAAGCGTTTCCTCACACGTTCTTGTATTTTTATATTTCTGTTTATTGTTTACTATACCTTTATCCTTATACTATTAATACTGCTTTATAGATTGTTTTACCAAACCATATACTCCGGTTAAACTAAGTAAATTATCCCCAATGAGGTGATTTTCCCTTTTTTCTACGGTTTGTTTTTGTACTGAAATATACGATTAATTATATACGAAAAATTAATATATACATAATATGATCGTATTATGTATATATCTGCCATTACTTAGTTGTACATACGATCTCAAGAAAGTGTTAGTCTGCAGTTCAAAAAATTCCAGCAGCCAAATAGATGGAGGGAAGTATCTTCGGACATAAAGATCAAATGGTAATACAGTTTACGTGATTTGGAGGTTTTTCAGATCGTTATTATTATTATTATTATTATTATTATTATTATTATTATTATTATTATTATTATTATTATTATTATTGTACGTGCTGATTTTCTTCATGCATGGGGTAATGATTTTTTTATGCAAACATCACTTTCATCAGCATATCACAAACTGATGGGGAAATTAATTCGTGAAGTTGTAAAAAGGGAGCCGAAAATAAGGATTTAGGCACGAATATTGACATTTTATTCCTCCGCCAAGGAAAATCCTATCTTCACGGCAAAATCAAGTTATACATAAAAAAATGCACTACTCAATTCATGTAAGGTAATTTTGAACATACTACGTATAAAAGAGTTGCAGTTATGACATTTTTTAAAGATTTATAAAACTGGTAAGATTACTTTTTTATCTTTATGTAAAAAAATTAGATTTTTCGCTCCATAAATTTGGCTGCTAGAATTTTCTTAAGGTACAGACGAATACTTTCTTGAGGGGATGTATAATCATGTACTGTCCCTGTTTATAAGCGTTGGCTCATTGGTACCTTCATTGAATCAGCATTTTTAACACTTAAATGATATCAGTCTAACTATATAATATAAAATATAATAACAGTCCGCCTTAAAGCAATTGGTATGTAATATAATATAATATATAAAGTGTATTTAAAAGTCATTGTATTATGTTTATATTATTATGTACATGTATAATAATGTTATGTGAATGTAGGACCTGTGAGAATAGAAGCAAGCTGCTTTCCGTAGCAAACAAAATTGCAAAGTAGAAGCCGAAAGCTGCTAACAATGAGGTAACCTTGAGACAGCAATTAATTAGAAAGATTGATAATGCTACTAGTAATTCCTGGAACAATAATGTAATATTTAAAACAGTTTATAAATATGCAATCAAAAACTAGAAAAAGCTTAAGTTAAAC
Source organism: Deroplatys truncata (assembly GCA_030765065.1). Taxonomy (NCBI): domain Eukaryota; kingdom Metazoa; phylum Arthropoda; class Insecta; order Mantodea; family Mantidae; genus Deroplatys; species Deroplatys truncata. The sequence goes on from CM060979.1 coordinate 158,145,830, forward strand.
GAAGGTATTTTATTGGAGCAGGATTAGCCGATCAGAGACTTGAAATAGAGGAAACACGCAAATTCAGGCGGGAGACACTACAAGATTGCGTACCCGAGCAGTCAGTCAGATTTGGTACGTCTTCAGTGTGAGACAAAAATTCATAGCGGTGAGAATAATATAACGTTTACGTTTTATAAAGTACAATCAACAATAATCTCACAGCTCTATAGTTGGATACATCAGTGGAGTCTTATTTAATCGTGGATTAATAAACAAAGTACAATACAGTTATAATTTATATAAGCCTTCATTCTGGAGCAACACCTGCCCTTCTAAGAGATACGTGTTCTGAAAATTGCTACTGATGCAGCCGAGGCGTACATATATAGTATTTAAATAAACATTAGAATACAAAATTGATTTTTTAAACTGGGGCGAAGGCTACCAAAAAAGTGAACTTAGGCGAAGGCCACCGGAAAGTTTTTATCGTACATGGGGCTGCAACAACTGCATCATATAACTAAACAAATAAACGTAAACCTTTTTGTCTCATTATGTGTTTCTGAGGAGCTGTGTAAGAGGAAAGTTAATTTCTGCACCATTCTATGTGTACACTGCAAACTAGAAGTAAACGAGATTTCCATGTGTACATATGCAGATATATTGCGGAAGTGGATGGAGAGAATATGCTGTTACACCTGGATGTTAGTTGATTTCTTCTGGGAATATAAGGTATGACTACTTTCTATCCAGAAAGCCTTTTCTTCTTTCTTTCCTTTATTCCTGCAACTGTGGAATTATTCTTCTACCATAGTAGCCTCCGAGTTCTAGCTTTAGCGTAACGACAAGCTATGAAAAGAATGGAATAAAATAGAAAAGAACTCGTCCGGATTTACATGTGCTTTTATCCTGTTGTCCTTAACACAAAACCGACATAGATTATTATCGATCTTTTCTTCAGTATCTCTTACGTCCCAATCTGAACTAATGGAACTGCTGGAATCGTTATATTTTGTCGTTTTGCAGGTGCGTGTGAAGGTGTAGCACAGTTACATTTGAAGGAATTGGAGCATTGCCATTGTTCATCGAACAACACTCTTCTGATATCAGAACACCTTATTATTTGGTTTCAGTAAAAAGGAAAGATACTTTGTTCTTCTAAAATATGTTGTTTTAAATGGTTGTATTTGTGTAACCCCCTTTAACTCCCATGGTCATACTGGGGGCTTTGACTTGAGATACAATTGATGCCAACTGTTTGTAGGTTACCTGTTTTACTTTCTCTACAAGATACCTAGTAGGTAGGGAAGGTATTGCATTCCACTAAACATTTCGATACCGAGATTACACCCGAAACACATACGGGGGTCGTCAAATAAGTAAGTTTCCCAATTTTATAAAACTATATTACACACAATTGATCATTTTATTTATATAGTACAATTCTTCTATTACTGTTCTACACAGTCAATATGTTTTTCCCAGCATTTTTGGGGACGTGACACAAGGTTTTAAATGCCAGTATTGCACCAGGTCGGGTCCTGTGCTCGCAAGCAGCTGTTCACTGATTTGACTTCATCATCGGTGTTAAACGTGGTTACCTTTGAGTTGGAGGAACATGTGAAAGTCACTTGGGGCAAGCTCCGATGAATACGGAGGATACGAGCAAAGTTCCAAGTTGAATCTTGATCCAGGCGGAGCCCAGAAGATTCAACTGGGAGGTTTTCTCGCATCCTCCATATTCACCAGCTCTTTCACAAGTGATTTTCATATGTTCCTCTGACTCAGAAGTCATCTTGGAGGTAAGCGCTTCAACACCGTGACGAAGATGAATCAGAAGTGAACCAGAAGTTGGGTCCTGTGCTCGTAACCAGCTGTTCACTTCTGATTGATCTTTGTCACGGTGTTAAAGTGCTGACCTCCACGATGAACTTTGAGTCAGGGGAAGACTGATTTTATATCCATATTATGCAAATTAGTCGTACGGTAAAAGCGTAAGCTACGGTTCTGACCAGAGTTTGAAACTCCGTGGCGCGTACAACTGCAAGAATCAGAAATATCAGTTGATGCTCGACAATAGGAAAAGGCGAGCTAACTGGATTAAGTATAATGTTGCAGGTCCTGTGTGAAGGGAAGATTCTTAAGTATCATTGCGAAGACAAGGCTGACTGCTACATATTTTGCAGTCACGTTTATACAAAGTGCATCCATTCCCCCCCCCCCCCACTAGCCTTCCTCTTGGCCTACCTGCGCTAGTTCCTCTCACCACACCAGGAGTAAGAGAAAAACTTCCTTCTTGCGTCACTGAGAACTCGTTGGGCTGTATTTGCTCTGTGGTGTGTTTTCCCCATTTTACACTCTCTACCACGTATACTGACGCGCATAAAAAGTGGTACATTCCTCTAGATTCCAGTACTGTTGTTTCTCTCCTTAAGGTTTCCACCTTTAGTTAACCAACTTTTGACTCTACCCAGCTGGTATGGGTTCTCCCTATGACCGGCTTGAAAAACAATTCAGAAATGTAGAAACTAACCAACTAACGATGTTTAAAATCTGTATGGAATGAAGGCGTGGTTAGGATACCACCTCTACGAAAGCGTTTCACTATGATTGCACACAAAGAAAGGCTAAACTAACACAGTATATTTCGGCCTTCTAGAGGAAGGGCTGGATAATTATATGCATGTGTTGTTAAACTGAACAACAATTACGACATTTACATATATGAGAGCTTTTATCAGCGACATGGGGACGAAGGTTAAGTTTTTGCTGCGACTAAACGGCAACAGGATCACGGTAGTGTAGCATGAAAATATAAGGATTAAGCTATAATGTTACCTTCGGCAGTTCGGTCACACTTTGGGGGAGGTAAAGTAACCTCTCAGTCCAGTGGCTAGAATTATACTCGAAAAACAGAAGTGATCATTCTGGTAGGGGGTGGGGCTAGATTTTGTCAGTGGAAACATAAAAAGTTCCGTTCCATTATGAACTACATTTTATTCACAGCAGTTAGAGGAAGTACTGCATTCCACCCAAATACTGGATACCGATATTTCAAGGAAATACATATTTTGAGGCCTCCTGAATTCACAAAAAGCATTTTTAAAAAATTGTCCTAGAATGTGTGTGTATGTATTTCTGCGAACAGTGTAACAAAAAACGAAAATTCAGATACATTTGTACTATACAACTTGGTATTTAGGTATAGTACGTTACAAAGATGCAACACCAAGATTTTCAAGAAGGTCCTCCACCTCAAACTATCGTTTACATGGAACGTTTTACCAAATTTCTTATTTTCTAAATAATGGCTAACGATTTTGATTAAAATTTGATACATTAAGGTTATTACACGGAAAATAAAACAATATTTCTGGGAATATCCTGTGAAGTCCACTTCATTCGGAAGAAATTTTGTATAACCTTCTATAACTGGTAAATGTAAAACAATACACGAAAACGTATTACACAAAAATTTAGATGTCTTTAAAGCACACAATTTATTTGTAAATTGGTCATTTTCTTGAAGTCCTGTCAGGATACACTTCTTTCTCGTGACTGCATGGAAACAGTATGACATTTTAAGGCCAGCATGTAAGGTCCAGTTCTTAATCTTAGACTATCAATGTTCTCTTTTTATCTATAACGAAATGTGTAATACAGTCATTTTTGCAAAGGTTTATTTTGATTAAAATATTAAAAAGATAGTGTTTACAACTGAACTGTTTGAAACAGTAAATTAAATTAGATTAGAACTAAGTGGGTATTAAGAGCTATTTTCAGAAGCCTTGCGACATGACGGTGGTTAGAGAAAATTGGGCCAATGTTAAACACATACTATTTAAGTTCTTTCTCCGTCTTGTTTTCCTCTTTGAGAGGTAATTGTCATCTTCATTTTAATGCCAATGTACAGACACTAATTTTAACGCTAGCCCGTTTAATTAGTTTTCGCATGCCAAGACACTAACGTTCCAGAATACTTCATGAAAGGTACTAGGTCGAAAACAATGATGAATTTCTATGCATAAACTTACACGAAACAAAGCAAGTTTTCTCTGAATCTATATTAGCTAGGGTCATCAAAATTTTCTGTAATTATAAGCCGTTTTCTACATTGATTGTTGAAAGTATATGAAAATAAATTTATAGGAGGGTCATTTCAGAAGTTGCGCTAGAAGTAAATAACATAATTTATTTTACAAAATACCTTTAAAGGTCCTCAACACAGTCTCTATCTCTGTTTATTACAGCTTCTCAATGGTTTGGCATATTCTGTATTCTGGATAGGGCACCTTCATTGTTGAGCTGTCTGATTACTCGGGTCACCTCACTGGAAGCTTCATCAATGTATCAAAACGTTTTCCACGGAGTTATTCCTTCAATTTTAGGAAACAAATCAAGTTCTGATGAGCACCATCAGGACTGTATGGTGGGTGGGGAAGTATTTCCCATCCATTTTTGTCGAGCGTTTCTCCTACTGGTAGGATAAAATGCGGTGTTGCATTATCGTGTAAATTGAGGATACAAGCTGCAAGCATATCGGGCCTTCCGTGACGAATTTTCGGGCGCAAAACATTTTGCTGAAACAGCTTGTAGTATGCGCCTGTTACAGACGTCCCCTGGGGCACTCTATTTGTCATTCGCAAAGATCACCATCAGTTTCACCTTTGATGGTTGATGGCGGAATTTTTTAGGGCGTGGAGAGTCGGAACTTTTCCATTTCGATGACTGAGACTTTAGTTCCGACTCAAAATCTCGTATCCAGGTTTCATCAAATGCAACAATTCTTTTCAGAAACTGCTTTCCTTCTGCTAGATAATATTGAAGCAGTTCTTCTGCAATTCTTTTGCAACCTGCTTTCTGCTCTTCACTCAGATCATATGGAACCCATCTGACGGCAACTATTCTCATCTTTACCCTTCATTTGATTCTGCAAACTGAAGTAGCAGTCATTCTGGCCTGATATGCAATTTCCTCACATCTTTTTGGTTGATTCTCTATCAAAATATGATTAACAATAATCTGGGAGGTGTTTTCTGTTGCACTTGATGGCCTTCCAGTTCTTGGGTTGTTCACAATGCTTACCCGACCTTCATGGAAACGAGCAGATCACCGTGATACTGTGCTAGGATCCACTGCACTATTCCCAACCTCTCAAAGCGTAGTACAAACACATATACAACGTCAAGCCCAAGTCTGACTCACAACTGACATAAATTTCAACTTGATTACGCCACCGTAACGTTCGCGCATGCGCTGTGTGCAGGACTTTTGAAATGATCCTTGTATTTGGTAGAATTATACTAATTTATAGTCACGTATGAATCATTTAAAAGGTTACTACTTCTCTATTTGTGTCACATTTTCCTCAGAAACTAATGGTCTGGGCTTAATGAAAATTTGATTCTCTTCATTTAAGTGCAGTTTTACATAAGATAAAAACTTTTATGTTTTAAAGCTTTTTTGTATTTTTAAAATATTTTAATCAGATTTTTCCATTATTGTTAGTTATATTATTATATTAGAAGAGTGCCCTATATGACAAAACCATTTTGATGCCTAAGTGCATCTAATGGTGTACAATTGAACACAAGCATTCATCCCTTTGGGTTGCTTAGGTTCTGAGAAGCAGAGAGAGTGTAAATTATAAATCATTTAACAAACTATTTAAATCGTTATACGTCTACCAAAAATAAATTTAATGACATATACAGAGTGGACTATGTATGTTAAGACGGTACAATAAATGGTCCACGCTGTACTTGCTACATATATATATAGTGTATGTGTGTGTTTTATAGGAAATATTTATTAATAATCAGTATAATTTGGTTGTCCTAGTTGATGCATATTTAGAAAAAAATCTTGTTCTATTTCGGGTGAATTTAGGCATTGAAATTAATACGCTTCCTTCTCACAGTACCCTTAATGTGCTAAAACCAATGACTATAATAATCCAAACTCATATAATTTTTGCATTAGACTTTATTAACAAATAGCAAGCATAAATGATATCAAAATATGTTTTTTTCAAATCTTCCACATCTCTAACGCACTAAACTTAGTCAGAGGGTAAAATTGCTAACCGGCGCATGGCAGTTATATGCCGCAGTTACTTCGCGAGAAGAAACTTGCTCTTGGTTCATATAATTCCAAAGTCAGAATTTCTTCTTGGTGCGCACGTTCAAAGTTTAAAGAAATGGAGCAAATGAATTGCAATTCTTGGTGCTGCTACGAAGGGGAGCAGTGCGCAACAAGGTTGGTGAGGAGGGGGTTGCATGGGCTTCCTGTCAGGGGAACGAAAGTTAACTAACCGTGCTAACCACCAACACATACATATACAATGAGCCAAATGAGGGAGCCTAATTGTGGGTATTGTTGTGAAACCCAACGCCATCTTTTCATTCGTCTCCCTTTGAGATCTCAATTACCATAGTAGCCGGGAAAACCATTTTTTTTGTTTGTTTCGCAGCATTGCTACTCAAAATGGGGTACTGGAACCATGCTCATTTAAAAGGAAATGAACATTTTAATTATATTCATTGATCGATATTTTCATCTGCAGTTAACAGACATAGAAAACAGAAGTAACCTTATATCTATTGATTGAAACGTTGCTTGATTCAAACCCATAATGACACATGAAGGCAACATTTTGGAATACACAAATATCGCTTTAAAATATGAGTACTGTGTCCAAATATGCTAACGACGTTTTAAAATGCCAAGGACGATTGAGAAACAATATTGTAACCGAGCCAGCGAAGTTACCTATAGACCGGCGAACGAATCTTAATTCGGTTCCATTATCTTCGCGAGTAAAATGTAAACAATCCAACTCGTCCCGTAGCAGACACTGTCAACAACCCAACTCGGTCCCATAGCATACACTGTCAATAACCTAAATCGGTCCTGTAGCGTATACTGTCAATAACCCAACTCGGTCCCGTAGCATATACTGTGAACAACCAACTCGGTTCTGTAGCATATACTGTCAACAACCTCACTCGGTCCCGTAGTATATACTGTGAACAACCCAACTCGGTTCTGTAGCATATACTGTCAACAACCAACTCGGTCCCGTTATCTTCGCAACTCGTCCCGTAGCAGATATTGTCAACAATCCAACTTGGTCCCATAGCATACACTGTCAACAACCTAAATCGGTCCTGTTGCGTATACTGTCAACAACCCAGCTCGGTCCGTTAGCATATACCGTCAACAACCCAACTCGGTTCTGTAGCATATACTGTCAACAACCTCACTCGGTCCCGTAGTATATACTGTGAACAACCCAACTCGGTTCTGTAGCATATACTGTCAACAACCAACTCGGTCCCGTTATCTTCGCAACTCGTCCCGTAGCAGATATTGTCAACAATCCAACTCGGTCCCATAGCATACACTGTCAACAACCCAGCTGGGTCCGGTAGCATATACCGTCAACAACCCAACTCGGTTCTGTAGCATATACTGTCAACAACCTCACTCGGCCCCGTAGTATATACTGTGAACAACCCAACTTGGTTCTGTAGCATACACTGTCAACAACCCAGCTTGGTTCCATAGCATATACTGTGAACAACCCAACTCGGTTCCATAGCATATACTGTGAACAACCCAACTCGGTTCTGTAGCATATACTGTCAACAACTCAGCTCGGTCTCGGAGCATTACCGTGAACAACCCAACTCGGTTCTGTAGCACATACTGTCAACAACCTCACTCGGTTCCGTAGCATATACTGTCAACAACCTCACTCGGTTCCGTAGCATATACTGTCAAAAACCAACTCGATCCCGTAGCATATACTGTCAACAACCAACTCGGTCCTGTAGCATATACTGTTAACAACCTCACTCGGTTCCGCAGCATATACTGTCAACAACCTCACTCGGTTCCGTAGCATATACTGTCAACAACCTCACTCGGTTCCGTAGCAACAACCAACTCGGTCCTGTAGCGTCAACAATCAGTTCGGTCCCTAGAATATAGTGAACAACTCAACTCGGTTCTGAAGCATATACTGCCAACAACCTAATTCGGCCCTGTAAGAATGTAAAAGATATTGGTTTAAAATGTCTCCCAGTCACAAGCCGTTAACGTAAGCCTATGTGGCTGATTGGTTTAAGACGTGCATTAAGCTAAGGTTATTAACCATTTTATGACGTGATTTAACCTATGATTTTTAACCATAAACTTAACGATGTATAACTTTTAACCATACTTGTACACTTACTGTGAGTACACTAAATGTTCGTACACTTGAAAAATTCTAGCAGCTATATTAATGGAGTGCTTACACAAAACAAGAAACATTATTTCAGATTCAGATTTAGCGTTTTTCAAAACATCTCATATGATGAGAATTAGATTTCTTATTCTCTCCACTACTTATAGTAAGTAGTGGAAGCAATGCATTCCACCCAAAATTCGATAAAAAGAAGTATGTTCAGAAAAGGTCCATTTGTGTGTCTGTGTATGTGGATGTGTAACTGTGAACAGTATAACTCAAAAGCGAAAAGTCGGATTAATACTAAACTTCGTATTCAGGTTCAGTATCTTTCAAAGATACAGCACGAAGATTTTCAAGGAAATCTCCCACCCCATGCTACCCATTATATGGAGAATTTTTTTGAAAACTTTGATTTTCTCAAAATGGCTCTAACGAATTTGATTACAATATCACATATTTAAGGTATTTTTATGGCAAATGAAATATATATCATGAATTTTCTTGGAATGTCCCAAAAGTCCTCATCATTGTGAATGGCTTTTGCATAACTGGTAAACCGTAAGAAATAGACAAAAAAAATTAAAAGAAAAATTTGGCTCTCGTTAAAACACACAATGTATGTTATATGCAGTTCATTTCCGAGATATTCTTTGTTATTTATTTGAATTTTGCAATACTTATGTTTTTTTCAAATGGGAATTGTTTATTCTTTTTTTTTATGTCCTGTACATACAATCAGAATGAAATGCTTCACATAGCAACCAGCTTTTAAAAGATTTGACTATCGCTTGAAGCCTACCATATTCCCTTACGCCTACAAAAAAATTAGCAATAAGATTAACATCTCGATTAACATGAAGAATATGGAGAATAAGCATTTGTACAAATAGTTTGTACAAGAGTAGAGAAATTCATGTGAGTGTAACAGCAGATTTTTCATGTTAAAACTAATTTTGTGACAAACTGCGATATCGTTTTGCAGTTATTTGAAGGTCCTAAGTATTTTTAAAATACGAATGGAAATGATGGATTAAGAGCTTGAGATTAATTTCTTACAGGACCGAGTTAGGTTGTTTGCATTTTGGGATACGGGATCGATTTAGGATTCGAAAGTGGAAAATAGGACAGAGATGGGATTCACTGCGGTACGAGCGCATACAAACTCACTACCTGACAGGCTGGGTGGGGCTAATAATGACCAGTCCCTTCAGGATAATAGCGGCGTAACGAACCAAACATGCACCGCATCCTCGCTCCAGAACATTCCTTTCGGCATATACTACTAGCGCCCCTTTCTAGAATATTCCACTTTGTATGCGAAGCCTTACAAGGTGCTGTTCTTCCACGTGCGTCAGTTCAGTTCAGTAGAATTCTGTTAGTTGAAGAGTTACGAAGTGAAAAAGGACAGTGAAGATGCAGTTCAGTTGCGAGTTGTGATTCAACGGATCAGTTATGTTGTGTTCCGTGTGACTTAAGTGCAACTTTTTTGCTACGCTGTGTGCCTAGTGGAGATATAAAGTGTGCTTTGAAGGAACAGGTGTTCTTATTTGTTACAATATAGGGTGTATCATAAACAACAGCGCAAACTCAAACGGTTGAAAGTATATGATAATAGAAGTAAAAACCTTCCAGAAACATAGGTCCGCAAACGAGCCACGTGCGAGATAATTGCAAATGTGTTATTACAAGCTGCCACTGACTTCATTAAGCAATATCGTCCCAATTAGTACAAATTAATTTGAAAAGTAGACTTTTAGTTTAATAATTGCTATTCTAAGTTGACCCAAAATTCACTCGTAGCTTAACTTAACAAAGAATACAAATATGCTATAGTATGTTACATGTTATTAACATTATACACTCTTCCCTGTTAAAGGAGGTGCTCAAAGTGTTGTCATTGCATCTGGATGGAATACTGCACTTATCTCTGCAGTGAGTTTCGAATTCTTTCAAACACCCCCGGATCATCTTGGAGTTCATGACAAGTACGTACAATTCTCTGTTCCAGTACTTCAACGGACAATGGAATGTTGTACACTACACTTTTGAGGTGACCCCATGCAGAAAAATCCAAAGGATTGAGATCAGGTGATCGTGGAGGCCAAAATACAGGCCCTCGTCGAAGTATCCATCTTGGACTACATTTACACGTCTTCTTACATACCAACAACATGTGCCGCTGCTCCATTATTCATGCACTATATATTCCGACGTTGCTCAAGGAGAAGATCCTCAAGCAATTCAATGTCAGTGGCAGCTCATAAGCACACTTTCGCAATAATAGATCACGACACGGTTTGTTTGCAGACCCATGTTTACTGGAACTTTTTTGCCTCTATTATGTATACTTTAAGATTTTCAGTTTGCACTACACCCTATATTTGGATGCATTGAAGGAAGTTTCTTCGTTTTGTTGGTTTATTGAGGTTTCAGATTTTTACCTCCTTAAAAGTTTACGTCCTTTAATCGGGTAGGTGGTCATATAGGACAGTGAATTAACGAAATGGTTCAAATAATGATCAGGTGGGGTCCACAGTTAACCGACATTGGTCTTCTCAGCATAAGGAAAACCCCCGGAGAAACCTTATCTAGGTGACCCACCCTAACTGAGATTGGAACTTGGGATCTCTTGAAGTGAGGCTGACTCGCTACTCCCACACCACAGCTGAGGGGATTGCGGGTTTTGTTTCCATTAAATTTCACTGCTGGTATTCCAATTAAAAATGGTTGTTACGGTGGCATTTTGAATTAAGCATAACTTTAAGTCACAGAAAAAGGTAAGGAAAAAATTCTGATATGTTACATTGACATGAGCATCTGTAATTATCCGTTTACAAAATACTCTTAATAATCTTCTTTCATGCACTTTTTGTTAATATAGATAAGCTTTCATTGAACATCTACACAGTTCGTTGAAGATATAAGAAGAATACAGAAGACTGTAGCGATAGTCAGAGGTTTAAAAAGAGAATCGCTATGTAAGGGCTTTGAAATTCCATGCTATTTGCAGGACCCAATAAAAACCGAATGGTAACTAGTACCACTACGGAAAAGTACAAGTATGCATTTGAAAACTCAATTAAATAACGAAGAATATCTCGGAAATGGTTAATGTTACATAAAATTATATGAAAATGTAGATCTTGCTTTAAGAAGACCTACATTTTTTGTGTAGTAAGATACTGTCTGTGTCTCAGAGTTTACCAATTAGGTAAACAAAAGTCCGAAACAGACTTCATCAGACTATTAAAAAAATTTCTTTTTTATGATTTATTAATCGCTCAGAGCATTGCGTTCTACAGATTATTGTTAATATACATAGCATCAAAATAGAATTGAATGAGATAAACCCGATTGAATCCTCATTTGCATTAATTAGTTCACAACTCCTGATGCTAGTTGTGTAGCTGAAATTTTTGCCAAGAGGGTAGTAAGGAGCTCCAGCGACGTTCGTTAGGTTGTTCTGCTTGTGAGGAAATTGTCTGGTGGACGGCATTTATTCCAGTTTCTCTGTGTAGTTTGCTATTTCCAACAAAACACAGAGCGTTGGTCCCTATGCGCAGAATCATGTTTTGGAATGTCTGGAAAGGTTTTTATTTCAGAAGCACTGGTTCCTCCCCAAGAGTAACAGTGATCTTAAAAGAGTGGTATTGAGAAGTATGCAGTTTTTTTAGTTTGAGTGAGGATCTTTTGCTGAGAAGTAGATAAAGGTTTGCCAGTCTCGTTTCAGCTGGTTTAAGCTTTTAGTTATGTACATTTTCTATGAGAGTCCTCGGTCCAGATGTACACCGAGATACTTCACAGTTTGCAGGTTATTGGTTTTGCTGCAAGTGACATTGATGGGAGACATACAGTCTGCGTAATGTAAAGAACATTGCTTCACATTTTTGTTAGCTGAGGAAATGCGCCACTTGTCAAGCCATGGTATGATTATGTTTATGGCCTCTTGAAGATGATTTCTGGCGGTGTGAATATTACGTTGCACAGATAGCAGTGTTATCCGCATACATAGAAATTTCAGCTGTAGGCGTTGTAGGCATGTCAGAGGAGAACAAGTTAAATAGAATTGGACCCAGGATAGAGCCTTGGAGAACGCCTACTATTACGTCTGATAGAAAGTGACTGCTGCTTATGCGGACTGAAACGGTATGGTATGCAGAAAAGAGGAAATTATTTGAAGAGGTGGTCTGGTGTGCCAATCGCAAACAATTTGTAAAGACCGTTATGCAAAACTCTGTCGAATGCTTGAGTGAAGTCAGGGAATGCAATAGTGGTGTGTTCCTTCTTTTCCAAGCTTTTTGCCACTTTCTCTGTAATGCTGAGTATTTAATGAGTGGTTGAACCAAATCCAAATTTAAATTGAAATAACACTCAGAAACTTTCCTAAGATATACATTTTATTTGTCCTGAGAATATCTTAAACATATGTCGTTTTAATTAAAACTGTTACAGGGAATTTCGAGAAAATAAAAAACGAGGAACATTTTTCCATATAAAGCGTAGTTTGGGGTGTAGGAATTTTCTTAAAAATCTTTCGTATCCCTGGAAGATACCGAAATTAAACACTAAGTATGGTATTTAACAGATTTTCCTTTTTGAGTTATATTGTTCATAGACAGACACTGCACACAGTCCTTTTTCAAAAACATGTTCTTTTTTGGCTGGAATTATATAGGTATTTTCTCTACTTGCTATAGGTACGTCCTAGAAAAATCTGATGTGTTACACTCACAAAAATTATTCTACCCTATATCGCTCATTAGAGGGTATACAAATTCTTCCTGAGAAACTTAATTTTCCTATCTACTTCATTTTAACCGAGATAAGCTTTTCCATAAGTAGCTGCATTACACTTTTCGTTATAGACACAAGGGCATAGGATAGTCAAATTTTAACAACCGGAAGCTGTATGCTGGCCTTAAAATTCCATACTGTTTCCATGACACTGCGAGAAACAACTGAAAATCGACAGGACTTTAAAGGAATGACAGTGTTGAACAACTCCAACCATTAATAACGGATATTTTGGAAATGGATAATACCAAAAAAGTTATTTGAAATAAGTTGGGTGTTTTAAAGAGCTCTACATTTTATGTGTAGTACGTTTTCGTCTATCTCTTAACATATATCAATTATGCGAGATTATATATAATTCCTTCCGAATGAAGAGGACTTCACAGAAAAGTCAAGATATGCATCTTATTTGACATGTAAATATCTTCAATATATGCTACTTTAACCAAAATTGTTAGAGGTATTTTTAGGAATAAAAACTTCTAAAAATATTCCATCTGAAGGGTAGTTTGAGGTGGATGGATTATCTTGGAAATCTTCGTGTAACGTCATTGAAAGATACTAGCTTAAATACGGCGTTTGGTATTCATCCGACTTTTCGGTTATTTTGATTATAGACACACAAACACAGACACTCACACGGGCCTTATACTAAAAATACCTTTCTGGCGGGCTTTAAGTGCCTCAAACGATATATTTATGGTGAAATATCGACGTGGAATTTTTGGGTGGAATACAATACTCTCACTAATATCTGAAGTCATCATATTAAACATTGCTGATGCAGTACCTCTTAGCAAGTTGCACGAGTAGATACTAAGTAATATCTTAATTAGCTATTCCCTGTATAAACTTAGCCCTAAATATCCGCGCATTAATACGCAGAGGCTCTTTGCGCTGCATCAGTGTTAGCAAATGAATGTAGCACGTCCTAACCTGCATATGGATTTAATCAATACGCGTACGGTAATCCCCGATTAAACCTAAGTGACTGTAAATAGGGGTGATCAAATCATTTGCATCAGACATTAAACACAACATGGAGAGTTCCATAATGCGATAAAAGAATTTACTTTGCACGTTAATGGAACTGGGTTAAAAGAATTTAATAGGCTTGTGTAAGTTCAATATTTACGCTCGACTCGATATGATTTCAATTTAGAACGAGATGCAAGGTCATTAGTAACATTAATGGAAATAAAATGCATAAAAAACTGAAAAATGAGGCAAGATCCTCTAAAACAACCCAAGTTATACTGTTATCTGGTCAGAGAGGCTCGTTGCAGCAACGCTCTTAAGCAGAACTACGAGGACGAATCGAAAAGTAACGCACAATAACCTTTTAGAACAAATTCTGTAGTTAATAGAACAACAAAAATCACAAATGAACTTACACATTTTACCTAAATTTCGACATAGTCACAAAGCTTCTGAAAACATTTCTCCCATCGTGATACCAGTTTCACTATGTCCTGTTCGTAGAAATCCGTTTCCTTGGACTATAGCCATCTGCGGACTGCTGATTTCACTTCCGCATCTGTCGCAAGTCGTTGGCCGGCCAGGAATTTCTTCATGGGACCAAACAGATAAAAGTCCGACGGTGCAAGGTCCGGGCTGTAGGGTGGATGCTGGAGCACCTCCCAAACAAATTTGGTGATTTTCTGACGAACAGCAGCAGCAACATAGGGGCGAGCATTGTCATGAATTTTGACATCGTCAGTATTCATGTTGTAGCGTTAGTCACGAAGGGCACGACGCAAATTCACGAAAAGTTTTCATGTAGGCTGCAGCATTCACAGTGGTCCCGTGTTCACAAAGTCCACCAATACAACACCATGCATATGCCAAAACACCATCACAAGCACTATCCTAGCAGATTGAGTCACTTTGAATTCTTTCTTCACTGGGGTACCAGCATGTTTCAACTCCATACTTGCCTGCTTGATTTCGGGCGTGTAGTGGTATGCCCACGACTCATCAACAGTGACGGTTCCTTTCAGAAAGTCATACCCTTCTGCGGTGTATCGCATTAGGTGATCCAAGCTCGTCATCATTTGCTGTCCTTGTGGTTGTCTGTCAGGTTCTTAGGCACCAAGCGAGCACTAACTTTCCGAAATTCCAACGTGTCATGAACAATATTGTACAGTGCACCATAGGAAATGTTGAACTGTTGCGATAAGGTTCGTAGTTGCACACGCCGGCCATTAAAAATTGCTGCTTCAATGCTCCTGACATTCTGCGGGGCTGTACCGGCTCTTACCGGCCTCCCGGAACTTGGCAAATCACTAAGGTTCTCACGGCCCTCTAGGAAGAATGCACACTACCTGGAGGCATTGCCACGATCCATATAATGATCCCCATACACGCCACGCATGTCCCTGTGAATATCACTCAGTTTATGCCCTTTGGCCCACAAATATCGAACCACACCTCTTTGCTCTTCACACGTGGTCGACAGTAACATGCGCGCCAACTTTGTTGCATGGTTCACGCTTCTCTCGCTAGAATGCACGTGAAACAAAAATACCCTCCGTAGTGAAAACTTCAGACTTTATCTGAGTGAAATTCCAATATTCTAGCTGCAATTCCAAGGCAGAAAAAATTATTGTGCGTTACTTTTCATTCCGCCCTCGTAGGTTTAACTGCATTATATTGGCTTGCATTGCCGCTACTCTTAACAATCATGCGATATATCACAGGTGAAAGAACTATGTAGGGACAGGAAATTATTCTCTACTTTGTATGTGAGTTGAGCATTAAATTTTCCCAATTTAAGCAATGTTTTGCGCTGCAAATAAAATGCATATTTTGCATATTCTGTTAAGAAGCATAATTTGTCAGCAATTTGCAAATGATGTTGCATATTTGCTCGTTTATTTTCTTTCAAAAGCTTATTTTTCTATCTGCTTTATTTTAATCGAGATAAACCTTTGCAGAAATACCTACATTGCACATTTCGCTATATAGATACAAAAGGAACAGCGATAGTCAAATGTTTAAGAACTGGACGCTATATACTGGCCTTAACATTCCGTACTGTTTTCATGCAATCGTGAGAAACTACTGAATGTTGAAAGGATTTTAAGATTATGGCCAAGTATCTAAAGATTCGAACTGTTAATAACAGATAGTCAGAAATTACTTATGCCACAAAAATGTATTTGAAATAAACTGTTTGATTTAAAAACGATCTGCATGTTTGTGTAGTATCCTTCGCTTATCGTTTAACGTTTACCAATTATACAAGATTGTACAAAATTCCTTCCGAATGAAGAGGACTTCACAGTTTATTTCTAGACAATTCAAGATATGCGTTTTATTTGTCATATAAATATCCTTAGTGTATGGTATATTAGTCAAATCGTTAGAGACATTTTTTAGAAAATCAAATATTTAGAACAATGTTCTATATAAATGGTAGTTTCGGAAAAAAACTCGTATAACGTCTTTGAAAGGTATGAATCTAAATACCTACTTTGGTAATTATTCGACTTTTCTTTTTGAGCTACGCTGTTCACAGACAGACACACACAGAAACACACACACACACACACACAAGGGCATTTGCCTACTGGTTTTCAAATTCAGGGTTCCTCAAAACATGTATTTCCGGTAAAATTTCGATATCGATATTTTGGGTGGAATGCAATACCTTCTGTATCTACTATGTACAAAGAGAAAGTACTTTGGAAGATTAGACACTGACTTAAAAAGTTTCTAACACGTTGTAAACGCCTGAAGAAGACCATAGTGTTAATAAGATGATAGCATTCAAAGGCAGAAGTCACTTATGGCAGTATATGCAAAATAATCGTACTCGGGAATTTCAAATATGGTGGAAGGGTTGGTTCTTCTGGATAACTTTATGAATTTTTACATTTACCAATTTTCACTACTGATATTCTGGTGGTCGCTACTAAAAAGAAACATCTGTTCTATAGGATCTATTCAAGTGAGCACGCTAAAACGCTGTCCACTACTAGAAGAAACATAAATGAAAAAGCAAGGTCCAGTCTCGATAACTCCATTGGTTGATACCGCAGATCGCTTTGTTATAGTGAGATGGTATGACAATTAAGTAGTTACTCTTTTGGTAGAGTTTTTTATTTTATCTTCGTATTTCATTTACAAGTATGGTATTTCCGAAAGTGTGTCATCGAGTCAACCTTGAAACTTGGCAACACTGAAGACAGCTTACGATGTCGGTGAATCCCCGCCTTATCTGGTCGTAGCCTTCCATCACGGTATGAAGGGGATGCTAAAGAGTTCTCGGAATTTAGTTTAAGCGTGGTGTTTTTACTTACATTTTATTGTTTAGTATCTCCTGAATTTGTAAAAATGTAATCCACTAATTTACACAAAGAAAATAAATTCAAAATATTCAATAGCCAATAGCTTTAGAAATCCAATTCTGAAAATATTCCAGCAGGTTCGCAATCCTCCAAAAGTGTGCTACATTTTTATTCTATTTCAATTCTTTTTATATGCACATATTTACGTGCATATTAAGAACGTTTTCAGTGCATAAACATATTAAGAGGACAATTGGAGCATAAAAATCTTTGTGCTAGTCATAAGAGATTTTGAGATTACCGAATTAATTCGGAAGTGCATAGCAAGAATGCCTACTTGAATCACCTAAAAACTGTTTTATTATATAAACCTCACGAATAATCTCTATATAAATAATCTGTTATTATTATAAAACATACACTAACATATACGGTGTGAGCCTTCTCATCATGCGGATTGGTAACTAGGCAACCCTGCATTTTCAGATGATGCGAAATTCAGGTGCTGACACCGCATTCACCAGTCCGCTGATTAGGGCTACGGTGGTGCTAGTTGTTAACGTGCTTTAGTAGCGCAATGGTTAACATGCTGGAAAGTCATGATAAAGATTGGAAGTTCAAATTACGCCTGCGAATAAGTGAGTTTTTAATTAATTTCTTGCATTTATTTATTATGTTCATTAAAGCATATTCTAACAAGTAACAAGTTGTTTTAATAAAATTCGCATATTTTAACGAATTAAATGAAACGACACTTCCAAGCCAAACTATCAGCTCTCGTTAAATTTACTAAACATAAAAGGTATCTTCAAGTGGCAGTATTTGAAACTAGGACCTTCATCAGTGAAGACCAACGCGCACACTGTTGCGCTACGAGTGCAGGTCACTGCATGCACAGTGGTGCAAAGCAGTCATTTCGGCCGAATTTGGAATGACGCGATGCAGTGGACAGCGTTTACGCCATAATCTGTACAACATCGCGACTGCATTACTTCTCAACCCGAGGGTGAGAAGTCTCATCCTGTGTATTTATGTTTCAGTAGAACGCCGTGACTGAGGGTCTCAAGAATCCCCGTTTGAAATGAACACGGCCGGATTAAGCGTTTTAAGTATAAGATACGTGTGAAAAATCAACTGATAATCCACTTCTTCGTTTAAATCACTTGAGAGCTGCTCTATAGTTGCTTCGGATACATACAGCCCAATAAGTTGTATTGCTTAAATCAACAGGTCTTTGGAGAATCGCATTTGTGGTCTAAACATTCTATGTATCGGTAAATGCTCTGCTCTAGCTATGCAACGTGACGATCTATGCTGCCAAAGGAAAGCTGCCGATCAATATTATACTTCACGTTAACAGACTAGGTCGTCCTGATGTGAGGTAAAGAGAGAAGTTGCCGGCATGTCATGATTAAAGCATTTAAGTTTCTTGGAAGGTTCCATTGGCTATATAGGATGTTTAAAAAATAGAGGGCATAACTTCAGGTATGCATTCCCCATATGTACATAGTAAAAGGTCCATTACAAATGTGTCCGGAAATGCTCATTTCTGAGTTATGGCCTTCAACAGTAATTATTCACCGGAAGATATTTCTTAAGGCAGGTAGTTTTCTTTACAGAAGATGTTCAAAGTGGCACCTCCTGCTTGAATACAAACCATCGATGTCTCATAGCCAAGCGAACACGACCCCAAATTCCAGGAGCATTGCGTACTTCCTCACAACCTGCCACAATTCAATTCTGAAGAGATTCCATGTTAGGCAGCTGAGATGAATAACCAATGCTTTTAAACGACCCCAAAAGTAGGAATCGATAGGGTTCAAATAAAGTGAGCGTGGTGGTCAAGTAATTGGGCCACCTCCAACTATCCATTCATCCATCAGGACACCTTCAATTCCAAGTACAGGCGAGCGTTACGACTTAAGTGTGCAGGAGCGCCAGCATGCAAGAAGTGAGCTTGTTGACGAATGCCAGTGGACCGTTTTCATGCACATGAGGTATGGTGTTTTCCAGGAAGGTTGTATACGTCTGTCCCGTAAGTCTGTTTACAAGTACATGAGTTCCATCTAACAAACCACCAATGATACCGATCACCAATTGTATGTGGGTTTTCATATGCCCATACATTTTCATATGCCCGGACATTTGTAATGCCATCTCGTGTGAACTGTACTTCGTCTGTAAGTAATACTAAGGCAGGAAAGTTCGGATTTGAAGACACTGCTGCACGAACCACTGGTAGAACAATAAATCGAACAGGATAATCTGCTGTTGACAGGGCTTGCACACATTGTAGATGAAAAGGATACAAGTGTTTCTCTCGCAACAGTCTCCAAGCAGTTGTACGAGGAACATTCGCTTGCAACGCTAACCTTCGTTTACTGATAGAAGTGGTGCGCACAGAATCCAGAATCTCCTCCTCTACATCTGGAGTTGTAGATTTTGGTCGTCCCTTCCCCAAACCAGGTGCATACAGACGGCGATGGAGACGTTCAAATTTCTTCAGATTTGATTATCTTCGCTGTGAGTACCTCTTTCAGTACAAACGACGAGCCAGCGCAGCATTGCCGTTCGGTTTACCGTACATAACCTGCATTTTTGTCAGCTCCTAATTTTAGTACATGTCGCTCAGTCGAACGCCAAACACAACACTCAATGTACCCTGCTCCTCGAAATGAACTGACAGAATGTCCTGTTAATACATTTTGTCACGGCAACTACCTACGGGAGGAAAAACGTCCCGGTGAATATCATGTTTTGAAGGCCATAACTCAGAAATCAGGCATTTCCGAGCACATGTTGTAATAAACGTTTTTTGTTGCCTACATATGGGCAATGCATACCTGATTCCTGTCCTCTATTTCTGAAACATGCAGTACAAGCGAGTGTTCTCGCGAGAGGAGTCAGCTGAGTAGGTTAGCGAGTGAGTAGGCGAGTTAGTAAGCGCGTTTTGATGCGACAATTGCGGTTCTCCGAGCGAGTTGGTGATGACTTCTGCGACGCGGCAGCGAGTAATGCTGCCAAGTGGGAGATTGTAGAAGCCTCGTGTTCGACTCTCCAGCGAGTGAACGATCAGGAAAAATGTGAAGTGACGGGGAAATTGATGTGAAGGTCTGAACTGAAGGAAGTACTAGTGAAAGTTAAACCAGATGGAAACAGAGAGAACCGAAATAAGTGATACTTGAAAAACTGGACAAAACGTCACTATATGTTATATACACGGAAACTAATTTGTGGTAGAATCGCCGCACGGTTGTAAACCATAAGTTTACAGTCCGATAAATAGTGTATGAAAAACTCTTTCATAAATGAGAATACACGTGAGGATGTAACATTTCATAATCTTACTGTTTACAATTTTGAAACAATTTAAGAGATCTCGAATTTAGTATGTTTTAAACATGTTGTGATATATGAAAAACACTGGCCTAAATAGAGTGTATATTATAAAAGGTAAATCTTCACCACGGTGTAACTTTTCTTGTCGTAACCGCAAACTCCTTCCAGGCCACTGGCGCGGCACTTTCTCATTTATCAGCTTCCCCTCTGAACGTCCGTCTAACATTGTGAAACGCTAAAACCTTTAAGCTGCTTGGCGTTCGAGTTTTTTCAATATATTTTTTATGTTTCTTAGCATCCAGGTCCCTCCCCCTCCTTTTTACTAAAAAGCCTACTGTTTCACGTGGTGTGGATAACATTAATGGAACGATAAGTGCATTAAACAGAAATCTTGAAAAAACAGGTTATTTGAGCTTGTGTAGCTTATGCATTTGAAATAGCAATGGATGAGCAATCAAATGTATAGCAATCAGCTACGCTCAACGAGCCGATAAGCGCGGAGTGACATTGCTAGGATTCGCTCCTAAGTCTTCATGATTTTGGTTGTATAAGTTCTGCTGAATTTGAAGCACCTAATCCCAATAGTCGGTATCTACCATCAGTTGAAGCTACACCGCTTCTATTTAGGCTCGCTTTTCCTCTAATCATATCAACGCAAGCAAGCACTCCAACTACTGTGTACACACGCATGGTGTGAAAGCTCCATTATTACAACACAAAGTTCCTCACGTCTGAAGAAATTTTAGGCCTCAAGGGGATCTAGAAAAATGCTGAAAATATGAACCAAAACATAATATTCATTTTTATCCCAAAATGTTTAACGAATATGCATTTCTTCTTCTTTTTATTCTTCTTCTTTTTCTTCTTCTTCAAAGCGTTACTTTCCTCTTTAAGGACTTACAAGATGCCTTGGGTCAGTAGTCTGTCGAGGAGCAAGCAAACTCTGGATCATAGGATGTCCAGAATGGGCGATCAGCCCAATGCCTTGTGTCAGTAGCCCGTCGAGGAGCAAGCAAACTCGAATTATATCATATCCAGGATAGTTGATCAACCAATGTCTGGTATGGCGGTGAAGAAGAAGGAAATAAAATGTTTTGCTCTTTTCAGTCAGACAGTCTTGCAAGAGCAGGCACCATTTCAGAAAATATCTATTATGATTAATAAGTAGAAAAACGAGTTGTTTTGCGAATTATTTGTAGAATATGTAGATATGGTGGTATGTTATACAGGAAAGATAAATCGTGTGATTGTAATCCAAAATTCTGAGGGAGCTTATTTATCTGCGATAACATATTTTCATCAAATTCGAATTCTTCCACCAAGATCATTGTGATGTCATTGGTGGCTGTACTGAGGATTAATTTCGTCAAGCATAAAGAATAACACGCAATTCATGTTTACAATTAATAGAAATATAACCCAACATAAACAAGTTTTAATTTGACTTTTTATAATACTCATAAATTAAATAAGAACCTTTAATTACATTAGCAGTTAGATTAAATGCAATTTTATTCATAAACTAGAAATAATGTATGGTGTAAGGGAAGTTATCGTTTTATACCGGGTGTTAAAAAAGGTATTCCATATTTTGAGAAGTGGAGTATGGACCAAAACAGGAAAAGAGCTCTCCAGAAAACATGGACTCTAAAATGCATACCTACTGCAAGATCTTTACTATTACGTATGACCTACAGCATGTAGTAGACAAATGTTACTGTGTTACTGTGAAACAGCATAGCTTCTAGTGTAATCTGCTTGCAATTACATACGACTCGCACTTGTGAACCATCGCTAAAGGACGTGCTCACTATGGTGTACATTCATAGTAAGGCATGATTCTGTCCGACGTTTTAGGGAATCGCGCACTATCACCACTCCAGGTTGATCACGGATGCTCTGGCACACATTGATGACGCTTTTCTGCAGTGTCTGTACATCATTAATGGGCTTGCATATTCCAAAGATTTCAAGATAAAACTACGATGTTAAAGCATTTCACAAACTTATCAAAACACAAACTGATAGTATTAGAACAAATAAAAAATATGCCTTGCACTTACCCAGAACTGTTAATACAGTTTACAGTAACAACAGTAACTGATGTTTATTGCCTGCTGTAAGTCATACGTAATAACGAAGAGCTTGCAGTAGAAGCGATGTTTCACGGTAGGGAAGATCAACAAATGCTCATAGCTCATCACGTATGCATTTTAGAACACATGCTTACCTGACATTATCTTCCTTGTTTTCGTTCACACTACCGCCTTTTAAAATATGCAATATTTATTTTAACACCTGGTATATAAGAAATAAAGGGTCTTTCAACAAGAGTGTCCTATCTTTAACACGTGATAGCTGCCGTTGTTATTGAGTACAGTAGTCGTTGTTTTCATGTGCTAACAGTTGTTATTGACAAATAGCCATGGAACGTTGCAGCATTCAGCAAAGCGTAGAAATTGTGAAAATTTATTATCAAAATAGATCATGTGTTCGCCAAGCCTTCCGTGTATTGTGTGAAGTTTACGGTGTGCATAATCGTCCCTGCAAGAGAACGATTCGGCATTTGATCGATAAATTTGAAAGAAGAGGTTCTGGCAGCGATCAAAGAATGCCTGTAAATAAGCGACGTAAGCGCTCCAACGAAAACATAGGCGCCGTTCGTTAGAGTGTACGCTAGAACGGAAACAAATTAATTGCTCGTCGAACACAAGAATTGGGGCTTTCGACGACCACAACTTGGAAACTTCTGCATCTGAACTTGACGTTTCACGCTTAAAAATGGCGTCAACTCAAGAACTAAAGCCCAACGACCATAGGTTGCGCCGTGTATTCGCAGACTGGGCTATTGAAGCTGACCCGGTTTTTTGTCTAAAAATCATCTTCAACGACGAAGTCCACTTTTGGATGGATGGTTGTGTTAACAAACAAAATTTCCGCTACTGGAACAATAACAATCCAATGCAGATTCAAGAACGACCACTCCATCTCCAAAAGGTTACTTTGTGGTGTGGATTTTGGTATGGAGGAGCTCTAATGTCAATGGAGAAAGCTACCGGGCTCTTATAAGGGACTATTTTTGGTCTCAATTGTATGGTATGGATCTCAGAAACATCTGGTTCCAGCAAGATGGTGCCAGATATTATACTGCTCTCGAAACAATCGATCTTTTGAAGGAAAAGTTCAGAGGTTTCATCATTTCCTGTGGTGGTGATGTTAACTGGCCCCCAAGGTCATGTGATTTAACGCTCTTGGATTACTTCTTGTAGGGTTATGTTAAATGTCGAGTTTATGGCAACAAGCCAGAAACAGTAAATGATCTTATGAATAATATCACGCGTGTTATTCTTGAAGTTGGACCTAATTTGCGTTCTTCTGCCGTTGAAAATTGGGTCAAACGTATACGCGCAACCCAATGAAGTCGCGGCGGTCACTTAACTGATGTTCTCTTCCACACGTAATGACATTAATTATGTTCCAAAATAAAAAAAAGAAATAAACCTGTATCATTTATAGAACGTGTTTTATTTAACTTCAAAAATAGGACACTCTGGTTGAAATACCCTATATAACTTTGCTTATTTGTACATTTTTGTTCTGCTCCCGAATGATGTGAAACTGTCTAGTTAATCCACGAGAGGTTATGATCTTGTGGTTTAATTCGCTAATGCGAAGCGCGATGAAAATCGTAACCTATTCCATTATCAAAGCAATAGACTACATATAAAATTGATTTCTTAGTTGTGTTGGATAACATATCACCATCGTGCCAATTGTAACACCACGGCATTCTAAGTGAATGGGCAATCGAATGTGTTACAGAATACCAACACGGTACAGCAGTGTTAATTTTAATCTCAAAATTAAAATAAGGTAAAATCAAAGCAGAATACCTGTTTTTTTTCCAAAGTACAATATATAACTGGCACTATTTTAATGTTCATTGTTTAAATCACTATAATTATAGTTGAGAGTGGAAGGAATCTAGTGGTAGTTTTCCGTAATGGAAACCCAGGTGGATGTTGAGGTAGTAGGATTACATTATTTCTCCAGAATTGAGGAATACTCCTATTGATTTATCTTCAGTAAATATGCGTTGTCATGGCCTACTATTAATTTCTCTATTACATGTTATAAGTAGCGGAAGTATTGTATTCCACTCAAAATTTCGATATCGAGATTTCACCGGAAATACATGTTTTGAAGCCCCTTGGATTAAAAAAAGCATTGTGAACAACATAACTCAAAAACGAAAAGTAGCATCAACACCAAACTTGGTATTCAAGTTCAATACCTTTCAAAGACGCGACACGAAGATTTTCAAGAAAATGCCCCTCCCCCAGACTACCCTTTACATGGAAGGCTTTTTGTAAATTTGATTTTATACAATGGCTGTAGATTTTTATTAAAATACCACCTATTAAAGTTATTTACATGACAAATAAAATGTATATCTTGAATTTTCTGGGAACAGAGTCTGAAGTGCACTTCATTTAGAAGAAATTTTATATAATTCTCAAATAAGTGGCAAACCTGAAGCGACGGACGAAAACGCGCTACACAAAAACTACAGATATGTTTAAAGCAAACAATTTATTTAAAATAATTTGTTGTAATATAAGCCGTTTTTGAGATATCCGTTATTAAACGTTTGAGTTGTTCATTTGTTGGTCATTCTCTTAAAGTCCTTTCAACATTCCTTTTTTTCTCGATTGCATGGGAACTAAGGAATTTTAAGGTCAGCATATAGCTGAGTATCGCTATTCTCTTTTATATCTATAACGAAATGTTTACTGCAGCTATTTCTGCAAAGGTTAATTTTGAATAAAAAGTAGTCGATGAAAAATAAGCTTGTGTAAGAATAACTTGTATAACCAGTAATAAACGATAGAGGGTAGAGAAAGTCATGTGGATGTATAACAACTGAATTTTTTCTAGTAATTATTGCTGCTGCATTCTATTATTAATCACTGCTATTTCCATTGCAGCTCTGTAACGAGCTGATGAAAAAATAGCATCCTAAGCAATAATTATAAGATAAATGACTGTGATTGGTCGATATCCGAGGCAATGCTAAACCTGTTGGTCAATATCAAATATGCGGCCTGTGAGTGGAATAGTTGTAGTAAAAGCTAATTTATTAGAATCCTATATAATTTTATAATGTAAGTAACTATGGAGTGACCTAAGGAGGCATAGAGAAAGAAGTAACATATTAAGGGGAGATTAAAATCCCTATTCAGCCAATGATATATTTGCTAACTTCATGACATCTCTGAAACTGTTCAAAATATGAGACTAATATGTAGATGTAGATGTATGTCTTCTAACTTCACTGATTTACCTTTATTAAATAATTTTGTTTATTAAGAAGGATAGGATAGTATTCAACAATATGCTTCGATTGAAATTTAGAAGCAGTAGTTATAAAAGACCAAACATGATATTAACGCAAATTAGATCCAAAACAGTAACAGAATATGCTTTATTACTCTAAAATTTTATTCTTATATTTTCAATAACTTCAGAGAACATGGGTAGTTTATACCAGAATATGCCATTCACAGAAAACAAACTCGCATATAGTTGCAAAGAAAGAAATCACTTGGCTTGCGGACACAAAAATTGTCATTTTTATCAGTCGTATAAATTTGTAGAGAAATCTTTCCCCTAAAGATGGGCTGAACTGTTCCTCTCTACTCCATAGTTTAGGAGTTATGATTCTTACTTACTCTACTACTTGCCTATAAGTAGATAAGTAGGGGAAGTATTAGATTCCACCCAAAACTTCGATACCTGTCAAATACACGTTTTGAGACTTCCTGAATCCAAAAAAGGAGGAATTTCCTGAAAAAGGCTCATGTGTGTGTGTGTGTGCGCGCGCATATGCGCGCGCTCCATGTATTTGTGCGTCTGTGAACGGCACAACCCAGAAACGAAAATCGGATAAATACTAAATATTGTATTTAAATCCAGCATCTTCCAACGATAATATGATAAGGGCATTTTCAAGAAAATCATACCACCTCAAAATACTTTTACGATTAAAACAGCATATTGTAGCGCCCTCTGGGTGTTACTTACAACGGGGGAAATAGGTTCAGGAGGACTGGTGGGTACTGGGATGCAGGATACCATAGGGAGTTGAATGAGAACCCGGGTATTGTATAAACACCTAATGACTATATTCACTAATAGCTTATAAGGAAACTGCAGGTCCCAGGTAGAGGGGAGTATGTGTAAGAGCTTATACGTGTCCACACATGGCGTACTTGGTGAGCTCCCGCTGGTCTTGGAGTCAACACAGTTATAATAATTAACTTATTTAGAGTGAGGCACCGGGGCCTGAATGGCGTGAATTCGGCGGCGTTCAAGTGTTGGAGTAAATTGAGAGCGATGACCCACATTGAGCTCAGTACATACTTATCCGCAAGCTGAGCAAGCGACCCGGTGCCCTGGAAGACAGTTCTTCCTACATTACCATATCCTTCGACACTTTATGAAATCTAATGCAATTCCCTGACAGTGATTCGAACCATACGATCGGCCGTTACAATATGTTTAAGATATCTGCATGAAAAATGAAACGCATATCTTGAGCTTTCTGCCAATAGCTTGTAGGTTCCCTTGATTCTGAACATTTCTATAATTGGCAAACCCTTGGAGATGGACAAAATCTTACTACACAAAGGATGCAGATCTCATTAAAACACACGATTGATTTAAATTAAACGTTTTCGTGGATTTAAATGCTGTTGAGGTATTTGTTGTTGCTGGTTTGAATTTTAAAATATTTATACTTTTCTCAAAGGATGTCACTGTTCGTTTTCTTCTCGCGGTCATGCAAAGAGGATGAAATTTCAAAGTTGTGACATATGATGCAGTAATTTGTATCACAAATTACTTAAATGTAAATGATGATTGTAATATGAATATGCATTTTTATGTGACATTGATTTCAGATGTTTATTAATTGTAATTATTATTGGGAAATAAGTTTATACGGCCTTACTGAAACTGTCAATAATAGCGCAATAATGCAGCGAGGGGGTGAGCTGTTTATCATTATTGGAAACGAGGAAGTTACGTAATGTTGGCGCGTTTTTCCGTTTAGAACCTTCTGGAATATTTTCTCCCTAAAGCATATGTATTCATAATTTTAATTGGATATTAAAATAGACGCTAATGTTGGCGCGTTTTATTAGCCAATTGCAGTTCAGTTATAATCTTTAGGCGTATCTGGATGAAGGTGTATAAAAAGCCAAGTCAGAGGTAGATCGGGCTCAGTTCATCGAAGATCTCAATACATTACACGTCGCCTTCAGTGGCCAGTTCATCAAAATTCTTTGTACACTACACGTCGTCTTCAGTTCGTCAGTTCGTCAAAATATTTGTGAGATACGTCGGCTATAGATTCACAAGTTACGAAAATCTAAAGTATTATAAAGTTAATTATACACAAAGTTGAAGTACGTGAATTAAGAGTGATTAGTAATGAAGTTATTATAACAGTTTCAGTTTGGCGAGTGTTAAGATCAATGTATAAATGTGATAGTTAACGTGTTTGACAATAAATTTGTAAAACAAATTTCTTCATCAGTGTTATATTTGGATAAAAGATTCCTTTCCGTTTACACAACTCTGATCAAGAGACATGTTCGACTGAAATAATAGCTAGCCGGAGGACAGTAAACAAAACTTAAAATTCTTTCAAACACTAATACTACCACAAATTGCTAACACTAGATGGAGCTACAAACCGAACAAATGAATGACGTCACAAGATGGCTTCAACACTGATGTAAACAAACATTTGTAAGTAATACCGTCGCAAATTGGCTATCACAACGTGGGGCTACAATAATGTTAAATAAATAGAACATTAATACTGTCGCAAATTGGCGCCCAACGTGGGGCTACAATAATGTTAAATAAATACAACATTTATAACTGTCACAAATTGGCGCCCAACGTGGGGCTCAACAAATAAATAAACATCACAAAAGTAATACACTCGCAAATTGGCTACCACAACGTGGGGCTACAATAATGTTAAATAAATACAACATTTATAACTGTCACACATAGCGATATACTCTTTAGAAATATGACTTCACTTTATCTACTGCATCCTACAAGTAAAGGTGTAAATGTGAACTAACAGTTTATCTAGAAGTATTGTTTCTAAAATTATGCAGTATATGAAATTAAATAGAATTCTAATTTATGTGAGTGAACCATTTTGTTTCCTCTTAAATTTCAATAGTCAAGAGTATATCCTCTTCTTATTTCCAAATTTAGACAAAGGCTAGAATTTCCTGAGGTCAGAAGTCCCAAAGAATGTACGTAGATGCATTTCAGCACTAGAATAAGTCGGATACGGTTGGGGGGATGGTGTGAATTCTAGCAGAACATGATGAATGTGTTCCCCTGTGGCGAAGAGAGCGACCCTCGGTACATGTCGCCTGGTAACACATCCCAGTCCACTGCAACACGAGCAGAAATCCCACACTGCTCAATTCTTAATGAGACCCAGCGAACCTCTGGGACAGGTGGCGATTAGAGATAAGTTCGTACCGAACCGAATCTCTTAGTGCTTGCCGCAGACAACTACTTCACCTGCGGGATCAGAGTAAATAAATCTCATGAAAAAGAAACAATGTGTAACCAGGTCTAACAGAATATTTAACACTTTCTCTACATACAAAGGAGGTGTAACCAGTTTTTACTTTCTCTGCCACGTATCTAGTAGTAGAGAATTTATTGCGCTATACCCAAAAATTAGATACCTGGATTTCACAGGAAATGCATATTTTGAGAACCTTGAATAAAATAAAAAAACATTTTTAGCAAAAGGTCCACATGTGTGTATGTATGTGTGAACAGCAGAGCTTAATAAAACGATAAAGCAGATAAATACCAACCTTGTTATTTAAGTGTTTTCCAAATATGCAACTCCCCAAACTATGTACGGAACATTTTTCAGTGTTTTTTATTGTCTCAAAAATGGCTCTAAAGTTAGACAAAGACTTGCTTTACAAAAATGTAGCTATAAATCACTTTAGAACACTATTTGTACCCGCTTTATTTAATTTTTTTAAGTACCGCCAACCTTCGGTTGCATTCCGTGATGTCACTAAATGAAATACCGAATTTCAAAGCGACCAGTCTTTAATCACTTGACTATCGGTGTCCCCTTTGTTCCTATAAATAAGTATACACTGAAAGTCTTTATAATACCTTAAACATATGATATTTTAATAAAAATCGTTAGAGCCATGTTGAGAAAAAAGAATCTAAATTCGTTCAATGTAAATGGTAGTTTGGGCTGGCTAGTTTTGTATCGAATCTTAAGAAGATAATGAAATTAAATACCATGTTTTTATTTATTCGTCTTTTATTTTTGAGATATTGTAGCACCTCTATCTAGGGTGGCTAGCCGCGAGGGGTGGCGTACACAGGAGGGCTGTAGACTCAGATAGGGTAAGGCGGATCGGTATGAGGGGTTGGTAGATAGGGCGTAGGCAGGTGCGTTATAGGAAGTCATCAAATAAAAGGTCCAGGGCTTGTATAAAAACTAAGAGTTGTATTCATGCTTAAAGTATAGTCGCAGTTCGCAGTGCATTGGATAACCTGGCGGCCAGGACGAGCGAGAATTTAACACTAGTGCATCTTACCTGTACGTTAGTGAGGTCTAGATATATTCACTTATTAAATGTTAATTTAATTATAATGGGGGTGTGAAGCACCCCATGTTGCCCAGGGCTTCGCCGTCGATTTTGTCAACCAGACGAGAGTGAGAGTAACATCCCTGTGACCTCGATTCGCACCCATTAAGTATCCTTTGACTGCTGACCGAGCAGCTCCGTGTTCTACAAAGACGTTTCTTCAGGTTTGGATATTTTATTACCTATTGGCAATACTATGTAATTCCTGATACTCTGTTCGAATGTCGCTGCAATATATTGTCCGTTATCGATAACAACCTTTCGTCTACTTGTTGGATATCGACCATACAGGGGGAGGGGTGGTTAACGTGCTTTAATCGGATAGTTGAAAATGAATTATGAAATGGATGCCTAATGAGCTTGTGCACTTAAAGGCTTAATTTGTTTGATTTACAATTTTAATATTGGTATTATGAGGTAAATTTGTAGATGATGTAGATTCTTATTTTATTTATTGTACTTTGGTACTTTATTTTGTTGTACACTTTGTGGAATAAATATAGTCTTGTTTTATGAATCATTAAACTTTCATATCAGTTTAATAGAAAACTAATGTTTCTAGGAATATTAATGTTAATTTTAAAGCAGGGCTGAGCAGACACACTTCTGGAAGGCTGAAAAGAACAAGCTTGCCCCTTTAGAATTTCACTACACTAAAGGGACTTGGAATTCACCCTAAAAACTGAATTAAAACGACGAAACCTCAACTATGTTGCTTGTCTCAACCCGGATTCAAAGCTGCACCCGCAGCGTGTGAATCAAGGACATAAACCGCCACCACATTATATCACGTGCAGTCAAATCCTACAGAGTATTGTGATAACGCAATTCATCGAGGATCAACAACCAGGTTCATTGCAGGTACTCAGAATCTATGGAGTCAATCTAATTCGTTTTGGTCCATTTTACTTCTCTCTTAGTTTCTCAACATTAAAGTTTCCTTCAATAATCCTTTACCCCGACATTTTATGTAAACGATCCTGTTTTCCTTGTATTATATACTTTGCATAACACCTGTTTAAACAGAATGTAAGCATTAACTGCCCACCAAGTATCATAATATGAAGCATAGTTATCATTCTAAAATATCAATTAAGGATAAAACTGCGCAATAAACTATTCAAAACAAGGAAGTCTGTAATTAAGAACAGTTAAAGGGATTCGGTTAAATTACCCGCCTAGCTCTGCAAAGTTTGACATCCACTGTCTTTAGTCATGCAACTATTTTTTAATGTGAACACTAAAAACCCAGAAACCAAATTCAAACGCTACGTCATTTATCTACTCTAAATACTATTAAAACATGCAGGATAAAATTATAAATGCCATTTCATCCTGTATTGTGTTCCAAAGTAGCAGATTATTTATTACTAATAAATTGTGAATGAGCCCATGTAGGACTACGCGAAACACTTAAGTCATTTCTTCGTTTTCCTTTGAATCACAGTTCTCTCATTCTTTGGCTGTGGGCTTTCTTTCTCTCGTCTGTACACGATGTTCTAGATTTTTCTTCGTTTATTCTCTTGGTCAGCGTGCCACTTATGCATTTTGATTCTAAAAGGATGTGTTATTACGCAGTTCCTGCCAATTTAAGTCCTTTTTTACTTCATCATTCAATTTCATAGTATCTAGTTTATTTTCGTAGAATACAATTATTTTTGTGAGCCTGTTCGAGTTCATTCGTTTAATATGTCCATAAAACTTTATCCTTAGTTTTCTAATGTCGATGTGAATATCTGTTGATATTTTTATTTAATTTTTACTTCTGAGTCTGTTTTGTTCACTCAACGCTTCTTGTGGACCTATTTTTTTATAATCTTGCATTTTTTCACAATACCTTTATATCTGCTTTTCTGTTTAATATTTACACTTTTCCATTTTTTAGCATCTGCTTTTTTAGCTTTATTTTGGATTCTATTTTCCTGAACCAAGGCATTTAAATTGTAGAACCCGTTTAATTTTTTTCACATATTTGAAGCTTCTTTGTTGGAGAAAATTATTCGATTTTGTAAGGATAGCTGTAGATCAATTTTCACTGCAATTTTTTTATAGTTCAATTCATTTTTGAGCTGTTACGATGTCATGAGTGAGGATTACTGGATCATCTGCACGTGCTAAGCAATCTATATTTAGTTTTCCTTTGTCTAATTTAATAAGTTGATTAATTTTGATAGTTTTCAGGAAATTATTTATTATATTATTATATATTTAAATATAAATCTTTAAATATCAATTGACCTGTTACTTTCCAGTGGCATTGCCAGCAAATTTCGTAGCAATTAGAATATTAGTTGATCTTTCCAAGCGCCGTGGTAACTAGATATTCTTGGGCTTCCAGTCGGTAAGTGTTTGATTTAAAACTGACGTTTCGAAGGTGTGCATCATC
The DNA here is from genome assembly GCA_030765065.1 of Deroplatys truncata. Classification (NCBI taxonomy): domain Eukaryota; kingdom Metazoa; phylum Arthropoda; class Insecta; order Mantodea; family Mantidae; genus Deroplatys; species Deroplatys truncata. The sequence continues at coordinate 158,178,587 of CM060979.1, forward strand.
TTCGTCTTAAGAATGAAATGATGCAAGCTGAAGATGAGATTCCAGCTTTACATCACCCCTTGGTACTATGAATACCGATATCCGGACATGCTGTGGAGCAATTTGAAAGTGAGAATGTGCCAACATATGAAAACCCAAGAAAAGAGAGTTTAAAAGTATAACGTGAAAATAATGCTGTACGTAACTTAACACTATTTAACATTTAGGCATATACAGACCGTCATTTGTCCTTTTCTGTACCTAATTTTATCTTTGAAGATTCTTGAATGGTTATTGTCCAATTTAATACAGGCAAAATTTATTGTTGTGTAAACAATTTTATAGGAAGCTAAACTTAAAAGCAGGCATTTAAATGGCCTTATGACATGATTTGAAAGGTACAAGGCATGTCTTTAAAGTAAGTACCGATAATGTTTAGAAAATAATACAACAATATTTTCTAAATATTTCATTACCATTCATTACCTTAGATCTTACGTTACTCTTCCACATAGCATTCGCCGTTATTCAGGCGCTTGTCGCAACAGGAAACCAGATTTTGTATGCCTTTGTCAAAGAATGATGCCACCTGTGTTGCCAAGTCTGCAGTTCTTGTTTAACAACGTCATCATTGTTGAAATGTTTTCTATCAAGGAATTTCTTCAGATGAAGGTCGCTTGGTACCAAATTCGGACTGTAGCGTGGGTGGTCGAATTGTTCCCAACCAAATGATGAGATCGGATCTTGAGTTTATTTGGCTGTGTATGGTCGGGCATTGTGACTCATTATTGTTTCCCCATAAACCTCTCACAATTGGCGATAAATGTTTCCTGGCGTAACATTTCTCGCATTCAAAAACGAATCAGTGTTCTGACTTCACAGTCGGCGGGTCGATCGATTATTTTAAACCCTTCTAAACGCTCTAACAACAGGAAAACACTAAATGACGATCCCTCACATTTGCGCGAGCTTCGTAATAAATGGAGGAAGTGAGCGCGTGTGCTCAAAATCGCGACATACTTTAAAACACGCCTTTTTTACGCTTTAAATTTTTATTGGCGGTTTGTAGGAATAGTTTTAGAAGAGTGAGTAGTGAAAGTAATGTAAAACACAATCGTTGCTTTGTAATAAGTAATTTAAATTCTTGACTTAATTCAATTATTTAGAATATTTGAAGGTAACTTTATTCCCTAAATTTTATAAATAAGTATAATATTTCAAGTTTAAGAAATCTCCGATACTCCTATTTAAGGACAATATCGATCTTCATGAGCGAAGTCAATGACTTCGTTTTCAGAACTTGGGAGACTGGAGTCGTATTGGAGGAACTTAGAAAATGGGAGCAATTTATTTGTAAATGCGATGAAATTTGCATGTGTTGTAATGATGCTTGTATATTTTTTATTTAGGCCGGGGCGGGGAACGTTGGGTCCGGGGTGCAGCTCGCTGAAGCAGCCCGGCAAACTTACTATTGATCTGCGCTGCGCAGAGTTGCAACTAGCTCGGCCCTTGTCCAACGGTTTCATCGGCCCAGACCGGCACACTTTCCATCACTACAACACTACCTCTGTTATTCTTAATGAGCAAAACATTCGGCTTACGACAACCTTCATTAAAGCTGTAAAAAGCATACCAATACATAGTTCGCTGTATATTTCTACAACAGTGCTTTAATTCACTGGGTACGAAGACAAACTTAAACTGTTAGACCTGATTTAAAAACGATTTGTTGCTCTTGTAATATAGATGACAGCGTGGAGTTTTCCAAAATGTTGTAGGATTTTTAAGTACCGGTTCAGTAGCTGATGCTGGTATTTGTCACATAGATATGTTCGCATTCTGTACACATATATTACACAGAATATTAATGCTTAAAACTTAAATTTTCTTTAATTGAAGGTTAGTGTATGGGGATAGGTAACTAGCAGGAATAAAAAGAGAAAATGTTACTTTTATATCACTTTTACTTTCACCAATACTTAGCTACGGTGAGTAGCGGAAGTAATGCATTCCACAAAGAATCTATACCGCAATTTCCTCAGGAATGCACGTTTGAAGCTCTGGATCCTCATACAACATTTCCAGAAACAATTGCATGTATGTGTCTGTCTGTTTACCTGTCTATCAACGGTCGGTTAAATACCAAATTTTGTATTTAAGTTCAGCATCTTCCAAGAATGCACACGCAGGTTTTCAAGATAATCCCTCCACCCCAAACTACACTTTGCGTGAAAAAGTTTTCGTTATTTTATATTTTCCATGTAGAGGGTAGTTTGTAGTAGAAGACATTCTTCTTGTCACAACTTTGGAACATACTGAATTCTATTACTAAAGTTGGTATTTATCCCACTTTTCGTTGGAGCAAAGCTGTTTACACATGCGCGCGCGAACAATTTTATAAAACTACATTTTTGAGGAGGTTAGGAGGCCTCAAAACATGTGTTTTCATGAAATCTTGTTATCGAATTCTAGGGTGGAATTTGAGACAATATTTTGAACACTAAAAATGATTTCACTCTAATTATATAATATATAAATTCAATAACAGCCCGCCTTGAAACAATATGTGCATGTAATAATTTGTAAAAAGTGTATATAACAGTCATTGTATATGTTTGTATTATTGTATCCATGTTTAATAATGTTATGTGAATATATTACGTAATTTAATAATGTAGGAGCTGTGAGAATAATAGGTTAAAAGTTGCTAACAATGAGGTAATCTTGAGGCAATAATGAATTTGAAAGTTTAAATGCTACTAGTCATTATTGGAGCAACAATAATGTAAATTTTGAGACAGTTTAAAAATAGCCAATCAACAACCAGAAAAAGCTTTAGTTAAATAAAGGTATTCTATTGGATTAGGAATAGCCAATTTCTGTATTTCTGAAATACAGAAATTTACAAGTTTAGTCGGTTGAAATCAGTTCAGTTGCCTGCAAACGGTGTTCCTAACCGGACGCGAGACACATCCTCGAGAGATTTAATACGTATTCGTGTGAGACGAAAAATAGTTTACGTATTAAAAAACTGCAAGTATTTAATAAAAACATCTCACAGCTCTTTCTATATCAGTGAAGTGTTATTTAAATCGTATCAAGCATTAATAAAAGGAGTGAAGTAAGATTATAATCTGCGTAAGCCTATATTCTTGTCGCATCACAACCCTGCCAAGATATACATGTCTCTAAAATAAATACTGACGCAGCCGAGGCAAACATAAATATTAAATATTTAAAGAAACAGCTTAATTACAAAGTTAATATTTTTTTTAAACTTGGTGCAAAGGCCCTCCGAAAGTACATTTTGGGGCGAAGGCTACCTGAAACTGTTTACCATACGTGCGGTTGCAACTACTACCAGTTCGGCTCCCCAACAGTTGAAATACGATACAACTCCTTCTAAAATACTAATTTCTCAAATGCAATAGTAGCATTTATATCTACTAGACACTGATAGGGAAAGTAAAAATCTCCTAAATAATACCTTATACTACAGGATAACAAAGGCTAATACAAATAAAACTTTATAGGAGAACTTAAGCAAGGCTTAATAAATTCTTCTTCCCTCATATATTTAAGCTAGTCGTTATTTAAAAACTCGCTTTATTTTAAGACCATATTTGAACTAAATACCCTCTAATTTTTAGCCTCCAGAAATTACATCTTTGATAATAGAAAGAACTTAATCATAACAAAGAAACATATACTTTGCCATAGGTGTGAAAATTGGTTTGAGTCTGAGTTAATATGAATAGAATATTAACACATCACAGTACTTAATATTACCCTAATTGCTAACCTAAGTCAATACTACTTAAATTTACTGTTCCGTTCTTACGGCTCGTATTTCACATCGATTAGTAGCACTGAGGAATGCCTACGATGTCGACCAACAACGGTCGTATATTTTATAATATTATTGCAAAGAATCAGTTTTATCGGATAAAATGTCAGTCGTTACTGAACCGTAATATGATCCGTATACCTACATCATTCATATCATAGTATAATCAAACGTGATTCAAATAAAAGTAGAAGGTCACGATAACGCATTTTCACTTAAAGCATATCTGCGGATAAATCAACGGCACCATTTATTAATTCTGGAGAAGTTACGAAATCGTACTACCTCAACATTCACTTCTATTACCGAAAACCAGAGATTCCTTCAACTTTCATCTTAATTTTTTTTAATCCCTATTATAAATGTATTTATAACTTTATAAATGTATACTTCTAATTATATTATGTTACAGAAAAAACACGTGTCTTTATTGTGTTTATTCAGATTATCTTTATTTTGAGGTTAAGTATTTTATGCTGATAGCATTACTTAGAATTCCTTAACAAATTTGACTGCTTATTCATTTACTATGCTGGTATGCTATGAACTAACAACTGATACAATGATCAATTGATTTTAAACAACACATGTAAAAGGTAGTTATTTATATAACCTGTTACATTTTATTTATTTAAGAGTCTTAATAAATCCTATTTGTGGTTATCGTTGAACTATTGTAAATCAGCCTTAAGAGCACAAGTCAGGAATCATTGGGATATCTGTAGAAATTGCAGGTGTAATGGTAGGTGGTGCATTTTTGCAAGTTTAATGTCCATTTGATACATGTACATAACCTCTTTTGTCTGTGTACTATCAGTTTCATCATATAAACTTGTAACCTCTCGTAGGATTAAAATTAAAAAAAAAAGAGAACGAAAAAGAAGCTTATAGTATCATATCCTAAAAAATTGTTGTTTAAAACAATTGAAACTTGGTTGTATAACTATTAAAGTGACAGCCTTCTAAATTGTCTGATTTCAAAATAAAATAAATGTATATGTATAATGTGTCGTTTGATTACTTTTTTTTTTAGAGTTTTTCTTTTCAAGGTCCATACTTTTACCGCTCTCCATACCACAAGTTTCCTTTAAACGTTTAAGGCAAACATCCTTTTGCATTAATTACGGACCAATATTACAAAACAATGAAAGTGACTGTTTATGTACAATTGAAATAAAAAAGTAATGACAAGTCCTGAGCAATTTTTCGAAGGTTTGCACAATACATTATGTATTTCCTGTGTACTCATAACACCTTGGTATACCACACTAAACATTTTCGCTTATTTCAGCTTCCAAATTGGACTCTTTTGATAACCTATATGATGTTTTGCATGGGTTTCGCTTTTTGCCAGTTTGAACCAATTGCTGTAAAATTACAATTTTAGGATCCAGCTGCAGGTCAGAGAGTGTAAACTGTTTACATCCGAAAGGATATCATAACACATCTTTTATTTTCTCTCCCAAAATATTATCACATATACTAGATACTGTTTAAACCAACGTTTCTGTTAGAATCATTTGAAAGTTTAATACAAAAGTTAGTTTATTGTGCAAATGTACACTATTGTACATAAAAACTGTTGTGTTTTTCTCTCCGTAAGGTATCTACCTTCAGGTAATCAACCTTTGACCAGTTCTCCATGTGACTGGCCTTAAAAGCAATTTATGATAATCAAAACTAACCAATGAACGACGTTTATAATATATGTGAAATGGAGGGCGGTTCGAAAACTCCTATATTGTAATTTCATTATGATTCACACATAAGGGAAGGCTAAACTAATTTCAGTATAATTCGACCTTCTAAAGGAAGTGTGGTTAAATTGAATAACAGCTACGACATTTACATATACAGGGTGTATCATTTAAGTTGAGACTGTACAATATCTCCAAAACTAAGCGTTGTAAAAAGAAATGTGTAGCGGTTCCTCCTTGTTAGGCCCCCACACCGTTGATGATGATGGATGCTGGTTTACGTACCTGTAGGTCGTACTCTTGTAAAGTATCTTGTTCTCGTATACTGGAATCTGATGATCGCATATCTGTATTCTTGCGTGTGTGTTAGTATGTTGTAATTATTATTTTATAATTGAGCCACGGCTGCTGTATTGCTGTCGGAGAGCACTGTGTCTGTCAGGGTTGGGTATGGAGAAGGTGAAAATAATTTGCACACACGTATTTTGTTAATTATTTCACTTTTATTTTAGATAAACCACACTGATATTCACAATTTACTAATTCCTTTCTCATGTTAAAATATGTATAACTGGTAGACTTTAAATACATAGGTTTAGCGTCTATTTAGAGACGTGCTTATACACGGCGTTTCTGCTTGAGCACTGACAAGCTTCTGTTAGCGTTCCCCTCAACCGTTTTCTTAACGCACGTATTTAAATTATAGGTATGCATCAATGTACCTGATTGGTGCTACTATCCCATAACATTCAATAACAGCTTATGTTACATGTATATATGTGTGTGTGTTTACAGACTTCGATCGTCTTAATTATGAATCCAAGGTTCGTTACATGCTTACGTGGATACTACCGCACTTCTCGTAATTTTATGTTACTGGTTATATAGGTAACAATGGCCTTCCCCCTCATATTATATTTTATATGTTATAACGTTATATTCTTATTCTCTACCATGTATACGTTATGCATATATGTTTTTCTAACATCCTCTTAATTATTATTATTATCAAAGAATAATATTATCAAAGAATACATAACACGTAAAAATTAGAACAACATATTAAAGAAAGAAATTATTAATGTGTTGATGCTGAGAAGCTGTAAATTAGATACCTTATTACATTAATGAGTTACTGTATCAGTTTGCCCGTGGTTAGTACTGTATGTTGCTTCAAATGTCTTGAATAAAACGTTGCTTGATATTATGGGGGAAAGTAAACGCGTTAGTCGTGTTTTATTTGAAGGGCGTTATGATGGCGAATTTAATTTGACCCTCATTGTAGGTTCCCATTTTAAAAAATTAAATTGACTCTAAAATAACCATCATAACGTCCTCCAAACAAAGCACGATTAATGGCATTCACTTTCCATCAAGCAACTTTTATTAGACATTTCTTTCTACAACTTCTAGTTTTGGAAATATTGTACAGTCTCAACTTAAATGGTCCATCCTGTATATGAGAGCTTTCATCAGCGACATGGAGACAAAAGTTAAGTTATTGTTGCTACTAAACGACAATAAGAAAGCCGGCATCAAGAAAACGGTAGTAATAATGTTATAATGTTACCCTTCGGCAGTTCGGCCATATCTGGTTTTGGGGAGGTAAAGTACCCTGCCAATCCAGTGGCTAGAATTATCACTCAAAAATCCAGGTGGTCGCGCTAGTAGGGTGTGTCTAGATTTTGTCAATGTCAACATAAACAAATCCGCTCCATTATGGGTCACATTTTATGCAGGAAGTAGGACAACTATTGCACTCCACCGAAAAATTCGATACCAAGATTTCACCAAAAATACATGTTTCGAGGCCTCTAAAATCCAAAAAAAACATTTTTGGATACATGTCAGTGTGCATAAAATAAAACATAAAAATTTGCATAAGTACCAAACTTGGTATTTAAATTCAGTGTGTTCCAGGGATGCAACACGAAGGTTTTAAGGACAATGCCCCCACCCCAAACTACCCTTTAAGTGGAGCATTTTTAATTTTTTTTGATTTCCTAAAAACTGAATCTAACGATTTTGATTAAAATACCATCTATTAAAGATACTTACAACAAAAATAAGATACACATCTTGAATTTTCTAGGAGTACCCTGAAGTTTTATTTTTATTCGGATGGAATTTTATATAATGTTGTATAACTGGTAAACGTTATGCGATAGACGAAAACCTACTACTCAAAAAACGTAGATCTCAAACACACAATTTATTTCAAATAATTTTTTATGTGGCACAAGCCATTTCTGAGGTATCCTTTATTGATGGTTCGAATTGTTAATTTATTGGTCATTCTTTAAAGAATTTTCAACATTCTGTCGCTTCTCAGGATTGCATGGGAACAGTATTGAATTTTAAGTCCAGCACATAGCTTGCAGTTCTTTAACATTTGACTATCGCTGTTCCTTTGTGTCTGCAACGAAATGTGTAATGTAGCTATTTACGCAAAGATTTATGTGGATTAAAATGTAGTAGATAGAAAAATAAGCTTGAGTAAGAATAATTTGTGTACACACTAATAAACAATAGACGTAGAGAAACCCATGTGAATATGTCACATCGGCTTTTTTATGTTTTTACCGTTCTGAAGATTGATTCCCATAATATAATGTTTTTTTAAGTTGATGTTTTATATGCGGAAATGAATTTTTATTTATTCCAATATATGGAAAAAAATGAAGGTTTACATTTTTTGCTTAAATGTTTATATGCTATGGCATTATTGTTTAATAAAATATCAACTTCGAATGTTAACATTCATCTCATAATATTTTTATCCTATTATTTATAAGTGTGTATACAAAATTTCATACGTTTATTTTGAAAAGTGCATCGTGTGGAACAATTTGAAAATAAGAATGTGCAGACAAATGAAACCGCAAGAAAACAGAGTTTACAAATTATAACACTAAAATGACACTTTCTGACTTAATGCTGTTTAAAAATCTTTGAGTGCCTATACGTATAAATCCTTCGTGTTTATTTCCTTTCCTACATTTTAATTTATTTTAGTTTCTATAATTCGAACTCATGGAAATGATTATTTTATTCATTCGATTTATTACATTGATAAGATATATTATGTGTTTATTATTTTTAATTCCATTATGTTTTGTAAGTAAAAGTTGATCCTGAGGCCTCTCTAAATGATTTGTTCACCTTAATATAGGCATATAATCTTCTATAGATTATAGAAAAGGATCAAGAAAAATGTTTAATCTTATAGAAGTGAAATCTGCAACTCAATAAGACATATTTAATACAAAATGACAGCTAAAATAACTATTAATACTATTTACTCATAAATTATTATTATTAATAAGAATAGAAATTGGGAAGAGGAACATAACCGGAATACATTAAAACAAAGATGATGATGGTATAAATCAGTTTCTTTTTTACTTTCGCTACCGCTTACCAATAGTAAGTAGAGGAAGTATTGCATTCCACACAAAAATATCATAGAGAGGTTTCACTGGAAACATACGTTTTGAGCTCAATAAATACATTATAAAAACCATAAAATGATCCTCATGTGTGTCTGTATGTGCCGGCGCGCACGTCTCTGAACAACAAAACTTAAAAATTAACTTTTGATAGCATCTTTCCAGAAAATTTCCCACACCAAACTACCATTTATTTGCAAAACTTTTCATTAATTTTGATTTTTCTAAAAAATGGTTATAGATTTGCATTAAAATACCCTATGTTGTAGATATTTGCATGACAAATTACATGTTTGTCTTAAAGACATCTTTATTTTGAATGGCATGTATAACTGGTAAACAGAAATATCTTAATACACAACAAGTATTTAATAATTCAAGGCAATAAGTATGGAATTTCAAGTCTTTACATAGCCACATACTTTAAAAATATGACAGTCGCGTTAACTTCTATATCTGCGATGAAATATGCAAATGTGATTATCTGGATTAACAAGTAATAGAAGAACAGTCCTGTGCCGTGGGCTAGAGCGTGGAGCTCTGACTCCCGGCCACGTAATGCGTCTGGGTTTGATGTCACAATTTATTGATAATTACATTTCATACAAATGTTCTTCGGGAAGAAATTGGAATTTAATTCCCTTCAAAAAATAAATAAAATGGTATTATATTTAGTATACAAAAAGTAGACGAGGTGTGAATTTTAAGTTCCGAGTATAGGACCAGTGCCCACTCAGTATTTTAAGGAAGGTGAGGAGTTATAGCCACGGAGCTCAACATTCTGGCTGGGGGATGCATGATGTTGGCTATATAACGTCCCCGTATCGGTTGGATGATCTCCCACATCTGCTGGGCATATGTGGGCGTGAGGCCGGCAGTCGGTCATTGGCTGTAGCACTTCAGGTTTATTATTATTATTATTATTATTATTATTAGATAGCAGAATAAGTTTTTATAGGAATAATCTGAAGAGGAGAATGTCTTGTGAGTGCAAAACATCTGATATATATATTCTCTCCATTTTATTTTACGTCGCTTTAACTCCCTGGTCATATCGCAACGGGTCTGTTGGTGGGTAACTCTTAGAACGATTTGTGATGGACAGTTAGCCTTCTAGGTCTCATCCCTGTAACCACCCGCTCGTCACGTGTCACAGAGACCCTAGCGCATAGCTACCGAATCTTCTAATTCGTGCCGTGCAGACGGCATTAGGGTGCCAACCAGTCCAACCGCCTCTACCATATAAAGACGGACAGTTAGCCCTCTATGTCTCATTCCTGTAACCACTTGCTTCATGCCGTGCAGATGGCATTAGGGTGCCATCCAGTTCAACTGCCTCTCCCATATAAAGGCAGATAGTTAGCCCTCTATGTCTCATTCCTGTAACCACTTGCTTCATGCCGTGCAGATGGCATTAGGGTGCCGCCCAGTTCAACTGCCGCTGCCATATAAAGGCGGACAGTTAGCCCTCTATGTCTCATTCCTGTAACCACCTGCTTCGTGCCGTGCAGATGGCATTAGGGTGCCGCGCAGTCCAACCCCTACACAGAAAGGCGGACAGTCAGCCTTCTAGGTCTCATCCTTGGAAATGCCATCTTGCTTCGACACGTGCCCTCAGAAACTCCCAGCGCATGGCAGCCGGATCTTCTGCTTCGTGTCGTGCAGATGGCGTAGGGTGCCGTCCAGTCTAATTGCTTACATTGTCTGTAGATAGATGGCATAGCATTGGTTATTACCACTTATTTATCATGTTACTATTGGTTTAGACTTAAGGTGGAAATTTGGGTCGTGATATTAAATATCCAAAACTTGGTAACTGAGGAAAACCACGAAAAAACTTCAAATAGATTGGTCGGCCCACGGGATTTGAATCCGGGACCTCCCGAATGCGGGCCACAGGCTTTACCGCCTGAGCCGTCCCACTCGGTGATATTTTTTTATCATGAAGATTCCTGTAGCATTTTACGTACATCTATGTACTAAGCATGAATATGTATTTTCCAAGTTTACCAACAATACAATCAAACCACATGGATAAGAGGTAAAAAAGAGTTAGCTCGAAAATATTTCATTTCGTAATTTTATCCATTCTTGCGAGCGAAATCAATGTTAAAGTATTCTCAAAGAAATATCAAAATTGTTCCCTGAGACCATGCAGAGTTTTGTCTTTGTGGCTGACTCCCAGCTGCTCTCATTTTATGCTTTAAAGAGGATGGGAGATAACAAAGGGTTGGCGAATCCATACCTTCATTCATACGGACATTCAGGACCAGAGAACTCAAATATGTACGCTATCTTTGTTTATTCATCACAATTATTATAATTTTTTTATTTTAGAATGTTTAGTGGAATAATATGATTGATATCAATGTGTACCATGATGCATATTTCGTTATCAATCCATATGTTTCTGATAGATGGGTTATTACTTCTTCTACTGCTTACTATCATAACAATCGTGATGGTTTCAGTAACGTGTGAGGCTGCATTCGGGAGGTCTCGGTTTCGACTCTCGACGACCGTCCACTCTCACCCATGCGTTTTTCGTGATTTCTCCGTGTCGGCAGGCGAAAGCTGATTTGGTTCCTGTCCTACCACGACTCGCCTGTCCCTCATTTTCTGTACCTATCATTTCCTTCATTGTTTCAAGGTTTCAGAAACGGGCGACGATGTTGCGGCTGGGCGGTGGATGAGCGCTTTGTGGAGTTTTCTTCCTGGTGTCCGTCGGGACTGCTCAGTCAGGGGGGCCTCTTCGGGGGACAACCGGAGGTTAGGGGCTTGTCAGTGGGATTGGGATGCGTTGAACAGGAACTGTTAGAGACCCGTCCATGCTTGTGCAAATTGGTATCTGGATATGGTATCTCATCTCATCCTTCCCTCTCAGGGGTCACGGTAGAAGCACAAAGGGCAGGCAGCTTACTTGCGGTGCTCTGACTCCGCTGTGAACGCTCCTCCAATGTCCGTATCTCTAACTTTTACTTACCTATAGTAGGATAGGATAGGACTGGGAGCGGAGGAGAAATTAGCACCTCGACCTACGCAAATCTTTTGCACCTACCTTAGCCTCTGATGGGGTACCCCCGAGAGGGAGAGTTCAGGTAAGAGGAAGCAGAGGGCGGCCGGACCAGGAGGCACTACAGGCAGAGGGTAGGGTCCCTACCATTTGCAGATTTAAATTCCCCGGGTGGCAGCTGGTGGCGGTTCCCCTCCCCCTGTTGGCTTGCACATTTCCCGGGGGACGTGCGACTCGGAGACTACCCAGGGGAAATAAGGTTTTATTAGAGCATCCTTTTCCCCTGTCATGCATACGCCGAGACCTCCCGTGGTCACTTGCAGCCCTGAAAGAGAGACCAAGTAGATGAAAGGTAAAGTGAAATGAGAATGGAGATGAAAAGGAAGAACAGAAAATTTGGTGGATTCACCTGGTGATCCGGAGAAGCCTTCGAAAAACAGGAATGGAAGGTCGGCTGCGGGATTCAAACCCATGAGCTCCCGATATGGGCCACAGACTTTACCGCCTGATCCATCCCAATCGGTTACCTAAAGTAGAGAAAGTATTGTATTCCACACAACAATTAGATAGCGACATTTTATCGTAAATACACGCTTTGAGGCCCACTGAATAAAAAAAGTGTATTTTCAGAAACAGGTGTGTGTGTGTGTGTGTGTGTGTGTGTGTGTGTCCGTGAACAACATGACTATATCAAACTTGGTATTTCAGTTGACTATACGAAGATTTTAAAGAAAATCCTCCCATCGCAAACTGCCCTTTACATGGAAAGATTTGCTATATCGGTTTTTATTAAAGTACTACCTATAGCGCCAAGGTATTTTAATGGCAAATTAAAGTAGATCTTCAATTTTCTGTGAATAACCTGTAAAATCCTCTTCATTCTGCATGACCACAAGAGATAGTAAAGAGATAGTAAACCACAAGAGATACACAAAATTTTACCACACAAAAAATGTAGATCTGGTTAAAACACACAATTGATATCAAATAAAAATGTTTGTGGCGTCAACCATTTCCGAGATATTCTTTATTGTAGTTTCGAACGCCTTTTTCAGGTGATAATTCGCTATTTTCTTCCAATGGTCGTGCAAAAGCATGGAATTTCAAAATCATCATATATCAATCACCTTTTTAATATCCCTTTAACCCACTGTATCCTTTTTATACTACAATTAAATGTGTAAATCTGTAGTGAAAGTTTATTTGGATTAAAAAGGCGTAGATAGAAGAATAAGCTTTTCTAAGAACAGTTTGGTAGAAGAATGATCGAGCGAGATGGCTCACGCGGTTGCGTCTGTGGCTTACATTCGGGAGGTCATGGATTCGATTACCACGGCCGACCTTCTTTACTCATGGGTTTTTTCGGGCGTTTCCCAGGGTCAGTAGACAAATGCTGGGAAGGCTCATTGTCTCATCCGAATTTCCCTTCCATCATTCCTTCTCATTTCATCTTTTTCTTTCATGTTACAGGTTGGCTCCGGAGCTATGTGTCGGACCACTGGGGGCAGAGGGCTTGCTTGTTGGAACCTCTTTTCGGCTTCGTCAAATGGAGGCCGCTCGAGTCTCCGCTTCTGGACCGAGCTTTCCCCGGTCTCCGCTGGAGGGGCCCTCGAAATCCTAATCCTGATCCTTGTAGAAGAAAGGGTGCAGAAAGGCATGTGAGCAGAACACATAAGAGTTTTAGAAATTCACTCAGAGCTATTTAATATACCACCTATGTTGCGCATAAAATTGTATTTGTTGTGATCTTAGTTACTCGTGCTTTTTGTGTTCGTTAATTTTATGGTTTATAAGCCGATTACTTCAACCAAAGTGTGAGTGATTGGAAGGATTTAAAGGAATATTTTGAATGTCTATTTACATATATTTGTACTATTGTCCTCCAAAAGTAAATGAAAACGACCAATGAAATGTTAGTTTCAGAAATATTTCAACACAATATATGCCTAACGTCCCTTCAAGTGGCTCAATGCGTGGATAAAGAGAGCAGCGACCCAGTGCTTGGAGATATAGCCGGACCATTCTGTCTTCCGGGGACATAATTAGGGATGCCTGGTCGTCCAAGTTGAGGGTTGGATCGAGAGGGAGACGTCTCATTTGGGGAGAGGGGGGAACTCACCGTTAATAAGCCTTTACAAAACGCTCAGAAATTTTTTAGAGAAGACCAAGGGTCGAAAACGGCCTGTTGTGCCATAGTATTAGAAGTATATTTCTAACAAAAAAGATTAAAATCAATCATAGTTACAAATTTTAAAATAATGCAAAATAAAATTATAATTATATCTCTTACTTTGAATGGTGAATCCGCATTCACAAATTGAAAAAATATGTAGCAAGAGCAGCAAGTAACAAGATTATGTAGGATCCGTCACAGCAGAAAGCTCAATAAAAAGCAAATACCTATGTTTTTCTAAAAAATGATGCCTTCTAGCACGTGCTTAAAATATTCGGTAGGCCTAAGGATTGTTACATGACTCGTTTTCCAGTTTTTAATCATACACTTCAACATTTTCTATATTTTGTCCATCCCTAATACATAATTCTTGAACTAAGTGTAGAGTTATTTAAAAGAATTTAGTTAACATTTCACACACTAAGTTTAACGTCTGATTTTATTATTTGTCCTTAAACATGAAATTATACATTTTAAAACAAAATTGAGAAAATGAGATATAAAAACTGTAGGAGGAGGAGTAGCGAGTGTCGACCAGATCCGGGCGACTATAAGCACTAGCAAGAATACAGATGGAACACATCCTGATGCCGACTAGCCACCGTTAGCCTCTTCTATCCCTGGGGGACCCTAGATAATTCCTGGAAGGGACCCTTAACAGACCCGCCAAACCTTTCCAAAGAGCATAATCTGCCGTCCTGCCGCAACACACTCAAGGCCGCCGCCTGGTCCTTTAATCCTAAAACAGATGAAAGAAAATGTACACAGGAAATTCGTAGTAGGAAAACAAACAACCCAGCATTCGCCTACCGATTCGTGAAATCCACGAAAAAACGCATGGTCTGAAGGGAGAGCCCGATGGGAATCGCACTTGCGACCTCCCGAATGAGAGTCTCAGACGTTACCTCGTAGCCATCTCACTCCATATAAAAGCTGCAAAAGACGTATCTGCTTTAAAAAACAGTCATCCTTGTAGAATTCCGTCTAACCATGTACCCGAGAAAATAAATTCACGTGATTTAACCGCCGGTTACGCGTAAGCCAGCGTTTGAAATTCTGTTTTCTAAAACGTCGTATTTTTCAGTCAAATTCTAAGCATCGATTTTGATATTACTTCCTCTAGTATTTATATAAATTAAAATTGATGCACAACGATATACAGAAGCGTACTCGTGAAGGGGAGATGCATGGTTAGAATCGCACCAGTCTGTTCTTCCAGATTTTCCTCAGGCCTCACAGCTGAAAATTGTCCGGAATGTGCACTAAACTTAGGCCTGGAATTTGCTCCCTTATGGTATATGATGATACATGTGGTGGTGTTAGTAAGAACTAGCGTTAAACAATATTCAAATAAAATATACAATACTCAGGTTATTTAAGTGCATTAGCATTTAATTCATGGAAATTCATTTTAAAAATAATTATTGGAGTTGACGTCTGGAATTCCTAACCATAAGAATAGAGTAGTGAGCTTTAGTTTGACAGTAGTGAGTTATTTAATTTAATTTAAATGACAAAAAAGAGATATTTTAGTTACTAGAAAAAGCTGTAGCACAGAGTTAATATAAACAACATTTAAACCAGATAATTTTGACTATTTAATTAGTGTGAAGTAACATTTTATTTAGGTTTTTTTTCTCGGATGAAGCTCTAATTAAACACATTTTTATTAAGTAATTTTAGCATTATTAGCTAATGGTGATTTAAATTCGTTTTTATTAAGTTTAGTTGTACAAATACACATTTATAAGCCTGTGGTAAATCAAAAAGCACACAATTTTCTTCCCAAGCTCTGTATGTTTGTTTCCAGCACATCCAACACATACATTAATACTACTATTGGAGACACCCTACTAAATCCTAAATGTAAAAGGTCAAACTGTACAAATTTTTTTTCTTACTCTGATTATAATATTGGTTAGGTGAAAGAAAGAACAATTTAGCCCATTTTTTTGACTAATGCAAAAACTAGTATTTCTACACAGCCTTTTTGACCAAATATTGTTAGACTTTCTCTATTCCTTTTTACTTTCTCTACTACGTATAGTAAGTAGGGGAAGTATTGCATTCCACCCAAAAATTCGATACCGAGATTTCACCGGAAATACACGTTTTGAGACCTCCTGAATCCAAAAAAAGCATTTTTGGAAACATGTCCGTGTGTGTGTCTGTGTGTGTGTCTGTGTGTGTGTGTGTCTGTGTGTGTGTCTGTGTGTGTGTCTGTGAACAGCATAACTCAAAAACGAACAGTCGGATAAACACCAAACTTGGTATTTAGGTTCAGTATCTTCCAGAGATGCGACACGAAGGTTTTCAAGAAAATCCCCCCACCCCGGACTACCCTTTACATAGAACATTTTTCGAAAATTTTAATTTTCTCAAAAATGGCTCTAACGATTTTGATTAAAATATCATATGTTTAAGATATTTTCATGACAAATGAAATGTATATCTCGAATTTTCTGGGAATGTCTCCAAAAGTGTTCTTCATTGTGAACGACTTTTGCATAACTGGTAAACCATAAGAGAGAGACAAAATTTTACTACACAAAAAATGTAGATCGCGTTAAAATATACAATATATGTCATATACATTTTTTTTGTTGAGTGAACGGTTTTCGAGATATTGCTTGTTATTCCCTTAAATTTTCCAATACTTATACTTTTTCTCATATTCGTTATTCATTTTTTTTATGTCCTGGATGTGCAAAGAGAATGGAATGCGCCACATAGCAACCAGCACTTAAAATATTTGACTATCGCTTAAAAGCTACCATATTCCCCTTGCATCTACAAGAAAATTACCAATAAGATTGACATCTCGATATCTCGATTAACATGAAGCATATGGAGAATAAGCGTTTGTAAAAATAGTTTGTACAAGAGTAGAGAAAGTCATGTGAGTGTAACACATCAGATTTTTTTTTTACTTTCTCTACTACGTATAGTAAGTAGGGGAAGTATTTGTATTTCACCCAAAAATTCGATACCCAGATTTCACCGGAAATACATGTTTTGACATCCCTGAACCCAAAAAAAGCATTTTTAGAAACATGTCCATTTTTGTGTCTGTGGGTCTGTGAACAGCAAACCTCAGAAACGAACAGTCGGATAAACAACAAGCTTGGTATTTAGGTTCAGTATTTTCCAGAGATGCGACACGAAGGTTTTCAAGAAAATCCTCCACACCAGATTACCCTTTACAAGGAAAATTTTTTGAAAATTTTAATTTTCTCAAAAATGGCTGTAAGGATTTTGATTAAAATATCATATGTTTAAGATATTTTAATGACAAATAAATTGTATATCTCGAATTTTCTGGGAATGTCTCCAAAAGTATTCTTCATTGTGAACGACTTTTGCATAATTGGTAAACCATAAGAGATAAACAAAATATTATTACACAAAGAATGTAGATCGCGTTTAAATACACAATTTATGTCATATACATTTTTTTGTTGAGTGAACCATTTTCCAGATATTGCTTGTTATTCCATTAAATTTTAAAATACTTATACTTTTTCTCAAATTCGGTATTCATTCTTACCTTTTCTACTACGTATAGTAAGTAGGGGAAGTATTTTATTCCACCCAAAAATTCGATACCGAGATTTTACCGGAAATACATGTTTTGAGATCCCTGAATCCAAAAAAAGCATTTTTGGAAACATGTCCGTGTGTGTGTCTGTCAGTGTGTGTCTGTCTGTCAGTCTGTGTGTCTGTGAACAGCATAACTCAGAAAGGAACAGTCGGATAAACACCAAATTTGGTATTTGGGTCCAGTATCTTCCAGAGATGCGACACGAAGGTTTTCACGAAAATCCCCCCACCCAAGAGTACCCTTTATATGGAAGATTTTTCGAAAAGTTTAATTTTCTCAAAAATGGCTCTAACGATTTTGATTAAAATATCATATGTTTATGATACTTTCATGAAAAATAAAATGTATATCTTGAATTTTCTGGGAATGTCTGCAAAAGTATTCTTTATTGTGAAATAATTTTGGTAAACTGGTAAACCATAAGAGATAGACAAAATTTTACTACAAAAAAGATGTAGAACGCGTTTAAATACACAATTTATGTCATATACATTTTTGTTGTTGAGTGAACCATTTTCGAGATATTGCTTGTTATTCCCTTAAATGTTTCAATATTTATTTTCTCAAATGGGAATTCGTTACTCATTTTTACTTTCTCTACTACGTATAGTAAGTAGGGGAAGTATTGCATTCCACCCAAAATTTCGATACCGAGATTTCACCGGAAATACATGTTTTGAGACTCACTGAATCCAAATAAAGCATTTTTGGAAGCATGTCCGTGTGTGTGTCTGTCTGTGTGTCTGTGTGTCTGTATGTCTGTCTGTGTGTCTGTGAACAGCATAACTCAGAAACGAAGAGTCGGATAAACACCAAACTTGGTATTTAGGTTCAGTATCTTCCAGAGATGCGACACGAAGGTTTTCAAGAAAATCTCCCCACCCCAGACTACCCTTTACATGGAACATTTTTCGAAAATTTTAATTTTCTCAAAAACGGCTCTAACGATTTTGATTAAAATATCATATATTTTAGATATTGTCATGATAATTAAAATGTATATCTCGAATTTTCTGGGAATGTCTCCAAAAGTATTCTTCATTATGAACGACTTTTTCATAACTGGTAAACAAGAGATAGACAACATTTTACTACACAAAAAATGTAGATCGCGTTAAAATACACAATTTATGTCATATACATTTCTTTTGTTGAGTGAACCGTTTGCGAGATATTGCTTGTTATTCCCTTACATTTTCCAATTCTTATACTTTTTCTCAAATTCGTTATTCATTTTTTATGTCCTGGACATGCAAAGAGAATGGAATGCGCCACATAGCAACCAGCGTTAAAATACTTGACTATCGCTTAAAACCTACCATATTCCCCTTCCATCTACAAGAAAATTATCAATAAGATTGACATCTCGATATCTCCATTAACATGAAGCATATGGAGAATAAGCCTTTGTAAAAATAGTTTCTACAAGAGTAGAGAAAGTCATGTGAGTGTAACACATCAGATTTTTTTGTCTTGGATATGCAAAGAGTATTAATCTGTGGAAAATGGAATAGTGCTGCACCTAGCAACCAGCTATTAAGATATATGTATGTGCTTAAAGGCTACTTACTGTATTTCGATACTGCCCTTGTAAATATATATTCCCCTTACAGCTACAAGAAAATTAGCAATAAGATAGAGCCTGAAAATGTTTATCTCGATTAACATGAAGTAGATGGAAAATAAGCGTTTGTAAAAATAGTTTGTACAAGAGTAGAGAAAGTCATGGGAGTGTAACACATCAGATTTTTACTTTCTATACTACGTATAGTAAGTAGGGGAAGTAGTGTATTCCACCCAAATATTCGATAACGAGATTTTACCGGAAATACATGTTTTGAGACCTCCTGAATCCAGAAAAAAGCATTTTTGGAAACATGTCCGTGTGTGTGTCTGTGGGTCTGTGAACAGCATAACTCAGAAACGAACAGTCGGATAAACACCAAACTTAGTATTTAGGTTCAGTATCTTCCAGTGATGCGTTATGAAGATTTTCAAAAAAATCTCCCCAGACTACTCTCTACATGGAAGATTTTTCGAAATTTCTGATTTTCTAAAAAATGGCTCTAACGATTTTGATTAAAATATTAAATGTTTAAGATATTGTCATGACAAATAAAATGTATATCTCGAATTTACTGGTAATGTCTCCAAAAGTATTCTACATTTTGAACGACTTTTGCATAACTGGTAAACCATAAGAGATAAACAAAATATTATTACACAAAAAATGCAGATCGCGTTTAAACACACAATTTATGTCATACACTTTTTTTGTTGAGTGAACCGTTTTCGAGATATTGCTTGTTATTCCCTTAAATTTTCCAATACTTATACTTTTTCTCAAATTCGTTATTCAATTTTACGTTCTCTACTACGTATAGTAAGTAGGGGAAGTATTGTACTCCACCCAAAAATTCGATACCGAGATTTCACCGGAAATACATGCTTTGAGGCCCCCTGAATCCAAAAAAAGCTGTTTTGGAAACATGTCCGTGTGTGTGTGTCTGTCTGTGTGTCTGTGAACAGCATATTATTTAGGTTCAGTATCTTCCATAGATGCGACACGAAGGTTTTCAAGAAAATCCCCCCACCCCAGATTATCCTTTATATCGAACATTTTTCGAAAATTTCAATTTTCTCAAAAATGGCTCTAACGATTTTAATTAAAATATCATATATCTTGAATAAATAAAATAAATGTATATCTTGAATTTCTTGGGAATGTCTCCAAAAGTATTCTTCATTGTGAACGACTTTTGCATAACTGATAAACCATAAGAGATAGACAAAATTTTACTACACAAAAAATGTATATCGCGTTAAAATACACAATTTATGTATATACATTTTTTGTTGTTGAGTGAACCATTTTCGAGATATTGGTTGTTATTCCCTTAAGTTTTTCAATATTTATTTTCTCAAATGGGAATCCGTTTTTCATTTTTTTGTCTTGGATATGCAAAGAGTATTAATCTGTGGCAAAGAGAATGGTGCTGCACTTAGCAACCAGCTATTAAGAGATATGTGTGTGCTTAAAGGCTACTGTATTTCTTTATTGCTCTTGTAAATGTATATTCCCCTTTCATCTACAAGCAAATTAGCAATAAGATAGAGTCTGCAAATTTTTATCTCGATTAACATGAAGTAGATGGAGAATAAGCGTTTGTAAAAATAGTTTGTACAAGAGTAGAGAAAATCATGTTAGTGTAACACATCAGCTTTTTTTTCTTCTTTGTTTATTAAGAACTGCCTTTCCCAGTTTCACTATGAACGAAACCACAAATTGCTCTGAACTTATTTAGTAAAATTCGAAATCATAAGTTGATTTCATTAACAGTTTTTCAAGAATAAACCATAATAGTTTATTATTATCAAACACAGTGTTTATACGGCTATGATGACTTTTAAACAATTTTTTCTGTTTGATAATAAACCTGAATTGAATTCGTTACTACCACTGCAGAAACAAAAATCACACATAACCGCAAAGTTAAGCAGGAGCTAAACTCTTACAGCTTTGCTACAGTAAGAAAATCAGCACCAAGTCTTTTGGAACTCTTTCTCCTGCTATTGAAATTGGTTCTTCGTGACCACCTTTAGCAATTATCCCTTTTAATGCCCTTCAAGTTCCTCTTCTTATACAACTGTATTATTGGCTTCAGGAAAACCTAATTACATATAGTTTCTCCAACTCTTGTACTAGTTGGATCTAAAGTCACTGTAGAGAGCCTCTGTGATATGATAATAGTTTAAAAAATACCAGTGAATGTTAACTTCTACCGGATATATATAGTTTTACACATAAATGGTCCATATGAGATAAACAGTCAGTGTACAGAATACTCATAAATTAAGCTACTTCACCCACATGCCTATTGAGATGAAAACGTATCACTCAATTCCAAGTACAGAACAGAATCAGGCCTGTCATTAACCATGTGGACAGAATCAGGCCTGAATATCTTCGGTAACCAAGGATTCACATGCGCAAAGCGGTTATAAATCCAAAAGGCAATTAAGTTTGGTCATGAAATATATCAGACGCTGATTCATCAGAAGTGATATCAAGTTCTATATAGAAATATGCAGTGCCTGATACAATTATACTAAAATCCAACAATAAACCCTCAGGGTGAAACGTGGATGGTTAATCTGAAAATCATACATTATAACCGATGTATTTATTTATGCATTTGAAATATACATTTTGCTTTCTTTCTATTTATTTTACAACGCTTTAACTACGTGGTCATATCGCGACGGATCTGTTAGGAGATACCTCGTGGCTCGGTGTGTGGCGGACAGTTAGCCTTCTAGGTCTCATTCCTGTACCATACTAACTTCCTTCTTCATGAGTCCACAGAAGCCTTAGTGCTAGGAAACTACACCTCTACTTCTGTGACGGGCAAATGACAGCTTCGACAGATGTCCACATAGACCTTAGTGCTAGGCAACTGTATCTTTGCTTCTACAAGTGCAGGGCAGATGGCTTTAGGATTCCGTCAGTCTATGTACTATTATTATTTGTGGATAGGTTGCAGAGCATTCACTATTAATGACTATTTCCATGTTTACTACTGTTTTAGACTTAAGGTGAAACTTTGCGTCGTGGCATTAATATCCAAGGTGTTTACCTTGGTTACTGATTATCCAATCAACTTGGTTGGCCCACGGGATTTGAACCCGGGACCTTTCAAATGCGGGCCACAGACGTTAAAAAAATTAAGTTATTTATGAACACTCTTTAACTTTATCGGCAGAAAGACCGGTAATTTTGCTCAGAGGCCTCTTTATCTGGCTTGAGGTTCTTTTACGTGCCGTAAATCTACGACACGGGACCACCGGCTTTACTTGAGGAATGTTTTCGCCCGAAAAAAATTCATGGCCCTCCCACGGTATTTTGCATATGGCCTAAATTTGTCACATGGAAGGCGAACGACCGACTGGCTCGCTGAATAGATAAGAAGACGGAAGAGCGCTATACCCAATGCAAATTCCAGAAGCGCTATCGACAGGTAATGGAACTTTTCTGGAATGTTTTTTCTGCCCATCTCCCGCGAACGTTCTAGAACTCTCTCGAAACAGCAGCGGTCATAATAATGCTATATTGATGAGCGCGCTCGTGACCACAGGTTAGTGAGTGAGTGAGTGAGTGAGTGAGTGAGTGAGTTGTACTAGATACGACATAAAGTGCTGGATCTGCGAATGAGGTTGTGGCGTACAGTGAGTGCTGCTACTGCGAGAGATTAGAGGTACGGTGTTCGACACCCCAGTGAGTGAATCGGAAGTGGAGAGGCTGTTTTGCGCGTGGTTTATTACACACTATGTCGCGGCGTTTCTATTGTCTGATTCTGCGGACTTCTTGTTTCTACTGTTGTCTAATACGTTTTCAAACTCTTCATATGAATCGGCATCGACATATTCGTCTGGTTGCATTAGAAATATGTATTCTTCTTTGCCCTCGGATTTTTCTATCCATATATTTTTAAAAAAAATTTATCCATGGTTCATATGGTATTAAGTTATAGATTATATCTCACTTATTTGTTTGGGTGCCTTAGGATTTTTTATAAGCTCAATCCTGATTTGCGTGAACTTCATCCTCTATGACACTAATATACCTTTCCCATCTTTTGAATTCTCAGATTTCCCTTCGGACGATAGCACATTTATGTTTGTAATCTATTACATTTCTTCTGTTCTTGATTCAAATATTTTATAAATATATATGCATCTTTTTTACTATCTCTACTACGTATAGTAGATAGGGGAAGTTTTTATTCCGCCCAAAAATGTAATATAGAGGTTTAAAAGGAAATACATATTTTGAGGCCCCTGGATTAAATTTTTTTAGAAAAAACGTCAGTGTGTGTTGCGTGTGTGTGTCTTTGAACAGCGTAACTCAAAAACAAAAAGTCGGATATGCCCCAAAACTTGGTATTTAGGTTCAGCACCTTCCAAAGATGCGTTATGAAGATTTTCAAAAAAATCTCCCCAGACTACTCTCTACATGGAAGATTTTTCGAAATTTCTGATTTTCTAAAAAATGGGTAACAATTTTGATTAAAATACCATATATTAAACATATATAAACAACAAATGAAATGTATATTTTTAATTTCTGGGAATAGCTTGTAAAGTCCACTTCATTTGGGAGAAACTTAGTATAATCTTGTATAACTAATAAATGTTAAGTAAGACGAAAACGTACCGCCCAAAAAATGTGAACCCTTTAAAACACACAATTGATTTCAAATAAGTTTTTTGTGGCATAGGATATTTGTGAGATATCCGTTGTTAAGTGTTCGAATTGTTCATTTTTTGGTCATTTTCTTAAAAGTTCTCTCAACATTCAGCTGTTTCTCATTATTGTATAGAAACGTTATGGAATTTTAAGTCTAGCGTATAGCTTTTATTTCTAAAACATTTGACTAATAGTAAGAATAGTTTGTATACCCACTAATAATCGATAGGGGTAGGGAAAGTTATGTGAATGTAACATATCAAAATTTTTTCTTTATTTGTTATCTCTAGAATTTTTATAACGCTTCTTTTATAAACTCTTTTCTTGTGCCTATGTTTCTTTTGTAATACCGTCTTTCGTTTCTTTCCATTCTTGGTTTATATTCTTACTTAAAGGATGATATATGTACAGGCAGTTTTTGCATAAGAGGAAAAGTGAAGTGTCAGTATAAACTGAACGAGATCGCATTAGTGAAGTGATAATGAAAACTGAACGTAGTCACAATATGTTTTGAACTATACGCTCAATTTCAATTCGTACTAATCCAAAAATAAAAGAATTTCCGTATTTATTGGTGTAAAACTTACAATATATTTTTATTAAAGACATATATACAGCATTCTAAGATTAAGCATGACGTTAATTTGCAGCTAAGGTTTTTGAAAGCTAATATTAGTAAAAACCATAACTATGACTATTTTATAAAACAATCTCGAGAATCGTGAACTTTTGTAGACTTTCTTTAATAAACTAGCCTTAATTTGTTATCTATTTCGATGTAATTGGAAATTCATCGACAAATTCTCTTGTGCAGTGCCGAACGCGTCTGAAAACGAACACCGAATCTCTGTTATATAACATGTTATTAAGCTCGATGCAAACCCTTCATATGTCGAAAGATTACCGACATAAAAATGCAAAAAGCAGCTAGTTCACTAATGACCACGTAGCCATTGAGCCAAAAGCTGATAGAAATATTGCCTTTATTGATATCTGTAGCTATTTCAGTTTTTGAAACGGTTGCAGTTTACTTGCCTTTTCCATTTGATGTGTAACGAATCTTCAGCCTCTGCTCTAATCGGAAGTGTTAATTACTCGTATGTAGTTTTTATGTATTCAGAAAAAGTTCCATCGCAAAAGCGTTTTCAATTAAGCGGGACTTACACATTTATGAGGAGAAGGAAAAATGTTGAAGGGAAATGTGTGTGAATCTTTTAAACGTAAACGCTAAGTTTGATTCATAATACTGTGTATCATGAATGTAGCCAATTATTCCTGCTTTAATGTCGAATGTTCAAACCAGAGAAAAAAAATCAACGAGTGATTAATGTATGCGATTTCTTATTTTCTATATATAGGTATATTAGTGGGTATACAAACTGTTCCTATTTTTCAATCTACTTTATTTTAATCCAAATAAACCTTTGCAGAAATCGTTACATTACAAATTTCGTTATAAATACAAAGGGAATAGCGATAGTCGAATAATTAAGAACTGACCTTAAAATTCCATTCTGTACCCATGCAATCGCGACAAATAACTGAATGTTGAAAGTACTTTAAAGAATGACCAAGCCATGAACAATTCGCACCATTAATGAGGATATCTCGGAAATGGCTGATACCACAAAAAAAGGTAATTTGAAATACATTGTGTATTTTAAAGAGATCAACATTTCTTGTGCAGTACGTTTTCTTCTATCACTTAATGTTTACTAGTTATATAAGATTATACAAAATTCCTTCCGAAGAAAGAGGAATGCAGTGGTTATTCCTAGAAAATTAAAGATATGTTAATGATTGTACATGACAAATAATACGTATATGGTATTTTAATTAATATTGTTAGAGCCACTTTTTGAAAATAAAACTTTTCGAAAAATGTTCCATGTAGAGGGTAGTTTGGAGTAGAAGGATTTTCTTCAAAGTCTTGGTGTCGCATCTTCATCCGATTTTTTGTTTTTGAGTTATGCTGTTCGCAGACGCACACACCTTTTTATAAAAATATCTTTTATCGATTAAGGAGCCTCAAAACTTGTATTTCCGGTGAAATCTCTATATCGAAGTTTTGTGTGGAATGCAATACCTTCTCTACCTACTACCTTTAAAGAAAGTAAATGTACACTTTTCGCGGGTCAGTATCAGTCAGGTGTTCCGTGAGTAGGGGATATGAAAACTAAATCAGCCATGGTGTAGATGTATACTCTCGTGGTCGCCATTTTAACCTGTCACTCACTTCGAAGGTTTCTATGGCTATATTAACCCAGTATGACGAAATATGAACTAATTATCACAAATCAAATTGCAATTCTCTTGCAGCTGAGCTATTAGTTGCATGGCATTGAAAAATACGCAAGAAAACGGTAAACACATGGAATGATTATTTTAATAGAACCAACGTTTATGTTGTATATAACCCACACACTAACATCGGATGTCGTAACTTAGTGGTAAAACGCACGCTGTTTCAAGTGTGCCGAGGATTAAGGGTTCGAGCCCGAGCATATAGTCATACTTTTTATTCCAAATTTTTTACCTTGTATTTCTTGCGCATACGTAGGTAAAATGTTGCTGGAACTGCTATATACACTGCATTCGAACATTTTCACTAAGGCTTCATCACAGTAATGCAGCATGATACGTCAACGAGGCTATGTGGAGCTGGCTGCAGTTGAAAAGGGTGAAATTGTAGGTCGTGCTACTCATGGTGAAAACGCCTCGCAAATCGCCAGAGAATTGGGTTATGACCAAAGAACAGTGAAACAATGGCATCACGAGGGAGAAGTTGAATGGGCCAAATCACGTAGGCATTCAGGTAGGCCTGGTGCAACAACACTTGCTCAAGACAAAGCTCTGGTAGAAGATGTGTGGAACCAACCTTTAAGACACAGGTCTGTCTTTCTGGATATGAAATCATACGTCAACCATTAAAGGATGCCGGTATTGCATCGCATCGTCCTGCCACTAAGCTCCTT
The DNA here is from genome assembly GCA_030765065.1 of Deroplatys truncata. NCBI lineage: Eukaryota > Metazoa > Arthropoda > Insecta > Mantodea > Mantidae > Deroplatys > Deroplatys truncata. The sequence goes on from CM060979.1 coordinate 158,205,568, forward strand.
CTCACTGAGGCACACAAGGCAAGAAGATTATAATGGGGCACAGCGTAATACTGACCTTCCTCAGTCTAATCTGGAGTGATGAGAAGGTATTTTGATCCGACCAGCAAAGGACCGTATGTCTGTAGAAACCGCGGGGAACTATGTAGATACGCGCTTCAGCAGCTCGCTCAAGCAGAACATTCGGGAAAGATTGAAGCACATTTCTGGGTCTATATGACAACAGGTCCAGGGAAGCTAATTCAAGTGCCAGAAAGAATGATGAGTGCAGTCTGTGTAAATATTCTCGAAAACACCCTTCGTGCTAGGTTCCCGGAACAAGAATATGTGTTTATACACGGCAATAGTGGTGTTCATACTGCAAATATCACTCGGGATTGGCTAACGAGGCATCCAGAAATAATCTGCATGGACTGGCCTCCAAGACCTCCTGATCTGAACTCCATTGAGCATGTATGAGTCCTGTATGGTAAAGGAATGGGAAGACAGGGTGCAAGTGAATCTGGTTGCTCACGCGATGAGACTATGGCAACATTATCAGCATGGTTGCAAACATGCACGAAAGAATAAACAATGTAATCGTAGCTGGCGGCGATTATACCAGGTTCTAAAACACAATATTTCATTTTTGTTTTTCATTTAATGGTTTCGACAAGTTACTTGTTCCAGAGAAATACATTGTCGATAAATCGGAAATGTTTCAGAAATTAATTTATTTCTTCATATATGACGTGGCTTCGGCTATGAAATAGCAGTTGTTTAGTTTGCTTTTTAAGCACCGTTATCCTTGGTTATCGTCTTCTTTTTGTTATTTCTAATAAATGGAGTAACTATATTGTAACTAGCAGCTACATGGAACATAACTTTTTAGTTTTATGAATTATACTCCATCGAATTATACACAATTATATTTGCAGCTATAAGTTTGTTTTTCTCAAGATGAGAATTCATCAGTTTCTTGTTATTGTATGTAATAGATTATTGTTATGAACAGATGAATTGTATACAGAATTTAGAAGTTGCCTCCATTAAAATTATCATTCAACCTCCTCGCATTTTCTTTGAAATCAGGCTTAGCTGTAAGAAAACTGAAAATTTGTTTGTTACTGCGTCCTACAAATTGAAAAAGTTGAACAAAAAGTATAACCATATGATGGGGTTCGAACCTTGAGTTCTCGGCACACTTGAAACAGCGTGCATTTTAGCACTGAGCTTACGACAGCAGTTATTTTGGTGGGTTATTACATCATAGATATTGGTTCTATTAAGATCATCATTCCACGTGTTTTCCATTTTCTTGCATATTCTCCAATGCCATGTAGTTAATAGCTCAGCAGCATGAAAATTGCTACTTGTTTTGTGATATTTAGTGCATATGTCGTCATATTGCGTCAATATATCTATGTAAATCTTCGAAGTGAGTGACAGGTTAAAATGGCGAACACGACACTATACATTTACGACCACGGCCGATTTAGTTTTCATACCCTCAACTCACGGAACGCCTGAATGATACTCACCTGCGAAAAGTATACATTTACTTTCTTGAAAGATAGTGCGTGATAGAGAAAGTAAAAAAAAACGAATATTAACGAGCATTGTACTACACAATTTAGCAAACTTACATATGGTTTGACACATGAAAAGATTCCTCTCGATAACGCGATTTAACGTACGTTTGGCTGCCTAAATCATTTTAGTAATAAAGGAACGTAAATTGACAGTCTACTCTCAGTAGATATAGTTTTCGTAGCTGGTGAGGTGGCCATCAGTCCAGAAAACCACAAGGCTCGCCATAATTTGCGAATAATTCGCCATACTAGGTCATGAGAACGCTTATCACCCGCCAGGCATGCGCACCAGACGACAGCCAAAAGTTACTCGTACTCTGCTGAAAATACCGAGTAGCTTGGACAATCTTCCAAAAGACTCATGGCGCTACACATAGCAACAAACTGAATAAGTGCGCCCATGGTGCAGCATAGCGGAAATATTTGTAATCTGATAAATAATGTTATGCAAATTAGAGGAATACCAATTTATTTAATGTGCGATCAACACAAGTTTTATGCTAACCTTTATAATACAGATTTTATAAGTGCACGTTAACACCAGTCGTTTACCCACATTGAAAATAAACATAAGCATATTTTGTAACAGGTTTATTTATATGTTGGGATATTTAATGTAGATAATATTCAGAACCAACACCCACGGTACAAGCTTCTCAGTGTTTTCTAAACTTTCAGATGTTTTATGAGAGTGTACAGTATCAAAATTTGATGCACTACATTCACATAAATTTCTTTACACATTCTTCTAAGTCTATTATATTTACGTCTTGTTAATCAAGATAGGCATTTGCAGTAAAGCTTTTATTACAAATTTCATTGTAGCTACAAGAGGAATATAATAGGCTGAAGCAATAGTCGAATATTTTAAAAGTGTGTCCCTGTGTGATGACTGAAATTCCATGATCTTTGCAGGATCACAAGGGAAACGAATAGCGACTTGGCAATTGAAAAAAGTGAAACAATTCAAACCATAATAAATAATATCTCGAAAGTGGTTAATGTCACAAAGAATTTACACTATTTTAACCAAATTTGTATTTAGTGTGCAGTAAGTTTTCGTCTACCTCTTAGGGTTACAATTTATACAAATCTCATTCAGAATGAAGAGATTTTCACAAGCTACCTGCAGAAAATTTAAGATATATACGTTTAACATATTGTATTTTAATGAAAATCGTTATTTAAGTTTATGAGAAAATCAAAAACCACGAGACTTCACCATGCAAAGGGAAGTTAGGGGTGGGGAATTTTCTTGAAAATCTTCATGTCACTTATTGGAGGATGCTGAACCTAAATACCAAGTTCGACGATTTACCAACATTTTGTTTTTGAATTAAGCTGTTCGCAGACAATCGCACAGACACGCACAGCTGGAGTTTTTCTATAAATGCTATTTGGGGAGGGGGACTGATTCATCCTTAAAACGTACATGTACGTGAAATATCGGTATCGAATATATCCATACATAGTTTCCCTACTTTACATATAAATGGTAGAGAAAGTAAAAAGCGACGTTTTTGAAAACTGAAACAAATAACGGAGATCTCCGAACGAATTCTGCCTCAAAACAGTTTTATAACGGAAATCGTGCATTTTGACAGATGAATACATTTTCTGTAGTAAAATAAAAATCTTTTACAGAGGAGTTCACAGTTATTAAAATAGAAAATTTTAGATGTGGAAATATTTAAAACATATGATGCTTTAATCTAAATCATTAGGAAAGTTTTTGAGAGTATAAAAAATAACAAAAATGACCATGTAAATGATAGGTTGTGGTGAAGGATTTTATTGAAAATCTTAATGTTACATCCTTGAAAGATGGTGAGCATGTATACTAAGTTTAGTATTTCTCCGACATTTCGTTTTTAGGTTTAATCGTTCACAGTCGCAAACACACAACAGGGGGCCAAAACCAATAATTCTAGTGAAATATTCGTACCAAATTTCTGAGCGAAATATAGTACTCCCTATATCTATTAGGTACGTGTTAGAGATAGGAATAAAGAAAAAATGCAGGGAATTCTGTATCAATACATAGGTTGAGCTGCGCAAACGTTTTAGAGACGAAAAGATAATTATGTGTTGCCAATTTGTGAAAAGCGTTACGGTTTTGTCCCATTCTATGTAATTGATGCTCTAAGTAGATTTTTTTGCATAATATTAAGCTATGTTAAATATCCTAAATTTAATATTTAAAGGACAATTAACACTATAAAGCTACAAGTAATATTCCATAGATTTAGCACTTCTTTACCACGTATATAACAGGTAGAGAAGATATTTCATTCCACCCAAAAATTCTATATTGAGATTTCACTTAAAAATAAATGTTTTTAGAAAAAGGCCCGTTTGTGTGTTTGTATACGTATCTATGAACAGCATAACTCAAAAACGTAAAGTCGGATAAGTACCAAACTTTAAATTTAAGTTCAGCATTTTACAAAGATGCGACATGAAGATATTTAAGAATATTCCTGCAACCCCAAATACTCTTTACAGGAACATTTTTAGAAATTTTTTATTTTCTAAAAATCGCTCTAACGATTTTGATTACAATACAATATATTAAAGATATATACATGGCAAAATGTATATCTTGAATTTTCTGGGAATAACCTTTAAAGTCCTCTTAAATTGGAAGGAATTTTGTATAATCTTGGATAGTGACTGGTAATTAAATTTAATATTTTAATACACAAATTAAATAAGAACTGAAACTTTCATCATTATTACAATTTTAATTGCTTCATAGTTGTCTTTAACACTAATCGCAATAGTTGATTTTCACTTGGTACCAACATTTAAATTAAGAAAGAAGAATTCAATAATAATTTACTGAGTTTTACGTAAGGGATTATTCATTAATGTATTTGTCGTAAAGGTCCTATGTAAATGTTAATAATTTTAACTACTGCAATTAGGGTTAAAATAAGTAAGATGCAATTAAAATTGTAATAACGTTGGTTGGTTTATACCAAACTCTTTAATTAAATTTAATATTTTAATACACAAATTAAATAATAACTCACAATAAAACGTTAACTATAGACAGAAACGTACTACACAGAAACTATAGTTAGATTTAAAGCACATAATTTATTTCAAATAAATTTTTGTGGCATTAGTCATTTCCGAGACATTCATTATTAATGTTTCGAATTGTTTAACACAGCCATTCTTTAGTCCTGTTGATTTTCATTTGTGCCTTGCGATTGCACGGAAACAGTATGGGATTTTAAGGCAGCATAAAGCGTTCATTTCTAAAATATTTGACTATCGCTGTTCCTTTTGTAGCTGTAACGAAATATGTAATGCAGCTATTTTCGTAAAGGTTTATGTCGATTAGAATGAAGTAGATAGGAAAATAAACTTTGTTAGGAATAATTTGTATATCCGCATAAGCGATAAAGAGTAAAGAAAGTAATGTAAATATAACTCATTAGAATTTTTTTTTCCTGCAAGAATCAATTTTATGATGTTTCCTCATTTTATTTTATAACGAGCTTGATCAGTGAAGGCTAATATACTATCAGAGATTGCAAGCTGTAAGTCTACATCTAGAGAAAGGAGTTTTCTTAGTGTTTGCAGATACCACTTGAGCGTGTGCTACTAGAATTTCTTCTCATATTTCACGTTTTCTTTCCAGATCACGCTATCTTGTTGGCTATAAAACAAAACTTGCCGAGAAACCTTTTTCTTGTACGTTTTCTTATTTTGTGCTAGTACTCTTTGTTTTCTGCGATCTGCTTGCTTTGCTTGCCTTATGTTGAAATTTGTAGCACAGAGCGTTCTACTGTTTTTACTTTAAACGTGCAGAAAGTCTGTATTTTTCTTTCCCTACTACCTACCTATACTTAGTAGAGGGAGTACAGCATTTCATATTGGAGATCGAGATTTAACTGCAAATACGTGTATTGAGGGCCTAAGAATTCAAAATATATTTGTTCTTTCTCTGCTACGTACCTAGTAAGAAGTATTAGCATGCCACCGAAATTCGATATTGGCATTTCATCAGAATTATATGTTTTGATGACCTCTGAAGTAGGTTGTTGTATTGTAGTTCTTATGTTGGGGAGCTGAACTTGAAGTAGCAGCAACCGCACGTGTGGTACCCGGTAGCCTTCCTCCCAAATTTAAGAATATTAACTTCGTAATTTAACTGTTCCTTTAAATACTATATATTTATGTTTGCATCGGCTGCGTCAGTATTATTGTTAGAACATGAATATCTTTGCAAGGTGTGTTGCGGCTGAAGAATGTAGGCTTACACAGATTATAATTTTTACCTCACTCCATTTATTAATCCTTGACACGATTTAAATAACACTTCACTGATATAGAGAGCTGTGAGATTCTTTTACTAATTACTTGCACTTTTTAACACGTAAACTATTTTTCGTCCCACTCTGAATACGTATTAAATTTCTCGAGGACGCATCTCGCGTCCGGTTAGGAGCGCTGTCTATAACCAACTGAACTCTAATTTGTAAATTTTGCTATATTTCAGTTTCTGATTGGCTAATCCTACTCCAATAGAATACCTTCATTTAACTAAAGATTTTTCTGGTTGTTGATTGGCTGTTTATAAACTGTCTCAAAATTTACATTAATGTTGCTCCAATAATGACTAGTAGCATTATTAAACTTCCTTACTCATTATTGCCTCAAGGTTACCTCATTGTTAGCGACTTTTAACCTATTATTCTCACAGCTCCGACATTATTAAATTACGTAATACGTTCGCATAACATTATTGAACATGTATGCAATTATATAAACATATACACTGACTGTAATATACGCTTTTTATATCTTGTTACATACACATATTTCTTTAAGGTGTTATTGAATTTATATATTATATAATTAGACTGAAATAATATAAGTGTTAAAAATATTGCCTCACCTCTGAAACAAAAAAGAGCATTTCAGAAAAATATAAATTGCACAACTCACAGAGACACACACACACACTTGGTATTTAAGTTCACTATCTTCCAAAGATGCGACAGGAAAATTTTCAAGAAAATCACCCCATTCCAAACTACCCGTTACATGGAAACATTTTCTATATCTTACATTTTCTCAAAAACGGCACTAACGATTTTGATTAGTGCATTATATATTTAAAATATTTAAATTACCAAAGCCACGAAGTCATCTTCTTTTAAAATACACCATTCATTTCCAATAACTTTGTTTTGTGGCATAAACCATCTCGAAGTATTGATTATTATTGGATACTTTGTCATTTTTAAAGTGCTGTTTCCATTCAATTTTTTCTAGGCGATGTCATGGAGGCAGTGTGTAATATACAGCATCTCTCATTTAGACATCAGAATATCCATTCGATTAACTCTATCCCCTGTACCAACAGTGAAATTTCTGCAAAATTTAGAAGCTTTGTAGAAGCTATATAAAATTTAGGATAACGGGTAGAGAAAGTCATGTGAATGTAACACCTCAGCTGTTTTTAATACGCACTTATCCTACTGAGGCACGCGTTAGATACTGCATCACTACCAGGCGCTCTTCATGAACATCTCTTCCTACAGCAGTGCTCCTTTACATGCCCATAGAGACGATAATCCTGTGGAGCTAAGTCCGGAGTATATGGCGGATGTTCCTTGAAGGTGGGGGAGGCTATCTTTCACACTACGCTGCGCAGACACGAACTGCAGGACTGCCAACTTGAGCAGGTAATATGTGTCCTCATAACTGAATTGTAATATCTTCAGAGAAATATGAAGTTTACGTTGCTCATAATTAATTGCATCCTTCTGGACGTTAATTACAGATATGCGCAGTAAAACTTCATGCAAATGGCAACACTGGTGATACGCCCTAAGGAAGGAAAGGGGGGAGTTGCCCTTTCAGAACCCACTCACCTCCCAGTAACCTTTTTCCTTCAAGATAAGTAAACTACTCTACTTGGAAAAACCGTCCCTATTTTTTATTTTTACAAAAATGATTAACGAGTTTAATTAAAAAATAAAAATACAAAAATCCTTTGTGGCATTAGCTACTTACGGTATATTCTTTATTATTGGTCTGAATTGCCAAACACTTTACACCTTTTACAAGTGGTAATCTTTTCACGTTTTCTACCACTAAATAGTAGGTAGTGAAAGTATTGCATTCCACCCAAAAATTCAATACCGAGATTTCAGGGGAAATATATGTTTTGAGACGCCCTGAATCCAAAAAAGGCACTTTTAGAAAAAGGTCGATGTGTGTGTGTCTATGAACAGCATAACTAAAACGAAAAGTCGATAAACACCAAATTTGGTTCAGTACCGTACGGGGATGCGACACAAAGATTTTCAACAACACTCCCACCCCAAACTACGCTTTTCGAAACTTTTTGTTTTTCTAAAAATGGCTTTAACGATTCTGTTTAAAATATCATATATTAATGTTATTTACATGTCAAATAAGTTGTATAACTTGAATTTACTGGGACAGCCTTTGAAACCCTCTTCATTCGGAAGGAATTTTGTATAATTTTGCATAAGTAGTAAACGTTAAGCAATAGACGGAAACGTACTACACAGAAAAGTAGATCTCTTCAAAACACCGTTTATTGCAAATAATTTTTGTGGTATAAGCCATTTCTCGGTGTCCTTTATTAATGCTTAGAAGTGTCCATTACTTTGTCATTCTCTACAGTCCGTTCAACATTCTAGTTGTTTCTCGTGATCACATACAACATACGATTGTTGAGAATTATTAAGAGTCACTAATTAGTAGCGCTAAATCTTAACTGTTTACCCTAATAAAGGAAAGTTTATTCAAAATATATTTATGAATGAAAAAGATGTAATATGACTTTAGTGCGATTTCCCCTTTAAAGCAATCCAACGGTGAAATCACCGAAGTGGTCCCAAATTGCATTTTCAGATCTTTAAGGCTTTTTTCTGTTTCTATTGTGCTTTTTGGTTTTGTATTATGCTTTCAGCATTCCCATAGCTGTGATATTTATGAAGTAAGAGGTTGGTGAGCTTGATACTCCAATTTTCAAAACTATTTTTCTCCAGTACTTTTTAATTTCTCTACTATGCATGGTAGATAGCGGAAGTATTGTATTCTACCGAAACGTTCGATGCTGATATTTCTCCGAAAATATATATTTTGAGGCCCCCTAGCCCAAAAAATTATTTTTAAGAAAAAACCATCCGTGTGTGTTAACAAAACTAAAAAACGAAAAGTTGAATAGATACCAAACTTGGCATTTAAGTTCAATATCACCCAAAGATACAACAAGACGATTTTCACTTCGCTTTAAGTACTTAAGTCATTATAAGTCGCCATTGGGGCATGTCATCTCAAAATTAATTTGAGAGCTCTTTGTGTTTTACCGGGAAAAATGCCGTATCAGTGGTGTAGTGCTGGCATGTTGCCATGATAGTTGGGTTGGTTAGAGCAACCGACGGACACCGGACGATACGTGATTCAACTCCCGGCATTGAATGTTTCAGCCTGATTGTACCTCTGCTACCTCTTCAGGTAATCATTTGATTAAATACGCAGTACAACGTTAATTTTTTTATTTATTTAATAAAATATATATCTACATGTTACCAAACCTCCCCACATATGCACACATTAAAACCTTTAGAAAATCGCCGAAGTAAATATATAGATGTGCTTCCAGTAGCGGAGATATATACATTTGAACGCTAGGGCTCTATTTTCTTATGTAAAATAAATATTGCAGTTCTCACCTCTAAGAGAAACTGTCAGCAATTGTTAGGGATTCTGGGTCAGAAAGGTAAACAAATTAGTCTCTCACGTTGATAATAGAAGAAGTTCTGATCTCATCTGTTTTACTGCAGTGTAAGGAATTTAATGTATCGCTATGGCAGGTTCAGACAACTCAATTACGTGTGATGCAAGAGAACAGTTTGGGCTTTTATAAGGAAGATGACTGTAGTTTCACATAAAAGAAATGAGATTTAGTTTTAGAAATGCTGAGGCAATACGAAGAACACAGTATGTTTCGCATGAAGATACCTATATAAGACGAAATTTGAAAGCGAATAGAAAATGAAATAATAATGTGAAGTGAAATGTGGAGTAAGCTTAACCAACGTGGCAATTGATACGATAGTAAAACGAATTTTAATAAATGAATAATATTTATTTCTCAACACTCAGAATTACATAATTAAATTAAAACATTTTAGACTATAATAATATTTGAAAATATTAGGCTATTAATGCTATAAATTCACTTCTTGGATGCTTGTCCATGCTAATATTCGGTCTCAATACACACAACTCCTGGTTTTCCGTGTATTGATGACCCACTGTCTACTTGCTTACATTATTCGTCTCTTTCTCTGCCTTTAGTCCCATCTTTGTAGTCATTCTTAACCATTTCTCTTTGACCTTACCCAAAGTTACACATAGCTTTTATATTTTTGTCCCCTTTTACAGTCAGAACCTTACTTATTAATATTACCTCATCCAAGTTCTTCCATTTCTGTTGCCAAAATTGCTCTCTCCAAGTTTTTATTTGGTTATAGTATAATAAACAGTGGAGATCCATGGTCACCACATTGGATATTTTACTATATGCTCGTCATGCCTTTCGAGTTTCTAACGCCTGTTCTCAGCTCCTACTCGTCCTAATTTATTGCATATCTCTATGTACTTTTCCCTCCCCATCTGTGTTTAACCTCAATGAGCTTTCCTCTCTTGTACTGACAAAAATATATTGTTTGTCAGTATCTTCTAATCTTAATTCTACTTGTTTCCAAAAGCCTCTAATGCAATATTCTGCATTTATCCAGGCATCTCTCGTACCGATCTGTTCCATAACTTCCTGAATATTCAATAGGCATGACCCTTTCCATGTACTTTTAAAACTGGTTTTAAAATATAAACCAGCTGAAAAGAGATTGGATCAAAAGAGAAATAAAAAAATATACAAAATGACCAGTGTATACAAGTAATGCAACAAACTTTAAATTTCTAAATGCGAATAATAATAATAATAATAATAATAATAATAATAATAATAATAATAATAATAGTAAAAATAATAAGTATATTGTTTCTCGTACTTCGTTATGATGTTAAAGATTTTTTTTTTACTTATGTCAATTTGTATCAGGTAATTTGCAAGTTCGCAATTGTATTACGTATATGTATACATTTTGATACTTCATGATTCCTATATTAAAAGATATTGTAATCCTGAATATTTAACTGCAGGAGTGTATGCTACTTCAGGCTTGCATAACACATCAGCAAGAATTCGCTTATAGGATGAGTGTACATAAATCATCCAGAATATTTCCTCCATTCACTGTGACCTGCTCCTTGGTCGACAGGCAACTTGCAAAGGAAGCAGTTCTCAGAAATGAACAGGACTGGACGAAATGACCTTTCCTGTAACAGGAAACAGTTAAACATTATATACCGTCCTAAGATATATGGCACGATGCCTCTACTGGCATACAGCATTTGTAAGCCACTTAGAAAGTTTGTCAGGAAATTGGCACATTCAAAGGCAGCGTTTGGTTGTATATATAATTTTCTGATAACTGAAATACTGAGGGAGAGACAGAACTTGCATGCAGAGTTTTAGGAATGCACGTTCTCTTTAAATAAATGGTAAGGTTTCTCAATATTATGTTCCATGATAATCTATGAATACAATAAGAGCAAACAAAAATGTTGCTGTGTATTTAATAGCTTATAACTCAAGAGAGACTGGATTGGTTATGATAGTTAATATATAGAATGGATGCAGAGTCAATGTGCTACTCATAAGAGAGTATATAAAATGCAGTTAGACGAATACAAATTCTTCTGCCAGTTTTCTTGTATCATTCATTTTTTTGGAATTATTAATAATTTTGTAAACTCAAGTTAAATCGTAACACAATGTAAACAGCTTCTTTGAAAGTTCTACACTTAAGGACAGCTTTCTTCTCCTTTAAATTCAAATGTTATAAAGACCGTTACTACGCAGTTGGCTGGTTTAATAAATAAAATGTATCTTCTTTAGTTACATAATATGGATTTTACAATATTAAAAAATCGTCGTAAACCTATTCACTTCCTAATACTTTGGTAATGGTACCTCATTACGCAATTAGTTTCGTAATGAAGCTTCTATTACGCAACGCTTTTCGTAACGTAACTCTTACCACGAAACTGGTTGCGCATTGTGAACCATTCATTAAACAATAAACTATTATTTATCAATAATAATAAAGTCAGGATTTATTAGTAATTAAACTATCTATAACGGAATTAGCTGCCTTTGCTATATCTTCATCAGAACTCGTTTTTCAAAGTTTATTTAATTCACCTATGTTCTTCTGTTTTAAACAAAAACCTAACAAACAAATCGTCTGTAAAATCATGCAGGCCCCACTACACACACGTATATGTATCGATGTAGTCTACTGTTTCAGTGATTCCTAATGATACATCTGAAATAAAACTGTAATTTACCAAAGTAAATAAAACTAAAGTAGATAAAACGTTGTACGATACACGTATCCTAACATCATATTACAATACTCGATGGTTATCAAATTAGACCTGCGGCCTCGTTTGTCAATCTTCCAGTCTCTTATTTTAATATGATACGTTACAATATTCGTGTCGTAAATTACTATTTATTAACAAGTATCGTTTTGTGAAAAAAATTAACATTCCATTAACCGTTATGCGATACGATTTCTAGATTCTTCTCGCTCTCAGGGTTGTGGCGTTCAGAGAAGAATTTTCTTGATAATAATAAATAATAATAGCAATAATAATAACACGTTTTTGCGTTTAATTAAAACTTCCTATATTTAAACACCTTTAATTGATTTACACACAATTATAAGGATTTGTGTTTGAGTGATTTGTGCTTCTCGGTTTCCAATTTAAATTTGTATACAGTGTTTTTCTTTAACACCGTGGCCACCGTAGGTAGGAATACTGCCGAAACAGTTATTATGTCTCCGCAACCGCCTCATATTTGGATATTTACAATTACAATTATAATAAGCAATAATCTTATCATGCGAGCTGTTTGATATGTCTCTATCCGCGTATTTCTGGCATCTTCTTAGGACATTTTCATTTACACTTGATAGTTCAATATCCCACATTGAATGAATTTATCGCCTGGTGTTTTCTTCTAGTTCTTATAATGCATGGGGATGTGTTGCCAGCCAGGGATGCAGCGATTCCAAGGAAGAAACCTTTACAGAGTGCAAGACATCCTGCAGCCGCAACCCGCCGAACACTTCCACCTGGTCCTGCGACCCTGAAACTGATGACAAAGAAGATGATGGGTACAGGGAATGAGAGTCGTGGTAGAAGATGAACCATCCCAGCATTCGCCTGGCGATCCGGGGAAACCACGAAAAATTGCTGGGCCAGAGTGGGCCGTCGTCGAGGATCGATCTCGGGGCTTCCCGAATGCGGCCACAGACGTAACCGCCTGAGTCATCCCGGTCGATAGAAGAAGCATGCCTTGCTATGAATGGGAACCATATTGAGCACCTCCTTTAGCAAAGGTTCAGGTCGTATGTAATTGCAAGCAGATTACATTAGAAGCTATGCTGTTTCATAATAACAGAGTAATGTGTCATTATTTGATTACTGGATTCTGTAGGTCATACGTAATAGCAAAGAACTTGCAGTAGAGATGTTTCATAGCAGCTAAGATGAACATAGCTCTTAAGGTATGCATTTTAGAGCACACGTTTACTGGACACTTTTTTCTTGTTTTGGTCCATACTATCCCCTCTCAATGTATGCAATACTTTCTCTTAGTTTGTAGTGAGTGTTTATAGAACATTTTCGTGAGGCATCTTTAGTTTAAATAGCTTTCACAGTGACAAATACAAGGCATTTTTTCTAAAAATGTTTGTTTTTATTCACAGGTCTCAAAACATGCATTTCCGTTAAAATCTCAAAACAAAGTTTCTGAGTGGAGTGCAAAACTTCCTTTACTTAATAAGTAAAGTGGGTGCATGGAATCGTGCCGATATAGTACGCTGTGGTGTATGGTGTGTGTATCAATTACCTGGTTCTAGCTCTCTATTTAATGTTTGTTTTACTGCCTCCTTTCCTTCACTCCTGGGCCTGAAAACGAAGTGTATCCGTAGATTGATGTTTAAGTGTCAGACTTTTAAACATCAAACCAATAGGAGATGGATGCGGAAGCTGCTGTGGAATGTCATTAACTCATTACGAAAAACGCCTTCCAAGTACTGAGGAGAAACGTTTCTGTACTCATCCCCTTTCGCCGCTCGCTAAGGCCTTACCTTTGTTCATAGGCCAATCGTTTGTATCAGACTTGGATATTCGTATCGATAAGAGATTATCTCACCCAAGGCTACCGGCGCTAAGGAATTTCTGCCAACATTACATAAAGAAAAACGCTAGGAAGCCAAAAGCATCGGCGCGTTACCGTTCACTCAACTTTTCGTGGTAAAGAATGTCAAAACGAGTGTGAAAGAATAAAAATACTTGAGGTTTACCAACAAAACTGAATGAATCTTACCTTACTGCCCTGATTTGCAGGTTACATTGAAGATACATTTTCGTGTGTGTCTCTGCGATCTTCCTACGAGAACAAATGTTTTTCTTCTTGAGATAAACATTAGATTTCGAGTTTCCGAAAAACACCATTAGGTAATTTCTTTTGCAGCAGATACCCAGATAAGAAGGAGGTTAGAAAGCGCTGTGAGTAAACAGCAGGATGACTGGAATGAGGTCTTCGCAAGTGAGCAAGCATACTGTGCCGGGTTTAGATAGGCCACGGACTGGTAGTTTCATTTCCGTCGACGGAAATTTGATGATGGCGAAGGTGGCAAGAAACAGGAGAGACGAAAAGAGGGTGGTGGAAGAGAAATATGTGTTGAAGAAAACGCTGTACAAAACAAACCCTGCAGTTGCTCCTGAAAATAAAAGGCTATCATAGCAGCCAATTTCGAAAACAGAGGGGAAAAAAGTAGTTTTATTGAAGTTTTCGGCACAGACTGTACAATACAGATGGCGCACTTACTAAAGAGAACAAACTTCTGTATGAGGCCTGTTTCCAGAATCAGGTAGAAAATAGTGTTCGTCGAGAAGTGACAGACATCCACCGTATTCCGTTCATTCGCCGTGTATTTCATATTGAGCAATAATGTTTAGCAGTGCCTCGATATCGACCAATCAGGGTCGTTTATAATACAGTAAAACCTGTCTTCAGCGGAATTGAACGGGGCTCTCGAACATTTCCGTTAAAGATAGGTTTCCGTTTAACGAAGGTAGGCCTAGGCTATTAACAAAATTAAGCCATAAACATACAGCTATTCTCACCTTTTAAACACAATAACTTATTCGGTAACGCACGGAAGAATAGTCCCGTCTTGTCGCCGTTTGCTATGTTTACAGGTTCGTATCCTTCGATTATTGAAGGTAGTTTAGCAATCCAGTCAGCGATGGTTTCAGTATTAACATCATTCGATTCACCACAAAGTTCTTTAAAACTGTGTGATGTCTTTTGCGGAGACTCTCCAACCATCCATTAGATGCCTTTAATTCAACCTCATCCAGTTTTTCAGCTACCTTTTTAGCATATTCCTGTAACATAGGCCCCGATATGCCGTGATTTTTTGCCCTAACATTAACAAACCACTCTCACACTATTTCATTAATGTCCTGGTTTTCAGTTTTCTTAAGTTCTCTCTTTATTTTTCCTTTAGCATAATTTTCCCACCGCTTCAGAAATTCTGTTTTCTTCTTTATAATCTCATAAACTTGAGTTTTGCCTACGTTGAACACTTTTATGATCTGCACTCAATTTATCACGTTCACTAGCATAACTCACTTTCACTCTCGTGTTAACATCTAGCACAACTCTTGTTTTCGAAGCCATAGTGACTACTGCTGAACTAAATCATCATCTATGTAAGTTTAGAGCTGCATTCTATGCTGTGTGACATGCCAGAGCAGCAAATGGATAGGGAAGAGACAACAATAAAAGGCAATCAGCCGTACTTATTGTGAACTTAACTATGCAGTGAAGGATGAGTGTGACAGGTTGCTCAATATTCGGATCATCATTAGAGCAACCCCCTCCTAGATTGGTCAGGTAGCAGCTAAATGGTCAGGTTTCAACTTAAACAATACGTACTTAGAGCAGACTTTCACAGGGTACCTGAAAATTTACTAAACTCTGTATTCCGGAACTCGAGTTTCCGTTAAAAGGCGTACTTTGATTTCCATCATCCGCATGAGACAGTTTGCATTTACTAAAGGGAATTTAGCATGTTTTGCACCCCAAAATTCATGGGACCATGAAATATTGCAGTTTAAGACAGATTTCCGTTTAACAAGGGGTCCATTGAAGGCAGGTTTTACTGTATATGCTTGCAAGTGTGCGATTTTATGGTATAAAATGTCAGCCCATTGCTGAGATGTAATAGTATCAGTATGGAGTGATTAATAAGCTACGGCATCCATCTTGTTGGCGCAAAGGAGAAATTACGAAATCCTACTACTTCAAGGTGCCTCAGTTTCCATTACAGAAAACCATAAGATTCCTTCAACTTGCAAATTTTTGAAATTGTGTTTTCAAACAATGCAGTTCAAATAGGGTCTATTTTCAAATAAGCCTGGTTCTGTTGTGATGTGGTGTTACGATTTTAGATTATCTTAATTTTGATTACTAATTTCACATTCCCACTGCTGATAACATTGTTAATATTCCGCAATATCATATTGTTCATCATTTAATCTGTTGATCTGACAGCTGACGCAATAGTGATTTGGTTTTAAACAACACAAGTAAGAAACACATTATTATTTATATAACCTGTTATATTGTATTCATGCAGTAGTCTTAATAACTATTTGATGTTACGAGTTTTATCAGATAAATTAGTTCGTGCTTCGCACTCGCGAATCCATCGATAAACTCGCAACCTCTCGTGGGATTTACCTACGATGTTACAAAATTCCAGAGATTGTATTGTAGGGGTTATCTTAAATATACAACGCGTTTCTCAAATCTAATGAGAAAAAGGATCTAAATTCCCCAAAAAGGGTGTCACTGCCCAACAATCGTTAATTAATGAATATTCTCAAAATACAGTTTCCTGTTACATTTTAAGATTTTTAAAAAACAAAAATATACCTCTTTATGCTGTAGCGGTTATCTTCGAAACATATATTTTGTTACATTTATCATAAAAAGAGAATTTAGCTCGTCCGTAATACTAATCTGTGAACGAACAGTTGATAGACACCCGTAACTCAACTTTAAGGTAGTGCTGATTGAAACACCATTAATCCTGGGTTCGTTTGAGGTGTAACTGACCATATGCGTGGATTCGGCTGACGAGGCTTTTAGTACGTTAATCTTTGGCGTGAATGCATTTCGGTGCAGGTTGTCTTTCGACAGGGTGTTGCCACAGCCCTTTAAGGTACTTTTTGTCGTCCTCCATGGTGTAGTGGTTACCATGCTACCCTCTAGTTTCCGAGGTCGCGGGTTCAAACCCGGCGGAGGGCGATAGATTTATTCGGGCGTAAAATTCTTAGCATAACTTCCTTCGGAAGGAAAGTAAAGTAGGTGGTCCCGTGTCAAGCCTCATAAAGATGCCTGTGAGCAAAATTACCGGTGTTTCACGCCCAATACAGAAAGAGACCTAAGGAACACAGCACTTAAAGGGCGTCCATAAATAAAACTCCATTTAATTTTAATTTTTTGTGATACTTTAAAATTTTGCGAGTGTAGACTACTCCAAGATGATGGCACGTGCATTTTCCTGGGCAAAGGTAAGACTGATTTCTCATTTCTAAAGAGGTGTTGTAAATGTGGAAGGTTCGCGCCCATTCTCTGGGGCATATTAAACCTACATTAACTAACCCTGGTATTGGGGACTAATGTCTCATAAACTTAATGGCAGCAGTCAACGGGCATACACGCTTTATCTGCTCCTATCTTACTGAGGTTCCTTTAATTAGGGTTCCTTCCCCCTCTGTGGGAACCCACTTATGAGGAGATTTTCAGAGTTCTGCTGGACAAACCATGACTTGTGGTATAGTTGCGCGGGTCAAGTTCAAGTTGGGGTGGTCACCCTCACGACTCCAGCGAAGTCATCCCCCAAAATCACCGTGATATATCGTCCTGAAAGCCGCGTCAGCCGAATCCACGCATATGGCCAGTAACGACCGCAAACGAACCCAGGGTTAATGGCAATCCAATCAGCACTTCATTAAACTTGAGTCCCGGGTGTCTACTCGTTCACAGATTAACATTTTGTACAAGCTAAATTTCCTTTTTATAATAATTGTAACAAAATGTATGTCCCCAAGACAATCGCTACAGTATAAGCGGTATATTTTTGTTTTTTAAAAATCTTACAATGTAACAGGAAACTGAGTTTTGAAAATATTAATTAATTAACGATTGTTGGATAGTGACACCCTTTTTGTGGAATTTAGATCCATTTTTCTCATTAGATTTGAGAAACGCGTTGTTGCTTCTCTGTATGGAAAGCCAATTTGAAGTAGGAGTTGTATTGTAGTTCTTATGTTGGGGAGCCGAACTTGAAGTAGTTGCAACCGTATGTGTGGTAAAAAAAAATGTTTCCGGTAGTCTTCGCCCCAAGTTTAAAAATATTAACTTTGTAATTTGACTGTTTCTTTATATACTTATGTTTGCCTCGGCTACGTCAGAAGATTATTTGTAGAGACATGAATTTCTTAACAAGGTGTGGTGCGGCTGAAGAATGTAGGCTTACACAGATTATAATTTTTACTTCACTCCATTTATTAATCCTTGACACGATTTAAATAACACTTCACTGATATAGAGAGAGCTGTGAGATTATTTATTAATTACTTTCACTTTTTAACACGTAAACTATTTTTGTCTTACACTGAATACGTATTAAACTTTTCGAGGACGCGACTCGCGTCCGGTTAGAAACGCTGTCTACAAGCAACTGACTTCTGAATTTGTAAATTTTCCTCAATTTCAGTTTCTGATTGGCTATTACTACTCCAATAGAATACCTTTATTTAACTTAAGATTTTTTTCTGGTTGTTGATTGGCTATTTATTAAACTGTCTCAAAAATTACATTATTGTTTCCAAGAATTACCAGTAGCATTATTAAACTTTCTAATTCATTATTGCCTCAAGGCTACCTAATTGTTAGCAACTTTTGATGTATTATTCTCACAGCTCCTACATTATTAAATTACGTAATACATTCACATAACATTATTGAACATGTACATAATAATATAAACATTAATGCAATGACTGTTAAATGCATTTTTATATATCGTTACATACACATATTGCTTTAAGGCGGGCTGATATTATATTTTATATATTATATAATTAGATAGAAATAATTTTAAATGTTAAAAATACTGCCTCAGATTGCAGTACAAAGTAGCAATGCCTTTGTAAAACACGTCTCTTTGTGTTTTAATACCGTTTCAAAGGGTTATAATTTTCTTTGATATTAAGTTTGGATAATTTTGATTTGGCTACAGTGTGATTTATTTTGGCCCACCTGCTTCCCACTTGCACCAATTCTCATAAAAATGCTTCTTTCCGCCGAGTAAGCGTGCTTCAGGCATCTTGGACGGCGCTTTCGGTTTCTCGGTTGTTCTTGAGGAAAGCTGTCGTTTGCGATGCTGGCAAAAGATTTCGGCACAAATTGTGGGCATGCCTTATTTAAGTACCTTTTGAGATGAAGCCCTTTCTGTATTATCTCTGACAACATTCTCCTGTTTTTCTACCTTTAAGTACATTATTTATTTTAAACATAATTTCAATAAATTTATATGATTTAATTAATCCTATTTATTTTAACTATATTATGGGATTTCATATTAGTTCATTAAAGGGGTTGTTTCTATATTTTTATATGACAAGTCATTTTTAGTAGCCGTTAGTTTGCATACAAAGTATTGGGCCATTCCATGCAGGGTTACGTGCCACTCTTGATGGATAATAAGAAAGTTACACCTGCACCATATTTTATTTGCTAAATGCTTATATAGATCAATAATAACTGTATTTAATAATAATAATAATAATAATAATAATAATAATAATAATAATAATAATAATAAGGCCGCGAGTAAAAAACGTTGTTTGAAATAAACTATGTGTTTTAAAGAATTACGTGTTTGAATATAAGGCTTTGTTTATCTCTTATGGATTACCAGAAATAAACATTCTGGGTATTCTCCCAAAAAATCAAGACATACAATGTATTTGTCACTTAAAAATCTTAACTTATAGTATATTCTTCAAGACGTAAGGGCATTTTTCAAATAATCAATAATTTCAAAGCTTTTCCATGTGTAGGGTAGTTTCGGTTGGAGAAATCTTATTTATTCATTTAAAATAATTTCCTCATAAAAGGGCTGCCATTGGACAAAGTATATCTATAAAATTCAGATTTTTTCAAAATTTACATGGTAAAAATGAATTATAATACTAAGTATAGATCATCTATCAAGTTAATATCCATCAATTTAAAATGAAATATAAGTAATACATATAAATCTTGTAATAAATATTCTAGATTCTTAACTAAAATTAATGTAGTTAATAATCTGTTACAAAATTCTGTGGCGTATTTGGATGATACTGAACTTAAATACCAAGCTTGCTATTAATCCAACGTTTCATTTTTACTTTGTCTACTACGTATAATAAGTAAGGGAAACATTTCACTCAAAAATTCGATATTGAGATTTCATTGTAAATGCATGTTTTGAGGCACCTGGATCCAAAAGAAGCATGTTTTGAAAAAGGTCCGTGTGTGTCTCCCTGTGTCTGAACAGTATAACTTAAAAGCGTAAAGTCGGATAAATACCAAATCTGGTATTTAAGATCAATATCTTTCAAAGATGCGACATGAAGATTTTCAAGAAAATTCTCCCACCCCAGACTAGCCTTTACATGGAACATTTTTCGAAAATTGTAATTTTCTCAAAAATTGTTCTAACGATTTTGAATAAAATAATATATATTTAAAATAGTTTCATGACAAACTAAATGTATATCTTGACTTCTCTGGGAATTTCCTCAAACGTTATCTTCATTCTGAATGAATTTTGCATAGTTGGTAAACCGTAAGAGATAGACAACATTTTACTGTACAAAAAATGTAGATCTCGTTAAAACATACAATTTATGGCCTACATATTTGTTTTGTTTGTTTGTTTGTTTGTTTGTTTTTGTGGAGTGAGCATTTCCGAGATATTTCTTTTGAATTTTCCAATACTTCCACTTTTCTCAAATAGGAATTAGTTATTTATTTTGTTTATATCCTGGACACGCACAGAGAGTGGAATGCTCCACATAGCAACCAGCTCTTAAAACATTTGACTGTCACTTAAAGCCTACCGTATTCCCCTTGCACCTACAAGAAAATTAGCAATAAGGTAATTTCTGCAAATATTTATATCGATTGCACCAGAGTAGAGAAAGTCATGTGAGTGTAACAATCATATTTTTTTAGTTACGTTGTTCGCACATACACAATATCCGTTGAAGCTCCTTTTTGTGTTCAAGGTTTCTCAAAACAGACATTTTCGGCGAAATGCCGACATCAATTTTTAGGTGGAATGCATGTACCTATTGAGTATGTGGTAGAGAAAACAAAAAAGATGTGATTTGTTACACTCACATGACTTTCTCTGCTCTTCTACAAACTATTTTTACAAACGCTTATTCTCCATATGCTTCATGTTAATCGAGATTATCGAGATGTCAATCTTATTGCTAATTTTCTTGTAGATGCAAGGGGAATACGGAAGTATTTAAGCGATAGTCAAATATTTTAAGAGCTGGTTGCTATTTGACACATTCCATTCTCTTTGTATGCCCAGGACAAAAAAATGAATGACTAATTCCCATTTGAGAAAAAGTATTGGAAATTTAATACAATAACAAGCAATATGTCGAAAATAGTTCACTCAACAACAAAAATGTATATGGCATAAATTGTGTATTTTAACGCGATCTACATTTTTGGTGTAGTAAAATTTTGTCTACCTCTTATGGTTTACCATTTACGCAAAAGTCGTCCACAATGAAGAATGCTTTTGGAGACATTCCCAGAAAATTCGAGATATCCTTAGAGCCATTTTTGAGAGAATTAATATTTTCGAAAAATGTTCCATGTAAAGGGTAATCTGGGGTGGGCGGATTTTCTTGGAAACCTTCGTGTCGCATCTCTGGTTGCTACTGAACCTAAATACGAACTTTAGTGTTTATCCGACTGTTCGTTTCTGAGTTATGCTGTTCACAGACAGACACACACACAGACACACACACGGACATGTTTCCAAAAATGTTTATTTTTGGATTCAGGGGGTCTCAAACATGTATTTCCGGTGAAATCTCGGTATCGAATTTTTAGGTGAATACAATACTTCCCCTACTTACTATACGTAGTAGAGAAAGTAATACATGAAGTTAGAAGAAAGGATTATGGCCACCGGTTTACGAACTGAAAACAGTAATTGTTTCAGAGAGTGGTGGAGATTCACTGAATTTGATGGAAGTACGAGCCAGACGTTACAACGGCAGCAACTTCAGCTTGTGTTCACTGACCTCTTTCGTCAACTGAAGCGATTTGTGGCAGAACAAAGTTTTAATAGAGATGCAAGGGTTGAGACGGCGATGACATCCTGGTATAAGTCTTCGGCGGCAGACCCATATGACACGGCAAACAAAGCGAGGTGCCAGGCTGTGATAAACGCCTAGGCTATAGTGTATATTATGTCAAAATAGATGTTTTGTAACACTGAGTTCAGAGCCAGGGAAAACTACCCGATGATTTCGTTTTAAGTGCTGCGTGTATTAAAGACATCATTATACAAAAATCGAATGTGATACATTCACATGACTTTTCTTACCCCCTACATTTACTAGTAGGTATACAAAGATTATTACTTTCTCTACTACGTATGGCAAGTAGGGGAAGTATTGTATTCCACCCAAAAATTCGATACCAAGATTTCACCGGAAATATAGCTTTGAGGCCCCCTGAATCCAAAAAAGCATTTTTGGAATAATGTCCGTGTGTGTGTCTGTGTGCTTTGAACAGCATAATTCAGAAACGAACAGTCGGATAAACACCAAACTTGGTATTTAGTTTCAGTATCTTCCAGAGATGCGACACAAAGGTTTGCAAGAAAATCCCTCACCTCAGATTATCCTTTATATGGAACATTTTTCGAAAATTTTAATTTTCTCAGAAATGGCTCTAAGTATTTTTGATTAAAAATCATATATTTAAGATTCTTTCATGACAAATAAAATATATATCTTGAATTTTCTAGTAATGTCTCCAAAAGTATTCTTCATTGTGAACGACTTTTGCATAACTGGAAAACCATAAGAGATAGACAAATTTTACTACACAGAAAATGTAGATCGCATTAAAATACACAATTTGAGTCATATACATTTTTGTTGTTGAGTGAACCATTATCGAGATGTTGCTTCTTATCCCCTTAAATTTTCCAATACTTATACTTTTTCTCAAATGGGAATTCGTTATTCATTTTTTTATGTCCTGGACAAGCAAAGAGAATGGAATGCTCCACATAACAACCAGCTCTTAAAAGATTTGACTATCGCTTAAAGCCTACCATATTCACCTTGCACCAGCAAGATAATTAGCAATAAGATTAACATCTCGATTAACATGAAGCATATGGAGAATAAGCGTTTGTAAAAATAGTTTGTACAAGAGTAGAGAAAGTCATGCGAGTGTAACACATCAGATATTTTTTTCTATCTTCTACATTTTAATCCAAATAAACCTTTACACAAATAGGTACATTACAATTTTGTTACATATACAAAGAGAGCAGCGATAGTCAAAAGCTTAAGAACTATACGCTGGCCTTAAAATTCCAAACTGTTTCCATGCAATCGGGAGAAACATCGGCGTTCCCTTTGTGTTTATAACGAAATGTAATGTAGCCATTTCTGCAAATATTTATTTGAATTAAAATGTGGTCTACAGAAAAATAAGCCTTAGTAAGAACAGTTTGTACACCCACTAATAAGCGATAGAAGTTAAAGTTATGCGAGTGTAGCACATCAGATTTTTTGGTTTAAAGTTGGTATTACATTGTACATGGAAAACATAGGCAGAGTGAGTGTACCGAAACATTTGGGTCTGAACATTTGAATGAACACATTATTACATTAAGGGCACATAGTTTAAATTTACTCAAAATTTTCAAAATAAAAAAATAATTTTTAAGTGCAAAAATATTTTGAACCAATAGCTTCAATTAAAAACACTAGGTTTTCTTCTCAAAGCTCTTTAAAACTTCAACACTTTACCATTTAAAGCTACCCACAGGTGACATTTCTAAAACTTGCGGTTAATATCTAAATGATAAAATGTGTTTTAAATTTCATGTACGTATGTTTGATATTTTTTGAGAAACAAATGCATTATATTTATTATGCTAATTAATTAGCTGTCTAAATGATGCAGAAATCCTAATTTTGAAAAGCAAATATGCTTCCCTATGATTTAAATACCATGGATGGATAGCGTCCCATGCTATATTGGGCGCGAAATAACGGAAGTTTTGCTCAGGGGCCTCTTTATCAGCCTTGAGGTTCTTTTACGTGCCATACATCTAAGACACGGGACCAAGGGCTTCACTGCCCTTCTGAGGGAAGCCTACTAAGGATTTTTACGCCCGAGAAAATTCATTGTCTTCCGCCGCGTGTATGAACCCGCGACCTTGGGAACTAGAGGCTAGCATGCTACCCCTAGACCACGGAGGACGACTATTTAAATACCACTTTACAAAACTCGCATATATTTTTATTAACTCTTATTGTTTCAGAAAAAAAGAATTTCATATCCTTAAGTACAATTTTTTAAACAAAGTCTGGAAATACTTTCGAACATGTGACACGACAACGCGAGAAATTTTCGAAGGTTCTTCAATGCGCATGCGCAAGCAGACTGAAACGACCGATGACTTAATTTGATTGCTTCTCGCAAGCAGCCAGCAAGTGCTTCAAGCCAACTTTTGGAGAAATAAAATCCCATACATGTGCACAACTACCTGGAAGCGATTAGCAACCGGTCACTTTAACCATACTTTCTCTCGGGTTTTATTCATTTACAATCAGAGTCCTGCAGTGAAGTAGAGTTTATTGTAGTGCGAGAGCAAAGTTTGAATATTCTGTGAAATATTCTTGCAAATAATAAAGATTATAAAAATGGCTCATCCGATTAATAAGACACATCTTTCGGTTTACCTAAGTGACACAGAGAACACCAACATGCTCACGTTTATCAGTATTTGTGGCATCTTGACATCAATAACCGTTCAGCAGAGCCTTTCCTGAAACTAGTGGAAGCTATTAGGCAGGCATAACCTGTGGTGTAGTGATTAGGTTTAGTTAAACTTTAGGCTAGGCATAGTTAGATTAACCAGTTAGTGTTTAGTGTACATAGCTAATCAGCATAATTTAGGAGCTATGTATATAATTATATATTAGTGTAATTTAGTGGCAATAAAGAGTGTTGGCTACATTACGTTGAATGATGCAAGATGGAGAATTTGGCTGCCATGCATTGTTTAATATGGTTATATTACAGTAAGTAAATAAATAAATCAATAATTTTAAGACTTAAATTATGTTAATAAAAAATTTTCCAACCTGAAATCATACAGATAAATAATTCTAGATACATATTACACCAAAGAATGTGAAGGTGTATTTGGAAAAAGTATGCAACAGACGTTGGATGTAGATAAAATATTGCGTCACATGTAAAGTTCAGCCCAGAATATCATCAGTGGTAAATTATGTCATATCGTGAGCAATTTAAAAGTTTATCAAAACCAATATACCAATATTTTTCGTTCATTCGCTCTGGGTATCGCCCGAAAACCTGAACAAGATTCAGTGTGGAAAAATTTTAATACACAAAAGTGTAAGAAAATTCAGAGTCTAGTAAAGGGCATTGGAATTAAACAGAGGCTTTTACGCTGTGTTTAGCTTTTAAACAAAGTTTAAATTTGCGTTTATTTTGATTTACTAAGAATTATTCAACTATCCTGTAATTATTTTTCGATCAAAAAGTACTCATGAACTATATAACATTTCAAACGCTTGAAAGATTGTCGGGATGGGAGGTTAAGGAAATCAGAAGTGCAACATCCGCCGATCTATCTCATACCTATTTCCGTATCAGAGAATTTTAGCGCGTGATTAGGAATATCATAAGCAATTATAATGAGTAGGTAAAAGGGATATTTCACCGCAGATTACACTAGTCTGCATGAAATCGGATGACTGAATTCCATAAGTGATTCTGACTCACTTTTTATGCTGATTTGAGAACTGCTTTTAGTTTTTTTTCTATCACGTACAGTTTTTTCACGACTTCACTTCAAAGATATAGAGATATAAAGATATTGCTTCCGCCACCACACATAAAATGGGCTTGGTGAAGCAATTTGTAAGGGCTCTACCACAGGATGGACCCTGTTTCAGGTACCTTTCCCAGAAATTTCCCTTCATTACACAAGACAAATTAAAGTCTGAAATTTTTGTTGGTCGTCAAATAAAGAAATTGATGAAGGATGAAGATTTTGAGAAGACAATGAACGAGAGAGCAATAGATGCGGACCGCCTTCCGATCAGTTAGCGAAAACTTGTTAGTCAATAACAAAGATCCTAATTACAAGGGCATTGTCGAAACAATGTTGGAAAATTTCAAGAAGATTGGTTGTAACACGAGTGTAAAGGTGCATTTTCTGCATTCACATGTCAACTACTTTCCATAAAACCTGGGACATTATAGTGAAGAGCAGGGTGAACGTTTTCACCAAGATATTAAGGAAATGGAGAGGAGGTACCAGGGGAGATGGAATGAAACTATATGGCCGACTACTGCTGGATGTTGAGGAAGGACAGTCATCTTCAAGGATCTGCAAGGAAGTCAAAGAAGAGAAAGTTTGAAAAAAATTAAATGAAACACTTTGGTTCTTGTTTTGTTAAAATGTAGTCATAAAATAAATAAGGGGGATTCTTGAAAGTATTCTTAAAATGTTTCTTGAATAAAAACTTACCTTGTGTGAAATGGTATTTGAATACTTTTCTAAGCTCAATAGTAAAATTGTCAAAACATTACTTATTTTGTGTAAAAGCCTGACGTGATAGAAAAAAACGGAAGTTATTTCAGCATAAAAACTTGATTTAGGAACACTACTTTTAAGAAATCATCTTAAAAGTTTGAAAATGCAGACTAGTGGTATTACACATTGCTCATAAAGAATAATAAATTGCCATCTGAGATTAAAAAAGCAACATGTACAACGTTGGATGTAAGCTAAATTTTTGCTTTCTCTATCAGGTATATAGAAGGTAGCATTCTAATGAAAAATTCTATAACGAGGTTTCACAGGAAACTCATGCTTTGGGGTCCCTGAATAAAACAGCATTTTTTGATAAAAATGTACATGTGTCTCTTTCTGTATGTGTATGTGTGTTGTGTGTGTGCATATGATGTATCTGTGAACAGCATAGCTCAAAAATAAGATACGAAGGCTTTCAACAAACAACCCCAAATCCTAATACCAAACAGTTACATGAAAGGAATTGTCCAAATCATCGATGTTTTGAAAAATGGTTATAACGATTTTGACACATATTAGAGATATTTACATGACAAATAAATGTATATTTTGAATTTTCTGAAGTCTATGTAGACCATTTTATTCGCAAGGAATAATGTATACTTTTTTACAACTGGTAAATGTTCAGCGATAGCCGAAAACATAGGTGCTACACAAAACACGCATATCCCATAATTTATTTCAAATAACTGTTTTGTGGTATCAGCAATTTCCGATATATCCGTTATTAACTATTCGAACTGTTAAATAGTTTTTGTACGTAGTTTAAAGTCCTGTCGATTTTCAGTTGTTTATTTCAATTGAATGGAAAAAAGTATGGAATTTTAAGGCCAGTATATAACCCTCTCTGCTCTTAAACATTTGACTATCGCTGTTCTTTTTGTGTCTATAATTAAATGTGTAATGTATATTTCTGCAAATTTTTATCTCAATTAAAATGAAGTGGAAAGATAAACTGTCGTATGCCCACTAATAAACGTTAGGGGGTAACACATGGTATTTCTTTATACAGGGTGAAACATTTAGGTTGAGACTGACTATACAATATCTCCAAAAATAAGCGTTGTAGAAAAAATGTCTTTAATAAAAGTTGCTTGATATAATGTGGGGAAGTAAATGCCATTATTCGTGTTTTGTTTGGAGAACGTTATGATGATGATCTTAGGATCAATATAATTTTCTTTTAAATGGGGATCTATAATTAGTCAAATTAAAGTTCCTAAAATGACCATCATAATCTCCTCCAAATAAAACACGATTAATGACATTTACTTTCCCCCATAATATAAAGCAACTTTTATTCACGACATTTCTTTCTGTAACGCTTAGTTTTGGATATATTGTGCAGTCTCAGCTTAAATCGTCCACCTTGTATAGTCAAGCGGTACTTACTTTTTGGACATGCTTTGCATAGCTGTAAGACATGCTTTAACCTTGCTTGTATACTGATTATTATTTGGAAAAACGACAGCTTCCAGTATATCATATATATTCTTAGTTTACATCATAATTTTAAATTTTGTATAAATTACCTGTTTCTAAATCAGAGAACAGGGGAAAAAGAGAGACGAGAAATACAAAGAGCTCTAAAGTAGATAAATATGCTTGTTATATTCCCAACTTGTTTAAGAATACTCTGCTGTTCATTTAGGTGCTGGTCATACGTTTAACTCTGTACCTAGTTCATTTACTTTGGGAGTTAAGATAGGATAGCACGGTTCAGTGCATGACAAGAAACGTCGCAGGTTGTTTTCATCTGGGAGGTTGGGGTGGGTTGTGCGCGGCCTTATTAATTGGGGTATAATGTCACCACCAGCATAAGGAGCTCAGCGACACGGAAATCCTTGGTATGAGGGCTGCACAATGATGAGAGCACGTCTACGACTAGCGAACCAGAAAGAAATCCTACTACTGGTTGGATGGAGGAAGAAAAGACGAGCAGAACAAGAGAGGGGGCAGGGGGAATTAGCGGGGGCTGAATAAAGCCCCATCCCTTTCTTTCTTGTCGTGTATAGCAGTGACATCTTTGTGCTGCAGATGTGGGATAAAAAAAAAGGCGGGAGAAAGAATTAGTGACACCGCTTCAGGGCTCAATAATGAGTCGGCTGTTATTCACTTCCACCATTTCAAAGTGGTATCGCAAAAATGAGACCACCGTGCGGTGTAGCCATGTCTTTGTTTTTTGTTTTATGTGTAGTTCAAACTCAAATAACCTGGGTAAACGCTGTCATTTACATAGTAAGTTATTCCCTTTCTGCTAAGTTTCGCATAGAAAACTGCATACAACGCGCTTACCTGTCCATTATTGTTCTCTGTAGCAAGGTTCCTTGAACTGCTTCCTGATGGTAGCAAACAGTATGTATACAAATTGTGACTTCTCTAATTTTTCCTAGTCATTCTTCAATTTCAATAAGCAACGCGCGAAGCAACCTCCTCTCTTCCGATCAATCACTAGTGTCAAACACAGACACCTCCTCCCTCTTCTGGGAATGTCTCACTATAGTGTCGAACGCAGGACTCCTATTTCTTCCAGCCGCTCAATGGAGTGTCGAACGCAGGACTCCTAATCTCTCTTCCGGTGCTCACTGGAATTTTAAACACAGAATTCCTCCTCTTTCTTCTGGTCGCTCAATGGAGTGTTGAACGCGGATTACTCCTCTTGCTTCCGGTGCTCTTTGTAACGTCAAACACAGAACTCCTCTTTCTTCCGGTGCTCTTTGTAACGTCAAACACAGAACTCCTCTTGCTTCCGGTGCTCTTTGTAACGTCAAACACAGAACTCCTCTTGCTTCCGGTGCTCTTTGTAATGTCAAACACAGAACTCCTCTTTCTTCCGGTGCTCTTTGGAACGTCAAGCACAGAAGTCCTCTTTCTTCCGGTGTTCATTTGTGTGTCAGACACACAACTCCTCTTTCTTCTGATGTTCATTTGGGTGTCAAACACACAACTCCTCTTTCTTCTGATGTTCATTTGGGTGCCAAACACACAACTCCTCTTTCTTCTGATGTTCATTTGGGTGTCAAACACACAACTCCTCTTTCTTCTGATGTTCATTTGGGTGCCAAACACACAACTCCTCTTTCTTCTGATGTTCATTTGGGTGTCAAACACACAACTCCTCTTTCTTCTGATGTTCATTTGGGTGTCAAACACACAACTCCTCTTTCTTTCGATGTTCATTGGGGTATAAAACACAGAACTCCTCTTTCTTACGAAGTTTATTGGGGTGTCAAACACAGAACTCCTCTTTCTTACGATGTTTATTGGGGTATAAAACACAGAACTCCTCTTTCATACGATGTTCATTAGGGTATAAAACACAGAACTCCTCTTTCTTTCGATGTTCATTGGGGTATAAAACACAGAACTCCTCTTTCTTACGATGTTTATTGGGGTATAAAACACAGAACTCCTCTTTCTTACGATGTTCATTGGGGTGTCAAACACAGAACTCCTCTTTCTTACGATGTTTATTGGGGTGTCAAACACAGAACTCCTCTTTCTTACGATGTTTATTGGGGTGTCAAACACAGAACTCCTCTTTCTTTCGATGTTTATTGGGGTGTCAAACACAGAACTCCTCTTTCTTACGATGTTTATTGGGGTGTCAAACACAGAACTCCTCTTTCTTACGATGTTTATTGGGGTGTCAAACACAGTACTCCTCTTTCTTACGATGTTTATTGGGGTGTCAAACACAGAACACCTCTTTCTTCCGTTGCACATTGGAGTATCGAACGCACCATTCCGCCTCTTTCTTCCGGTGCTCAATTGAGTGTCGAATGCAGGATTACTCCTATTTCTTCCGGTGCTCAAGGGAGCTTCGAACACAAGACTCCTCTCTTCTGTGATCGCTTAGCTCAGTGTCGAACGTAGGACTCCTCTTTCTTTCGGTCTCTCAATGGAGTTACGAACGGAGGACTTCTCTTCTTTTGCTTCCAGATGAGCTTTCCAGATGCTTCCTGAGTCGGAAGTAGAAGTATACACTTTTGTATTTACTCCTGCTACGCCTGCTCGCTTAGGCAACATGCACGAGATCTGTCCTGGCGTGAGGGGAGGTAGTATTTTATCTTCTCCAACCCTCCCCTCCAGATTGTCCAGAGTGGTCAGGACCTACCAGTTGCTGTATGCCTACAGCACTTGAGACCTTTCTGAACGCATATAGTAACTGAGGCTTATTTTCCAAACTACACTGGGATTTCAAATAAAACAATGCTTCTTTGGAAATACATTAAGAGTTAGTGAAACCCAAACATTCCTTTTTTAAAATTTTTATGCTATCTTAATAAACGGTATAATACTTTGTAGAAACTCTTTAGTAGTGAGAATGAGTTTGTATTTTAAGGTATTATGAAAGAAAGCCTTTAAATAATTTGCCACAATTTTACAGCGTGAAATTTTTGTTCCTGTTTGCTAAACTATCCTGCATTTTTCCTCATTATTACATGTTTTCGATATCGTTAGATATTAAACATAACTTTAATGCAAATGTTTCTATCTTTTACAGTGTTTACATTCTTATGTATTTGATTTTCTTATATTTCACCCAGTTTCATAATAATTTCTTTGTCCTGACAGAGATCACCTTCATTTATGCACTTTGTTAAAGGCATACACTTTAAACAGTTGTAAGCTTAAGGATAAAACAAGAATAATATATTATATAATTATATATTCAATATTCATTATTAAAACATAACAGCTTTTAAGCTGGAAACATCTCGAGCAATTTTAAAAAAGTTGAAAAAGGTAGCTCAAGGTATGGTTAAAATAATCCCAACGAAGGCTTTGCGAAAGTTCCAAGGTGATGGTGTTTTATAAATTTTATTAGCAGTTTGTAGCATATAATTACAGAAAACCACTTAAATCTTAAAGTAACCAGCATTAAGATGCCGTATCGTGAGGTTATGCATCGTAAAGCTTAGTCTTTTTACCACTAGCAGTCAAAGAGTATGAAGACAGCTTTTCCAATTCTAACTCGCTCTATAAACCTTAATTCCTGCCGTCAGTAATATAAGATGTTGCCCACGGTTTGCCTATACGTAGGTTGGCCCGCAGGAAACCTACCTGCTGGGCCAGGCAGGTGTAAGCAGTAGTGTTGCAGAAATGTGCACCTCTAGCCGAGAGTGACTCCTCTCTCGCCACCAATCATGCGCCGACTAGCACTGAAGGACTCGTCAGCTCATGAACCGGAGGCCTTCGTCATTCTATTCTTAGAACTATAAACGAGGGGACATGTTTAAAGGTATTGGCATGACGTCGATGAGATGTCTGGAACATTCGTGTCGCATCTTTGAGAAGATGCTCAACTTTAACACCAAGTTTGGTAACTAATAGAATTTTCGTTTTGGGGTTAATGCTACTCACACACACACTCACGGACATATTTCTAAACCTGCGTTTTTGGGGAGATTCGGGGAGCCTGAAAAGATGCAGTTCCGGTGAAATCTCCGTAGGGAAGTTTTGGGTGGAATGCAATAGGGGTGAGGGGGCATGACGGCACATGGCTCTTATTTCAGCCCTTAGTCAGCAGATTACATACAATGCAGACGTACTGTTCCTTGTCTCGAAATACACGTTCCACGGAAGCGATAATGTTCTGCGACAAGTTGTAGTGGAAGGAAGCCATGAAGTTGTTTTTCCCGCGAGGTTACTAAATATTCACTTCATGGAGACGTTTTCCTCCTGGGTACATATTCAACATTAAATGTCTTTTAAGTATTTTGTTTGAAAGTGCTTTAAATGACTTTATTCCTTGGTATTTTAAGTATTTTAATTCCTTATTCTTGATCGCTATATCGAGCTCCATTAAAACAAGTAGACCAGGTGCAGGTTGGCAAAATGATAGCAACAGGTAGTTTGTGTTTAAATTGTTTTTCGGACATTTCCGATTAATTTGAGTACAATGTTTCGTTTTATTATTGACATTTAAGTATTTAATTAACTTTGGACGTTATACCTTGCTTTAAGGACCTGTTCATGTGTTTAAAACAAGGTTACCCTGTGTTAGCTGTTTTTGCTATGTGAATATGTAATTATATATCTGAAGTGTTCTTAATAAATTTATCATAATATTCTTTTTAATAGATTGTTTAAAACGCACATTTTCCATTTAAATAACATGTATAATCGGCGTAACAGTTCTAGACACGTGAAAATCGTGTGAGAACTATGATGCGAGTTGCTTACCACATCAGGTGGTGACCGATCGACTGCATGCTGCAGGAGTGCGTGGGACAGTCATCGTCAAATATCCACAACGGTTATGCACTGTGTTGCGCTGATAAACTTAGTTATATACAGTATATTAAAATCCACGCTGTAAAAACCGCTTAATATAAAAAACGCTGTCATTCATTGCCTCCAATTCTTCCACATCTAACAACCCTTCCTCTTCTGCGGAATCACTCACATTATTGCCGTCATCACTGCTGTCACTACTTTCTGCAGCATTATCCTGCATGAGAATTATTTCTGTTCGGTTTTCTGCAATTCCGTATTTTTCGGAATAATGATTCTTAATTTATTCAGCATGTCGCCATAAATTTTCCCATTCTGGCCTTCCAATTGCAGCAAATTGCTGGCGTTATAACTCTTCCACATATTTTAATTTAAAAGTGATATTTCTGCATGCCACCCATTTTTTGACATCAGCCCAGATTAATTCGATTGGGTTTAGATCTGGGCGATACGATGACAGTCTAAGTACATTATGGCGATGTTGTATTACTATCTGGTCAAGTATGTATGACTTCTGAAGCTGTTTGTTGGCTTTAATTAAGTTATATAGCTTTGTTTTACTCATGCCTTCATCTAAAGCTTTATTATGTCTAAGTAACCAAGCTCTCATTTCTTCTTTCAAGGAAGTTGAGGTAGGTGATTTGTGAATTTGAGTGTTGACGCATTGTGAAGCATTGTCGATGACCAGAACAGACCCAGCAGGCATATTAGGTATCAACATGGCGTTGATTCACTTCATGTAATTTTCTGTATTAATTTCTTGATGAAAATCTCCTGTTGTTTGTTGCGACTTGTAAAAGAAGGGCATTTGGAACGAAGCCGATCTTTTCAACAGTACGAACGATAATAAGTATTTGCCCTTTGGCAACAGGTGCCTGCAAACCAAATTCGCTATCGTCACTCCAACTTTTAGATGCTGTATGACTGCTGTGTATGTATGACTCATCTTCATACATTATAGTATTTTCTGAAATTTGTAGCACCACCTTGAAAATTGATGGTGATATAAGTACACACTGATATAAGTACATATAAAATTATAGTCATTTGGAAAGGTAGAATCAGACTGAAAAATTCAATGCCATAGCCGGGATTTGAACCACGGATCTTAGGCTTTCCGTGCCGTTGCTCTAACCGACTAAGCTATCATGGCAACATTTACTTTTTATTTTTATTTTTTTATTTTATTATTATTTTTTTATTGTATTTATTTATTTTGCTTTTCTGTTAGAACTCTTCTATTTGATTTCGGTTTCTTCCATTTGAACCCTAAATCTTTAACAATTTTTCTGAGATTTGTAGCACCACCTTGAAAGTTTCTGCTGTCTTTCAACTGGATGAGCAATCTGCTTATTGTTAGCACAGTTTTTTCTTCCACATAGGAATTGTGAATCGTGCGCCAAATGACGCATTCGAAATCGTCTATTTCTGTAATACGTTTAGGGACCTTATGTTTCTTCCCAGGTGTGTCAAATGGTACTCTTTCATCCATATGTTTTTTTCTCTTATCTTTGAGAACTCTGGAAACGGAACTCGGTGAAACACCAGTTGCTCTGACTACTCTTTCTTTCACTCTCATAAGGCTTATGTGGAACTCGGATATAATTTCTTCCTTCATCTCTGCTTCTTGCTTCATGAAGTCGATGACATTTGCAATTATTTCCCTACTTTGACTATGTAACATCTTACCACTTAACTTTGAAAACATAGGAGCCATGGTTATAAATATAACAAATATAAAATAAGTACTATTTGGATACTGCAGCTCTCTTTAAAATTACAACCAGATGCAGACACTTTCTATGCAGACTGTATGTGTTACGCACTGTGAGTAAGCAAAGGTGTTATATCGCTTTCGTTGATTAAGCTAAACATAAACCATTCCTAGGCTCGGCCGCTGGGATGGCAATCAAGGTCACGATTCCAGAAGTTTTGCGCGAGTAATAGCCAACTTATCCCACATCCTGTGGCAACCTGCCTCCTAGGTGGGGTAAGCTGGCTCTCTACGCATTGGTTTGAAAGGTTGAAAAATTTTAACTTTAAGTGGCCGTAAAATAATAACGCAATTGTTAATAGATACTGCTAAAGAAATTTATAGAGCAGTACTATGTCAGGATTAGCTGAAATGTTGCTGCAATATAAATAAAGAAATAAAGCTTAAAACTTATGCCAACTTGCCTCCTCTCCCCTACTTCCTGTACTTACTATATGTAAATAGTAGAGATAGTAATTAATTACGGTATATATTTCAAGCAATACATACCGTATTATTATGTTGTTATTTAGGAAAACTACAGGATTTTAGATTGTAATAATAATAATAATAATAATAATAATAATAACAGCAATTAGACCGAGCGGGATGGTTCAGGTGGCAACGTCTGTGGCCTGTATTCTGGAGGTTCGGGTTCGAATTCCGGAGACCGCCTATTCTGACCGATAGATTTTTCATGGTTTCCCCGGGTCGTCAGGCGAATGCTGAGGTGGTTTCTTCTCTGCCACGATTTCCTTTCATCATTTCCTTCTCATCTTTCAGGTGTGTTTCTAGGCCTCGAAAGGATGGTGGAGATGCATGCTCACTGGAAAGAATACTCTCCATGGATACCACAGAACTGCTTAACTGGGGGTCGTTCATCAAACTATCTCGGCGGCTGTGGCATTGGGAAGGGTCTGTGTGTTTGGAAGCGTTAGGGGATTTCGAGTGTCTGTGTGTCCTGTCTGCCTAAGAGCTGTAGCCTCCTGTGTGGTTCCTTCACTTCATGTCTTCCTCCTGGGGGATGGTAGGCGCAATAGACCTATGTAGGTTGCAGTGCACGAAGTGTCCTCTTCAGTTCAACTACCTATAATAGTAATGGTAATAATAATAATAATAATAATAATAATAATTATAATAATTCAACGTAGCTCAGTCCCTGAAAGCAGCATTTGCGGAAGTATACGTAACCTAAAACTGTAGATGGGTTGGTGATGAGAGGCCGTAAGGGAAACGTGTTATACTAAAGTAAAAAAAGTTAAAGTTTATTTTGACTACAAATGTAGGGCAGCAAAGCAACAACTTCTATTTGCACTGTCTAATGTAAACTTAATATAAATGGCTGGTTGGAAATTTAAATGTATTTTCCGTGTTTCTCTTATCTGAGACCAGCCGGGGTAATAAAAACCGCACCGCGAGGGATAAAAGGTTTGAACTGTAATGTTAGCATCACGTTAACAACCATTCCTGCCGTGGTCACATAGTTTAACTTTTTTCTAACAAACAGATTTAAACGTCCCTTCATTCTAATTCATATTTCATTATGACTGTCGGAAACAGCATTTTAGCATTTTGTAATTGTTTTTTTATTCTTTCCTTTTTTAGCAACCGAGTAGTGTGGGTGTAATGCCATACGTCGTCTGTTTGCATTCTCTTCAGCTTCTTCCTTTTTTAGGGGCAGAAAGGAGGGAGTGCGGCAAGGGGAAACTGGAACTCCGCTGTACAGCAAATACAATAGATTTGCAGGACGCCTCCTCTCCTCAATTTTCCATATTCACAATGTGGCGTACGAATGTAATGTATTTTTGCTTTTCCTTTTTCCTTTCGTTTTCGTGCCGTGTTCCAGTTTGAGTGTGCGGCAAACGCTAATTCATAAGGGACGTTCAGCAGAGGGTTATTGATGCTACGCTTGCCTGTAGCGTTTCTATTGATAACAATGGTATACTCATATATCGTTCTCCTGGAGACCTTGCGGAGAAACGTATTTGAGAAGTACACGGTTAAAGTGTATTGAAATTTGGGTTGTAAAAGTATATTTCATTAAATTACATCAGTGCTGAAAACTATGGAAGCAGTAGATGACATTAAAAGGATACAATTTATGGCAATAGCATATTTTGACATACGCCAATTCAGAAGTATTCGCTGTTGTACCTGCATTTAAATGTTCACATAGGTATTTTACTGTCTATACCTACTAAACAGACTAGGTATTGCATATCTACCTAAAATACTCATGTCGTTATTTTACGAAAATAGATGTTTTGAGACCCCCTTAATAAAAAAGGCATTTTTAGGGACAATAAACATAAGTCCGATAAATGCCAAACCTTTTAAGTACAGCATCTTCCAAAGTTGCTACACAATGATTGTTAAGACTATCCCTCGCCCAAAAATTACCATTTATATTGAAAAGTTTTCAATATTTTTTGATTTTCTCAGAAATGACTGATTATTTTTTATTAAAATGCCAAAAGTTTAAGTATTTGCATGACAAATAAAATGTATATATTGAAGTTTCTAAGAATAGTCTATGAAGTCCTCTTCATTCGGAATGAATTTTCTATAATTTTGTAAATTTGCTAGTAAATTAGAGATAGACAAAAACGCACAAAAACATGTAGATTTCTTTAAAATATATAAATTATTCAAACATGTTTTTGTGGAATCAATTATTTCTGAACTTATATAAAGTTTGGTATTTATCTGACTATGCTATTCATAGACACACACACACGCACACACGGACCACTTTCTAAAAATGCTTTTTTAATTTAGGGGGCTCAAAACATGTATTTCCAAGAAATCTCGATTTAGAATTTATAATACCTTTTCCACCTATTAGGTGCGTGGGTTTGACAAAGTAAAAAACCAACAAATAACACACAACACAGTGGTCTTGAACACATAACAGTGAATGAGATGGTAAGTCTTAGAGCCGAAAGTTTTGCTGATATTGTATGGAAATTTCTATATATGTATAAAGAAGTAATAATAATAATAATAATATCCACTTCATGGAATGAGTTAATAGCTTTTCCCACTCTCAGTTGTTCAGTCAATTTTTTCATAGCTTCTTCCAAATTTACTCCTTGATTTATCATAAGCTGCTTCAGATAGTCTAGTTGATTCCATTCTTTCCATATTATGCTTCCATTATTTTACATTCCTAATTGTATTATTTACTGAATGTATATTTAATTCTGTTCGTGTAACTTCATTACGTATTTTAATATTGTACAGCGTTTGACTCCTCTAAGAAAGTTCGTTTCTGCAGCTTGTATTCCTTGTCATTACTCAGGTTTTGCATCCATATGGCAATATATAACTTTGTAAGGTTTTAATATTGTTTCTTCTCGATACCTTCACATTTATCTGCATTTATGCTTTTATATTTATACTAAAATTGCATCCTAAACACTTTTCGATCTTAGATGTCGTTTTCGCATAATACTATTATTTTAGAATGTTCTTCAGATATTTAAAATCATACTTTTCGCATATTTAATGTGGCCTTCTGTATAGTATGTGCATTCCCTTCAATTAACACAATGTTGCCAGCAAATGTCAAAATACATAAGCTAAACTACTTAATTTTATTCCTGTAGTTGAAGTTTTATTACATTTCTGAATGAGGTATTCATATATAAATTAAAAATAGAGAATACTCCTGTCTTACACCTGAGGTCGCGGGTTCAAAATCCGGCAGAAGGCGATGGGTTTTTTCGGATAAAAATCCTTGCATGGCTTCCTTCGGAAGGGAAGTAAAGCCGGTGTCCCGTGTCGTAGATTTATGGCACGTAAAAGAACCTCAGGCTTGATAAAGTAGCCTCTGAGCAAAATTTCCGGACTTTCACTCCCAATATAGAATGGGACGCTAAGGACCACAGCTATTAAAGAGCGTCCATAAATAAAACTAAATTTAATTATTCCTGTCCTCTGTTAATTAATTTTGGACCAGTCTTAGATTAACTGTATTAACTGCAATTTTGGAATTAAATATAAACAGTTTAATACTTTCATCAATTTCTTGTATATCTTTGAATTTCTCTAAGAGTCCATAGTTTTATTTCTAGTTGCTTGGTCGAACGCTTTTCCTAAGTCATTAAAAGCTATATGGACTTGTAATTATTATTATTATTATTAATAATAATAATAATAATAATAATAATAATAATAATAATAATAATAATAAAAATAATAATAATAATAATAATAATATTTATGGAGTACACCACCGCACTGTATATTTTCAGCAAGTTCATAGATTTCCTACATTCTATACTTCTGAGCTTTGTTTCAGAATAATACTATGAGATGCCAGTTTCAGATGCTGCAGCCATTTTTGAAAGATATTACTCTTATTATTTGTTAGTCTGGCAAATTTTCAAACAATAGTTCTGAGCAAAAGCCAGAAATAAACTCAACATTTTATACCGAGGGTACATAAATATTCAGAAACTGGGTTAAAAAAGAAAGGCTTGTTTTTAATTTATAATGCTTTGCGCAACTCGGCTTTCAAGCGTTTGATAGAATGTTTTATTCAAAGCTAATGAAATGCATTTTATTACAATGCCTTCGAAAGCTCCATTTGCTCTTTATTTAATTAAATAAAATGTTTTACCTGGGCAAAGTAATTGAACGAATGGAGGTCCTATTAAACAGGTTAAACAGGCCACAGCAATAAAAGCCAAATAAAACATCAAATCGACCAGTCCAGCTCAACCCAACTGCTACAGGACTTTCATGTCAAATCTATTCATTTAAATGAACTCGTGAAACAGATTATTTCATCGTGTAACAGAAGTGCAAGGACAAATGACTGACTATCCAAAATGTATCGATGTAATGTCTAAGCAATTAAAAATTCACTACATATATTTTTATATACTTTTTTTTTTGTTTTGCCTTTACAGTAAAAGACAAATTTATCATGGTTTCTTACTTTCTCTGCTACGTATAGCAAGTAGGGGAAGTATTGCATTCCACCCAACAATTCGATATCGAGATTTCACCGGAAATAGAAGTTTTGAGGCCCCCTGAATCTCAAAAAAACATTTTTAGAAAAAGATCCGTGTGTGTCCATGTGTCTGAACAGCTTAACTCAAAAATGAAAAGTCGGATAAATAATAAACTTGGCATTCATGTTTAGTGTTTTTCAAAGACGCGACAGGAAGTTTTTCAAGAAAATCCTCCCCCCCCCCAGAGTACACCTTACATAGAACATTTTTAAACAAATTTTGATGTTCCTCAAAAGAGATTCTAAGGATTTGATTAAAACGCCATATATTTAAGATGCCTTCATGGCAAATGAAATGTATATCCTGAATTTTATGGGAATGTCCCCTAGAGTCGTCATTCTGAATAAATTTTGCATAACTGGTAAGCCGTAAGAGATAGACAAAACTGTACTACACAAATAATGTAGAGCTCGTTAAAACACACAATTTATGTCATATACATTGCTTTTTCACGAGTGAGCGATTTCCGAGATATTCACTGTTATTTGTATGAATTTACTAATGCTTATACTTTTTCTGAAATGGGAATTCGTTATTGGTATTTTTTATGTCCTGGACATGCAAACAGTACGGAATGCTCCACAGACCAACCAGCTCTTAAAAGATTTGACTATCACTTAAAGCCTGCTACATTCCTCTTGCACCTACAAGAAAATTATGAATAATATAGTTTCTGAAAATTTTTATATCGATTAATGTGAAGTAGATGAACAATAAGTGTTGGTAAAAAATAATTTGTACAAGAGTAGAGAAAGTCATGTGAGTGTAATACATCAGATTTTTTCTACAGAAATTCCGTTTGAAAATCATCGGATAAGCTTTTTAAGTGGGATTCATGAGATATAAACCAAAAATTTTGTTACATTCTGAAAATTGCACTCGGGGAGTTTTTTATAGCGTAATGAAGCAAAAAAATTCTCAAAAATTGTTTCATGCGTTTTTGTAAAAATGTTGGAATTAGATATCATTTAATCATTTGGTAAGAGCTATACAAAGTTTGTGTGTTGAAACAAAATTTAGAATAAAATTGGAAAATCTAAACCTAAAGAAGGATGAAATACAAATCAAATACATGTTGTACTCTTTCACCCATTATTTTTAATGTATATATGGGTATTAGGATGACAAGAATATTTGAAATCCACATTTTAAAATATTATCGCTGAATTTGACCACGCAGCAGGCAGCAGATGAGAATAGTCTATAAAGAAGTGTATTTGGTTTAAACCAAGTAAGCACAAACTATAATTTAGAAATATCAGAAAACAAAATTAAAGTCATGGCTTTCTACGATAATGAACCAATGAGGTTTATTGATTAAAATGATAAACGCTGTAGCAAGTAATGAACTTTAATTATTTGGGGTATCGGTTGGCCTTAATACAACAAATGAAATTCGTAAAAATTGAGTTTATTTCAACAGATATGTGGGACAATTAAAAGATCGTTAACAAGAAAAACAAGAAGAAAAATTGTTGAAGTTTTACAAAGTATTAGTAATATCAATGCTATTATATGGGTGCCTTATTGGATAATAAACAAATCTCTCGAAATAAGGATAGAGGTAGCTGAAATGAGATTTTTAAGACTTGTATAAGGACATGCTTTATTGGATAAAAAGAAAAATAAACAAATTGGAAATGAATTAATAATGTTTATTACAATTAATATGATTGAGGAATATTGAAAAAATTAGTACGAACATGCATTAAGAATGGAGAAAGAGCATATGCCTCTGAATATTTCATAATGTAAACCAAAAGCTAAAAAAATTCAGTAGTCCACCTTTTAAAAGAGGATTGCCCAGTTATTTAACTTAAATAGAACCGGAAGAGACTAATAATAGCCTAATCCTTGAATAATAATGACTATGATAATGAGATACGTATAATGATACGTGTTTGACTCAGGAGTTTAGCTATGTCCTTGTGGTTGACGTAAGCAAACTTCAGCCAACGGTGTATTGTTCTTTCCTCTCATTCTATTGTATTACACGCTGTTCCACAGGTACTTATCCTTTCTTTCCTTCATATTATGCGAAGTAGCATCAGTAATAGATTATATTACCGAATCAAATAAAACAATTATGACTATAGTTGCAATAAGTAAACCTGTAAAATCTTCATACATCTAAAACACTGTCATTATGACCATACACATGTGAAACTGCACTTGTTGACAATACTTTTGAACTGCTGGTGTTCTGCAGTTCAAGGACTAAGCCATTCTCCTGAGGCAACCACGGTAGTAGTATGTGGTAAAAATATATTTACTTGCTTAAGAAATTCGAAGTTTTCACTAGCTGGTCGAATTAAAAGTGCATTCGGTGCTCTTCTTATTTGTGTCACTTATATGTACGGTACAAATTTTATCAGTTATTTAACCAGGGGAAGAGGAAGTATTGCATCAGTTCACATAAGTAGTACATCACATTACGCAGAGCTCGGGATATTGCCCGTGAAATCATTTCTAAGGGTAGTATGGAGCATGTATCTACCGAGAGAACGGCCATTACACTTTCACCCTCTAGTGCAAGCAATGTGTCCCAGCGATTAGGCACCCAGACTTGATTTATGCCAAAGGATTATCAGAACTCTGCTTATCAGGTACACTTCCTACAGTTTACCGCTTACAGGCGAGGATTGTTTCACGCATGATACTGTTTTCAACAGCTGCAACAGCCATATATGGAATGAAGATAACAAGTGAAATACCTCCAACTGTGGCAAAAAGACCGAGGTTCTTGATATTTGGGCTAGCACTTGTCAAGAGGTCCATCGGTGTGGCTAAGACCCTGCGTCTGATTATGGTTGAATATGTTAGGGGCCATTCACAATGAGACTTAAGACATAAGTATGCCGTAAATATAGAATCTGGTTTTATGGTATCTTAAGAGCAGACTAAATAACAAAATGAAAAAAAAATCTAATTTTTTTGTGTAGTCTTATCATTGGGGATTTCCTCTTTAATTTGATATGTACTGCGACTTTGTTCAGTTTTTCGACTGTCGCCGCTTTCAGTTCTCACTATCACTATTTAGTTTTTATACATTCAATTTTACTGGAAGTTCACTTCGTTCACATTATCACTTCACTAAGGTGAACTAGTTAAATTCTCCGTCATTTCACTTCCTTCGTAACGTAGCCTCTTCACGCCGGACGGTTCACTTTACTCGTGAGTCGAACACAAGACCACAACCCGTCGCTCCGCGGTACCACTCGCTGCACGTCTCAATGCCATCACCAACTCGCTCGGTGAATCGTTCTTGATGTTGCACAGGAAACTCACCGACGCAACTCAATATTCAACTCAACTCGACTCACACTGACCCAGCAACACTCCTCACCTCGCACTCGACTCGCAACTAACTGCTCTCGCGAGAACGTTCGCTTATATAGTCAATGAAATCTTACCACAAGGTTATCGAGCGTTTCAGAACCATTTTGACACAATTTCTGGAGGACGGGGGCAAAAGATTCCAGAACCTTCTATTTATCTGCTGATAGCGAGCAGAATTACCGTTGTTTCCTCCGACCGACCGACGTCAAAATCCTGATAACCTTAGGCTATAACCGCTACTTCACAGCACTTTATCAGTGTAAGCATAATATGTACTTATATTTATTCTTGTTCTACCTCAAGGATGGACTTTAAATCTGTTTCGCCTCAAATAGTGTCTTCCCAACGTAGTGTTGAGCTTTTACCTCGTGGAGCATATGGATTTTTTTTTTTACCGAGCGGGATGGCTCTAAGGCGGTAAAGTCTGTGGCCCGCATTCGGGAGGTCCCGCGTTCAAATCCCGTGGGCCTACCAATTTGTCTGAGGTTTTTTCGTAGTTTTCCTCAATTGCCAAGGTAAATACTGTATTGGATATTTAATACCACGACCCAAAGTTCCATCTTAAGTCCAAAACAATAGTAAAATGAAAAATAAGTGGTAATAGCGAATGCTATGCCATCTATCTACAGACAATGTAAGCAATTAGACTGGACGGCACCCTAATGCCATCTGCACAGCATGAAGCAGGGGCTACAGGAATGAGACATAGAAGGCTAATTGTCCATCACATATTGTTCAAAGAGATATCCACCAATAGATCTATCGTGATATGACCAAGGAGTTAAAGCGACGTAAAATAAAATAGAATAAAAATACTTTTTTGTTAATTATTTAAATCCATTCTCTCAATGAATTCATACCATTGTTGTTTAAAACAGTCAGTTTTTACTTATAAATTATAGATTGGCAATTATTCTCTTATTTTAGAATTGTTATTGCGATCTTTTAGAATATGCCCCAGTCTTCAAAATTTCCGTTTTTCTTGCTCTATTTAGGACAAATAATTCTCATGCCATATGTCAGAAGTGGAACAGCTAGAACTTTACAAAATCTTAAGATTGTGTATATTCTGGTTTTGATTTTCAAAATTCTGTAAATAGTGCCACACATATATTGAGATTTAAATGTTCCAAACCATGGTTCTTATCATTTGAAGCTGAACATCCCGGATAATTAAATTTGTTAACCTGCTCAATTATACCTACATTAGTTATATTTTTGTTCTAATAGGGTTCTTTCCTCTAAAAGCCATGATTTTGGTTTTTAATGCAGATATTTTTAAGGTTATAATTTATGTTATTTGTTGTAATTTATGTACTGCTTTCTGTAGATGTTCTTCATAATCTGAGAGGATAACCTGGTGATTAGCGAATAGAATAGTATTCAAATTAAAGCTACCTAATTTAAAATGTCCATTGATCTGTGGCTGCATCAATATACTCGGTGGCAGCGAGCATACCTGTTAATACTTTGATTTACTATTTCTTTTTTCCCTGATATGTTATATCCTTGTACAACATTACCAAAGACCTTAGTAAGTATTGAGGGTATCCTTTTTCTATCATGATTTCTAAATTTTTCTTACTTATATTTTAAATATAACTTGAACAATGGCCTAAACCTGTCATATGGTACAAAAAATTCTGCACCACATCACAGAAAAATATAATTACATACATTGGAGCAGAATGGTACAGTGGGCTTCAAATGTTTTCCGATGGAGCAAGGGGT
Source organism: Deroplatys truncata (assembly GCA_030765065.1). Lineage (NCBI taxonomy): Eukaryota > Metazoa > Arthropoda > Insecta > Mantodea > Mantidae > Deroplatys > Deroplatys truncata. The sequence continues at coordinate 158,250,404 of CM060979.1, forward strand.
GTAGAGGAAGAGGGGTATGTCTTCTCGAATAGTCATGCCTGGGTATAGCCGACAGTAAATGCCAGCTCAAAGGTCACATTTACTTTTGTGTATGCTCGTATAATTCAGCAACCTGGCTCTAGGAGGAAGGAAGACGAAACTAAATAATATGATCTTTACTAGATTTATCCAAGCGAAATAAACTAACATTTTCTTTACATAATATGTTGTTTAAAATCGAAATATTGCACTGTTTATGCGGGTACTTCAGAAGTTTAAGATCGATTATTCAGCAATTTTCTTCAAAAACATGATATACATGATGTATATCTAGCTTTTCAGTGTTTGTTCCTAATAATAATAATAATAATAATAATAATAATAGTAATAATAATAATAATAATAATAATCGTTTCATAACTACTATTACAAATATTAATGTCAAACTATTCAAGCAGTTTGAGCACAATTAAGTGCAACATTCAGTTGTCTTCAAAATGAGACCTATTTTCCGTTTGTTACTGAAAAACGAATATAGATTGTTTTATTTCAAACATAATTCCTTCTTCACACACACACAAGACAAAGGAAGAAAAACCGTGCCAACAATACAGTGGACGTAGAGTAAAAATAGCTATTGTATCTCAAAGGAGAAAATGTTAATAGATACGAGGAAACAACGTTTAGCGCAAAATATGCAGTTTCTATATAGCTGTTTTATTCGTTAGGGTAACATATAAGCTACATGTTCAAAATAGTGATCCGAAAGTGTTACTGCAGAACGATTGAAGTGCTTTTGTTGCAATTGGTTCATTTGAAAGCATTTTATTCTAAAAATTAAATTGCTTTCAAAAGTGAACTTGCTTGCAAATTACAAATCTGAAGAGCCAAAAAAAAAAAAAAAAAAAAAAGGAGATTTAAATACTTTGTATTACAATTCACGTTCTGGATCTCTATTGTGTGCTGCGGGTCTTTCCCACATTAGAAAGGTCCCGAGTTCGACTCTCGGTTAGAGTGAGCTACCTTGATAACATTTTTTCCAGGGTTTCCTCTTATCCTGAGAAGATGAATGTCCGATAACCCTAAGCTCTAGGGACCTCGGGCCCATTTGAGCATCATTTTAACCATTTCGTGCATTCACCGACTTTAATTAAATACCAAAACAAGGAGGTCACATTTATAAATTTTGTTGTAGTATACGTAAATAAAGCGATAGTCACATTTTCAAAAAGCATGTCACTAAGACCTGCTTTGAAATTCCATGTTGTTTGTATGACAGCGACAAAAACAAAACAAATAGCGACTTCTCAGTTACAAAAAGTATTCAAACCAATAAAACGAAGTATCGGGAAATACTTAATCTCATAAAATGTATGTATGAGAAACACCGTGCTTTAACGGGGTCTGCATTTCTTGTATAGCCAAACGTTATCCAGTCTTTTAGAGTTTACCAATTATATAAAAGTCATTCAGAATGAAGAAAACTTAGGAGGCTCTCTTAGAAAATTCAAGATATATATTTCGTTTGTCATGAAAATATCTTAAACACAGAGTATTTTAATCAAACTCGTTACAGCCATTTTTGAGAAAATAACACATTTCGAACATTTTTCCATGTAAAGGGTTGTTCCAGGTGAGGGAGAGTTTCTTGAAAATCTTTTTGTCACATCTTTGAAAGATGGTGAACTTAAATATCAAGCTTGGTATTTAACCGACTTTTCGTTCTGGAGTTATATTGCTTACAGAACATACAAGCATATGGAGCTTTTGCTATGTAATATGTGTTGCATTCACATGACCTCCTCTACTCACTCTACCACAAAATTATTCTTACAAGGCTTATTCTTGCATCCATTTCATGCTAATACAGATAAACCATCATCAGTTATTTACACAATTCGTTGTAGGTATAAGTAGAGCATATTAAGCTAAAGCGATAGCCAAACCCTTAAAGCAGATCGCTATATGATAGCTTTGGATTGGTTGGCTGCAGAGGGGACTCGGCACTGGTCCACATAGTGGATATTGTGCCTAACCTCATAAGGGGCGTCTCCGGGAGGAAGGATGAGGCGAGCGGAGGCACCGGGTGGACGGAACTGGGAGTGACGGCACAGGAATGGCAGGGTCCCTATGCTTTCAAAAGAAACTCCCTGCCAGAAAGCCAGATAGACCGGGGAACCCACCCCGCACAGAGGGGTCCAACGCCGCTCAAGGGGCTTAGGATACCCCGATAGCCAACCGAAAGCCGAGGGACGGAGTGAGCCACAAAGAGCATTCTTTTCCCCTTACAAACTGCACCGAAACACCATCGCTGACACTTCCAACCTTAAAAGAAACCAACGGATGAAAGATAAAGAGAAATGAGAATTGAGATGAAATGGAGGGACAGGAAATTCGGGGATGTGAGAATCCTTCCGAGCATTTGCCTGGCGACCAGGGAATTCCCCAAAAAAATGGATCAGGAAGGTCGGCCACAGGAATCGAACCCATGACCTCCCTCATGCGAGCCACAAACGTGATAGCTTTGAGATTCTGTTCTCTTTGTATGAACGTGAGAAAAAAAGAAAAGAGGAAAGAAAGAAGGAAAGGAGGAATGAGGGAAAGAAGGAAAGCAGTAAGGAAGTAAGTAAGGGAAGAAGGAAGCGTAGAAGGGAAGTAAGGGAATTAAGAGAAGTAAAGAAGTATAGAAGGAACTAAGGAAGCAAGAAAAGAAAAACCAATAGCTATTTGCAGTTGAGAGAAGTACATAGTATACTAATAACAAAGAGTATTTCCGAATAGGTAAAATATAAAAATGTTATTTAGCATAAAAATAAAAATGTTACTTGATATAAATTTTGTGCATTATCAGGATCTACATTTGTTGTTCAGTAAGATTTTTTCTCTCTCCTACGATTTACTAGTTATCAAAGGTCATTCACAATAAATACGAATTTACAAACTGCTCCTATAAAATTAAATATATCTTTTTATTTATCATTAAAATTAGCTTAAACACATGTATTTTAATCTAAAGCCTTAGAGTCATTTTTGAAAGAATAAAATATTTCAAAAAATGCCCAATGTAAAGGGTAGTTATGAGTGGGAGATTTTCTTTAAAATCTCTCTGTCGCATTCTTGGAAGAAGTTGAACTTAAACACTAAGTTTGGTTTTTAACCAATTTTCTGTTTTTGAGTTATGATGTTCACGGATACACAAACAAACACACACACACTTGGACCTTTTTCTAAAAATAAATTCATTGGTTTCGGAGTCACAAACGTGGTTTCTGGTGAAATTACAACATTTAATTTTTAGGTAGAACAATACTTTCTCTACTTACAGTGGCTAAAAAAATGCTTACTTTGGATTCCTGGGGTCTCATACGTGTATTTCCGGTGTATTTCGTTGTTCAAATTTTGGGTGGAACACAATACTTTCTCTACTTACTGTAGCTACGTAATAAAGAAAGTAAAAATACTTACTTTGTATTAGGGTTCTCAAAACGTGTATTTCGGATGAAGCTCATTATTAAATTTTTGGATGGAATACAATCCTTTATCTACCTTCTGCAACTACGTAGTAGAGAAAGCAAAAACGCTTTCTATGATTTCCGGGGTTCTCAAACGTGTATTTCCGGTGAATCTCGTTATTGAATTTTTGGGTGGAACACAATACATTCCTTACCTCCATTTTGTTTTAGCGCTTGCTTGTTATACAATAATATGATGCCTCTAATTCCTAAAAATTAGTTTGTATACTGCTTCTGTTGCTGTGTTGTAATGTTATTGATGTTTTCTTTTCACAGTTATTACATTCTTATAGCGAAGTCTAAGGGAAATGTGTTGGAGTGATATTTTCTTTAGCACTACCTTTTGGCATTCCCTAAACTTGTAGAGCCGGTATGAGCTAAGGTACCTGGCATAACCTCTTGATAAGACTTGCCTCGCTATAGATGGAATGGAAAACATTTGGAGCCGTCTGTACACTTTAAGCCATCGTTTAGGGGAAGACTTGCTCTACAACTTGGCACTACTGTTTATGTATGCTGCTTCTGCATGCTAATTCATGTGGTTTCCTTCTATACAATTAAATGAGTTTGATTTCTCCAGTTTTGATTTAACAGCTTTTACTATGAATGAAATTTTATGTCGTAAATGACTCGTTTTTTCAGAAACTATTGAAAATAGCTAAATTAAATTTTAGGATAATAAAACCAACATTTATGTCCTATTGTATATCTAATCTGATGTCAATAACTGGTTAGTTGTTTCTAAAAATAATCCCGATAAATGTTAATTAAATTATGGTATAATTAAGAAAATAATCCTATCTTTCTTAATCAACAAGCTATTTGTACAAAGGTTGATGAATGAATTAAGAAAGCAGGCAAGTATTAATCTAATACGTTATTAAATGGTTTCAGAGATAACGGGTCGTGAATTTAGCAGATTTAATATTGGTGGGATAGGACTTTTATCTCCTCTTAATGCAAGCGTTCACATTGGCTGGCATTGACGTAAACATTACCGCAAACATATAACATGAATATAAATGTTTGCAAGCTCCAAGCTTCTTGTTTATGTCTACGTCAAAGCTAAGAAAATTAGCCAAAGAGTGATTCTTCATACACCTTATCACGTGATCATTCTGACATTCCACATTAGATTTTCCCTCACCATGTTTTGATTTGCTTTCTCTGTAATAAGATCACAGGCCACGAATCACTGGGATGTTAGATGGTGCTTTTTGTGAATTTAATCTTTAGCTCTTTTGCATTATGACACATGTAGGTACAATCCGATACAGAAAAAAACGAACTTGCGGATTCCTTTGGTTCCCTCTAATGCTTTCCTTGATTTAATGTTGGCAAAATCAACTTATCAGTTGTGTTCCACACAAACACGGTTGTCTAATCTCTTATTAGTTTGAACAAAGTCAGCGGTGAAAGGGATGAGAAACGTAAGCATTTTACCTGAGTGGCTAGAAGGCACTCGCCAGACACTCACCAGATCTGTCCTTCTCTTATTGGTTTGATATAAAAAGTCTGGCACTCAAATCCTAACCAATGAACATAGGTCAATTTTCAGCTCAGGACGAAGGAAGCCGGCGGGAGGAAGTAAGCGAAACATTATGCGGAGTGTTCTGGATGAAACTCTTGAAAACAATGTCCTCTTTATTGCACATGTCTTTTGAAAGTAACAAAGAAAATTAATAACTTACCGAAAGTTATTGTCCTTAGTGAGCAAGATCATAACGCGGCGAGGGCTACGGAGCTATGGAGTATCTAGTATCAAACTAGTGGAAGAAATACCACGAACAGAGTTACTGGACACGCAAACCAGGTGGCATATTTAATTATGAATGTATAATGCAGTCCGCATGGTACCAAAACATAAAAAATATATCACAATGGGATACAAAGCAAAGTTAAAGGGCTTGTGAAAAAAATAACTGTTTAATACCTAAAGTTTTCAGGAGAAAGAAAAAGTATTTCACTTAGAATAACTTATTTAATAGGTTAGGGAATTATTGTTTTTGCTTTTTGATAATAATTGTTTGCAAAGCAGCAAGTGCAATATAAATGTTGATTTTGAAATATAATATATCACGGGCATGGTAAGGAAGCGACTTAAACGAAATGAATCACGTATAATGATAAAAAAATTAAAAAATCGCAAAACATGTAGTTTTCGCATTACTTGAAAAGTGTTAGCAACTTTCTTTATATTCATTTCTTGCCAAACTGTGATAATAAAGTTTAAGACACTCATACTACGAATTAACTATGGTAAGATAGAATCAGAATAAAAAATTCAATTCCATGGTGTAGGTTCAAACCACTTTCGACTTTCAGCTTCACGTACCGCTGCGCGCCGTCTGAGCTACGATGTCGATATGACAGCACCTCATGCTGATATCCACGTGACCCCAATTTTCCGGTAAAACACAAGGCATCCTTAACTTCTCTTTAGATAACATACCCCAATGTCGACTTACATACTTTTTCATTCTGCCTACGGAAGAACAATTAATAAAACTAAATTGATTACGTTTACCCAACGAATCTATAATTGCCTTGTATCCTAGCCTCTGTTACACATCCGCCAATTCAAAAAAAAAGCTATGCAAAAGCCCCCAATCAACTTGGGTAGTTAGAACCAGGTAAGGGGTGGCGTGGAGCCATTAATGGGGAGGAACTGTATTGCTAATCTCTTACCAACTTAAAACACATCTCATTATATCGGTATCTTTTTTTACACTCAAGCGTACATAATCTCTTTTGTCGTGTGTAAGTCGGTGGTCGCTTCACTCACCGCCATTTTAGTTCAATGTTTCACGCTTTCTTCAGATTCGCTGCTGTCTATGTTTCCGTTTATCGCTGTAAAAGATAAGACATTGGCGTTGAATTTAAGCTTAATTTTTGCATTGTTATGTTGATGCTTAACTTTCGTTGTGAATGACCCCCCCCTACTGCTAAAAGTCTTCGTAAAACAAGAGCAAAACTCCTCTTCCATTCGCATTCAGTATTTCACTACTTTAATGTCGAACTTATGCGCTTGAAATTCACTCCATATTCTGCAGCTAGTTCCCTTCCTAAAGTATAATGCAATTAAAATGTGCGGTACATTCGTGATGTGAGAGCATAACTCGCAGTAATTCCTCATATCAATATACTAATGTATGGTTTAATATATTATTTCTGATTATTTTGTGTTTTGGTTGTTACTATTAAAGTGTTAAAGATTTTATTTTATTTCTTGCCACGGCTGCTGTTGTTTCTCTGCTGGGCTCTTCGCTGGATCTTCGTTGTTCCTTCCCTGTGTTCGCGTAGCTTTTTTTGCCAACTTGTAATGATTTTCACAATGTTGCTTTCCAAGTTTGTAACTTGCTCGATTTCTCTACAAGTCACACGATGTTGGCCTCCAAACTTGCTACATTAGCCCCTCGTTGGGCGCCAAAATTGCGGTCTACTCGTGTTGTGAACATAACTCGCAGTATGGCCGACATATTAATATATTAACTATGGTGATTATCTTGGTGTTTTGGTTGTTACTATTAAATTGTTTATGATGTTGTTATACTTTCTGTCACAGCTGCTGTTGTTTGGGTTTTTGGTAGAGCCTGTTTAACTTTTCAAGGTCTAGTACGGGAAGGAAGGTAAGTAGTAACAACACTAACATAAGTTAAGTCAATGAAGAATATAATGCTTTAATGGCACACACATATTCTGCTTTAGTAAGAAGCTACACAGTTACTTAGTTGGAGTTGTAGAACGTTCGCTTAGCAATCAAGAATTTTATAAGTGCTCTAGTAATAATTGTAGTATTTATCACACGTTCCTAAACTATACTTTGTTTCCTTCTCATAACTTGAACTTTTAAATTGATATCATTTCAACGTTCCCACTGCATTATGAGAGGTAATTAATAACGCCTGCTTCAGAGATCTTATACGTATGTTCTTCACATCGCCGCACCTTTGCTGATGGGGACGCTATAACTAACTTCCCTAAACTTAAACATTTTAAACATATTCTTTCTTAAAATCCCATTGGCTGTCTTCGTTCAGCTTGGAACATTCTAGTGGACTTCGTTGTTTCCAAACATGTGACCTCTCTACAAAAATATGTTGTGTTAGCTTGTCGCATTTTCTCTTACACAATGGCTCAAGGTCTGCTTTTGCGACTTTCCCCTACAAGTCCTTTTTGCCTGGGCCCTAATTCTAACAAAAACATGTTTGACTGCTTTTAACAAGGATTCCACAGCTCCAGCTAAACTCTTACACATACATAAAACTTATGGCTATTAATATTATCTTAAATTATAATTTACATTATTATTTGCATGGTATATATAACCATAGTTACTGTCTCAAATGTCTGCAATATAATTAAATGGACCTTTGTGTTTGTAGAAGTAGGTTTATAGCCATATTCTGATTTTTAACATATTTTTAGGTATCTATCTATAATATTAAAAAAATATTGTATTTCATCCAAAATTTTGATATATGTATTTCACTGTAAATACATGCTTTGAGGTCCATTGAACATAAATAGTGTATTTTTAGAAAAACCTGTGTGTGTATGTTTTTTGTGTCTGTGGACATCATAGGTAAATCAAAAATAAATACCAAACTTGATACATAAGTTCAGCACCCGACACTACCCTACATATAAAATATTTTTATTTTCCAAAAAATGGCTCTAACTATTTGGATTAAAATGTAAATCTTTTGGGATATTTATATGGCAAATAAAATGTATATCTTGTACAGCGAATACTGTACTGCCGTAAGTAGAGGAAGTATTGCATGCCACCCACAAATTCGATAGGGAGTTTCATCTGAAATACACGTTTTGAGGTTCTCTGAATAAAAAAACCGTAATGTTATCACGCGCGCGTGAAGTCACGAAGGCATTTATCGTGCAGCAGACAGACAGAAACCTACACTTGTACGAGTAAGCCTAGGCAGGATCGAATAATACTCGTGTTACTTACCTGGCATACATACACTAGTGTTAGAGTGAATGCATGACCGAATAGAGGAAAACAGATCCGATAACTCTGCCTGGGTTTAGCAGACGAGTAATGACCTGTTGGAGAAAATGTTTTGGAGGACTCCTTTACCAAGCTGGTAAACTATACTCTACTGGCACAGGAGCACTTCGTAAAGTTCGCTATAATAATTAAATAGTAACGCAATGCTTTTACCCTATGACTTTCTCTGCCCTCTATGGTTTATTTTTATATAGCTTCTAAAAACTAATTCTACATATCTCTTATTTGTCTAATCCACATTAATCGAGGTAAACGTTTGCAGAACTACTTTAAATACACAATTCGTTATTAATACAAGGGGATAGAGGCAACCGAATCGATAGTCAGATGTTTAAAACATCTTTCGATGATATCGCGTGAAAAATTTGAATGAGGAATACTTTAAAAACTGACAACAAATATCCCGGAAATAACAGGTTCCACAAAATAGTTATTTGAAATAAACTAAAGGCGTACTCTAAAGTGATGCAAGTTTTCTGAGTAGTATTTAATTTATGCAAAGTTCTTCCCGAAATAAGAGGACATAACAGGATATTTCACGAGTGAAATAATATAGCCCATAGAAATGTTTTTTTATTTTTAGTTGTTTGGGCTTCTGTAAAATATATACTGGTATATATTTTTAACACTACGAATATAGAAGCATTTCTAGTATTTGTTTTATATGGATAGAAAATCTAAAGAAAGAAAAATTTCAGCATAAAACATAGTTACATTAAAAGGAAGTCAAATACACTTATTACTATTATTATTATTATTATTATTATTATTATTATTATTATTATTAGACTTGACCAACAATAGGGAATTTATAACCTGTAGCATTATCAACACATATTAATTGCTGCCAATGGAAATTGTCAAACAGGAACAATACGAAATTGATTACATGCGTTTATACACACAAAACTAGGAAGAGGGACGTAATTTAGTGAACAAGTTACAGCATTTGCAGCTTTTTATAGAGTATACAGTATCGAACATCGATGCTAAAAAATCAGTACTGGTATCAGAGAAATAGTGGTATGGTTCCATCGCTAATTAAATACTTCCGTGTTAAATATAAACCTTGTACTACTTTTCTCAAGCTTTCTGGGACACCCTATTAAACATTATTGCCCATTTTTGTTCGTAACAGTCGGTCGAAGGCTTTCTTTATAATAAAAATACTATTCATGTAGGTCAATTGTAGAAAATTCAAGATTAGTTTTGTCACTATATCAAACATATGAGGTTTTTTTAATAAATTCTGTATAGTTTTTTGGAGGAAATAAAAAATTGCAAAGTTTTTCCATATAAAGATGAGTTGGTGGTGTTAATTCTTTAAACTTTTCTCTAAAAACTCTGGATTTAAATATGAAGTTTTGTATTTATCTCGCTTTTCGTTTTTGAATAATGGCCATCACTGACGTACAGATGAACTGACTGACAAAGGCAAGGGACAGAGAAAGGAGAAAAGGACAGAAAAAGTTCCGTTCATTGTAATATAAAATGTGTTTAGGACGCTAATTACCTTGTAGTTGAGCACCCTTAAACATAAGCCATCATAACATGTGTTTGGTTTGACATTGATGTAGGATGTGGAAAGGAACACACTGCGACCATCCTGATATTATGGTTATATCCCCAAGAGACGGGGATGAAGTGAAGGAGCTAGAGGAGGTCCCAGGTTCGGGGCTAGAGAAGTCCCTAAATTTCAGTTTGAACACCCGCGAACCAGTGGAGAGGAATCCCAAGAGGGTGACGCAACGACCATAACAGGCGGGACAGCTCACTCTGGCGTTTACGGGAATAAATATTTCCAACGAGCATGCATCCAAGCCATCTGCTAGGAACCGTCAGCACCGCGGGACTGAAAGCACAGCTGAAACGTGAAGCAGAGATGAAATGGGGGGTAATAGCTTCCTTTAATATCGTCATTCTTTGTTTGCCTTCTTGACTCAAAGTCTTGTTACGCTCTTGTAATAATGCAAAGAAAGCAATGAAGGGAAAATAAACCTCATGAAACATTGAGGTTTGGTAGAACGTGGAATTTGTACTCGCTCACAATAAACTCTGCACGTGGTTATGGTTATCAGAAAGCAGAGCAGGATTTCGGCACTTAAGCATACATGAAAACCTACTGTGCTTCTTGACACTTCCAGAAGGAAGGGTTGAAGTGAAGGACAAGAAGGCAATGAGACCCGGGGCGGTAGGCTCGGATACAGGTATTACATCTTGAAGCCGGCGGATCACCTCCTCCACAGGCTAACATCTTCCCAATAAGTGGTCTCTCTGTGGTTGTACACTTCTTACCAGAGCAGACATTTCCATAACGCAAATTCCAGCGCCAAACGCCTTGCCCGCCATCCATTCGCTGATCCTTCGATCCATTAAACCTAAGGATATGAAAGTTAGGAACAAGAAAAGTGGCGGTATTATATAATCCGCTCCAGCATTCGCCTATTAGGAATGCCGCAAAAATATAAATAAATAAATAAAACAAGATCAGATTAGCCGACCCAACGGTAATTAAATCCCATATCTCCCGAATGGAAGCCTCACACGTTATCACGCAGCCATCTCGTTTAAACCGTGCACGTAGGCTATGGACTAAACTATACTCGCCTCTCTTATATTTTATTTTATGCTTACTCCACTGCAGGATTCAGGGACCCAAGTATTGCAATCATGCGATTACGACTAGCTCATTGTCGAAATTTATGCCCAACAAACAAACAGCCTGAAATTCTCTGGATGCCAGTTCAGGAACATCAAATATAACAGCAGGAGGGATGCAACACAGTAAATATAATCAGCGAAATTAATGGGGAATAAAAAGAAGAGGGAGAATTAAATAGGGAGGAAGGAAGAAAACAAGAAAGAATGAAACCAACCCAGAGTAGAGAGTGATGGTCCTCGCAGAGAACAGAAAGAGAGCAACAAATACTCAAGTGTACATAAAAAAGAAGCAAGCATTAAGAATACGGCAACCTGGAAGGGATTTAATTTAACATGTTGCGAACGTAGCTAGGCAGTCTTGAATTACTTCCCGACAGATGAAAAGCGGAAGAACGCAGGATGCATCCAGTGTCTCTTGAGCTCTCTGGAAATCCATTTTTGTCCGAGTTCTCCACAAGGAAATGCTTTCAGCGAGAGATGTTGGCTGTCGGATCTTTGCATTCGAGGTTTATGGAAGAGAAAAGGGGGAGGCTTCTCCCTGAAGACAAGCTACGTATTAGAAACCGCAAGTCCCAGGGAATGTGAAGGATAGTGGACCTGCACTTGCTTCCAGCTTTGTTCACACATAACACTAATGTTACAGCCGTTGATGGCTGGGGCATTCTGCTGACACGTGAGCCACACTTCAAGAAAAATCTATGTTGCATTCACATGACTATCTCTATTCACTGGTCTACAAACCATTCATAGAATGGCTTATTCTTCTATCTACATCCCGTTAATAAAGAAAAACATGACACATTTATTAATCTGACTACCCTATAGCAACTGATAGAAATAAGAAGTGAACTTAAAATAACAGCAAAGCTTTCTTAATAAAATCCAAAATATGAAACAGAAATTAAAACTCCTACACGTAAAGAAAAATTACAAACAAAACTCAGTCCTTCAGATCTATTTGATATTAAACACTGTCAACAGTTAGCAGAAGCAGTTAAACATCTGAACCTCTCCATGTCTTTAGAAACAATGTGGCTCGGAATAATAACTTTCAAATATCCCAATACTGAATGGCTAAATTTTTACCCTATGGATCCAGTTTACCAAATAATGGTGGTACTGGTACTGGTACTGGTGCCGTATGCCCACCCTTTTCTTTTGATAGAAGATTAAGTTCAAATTCTACAAAATTTGATGCTGGATTTTAGAAATTTTTCTCAGCTTACAAAACCTTCTGTATCAATTAGACACGTTTAAAACAGGTGTAATATTGTGACGGTTACAATCCTATTTTTACAGGTTGTGATAAATATGATGTTATAAAGTTTGAGATATTCAGGACAAACTTTAAGTAACACCAGGAAATTGGCTTTAGATTACTTCCAATCATTTCCCGGAAGTTGAAGTAAGCAGAGATTAGGTGAAATGTGGTTTAGGATAAAAGACACTTCATGTCCGACACACAAGTGAATTACCTAATTTCTGCGACATTTACGTCAGTTACTAGCTAGGCACCAATCAGCACTTTGTCGGGTATTTAAACTTAGGGTTTTTTAGCAGCGCTCTCTCGTCCGATAGCGTTACTAGCAGGAATCTTTGCTGGCTCTTTCCTTAAATTTATTTAGTGTTGATTTGCAATATCGATGTAGGAGCTAGGCGCGTCGAAGGCGGACCGCCGGAACTCCTCTGCCTAGCAAGTAAATCCACCAGCTGTTTAATTCTTCCTTTTTGAAGTGTAGTTTAGTTTATATTAGACAAATTAAAGATTAGGGGATTGGGAGCAGAAATTACATGCCTTATAATGCCACCCTTTTACTACCCTTACTAACTTAAACTGTAATCCTCTCGAGGCCATGCTGCACTACGTTCCCTCATCCTTTACTTGACGTCTGGCGAGGGCGCTGATTGCGTGGTCACCTGGCTTACGTCATAATATTATCTGACTCTAAACCAGGACTCATAGCATCTGATACAAAAGACAAAAGTCAAATGTCCTGGAATGCCAAAAAATATATAAAAAGTTAATTCATTTAAATAAAAGAGTAGTACTTTGAGGCAGTATTTTTAAGACTTAGATTGTTTCAGTCTAATTATATAATATAAAATATAATAGCAGCCAGCCTTAAAGCAATATGTGTATAAATAACATATAAAATGCATGCAACAGTTATTGTATTAATGTTTATATTATCATGTACATGTTCAATAGTGTTATATGAATGTATTACGTTATTTAAGAATGTAGGAACTGTGATAATAATAGGTTAAAAGTTGCTAACAATGAGATAACGATGAGGTAGCCTTAAGGCAATAATAAATTAGAAAGTTTAATAATGCGACTGGTAATTCTTGGAGCAACAATAATGTAATTTTTGAGGCAGTTTATAAAATAGCCAATCAATAACCAGAAATAAGTTTAAGTTAAATAAAACTATTCTATTGGATTAGGAATAGCCAATCAGAGACCTGAAATACAGTAATTTACAAATTTAGGCAGTATAAATCAGTTCAGTTGCTAGCAGACAGCGTTCCTAACCGGACGCGAGACGCGTACTCGAGAAGTTTAATACGTATTCAGTGTGAGACAAAACTAGTTTACGTGTTATAAAATGCAAGTAATTAATAAATAATCTCACAGCTCTATATATCAGTGAAGTGTTATTTAAATCGTGTCAAGAATTAATAAATGTAGTGAGGTAAAAATTATAATCTGCGTAAGCCTACATTCTTGACCCGCACCATGCCTTGTTAAGATATTCATGTCTCTGCAAAATAATACTGACGCAGCCGAGGCAAACATAAATATATAATAATTAAAGAAACAGTCAAATTACAAAGTTAATATTTTTAAACTTGGGGCGAAGGCTACCGGGTTCCATACGTGCGGTTGCAACTACTTCAAGTTCGGCTGCTTCTAAAATTACCCATCCTCAACTTCAATGAACACCAACACACTGTGGAATACAAGCTAACAAAAAACCGGTTTTCTGGCGAAGAAAGGCAGTAAAATTACATCAAAATCGTGTGGTTGACTATCAAAAAATAATTGCATCAACATACAATACAAAAATGAAAGAAGAATATATATCACAAACAAAAGTACAACTATGGGAAGTCTACATAACAGGATTAGAATTGCTACAATTGCAAGAAAATCCTCCGTAGCAGGTTTTAGATTACCAACAGGTCATGACTGCCTCAATAAACATTTATACGAGATTGGCATAGCAGAATCTCCTATAAGCCCTTTCTTCAAGAAGGAATGGAAACCACCTACTCCACTGCCAAGCTTTCGATCAACATACCGACCTCTCATCAAAATACTGGAGTGCAAGAGAGCAAATGGCTTCATTGCCAACGGCGCAACATTAGATACCAACCAACCATATTTACACATGTCTTGTAGGTATAAGAAGAATACAGTAGGCTAAAACGATAGTCAGTTTTTTAAAGGCTAAATCCTATATGGTGGCTCTCAAATTTCATGCTTTTTGCATTCCCATCAGAAAAAAAAAACGAATAGCGACTTACCACTTGAAGAAACATGTATTGCATTCATGTGGCTTTATCTACTCACACTTTCACAAATTATTCTTACAAAATCTTTTCCTTAAGGGCATCTTGACACTCCCATAATTTAAGTTTCAAAACGAAAGCGCTTATATTATCCCATATTTGAATTATATGTCGTTTCCCTTGCAGAGATACTTTAAGGGCGCTCGAATGCGAAGTCAAATCAGCAAAGAACGCAAGATCACATATCCACATTGAATCCTTGAAAAGCCACTGCTCTGGCAAGCTTCCCACAGTTGTGACGTCACCTATCGATAAACGGCGGATGGGCCCTTAGGTCTGCTTGCTGCCCTTGGCGCAAAGTAGTGTACTACCGGGGCTTACATTGTGTTTATGTTTAATTGTAATGGGCAATAAAATGCCCTATAGCCGTTAAGCCACATCGTAGTAAAGTTGAACAAAATATACTGATCATGAACCAAAGCTTATCAATGTCTGCTCCAGTTCTTAGCAAGTCTTGTTATTTTTTCTTTCTTTCTTTCTTTCTTTCTTTCTTTCTTAATTTCTAGTTTATAAAGTTTTCGCTATTCAGAGCTCAGGGGTCGTAAAAATATTTACGAAATGTAGGCGGTTATTTTGCTCTTTATTTTTCTTAACCTTTACAAGTATTTTACGCACCTCTTTCCAAATTAAAGGTACACTGAATACTCGATCACAACAAAATAATAATGCGAGATATGGAACAGTGACGAAGTTCTCTGTTGATAACTGTAGAATATTATACATCATATATTAGTCCGCCACGATATGAGTATATTTGAAGGAGGGCGCCACTGTTTTTGCTGTCAATGCGCAACGCCATCAAGGTTAGGGATCAGAGAGGGGTGAATACAGTTGCACAATGAAAACAGCACTACATTTGCCGAACTCAGCCCTCGCTAGTAAATGCAATTCGGAATTGCGGCTGCTTTCTTTAGCTGACTAACCTTCCAGTGCCCCATCCACCTGTTCCGTAGCTGCTTTGTTCCTTCTGCTACCAAACGCACTCATATCGTGGCTGATTAGTATGTGTAGTGTCATCTTTTGTAATAAATAGGCGAGTGGCTAAGTCCTTGGTTCGAATTCCACTTAAGCTCAAGTTCCTAAACGTCCATTTGGATGTATCTCTCTAATTAATTAATAATTAGGTATGATTAGACTTACACCTATATGGTGCATCAGTGACTTATAAAAGTGAACGGGCATCCTAGGACTCGGAACAGTCGTCCGCATTTTTGAGAACTGTGTGCGTTCACTCTTAGCTAGTGGGACCGTTCGCCCTTAGATGGCGTTGACAGTGAGTGCTGGCTCCAATTTTATACTTAAATATTGCTTTTATATTTATGTTTTCCATGGTTTATTGCGTTTTATCATCGTAGAACATGTTCAAGAATTATTATTTCTTTGGCTATATAGACGCATATATTACAAATGCAGATCTCTATTATTTTTTAAATTGACATAGTTGCTGACACTAACGTCTGTTTTCATTTAAGGGGAGTCTAAACGCCGACAATTTTCAAAAATGATATTTAGTGTTATGTTCAGTATTATTAATGGAATTTTTTCTTTGATTTGATATGCAGGATGTATCATAATCAACTAACAAACCGAAACGATGTATACAATAACAGATGCAAAAAGGTTTCGTAAGAATGGGTCCGGAAAAAACCGTATGCGCGATTTATTATTGTGAATGTGTGGTTCTGGCCGCTACTGAGTTCATTAAGTAACATTGTTCTAATAAGTACAAATGAATTTGAAAAATAGACTTTTCGTTTAATTACCTCACAGTTCACACAGCTTAACCTAACAAGAATATAACTCTACTTTAGTATGTTACATGTTATTAATACTGTACACCCTTCCCTGTTAAAGGAGGTGTTCAAAGTGTCGTCCTTGCATCTGGATGCAATACTACACTCGTCTCTGCAGTGAGTTTCAAACTCTTCCAAACACCCTCGGATCATATCTGAGTTCTTGAAAAGGCAGTACAATTCTCCGCTCCAGTGCCTCAACGGTATCAACGGGAGTGCTGTACACCACACTTTTGAGGTGACCCCATACATAAAAGTACAAAGGATTGAGATTATACGTGAAACGCATGTCGCATACCTTGCGTAGCTCTTGGCTCCATTTTGACTACGCAGAGTTCAGCATGG
This sequence comes from Deroplatys truncata, assembly GCA_030765065.1. Taxonomy (NCBI): domain Eukaryota; kingdom Metazoa; phylum Arthropoda; class Insecta; order Mantodea; family Mantidae; genus Deroplatys; species Deroplatys truncata. The sequence goes on from CM060979.1 coordinate 158,267,302, forward strand.
CTGTGTCACTAAACAGTGTCAGTTGGACAAGTCATCGGACTGCTTCGACTGTGTACTGTAGCCATTATCCGTCGTATATGATATGATTGCAACTCCACCTGGTGGCAATGTTCTGTTTTGCAAACAACAGCACATCACGGACGGCTTCTGAGTGCGCAGAGAGTAAAGCACAACTAAGGACGTCAGTAGCAGCTCATAAACACACATTTCCAATAATAAATCTTGCACACGGCTTGTTTGCGGACCCATGTTTACTGGAACTTTTTTTCTTCTATTATCGTACACTTTCATTCGTTTTGGTTTGCGCTATTGGTTATGATACACCCGGTATAACATACTATCGTAGGCACAATACATGCACTTTACATATATTTTTAAAAATGTGATGTTTTGTACTCACATGTTATTCTCTACACTTGTTCAAACTATTTTTACAAACGCTTATTCTCCATATACTTCATATTAATCGAGATAAACATTTGCAGAAGCTATCTTATTGCTAATTTTCTTATAGGTGCAAGGGGAACAATTGCCAGCATTTCTCAGCGTGAACTACGGCGAGTGATGGATAGTTTCCTAAACAGGTGACAAAAATGTATGGGCAACGACGATGGCTAGTTTCAGCATCTCCTTTCATAAATTTGGTAAGTAAAGCCTTTAAAAGTAGTTTTAAAAATGTTGTATGGTTTCATTCGCGCCTTTGTATGATAGCGGCAGTCGGCAACGAGCGCCGAAGACAAGGACAGGGAAAACACCGCGCAGCCGGTTCGTAGTTTTTTTGGCTCTCTCTTAGTAGTACAACTTGTTGAGCAAATTTTTCCCTAAAAGATGGGCTAATGTTTACTACTCTACTTCAAAATATATAGGGGTTATGATATTCTCTGTGAAGTGGTGCAGAAATCACAGAGCAAAATGGCAAATGCATCAACAGTTTTACTTTCTCTACTACGTATAGTAAGTAGGGTAAGTATAGCATACCACGAAATATTCTATACCGAGATTTCTTCGGAAATACATGTTTTGAGGCCCCGAATAAAAAAACACTTTTAGAAAAAGATCCTTGTGTGTGTCTGTATGACAGTGAACATCATAACTCAAAAACGAAAAGTCGAATAAATACCAAATTTGGTATTTAGGTTCAATTTCTTGACACCCAATGTCTTGGTTCAAGATGCGACATCAAGATTTTCAAGAAAATCCCCCGAAATTTATAGATCGCTATGTGATAGATGGGCAATACTTAGAAATCCTTTGAACAATTTTACCAGCGGTTTTGGCATTTTTTCCTTTTTCGTTTAAATTAATCTTAAGTTCATTGGATAAATTTTCTTTTCTCCGAACAATATTCATCTAAATTTCAGACTAACCTTTACATGGAACATTTTTCGCAAATTTTCATTTCCTCAAAAATGGCTAACGATTTTGATTAAAATATCGTATACTTAAAGATATTTTCAGACAAATAAAATGTATATCTTGAATTTTTAAGAATGTCCCCAAAAGTCCTCTTTTTACTGAATGGCTTTTCCTTAACTGGTAAACCGTAAGAGAGAGACAAAGTTTTTCTACACAAAAACTGTAGATCTTGAATTTATTTCATATACTATTTTCTTCGTCGAGTGGACATTTCCGAGATACTCCTTATTATTTGTTTGAATTTTTCAAACACTTATACTTTTACTCAAATGGAGGTTCCTTATTCTTTTTTTTGTATCCTGGACATAGAAAGAGAATGGAATGCTCCACATAACAACCAGCAGCTAAAAGATTTGACTATGCTTAAGACCTACCATATTCCTCTTGTACCTAAAAGAAAATTAGCAATAAGGTAGTTTTTGCAAAAGTTATCTCGATAACATGAAGTAGATGGGGAATAAGGGTTTGTAAAATAGTTTGTACAAGAGTAGAGACAGTCATGCGACTGCAAAACATCAGATTTTTCAAATAGTTTCTCAGAATGGTTCGTGGATTTAGCAAATTTAGCATTAGCGGATAGGGGTTCTTAATCTTTCCTTAAACAAACTTCAAATTCAGTATTTCAGAAATTCACAATCCCACTAGTATAAACTACTGTGTTTACGTTAGTGAAATTATATTTAACATTGGCGAAATAGGCACTATTAACCTCCCCTTAAAGAGAAGGCATAATTTAAGTTGATCAATATCGAGTCAAGCCCTTCAAGATATTCCCGTGTTGCATAGCTCAAGGTATATACACAACGCACTCTGCATAACGTATGCTCCTCAACGGTGCTTCTTTAATGGCACATTATATGCTGCGCATGCGCGAGTAACGGAATTGCAAAAATGAGCACATAATATGTGTTCCGATAACTGCTTTGTAATATCATCCATAAATTTTCAGAGAAACATCGTGTTCCCTTCCATTATATCAAAATTGCCTTTTATTAATGACCTTCGCTTGTAAATTGTGAGTGTAATATTATTTGCCTAGACGACCAGTAATATTGACCTTATAAAAACAGCAAATCCCGGCCCTACATATAAGCGTTCCACATTGCTGCTTCAGAATATAGCTTCAGGGAAACAAATGCATTATTAATGTTCAGACTTTTTCTTTCTTTCTTTTATTTGTGGTTCATACTAACAATTTTAGTAGGAATGTTAGGCCTCTAACCAGATACTCTTAAAAGAGATCTAGTACCTAGTAATTAATCTTCTAATGACATGAAGGAGGAACAATCACTTCCACTGACTAGTAAGCAGCTTGTTTATGAGATTCTGACAAAGTATTTTTCAAGTATTGGTGTCAAATTATCTGTCTCGGCTTTAATAGAATTTTATCTTCCTAAAATGATTTTACACTCATGTGACACTCTAATGCCAAGTAAATAACGTCGTTGTCGTCGCTTCTATCGCTCCCCGTATAACTAATGACCTTCGGGGATACCTCTTTCCACCAAGCGATGTCTGGACCCATTTCTGAGGTGGAGGGACCCAGTGGGAGGAATCCGTTACCTCTGATGGTTGCTTCAAACCGATAATAATCGATAACTCGGAAATGTTGATGCACCAAAACTGTTTTTGAAATAAATTCTGTGCTTTAAAGAGATCTAGAATGTGTTGTAAATATCTCATGGTTTGCCAATTATACAAAATTATAGAAAATTCTTCATAGTTTGTTTCCAGAAAATTTAATATTTACATTTTATTTATCATGTAAACATTTTAAATAGTGGGATTTTAATAAAAATGGTTGGAGCAATTTTAAAATATGAAGAATGTTCCATATTAGGGATAGCTTGGGGTGGAAGGATTTTCTTGGGTGTAGCATTTTTTGGAAGATGCTGCACTTAAACACGAAATTTAGTATTTATTCGAGTATTAGTTTTTGAGTTATGGTGTTCACAGAAGTACTTCATAGAGAATAGGAGCAGGACATCACGCCAAGTATATAAGGGATGGACCGGAACAAAAGTCCAAGAAGTTGTCCGTGACGCGGTAGTTGACTTGAGAGGTCAGAGGGGAAATCAACATTGTTGACGTCGATTGCTTGAAATCGCACAGGAGCAGGAGGTGTAAAGAGTCCGTTGGGAACAGAGTTAGTTTAACTAGCCATATGCAGAATCGGAAATTTGGGGTAGAGGACCTTAAAGAGAAGAGACAGAGGACAAGACTGTCATGCCCCAAACATAATTTAACAATGGTGTAGGCTGACCAATCGGAGAGAAACTTGTACAAGTTCTGCGGTCAAACTCCGTCTTCACTGTGGTGATCACATAGGAACCACTTCAAAGGATCAAAGGCCTTGGATGGGTTTAATGATTTGATGCGGTTACAGCAAACAGCAGAATTTGTTTCTCTTGAGCCCGGCTGCTACTGTCGCAGAAGATGTCATTTACCCATCTTTCTAGGAGTAATTGCTGCTCTGTTTCTGTTTCCTTTATGATTAAACATCCAGTTATGTATACTTAGGAGGACAGTATTTTATTATTGTCCGAGAATTCTCAGAGATCACTATGATCTTAGAAAACTTTAATATAAGTAGAAACGTTTAATCAAAAGAAATGTCTAAAAATGAAATTCAAACTCTTTCAGCAAAGCTGTTATTAATTTAAATTATTAATATAAAATATTAATTTAAATTATTAATATAAAATATTAATTTAATATTTAAATCGGGACGCAGCGGCCCAAAGTTATCGGAAGGTCGGCGCCAGGCGGTCGGAATAAACAATGATAACGGCCGCTCGCTAATGTAAAACGGACGAACCATGTGCAGATGGCTAGAAGCTTCTGGAAGCTTCTTCTCGCTCCTCTTCCAGAAAGCAAGAAAGTGTGTCAAAATATTCTATAACGTTCGAGAACTTTATGGAAAGATTCTACTGACTATATAAGCGAGCGCTCTCGCGGGAGTGAGTCAGTCGAGTTGAGTACGAGGTGAAAAGAGTTGTAAAGTCAGTCAGTGAGCTAGCGATTTACCGAGTGCGTCTCTAGTATATCAAAAGAACGATTCTCCGATCGAGTTGGTGACGGATCTTGTGAGGTGCAATGCATGCTATGCGGAGCGACGGGTTGTGGAAGTCTTGTGTTCGACTCCCGAGGGAAGTGAACAGTCTGCGTGAAGAGGCTGCGTGATGAAAGAACGGAGAATTGAAGTAGTTCAACTTAGTAAAGTGATAGAAGAGTACTCCCAGTGAAATTGAACTTAGAACTATAAAAACTTAGAACATGACACTGAGATATGAACGAAGTGACAGATGAAAATATAAACAAAGTCAACAGACACACACACACGCATACATACACACACAGTACAATCCCGCATAAACGAACTAAAGGGGACAGAATCGCTTCAGATAACGCACTTTTTCGAATTATCGATGGCAACGATTTCAAGCAACAAAATATAGAAAATCATTTTATTCTAAATGCACATAATACTGTATATAATATAAAATTATGCATTTAAGTATGTAAAAGGACTTTCATAAAAGTCAGCATTTCTTTTTCTGAACCTCCTTCTCGTAACACCTACGATATATCTGTTGTATTTATTCATGATTTGTTTTAAAAAACTCAGGGTTACCTAACAACAAAAAGTTGTGTGTTATTCATAGTACTATAGTCCAAAATTTCCAGTTAAGATTTTAATACGCATTTGTAGTCTTTGTTATCTTCCTCGTCCGCTCTCTGATTGCTAGCGGCTTCGAGTTTCCATTCAGTGCTTAATTCAATACGCTTTATTTCGCTGATATCTTAAACACAAATAAACCACACTGACCAGCACAAATAGTAAAATAACAGCAGGCCATTGAATGCGTGCGCAAGCAGTTAACACTTTTTATAACTGTACAATATTTCTAGGAATGTGGGGTATGGGTGAGGGTTATCTGCATGCAATATCAAGTACCTCGATTGGAATTTATGTTTGCTAGAAAGGAACATTGATAATTGTCGCAGCAACGTTGCCAGCGCGAATAATATTCTTTCTTTCTTTTTCTTCACTTTTTTTGTCCCGCTTTCGGTTAAATCGGGTTTCGGTTGAGCGGAGTTTTAGTATATACACTACGTGATCAAAAGTATCCGGGCACCTGGCTGAAAATGACGTACAAGTTCGTGGCGCCCTCCATCGGTAATGCTGGAAGTCAACATGGTGTTGGCCCACCCTTAGCCTTGATGACTCTCGCAGGCATACTTTCAATCCGGTGCTGGAAGGTTTCTAGGGGAATGGCAGCCCATTCTTCACCGAGTGAGGAACTGAGGAGAGGTATCGATGTAGGTCGGTGAGGCCTGGCACGAATCCGGCGTTCCAAAACATCCCAAAGGTGTTCTATAGGATCCAAGTCAGGACTCTATGCAGGCCAGTTCATTACAGGAATGTTATTGTTGTGTAACTACTCCGCCACAGCCCGTGCAGTATGAACAGGTGCTCAATCGTGTTGAAAGATGCAATCGCCATCTCCAAATTGCTCTTCAACAGTGGGAAGCAAGAAGGTGCTTAAAATATCAACGTAGGTCTGCGCTGTGATCATGCCACGCAAAACAACAAGGGGTGTCAGGCACTCCAGGAAAAACACGACCACACCATAACACCTCCACCTCCGAAATCACTGTTGGCGCTACACACGCTGGCAGATGACGTTCACCAGGCATTCGCCATACCTACACCCTGCAATCGGATCACCACATTGTGTAACTGATTCGTCAGTCCACACAAGGTTTTGCCACTGTTCAATCGTGTAATTTTGACGTTCCTTACACGAAGCGAGGCTTTGTTTAGCATTTTCCTGCGTGATGTGTGGCTTATGAGCAGCCGCTCGACCATGGAATCCAAGGTTTCTCACCTCACACCTTAAATGTCATAGTAGTTGGAGTGCATCCTGATGCAGTTTGGAATTCCTGTGTGATGGTCTGGATAGATGTCTGCCTACGACCCTCTTCAAATGTCGGCGGTCTCTGTCAGTCAACAGACGAGGTTGGCCTGTACGCTTTTGTGCTGTACATGTCCCTTCACGTTTCCACTTCACTATCACATCGGAAACAGTGGACCTAGGGATGCTTAGGAGTGGAAATCTTGCGTACAGACTTCTGACACAAGTGACACCCAATCACCTCCATCTTCGAAGTTCCACGGAGCGTCCCATTCTGCTATTTCACGATGTCTAATGACTACTGAGGTTGCGGATAATGAGTACCAGGCAGTAGGTGGCAGCACAATGCACCTAATATGAAAAACGTATTTTTGCGGGGGTGTTCCGGATACTTTTTATCACATAGTGTATATGGCCATATTACTTGAAGTTCAATATCCTTTAACTGGATAAATCATGTCGAATAGCGAATGAACGTTATGGTTGAAATGATAGTTAAATGGGCCCGAGAGGACCCAAAATTCATCATCTCAGTATAAGGGAAAACCGCGGATAATTTTTATCCAGGTATTTCGCCCTAACCAATACAACAACTGGGAGTCTCTTGAATGTAAGGTAGACACGCTACCCTCACACCATGGAGGTGGGGCAATATAAACACTTTGTTCGTAATTCTTACCGACTGCGTTATATACTAGTACTCATTTCATAATGCTTGGTTAGAGAATATAGCTTGATATTCCAATAAGAGTTTAGGAACTAAATAACGGTATTGCAGATCATAATGTGACTTTGTCCAGCTTTTCAGCTTCCACTCAGTTGTCACTGTGAGATTTTCGTTTTTATGTAGTTCACTTCACTAAGGTGAACTAGTTATATCCTGTCAATTCACTATTCTTACGTAATCTCTTGAAACCGGAAGGTATACTTCACTCTAGAGTCGAATACACGACCTCCACAAACCGTCGCTCCGCCGTAGCATACGCTGCACGCCACCACAGTTGTCAACATCTCGCTCGGAGAATTGTTCTTGATATCGCACCAGAAACGAAATCGCTCGCACACTGACTCAATTCCGCTCTGTCGCACTCGAGTCGCAACTCAACATGCACTGCCTGACTGCGCGCGAGAGCGCTCGCTTGTGTAGGTAGTGGAATGTTCCACAGCTAGAACTATTCGACATATTTTCCGGAGGAAGAGGGGAGATAAAGCTTACAGAAAGTTCCAGTTATCTCCCGATATCGCGTCCGCTGTTTACGCTGGCAAGCGGCGTTTGCGTTGTTTACTCGGACCGCTTGGAGCCGACTTCCCGATAACCTTATCGATAGCCGATGCATCACGATAAAGTATACCTTTAGTTGTGTGCGATACAAAGTTACAACTGAAGGATACACCTAATCAAAATAACTCTAGATTCCACACTATAATAACAAGTTTAACAGAGTCATTGCATAATACTTTTATCCCATAAGTTTAAGGAAGATAGGACTTATTCTCAATTTTGATTAAAATTTACCAGAAGTTACTTTTAAAAGATAACCAAGCATCTTATTAACACAAAAGTATATCAGGAACAGCACTTAAGACGTTGTTTTATATTCCTAAAGCTGAATTTTGCAATCTGTTTTTGCCAGAAATGTCAGTCACAGGAAAATTGTTAATAGCAAAGAAAGAAACCATATGACTTGAGCACACAGATGGTGCCATATCTAACCGTAGTACGAATTTGTAGGTCAAAACTTCCCCTAATAGAGTTGCTAAAGATTACCACTCTATTCCAAAGTGTGCAGGCGTTATTAATATTTACTATGAAGTGGTACAGAATTTACAGTACAATATGCAAATTGCAGTACCATTTTTAAAAATTAAACATTGGGTCACATTGATAAAACATATTAAAGACGAAAAATCTCATTTGTCAAAATTAACATTCATAGTTATTTAGTCTCCCCTTAAAGCAATCTGGTGATTGCTGGCGATATTTCTCTACAAGCTTGTCTTATTGCATCTTCAACTCGTCCAGGGAAAGTAGCGTAGACACAGTAATATGAGTAAGTTTTGGAGTTGCCAACAGCAGCAGTTAATAAGTTGCGCAAATGGAAACTGGAAACGTAGCAAGGAAAGGATTGATTACGGAGAGCTTTGGAATACCGGTATAGGATCCTGAATTTATATGATGATAGTTGGCGAAAATAATGCTAAAAATACCAAGATACATCTCTATAAAGTACGGGTTAGATAAGCCATTTGAGAAATAACTAGAGGGCCAATTAGAATCACCTGGTCCGAGATTTCAAGGTATGATGCAGAAAGCATAAGGCCTAGGCACGTATCCCCAAGTACAGGCGGTGGGTAAAGAAATATACAGTAGTAGACTCGCTTCGCAGAGTAAGAAATATATCAGAGAGTGATACAAGTGTATTATTGTATGCACCTATAACCTCTTGCGATGTCGAAAAGTGTTTCTCACGATATAGCTTTTGTTTATCTGAAAGAAAATGAACTTTTACTTACAACAATCTCTGCATGTACATGATTGTCCACTGCAATGCGCAGACTATGTAGTATTCACTTTACATATATGCAAAATGTAGTGTTCTATAACGGCATAAAACATTAACAGTCGTTATGTACAGCATAGTAGACACATTGTTTTCATACAAACACTGCAGGCACGCGCCCGTTGTTTACATCTGGACTCACCCTCTCTCCTTCAATATAAACAGACTACAGTACAAGATAAGTCAACTTCATAAAAACGGTCATTATGATCTGCCTCTTAGGAATAATTTAGAAAATAATAGTTGGGGAGCATTTGGAGAAAAAGAGACCAATTATAAAGCCTTTGGAAAGGCGCAAGAAGAAGATATGAAAATATCGAGGTATAAAAAGAGACATTTGGGAAAGAGAGAGATGTACAACACTAATATAGGTGTGTAAGAAAGAGAGAGCATGGCATGGCTAAGAGCAGGAGTACGGAGATTGAAAGGTCAACGAAATAACTATCCACGAGGTGAATGCCCATTATGTAAGGAAAAGAAAGAAGATGTACAACACATAGTATTTGAATGTACGGAAACTGAGGTTTGGAGAAAATAAAGTGTATGGTAAAGACAAAACTGCCTATAACAACACAGGGCAATATTTAGAAAAAGTAAAGGAAAAGAAATAAAAGAAATGGTAAAATATAAAAAATGCAATGCACTGTTAAAAGCGGAAAGAAACAACAACTACATGAACATATTAAAAATAACTGAAGTAGTAATATATAATATAATTTGTAACATAAGCTTAGTTGCACATCTAAATATTGCCCATTATTATTATATTAAGATATTCTGGTCCAAAAAATAAAGCCACTTCATATAGCGTATTTCAAAAGTAATCCAAGATATCTGGGAATGCTCTGTAAACTTTTATTTATAAATGTAATTTATTTTGTAAACACAAAATATTTCTGGACTTGCTACAAGAGCTCCTACCTCAAGTGAATCTTTGAATTGTAAAATATATTTTCTCTAATTTTCTAACACGTACATCCTGAAAAATATGACTGATTTAGTTTTATTTGAGTTTTCTTAGAACAACAGAAACGAAAAATGGTTTTCCTAAACCTTTTCTGGCTCTCTGTAGAAAAGAGGGATATTTCATTATTTAACCACACTCAAAATGGCCGCCCTATAGAACATAACGATTGTTAAGGGGAGATGAAAAACCCTAAACCACCGATGTTAAATCTGCTAAATGCATAACCCATTTTAAAAAAAAAAGTATTCAAGACATCAGACTAATTTTTACAAGATGTAGATGAATTCCTTCGATTCACTCATTTATGTTTATCCAATAAGTTTGTTTATTAAGAAGATTGGATTTGTTCTTAAGTCCACCATCCTTTGATTTCAATTTATAGAAATTATTTTTTAAAAGATAACCAACCGTCTTATTAACACCAAAGTACAGGATGAAACATTTAAGTTGAGACTGTACAATATATCCAAAAATAAGCTATGGAGAAGGAAATGTCTTTAATGAAAGTTGCCTTATATTAAGGGAGAAAGTAAATGCCATTAGTCGTGTTTTGTTTGGAGGACATTATGATGGTCATTTTAACTTTTTTAAACGGGAACCTATAATAAGGTCAAATTAAATTGATCCTAAAATGACCATCACAACGTCCTCCAAATAAAACACAACTAATGACATTTACTTTCCCCCATAATATCAAGCAACTTCTATTAAAGACATTTCTTTCTACAACGCTTAGTTTTGGAGATATTGTACAGTCTCAACTTAAATGTCCACCTGTATATCCAAAACAGACTTAGAGATATTTTTGCCACATAAAGTTAATTTAGCTATTTTTGTACCAGAAAATATCATTCATAAGAAATCTGTTCAAAGCGAAAATTTAGAAAACAAAAACCTCATATATTTGCAAAGAAAGGAATTACACGAGTTGAGGAACTAAACCTGCCATATTTAATATCAGTACCAACCTTTAGAGCAAACCTTCGCCTAAAACATGGGCTAAAGTTTGCATCTGTACTAACAAATGTGTAGCAATGTAATTCTTCTACATATTGATGAGAAATTTACAATAAAAATGCAGTAACGATTTTAAAAATATATTTAATATATAACTATTGTGTCACAAATTATAAAATAGTATACCGAAGATGAAACTTCACTTTTAAAGACTGCAGAAGAAAACAAAATGAATGTGATGTGATGCATTCACATGACTTACTCTACCCTTTATCGTTTATTAGTTAGTGTATAAGTTACGGTTACAAAGGTTTATTTTCCTATCTACTGTATTTTAATCGCCATAAAGCTTTCCGGAAATAGCTGCTTTACAGTTTGGCTATAGACACAAAGGGAATAACAATAATCAAATGTTTAAGAACTGGACGCTTTATGCTGGCCTTAAAATTCCATACTCTTTCCATGATATCGCGAGAAACAACCGAAAATAGACAGGACTTCAAAAGAATGGCTAAGTATTGAACAATTCGAACCATTAATAACGGATATCTCAGAAATGGCTGATTCCACAAAAAAGTTTATTGGAAATAAATTGTGTATTTTAAAGAGATCCACATTTCTTTTTTAGTATGTTTTCGTCTATCTCTTAACGTTTACCAGTTACACCAGATTATAAAAAATTCCTTTCAAATGAAGAGAACTTCAAAGGTTATCCCTACAAAATTCAAGGTATGCATTTTAATTCTCATGTAAATATCATTAATATACGGCGTTTTAATCAAAATTGCTAGAGACATTCATTAAAACAACAAAGGAATTCGAAAAATTTTCCATATAAAAGATAGTTTGAGATAGGGGGATTTTCTTTAAAATCTTCGTATCGCATCTTTGGAAGGTATTGATTCTAAATACCAAGTTTGGTGTTTATCCAACTTTTTCTTTTTTATGTATGGTGTTCACAGACACAAACATACGGAAAGTTTTCTAAAAGTGTTTTTTTTTATTCCGTGGGCATTAAAACATGTATTTCAGGCGAAATCCCGGTATTAAATTTTTGGGTGGAATGCAATATCTTCTCTACCTACTATGTACGTGGTAGAAAAAGTGATTATATGCTTTGGCAACTTATATATTTAGTCTCCCCTTAAAGCAAGGTGATTCGTATTATTGCTGATGATTTTTCTCTACAGTATTTCCTTATTTTATCTTAACTTTTCCATATTACTCTGCAGTGTAGCGCAGACATAGTAATAGGGTAACATGTATTTCTTAAAAAAAATAAGATTTGATTTATAACAAGAATTTAGTTTCTTTTGTTTTTTTTCATGAAAAGTTATCAGGACTTTATTTCCATTGCGTGTTGCTTTAGAAAATAAAATCTATATTCTTAAACAGTGCATGTTCTAAACATATGCTCCAACAGATTTTATACGCAGCTGCGCCCTGTAGAAGTTAGTTTGAATTATGTAGTCACTAAATGGAATCAGTTTTATATCATTTTTCTACTACGCGCAGTAAGTTGGGAAATAATTGTTTTTCCCCAAAAATTCAATATCCAGAATTCACCAGAAATACACGTTTTGAGGCTTCCTGAGTCTAAAGAAAGCATTTTTAGAAAAAGGTCCATGTGTGGGTTCTCTGTGTGTGTGTGTGTGTGTGTGTGTGTGTGTGTGTGTGTGTGTGTGTGTGTGTGTCTGAACAGCAAAACTCAAACACGAAAACTCGGATTAACACTAAACTTGGTATTTAACCTTCCAAAAATGCGATACGAACATTTTCAAGAAAACTCCCCACCCCAGACTACCCTTTACATGGAAGATTTTTCGAAAATTTGTCTTTCTAAAAAATGGGTGTTAACGATTTTGATTAAAATGCCATATATTAAAGATATTTACATGAGAGAAAATGTATGTCTTTAATTTTCTGGAAATAGCCTAGGAAGACCATCTCATTGGGAATAAATTTTGCATAATCTTGTGCAACTGATAAACGTTAAGCGACAGACGAAAACGTACTACATAAAAATGTAGATCTCTTTAAAGCATTGAATTTATTTAAAGTAAGGTTTTTGTAGTATAAGGCATTTCTGAGATATCCGTTACTAAAGATTCGAATTGTTCATTTCTTGGTCAAACATTCAGCTGTTTCTCGCTATGGCATGGAAATAGTACGGAATTTTAAGCCTAGCATATATTGTCCAAATCTTAAACATTTGACTATTGTTGTTTTATTTGTATCCATAATGAAATGTGTAATGTAGCTATTTCTGCAAAAGTTTATTTGGATTAAAATGTTGTTGATAGAAAAATAGACTTGTGTAATAAAAATTTGTATACCCATTAATAAGCGATAAAGTGTGGACAAAGTCATGTGAATATATCACATCAGATTTTTGTTTCTAACTTTATACTTTACAATAGCCTGAACAGTTTGATAATGGTTTCTTGAATTCGAAGCATAGAGTAACGAAATATTCTATATTATATGCTTGGAATTTTAGTGCAATATCTATTCAACACATAAAAATGTGACTATTCTGTTCTGGAATGAGTTCATCAACAACAAACATTATTGTATGTTCAGCAGCTTCTATTTTCTCCACATCTTTCATGTAACCGTCTCTCTTATAATGATTATCACAAAGTACATAGAATATTTTTTTATACAAATGGTAAATTATAACCTTAGATATAAAAAGTTCAAGGAAGGATATTTTTTATTAGTTGTTGGTAATGTCCATAGCAACACGTCATTTGAATTTTCATAATAATAACGATGGTCTTCTTTGCGTTGCAACCAGGTTTTGCTGTTTGTGCATGTTCGTTTATCTTTTTCTTTATCTGTTTACTCTCCCCGTTATTAGGGCTCGCATCCCCCAGGCCTTATAAGCGGGGGCCTGGGGTCAAACGCCTGTCGGGGAGCACAGACACTGGATCATCCCGAAGCCTAGTATAACAGCGAGGAAGGAGATGATATGAAATGGCGGTGAGATGAATGAAAAGGGGGGGGTGATGATAGAGCAATTGTTGGAATAAATGGCGGGGAAAATTGAAGTATCCGGAAAAAAACCCGCCCAGGCGTCGCTTTATCTACAAAAACATGCGGTTTCCTGGGATTGAATCCGTGTCGTCTAGGTGAGAGTCGAGCGGTCTAACTACTCGACCACAGCGCCGGCAGATGCTGGTTTATCGCATTTCATAATGTCGGAAATAGAGCAATGTTCAAACAAAGTTTTGTGTTTTGTAATACAACTAGCCCTCAGACAGAATCAGAATGCTAGTAGAAGCTTATGGACAAACAGCAATGAGGAAAAAAAAAATTAATTTGAAATCTTATTGAAGGGACGAAGATTTCGAACACTGAAGAAATAACTGCACATGCGACAGGAGCACGACAGGTATCTGAAAATGGCTTCCAGCCTCTTTACATGCGGTGGCAGAAGTGTGTCAATCCGAAAGGGAACTACATTGGTGTGCTAAACCTATGGACGAGATGGGTAAAGTAACATAACAAATGAACTATTTGGTGGAAGTAGATGAAGGTGCGGGAGTATTTTGCGAGAGGTCTCTCACACGTACACAGAAAGAGGGACGTCACATGGCGTGAGTTTAGCAAGCCTATAGCACCAAATGGGTCTGACCCCGCAACATGGGCCAGTTGACGAAACAGGACAAGACGGTGTGTGCCAATTACGGTGCATTGTAGTGGCGGTCTTCATTGCAACATGGCCCGTAGACACTATTTGGATGACTTCACAAGGAGAAGAATCATCGGGAAACTGGAAGAAAGGCGGAGTGTGACGAGTGTGTTTCAGGAGTTTGGAATTGCTCACAGCATTGTTTCACGTGAATGGGGAACCTTCCGAATCACATGCACTACTGTCCCCAAGAGAGCACGGCCATGCTCAACTACAGCAGCAGATGACCGCTACATTGTGCAACAGGCAAGAAGGGATCCACGCCAAACAGTGGATGCGATTGCAATCACATTTAACAGGACAGCTAGGCACGGAATCTCACGATACACAGTGGCACGGCGACTAAACAGAGGTGGTCTCTTTACCCGACGTCCAGTAGGTTATGTTCCATTGACATCCGCACATCGACGGCACCGTTTGCGATGGTCCCAAGAACATCAAAATTGGACCAACGAGGAATGGGGTCGCGTGCTCTTCTCGAATGAGAGCAGATTCAGCCTAAGTAGTGATTCTCGACGTATCCCCATCTGGCGAGAGGTGGAACGCGTAATGAACCCAGAACATCCTTGAACATGATCGTTTTGGTGGTCCGGGTGTTGTGGTTTGGGGAGGCATAATGTTATATGGCCGCATCGACCTCCAAATCTTTGAACACGGTACCCTCACTGGTCAACATCATTGTGATACTGTACTTCTTCCCCATGTGGGTCTTTTCAGGAGTACAGTTGGCCCTGATTTCATTTTTATGAATGACAATGTGCCACCGCATCGAACAGCGCAGGTCGAGGTTCTTTCGGAAAGAGGATATTCGGCGAATGGACCGGCCTGCCCGTACCCCCGATTTAAATCCCATCGAACACGTGTGGGATGCTTTGGGGAGACGCACTGCAGCACATCCACATGCACCAACGACCATCCAACAGTTGTCAACAGCGCTAGTGGACGAATGGAACACCCTACCACAAGAACTGCTTATCAACCTTATGGCCAGCTTGGGAGCACGATACAGAGATGCATTGCTGTCCTTGGCGATCATACACCCTTTTAAGCACCATGTATCTGTAAATCTAGAGAGTCATCATATGTCATATTGACTTTAGTGTAGCTTATGGTCTATGAACAAAAGTTGCATTTCTGTTCGTCTCATTGCATATTTCTTTAGTTGCCTACTGTAGCATACAGTAGCAGTTCCGTCTATGTATGATTCAAGTTTCCTCGAGCTATGTTACGTATCAGTGTCACAGCATTCGAAGATTACTTTCGTCCTTAGGTTTTGCACATCAGTGTATTTGAAGGAAATGTTGTGCAAATTGCTTTAAGGTAACTTGTTTCCGTGCTACTAAGACATTCCCAGAACTTTTTGAATCTAAAATGTGTAACTGATACCTGTGAATTCAAAATGGATCTGGGATGCCTGCAAACTGAGAATTGATAACCAAAGTCATATGAGCGCTACGTTTAGGATGTTTTATTATTTTAGCTGAACATCGCTTTTCAACATGGACATATTAGACAATGAAGTTAAATAAGAGCAAGAAGTTAACATTCCGAGAATTTAAGATGAGACAATACAATGGCATATGCATACATTTTGGTCTGTGCTCTGTTTTCTATTGTTCAATTTTAAATACTCTGCGAATTATATTGAGTTTTCCGAGACAGTTTGACATTCATGCTTTTGCAGTTAGCTGAAATCTGAGGTGCGTATCTAGTTTTAGAGGTATAGGTACAATCCATTAATAATGAATAAAATGTAGAATAGTAATGATAAGAATCGTAAATATAATATTTAATGTCGATAACAATACATGATATGATTGCAGTAATATAAATACTCATATAATAATTCTTATGTAAAACTTCATGTAGTATTTTATGCAACAGTTTGAACTGGAAAAGACGGAAACGTTAACATTTTTATGGGTGGGAAGTAATAAATGGCTCCTACCGGTATCAGCTATTCGCGAAGTCCAAGATAGGTGCTTTAAATTCCAGAAGCAAATACCTTTGAGTTTCTATTAGCAGCCACTGCACATAAGCAATCGCGTATTAAGAGAATGTCCTAAACCGGGAGGCAGAGCGTAATGAAATAAAATGACGTGTGTCGACGCGCCTAGTCTATTGATTCAGGATTCAGCTAGGTCATCATTCAGCACTCAGATAGTTCGGCGATGTAAATCAGCGTAAGTGTGCTTAGTTCTTCCAGTAAGAGTTGCTTGAATGTAACGTCTCCAATAGAATATTGTTTATATCGGTAATGCGATAACTTGGTTTGGCGTAATGTAATGTAATACTTTGATTCATTGACTCTGGGAAACAAATAAAATGATAGCGGAGAAGGGCAATAAAAGTCTAATGCCTACATGGCCCACGTCCACGTGACGAGCTAGCCCGAGGCAGCCACAAACCACACAACGTCCAACAACTACGTAGCTTCACGCTATAAGATTGCGTTATATGGTCCCGGTATAGGAACTATGGCGCTAGATGAAACATAACGAGCGCATCAGTCACAGCCTGACATGTTCAGGTATTCTTGACCCTTCCACTCTTGACCCTTTGTTGTAACCACTCCAGCTTATTAATCGCTTCCAATCAATGTACGAGCAGCCATCAGCTCACTCTGTTAGGTTATCTCATCTCCTATAATTGTGGAAAATGGTATATTTGCAGGAGATGCTTCAAAGAAGAGTTCCTTTCCTTAATCAATAATTCCCCTATTACTCCATTTCTAAAAATAGGTAGACACAAAACCTTGATGATACAATTTCATCGGGAATAAATTTTAGAAGGAAGGAAGAAAAAACACATGCTTGCAGAGTGAAAGAAAGAGAGTGCGTGTGTGTGTATGTAGAGAATAATGTTAAATAACGAAGTACTTGGCTCAATACAAAACGATCTATTCAGTTGGAATATTTTTCAAGAATGAGACGCTAACATCTACATTAAGTTCACTCTCATAAAAACACTTCACCAGGAACACCTTCTGTTTCTCTTTAATTTCTCAAAAATAGGTTTAACGATATTAACAGAACATAATGCTATGAAATATTGGGTTGAGGAATGAAATCAATCTCTGAAGCTTTCTGGTAGTAGTAGTACTGGTCATTCTATGTGAAGTCGTCCTCCGTGGACTAGTTGTACCGTGCTAGCCTCTAGTTCTCAAGGTCGCGGGTTCAAGCCCGGCGAAGGGCGATGGATTTTTCCTGGCGTAAAAATACTTAGCATGGCTTCCTTGGGAAGGGAAGTAAAGCCGGTGGTCCCGTGACGTAGATTTACGGCACGTGAAAGAACCCCAAGCCTGATAAGAGGCTTCTGAGTAAACTTTCCGGTCTTTCACGCCCAATATAGAATGGAACGCTAAGGACCATAGTAAAGACCGTCCATAAATAAAACTGAATGTACTTTAATTTTATGTGAAATTTATGGGAAATACAAAGAGATAGATTATAACTTACTATAAAACAAGTTATCTCTTGTCAAAACATACCTGTAAACGGATAAAATAGCTTGTTCGTAGCGCTAGCCATTCCCGAAATATTCATAGTTGCACCTTTAAAATGCCGCAGATTTTAGGCACAATGTTTTTGGACAATTAACATCGAATATTTTGCTTTTATGAATTTCTGGGTGATACACGTGAATCTTTTATGTTTAATTAACAGCTGACTTTTGACTTGTTTCTTGCACATAAAATGATTTATTTCTATTTATTTTGTATTGCATAGTTTTCATTTTTGCAGGTACTATCATGTTTAGCATCAAAGGGATAATAAACATTTAAATGAATAATTTATGGTATCCTGTTGAAATAGCAATGGTAGAGTAAGTCAAGCTTTGTAATGCATCAGAAATTTTAAGCACAAAGAGAGGATATAGTATTTTTTCTCGTAAAGCACTGTAACAAATGAATACACAGTTTTCTTCTAAACACATTTTATTTGTCATTAAGCTGCTCCGCGTGCAGAAATTTTACACTTGAGTCGCTGTTAACACAACTCAGAGCAGAACACAACTGATCCGTCGAGTCATAATTAACAACTCAACTGCACTCCGTAATGTCCACATTCAGCTATCCACCTTTAACTTCGTAACTTCTTGATTAACCGAACTGTCCAACCAGGTTCTAGTCAGCGCCTTATATATGCCCCGCATACAGAGCGAAACCTTCTCGAAGGTGAGGCTACTAGAACCGGCTAAAGGAAATGAACTGGAGCAGTAATTAACCCAACTGTGGGGAAGCGGCAATAATGGGTTTGTTGCACGGACTACTGTTCTGAAGGGTCAGCCGAAGCTCAGGCGCCTGGCCCAGATGGGCTCATCTGCAGCTCGCAGGTAACTTCTCACCAGCGATCAGAGTGTGAATGTGAATTCATTAATAGTAAAACTGAGGCTGGAGAAGTTAGGTTTTTCACAATTGTTGCTTTGTATACTCTATTGGATAAAAACAATAAAGAAATGAAGATATTAAAAATGAGCTGGAAGTACAAAATATTCTGTAAATAATAAAAGAATATCAATATAATTAGAAATATTATGTAAATGGATTTCCCGTCATAAGGATAACAGAAGCAGCAATGAACTACAACCCAAAAGGAACATCAATTGAAAGGCAAACAGAAAGTAATTAATGGAGAGAGCATGTTGATAGAATGTCACCAAAGAGGTCCCAAAAAGTATAGGACAATGGACCTAAAGGAAGAAAACATCAGAGACGACCAAGGAAAAGATGATCAGACACATTTTGAGGCCGGAACAGGATTCCTGCTTAGTCCTTCAAGTGTAAAAGAAGAAAAATATGGCAAAATGAGTTCGGTGGAGTTGGAACATATCTATAGATCTATACCTTGAAGAAGATGATGATGATTTCCATAATAAATGCAGTAGTTATTGATAATTACTACGATTGGATTCTTTAGGATCAATGGAATGAAATACTGTCTTTCAGGTTAATTATCTTCTGATGGGGAGCGCGTGTCTGTAGCGTAGTAAGGGAATGGGGTATTCTTGCTCTGTCATAAGGTCAAGTCAGCGGTTTATAAATTTCACTACTGTCAACTTGTATACATTTTTCCAAGATTACAAGCCTTCATATTAGAATGACAGGGTTAGGCATATAATGTGAACTATTTTATACAATAACAGGAGTCTTATATAGTATGGTCTTGATAACTCTCAAAATAAAATTGAGATAATACATTTATATTTACTACTAGTTGTCTTATGGTAGGTTACACAAGTAGCTGTGTAACGCCTTATAATTGTTACTTGGTACAGCTTTGGCTAACGGGTGAAAAATCTCCTAATATTTATGTAAAATGATGTGATAACAACGGCGGAACCTTCGTTAACCTCCTTACGACAGTTTGCCAAGTTGTAGAAATACTTCATAGCTGGTATGTACCTTTAGGCGGTGGAACAATCATCGGTTGAAATATTCGAGTAATTTTTATATAATCACTATAGGTGAAATTTTACACCTTTGGACTTTCTCTTTGGTCCCAAAGTTATTTATGAGCTACATGGTTTTCAGAAAATGCAGAAAGTCTTATCATATACAACGTATTAGAGGTGAAGCTGGTGAACATGAAGACACTCCACTCCCTGACCATTAAGTTTACCAACCGCTTTGGAAAATACACATCGACAAAACTAAACCTTTCAATTGGTTACTGATTTGTAATGTATCATCTCTGTACATACACAATTGTTTAGCAGACAGGTAACGAACCTATTACAAACCACTTTATTCATTAATACTTTATTCCTTGCTGTTAATTGCAAGGATCATATCAGTGCCGCCGGTGTGCCGGAATTTTGTCTCGCAGGAGTTCTTTTACAAAGTAATAAATCTATATCAGTTGGGTTTGAACCCACGATTTTGGGATTAGAAAGCCAGTGCCTAACCAAACGAGCCACCTAGACTGACATGTTTTATATATATATATATATATATATATATACTATGTGATCAAAAGTATCCGGACACCCCCACAAACATACGTGTTTTATCTTAGGTGCATTGTGCTGCCTTCTACTGCCTAACACTCATTATCCACCACCTCAGTAGTCATTAGACATCGTGAAACAGCAGAATAGGACGCTCCGTGGAACTCATGGACTTCGAACGTGGTCAGGTGATTGGCTGTTACTTGTGTCAGAAGCCTGTACGCGAGATTTCCACACTCCTAAACTTCCCTAGGTCCACTGGTTCTGATGTGATAGTGAAGTGGAAACGTGAAGGGACATGTACAGCACAAAAGCATACAGGCCGACCTCGTCTGTTGACTGACAGACACCGCCGACATTTGAGGAGGTTCGTAGGCAGACATCTATCCAGACCATCACACAGGAATTCCAAACTGCATCAGGATCCACTCCAAGTGCTATGACATTTAAGGTGTGAGGTGAGAAACGTTGGATTCCATGGTCGAGCGGCTGCTCATAAGCCACACATCACGCAGAAAAATGCCAAACGACGCCTCGCTTGGTGTAAGGAGCGTCAACATTACATTATTGAAAGTGGCAAAGCGTTGTGTGGAGTGACAAATCACGATACACAATGTGGCGATCCGATGGTAGGGTGTGGGTTTGGCGAATGCCCGGTGAACATCATCTGCCAGCGTGTGTAGTGCCAACAGTGAAATTCGGAGGTGGTGGTGGTGTTATGGTGTGGTCGTGTTTTTCCTGGAGGGGGCTTGCACCCCTTGTTGTTTTGCGTGGCACGATCACAGCGCAGACCTACATCGATATTTTAAGCACCTTCTTGCTTCCCACTTTTGAAGAGGAATTCGGGGATAGCGATTGCATCTTTCAACACGATGGACTACCTGTTTATATTGCACGGGCTGTGGGGGAGTGGTTACACGACAATAACATCTCAGTAATGGACTGGCCTGCACAGAGTCCTGATTTGAATCCTATAGAACACTCTTGGGATGTTTTGGAACGCCGACTTCGTGCCAGGTCTCACCGACCTACATCGATACCTCTCCTCAGTTCCGCACTCCGTGAAGAATGGGCTGCTATTCTCCAAGAATCCTTCCAGAACCTGATTGAAAGCATTCCTGCGAGAGTGAACGCTGTCATTAAGACTAAGGGTGGGCCAACACCATATTGACTTCCAACATTGCCGATGGAGGGCGTCACGAACTTGTACGACATTTTCAGCCAGGCGTCCGGATACTTTTTATCACGTAGTGTATATGGTGACTGTCCAGTTTTTCCATCTTCTCTCTGTTCTCAGTATCAACATTTTGATCTGGTTTATCTTTCACCGGGACTTCACTCAGTTTACACTGTTATTTCATAATGTGAACTAGTTAAATTTCCCTTCACTTCATTTCCTTCTTAGTGTAGTTTTTCTTCCGGACTCTCACTGGAGAGTCGAACACAGACTTCTACGATGTCTCGCTCCGTAGAGGCACTCGCTGAACGTCACAGCAGTTTCACCAACTCACTCGGATAGCCGCACTTAATGTTGCAGCAGAAACTCGCTCATCAACTCACTTGCTCAATGACCGATTTCTCTGAGACTCCTCTTGCGAGAATGCTTGCTTATATAGTCAATGGAATCTCTACAGAACATCCATGAACTATTTGGACAGTAGTTCTGAAGGCGCGAAAAAAGAAACGTCCAGAAGATTCTGGTTACTTGCCGATAGCACTTGTGGTGCTTATGCCGGCCGAGAGCGCGACTTATCTTATTTTATCTCCGACTATCTGGCGCCGATCTCCCGATAACCTTGGGCCATAGACGCTGCGTCATCATATGTATAAGCTTGGAATGAAATAACCGCGGCATTTGCCTTATTTTACACGCATATTCTCTAAAGCAAAAATAACTAATTTCTACACCATGGCACTCTCAATGAAATCTCAAAGCCTCCTTCGCAAGTACATTGTTTTATAACTCGAATATGTTTGAATTCCAGAAGATAGGTTATCATGCTAGCCTCTAGTTCCCGAGATTGCGGGTTAAAACCCGGCGGAGAGCGTGGATTTTTTTGGGCGTAAATATCCTTAGCATGGCTTCCTTCGGAAGGGAAGTAAAGTCGGTGGTCCTGTGTCGTAAAAGAACCTCAAGCTTGATAAAGGGGCCTCTGAGCAAAGTTACCGGTCTTTCACGCTCAATATAGAATGGTACCCTAAGACCGTTGTAGTTAAAGAGCGTCCATAAATAAAACTCAATTCTAATTTAATTTCCAGAAGATAGACTTAGCAAATCTGTTTTACTTTACTCCTTTAGTAACTATGAATTAAATTGGAAGCTATTTTGCTGTTATGTCTGTCAGAAATAAAAGGGTTTTTCAGTGGTGAACTAATCATCAAAATCGGTTGGGTTTTGCTATTACCCCGTTATACACACATACCTAATACCTACCCATTTCCTTTCTTTACTTTAATTATTATGTATAGTAAGTAGGGGAAGTATTGCTTTCCACCCAAAATTCAGATTTCACCGGAAATATATGCTCTGAGGCCCTCTGAACCTATAAAAGGCATTTTTAGAAAATATCGTACTTAGTGTCTGTGAACCGAGGAATAAAATGGCGCATAAATACCAAACTTGATATTTAAGCTGAATGTTTTCCTAAGATGCGATAAAAATATTTTAAAGGATGTCGTCCCAAATCAAACTAACCTTTATATGGAAAATTTTTCGAAATTTTTGGTTTTGTAAAAAATGGCATTAAGGATTTTGATTAAAATGGTATATATTAAAGACATTTACATGATAAATAAAATACAAATCTTGAATATTCTGGGAATATCCTTTGAATCCCTCTTCATTCGGAGAGAATTTTGTATGATCTTGCATAGCTGCAAAGGTTAAGCGATATATGGAATGTTTTGCCTAAAAAATTTAAATTTCTTTAAAACACACAATCGATTTCCTGTGGATTTTTCTCGCGATGTCATGGAGAGAATGTGGAATTTTAAAGCCAGGGTATCTTCTGAAACATTTCACTAATGTTTGTATCTATAACGAAATGTGTAATCAGTTATTTCCATAAAGTTAAAATGAGGTAGACAGGAAAACAAACTTTCATAAGAATAATCATTATAGCCTCTAATAAGCGATAACGGGTGGAGAAAGTCACGTGAATGTAACTTACAAGATTTTGTTATAATATTAGTATATATGAAACATTGTCTGGAAACAAACTCTGGATTTAAATGCACTTTCCTTTAATAGCCAAGCTTTATCTAATGGTAGCCAAAAGTGCCGCTAATAATTAAGATCTTTGTAAGTATTTTAAATGTTGTTAACACGCTTTCAGTGGCAGCTAAATGCACATAAATGAGAAGATGCCAGTTGCGCGCCTCGACGCCGGAAATGAGAGCCTGTAGATGGGGGTTGACGTTGAGCTAACATTGTCAATCAAGTTGGCGCTGAAGCCTCTAAGAAAATGTCTCGTGCCGCCTCTTTTGCTTCTTAGCGTTCTAGTAAATGAGTTTTCCTCCACTTCCTTCTTGTGATAACCTCTATTTCATTAACAGGAACGCACGCACCAGGAGGTAAAGCTCTCACAAAGTAAAGCTCTGATGAATTCCCTCTAGTTAGTCACCACTTAGTCTTACAAATGCATTACGCACTTACTATGAAGCAAATTGCAAAGACTTTTGCTTTTAATCGAGCATAAGCTTTGCATATACAGAGAACTACAAATTTAGTGCAGCAGCAAAGTAAAATGAAGCTACAGCATCGCTGCTTTTAGTAGACGTTGATCTTTTTAGTCTGTGGCAGTTAAAAATGTGTCTCTGACTTATGCACACCAAATATGCATAGCTGTTAAAGGGGAAAATGTTTCAAAGAAAAGCTTACGACATAACATAGATGGATGGTGATGATGTACCTAGTAGCCTCCTAAAGAGGCTATGCACTCAGGCTCTGGAGCCCATTCTGCCTCATATTTTAGGTATTACTCAAGTTCCTCATAGTCCCTCGCACATTTCCGACATATAGGGTCTTGTGCAAGACCCATTATGTATAGATGTCTGCGCAGAGTGTTTTCCGCGTAAGAGAGCCCACAACCCCTTTGGTCAAATTCAGGAGAAAGTCACTCAGTTCAGTTTTCGATCAGGCCCTGATATCACATCATGGGCCTGCCTCGCAGTGGTTAGCTTCCACCAGATTTCAAGATGAGCCCTCGCCGTGAACTGGGTTATCTCAAACTTGACGTTACTAGGCGATACTCCGCAGAAGGACTCAAGCCCAAAAATCGAGCCAGGATACCCTCTTTGCAAGAGTGTATGTCATCTCATTTCCTCTAATATCAGCATGCACAGGAACCCAAAGAAGTGTAACCGGGCAGCTCGTACGTAATCTATTCAACATCCTCTGGCATTGCCACAACAATCTGGATGTGGTTATAACCGTCCTAAGGGGTTTCAAAGCTACATACTATCCGAACATATGTACACATCTGCTCCACCGCATGATATTCTGTAAATATGCATAGTGCAGGCTAGGATTGCATGGATAACCGTGGTTCCTCGACCAAGGGGAATCACAAGCCTAGTTCTAGGGCTCCAGACCCCAGCTATGGTCCTGCCCCCAAGGCGGAAGCCGTCCATGATCCACACGGTTCTGCCCTCTGCCTTTGGGAGAGACCCGATCTCTGCGTCCCTCATCAAACCTGGGACGTAGGAGACGTCTTCTGTACTCCAGAAAGGATCAGAGAGTTTGGGAAATAGCTTAAAACACCACCCCTATAGTCCAGCGGAGGTGCGCACTCATCCTGGATACCAAACAGTGCAAAGAAGGAAGGCCCACAGAATCTCTAATGCGGATATAGAAGTCGTCTCCACGACCCCTGTTATCATTATACATGTCAGATTGGTAGCCACTGCCTTCACACAAGAGGCAGCCTATCGAACCAGCATCCAAAATTGACGGTCTTGTAACCGGGTTGTAGAGTCATTTGACCACCTTGGATCTCAGGCAGTACGTCACTCCTTTGAATCTTACATAGGTAGGACATTATCAACTCATCATTAAGTTTTGTCCATAATTGATTTTGTTTAGCGCTTATTCACCATGTACAGCCCAGTGCCAATTCATTTTATTTTCCTAAACCGTTTTTCTTTATTTAATGTTGACAGAAGCTCCTTATTTTCTGTACTTCCTTGGTTATTGTTTTGAATTCAAGTCTGACACACATGCACTTGCCTATGAACAAAGGTCAGACTTGGGCGAGAGGCAAAAGGGAGGGTACAGAAGCATTTCACCTGAGTGGTTGGAAGGCATGCTTCTCAAAGACATAAGGATCGGGATGAATCCGCTCGTATTGGTTTGATGTCGCAAGTCAGGCACTCACACATTAAACTATGAACACAGGTAGGTTTCAGGCTCAGGAGCGAATGAAACGGGGAGGACGACAAACAGTATAAGTAGAGTGATAGAACCAGGTAAAAGGCTAAGTCTGGAAGTGGTAAAGGCGATTTAGTGTTTTGTTACCAAAATAAACCACTGTGCATTATATCAGAACGATTTAAGCTGAAACCGTACACTTAAATTGCAATCACACTATTAAAGAATAAGTAAGCCTAAACAAGTTCGCGATCCTCGCTTCATATAACATTACCAACAATGTTATATCCCCTAAGAAATGCTCTCCTCCAACGGAATAGAATTTCTCACATTTTCTACAAAGATAATGCAGTTATGAAAGAGGGATCCTGGATAGGCGCTATCAAAGTTCATGCAGGAACCGAAAAGCTTGGCGAGGTGGTGCATGAACACTGCTCCCTCCCTCCTAACGTCATACCGTGTGCCTTAGGGACTTGTAAAGCAGAGCGAGTTCCCATGTTCCACGTGACGTCACTGTCAATCGAATGATAACTTACATCTCCGCTAAGTAAATACTGGATCAAACCAGCGAAGTGTATCTATAGGTCACTATATTGTACTCCAAGCATCAATGAAGTAAAATTTGCATTATAGGTAAAACTATAGAATAATTTATGTAACAATTTGCCAAAGTCTAGCAAAAAACACAAACCATTGAATGCTAAAGCATTAGTTTTGTACTGGTGCGCAAATCGTGAACGGTAATTCCTTTAGATTGCGTCGGGAGTCTTGGTCGAGACGTGGTGGAGTGTGGACGTGTTTTGCTCAGTGCGGTCAGGGGTGTGAAAAGAAAGAAAGAATAATACAATGGAGGAAGTGAAGGAAATGATTCGAAACCTGGCAGAAGAAATGAAGCAAGGTTTTAGCAGGTGCTGCGGGAAGGACGAAGTGTTAAGTGTTAATACAAGAGTAAGTGCTGCAATGGACAGACTTAGCTTCCTAGAGCAAAAAGTAGACTATTTAGAGAACCAAAGTAGAAGGAACAATATTGTGGTGTATGGAGTGTACGAGGAAGACAGGGAGACTTGGGAAGATACCGAAGTGCTAATTCGGCGAGTGGTGGCGCAGCTCGGAATTAATTTGTCACCAATGGATATCGAGCGAGCACACAGGGTCGGGAGATGGGCAGGAACAAACCGTCCCATCGTGTGTAAACTGGCTTTTTATAAGGTAAAAAGTGAGATATTGAGGAACAGTAGATACCTCAAGGGATCGGGAGTGCACATCGCTGAGGACTTCAGTGACAGAGTGAGGCAAGAAAGAAGCTTTCTAAAGCGCCACTTGGCCGAAGCAAGGAGGCAGGGTTGCCATGCTGTCCTCCAATTTGATAAACTTATAATTAATGGCAAAGTGTGGTCGAGGCACGAGCTGGAGGAACTGGAGTTGTGCGGCAGGGACAACCCTGAACAGAGAGCAGTGCAGGCAGAAGAACCAGCGACAGGAAGTGACCACCGGAAAGAACAAGTGGAGGTGGCGGAGGGAGCAGAAAAGCAGCAGCAGGTTCAACGACCAGGAAGGGACAGCCCGAAGCCACCCCTTAATGGAGCCCTCCCTACAGCGATGCGAGAAATACCACAGAGGGGCAGGGGGAGCGTCTCAAAGGAATTCAAGCGACCACCAGCAACTGCAACCAGAGGGACGACAAAGGCAACGGGGGTAAGGGATTCACCAGCAGAGAACACCAGAGCAGGTAGGAGAAGGAACTAGGAAGTAGCCGCCCATGTGACAGTCGGCCTTTGGAATGTTGAAGGTCTAAAGAAGAAATTGGCTAATGATAGGTTCATTGACTTTGTACACAGTGTAGATATATTGGGCTTCACAGAGACATGGCTTAAAGCTGGGGAAAATGTAAATATTGGTGGTTTTAATGGTGTATTCACGGGTAGTGAAACCAGGGGCCTGAGAGGCAGATATCCCGGGGGTGTTGCCGTTTACACTAAAGACCAGCATGATATGACTTTTCAACACATAAATATTAAGGTATTTGGAACATTATGTGTATACTGTAAATTAACTTCACTTGAGTTGTGTATTATTGTAGTATATCGACAACCAGCAGCATCCCGATATACCAACCCCAACTTATTTATCAATTTGGCCGACATGATTGTAGAAATTCAGGAAATACACCCAAAAGCAAACTTAATCATAATGGGAGATTTTAATGCCAGAATCGGAAGCGAAAATATTACGGTAGAAAGGGGGGAAGCAGATTGTAGGAGAGAAGTGCGGCGAAGTAAGGATACAGTGATAAATTCAGATGGAAAAGAATTGCTAGCCTTTTGTGACGCGTTTAAATTGGAAATCCTAAACGGCAAGTATGGATCAGATAAGGAAGGGGAATTAACATTTATCAATAGTAATGGAGGAAGTGTTATAGATTATGTAATTTGTTCACAGGAAATAATACCATTAATAGAGGACTTTCAAATTTTAAATAGAGTTGAATCACACCACTCACCCATCTTACTCACTCTAAAAAGACACTCAAACAACGTCGGGGAAACACATGAAAAAAAAATTGCTTTGTCATCTATGGTGAGATATCGATGGACCCCAGGGGGAAGCGAGGAATTTCTTGCCGTTTTGCGTGATCGGACAGGTAAAACTGAAGTGGGGGAAAGAAGCGGGGAATATGTTATTAAAACAATAACAAATAATTTACAAATAGCTGGCAGAAGCATGAGAATACGAAATAACAAAAGAATCTCGAAAGCTACAGGCTGGTACAACGGTAGATGTAAAGAAGCGAAGAAAAAAGCTGAAACAGCCCTTAAGGTGTATAGAAGAGAAGGTTCCGAGGAAAAGCGTCTTTCGTATACCCAAATTAGAAAGCAGTATAAAGATGTATTAGTAAGTGTAAAGACGGAATGGCAAAACAAAATGGCGACAGATTTAAGAATAGCGACAGAACGGAGAGATTCGATATACATGTGGAAGGTAATTAAGAAAATTAAAGTGCGAAGACGGGATAACGTAAGCATCAAACCAGGAACATGGTTAGCGTATTTTAATAGTGTGTACGCTGAAGTTGGTGGGGATGAGTGGGAGGGACCCCGGATGTCTTTCGCTGAACTATGCTTAAATTCTACAGTACCAATTCTAGATGGGGAATTAACTGACGGGGAAATTGTTCGGGCAATAAAAAGCCTAAAGAATCACAAAGCACCGGGAATAGAAGGAATTCCGAGTGAATTTGTTAAATGCTCCATAGAAGTCCCTAAAATATTATACCTTCTGCGGGTGGCATTTAACAAATTATTTAACGGAGAGAAGTATCCTGAAGCTTGGACAACAGCAATTATTCAGCCAATATTTAAGGGTAAGGGCAGCAGTCAGCAACCAGAAAATTATAGAGGAATTGCGTTGTTATCTATACTGGGTAAGGTATATTGCAAAATTATCTATAACCGGTTAAGGGGTTGGGTAAAAGAGTTCGATATGATTTCTAAATTTCAGGCGGGTTTCAGGGAAGGGTTCTCTACTGCAGATAATATTTTCATATTAAAAACATTAATTGATTCAAATTTGAATAGAAAGAGGGGGAAACTTTATTGTGCTTTTGTTGATTTTAAAATGGCTTTTGATAGTGTGCAGAGGAATGCCCTTTGGGCGAAACTTCACCGCAAAGGACTCTCTGGTAAAATGATGAAAGCTCTAATGCAAATTTACAACAGTGTGAATTTCAGCATCAAAATAGACCAAAACACAACAACTGAATCTAAATCGGCCAGTAGAGGAGTTCGTCAAGGATGTATTTTATCGCCCCTATTGTTCAATTTATTCATAGACGATATAACAGACGTGTTAATAGCAGAGGAAATGAATGGCCCAAAAGTAGACGATGTCTGCATTCCTGTACTTTTATACGCGGATGACATGACAATTTTGTCAGTGACGACAGAAGGCTTACAGAAAGGTATTAATAGGTTGGAACAATATTGTAAACAATGGGGTCTGGTGGTAAACATTAACAAAACAAAAACAATGGCTTTCAAAAATGGCTATGTGTATGGCAGGGATGAGAAATGGTATTACAAGGGGCTAGAACTACAAAACGTTAAACATTTCTCCTATTTAGGAGTAATGTTTAATATGAGAGGAAAATGGAACAAACATCTATCTGTAACTAACTACAAAGCACGAGGGCAGTTAAATGAATTATTACGTACCTTCTCGCGGATACCGGATGTACCTGTAGATACATTAGAAAAGATGTATAACTCCATGATAAGGCCTGTTCTGTTATACGGCAGTGAAATCTGGGGATGGGAAAGAGCAGAGCATGTAAATAAAACACAGGTAGCATTTTGGAAAAGAGTTCTTGGAGTTTCACAAGGCACATCAAATTCGGGGGTATTGAGGGAGGTAGGATGCTATGAAGACACAATACACTGCAAAATAAGAGCAGTGAAGTACTGGCTAAGGCTGATGCATGGGGATAACTCCACACTACGATCCAAATGTTATAAATACCAGCGAGAAAACCTGTCTCCTAAGTTTTGGGCAGCTGATTTGGAAAGGGGTTTGAGGAGAATAGGAATGGGATCAGTATGGCTAAGAGCTGAAACAAATGACAAAAACATATGGAAAGGTGTTAAAAGAAGACTAAGAGACATCAACCAACAGGAAATAGAATCGGACTGTAAAATTAAACCTTCTCTAAGTCTAGCAAATGAAATAAAATTGAACTGGGGTAAAGAGGCATATATACTTAATTTAGGCAGAAAGGAAAGATCAGGAATGGCATGGTTTAGACTGGGGGGCTGGAGAGCACAGAAAATGACCGACGATTCTGGCAGGAGAATCTGCCCATTCTGTGAATTGGATGAGGACTGGGTACATATTTTGGCGGAATGTGCACAGTGGGAGAACCAGCGAACGATTAAACTCAAAGAAAAATTCTTAAGTCCCTTAAGAAAGAGATTGGCATGTTGGGATCTACTGGCTGACCAGAGGAACTGGCAAAACATGGGCAATTTTCTGGCTAAAGTGCGCGAAGCTAGGTCAAATTTGTTCAGTTAGACAAAGGTAATTTATTTCTATTTCCCTTTTTTCTTGTTCCTTTTGTTGTGTTTTCTTTATCTGTTGTTTATTTTGTCACCCTATTGTATCTTAAATATGCATGTACGGTCAATGACCCATGCACTAAATACTTGTGTAATAACTTCAATAATTTGAAACCAATAAAGATACCTTATCTATCTATCTATCTAGATTGCGTCAGGTGGCTTTATGGGTTTGCTAATTTAATATTTCTTCGCTTCGTTTTCGGCCCTAGCTTGCCTCGCCTGGCGCTTCGCGTTGGGCAAAGAGTCTTCCTTCACCTGTGCCAGTGGACACACCTGCAACTCTGGAGAGTTCCCAAACAGCATGTTAACTATGAAATTTGCTTTTTGTGTAGAGGGTTGCTGACGGTATTCTTTTTTCATCGGGCTTCGCCGTATTGGTTTGCTGCCTGCCGTCTGCTATATGGATGGGGAAATTAATGGAACCAAGTCGTGTGTGGTAATATGAGTAATCTGGAACACATGATGTTAAATAATCTTGCTAATTCTCCGGAGAGTCTTGGGTAACATGTTAAATGTGGCTGATTATTGAAATTGTTAATGCTGCCAGGGCTTATGAAATTGTTATTTTATTTGGAGTAATTAATTGTTCATGTTTCAAGAGTTTATTTAGGGTTACTTTGTGAAAAATTTATTTATTGCTTCACGGGATTTTTAAGCAGTTTATTCCTACTAGGCTGGCGTGAGGTGAATATTGTGAAATACAGGTTGTACACTTGTAATTTCAGAGAAAGTAAGGTACCATTATGCTCAATAATTTAAAAACAATAAAGATACCTTATCCATCCATCCCATTCCATCCATCCATTCAATCCATCCATCCATTCCTCCATCCCTCCCTTCATCCGTCCGTCCGTCCGTCCGTCCGTACGTCCATCCATCCATCCATCCATCCATCCATCTCGTTCGAGTTAATTTTGTTTTGTCATGTCATGATTGTCAAGTGTTTGATCGATAAGCCTGATAAATCCAGAACTTACGAACTGATTTTTCTTTATAATAAATGCTTTGGGGGTCACTCCTAGTCCTCAGTCCTTAGTCTTGATCCGTAGTTTTATTTGAACTCTTGCATCTTCCTCTAGAATAGATTTGGAACAGCTAATCAAGTAAGAACAGTCTAGAATGGCACAGTTTGATGTAAAATTGGTTTTGTTAGCCTGCGTATTAGTTTTAAACATATAGCATTTTTATACAGATTAAAATATTCTCTTTACAAATCCCCCTATCCATGTATAAATTATTGGTGAGGAAATTAGTGAAACTTAAACTCTGTATTCTTTGTGTCAATTTCAAGAACTTTGGGCACTTACAGATTAAAAGCATTCATACAAAGTTACACGTATTAAGTTATAATTTTTACTTTCTCTATTACGTACATAGTAGGCGGCGCCGTGGCCGAGTGGTTAGACCGCTCGCCTCCCACCGAGGCGGCCCGGGTTCAATCCCAGGGACCTGCATGTGGGATTTGTGGGGGACGAAGCGGCGTCTGGGCGGGTTTTCTCCGGGTTCTCCGGTTTCCCCGCCATTCATTCCACCAACTGCTCCATTATCACCTTTCCTTTCATCCATTTCACCAACATTTCGTTTCATCTACTTCCTTCATCCCATACCAGGCATCGGGCTGATCGCCCATCCTGGATGCTCTGTCTGATCCATGAGTGTCTGCTCTTCGACGGGCCTCTGACCCCGGGCACCCGCTTGTAAGTCCTGGGGGGTGTAAGTCCTACATAAGAAGAGGGTAAACAGATAATGAATGAATAATACGTACATAGTGGGTAGAGAAGATATTGCATTCCAGCCAAAAATTTGATATTAAGATTTCACCGGTAATATATTTTTCAGGTCTACTCAATCCAAAAACAGAAAAGGAAAAAAATTAAATGAAAATGTGATTCCAAATATTATATTTGTAATAGAACTTTCATATAAATTTTATTGGAGTGCAATACTTCCTCTAGCTCAGCTAAGCGGTGGAGAAAAGAAACATTAAGTGGTAGAGGTTATTCAACGGAGGGGGACACCTCGCACACCGTGACCGTGAGAGGCTGACAGACTACCAACCTCAAGGACGTAGGAATGAGGTAAAGGAACCACAGGAGGCTACATGGTTTTGGCCCACCCTTTGCCTTGATGACAGCGTTCACTCTCGCAGGGATACTTTCAATCAGGTGCTGGAAGGTTTCTTGGGTAATGGCAGCCCATTCTTCACGGAGTGCGGAACTGACGAGAGTTATCGATGTAGGTCGGTGAGACCTGGCACGAAGTCGGCGTTCCAAAACATCCCAAAGGTGTTCTATAGGATTCAAGTCAGGACTCTGTGCAGGCCAGTCCATTACAGGGATGTTATTGTCATATAACCACTCCGCCACAGCCCGTGCAGCATGAAGATGTACTCGATCGTGTTGAAAGATGCAATCGCCATCCCCGAATTGCTCTTCAACAGTGGGAAGCAAGAAGGTGCTTAAAATATAAATGTAGTAGGTCTGCGCTGTGATCGTGCCCCGCAGAACAACAAGGGGTGCAAGCCCCCTCCAGGAAAAACACGACCACCCCATAACACCACCACCACCTCCGAATTTCACTGTTGGCACTACACACGCTGGCAGATGACGTTCACCGGGTATTCTGCAAATCCACACCCTACCATCGGATCGCCACATTGTGTATCGTGATTTGTCACTCCACACAACGCTTTGCCACTATTCAATAATGTAATGTTGACGCTCCTTACACCAAGCGAGGCGTCGTTTGGCATTTTCCTGCGTGATGTGTGGCTTATGAGCAGCCGCTCGACCATGGAATCCAAGGTTTCTCACCTCACACCTTAAATGTCATAGTACTTGGAGTGGATCCTGATGCAGTTTGGAATTCCTGTGTGATGGTCTGGATAGATGTCTGCCTACGACCCTCTTCAAATGTCGGCGGTCTCTGTCAGTCAACAGACGAGGTCGGCCTATACGCTTTTATGCTGTACATGTCCCTTCACGTTTGCACTTCACTATCACATCAGAAACAGTGGACCTTGGGAAGTTTAGGAGTGTGGAAATCTCGCGTACAGGCTTCTGACACAAGTAACACCTAATCACCTGACCACGTTCGAAGTCCGCGAGTTCCACGGAGGGTCCCATTCTGCTGTTTCGCGATGTCTAATGACTACTGAGGTCGCGGATAATGAGTACGAGGTAGTAGGTGGCAGTACAATGCACCTAAGATGATAAAAACGTATGTTTCCGTGTTTGATCACATAGTGTATACATATAATTCTCCTGTATCACTTAACAACCAATCTTATTATGCTTCATATCAATAATATTATAAAACAATCTAAATATCAGTCGTCTACATACATCCTATACAATCAAATTATTCATTCATTCATTCATTATCTGTTTACCCTCCTCTTATGTAGGACTTACACCCCCCAGGACTTACAAGCGGGTGCCTGGGGTCAGAGGCCCGTCGAGGAGCAGACACTCATGGATCAGACAGAGCATCCAGGATGGGCGATCAGCCCGATGCCTGGTATGGGATGAAGGAAGTAGTTGAAACGAAATGATGGTGAAATGGATGAAAGGAAAGGTGATAATGGAGCAGTTGGTGGAATGAATGGCGGGGGAAACCGGAGAACCCGGAGAAAACCCGCCCAGACTCCGCTTCGTCCACCACAAATCCCACATGCGGGTCCCTGGGATTGAATCCGGGCCACCTCGGTGGAAGGCGAGCGGTCTAACCACTCGGCCACGGCGCCGCCCCTATACAATCAAATTAAACAAATAAAATATTTTTTTTTTAAATTTCACTCTTCCATCCAACTATATATTCCAAAATTTATAATTAAAATCGCACACTTAATCCTCCTTACTCACATAAACGTATAACACTCTTACATGAAATAAAAACAAATGCATATAGATATAATTGTAACTCCTGTTTGTTACACTCAATTTCACATCTATCACTTACCAGTAGTAAAACTAAGCAATGGAAAGGAAATAAAAAGTAAAGGAAAACGTGGTAAAGAAATAACCGCCCCGACTCCGTGGAAACAACGAAAAACCCATAGGTCATGTCACCGAGGATCGAACTCGGGCTCTCACGAATGCGAGTCACACACGTTACCGCAGCGCCACCTCCTCGCTGAAAATAAGCATTATAGCACCATCATAAACAGATATATCTGTATATAATAAAGGGAATAACGTACGAGTACCAACTTCCATGGAGTTAAAAGTCAGCTTTTCAATTACAAATCAATTGACGTGGTTTTATTTCCCTTTCTGCTAGTTCTGCTAGGGGTGAGAGGAGCTAATGAAGTTGTTGCTCGGTCAATACAAAAACAATAACTTTTTTTCATGAATGGCTAACCAATGACCTCTGTTTTTCTACCTCGACGCGGGAGTAAACGCTTATCTCAAATAGCAAAACGGCACAGGTATCCAGTAGGGCTATACCATTGCTTGGTTCACACATGCAACGTACCAGCGCTGGTGCAGAAAATGTTGAAGCCATCTGCTGTTACAGCGCAAATATGAAAACGACGGGGGTGTTCCAACCCTCGCGATTCCCAACCCATGCCCGTTAACACGATGTATAAACAACCGCACTCAAAACAACAATTCTGCCGCGGCTGTAACAACCCCTCTTTTTGTTCCCCTTTGCCCTGGTCATCGAATGACTCCCTTGCAGCCATGCATGCACGTTTACACATGCTCCCAAATTCAGTTGGTGGCTAAGTGGTTTTGTGTGGCTGGTAAAATAGAAAATGTTGTGATAAACTCTTTTACTGTAAGTGTTTCTAATGAATACTGCAAGAAAACTGAAATTATATTGGCCTATTCATTAATTAATGAGCATTTCGCAATATTTCTGCACTTGCGCGAAGGCTTTTAAGCAATGCGATATGTATTGCACTACTTTAGAAAATAATGTGTTTTTTTCCAAACTATTTCTAATTTTACTTGTATGTAAACTGAAATTACTGCATAAAATGAAAACCAGTACTTCATCAGGTATTGTTCACACTAAATGTTTATTTACGTAAACTTAATGTTATAATATTAAAATTAGAACATAATAATACATCTGTGGCACACTATATAGATTAAAGGAGAGTATTTAACTACTTTAAAAACATCTCTCTTGAATAGTTCACATTTTTAGTTCTCTTCTCCGTAGATCCTAACCTTGAGGCAATATTTTTAGCACTTAAATGATATCAGTCTAATTATATAATATAAAATATAATAACAGCCCGCCTTAAAGCAATGTGTGTATAATGTAATATATAAAATGTATATTACTGTCAAGCTGCTTTCCGTAGCAAATAGAATTACAAAGTAAAAGCCGAAAGTTGCAAACAATAAGGTAACCTTGGGACAACAATCAATTAGAAAGATAATAATTCTTGGAACAATAATAATGTAATATTTAAAACAGTTTATAAATAGCCAATCAACAACTAAGAAAAGCTAAAGTTAAATAAAGGTATTTTATTGGAGTAGGAATAGCCAATCAGAAACTAAAAATAGAAAAAATGTACAAATACAAGCGGTAGACGCTAGAAGATAGCGTAACCAAGCGGTTCGGTTCGGTACTGGTCAGTGATTGTATGTGAGACAGGAAAACTCATTGCGGTGAGGATAATATATATTTAACTGGTAGAAACTGTAATTAACAATACTCTCACAGCCCTATAGTAGGATGCATTAGTGAAGTGTTATTTAATCGTGTGAAGGAATAATAAAAATAAATAAAATACAATTATTACATGTGTAAGCCTTGTTCTTTAGCCGTACCAGCCCTGTTAAGAGATACGTGCTCTACAAAAACAATACTAACGAAGCCGAGGCATACATAAATAGTTAAATAAACATCAAAATAAAAAGTTGGTTTTTAAACGTGGGGCGAAGGCCACGGAAAGTTTGTACCGTAAGTGAGGCGAACACTCCTAGAAACATATCTCCCGCAAGTTTGGTACCCAAACGTGGCACAACAGACCGCTTCAAATTGGTACCATACGTGGTGCAACCGCAACAATAAAACCTCTTCAACCTGGAGAAGTTATTGCTTCGGCCCTAAATACCTCGAGGTCTTAGCGCAAATATACCTTACCTTTAAATTCTCCTGAAGAAAATCTGATGTGATACATTTACGTGGATTTCTCTACCCTCTATGGTTTATTAGTGTGCATACAAACTGGTCTTACTAAGGCTTATTTTTTATATCTACTTAATTTAAATTCAAATAAACGTTTTGCAGAAATAGCTACATTACAAATTGTGTTATAGCTACAAAAGGAACAGCGATAGAACTTATGCTGGGTTTAAAATTGAAGCAGTTTTATTGCTGTATTGTTATTTGCCCAACGCTTTGGGAGCAAATTTGAAGTAGTTTTGTTGCTGTTACGTCTGGAAAGCCAGTTTGAAGAAGATGTATTATATTTGGACTGTTTCTTTAAATATTTTATATTTACGTTTGCCTCGGCAGCGTCAGTATTAATGTTAGAGACATGGATTTCTTTGCAAGGCGTGGTGCGGCTGAAGAATGTAGGCTTACACAGATTATAATTTTAATTCACTCCCTTTTATTAATTCTTGACACGATGTAAATAACACTTCACTGATATAGAGAGCTGTGAGATTTGTTTTTATTATTACTTGCACATTTTAACACGTAAACTGTTTTTCGTCTCACACTGAATACGTATTAAATTTCTCGAGGACGCATCTCTCGTCCGGTTAGGAACACTGTCTACAATCAACGCGTCCAGTCATGAGCGCTGTCTACAAGCAACTGACTTGATTTCTACCGCCTAAATTTGTAAATTTCTGTATTTCAGTCTCGGATTGGCTGATCCTAGTCCAATAGAATACCTTCATTTAACTAAAGCTTTTTTCTGGTTGTTGATTGGCTATTTTTATAAACTGTCACTAAATTTACATTATTGTTGCTCCAATAATGACTAGTAGCATTATTAAACTTTCTTACTCATTATAGCTTCACAGTTACCTCATTGTTAGCAACTTTTAACCTATTATTCTCTCAGCTCCTACATTATTAAATTACGTAATACATTCATATAACATTTTTACACATGTATATAATAATATAAACATATACAATGACTGTAATATACACTTTGCATATATTGTTACATACACATATTGCTTTCAGGCGGGCTGTTATTATGCTTACATATTATATAATTAGACTGAAATCATTTAAGCGTTAAAAATACTGCCTCAAAATTCCATACTGTTTCAATGGAATCCCGAGAAACAACTGAATGTTGACAGGACTTTAAGAGCATGAATATGTAAAGAAAAATTCGAAACATTAATAACGGATATATCAGAACGACGCCACAAAATACCTTTTTGAGATAAATTGCGTGTTTTAAAGAGATATACATTTTTTGCGTAGTACATTCTCATCTACCATTTAACGTTATACAAGATTCTATGCAAGTGCTTGCGAACGAAGACGACTTCACAGGCTATTCCCATAAAATTCAAGATATATGTTTTATTTGTGATGTAAATATCTTTAATATATGGTAATTTACTAAAAACCATTAAAGCCATTTTTAAATCGATATGTTCTAAAATATTCCACGTAAACGGTAATTGGAGTGGAGAGATTCTCCTGAAAGTCTTCGTGACGTAATCTTGGAAGATACTGAACTGAAATACCAGGTTTGGTGTTTATCCGACTGTTCGTTTCTGAGTTATGCTGTTCACAGACAGACACACACACAGACAGACACACAGACACACACACGGACATGTTTCCAAAAATGCTTTTTTTGGATTCAGGGGGTCTCAAAACATATATTTCCGGTGAAATATCGGTATCGAATTTTTGGGTGGAATACAATACTGCTCCTACTTACTATACGTAGTAGAGAAAGTAAAAAATTCGAAATTAATTAAACATGTTTAGCACAATGAACAAGATCAAAGAATATCGAAGAAATAAGTATCAATATGTATTAAGAATATAAAGGAACGTATACCTCTGAGTATTTTAAAGTATAAACAAAAACGTAATGGAATTTGTGGCCAACTTAGGAAGAGATGGATGGACCAGTTATTTAAATTAAATGGAGCCGGATGAGAATCCAGTTGCTCCTAAACAGACTTTGTCACTTAAGATGCTCAGTGTAGCACAAGAGTCACTGTTCACACACACACACACAACTGAACTGCTGAGTCACAGCTCATAACTGAACTACACTCGCCATTGTCCACTTTAAACTGCTCTCTTTAATGCAACTTCGCAACCTCTTGAATAACTAACTGAACTCATAGGGCAGAACAATCCCTTATATAGGCCCCGCGTACAAAACGGAATGTTCTAGAAGGGGAGGTTACTAGTATTGCCGACGGGAATCTTCTGGAACAGTAATTAACCAAAATGTGGGGAGGTGGCACATAATGATATATTGTGTGGCTGTTGTTCTGAAAGGCCGGTCGTTAGCCGCACCCTGGTCGACCTGGTAGGCGAGCCGGGACGTGCCCACACCGCCGGCCCGCAGACAACTTCTCGCCCCGGTCACAATATCCTAGAGCCAATTTTATGAAATAAACACAAAATGGTTAATGTGGCTTGATCTCTGAAATTGCAGATATATCTAACTTTCTGTTTTCTAACTTTTTTTCTAATATGCTCCTAATATTTAAGTAATAAAATTTTAAGCTTTTTGTAAGTACACTTAGAAGTTATCTTCATTTAAATTTAATTTTATGTAATTACAGATCTCAAACAATTAATTTTATGTATCCTTTTTATGAGATTGGGATTTTCTGAAATGTCTATTGTTCTTCAATTGATGTTTTCTTAAACCAAATAACTTAAAAGATAAAATGGAATCATGCGAAGAACATAACGGCTAGTTTATAATTATCAATTAAAAATGCGGTACTCTCAGCCTACAAAATATATATTTTCTGGCAATGTAAACACTTTGAGGCGAATATTTATTAAGACCAACGAGAAGTAGATAAAAATCTAAGAAGCATATGAAAGGGCGCTTTGAGCATGCCCTTCAGTATGAACTTACTGCAAGAAACCCACACAATCTTTATAGTACTACAGATTTTTTTTAAGAATTTGAGAAGACAGTGTAATAAATGTAGCGCGGCAGCAATAATTAAATGTGGTTGATGTACAGCAAAGTTATGACTTACATACTTTTTTAGAGACTACCATTACTGCAATCCATTTGATTCAGACTAACCCTATTTCAAGAATTATTGTTTCCCCTATAAACAACTAACAACTTACAAATACTCCTAACGTACCTCCTCATTACTGCCATGTATATTTAATTAAGAAAACACTCGTCTCCGTTTTACAAAATTCCAGCAACCAAATTAATGGAGGGAAAAATCTATTTTTTTTGGACATAAGAACAAATGGTAATACAGTTTACTGTTTTGGAAGTTTTTCAAATCGTTTATTTTATCAGTTATATAAATGTTTTAAAAGTATGCCAAAATTGCAAATGTTTTGTACGTGGTGTATTCAAAAGTATATTTCATGCATTGAGTAAAGTATTTTTACTTTCTCTACTACGTATAGTAAGTAGGGGAAGTATTGTATTCCACTAAAAAATTCGATACCGAGATTTCACTTGAAATACATGTTTTGAGATCCCCTGAATAAAAAAAACATTTTTGGAAACATATCCGTGTGTGTCTGTGTCTGTCTGTGAACAGCATAACTCAGAAACGAACAGTCGGTTAAACACCAAACTGGGTATTTAGGTTCAGTATCTTCCAGAAATGCGACACGAAGGTTTTGAAGAAAATCCCCCCACCCCAGATTACCTTTTACATGGAAAATGTTTCGAAAAGTTTAATTTTCTCAAAAATGGCTCTAACGATTTTTATTATAATATTATATGTTTAAGATATTTTCATGATAAATAAAATGTATATCTTGAATTTTCTGGGAATGTCTCCAAAAGTATTCTCCATTGTGAACGACTTTTGCATAACTGGTAAACCATAACATATAGACAAAATTTTACTACACAAAAAAGTAGATCGCGTTAAAATAAACAATTTATGTCATATACATTTTTTTTGTTGAGTGAACCCTTTTCGAGATATTGCTTGTTATTCCCTTAAATTTTTCAATACTTATTTTCTAAAATGGGAATTAGTTATTCATTTTTTTGTCTTGGATATGCAAAGAGTGTTAATCTGTGGCAAAGGGAATGATGCTGCACCTAGCAACCAGCTATTAAGAGATATGTATGTGCTTAAAGGCTACTGTTTTTCTATATTGCCCTTGTAAATATATATTCCCCTTACATATACAAGAAACTTAGCAATAAGACAGAGTCTGCAAATGTTTATCTCGATTAACATGAAATAGATGGAGGATAAGCGTTTGTAAAAATAGTTTGTACACGAGTAGAGAAAGTCATGTGAGTGTAACACATCAGATTTTTCATGCATACATCCACACACTTTCATCGACATGTGACTTAAACTGGTGGAGAAATAAAATCGTGAAGTTGTAAAAAGTGAGCCAAAAATGAAGAATAAAGGAAACAACGATGAAAATTTCCAATGTGACATCTTATTCCTCCGTCAAATAAAATCCTATTTTCACAGAAAAATTAAGTGACACAAAAATAAATTGCTCCATGCATGTAAAATAATTTTGAAAACTCTATGCATAAAAGAGTTGCAGTTTTGGCATATTTTTCCAAAATTAATAAAACTGATAAAACGAACTATCTGAAAAACCGCCAAAACACGTAAAGTGTATTACTATTTGTCTTTATGCCCCAAAAATGAAATTTTTCCCTTCATTAATTCTGCTAGAGGTTTTTATAGTGCAGACGAATGCTTTCTAAGCAACTTTATCTCCAAAAGTAATTGCATTCCTATAGCCAAAATTTTTAAGAGAGCATATTCCGATATCCTGAGCATGACAATATTTTTCTGCCCCAACAGAAGATATTCTTTTAAGTTGATAAACTTGAGCATTTTCTTAGTTTCTTTCCTTCAACTCCTCTCCTTTTTCCTATCTCTGTTTGTTTCTTTTTTAAAGGAATTTGTGTGGCTCAAAAATTTAAGCAGATCCAAGCTTATATGTAATATCATTTTTCGCCCAAAGGATGTTGAAGTCGATAGGAAGCACTTCCGAAGTGTAAGAAGAGATTGCCTTTTATGTTTAGTGGTGATGATTATGGTAGTGGTACAGGCAGCAATTATGACCATTCTGGTAGTAGGCATTAGTAAGGGTATTGGTAGTGACGATGCTGGTGAACGTGGTGGTGGTTTCGGTGGCAGTCACATGGTAGTGGACGTGATAGTTGCATGGGTGGCGGTGGTGCTGATGCTTTAAGTTCACCAGTGTGACATCGACCACATTAAATTCTGACAATTATTTGGCTACTGTCACATGTCATCGAGCAAATCCTTTGCACAAATTTACATTTAAAAGGCCAAGTATTAACGCACATTTGCACTGTTACGCCAGCTTCGCAAACCAAGCTGTTTGGGATTGTTTGCCCAGGTGGTTTTTCCCTTTACCACCCCCTCTACCCTCAGTGAGGAAACCAGGGTGTATATACATCAGCCTACCAATCCGGCATTGCTTACCTTTCGGTGATGTATTCAAGGCAAATCGTGTTTGGACTATTCAACGCTTCACGTGCGTTTTGAATTGTTGGTGGGCTAAGAAACGTTTGGAATATCTTTAGAGGCAGTATATACAACAGAAATTTCAGAATACTCTGAACAACGAAAGGTTTTTAAAGCTAGTATGTTATTTTGAGACAAATTTATGATAAAGAATCCTTAAACAAATTCAAGTATTCTTGGAATCGGAAAAACACACTTTATGCTGGCTTTGTGTTTTAATTTTATAAAATGAAAATAAAACGTAAAACATTTATATCACATTGGTTTGTAACATATTTCATTTTAATTAATGTTGCGCATACTCAGATTAAATCGTACTTTCAAGCCAAATTTAGAAAATTCGTAAAAAGTTATCTTCACCTAAAATGTACGATGAAATCATACATCATGATGAGTGTTGGCTTAGATTATCTGAAGGGTAGAGAGAAATAACAGAAAGTAATTATTTTAAGCTTTCTCTGAAGAAGACAATGCCAATTACCCTCACTGGTTCTTGGAAGTGAAATTGCTGATAAGCGCAGCTCTCATGAGGTATTTTGCATTCATATGGCTGATAAAACCAAAACAAATAAATACATTTTAGAGAACACATTTTTGCAGGATTATCAAATTGCATTTAGATTTTTATGCTTCCACATTGAAGTCTTTGGTTATTAAAAGACGAAATAAAATATTGGATAGGTAACATTCTTAAAACGTTGTTGAAGGGTTGTTAGGTAAGATTTCAAATGGCGACGCGAACAGAATGGATGCTGTACAAGTGTAAAAGTTTAGGGCATATGAACAGCACGAGGGGTGAGTCAGTCGGCTATACACTAATTTCAATGCCTCCCCCATCATCGGATGAGAAAGTATATCAAGACCTTCTTATGTATAGTTTAAAAGGATATTCCAAACATTACATGAGATATCCGCCACTTAACAAGAGATTTTCACATTCCTTGGTGATGCTAAAACCATGTATTATAGTTTTCTGCTGTAAATATTTATTAACAATAAATAAATTCTTTAATAATCATATAGTAAATTAAATTTATCTTCTCTACCATGTACGTAGTAGAGGAGGTATTGGGCTGCATTAAAAAATTCGATGTCTGGATTTCAATGGAAATACAGG
The DNA here is from genome assembly GCA_030765065.1 of Deroplatys truncata. Classification (NCBI taxonomy): domain Eukaryota; kingdom Metazoa; phylum Arthropoda; class Insecta; order Mantodea; family Mantidae; genus Deroplatys; species Deroplatys truncata. The sequence goes on from CM060979.1 coordinate 158,311,024, forward strand.
TTTTGAGGACCTGGAATAAAAAGAAGGTTTCAGAAAAATGTGCAGCGAGCGCGTGTGTATGAGTATAATATGCGTGTCTTTGAACAGCATAATAAAAAATCCCTTTGCATGGAAATGTTTGTAAACTTTATTTTCTCAAAAATATAGCTATAAAGATTATAATTAAAATGGAAATAGCTATGAAGTTCCCTTCATTTGGAAAGAATTTGGTTTAATTTTTAATAAATGGTAAACCATTCTACTCATAAAATGCAGATCTCTTGAAAACCCAAATTTATTAAAAACGTTATACAAGTTTTTAGTATTTTGTCATCTGTAAAAGTGCTGTCACATTCAGTTCTTTCTCGCGACGTCATGAAAAAATATGGAATTTCAAGGCCATCATATAGCGATCCGATTTTAAACATTTGACTATAGCTTTTGTTTTCTGTATCCCTCTTGTAATTACAAAAAAAGTGTAGTTTATCTCGAATAACATAAAAGTAGATAGGAAAATAAGCTTTGGTAAAAATAGTTTGTGGAAGCAATGCATAAATAAATAAAGTGGGTAAAGAAAATCAAGTGAATGTAACAATGTTTTCTGAAGTGTCTTCATGCAGTTGTTTCTAGCGATGTCATGGAAATAGTATGGAATGCCAAGGCTACCTTATAGTGACCCACTTTTAAATGTTTGACTATCATTTCGGGTTTCTGTATATAGTAACAAATGAGGACATCAATTACACTTTATTTACCACTTAGGCACTAAGCGTAGCACAACCGTTACACTTGAGCCACATTTGGCACATTCAGAACACAACACAATTGATGCGCCGAATCAAATCACAACTAAACTGCTGAGTCAAAATTCATAACTGCATTCTACATCTTCACTGTCCACTTTTTACTTCGTCACTTCTTCACTAAAAGAACTTTGACTGACCAGGACAGTTCCATTGATAGGCCTCGCATACAAAGTGGGAGTTTCTAAAAAGAGTGGCTCTCAGAACTTGCCGAAAGGAATATTCTCAAATAGGTAAACGGCACACAACGGCTATTATTCCGCACAACTTTTGTTCCGGACGACGGCCGAAGGTCCCACCTAGTGCCGGGCCGAGAGGCACATACCGGCGACCCGAGCGTAGCCTCGCGTGCGGTCACAATATACATGATGGAAGGGAACTTATTGCATTCCTTCTAATATGTACCTCTTAGAGGTATTACAAACAGAAAAGTATAATAGCATTTTGTTCTGTGATCAGTCGTTTTCGCAAATAAATAAAAAAAAATTTGTTTGCAAATTAGATGATTTATTTCATGAGAATGTAATGCAAATAATAGTTTGTTACGTGTAAGATGGGTAAAGTAATCTACTTCTGACATAGCTACGGTAGTAACTGTGCGACATTATACAGGGTTTAAAATAATGAATTATTTTGCGAACACGCTTTGCAGACGTAATGTAGTTGGAGACGTAGGCAACGTTGCTAGGTCAGGATAGGTCAGAGTGAGAACCGGCTTCAGGACGTAACTCAAGCAATGTAGCTGGAGAGACTAGCGGTTTTGTTTTCCACACGACTCTTAATCCAAACAAACACGCGAAAGAGTGCTGTAATTTTTTGGTGAAATGACAAGTACAACTTGGTAGCTATTGGCCTATACTAACAGTATGGAAGTAATATCTTCATTTCCAATGGTCGATGACTGAAAAACACACCATGTTTATGTCAGCTTCAATAGAAGTTGAGTCATTATTGGAGTAACATAGTACTACGCATTGAAAAACGAAAGAGGGCGAGCATGAAATACCGTCACCGCGTGGAAGCAATTTAAAATCTTGTAGATGAACAATCCAACGTCAGTAGACGGGGAACAGCTCATATGATCGGTGTGTCCCATTGGTTTGTTCTCAGGACGCTAAAAGAATAGTTATTGCGACCGTATCATATCCCAACGAGTAGAATGTCTCACAACAGCGGATTACTCGCCTAGGCTGAGATTTTCAATTGGTTCCTAGAACCAGGTGCAGATATGCCAAAACCAATTATGGCAATATACGAAGTTACCTTTACAAGAAACGTCATTTTCAATTTTCATAATACCCATAAATGGGTGGAAGAAAACCCTCACAGCAATAGGGAGAATTTTCAATAGCGATTTGCTGTGAACGTATGAACAGAATATATGAAACCCTTATCTACACTCATGAACCACACGCCAGCAAAAGTTAAATCTGTTTACACACTGACCTACCTGTGGTTTTGAAAGGAAGAGTGCCATACTGCTCCCAGCTACCGTTCGGTTACCCCACGCTGGAATGTTGTAAACCTGTGCGTTTTATGATCTCGCAAAAACCTAAAATATCTCCACAGAAAATAGCCATAGAAAAAAGGAAAGATACAAAATATGTTCCAAATAATGAGACATGTAACTGATTAAATTAATGTAATGACTTCCCCTCCAACCGGTATCCATAAATAAATGTGTAATGAAATTATTTATGCAAACATTTATCTCAATTAACACGAAGCTGCAAGAGTAGTTTTTGGTAGATAAAGTCATATGAATGTAAGGCAAGAACTTTTTTAAACAGAGTCTCTAATATGGTTTCAGTCATACAAAAACAACATTATAATAACTGTCCAGCTCACATGGTTAGAAAAGATTAGGAGGAATGAAGGTGTTCGATGAATGCTTGATTAAGTTTGTTGGCATTTTAAGATTTTATTACAAATAAGCCGCAACCATTATTCCATCAAATGTCTTGTAAAAAAATGAAATTGAGGTTTATTTATGGACGATATTTAACTACTATAGTTCTTAGCGTCCCATTCTATATTGGGCGTGAAAGACCGGAAATTTTGCTCAGAGGCCTCTTATCAGGCTTGAGGTTCTTTTACGTGCCGTAAATCTACGACACGGGACCACCGGCTTTACTTTCCTTCCGAAGGAAGCCGTGCTAAGGATTTTTACGCCCGAAAAAAATCCATCGCCCTCCGCCGGATTTGAACCCGCGACCTCGGGAATTAGAGGCTAGCACGGTACCATTAGTCCACGGAGCACGACGAATGTCGTGTACAATAACGTTTCGGTTATTAGGAGGATATAAACGAATGAAATGAGTAATGGTCGTTTTAGAAATTTTGCTGTTATTGCAAAGGAGTGGTTAGCAGGTATTACTCGCGCAAAACTTCTGGAATCGTGACCTTGATTGCCATCCCAGCTGCCGAGCCTAGGAATGGTTTATGTTTAGCTTTATCAACGAAAGCAATATAATACCTTTGCTTACTCACAGTGCGTAACACATACAGTCTGCATAGAAAGTGTCTGCATCTGGTTGTAATTTTAAAGAGAGCTGCAGTATCTAAATAGTACTTATTTTATATTTGTTATATTTATAACCATGGCTCCTATGTTTTCAAAGTTAAGTGGTAAGGTGTTACATAGTCAAAGTAGGGAAATAATTGCAAATGTCATCGACTTCATGAAGCAAGAAGCAGAGATGAAGGAAGAAATTATATCCGAGTTCCACAAAAGCCTTATGAGAGTGAAAGAAAGAGTAGTCAAAGCAACTGGTGTTTCACCGAGTTCCGTTTCCAGAGTTCTCAAAGATAAGAGAAAAAAACATATGGTTGAAAGAGTACCATTTGACACACCTGGGAAGAAACATAAGGTCCCTAAACGTATTACAGAAATAGACGATTTCGAATGCGTCATTCGGCGCACGATTCACAATTCCTATGCGGAAGAAAAAACTGTGCTAACAATAAGCAGATTGCTCATCCAGCTGAAAGAGTTCTAACAGAAAAGCAAAATAAATAAATAAAATAAAAAAGTAATAATAAAATAAAAAAATAAAAAGTAAATGTTGCCATGATAGCTTAGTCGATTAGAGCAACGGCACGGAAAGCCTAAGATCCGTGGTTCAATTCCCGGCTATGGCATTGAATTTTTCAGTCTGATTATACCTTTCCAAATGACTATAATTTTATATGTACTTATATCAGCATCAATTTTCAAGGTGGTGCTACAAATTTCAGAAAAATACTATAATGTATGAAGATGAGTCATACATACACAGCAGTCACACAGCATCTAAAAGTTGGAGTGACGATAGTGAATTAGGTTTGCAGGCACCTGTTGCCAAAGGGCAAATACTTATTATCGTTCGTGCTGTTGGAAAGATCGGCTTCGTTCCAAATGCCCTTCTTTTATAAGTCGCAACAAACAACAGGAGATTTTCATCAAGAAATGAGTACAGAAAATTACATGAAGTGAATCAACGCCATGTTGATACCTAATATGCCTGCTGGGTGTGTTCTGGTCATCGACAATGCTTCACAATACGTCAACACTCATAACTGTTAGAGAAAGTAAACATACTATGCCTTATGGCTAAAATTTGTATATCTTTATTGAACATTCTCAAATTTTTTACAAAGTTAGAATGTATTTCATTAATACTTAATGAAATTCCAATAATTTTCTCTAGAAATGAGCCATTATAATTAAAAAAATCTGATGTGTTACATTCACGTGGCTTTCTCTACCCTCTATTGTTTATTAGCGTGTATTCATACGAAAGCTTATTTTATTACCTACTACATTTTAATTGAGAGAAATCTTTGCAGAAATAGCTAATTTAGACATTTCGTTATAGATAAAAGGGTAACAGCGATAGTCAAACGTTTAATAACTGGAAGCTATATGCTGGTCTTAAAATTCCATACTCTCTCCATAACATGGCGAGAAAAAGCTAAAAATCGACAGGAATGTAAAAGAATGAAGTACTTATCAATGCGAACCGTTATCTCGAAAATGGCTTATGACACAAAAAAAGTTATTTTAAATAAATTTTGCGTTTTAAAGAGATCTACATTTTGTGTAATACATTTTCGTCTATCTCTTAACGTTTAGCAGTTATACAAGATTTATATAAAATTCCCTCCAAATGAATATAACTTCACAGGTCATTCTCAGAAAATTCAATATATGATTTTATTTGCAATGTAAATGTCTTTAATATATGGTGTTTTAATCAAAATCGTTACAGCCACTTTTCAGAAAAATAGAAAATACCAAGTTTTGCATTTACTCTTCCTTTCTTTTCTAGTTATATAGTTCACAAAAATATAAACAGATACACGGGCCATTCTATAAAAAGGCTCTTTTTTGGACTCTGAGGGCCTCAAAACATGTATTTCGGTGAATGCTTGGGTGGAATGTAATATCACTTTCTCTATTTATTCTGTACTTGGTAAAGAAAGTACATGCAAGCGTTCTACTATAATGAAACAGTTTCACATTTACGAAGGAGCTCCAGACATTAACAGACTTTTGTTTATTATACACATTTTAAAGGCAAACTCTTAAGCTATTTTTCCACATAATCACTATTCAGATTATGCCGCTTGCAATTTCAACCACCGTTTTACACCGACATGCAGTTCGGCGTCAGTGTCAAAGAGTTCTGTAGCGTGCCATTTTTTCATTACTGGGAAAGCTGGTAGTCGCTCTGCGCCAAATCTGGGTTGTATGGTGGATGGTCGAAATCTCCCATCCAAAACTATCCAAGAGCCCTCGGGTACGATTGGCCGTGTTGGGACGTGCGTTGTCGTAAAAAAAACAACACATCACAAAGTTGGCGATACATTTCAATTGGTTTGTGGTTTTTTGCCAACAAAAACCTAATCACCGACCGCACCTCACAAGAGGTGGGATTTTCTATTGCAGCGCTCATTTTAACACGTCACAGAGAGCAAAGTAAGAAAGGCACAGTTCACGCGTTACCGCACCTGGATGCGTACTGAGTGTAGAAACATTCTGACACCAACATGCCGGCTCTAGCCCTGGTTACAGCCACGATAGGCCAAAACGTCTCTTTTTTTTCTGGACGGCCCTCGCACTTAATTTTTGTTTTCCTGAACAGCAGTGATTATACAGCATTACGTAAATTTAAAATTTTGCAATCAATCGAACACTATCTGAAACTGAAGGTGTGATTAATTTTCATAAATTTGGATTAGAGCTTTAACACTTCATAGAAATTTCTCTGCAACTTCTGTTGCATTATTGCTAATCAACGTTCTTTAATTTTAATGGTCAAACAGTTCATGCTTTCTTTTGAGGTTTAACACTAAAACATTAACATTTGCACATATTATAAGCCAATATTTCAAAAACTCGTTTCATCTCCTTCTTTACATTTTTATAATAGGGTACGAATATTTGCAGAGTCACTTGCTATATTTTGCTCAATTCTTACTAATCAGAGAATCAAATTAACAACATAAAGTCCTTCACAAATGCCAATGTTTCTCTCTCAAGCCGTGACAATGCCGTAACTTCCAAACTAGTGTCCCACTATTATGGGTGCAGGAAAAATTAGAGACCAATGGGAATGGAGGGAAAGTATTAAATTTCGCATAAAGACATTATAACTTCAATCATTTTATACTGCGCTTCCAAGCGACCTGCAGTATTGTGTGTATTACTCGGCCTTGGATGATATGAATATGCGCTGGTGCATTAAAATTCAAGTTTTGGGACCACTTACTACGGTAGTACTGCTCTGACCAATGACTCTTGGTTAAACTGTACTAAAATGAGGTTACCTCAATGAAATGCAACCCCTCGATTGTTGAGGGAAGAGTCGATGATGGTTACATAATCGGCGCAACAGTTCTAGACACGTGAAAATCTTAATGAGAGCTATGATGCGAGTTGCTTACCACATCAGGTGGTGACCGATCGACTGCATGCTGCAGGAGTGCGTGGGACAGTCATCGTCAAATATCCACAACGGGTATGCACTGTGTTGCGCTGATAAACTTAGTTATGTACAGTATATTAAAATCCACGCTGTAAAAAGCGCTTAATATAAAAAACGCTGTCAATCATTGCCTCCAATTCTTCCACATCTAACAACCCTTCCTCTTCTGCGGAATCACTCACATTATTGCCGTCATCACTGCTGTCACTACTTTCTGCACCATTATCCTGCATGAGAATTATTTCTGTTTGATTTTCTGCAATTCCGTATTTTTCGGAATAATGATTCTTAATGTATTCAGCATGTCGCCATACATTTTCCATTCTGGCCTTCCCATTTCAGCAAATTGCTGGCGTTATAACTGCTCCACATATTTTAATTTAAAAGTGATATTTCTGCATGCCACCCATTTTTGACATCAGCCCAGATTAATTCGATTGGGTTTAGATCTGGGCGATACGATGACAGTCTAAGTACATTATGGCGATGTTGTATTACTATCTGGTCAAGTATGTATGACTTCTGAAGCTGTTTGTTGGCTTTAAATAAGTTACATAGCTTTTTTTTACTCATGCTTTCATCTAAAGCTTTATTATGTCTAAGTAACCAAGCTCCCATTTCTTCTTTCAAGGAAGTTGAGGTAGGTGGTTTGTGAATTTGAGGGCGATATGCACAGTCATTACCTTAAAGATACCTTAAGGTTTCCTTAAGGAAACGAAAAGGATATGCGAAGGTATGATTTCGTATGCAGAGACGATTCTTAAGGACTCCTTAGCCTTGCGGATGCCTTGAGGAGCGCCTTCGGAAATACTCGGAAAATGTCCGTGAAACTATTTGAGTGTTCATAATTCTCATACGAATACGTCACTTTCAGCCAATAGGAAATATTCATAAACATAAACAATACGCACATCAATAAGCATGGCGGGTGAAACTCCTCACAAGGTGTTTTCTCCAGAAGAAAAGTCAATTTTAATTGATCTAATCATAGAGAAGCGAATTATTGAGGATAAAAGAACGGACATTGTAAGTGTTGCTAAGAAGAAGGAAAGCGAACACCAATTTAATAGCAACAATGCCAAGTTCAAGGTAAGAAAATAAGTTTGGTTAAGTATGTATTACAACAACTGCAAATATCAAACAGCATTTGTGGTATAATTTATTCAAATGTAATTAATACATTTTCATGGAGTATTCTAATTTTTTAAATACACTTACTATATTAAATGGAAGCTCAACACGATTTGTCAGTGAAGGTTAATGCATCTGCCATTCAATACGGATTGGCGTTATAAAAATATGCATCGAATTCAAAACTATTTCGATACACCAAGTAATTTATATTTTAACGTTTGCCAAAAATAACTGATTAGGAACCTTAAGTTCCGTATTGAAATGATTTCAATACGTATTGAGCCCACCTTCCGAGAACATTGATGGCGTGTATGTTTGTTCAAAATTATTATTGTTATTAATTTAATTACAGTTTTGATGTAATATCTAATTATGGTGTAAGTAATTCATTTACTTCAAAACAAAATGTTAAACATAGATACACCAGAAACATGTAATAAAATAGTTTATTAGCCTGTTTTATACACTCTGATTTTCAGTATTACAAAATTGGTTACATATGTATTGTTGGGGTTTAACATTCGTTAACCTGGTATGTAGGTTATTTCAGACGATAAATGTATGAAATATAAATGATGCTCAAATTTATACACATTTCGGGATTAATAATTGTTTGCATATTTAAATTATCTAGTTAATCGCATTGCTGAGAGGGACACTAGTTAGAAACAGAATACCCCGTGTTGCATACCATCACTGAATAAACAATATTGCGCAACTGACATTTTAATAGTTTTTATTTTATATTGTTATGATAACCTTGCTTGAGTTGACAGTATTTTTGCAAGTGCTTTCCTTTTTAGGCATGCGAATCTTTTCTTCTACACTCCATTCGCTCTATTATGTTCCTTATTGATTAGAACTCTATATATGAAATGAAAGGAATAATAAAACATTATTTTTTATTGTTGCAAAAATGTAGCTTGTGTAATTACAGAATACTAGCATACTAAAGAGCACACAAAATTATCTCCTAAAGCTGATATGATATAGATAACCTGCTGATTTACCAAAAATGTAACATGTAATAGCTTTCCTTCACACTTTATCCATGCTTAGGACTGGCAGCAAATATATTGGCATGTTTAAAAGCTGGAAGAATTTCGGTTGTCAAAATCTTAGGCTAAATCTGGTTTACAGAACATATTTACACTATGTACACTTCCAGATAACAAGATAATCAAAAACAGAAAAACTGCAACTCTGTTGTTAAAAGTACATTTTTATATGTTTCAGAAATATGACAATTCAGAAATATGGATCTGCCCATGGTTCTTGTTACATACAAATGTTCAGTTGAAATGTCTTTGTATGAACTGTTGCCTGAGAATACGTGTTCGTGGGTTCTGTACAGCATTGGCATTGGCCACAGGTATACCCTCAACTGGTTCTTCTTCCACATTCTCGAAGTAATCACCTCAGAATGTCAATGTTGTGTAAAGTAGCACATGTAACAATTATTGCTTGTGTGGTAATTGCTTTTGTAAGTAATTTCCTCCTTAGACAAGGAAATCTTTGTTTCCATACCCCGTTCAGTCGTTCTATGATATTTCTAGTGGATTTGTGAGCTCTGTTGTATCTGAAATTAAAGGCACAAATTATTGTATTTCAGTGTGTATTCTTGTAAAAACTTGTATCTATTTTTCTTAAAATCTGCTGGTATACCAACCAATGTAATGTTCTTTCTTAAGATTTAGATAAGTTCAAAATGTCAGCTCCCTTACCAATACAATAATAAACATATAATGAAAATTCTTTGTTTTTATTATACAGCCTCTAATCCCTTAATTATGTGCATATATATTTCACACTTATTTTATACATATATATTTTCTCCGCCCCCGCCCCAGTATCATTCTCATGACAAGTAAGTATTCAAATAGAAATTACCTTCGTTCTGCTGGGGTTCTCACATGATGATCTAGTATAGAAGTGTAAAGGTAGGGCAGTTGTGGATAACCGTCTCCAAGCAGAATTCCATGTACTCTGCCATCAATACATTTCTGACAAATAGCAGAGTTGTCAAAAATTCTGCTATCATGCGTTGATCCTGGCCAACGTGAAACAATGTCCGTGATCTCCATCTGAGGTCCACAAATTAGCTGAACGTTAAGAGACATCCAACCCTTCCTATTCCTGTACAACTCGGCAAACTGTCCTACGGGACTTTGAATAGGAATATGGGTGCAGTCTATTACACCTGAAAAGATGTAGAAATAATTTACAGTTACTCAAACAAACCTTTTATGAACATAAATAAAAAATGCATCATTTGAAATTACTATTGGCTTTCATTCACGTTGCAACTGATTTTATGAGACTCCTTCAATATAGAATTGTGATCACCTACCTATGCTTAAGAAAATTTTATATTATGCCCTTTCATTTATATCCATATTTTCAAATTTGGTATCTACTATCATCATGAGTGTCTCATGCTTTATTAGCTTAATGATAGGTAATAAGCCACTACCCTGTTTTAGTCATTAGTAAATACTATTATTACCTGTTACACCTGGAAACTGAGCCACTTCATAGAATAAGTTTCTATTGTTGCCGTACTGTTGTTCCGTTAATGGAAATTTCATAAATTGGCTTAAGTTCTGCGCAATACCAATAGACACTCGCTTGATAATGCGGTTCACTGTGCTCTGGTTTATCTTTATGAGATCTTCATTAACAATCTGAAAATACAAATTATGAAACTAAAACATAAGTTTATCTTAAGTATAAACACAAGGAAACTGTAACTATTACTATCATTAAAACATTAGGAGAATATTTTAGAATAAATTAAAACTTACTTACTAATAGAGCGATTCCAAAAATATACTAACCAATTAAAATCACATTAAAGAAGGCTTTTTAAGATAAAAGGAAAGCTTTTACAGCACTACAATTTTAGGAATATATTTTTATAGCTAAACTAAAACCGGCTGAACCAGGCTAGAAGCATGCATTTTAGCCAAACAGCTCATGAGAAGTGAACATCCCTCCCCCCAAAAAATAAATTAGTCGCAAATTTAGAAGCAGACAAACTAAGCAAAGCTAAGCTAACCTAACCTAAAATTTTACCGTTAACACTCGTACGCTATCCATTTTGCTACTTATATACTATGCAAGGGGCTGAAAATCACATTCTCAGATATCAAATTGACGCACATTTTTTGCACGTTATTCTGATATAACAGACACAATCTGTGCATACCGCCCAATGTTTTGAGTATACTTATATAACTGAATTAGCTTTACAAATAGGTTTTTAATTACACTTATATTTACCTGGAAATCTCCAGTTGCATAAAATCCGAGTGCACAGAGAATTTGATGAATTGGAGGAAGTGGTAGGCCTCGTTGTGTCCTCTGTTCTTGAAAATGCACTAGTGGCAAAATAGCTTCTGTTACAGTATTCTTTGAGAATCTGTAACGTTTAAAAAGCTGTAAATCGCTATAATGCTCTAGAGGGTTTTCGTGGTCTCACAAATACCTCCTTTGCAATGGTAGCTCATGTTCCAAAGCTACATTTTCCATAAAATGGTTGAAACTCGATCAATTCGTGGTTAAGTATACCCGCCATTGTGCAAAATACAAGGGAAGGAATCCTTAAGGAGATGACAAGGTTGCTTTCGGCAGCCTTCGCTGTTCCTTGAGGAAGCCTCAAGGCCTCCTTAAGGGTTTTAACTCTGAATACGAAATTCGTGCAAACTGCTAAGGAAACCTTAAGGTATCTTTAAGGTAATGACTGTGCATATCGCCCTTATAGTAGGAAGAGGAAGTATTGTATTTCAATGAAGAATTCGACATAAAGATTTCACCAGAAATACATCCTTGGAGGTTCCCTCAATAAAACAGACTATTTTTAGAGAAATATATGTGTATGCGGATATTAAGTATCAAAACTCATGAAGTTCAGGGTCTTGCAAAGATGCGACACAAGTTTTTGAGAAAATTCCCCAATCTATTGCATCGGAAAAGTTTAATTTCTTAAAAATGTCTGTAGCGGTTTGATTTAAACACCATATGTTGAAAATATTTACAATATAATGTATATATTGAAGCTTTTGGAATACCCTATGAAGTCCTCTGCATGAATTTTGTATAACTTCTAAACCGTAACAGCCATAAGCATACTCTACAGAAAATGTTGATCTCATTAGAACACATTTTAATGGCAGTTACCTTATCTTTGATACTATTTCTTATTATTTTTCAAATAATTCATACCTTCTTTTTCAAGTCCTATGTCGCTATTGGCTTTTTTCCACTCGGTCATAAAAAGAACAGAAATTCAAAGCCATGCCACTCCATTACAAGGTGACTCGTTTTTAAACAGTTGTGTTTCTTTTGTATTTACAATGAAATGTGTAATCAATGCATTTCTGCAAAACTTTATGTCGATTAATAAGAATTACATAAAAGAATAAGCTTATGTAACTGGATAGAGAAAAGCATAAAAGTGTAAACAATAATATTTTTAGGCTACAGAGTGCCACAAGGGAACAGTGTGTAGATTAAGGTTTCAAACAAATAAGTTCGCTATTTGTTCAAAGATTATTAGGTTACTGATTCTGAAAGGTGAGAAAAGTGTGTGAATTAAGCTTTCAACTAAAAGAAGTTCGGTATTTGTTCAAAGATTTCTCTGTGACTAAGTTTGCCAGAGTGGAAACAGTGTGTGGAATAAGATTCCAGCTAAAAGAGTTTGGTATTTTTTCAAAGATTTTTAGGTGACTGAGTGTGACAGGAGGAACAGTCTGTGAATTAAGTTTTCCGCTAAAAAGTTACAGTATTTGTTCAAAAATGTTTAAATGACTGAGTTTGCCAGAGTCGGAACAGTGTGTGGAATAAGATTTCTGCTAAAAGGTTCGGTATGTTTCAAAGATTTCTAGATGACTGAGTTTACCAGAGTGGGAACAGTGTGTGGATTAAACTTTACGCTAAAAGGTTTCAGTATTTCTTCAAATATTTTTAGATAACTGAGTTTGCCAGAGTGGAAACAGTGTGTGAATTAAACTTTCTGGTAAAAAGGTTCGATATTTGTTCAAAGGTTTTTAGATGACTGAGTTTGCCAGTGGCAAAACAGTATGGATTAAACTATACGCTAAAACGTTTCAGTATTTGTTCAAAGATTTTTAGATGGCTGAGTTTGCCAGAAGGGAAACAGTGTCTGGATTAGCGTTTACGCTAAAAGGTTTCCGTGTTTGTTCAAATATTTTTAGATGACTGAGTTTGCCAGAGTGGAAACAGTGTCTGGATTAGCGTTTACGCTAAAAGGTTTCCGTGTTTGTTCAAATATTTTTAGATGACTGAGTTTGCCAGAAGGGAAACAGTGTCTGGATTAGCGTTTACGCTAAAAGGTTTCCGTGTTTGTTCAAATATTTTTAGATGACTGAGTTTGCCAGAGTGGAAACAGTGTCTGGATTAGCGTTTACGCTAAAAGGTTTCCGTGTTTGTTCAAATATTTTTAGATGACTGAGTTTGCCAGAAGGGAAACAGTGTCTGGATTAGCGTTTACGCTAAAAGGTTTCCGTGTTTGTTCAAATATTTTTAGATGACTGAGTTTGCCAGAGTGGAAACAGTGTGTGGATTAAGCTATACGCTAAAAAGTTTTTGTATTTGTTCAAAGATTTTTAGATGACCGAGTTTACCAGAGTGGAAACAGTGTGTGATTAAGCTATACGCTAAAACGCTTCAGTATTTGTTCAAAGATTTTTAGGTGACCGAGTTTACCAGAGTGGAAACAGTGTGTGGATTAAGCTATACGCTAAAACGTTTTTGTATTTGTTCAAAGATTTTTAGGTGACCGAGATTACCAGAGTCGGAACAGTGTGTGGATTAAGCTTTCCGCTAAAAAGTTTCGGCATTTTTCATAGATTTCTGGATGACTGAGTTTCCCAAAGTGGGAACAGTGTATGGATTAAGCTTCCAGCTAAAGGAGTTCGGTATTTGTTAAATAGTGTAAAAGTAATTGCTATGTATCGTTGATACTCACAGCAAGAGAGAGAGAGAGAGAGAGAGAGAGAGAGAGAGAGAGAGAGAGAGAGAGAGGAGATTTAATATTGAACTGGTACTGCGGAGAGCGATACTTTGATTTCTTACAAGCGCAAGAGTTAATGCATACTGTGCCACAATGTGTTGAACTGAAAATTTCCTTGCAAAGTAATTAAATTTAAGCGAGGTAAAGTTTACACTAAACAGTAATTATGAATCCCTTGTCTTACCATGTGCTAGGGAAGTTTCGTTCTAGGGGTTGGAAGGACAACGAACGGGTTGGACTAGAATAAGTAATTCGGGCAATGAGAGACAGCTGGAGAAAAGCGAGGAAGAGAAAACACGAAGAGAAAGATCCAGCAAAGGACAGCAAATGGGCGGGACTTGAATAAGTAATTAAGGATTGAGGGGTGCCTGTCTCTCATCCTTTCGAATGTGTAGCTATGCTAAGCAAGAGCAAAGAGAAACTTTTGAGCAATTACAGAACGTTCAGGTGAGAGAACATTTTTATTTTATTTTCACAGCAAAGTACAAACAGAATCTAAAGCAGCGTTTAGGCCCTTCTTGTAACGGTTCTCGGAAGCAACTTGCTTTTTATTAACAGAGAAATGGCTGTGGAATAAGAGCACAAAAGATGTCATAAATTATGTTGCAGCATTAAACAATTTCGGCATAGAGAAACTGCATGTAGTTGACTGTTGTTGCAAATTTCAAAATAAAGCAGAAAAACTGCTGATATTGAAAGAATTTAGCATTATGCGTACAATAAAAAAGTCACTTGACATTTGGGATCCGTTTGTCTGTTTGAAAAATAATGTTTTTGATGTAGTAACTGGAGGAAATATTGTATTCCACCCAAAAATTTGATACCGAGATTTCTCCGAAAATGCACATATTTGGACTCTCTGAATAAATAAAAATTCTGATGTGTTACTTCACATGACTTTCTCTACATTTATGCAAACTATTTTAAGAAACGCTTATTCTCTATCTAATTAATGTTAATCGAGATAAGGCTTTAAGCGATAGTCAACTCTTTTAAGAGCTGGTTGCTATGTGGAGCATTCCATTTTCTTTGCATGTCCAGGACATAAAAAAAAAGATTGACGAATTCCCATTTGAGAAACAAATAACAAGGAATATCTCGGAAATGGTTCACTTGACAGAAAAAATGTATATGACATAAATTGTGTGTTTTAACAACTCTACATTTCTTGTGTAGTAAAATTTAACTCTTACGGTTTACCAGTTAGGTAAAATCATTCAGAATGAAGGGGAGACTTTTGGGGACATTCTCAGAAAATTAATAATATACATTTATTTTCCATGAAGATATCTCAAACATATGATATTTTAATCAATATCGTTAGAGCCATTTTTGAGAAAATCAAAATTTTCAAAAAATCCTCCATATAAAGGATAATCCGGAGTGTGAATTTTCTTTAAAGTGTTCTTATCGCATCTTTGAAAAGATACTGAACCTGAATGCCAAGCTTGGTATTTATCCGAATTTTCGTTTTTGAGTCATGCTGATCTCAGAAACACACATACACACATGGATCTTTTTTTGGATTCAGGGGCCTCAAAATATATATTTCAGGTGAAATCTTGATATCAATTTTTTAATAGAGTGCAATGAATGTAAAAAAGCATATTTAGAAAAAGGTCCATATCTGTGAACAGTATAACTCAAAACAAAGAATAGCTTAAATGCCAAATTTTATATTTACGTTCAGTATATTCCAAGGATGCGATACGAAGACCTTCAAGAAAATCGTCACACCCTAAACTACCCTTTATATGGAAAAATTGTAGTTACTTCGTATTTCCTTGAAAACGGCTCTAACGATCTTTATTAAAATACCTAACTTAAGATATCATAGCATATGGAATGTATATCTTGAATTTTTTGGGAATATCCTCTGAAATCCTCGTTATTCTCAATAATTGTGCAATTGTGTGTTAAAAGTAAGAGATAAACAAAACTTACTGCAGAAAAATGCGGATTTTAAAGCACACAATTCCGGTGAAATAACCTTTTTTGTGGAATTAACCATTTTCGAGATATTCTCTGTTATTGGTTTTAATTTTCTAATACTTTTCTCAAATATGAAGTAGTTACTCGCTATTTTTTTCTCATGGTCATGCAAACAGCATGGAATTTTATAGCGACCAACACTTTAAAAATCTGACCATCGCTTTACCTACTGTATGGTAAAACGAAATGTGTAAATATGATATGAAGGCTTATCTGGATTAATAAGAAGTTGCTAAAAGCTTTGTAACAGCATCTGTAGAAGCACAAGTAGAGCCGAATGCAAACAAACGCGCCGATGCTGCTGGTTGCTTTTAGTGTTTTCCATTCTTGAATGTTGGCAAAATATCCTCATAATTTGTGTGCCGCACCTGCTTTAGGTTAACTATTCTCTTAATTGGTTTTAGCTGAAGTCCGATACGCTAGCATTACCCTATGAAGGTCAGGCCTATTTAGGCAAATTGAAAGGGATGGAGAATCGATATATGTCACCTGAATAGTTGGAACAATATGCTTCCCAAAGACTGTCCATACTAGCCCCTGAATGACTCCGGCCTCTTATTGGTTCGGCATTCAAGCATTAACTTCTGTAACCGAATGAGGGATGAAAGGTGCGGCAGAGGCGTGTCTTGATTGCCAACTTTAAACCGCGTTTCCTCATATCGGCACGTTCTTTTGCACCCACTGTACCTAGTAGCTGGAGAAGGTATTACATTCCACCAAAATTTGTACCGAGATTTCATCGGAAATGCATGTTTTGGGGCCCCCCTGATTAAAACATTTTTTGACAAAGCTGTGTCTGTGTAGCTTTGAACAGCATAACACAAAAACGAAAAGTCGGATAAACATCAAACTTGATATTTAGGTTCAGTACCTTCCAAAGATGCGACACGAAGATTTATAAAAAAATCACTCCACCCCAAACTACTCTTTACATGGAACGTTTTTTAAATTTTTGATTTCCTAAAAAAATGGCTCTAATCATTTTTATTAACATACTATATATTAAAGAACTTTACATGACAAATAAAATGTATATCTTGAATTTTCTGGGTATAGCTCTGAAGTCCTCTTCATTTGGAAGAAATTTTGAGTAATCTTCTATAACTGGTAAACATTAAGCGATGATTAAAGCGTACTATACAAGAATTGTATATGACTTTAGAAGACACAATTTATTTCGAATAACTTTTTGAGGCTTTTTTCCAAGATGTCCATTATTAATGGCTCAAATTGTTCAATACTTAGCCATTCTTTTAAAGGTTTGTTAACATTCAACTGTTGTTTCTCGCGATGTCATAGAAACAGTATGAATTTTAAGGCTAGCATATAGCGTGTAGTTCTTAAACTTTTGACTATCGCTGTTCTCTTTGTATCTACAACGAAATATGTAATACAGCTATTTCTGCAAAAGTTTATTTGGATTAAAATAAAGTAGATATAAAAATAAGCTTTAGTAAGACTAGTTTGTATACTAGCTAATAAGTGATAGAGGGTAGAGAAAGTCATGTGAATGTAACATCAGATGTTTTACAATAACACAGCTACATATTGTAGAATAGACAGACATATTTCATATGCTTGCAGCGTTGATAGCCAATTATCTATATTTACTCATACAACAAACAATTTACTAATGAACTATGAATGAATATTTTCATTCTACAGATTGAGAAGCAGAAGCCCGGGACTTAAGTACTTACAAAGAATGTAATTCGCCATTGGGGTATGACATCTCAATGCATTTGAGATCTCCTTGTGGTTTACCGGGAAAAATCGAGTCAGCTGGAGAATTTAATGGCGTGCCGCCATGTTGCCATGGCAGCTCAATGGTTAGAGCAACCGGACGGAGACCGGGAGATCCGTGGTTTAAATTCCGGTTATGGCATTGAATTTTTCAGTAGTCTGATTCTACCTTTCCAATTATTAACATTATTACTAAAAGCACGAAAATTTACTTGTCTGTTATGCTTTTATATTTTTTGTTTAATGTTCCAAATAAATACTATAAAAGACAGGTTTAGACATAATGAAATCTATCAGCATGTTTTTGTAAACAAGGAATATTATTAACATGAATACAATGAACTTTACGTTTTACATTAATTCAAACTAAATACATGTTTAATACAACGCTTTTCCTCACAATGTGGCCATAGCACGTCTGCTACCGCGCCGGACGTCACAGCTCGGACTCCTGTCGAAACAGTTATAATATCTCCGCCACCGCCTCACGTTCTCATAATTGCAATTACTACGATAATAAGCATATACCTTATCATAAGAGATGTTGGAAATGCTGTCCTACTCTATCCACACATTACTGGAATCTTTTCAGAAAGTATTCATTCACACTGGAAAGTTCAATATCCGAATTTGAATGAGTTTTTCGCCTGATGTTTTCTTTTAGTTCTTACAATGTATGGGGTTTGTTGCATAGGTATACCTTATTTTTGATGTGATCATCAGAACCAGGTAGGATTTCTGCAATTGAATTTTTTGAAATGGTGGGCAATTGACCCACGCTTAATATTCTTCTCTGACGACGCATGGTTCCATTTATATGGCTATGCTTCGTAGCAAAATAACAGATATTGGAGCACAGAGAACCCCGACTTTATGCACGAGATTCCCTTGCATGATGCGAAAACTGATGGGAAGTAAGTGCATATAGGATAATAGGGCTTATATATGTGTATATATATAAATATATATATATATATATATAGAGAGAGAGAGTGAGAGAGAGAGAGAGAAGTACAGAAATGACTCACACCATTCTCTGAACAACGGACCGACGTTGAATGTCATCTTTATTTCCAACAGTACTTTGCTACCGCAGATACACATTAGACATTAAATTTAATTCAGGAAATTTTTAAAGATAGAGTAGTAATTAATAAAGAGTTATAACCCTCAGGATCCCCTGATTTAATTGTATGTGATTTGTACCAATGCGGGAACTTGAAAAAATAGGGTGTGCGCAACAGACTCCATTAATTGAAAGAACTAAAAGAAAACGGATCAGAAAGTCACTCAATTTTAGAAATTGAACTCTCCAATGTGAATGAAAATTTCCTGAAGATATACCAGAAATATACGGGTAGGGAAGTACAGCATTTTAGACTTCTCTTATTATAAAACAAGTGCTTATAATCATTGTAATTCTAACAGTAAATATGAGAACGTGAGGCGATTGCGGGTTGCGGGGATAATGTAACTGTTTCGGCGAGAGTCCGAGCTGCGGCAGCCGGCCTACGAGCTCCTTGCGGTAGCCACAGTGTAAAATAAAAGTACGGTACATTTTACACCACTCAATTTTGAAATATCATTAAATTAATATTTGTTCTGTACCTTTTATTTTTCAAAGTAGCAGATTCATCTTTTTGTGTTTTAAGAAAATACTGAGACTTTGTCCAGGTTTTTAACTGTTACTTCAGTATGTTTATCTAGTTAAAGATTTCTAGAAGTTCATTTAATGCTTAAACTATAATTTCATTCACATTTTCCTTCTTGGTGTAGCGGCGTAATACAATACGCAACGTAGCCACTTCTTCCGGACGGTTCACTCGCTGGAGAGTCGAATACAAGACTTCTACAACCCCTCGCTCCGAAGCAACACTCGCCGCACTATAGCAGTCTTCATCAACTCGCTTGTAGATCCACTCCCTAACTCGTTCACTGACATAACTAGCGAGAACTCTCGCTTATATAGGGCCAAGGGAATCCTTCACAGGACATTCTAGAACTACCTGTACACACATACTGGAGGTGGGGAAAAACGCTGCAGAACATCTGCCTATAGCACTATTGATGTTTACGAGGACGCAAGCGCGACTTATCTGTGTTTATCTCCGATTGGCAGGCGCCGACCTCCTGATAACCTTGGGCCATACCGTTGCATCACAATAAGAATGCATCAGATTCACATGACTAGGACTAGTGATCGATAAGCAACTCTGTGAGATGTCACCGTGACTGCGGTTAAACAAGACTGCGTCATTGAAATTCATTAAAGCCGCCTTACTGACTGCACAATATTGTAATCACAAAACGGAAGCTAATTTGCATCTTCTCTATTGCACTTGTCTAGAGTCATCAACGAGAATTCTATGTAGTCTCTTCGTGCGCTGCAGAATGTTTTAGTGGAATTCCCTTTCGTAAAATACTGTTTCTGTAGATGCGATTCGCCTTTATATAGAAATTATCCAAAAAGTAATGAGTTTCAATTGATGCTGGTGAATGTAATCAAAACAGTTAAAGGGGCAGGCTACTAAAATAAACATTGTCAATGCTTTTATATTTACTACAGAAACAATGGATAACCTGAAAATTGTTTCTTAAAACTGAGAACAAAATGTTTTGCCTTCATTTTTGCTTTCTCTACTATTTACCTACTGTAAACAGAGTAAGTAATGCACTTCACCTGAAAATTAGATACTGGGTTTGCACCGGAAATAAAGGTTTTGAAGCTCCCTGAATAAAGTAAAAGCATTTTCACATTAATCCCATGTTTTGTGTGTGTGCGTGTGTGTCTGTGAACAACATAACTCAAAAATCTTATGTGTTGCACTCACACGACATTCTCTAACCTTGTATAAACTATTTTAAAAACGCTTATTCACCATCTACTTCATTTTAATCGAGATAAACATTTGTAGAAATTATAGCCCATTTTCTTATAGGTGTAAGGGGAATATGGTAAGTTTTAAGCCGCAGTCAAATCTTTTAAGAGCTGGTCGCTATGTGGAGCGTTCCTTTCTGTTTGTATGTCCAGGATATAGAAAAAAAATCAATAAGGAACTCTAATTTGAGGAAAAGTTTAAGTATTGGAAAATTCAAACAAATAATAGGGATCATCTCAAAAATGATTCACTATACAAAAAAGTGTGTATGACATAAGTTGTGTGTTTTAACGAGATCTACTTTTCTGTGCAGTAAAATTTACTCTCTCTTACGGTTTACCAGTTATGAAAAAGTAATTCAGATTGAAGAGTGTTTTTTTGGATATTCCCAGAAAATACAACATACACATGTAATTTGCTATCAAAATATCTTAAGCATATGGTATTTTAATCAAGGTCGATAGAGCCATTTTTGAGAAAATCTAATTTTTCGAAAAATCTTCCATGTAAAGGGTAGTTACGGGTATGGGAATTTTCTTGAAAATCTTCGTGTCACATCCTTGGAAGATAATAAACTTAAATACCAAGTTTGGTATTTATTCGATTTTTCGTTTTTGAGTTATACTGTTCACAGTCATACACGGACTCAGACACACACATGGGCATGTTTCCAAAAATGTTTTATTTCGATTCAGGGCGCCTCAAAATATGTACGCTATGTGATTAAAAGTATCCCGACGCCCCCACAAACATACGTTTTTCATCTTAGGTGCATTGTGCTGCTACCTACCGACTGGTACTCATTATCCCCTATCTCAGCAGTCATTAGACATCGTCAAACAGCAGAATGGGACGTTCCTGGAACTCACGGACTTCAAACGTGGTCAAGTGACTGGGTGTCACCTGTATCAGAAGTCTGTATGCGAGATTTCCACACTCCTAAACATCCCTAGGTCCACTGTTTCTGATGTGATAGTGAAGTGGAAACGTGAAGGGACATGTACAGCACAAAAGCGTACAGGCCGACCTCGTCTGTTGACTGACAGAGACCGCCGAGATTTGAAGAGGATCGTAAAGAGTAATAGGCAGACATCTATCCAGACCATCACACAGGAATTCCAAACTGCATCAGGATCCACTTCAAGTACTATGACAGTTAGGCGTGAGGTAAGAAACCTTGGATTCCATGGTCAAGCGGCTGCCCATAAGCCATGCATCACGCAGAAAAATGCCAAACGACGACTCGCTTTGTGCAAGGAGCGTCAACATTACACGATTGAACAGGAGCAAAATGTTGTTTGAAGTGACGAATCACGGTACACAATGTGGCGAACCGATGGCAGGGTGTGGGTATGGCGAATGATCGGTGAACGTCATCTGCCAGCGTGTGTAGTGCCAACAGTGAATTTCGGAGGTGGTGGTGTTATGGTGTGGGGCTTGCACCCCTTGTTGTTTGGCGTGGCACGATCACAGCGCAGACCTACTACATTGATATTTTAAGCAGCTTCTTGCTTCCCACTGTTGAACAGCAATTCGGGGATGGCGATTACATCTTTCAACACGGTCGAGCACCTGTTCATACTGCACGGGCTGTGGCGGAGTGGTTACATGACAATAACATCTCTGTAGTGGACTGGCCTTCACAGAGTCCTGACTTGAATCCTACAGAACACATTTGGGATGTTTTGGAACGCCGACTTTGTGCCAGGCCTCACCGACCTACATCGATCTCTCCCCTCAGTTCCGCACTCCGTGAAGAATGGGCTGCCATTCCCCAAGAAAGTATAACCTGCGAGAGTGAATGTTGTCATCAAGGCTAAGGGTGGGCCAACACCATAATTACCGTCAGAATTACCGATGGAGGGAAGTAGGAACTTGTACGTCATTTTCAGCCAAGTGTCCGGATACTTTTGATCACGTAGTGCATTTCCGATGAAATCTCGGTATAGAATTTTTGTATGGAATGCAATACTTCCCCTTACTATGCGAAGTAGTGAAAGCAAAAATGAAGCCGGGTAAATACAAACTTGATATTTAAATACAGTATCTTCCAAGGATACCACAAGAAGATTTACAACAAAACTTCCTTTATATGAAAAATGTTTGTTAATTCTCTTTTTCTCATGAATTTCTCTAATAATTTTGATCAATATACTATTCAAGATAATTACGTAACAAATAAAAGAATATCTTGAGTTTTCTTCGAATAATCTGTGAGTCCTCTTTATTCTGCATGGCTTTTGTGCAGTTGGTAAACCGTAAGAGGTAGTCGAAATCTTAATGCTAAAAATTGTAGATTTCGTAAAAACGTACTCTTTATGTTAAATAAAAATGTTAGCTATATCCAAGGTGTTCTTTATGATTGGTTTGAATTTTCAAGCAATTATAGCTTACATGCTCTTCGTTATTTTCTCGTGGTCATGCAAAAAGCATGGAATTTCAAAGCCATAATAGTAAGAGTAAAGGTAAAGGTACATATCGCGAGGTAGAGCACCGCAGGCAGGTCAGTCAGCCCTTTATGTTTCCCACGTGACCCCTGAGAGGAAGGGATGAGGGGAGAGACACGAAAGGTAACCAGATTCGGATGCTGACGGGTGCAAGCTTGGACGGGGTTCGTAATGTTTCGAAGTAGAGCGCATTCGACGCCCACAATCCACCAACATCCAGGTATTCTTCGGAGCGAGCGCCACACTGAGGAGAGACCTAACTGAGCGGTACCGACATCAGGGATGCCGGGGAAGAAACCTTTACAGAGCGCAACCCACCGCCCAACCGCAACCCGCCGAACACCGTCGCCTGCTCCTACAATCCTAAAGCAGATGACAAGGAAGGCGATAGGTACAGGAAATGAGAGGAAGGAGAGTCGTGGTAGAAGATGAATTACCCTAGCATTCGCCTGGCAACCCGGGGAAACCACGAAGAACCCATGGGTGAGAGTGGGCGATCGCCGGGAATCGATCCCGGGACTTTCGAATGCGGGTTTCAGACGTAACCGCCTGAAATATCCCGTTCGGTTAGTAGTAAGAGCAGTTTACATAAGAGTAAATAGAGAATGCCATGTGAATGCAACACATACGGTTTTTTTTAAATACTGCAGTCTCAGGTGTTTAAACAGGATCATTTTATACCTTATAAAAACAAACTTTCATTAGGGAATTAGAAAGCCCTAGTTTTGGTGTCACCAAACACCTTATAATAAATTTAGTGTTGCTTCAATAAAGTTTTATTCAACGAAGGATCCCCACAGGATCCCCGACTGATTCGCATTTTTTTTCCCGGTAAACAACAAGGAGATATCAAATTATATTGAGATGGCATACCCTTATGGCGACTTACAATGCTGTAAGTACTTTAATCAGGAGCCTGGGGACAAGCCTGGGGAACCACCTTTCAACCAGCGCGATCCGCTCATCGTCTTCGCTGATAAACTAAGGTCGCTCACGTTAATCCAGGTTCCCATTGATCTGTGATTACTTGGAATTGCCCCGTTGAGTTCTGCAACTCTTTTAACGCTCGAAGGGATATTTATACACGTGAAATATGCGACGTTTGGGCCACCTGGTATACAGAGCAAAAAACAAATCTTTGGTCATAGCGCTTTAAGGAATGATTATTTTATTGTTAAAAGCGACAATTTTCGGTTATTGAATTATATCAGATAAATATTCTATAGACACCTTTTAATCATTTTTCCCAAACGTCTGCCGTTTTTTAAAGCCATCGAAATGCTCCCCTTAGCTCCACTGGATCCCCCCACTTCTTCCTTCTATGTGCTATTTTTTCAGTTTAAATTTTTGCGCATGAAAAGTATTCCTTGCATTTTACTTTTGCTCTGATTTGCATGCAAATTTGCACACACAATTTCAAATGTGTTGTCTAAAGCTTCAAGCATGCATTTTATGATTTATTTACCCACTGGCTCACAAATATTTAATTTATACTGAAAACAAACACAAATTTTATAACACCAATTCAATTTTAATTAAACACTAATATTTATTTTCACTGCACTAAAGTGTCAAAAAAGTCACTGTCACATTTCACTGACAATGCGAAAACAAACAAAAACAAAACTGCACAAGACACTTTTAGAAAATTTCGATTTTTTTTTGCTAATTAAAAAGCATTTCATTGTATTATATGAGCAACTATTTGCAATAGAATTTTCAACTTTTGCAAAGTTATTTTTTTATTTGCTCATATTAAGTGTACGAATTTTCAAGTAAATAGCTTTAAAAACATAAAAGTTAGAAAATTCAGTCCCAGTGTTCCTTAACCTCGTATTGGTTTTAGAGATGTTTTATGGAATATTTTAATAGCATAAAAACGGAATGTAATCCAAGAGCAGTCAGTTTGTTGCGTATTTTAGAGAAAATAATAATACGATAGCTCTTATTACCTAATTACTTACATAATCCGTTTTGTTTCATTATTGTGAGCCATGACTAACAAGTTGGTAAAAAATGAAAAAGAGATTGTGGGAGCTCAGATTATTCACGTATCTGTCATAGAACGTATCGATAGATGCGCATTTTAATTACCTCTTTGAAAAATAACGGTATCTTTCCCTTGTGTATTGTTCTCTATAAAAATCCCTTTTCACTTTAACAAAAGCTTTTGTATACTGCAAAAATGTAGTATAGGTTTATTATATTTCGTGTGTTCATTTAAAATTTTAAGGCTGTGGTTCCCAATATTAAGGCGTTCTGTGATAAAGAAATATGAATTCTGACGATAATTGGAAACAAGAAAAAGGGAAAAGCCACACATAGCTAACAAATACACCCCAATAAGCAGGAAATTGGAATATATAAGATGTGAGATGCTCCTGATATGTCACTCCTGTACGCATTAATTGCCTACGCTTTAGGCATCTGGCCTCCGTTTCTCTGCTTATCTCGAGGATCGAATGATATCGAGCAGTAGGCGGAGGCATGGGCCGTAATATAAGGGAACGTTCGTGTGTGTTGGAGCGAGTGAGGTTGGAACGTGTGCAATAAAATGCTAATGTGATATCCAACCCTTTGGTTGTACCATGACTGGCACCCTAAATGCCACAAGCCTTTGCTTTCATGCGGGACCGTAGCGGCCTTGATCTTCAATGGAAGTGACGGCCGTTTCTTTAACTGCTGAGGACAGATAACAAAGAGACAGACCTGAGCTGAATCCAAGGTTTCTCTCCATTTCAGGGCATTATCTAGTTCATTCCTGTGAATATGTGGATAGAATAAGTTTATGTGTATCTGTACAGGGTGGACCATTTAAGCTGAGACTGTAAAATATCACAAATTTGGAGGACGTTGTGATGGACATTATAGATCAATTTATTTTTTTAATGGAAATCTAATATTATACGTTTTACTCTTATTAGAAAATTGTTTATAAAAAGCTGTTTATTTGTGACAAGGAATAAGGAAACAAAATAACAAATCTGATGTGTTACACTCACATGACTTTCTCTACTCTTGTAGAAACTATTTTTGTAAACGCTTATTCTCCATATGCTTCATGTTAATCGAGATATCGAGATGTTAACCTTATTGCTAATTTTCTTGTAGATGCAAGGGGAATTGGTAGTTTTTAAGTTATAGTCAAATATATTAAGAGCTGGTTGCTATGTGCAGTATTACATCCTCTTTGCATTACCGGAACAAAAAAAATCTGATGTGATACATTCACATGACTTTCTGTACTCTTGTACAAACTATTTTTGTAAACGCTTATTCTCCATATGCTTCATGTTAATCGAGATATCGAGATGTTAATCTTATTGCTAATTTTCTTGTAGGTGCAAGGGGAGTATGCTAGGTTTTAAGCGATAGTCAAATGTTTTAAGCGCTGGTTTCTATGTGGTGCATTTCATTCTCTTTGCATGTCCAGGACATAAACAAATGAATTTGAGAAAAAGTATAAGTATTGGAAAATTTAATGGAATAACAAGCAATATCTCGAAAATGGTTCCCTTAACAAAAACAAATGTATATGACATAAATTGTGTATTTTAACGCGAACTACATTTTTGTGTGGTAAACGTTTGTCTATCTCTTATGGTTTACCAGTTATGCAAAAGTATTTTACAATGTAGAATACTTTTGGAGACATTCCCAGAAAATTCAAGACATACATTTCATTTGTCATAAAAATATCTTAAACATATGATATTTTAATGAAAATTTTTGGAGCCAATTTTGAGAAAATTAAAAATTTCGAAAAATGTTCCATGTAAAGGGTAATCTGGGGTGGGAGATTTTCTTTAAAGCCTTCGTGTCGCATCTCTGGAAGATACTGAATCTAAATGCCAAGTTTGGTGTTTATAAGATTGTTCGTTTCTGAGTTATGCTGTTCACAGACACACACACACACGGACATGTTTTCAAAAATGCTTTTTTTGGATTCAGGGGGCCTCAAAACATGTATTTCCGGTGAAATATCCGTATCGAATTTTTGGGTGGAATACAATACTTCCCCTACTTACTATACGTAGTAGAGAAAGTAAAAATGTTGGTTCCCAATTAGCAAAAGTAACTTGACCATCAAATGATCATCCATGGATGGTCCAGCCATTCAGAATTTTCGTTGTTATTTAAGTTGTTGTAGGAACAATTGCAAAGTGCTTTATATAAATGTTACTTAGTTTTTATAAGAAGTAATAAAACAATATAAAACAGATAGGTTTCCAAATAAAAAATCTAAATTGAACCCTAAAATTGCCATCACAAGTACTTTAAATAAAACACGACTAATGGCATTTAATTTTCCACATAATATCAAGCAACTTTATTAAAGACATTTCTTTCCACAACGCTTAGTTTTGGAGACGGTGTACGGTCTCAAGTTAATGGTCCACTACATAGAGAATCCGCAGCTCTGCTTGCATTGTTGCGTCAAATTTGGGGATTCTTCTTATCTTTCTCTTCCTATTCTCCTCTTCTCTCCTACTCTCTCTTCATCTCTCATCCTCACCCCTACAGCATCTTCTCTTTTCCCTCTGTGTGCAATACATCTCGGTAATGTGTTCAAAACCGATAATAAAATTATTGCATTTTGGGAATAGATGGCGAAATCTGAGAACAATGCTTCTGATATGATACATTCACATGACCTTCTCTACCATCTGTCGTTTATTAGTGAGGTTACAAGCTATACTTACTAAAGCTTATTTTTATATCTACTAATAATCCAAATAAATCTTTGGAGAAATAGCTGCATTACACATTTGGTTATAGATACAACGAGAAATGGACTGTCAAAAGTTTAAGAACTGGACGCTATATACTAGCTTAAAAGAAGATCCAAAAATGAACAACTCGAAGAATAATAACGGATATCTCAGTAATCGCTTATGCCACAAAAAATTATTTCAAATAAATTATGTGTTTTAAAAGATCTACATTTCTTGTGTAGTACATTTTTCTCTATCGCTTAACGTTTACCAGTTATGCAAGATTATACAAAATTCCTTCCGAATGAAGAGGACTTCAAAGGAAATTCACAGAAAATTCAAGATATACGTTTTATTTGTCCTGTAACTATCTTTAATATATGGTATTTTAAACAAAATCGTCAGAGCCATTTATTAGACAATTAAAATCTTCCAAAAATGTTCCATGTAAGGGGTAATTGCAGAGGGGCATTTTCTTGAAAATCTTCGTGTCGCATCCTTAGAGGATACTAACTTAAATACCAAGTTTGGTATACTTATGTGATCTTTTGTTTTTGAGTTATGGTGTTCAAAGTTACGCAGACAGACACATAGGCGGACCTTTTTCTAAAATTGCTTTTTGGATACAGCGTGCCTCAAGACATGTATTTCCGCGAAATCTCGGTATCCAAATTTTGTGTGGAATAACTACTATGTTCGCGACAGAGAAGGTAAAAAGTGTTGCATTCTATGACTCCTCTTTCTTTTATAAAACATTCTCACAAAAGATATTCTACTGCCTACTTCTGGATAATCGAAATAAGCTTACATTACACTTACGTTGTAGATATAAGAACACTTGGGCTAAAGCGATAGTCAGATTTTGGTAAGCCTGTCACTCTGTGATAGCTTTGGAATTCCCTGCTCTTGGCATGACTACGAGAAAAACTTTGTGTTACATTCACATGACTTTCTCAACCTTCTATCGCTTATTAATTGGTATACAAATTACACTTAGGAAAGCTTATTTCCCCAATTCATTTTAATCGAGATTAAACTTTCCGGAAATAGCTACATAACACATTTCGTTATAGATACAAAGAGAGCAGCGATAGTTAAATGTTTAACAACTGGACGCCATATCTGGTCTTAAAATCCCATACTGTTTCTATGAAATCGCGAGAAACAGCTGAAAATCGATAGGATTTTAAAAGAATACGTATTGAACAATTCGAACCATTAACAACCATAACTCGAAAATGGCTGATGCCACAACAAAGTTATTTGGAATAAATTGTGTTCTTAAAGAGATCTACACTTTTTGTGTAGTGTATTTTCGTCTGTCGCTTAACGTTAACTAGTTATGCAAGATCATATAAATTTGCTACTAAATGAAGATGGCTACGCAAGCTATTGCCAGAAAATTCAAGATGAACATTTTATTTCTCACATAAATACCTTTAATATACGGTATTTTGACCAAAATCGTTAAAAGCCATGCTTCAATTAAATAAAAAAAAATATTCAAATGTTCCTTGTAAAGGGCAGTTTTAGATGGAGATTTTTTCATTAAAATACTCGTGTCGTAACCTTTGAAGGTACTTAACTTACGTTCCAACGTTGGTACAAATGATATTAATAAAGAAAACAAAATTATTTGGACAAACCACAATTACCGCGTAAAATTAATTCAGTGGGTTTACCTATGTAAGACATGCTTTCTTTCTAAACCGCATCATAGATGCCGTAATGTAGTATGCCTCCGTAAAGTTTATATGGCCCTTGCAAGTGTCAGTCAGTAGTCAGAGAGAGAGAGAGGGTGGGGAAGAGTGAGAGAAGTAAAACTCTTCACGGAAGTCAAAGTCCTTCTGATCTTGTTAACAGATATTGCATAAGTCAAACACGAATAGGAACTATTTCTCTTGTGAAAATTTATTAAAGTCCTACAGCTGGATATATACAGGTGCTTTCTATTACAACGATTATAGAACCAGCACTTCTATTGTGTGGATGCCTGGCGAAAGTTAGCAAGATAGCAAGAGGTGTTAAGGAGAAATAATCCGGAGCAAATAATTTATTGCACTAAAACCTTCAACTATGTCTTACAAAATTTATAAAAATTATATTCTAATACTTGCGTTATGTATTGTAGGTCAGTCTTACTAAAATATATAATTTCAAGATAGTTATCATGAACTGCTATGTAAAGCATGCATCTTCTATACATCAGCACTTACACGAAAATGCGCAAATTATGTGGCTAGGAAGGATATATGGAAGCTAGTATGTTATACGCAGCAGAGATATGGGGCTGGAAAAAGTATGGGAAGATGTAGATGCAATGCATAGAAACTTTGCAGCATAAACCTGGGATTACCAAGAAGTTCACCGAATGGAGTAGCACAAGAGAACTAGGGAGGGTGCGAGCTAAAGGCAAAATGGCAGAAAGGTCAATCAAATATTGGTTCAGAATAAAGCTACTAGAGGAAAGTGATATACCAACGGAATGAGTGGTTGTATAGGAGAAAATGGGAAAAATAAAGAAACTTAGATGCATAACATACAGGCAACATTGGAAGAAATAGGAATGGGGGAAACATGGACAGAAAGAAACTACAAAGGTTAGGGTCTGTGGAAAGAAATTAGTACTAGAGTAGAGGATACTGAAAAACACGAAATTATAAGTAGTTTCAAGGAAAAAAAGTAAGAATGGAGTATGCATGGGCGAGGACAGGTCTAATGAATTTAAGTGGTGCAGCAGGGAGAAGAACGGGGGGGGGAGGTGTACTAAAAGTAATGGATTACATGACAATTGGCATTATATTCTGGAATGCGAGGATAAGGATAAAGGAAGAGAGAATTTAATACTAGAGAAATGGAAGAATTTACCAATAGAGTTAAAAGTTAGGAATATTTTTAATACAAGTTCAAATGAATATATAGAGAAAGCAGGAAAACAATTAGGAAAAATAAGGTTAAAGTGATCAAAAGCAATGTGAAGCAAATTGGAGAAAATACGGATAAAGTGTAACAAGGCAAAAAAGTAAATAGTGGATACATTATAATTCCCCATTATATAAGGGGCATTCAAATGAAACCTGGTCAGTGCGTCTAACTTTGCATTACACGTAAGTGGCACCACATAACTCTCCGCGCTCTGTCTCTTGGAAGCGACCGGCTCCACTCTCTTTCGGCTTTGTCAAAATTCTGGTTGTAAGTAACTTTCTGTTTTTTTCAATTTCTTATGTTTGGGGGGATTTAATTATATTTCTCTAGAGCGGATTCAAACTGTTTTGGTACCTTGAAATTGCATTAAACTCGCATACATGCTGCAAGGACAGAACTTAAAATCTTTACTGAGAATATGCCAAGTGTAATTTTCTTTGTTAAAGTTTTGCATTAATATATTTATTGTTATTCAACTGCAAGAAGACTAGTGTTTTATTCTAAGGAAGCCCACTAAATCGTATTAATTACTTCCTAACGTCATTTTCCGTAAAACAGTTATTTCTCTGGGGCATATTTCATATGGGAACGTATTCTAGAATGGGCCCAGCAATATTAGTTAATACTTGTTGTTCGCTGCGACTTTAACTCTGTTAGTTTCCACATAATCGAAATAGTGGTTATGGGGAATTTAACAAGTTTAAAAATTTGTGGCAGAAACGTGCAGTGACTGCATTTAACTTTGAAAATTAAAATATACAATACACTATATAACTGTTACAAGGCCCTGAAGTCTTCTTCATCGGAATGGTTTTTGCTTAATTGGTAAAACCGTAATAAATAGACCAAGTTTTACAAAAAGGGTAGATTTTGTTAAAGCATACTATTTATATCAACTACATTTTTCTGTGAAGTTAACCTATGTAAATTCGGAATATTCCCAAGTCTGGTTTCCAGCAGAGCAGAATTTATGTACATCTATTTCAAAATTTGGTGAAGTAGAAACTGAGGGAAAATTTAGTTGGCAATGTTGTAAATGATTTTGGGAGTGATGCGTAATTAAGTCATGATATTTACACTGTTAGAAAGTAATATGATTAAGCTGCTGTCCTTTGCTCTGGTGTTCTGCTTCATATCTCGTGATTATGTATCTGAACAATGCCCCAAAGCTGGAGGTAGCACAAATTTCGTTTGCGGATTATGATTCGGATATTGACGACCTTCATAGGTTTGTATTCCACACGGCAGAGTAACTGAATGTGGTCAACATTAGAATCCCGGAGGAAAGATCCGTAGGGGAAATGAGAGCATATTCCTAGTTAACATAAACAGATCAATCAAGGGTGATAAAATCCTCTCACAAAGACTTGTGCTGAACGTCAAATACACGGAAACTGTGTATCGCGGGGAAGCTCACCCCTGTCATGTGAAGAGGGCTTTGCTTGCTTGGACAATATTGACGGACACGCATACATTGCGCCAGGAGGTCATGTTGGAGGTGAGGGGGTAGTGGAATTGGGCAAAATGGGGTGATAGGGGAATTGCTGGACGTCCGCCGAGTATATTAGCGTCCTCTAGGGAATGTTTACTCTGTAAACAGACTAACCAGCCCCATCCCCTTCCCCCTGGTGAAAACCTCTACCTCTCTGAGGCCCCATCCTACCCCCCCACAATCCCCGCAGAATACTGCTAACATTGGCGAGAATAAGTATCAAATGCTATCGAAGTATCCTAAATAGACATCCCATCTTTTAGAAGTAAATTCCGTAATACATATCAATTCAGCATACAAACAAATACCTTCCTAATTTATAATATATATATATATATATATATATATATATATATATATATATATATAAGATTAATGAACATGGTAATAAGAACTTATTAGAAAGAATATAAAAGAAAATAAATTTAAAAGCTTGGTGTAGAACCTAAAACCTCAGAGAACAATGGTAAGCCCACCTCCGTGGTGGAGGGGTAGCGTTTTCTCACTCAAATTCAAGAGGACCCGAGTTAGAATCTCGGTTAGGATGAGTTACCTGGGTAAGGTTTTTTCCGGTGTCTAAACTATAGGACTCTGCGTCTATTTGAGCAACATTTCAGCCATTTTGTTCATTCATCGCCCTACCCACTTAAAAAAAATGTTAAACTTAAAAAGAAGGAATCATGGGAAAATACACCAAAAATTGCCCGTCTTTTGTGTCTTAAAATCCCAGATCTCAGGCTTTATAGCCTCATCGGATGTGAAAATGTTAGGAAAAGGAAACCCATGGACACGAACAGGATAAGGATCCGGCCAAGTTAGCAAACAATCTACTAGTCGGCCATGATATGAGTGCGTGTTGTGGGAAGTGCAACTAGATGGTTACGAAAAAGTGGGCGGGGCATCGGATAAAAGTGGGTTTTATTTATGGACGCTCTTTAACTGCTGTGGTCCTTAGCGCCCCATTCTATATTGGGCGTGAAAGACCGGTAGTTTTGCTCACAGGCCGCTTTATCAGGCTTGAGTTTCTTTTACATGCCGTAAATCTACGACACAAGACCACCGGCTTTACTTTCCTACCGAAGGAAGCCATACTAAGAATTTTTACACGCGACCTTGGGATCTAGAGGTTAGCATGGTAACCACTACACCACCGAGGACGACGGGGGCATCGGAAAGACAGTTAGGTAAAGAAAACATCCGCAGTCCCGAGTTGCATTTACGTATTAGCACGCTGAGGCCTGAAAGTGTAGTAATGCTTTCATTGAACGCCCTAAACAAAAATACAGTCCAAACAGCGGACTGCAAAGGGGGAACCGGCTCCAAAAAAAGCAAAAACTGTTTTTTCGGCTGGGAAAGTGATGGCGACTGTTTTTTTTTTGGGATAGTCATGGAGTTATTTTAATCGATTATCTTCATAAAGGAAAAACCATTACAGGAGCATACTACGCATCATTACTTGACAAGCTGAAGGCAGAACTTGCGGAAAAACGGTCACATTTGCAGAAAAAGAAAATCCTGTTTCACCAAGACAACGCACCGTCTCACACCTCAGCGGTTGCAATGGTGAAAATCCACGAATTACGGTTTGAAATGCTTGACCATCCGCCTTACTCACCAGATCTAGCCCCAAGCGACTTGTTTTTGTTCCCTCATCTGAAAATTGCGCTCGGAGGACAGAGATTTTCGTCAAATGAAGAGGCAATCACCTTCGTGAACAATTATTTTGCAGAGAAAAACGCGAGTACTATTTGGACGGGTTACAGAGATGGGAGCATCGCTGGGAGAAGTGTGTAGAATTACAAGGAGACTATGTTGAAAAATAAAAAAAAATATTCTGAAAAAATGTCTTGTATCTTTATTAGGTCGGAAACATTTCAGACCACCCTCGTATTAGCAGGCTGAGGCCTGCAAATGTAGTAATGCTTTCATTGAACGACTTACATTTCCCTATTGCCTTGATTTCAACCCCTCATCTCTAGCCTTATCAAAAAAAAAACAGTGGCAACCTCCTCCAAGCGTATTCATATCTTAGCCGACTAGCAAGTGCAACTTCACTATAGATTTCCATACACACATAACTGCTGATGTAAACAAAGAACCAATGCGCTGCCTTGTTGCTACTGAAAACAGTACAGTATAGTGATGGTGGAAAATGAAGTAGGACACATACAGACACATGTCAGATAGAAGTGTATGCCTCTAGTCACGAAATGGATTTACACGGCCTCACGGGTAAACAACACACCAATGCGCCCCTTACTCTACCACTCCATGCACGGTAAATTCCACTTCACCCTTAAGTTCGAATCCTTAGCCTGGTCATGAATATTAGCATTGTAGCTTTCAGAGGTGATTCCAACAGACCAGTGTATCATAGATAAGCTGATCTACGAGCGTATCTCATCGCTAATACATAATAAGATCGTAAGAATTGAAGTCCACAGAAAGTTTTCCGCAGGCTAAGGCTGTTCTGAAAAAAATTTACAAGTGAACAGAGAATTTTTCAGGAAAGTAGATACTCAGTATTTGTATTTCCATAATGTAGGAAAGATCGAAAGATCGACCCGGTTAAAGAACATTATACTTAAGGGTACAAGTTATTCTAGACTCTGTGATATTCGTCCCTACACCATAAATTTGCCACTGTTTGTAAAGTTCTGAATACATTTGTAAGATGTTCTAGTTAGTTTGAGGATTGTCGATATTTTACTAATTTTTCTATATTGGATGGTTTATTTTAGGAATAACTTACACTTGAAACATGAAAAGGCTGCGGAATTACAGGAAAATTAGGGAGAGAAATCGTAGTAGTTGAGAAATCACTCCAGCATTCACCTACCGACCAGGAAAAACCAAGAAAAATCCCAGGTTAGGGTGTACAGTGACGGGAGTCACTCCCGGGACCTCCCGCATGCGTGCCTCACAGATGGCTACTTCGAGACATATTGCCGGGTAATAAAAATAAAAATAATTAAAATATGTTGGTGACTCGAATATATCCCATTCTCCGTTCTCTACAGCCTCATATATGCCTTTTTGTATGACAGTAAATAAGGAAGAAAGTTCAACGTGCAGAAAAATATGCAATATTGCTGAATAAATGTACCGCAAAGTACGTGAGTTATTAGTAACTTCACGTTACAGTGTATACAAATCTGACTGGTTCAATAAAAACTACAGCTATTTAGATTTCATAAAATATAGTAACTTGCCGTTTAGGTGTTAATTATAATGTTTAAATTTTCAGAAATAGAAGATTATAGAAATGTTTTCCTTCTTTCTTATGGATTGCCATAGTTTCCAAGCAAATACGCCATATAGCTATACTTTGCTGTTGATATGTGCCATTGCATGTGTGCATTTATGCAAAATGAAAGAGATGCGAGGGTCTGTTCAACCCCCGACATACATAGTCATTTCACATTCATAATAAAGAGTGAAATCATTGACTCGTGATCAACAGACCTTTTAGTAATATTAGTTTCAATCAAAACTGTAATATGTGACACAGGAGCAGTGTGCTGAACGATGGTTTGCTTCCTGCCCCTTTTAATTATATTATTTTCAAGTTGTTCTTTGGTAATATGCTTTGGGTTTCGCATCGTAGTCAAGACATGAGATGGTTTAAGAAACGATATCCAGACAACAGTATAGGTTAAATAATACGTACCTGCTGTTTTGTAAAAAACGGGTTTTATTAGTAAACTATATCTAAACTCCAAATTACCAGCGTTACTCTCATACTTGCATTTCTGAACGATATTTTTACTTTCTCTACCACTTATCCAAAAACTCAATACTGGGACATTGTTTTCATAATCTGCGCTATCACCATTCTTATCCAAAATCTAGTTAGGCGCCTAGACACGGCACTGGGAATATTTGTGTTTAGAGCCAGAATTCTTCCAGCATCTAAGTGATTCAGTACCTAAGCAGCTAAATCAGGTGTTAAACAAGAAAGGAGAGTTGACAGTCTATTAAAATAATGTCTAGTAAATGTGCCCTCTTTAAGGGTAAAAAGCACAATGTATATCAGTTTTACATTGTATTACCATTTAAATATTTGTTCCTTGATATATTTTGCAAACCTGGGTTTTATTTAGTTGTATATTTAAACATGGTTATTATAAGTGAGAAGAGTAAAGCTATTGCTCAAAGTTATATATTCCTGTGTGAATAATCTACAATTCTGCATTACTGCATGCGCGAAATGGTAAACAGATATATACACCTCCTCCTTGCTACCATGTTCCACCTGTGAAAGCCAGTATAATGCCACCTGAACCTACGGTGACGGCATAAGTGGAAGCGAGTGTACCCATTGTGTAAGCTTCCTATAAATCACGTCTAACAGCTACATTTTTGAGAAAACATTAAATTTTATGTTAATTATGCTAATAAATCAGGTGTTCCACATGATACAGAAATCGGAATATTGAAAGAAATAAAATACCACCGTATTTACAAACTTGGCATGCAGAATTTCTCTTAGAAAAAATACTTTAATCTTTAAACACAATTTTTAACAATTTTTCTTCTGGTAGAATTAAGTATGTCATATCTTGAGAAATTTCAAAATGTAGCAGAAAGCATGTGACAGCTTCTTAATTTCATTATTTCTGAGTGTGTGCTGAAAATTTGAACAAGACTGATTAAAGTACATCACGAAGAACATTTTTAATGTGTAAGAAGAATAAAATTGAGTAAAAGGCATTGGAGTACATACAGGTCATCAGGGCGTGTGTTATTGGGAATTTAAACAGTTCGATTCCTGGGAGACATATGTGGAATTTTTGATGGACGAAGCTGCGTCTGGGTAGGTTTCCTCTGACATTCATTCCACCAACTGCTATCTCATTACCTTTCCTCCATCCATTTCACCGTCATTTCATATAACTTCCTTCCTCGCTCTCGTACTAGGCTTCGGGCTGACCACCCATCCTAATTATTCTATCCGATCCAACAGACTCTCTCTGTTCCCCGACAGGAGTCTGACCCCATGCATTCGCTTACAAGTTCTGGGAGTGTAAATCCTCCAAACGAGGAAGGTAAACCGAGAATGAAGAAGAAAAAGGATAGAGAAAAGTCATAGTATGGCATACAAACTAAATATTCAAAGTATTTTTTAGATATACACACTATTTTTTGAGTTTTTAAAAGTATTCAGCAAATTTCAGCTATGGGCACACTTAACATGAAGTAGATAGAAGAATAAACCTTTGTAAGGATAATTTCTAGAAAAGTCAATGGGGGAAGTCACAAATAGCGGTATAAATAGATAATTTAACAAATTATGATTTAATTACAGCTAGAGTAATCGCAAGGGAGTCCTTTACGAGGTAATCAGGCAAAGCACTGACTGATGTCTGTTCAGACGCGCTGCATGTCACAGGGAAATATTTGCTGGCGGTCATGAGCAGACAGCAAAGGGGATATTAGTTTCAATATTCGTATTCAATTTAGTAATGTAGAAATACCGGCTATGTATGTACCTCAAACCTATAGACCTAGAGGCCATGGTGCACATTGACCTGGGGCTTTTCCTTCACAAGCCGCTTTATGTTGTATGGCTTCCGCTGCTCTAATACTGGGTATATAGAAGAATCCTATTGGAGTAATGTGTTACACGGTAACTACAGGGCACAAAGAGACAAATTATATAAATGAGATTTCTCAGGCAGATAAGCCAATATACACCAGGTGGCCACCGTGACCCTTGTAATCTGGTTCTATGTAACCTGCAGTTTACAAACCAACCTACGAACGTCAGTCGCAGCTGCAAACATTAGTAAACGCTGTGCTTGTGTTGACATTCTAAAATGCATAAGTAAACATTAGCCTGCGTTTAGGTTCAAAGAATTTATAAAACTACCACAAATGTGAAAAAGAAACACTTTAGTAAGTGTTGCAACACTGCGCAGATTGCAACTTTCATTCTATTTTGTATCTAATCTAAGGAATGGCAATAAGGTTTAAATTCCTGCCATGTTTATTTGCTTTTTTAATTTCTCTACCACATATATACTAGGTAGAAAAGGTATTTCATTCCACCCAACAATTTGATGCAGCGGTTTCACCGAAAATACATGTTTTGAGGTCCCCTGAATACAAAAAAACTGAGTGTGTCTGCGAATGCCATAGCTCGAAATTTTGATGCTTACTCTAACGTTTATTTTCCTAACTACTTCATTTTAATCTAAGTAAACGGTTGCAAAAATAGCTACATCACACATTTCGTTAAACATACAAAGGAAACATCTGTAGTCAAATGTTTCAGAACTGGACGCTATATGCTGTCCATAAAATTCTACAGCTTTCATACAATCAGCAGAAACAACTGAAAATGACTTAAAAAGCGACTTAAAAATGACAATGTACTGAACAAATCGAACCATTAATAACAAATATCCTGGAAATGGCCGATGCCACAGAAATAGTTATTTGATATAAATTGTGCGTTTTAAAGAGCTCTACATTTTTTGTGTAGTACGTATTTTCTATTGCTTAACATTTACCAGATATAAAATATTATACAAAATTCGAATAAACAGGACTTCACAGGTTATTTCCAGGAAATTCAAGATATACCTTTTATTTGTCACGTAAGTATATTTAATATATGGTAGTACAAACAAAATCGTGAGAAAAATCTTCGAAATATCTGTCATTAATGGTTCACGTTGTTCAGTACTTCGCCATTCTTTTTAAGTCCTGTCGGCTTTCAGTTGTTTCTCGCGATGTCATGGAAAGAATTCGGAGTTTTAAGCCAGTGTATAGCACCCAGTTCTAAAACATTTGACTATCGTTATTCCCTTTGTATCAAAATGTGTAATGCATCTATTTCTGGAAAGGTTTATCTCTATTACATGAACCAGATAGGAAAATAAACCTTCGAAAAGGATAATTTGTATGCCCATTAATAAACGATAGAGAGCAGAAAAATTAATGTGAATGTAACAAATAAGAATTTTATTCCGGGAAATTCTAAACGTGGATTTCAGATTAAATTTCTATATGGAATTTTTAGTGCAATAAAGATTTCTTGTATTTAGTCGAGGTAATGTTTAGAGAAAATAAAAATAAGATAACTCAAGAAAAAAATCTAATAAATTGTGCAGCTGTTTTATCAAAATAAGTTTTTTAAACTCGTTTATGTAGTGGAAAGAAGAATAACTTATAATTGAATATGTATTTTAACTATTATATTATATTCGAGCAAATTTCATGTGTTCTTCCTAAAATCAAATTAGCTGTGTTCAAATTGATATAAATGAAAACGAAAAACATAAGTGGAATTTAGGTAGTAATTGAAACGAAAACACATTTTGTAATACATACAGAAGTGTTTAAAGTATTGTGTATTAATTGTTCAACTACTTTTGCTGTTTTGTTTATTTTTTCTTGTTTCATAAGGAAATACGAAATGTAGAAGACAATTATTTAGTATTACCTACCTTCGAAATGTTTTGTCAGTAACCGGATATGTGGAAAGAAAATAATTTAAAGTAGAACAATTAGTACTTGGATCTTTGATATGTTTTTGTTTCAGATCTAATTAAAACAACAGAAAGGAATACTCCTACGAATTAAAAACAGAATATTGTTTACATTTAAATGCATTATTTTCCAGCTAAGAGTATTACTTAAGGTGGTCGTCACATAATTCCAAGAATTACATTATTCCAGAATATTATTATGTTATGAAGAAGAACTAGATTAGAAGAATACAAAACTGTGTTTCTAGAAATATCTAGAGTGGATGTGGGACTGCAGACTGGAGACCTAAATAGAGCGGAACAGTTAATTTCTCGAAACTATGTTGGGAGTCGGAGGAAGGAGGACTGACTTAGCACACCATAACGAGAAAGAACCACAAACCAGCAACTTTTTGTAATTAAATTTCTTTGGGAAAAGTTATTAAGTACCGAGGAAACTGTCTTTGGGACACCAGACGCTATAAATCTAACAGCAAAGGTTAGAATTAAATGTTAAAAATTGAAGTACGAGTACATAAACTAAAGCAAGGGCTGCTATTACTTCAGAGTGAAGCACTTCAATTATACAGAGTTAAAGAATATGTAGAAAGTTAAAACTGAGTCGTATATTTTAGTAATTATTGCGTCATATCGATATACAAACCAACGACAAGCCGCATTAGGTTTTACTGCCATTTCCTTCTGCATTTGATATTTACTTTCTCTACCATGTACATAAGTAGGTAGAGAAGATATTGCATTCCACCCAAAAATTCAATCCGAGATTTTACCGGAAATACATGTTTTGGGGCCGCTTAAATTCAAATAAACACTTTTTGGAAACATGTCCGCGTGTGTACCTTTGAATAGCATAACTCAAAAACGACAAGTCGAAGAGATACTAAATTATTACTTGAATTAAGCATCTTCCAAGCAAGCGATATGAAGATTTTCAAGAAAACATCCCCACTCCAAATTACCCTTTACATGGAACAATTTTCGAAAATTTTGATTTTCTAAAAAATAGCTGTATTGATTTTGATTAAAATACCATATATGAAATATGTTTACATCACAAATAAAAATTTACATCTAAAATTTTATGGGAATAGCCTAGCAATTCGTCTTCATTCGGAAGGATTTTTTTATAATGTTGTATAACTGTAAACGTTAAGCGATACGCGAAAACGTACAATACCAAAGTGTATATCCTCTTAAATCAGACAATTTATTTAAAATAAACTTTTTGTGGATTAAGCCTTTCTGAGGTAGCCGTTATTACAGGATCGCATTGTTCAATACCTGTATTCTTTTAAAGTTGCATTTATTTTTAGTTGTTTCTCGCGATGTCATGGAAACAGTATGGAATTTTAAGGCCAGTTCCTACACATTGGAATATCGAGCTTTTATTTGTGTCTATAACGAAATAAAAATAAAATTTACATCTAGAGTTTTCTGGCAATAGGCTGGGAAGTCCTCTCCATTCGGAAGGAATTTTGTATAATCTTGTATAACTGGTATACTTTAAGCGATAGACCAAAATGTGCTACACCGAAGGTGTAGATCTATTTAGAACACACAATTTATTTAAAATAAATCTTTTTTGTGGTATAAGTCGTTTCTGAGATATCTTTATTAAAGGTTCAAATTGTTCATTTCTTGGTAATTCTCTTTAAGTCCTGTCAATATTCAGTTGTTTCTCGCGATTGCATGGAAACAGGATGGAATTTCAAGGCCAGCATAGAGCGTCCAGTTCTTAAACATTTGACTGTCGCTGTTCCCTTTGTATCTATTACGAAATGTGTAATTTAGCTATTTCTCTAAAGGTGTATTTGCATTAAAATGCAGTAAACAGGAAATTAAGTTTGAGTAAGAATAATTTTTATACCCACTAATAAGCGATAGAGAGTAGAGAAAGTCAGATGACACAATTTTTATAATTAGTGTCCTGTACGTTATAAAAACAGAAAGCTTCCAGAAGAGTTTTCATTACAAATATTTAAAAAATATATGGATGTGGGCGAATCAGAAGAGTAAATTCACCTTTTGTTAGCGGTATGAATGTTATTTAGAATGATAAATGCATCAAAGGTAATTAATTACCCCTCAACACCAATATAACATTATTTTTCTAGCATACACCAGAGTGCCTGTCCAATAATAGTCATCTCCAAGCTCTATATAATGCTATTCCAGTGCCCTTTGACCCACTTGAACTAAAAACCACGGAAGGCACGGCTAGTTGGAGCATTTCGATCCGTTTTAAAAATAGACGTTGGCAAGACTGACACAGCTTGCTTTAATGAAACGTCATAGTCTAAATAACATGCTATTTTTTTCTCTCTTGCCAAAGAGCGTAATGTGCAAATTATGCAAAACATGCACAGAGAGAAAAAAATCTGCACGAAGCGCGATGGCTGTCTAACTGGAACTGTGGAAAAACCGCATAGTTACAAAAAAATAGAATGGGAATCAGAAACCTGATATTACTTTTCATGCTAATCTGAGTGAAAGGTATAACATATGGTTATAAAAATTCGATAAATTATAGACAGCCGTAGATATTTATTGTTTTAATGTGAATTGACGGCACCTAATTACGTATTTTTCCTGATACTGCTAACATTCAAGTATAGGGCATATGGGCACACCTAGCCAGCGGGATCCTCGGTGACCTCCCATTCTCACCCATGTGTTTTTTTCGGGAGTTTTCCTGAGTCATCAGGCGAATGCTGGAGTGGTTATTTTCATACCTCGAATGTCCTTTCCCTCTATTTTTTTCCATGCATCATTTCAATCATCCTTCATCCCGTTAGTCTCTTTCAAGTCGGAATGTCGGTGATGGTGTTTTGGTGCAGCGTGGCAGGGAATCGGATGCTCTCTATGAACTCTCTCCATTCCCGGCTTTGTGCTGCTGCCGGGCTTTTCGAACACCGTTGAGGGGCTTTTGTGTGGGGCGGAGACCAGGTATGCCTGTCCGTCTTCCGGAGTCTACTTCTGGAAATTTCCCTGTTATTGCTGTACCGCTGCTCCTGGATCCGACCACCCGGGGTCTCCTCTTGCCACGTCCCTCTACCCGGGGACGCCCCCTCGTGGGGCGTAGGTACAATATCTCCCAAGTCCCCTCCATTCAGGAAGATAAAATGTGATACCTCGTGAACTCGACCCACGTGAGATGTATTACGGCTACCACTACCATCCTCAGGAGGCTACAGGCGCAGTCAAACAGGCTACAGAGGCATGCAGAAGTCCTTAGCTGTTTCGGAACCCGCTTCCCTACTGTATCAGATCCGCCTTCAAAGGGTGAAATTTTTTTCTCGGTCTTCAATATTTTTATGTGATAGTATATTATTTAAGATATTATTTTAAAGGCCGCAGTATTTTGACTGTGTAAAGGTAGCATAATCATTGGTGTTTTAATTGAGGGGTAGTATGAATGGTTGGAAGCTACCCAAAGAGGGTGACGAACGACCCGTTCAGCCAAGCAGCCCTGTAGTGTTCACGGGATTACTCTTTCCTTGAAGCAAGCAAACGCGCCACCTGTCTATCTCCGCCATACACCACCAAACCTAGAATCCCACTCGAAACATGAGAAGAAAACGAAACGAAGGGAAAAGAGAGAAAGGAAATCGTGAAGGTGAGATACTACCACAGCATAGGACTACGGAGCAGGGAAAACCATGTAAAATCTGACCTTGGACGTCCCAAATGCGACTCTCACACGTTACTCTGGAGCCATCTCGCTGGGTAATATTGAGATAATTTCTCGCCGAACGAGATGGCATCGCGGTAAAGCGTATATAATGCTGCGACTCTTCCTGTGCCCAATTACCTGTCATTTTATTTCAAGTCCAAATATCAGGCGAGTGAATGGTGGACGAGGCTTACCGCTGGAGCTTTCTTTGTGGAAATGCGTTCTGTGAAAGAAGAGTAATATCTCCGTGGGAAGAGGCAGGCCTGTGAGTGAGAGAGTTCCCCCTGTCAGGATGTAATATCTGGAGACGTTAGGGACCCCACCTCTATTCGAGCATTCTGTTCCGGATTAGGTTGTCCTGTGTATCCTTCGTTTCACCCCTTCTGCCTGGAGGTTTCCAAAATCACAATAGGGGACTGTGCGCTTAAGTACCCAAATCATCCTCCATTTGCTGATAATCATTACCATGTAACTTCTCTCTAGAAGAAACCGATTAAACCTGACTCCTGGGGAACCCCTTCAATGCCTTTATCTCACGGAGGAGTTGGGACAGCGGATTCTATATCAGACGTCAATACAGAACCTCTTCCTCGGAGTATTTACACCGCATTTGTTACGCTACACCGTCATCGGCGGCAAGCTCTGCAAACCTGAAGAATGGTAAAGGAGGGAATGAGGATTAGAGATATTAATAATGCATTTCAGGATTTACGTAGCCTCTAGGAAAAGCCACAAACAAACCTCTGCTTTAGGATTACCGGACACTGGACGGGATTTTACAGCCATTCAAACACTAGTCTCGGAGACTATCGCCTAAGTCTTCTTCCTTGACACTCCGTGATTTATGTAAGAGACCGTTAATTTCAGCAAATCTGAAATATGGATCAAATTATAAATGTATATATAATTGCACCGAGTTTTTGTTTATAGGAATTCGTCTAGACAAAACATCAACATATTTTGATATAACGAAGAGAACTAAATATTTCTAATAACCATAGAAAACTGCTTAGGTATGACTGCATAATATATGTATAAAATAAAATAAAATTAGTATCGAAGTATATTTTGAGCAGTAACCAAGTTTTCTACAAATTTTTCATTCTTTCTTTCTTTCTTTCTTTCTTATTTGAGGACAGCCTACATTAATGTGACTTAACACATAGAACATATTACAATTGCCTGTAGGTTCAATTGTATGTAAGTTGATTTTCATTATTCAGTGTTTGCCGAAAAGATTTTGTAGTTGTAATTTTGTTTTGAGTCTCTTTCTGCTACATGGCTTATGTTACCTAAATGCCTTCCTGGGCATCTACATTGTTGCTTTTGAATTACTTGGAAAGTGGATTCTTATGATCGAGGGGCTGATGTTGGTGAACAGATGGCCTTTGTTTGCTACCATCTATTCTATTCCTAATTAACTTTTCTGTGCATGAAGCTTTGGATTGCTGTATTGAATTTTCAGGCCGTATTTACTAGGTGACACAGATAATCAAGGTAAAACCCACTAAGAATGGGCAGTATATGTTTTGAACTCGTGACCTTCAAAAACGAGAGACTCGGGCA
Organism: Deroplatys truncata; assembly: GCA_030765065.1. Taxonomy (NCBI): domain Eukaryota; kingdom Metazoa; phylum Arthropoda; class Insecta; order Mantodea; family Mantidae; genus Deroplatys; species Deroplatys truncata. The sequence continues at coordinate 158,355,871 of CM060979.1, forward strand.
CTACCACATTTCCGATGTTTGTGCTAAATGTTGATTGAAAATATAGATAGACAGGCGTCGCGTAGGGCCGCGATATTATTCTCTGTGATGCAAGGGAACCCGGTTCGATCTTTCATACCTGCATAGGATTTTCCTAATGCTGGCAAGTATGTTACGGGGTATACTAACGTTTTAGACTAATTGAGGAGCTACGTGATTGAGAATGGAGGTTTCTGGTCTAGCGAACCTTTTATATTACTCGGCGTTCTCATCGAATACGTGCAACTCCTAATATTGTCATTTGCTAATGATATCCAGTGAGAATGACGGACGTATTAGTACCTGGCCACGGAATTCGTTGCTATAAGCAGTTCAATTAATGGTTAATATGCAATTAAATTCAGTATGATTTATTTCTATAACTGCTTCAAAAATTAGAGAGATAGCCACGCACGTACAGAGAGAGAGAGAGAGAGAGAGAGAGAGAGAGAGAGAGAGTTATCTCACCCGTTAGTGGTTATTGCTGTGCGTTCTTCTAGTAATTTGAAAGAAACCTCATAATCCGCGGATGTAAAGTTTAATATAGGGTTCTAAATAAAGCTTGGATATAAACTGTAACGAGCTCTTTCATTCTCGAGTAAGTACAGGAAATTCTGCACTTCAACCAGACAATTGCATGTAGAGATTTCACTGACAATACATATTTTGATGCCTCCTGAATAAAAAGCAGCATATTTAGAAAAACGTCCGTACCCGGTGTGTGTGTGTGCGTTTGTGAACAACATAACCCCAAAACGAAATACTCAACAAAATACCAAAATACTTGCTATTTTAAGATGCGACAGGAAGATTTTGATGAAAATAGCTCACCTTAAATTATCCTATGCACGGAAAACTTTTCAAAATGTTTGGTTTTCTCAAAACTGATTATTGATTTTCATTAAAATAATATATATATATAATATATAATATTAAAATAATATATTCTTCTTCAATAAACTCTCCTTTTGGTAGAACTAACACCCCAAAGGATTTGTCAAGCAGCAAGCAATCTTGGAACATAGCGTATCCAGGATGGGTAATCAGCTCAATGCTTTAGGAAAGTAGTCTGTCGAGCAGCAAGCAAACTCTGAATCATAGCATATACAGGATGGATAATCAGCCCAATGTTTTGTGTCAGTAGCCTGACGAGGAGTAACAAAACTCTGGATCATAGCATATCCAGGATGGGTAATCAGCCCAATGACATGTGTCAGTAGCCTGACGAGGAGTAAGAAAACTCTGGATCACAGCATATCCAGGATGGATAATCAGCCCAATGTCATGTGTCAGTAGCCTGACGAGGATTAAGAAAACTCTGGATCATAGCATATCCAGGATGGATAATCAGCCCAATGACATGTGTCAGTAGTCTGACGAGGAGTAAGAAAACTCTGGATCATAGCATATCCAGGATGGATAATCAGCCCAATGACATGTGTCAGTAGCCTGACGAGGAGTAACAAAACTCTGGATCATAGCATATCCAGGATGGATAATCAGCCCAATGACATGTGTCAGTAGCCTGACGAGGAGAAACAAAACTCTGGATCATAGCATATCCAGGATGGATAATCAGCCCAATGACATGTGTCAGTAGCCTGACGAGGAGTAACAAAACTCTGGATCATAGCATATCTAGGATGGGTAATCAGCCCAAAGCCTACTTTGGCGGTGAAGAAGACAAATGAAATTTAGTGATGAAAGCGATGATATAAAGGTTAAGTATCAAATTATTCAACCCAGAATTCGCTTAGCGATCGAGGAAGACCGCGAAAAAAACCTTCGGCCAGGCTGGTCGGTACTGCAGGCCTGAACCCGGAAATTCCCAAATGCGAGTCGCACTCGTTACCGTGGCGCTACCTCACTCAGTAAATACACATATACAAGATATTTAAGGAAAAATAGAAATTATATCTTGAATTTAACGGGAATAACCTATGAAGCGCTCTTGATTAAGCATGTTATATAAGTGTGTATTTTGTAAACCATAAGTGATAGAATAAAAGCATGCTAAACAAGAAATTTAGATTTATTTAAGGTTATTTCAAACTTTTTGTGGCTTCAGTTGCTTACGAGATGTTCGTTGTTATGGTTTGAATTTTTTAATATTTATATCAGTTTTTGAAATACACAATGTCAAACTTCAGTTATTTATCACGATGTCACGATTGGTTTGGACTGGACTAGTGAACAGAGGAGACACCTAGCATTGTGTCCCTCAAGATCTATTGTGCGTACACCCCTGGGAGGAACGGATGAGGTGAGGGAAACGCAGGAGACATATGCTTGGAGAGCGAAGCCGACGCAAGTGAAGAGACCCCCGAGTTCCCTAATAGTTCCAGGCCCTACCACCCGACCACGAGAGTGCGTCCTCTCTAGTGGAACCAGAGCACAAGCCTCTGTGCCATTTGCCCGATACCGATCGAACCACAGCCCCGGAGTCAACCTATACATGAAATGAAATGAGAAGACATGGGGGAGAGAGGAGAGCCGCGGTGCAGCACATCGCTCCAGCATTCGGCTATGTCAACCAGAGAAAAAAAAACATGGTCAGTAACATAACATAAGAGCTCAATCTATAGACCCTATAGTGAACTAGACCAGTTTAAAGAAAGCTAGTCTACTCTAGGATGTAGAATACGTCATAAATACATAATTACATTGTGTACTTGTGTATAAATAAATTGTAGTTCTTATGTAGAGTACGTTAGAGCTAAAAAAATTTAAAACAAAATTATTTATACTTAGTGTAGTTATAAAATTTGGTAACATTTTATAGTCAGTTATTTTTTGAGTGAAAGAAATCCTCCTCTGTATAGAAGGTGTGAGTGATGAGATATCTTTTTAATGCTAACTTGAATTTATTTTTATTAGTTTTCAGTTCCTTAATATATGATGGAAGTGAATTAAATAATATCTACTATACCATTGTAGTAAGCCCCTTTTTGGAATACTTGTAGGTTATTGCTTGGCCTGTGTAAGTCCTGCCCATTTCTGGTTTGTTTGCTGTGTATGTCTGAATTTTTTATGAACACTTCTGGGTGGTCAACCACGGTTAAAAGTACAGCTAAAATATACTCACAGGCTAATGGTAGAATTCCAAATGTTTTGAATAGTGGTTTACAATGAGTTGATTTCTTTACACCTGCCATTATTCTTATTACCTTTTCTTTTTTTGCAAAAGAAATATTTTTTTTGCGTCTACTGAATTTCCCCAAAATGTTATTCCATAAGTCATAATTGAATGAAAATAAGCATAATATACCCTTTTAGCTTGCTTTTATTTGTAAAATGAATTAATGATCTAATTGCAAAACACGCATGTGGGTAGTCAACGGAAATTCAACCCCGGGCCTCCCGAATCGAGCCTCACACGTTACCGCGGTGAGGGCATGGAATTTCAAGGCCAACATATAGCGAACAGTTTGTAAACAATCTGTAATAAACGCGGATAGAAGTACATGGGATAAGGTTTAGCAAGAAAGGTTTATAAAAGTATAAGCTAACGGGTAGAGAACGCCATGTGAATGTAACGCTTCAGATTTTTGTCATTTAGAATTGAAATAGCATAAAAAAAGGAAGCACCTGATTTATTCCAAGTTTTGTGGGTCCGAGAGCATGCCTTTCTTTTCCACTGTTTTCCTCGTTTGAAGGAGCCTTCCCCCTCTCTTTACGCACACGCAAGGACTCATTTCGGCACCTGCTGAGTCAGGCCATCCGAAACTAGCAGTGAAAATGGGATCAATCTTTTTCCCAGGCACCCCGCTTTTACTTGCCGTAATCTGTGCCCGGAGATCATTTTTCTTTTTCTACAGTCTCTCTTTCACCCTCGTTATGTCTAAAATACATTCCTGAATTTTCTTATCGTTGCCGATGTCCTAGGCCCCCATCCTCTCTACAGTATGACTTCATTTCCATAACACAGCCTTCCACTTTTTTCCTTTCTCTCTCTCTGCAGTCCGTAAACTCGTTTTGAGGGGATCTCCGCTGCGGCTACAGAAATGTGCAGCGCAAGAATAAAACTTTACTATATATGGTTATTAGGTTGCAAATTTATAGGCATTAAAATACTACTTACTAGAAATTCAAGAAACGGAAATTTAAAAGTTACTAGCGTTTAATAACTAGCCATTTAAATAGCAAGCAGAATTTTACTTACACCTGCATAAAAAGGCACTCCACTCTTGTATAAACTATTTTTATAAATAATGTATTACTGATTTTCTTGTAAGTGCAAGGAAAATATGGTGGTTTTAAACGATATTCAAATTGTATAAGAGCTGGTCGCTCTTAAAGGAATAACGAAATCGCATTTTAGAAAATGTATTAATCTTGGAAAATTCAAACAAATAACAAGAAATATCTCGGAAATGATTCACTCAACAAACAAAACATGTATGTGAGATAAATTTTGTACTTTAATGAAATCTACATTTTTTGTGTAATAAAATTTGTCTATTTCTTGCGGTTTACCAGTTATGCAATGGCCATTCAAAAAGAAGAGGACTTTTGGGGGTATTCCCATAAAATTCAAGATGTGCATTTGATTCCCCATGAAAAATATTAATCATATGACATTTAATCAAAATCGTTAGTCATTTTTTGAAATATCAAAATTATCGAAAAATATTCCATGTAAAGGGTACTCTAGGATGGGGCATATTCTTGAAAATCTTCGTGTCGCATCCTTACAAGATACTTAACCTAAATACCCAGTTTGGTATTTATCCGACTTTTGGTTTTTGAGATATGCTGTTCACAGCACGCAGGTAGACACACACACACATGGTCATGTTTCCAAACTGCTTTATTTGATTTCGGGAGGCCTCAAAATATGCATTTCAGGTGAATTCTCGGCATCGAATTTTTGGGCGAAATACAATACTTGCGGTACTTAGTATACGTAGTAGAGAAAATAGAAATATGTGTTTGATGTGTTGCACTCACATGGCTTTCCCTACTCACATCCGAGTGAGGTGGCGTCACGGTAATGTGTGCAACTCGCATTCGGGAGGTCCCGGATCGATCTCCGGCGACCGCCTATTCTGAGGTATTGGTATTTCGAGGTTTTCCAGGGACGGCAGCCGAATGCTGGAGACCACGACTTTCCTGTCCCTCATTTCCTGTATCCACCATTTTCTAGTCATCTATTTCAGGACTGTAGGACCAGGAGACGGTGTTCGGCGGGTTGCGGCTGGACGGTGGCTGTGCGCACGTGGAAGTTCCATCCTGACGTCGTCCAGTGATTGCTCAGCTGGAACTCGCCTCTGGTGCTTTCGGGCGGAGCTCCCTCAGAAGCTGGGGGCCCAATTGAGCGGCCTCGGTCTCTCTCTCTCTCCCCTCATTCCTCTCTCCCAGGGTAGAAGCACGAGGAGCCAGCTGGCTTGCGTGCGGTGCATTGCCCTTGTTTCAGGGGCCTCTCCGTTCATGAATACCTTTACTTCCCTATTCACTCATCCGCAAACTATTGCTTATTCTTCTCTTAATAAAGATAAGCTTTCAATTCACATTTACACATTCATTCACCGAACTAGTTGGTTCTGTGGTAACGTGTGAAGCTCGCATTCGGGAGGTTCCGGGTTCGATTTCCCTCGACTACTCCTTCTGACCTTACATTTTTCGTGCTTTTTTCCCTGGTCCGGTGAATACTTTCCTTTTTTATAATCCAGCACAATTTATTTCCTCTATTTCGCTTTTATTCCGTTTCCTTCTTATGTTTCAGGTTTGTTTCCAGGTTTCCCGGCAGGAGGAGATGCCGAATAGATGGCACGGCTGCTTGCTACAAAGAAGAGTAAATATCGTGGGCTCAAGACACGTTGCCAGACGTGTCGGATTTGTAGTAACTGTCCCGCGTCCCGGACAGTTCCCATATGTGACGGCAATTATCCCGTAGTTTCGAGTATTTTGAAACTTCAAAAAATTTCTTTATATTGCAAAAAATAATTCTCGTTAAGCTTTACTCTGTTATAACAGTTGGTGTTAGTGCTGGCGGATATCGTGGTTAACAATTAGCAACTGCTGTGACACTTATTCTTACCTTTTGATTGAAATCCACCAACAATGAACGATGTTTGATAGAAGCTTGTGAAGTGCACACTAATACGTGGTTGCTTTGTTGGAAAACAGAAAGTAAATTAATAATGAAAATGGATTGAAATTTGAAACGCGAAGGTGACCATGTTAAAAAGAGATAAGGACTATGTGTTTTTTATAAGGATTGGGAAAAACCAAACTGAATTTAGCGGTTAGTTAGTATGCAATGATGACGATAGGTACAAAGTATTTTGTAAATATTGCAGTAACTGTTTCTCAGTTGCACATGGGGAGGATCTGTCCCCTATTTTCATTTCGGATATCTGGCCACCCTTCCTCCTGGAGTGGTAGCCACAATAAATATCACGTAGGCCGCAGTCCGCGAGGTGTCCCCTTTCGTTTTATACGCTACGTTCATTATTGAATGTATAAGGATGGAGTAGGCTAAAACGATAGGGCGACTTTTAAAAAGCGGGTAGCTACGCTATAACTTTGAAATTCCATGTTCCTTGCATGATAAGGAGAAAAACTCTAATGCCAATTTATCACTTCAGATGTATAATATTACGCATAGAAAATAGGGGAAGTATTGCATTCCACCCAAAAATTCGATACCGAGATTTCACCGAAAAAGCATGTTTTGAGGAGCCCTGAATCCAAATAAACTATTCCTGTAAACATGTCCGTGTGTGTGCCTGTATGTCTGTGAACAACATAACTCAAAAGCGAAAAGTTGAATAAGCACCAAATTTGGTATTTAAGTTCAATATCTTTCAGGTATGCGACACAAACATTTTCAAGAAAATCACCCCCCATCACAAACCACCACATGGAACATTTTTCGAAATGTTTGATTCTCTAAAAAAAATGGCTCTAAAGATATGGACTAAAATGCCACATATGAAAGACATTTAGATGAAAAAATGTATATCTTGAATTTTCTGGGAATAGCCTGTGAAGTCCGCATCATTCGGAAGGAATTTGGTATAATCTTGTATAAATGGTAAACGTTAAGCGATAGACGAAAACGTACTACACAAAAACTATAGATCCCTTTAAAATACACAATTTATTTAAAATTAGTTACTTTTTGTAGTATAAGCCGTTTCTGATATATCCGTTATTAAAGGTTCGGATTGTTCAATACTTGTCATTCTTTTAAAGTTCCATCGATTTTCAGTTGTTTCTCGCGATTGCATGGGAACAGTATGGAATTTTAAAGCCAGTATATAGCGCCCTGTTCTTCAACATTTGACTATTGCTGCATTCTTTGTATTTACAATGAAATTTGTAATTTAGCTAGGTTTTATGCTTTATTTTAATTAAACGTAGTATATAGAATAAATAAGCTTTAGTAAGAATAGTTTGTATACCCATTAATAAAGATAGAGAGTGGATAAAATCATATGAATGAAACACTTCAATGTTTTCACAGTATATGATTCCATGGCTATAGAATGTTAGCTATATTGCTCACCCATCTCCTTCCCTCTATCCATTACGGCCTAATTACTGAGAAACAAGTATTGATCTTACGAAAGGCGGTAAAAGCAGACCTAATTCCATTGGAAACACATAGGATATTTATTTACCCAGATGATGAGCTGCACCAACGTGTTATCGAGCGGGACTAGTGCTCGCTCCACAAAGCACATAATAGTGTAATGATACACCCATTAGCATCTCACTGTGACTACAGTATACAGCTAACTACCGGCTAGTGTAACGAATTTGTACGGGATCAGGGTTTATTAGCGTCATCTCAGCACTAAGTCCTTAAAGGAGAACTCCTGATATTGCGTGACTGGCTCAGCTACTTCGCTTGCTTCGCACTGGAGCAGAAAAATCTGCTGAAAAGAAATACCACTTTCTATAACCATAGCTATTTTATAAATTATTGCCAAGCAAGCTTATTACTTTCTCTAGGCGTACATAGTAGGTAGAGAAGGTATTGCATTCCACCCAAAAATTCTATACCAAATTTCATCAAAAATACCTACATATTTTGAGGCCTCCTGAATAAAAACAGCATTTTTAGAAAAAGGTCTTGTGTGTGTGTGAACAGTACAACTCCAAAATGAAAATTTGGATGAATATCACACTTTTTGTTTAAGTTCTCTATCTTTCAAAGATGTGAAGCGAAAAGTTTTATGAAAATTACCCAAAATACCCTTTGCAAGGAATGTTTTTCGAATTTTTTTATTTTATGAAAATGATTATAACGATTTTGATAAAAAGGCCATGTATTAAAAGATATTTTGGTGACAAAGTTTGTATCTTGAATTTTCTGGGAATAGCCTGTAGGACCTGTTCATTCGGAAGGAGTTTTGTATAATCTTGTATAACTGATAAACTTAAGTTATACATGAAAAGTACTACAGAAACATTTTAGAGACACACAAATTATTTCAAATAAATTCAGCCATTTCCGAGATACCCATTATTAATGGTTCGAATTGTTCAATACTTAGTCATTCTTTTAAATTCCTGTTGATTTTCAGTTATTTCTCGCGATGTCATGGGAACAGTATGGAATTTTAAGACCAGTATACAGCGTCCAGTTATAAAACATTTCACTACGCTGTTCTCTTTGTATCTATAATGAAATTTATAATGTAGCTATTACCGAAAATGAAGTGCATAGGAGAATGAACATTCGTAGGAATGATTTGAATACCTACTAATAAGCGATAGACAGTAGAGAAAGTCATGTGAATGTAACACATCAGAATTTTATTTACTTTCTCAACTACTTGCTTGTCGTAAGAAGAGGAAGTATGCATTCCACCAAAAATTCGATTCGGAGTTGTTACGAAAATACACGTTTTGAAACCTTTAAGTACGGAAAAAGCACTTTTCAAAAAGATCCATGTGTGTGTGTGTTCGATAAATACAAAACTAGGTATTTAAGTTCAGCACCTTCCAAGATGCAACACAAAGATTTTCAAGCATCTCTCCACTTCCGAAGCCTCCCTTTACATGGAGATGTTTTGAATATTTTTTTTTTGTTTTCTCAAAAGACGTCTAACGCTTTTGTTTAAAATGCCATATGCTTTAGATGTTTCATTACAAATGAAACGTGTAACTGGAGTCTTCTGGGCATAGGATATTAGTCCTATTCATGAGGACTTCTCTATTCTGAATGACGTTTTAAAATTGGTAAAATGTAAAAGATAGGCTCGATCTTACTACACAAAAGGATGTATCTAGTTAAAGCACACAGTTTATGTCATATGCACGATTTTGGAAATCTGAACAAACTGAAACTGTATGCTCTAGGCAGAAATCTTACTCTTAATGTTAATAGCTGAGAAATTATGTTTTAAAGAATAACGTTAGAGTAATTTTGATAAAATAAAAATACCCGAAAGAATTATATTGGAAGGATACTTTAGGCTGTGCAAAAATTAAAATCGTCACCTGTCACCCCTAGATGATGCGCGCTTTATTGCTTAGTTTCGTATTTATTCGGGTTTTGAAGTTACATGTCTCTCTCTCTCTCACATATTTATATACACACACATGGGCTACTTTCTAACTTTTATTTGAATTCAAGAACCTCAAAGCTTGCATTTCCAGTAAAAACCAGAATCGGTTTTTTGGGACAATGAAATAAGTTGTTATATGCTGAAAATAAATAAAGAATTCCATCAGAGAGGGACCAATTTCTTTATTTCCTAAGCTAGCAGCTATATCACAAAGATTGAACAACAATGAGCTGATTTTTCTTTATTGTTTTATACAAAAGCTCCATACTGTAAAATGTAAATACAAGTTGTGGATTAATTCTCCTCATTTCAAATTTTGCCACGCTAACCTCTTGTGTAGCCCCTTGAGCCTAGAATTCAATCCGCCTACACTTCTGCACAGACGTATGACTTGTGAGTCGGAGAAGTTGCCTAATAGACAGGGCGCAGTTAATGTGAGAACTTCCAGGTTATAGCAAGATATGAATCTATACGCTAAGACCTCTTTTGCACTGTTTTTTGTTTGGTCGATATCGAAGTTCCATGAAAGCTGTAAGCGGGAACTTATCTTCGCTAGCATAAGGCAACACGAATCTGTCAACAGAAAGTGTTGATACTCCCTTCTGCAAATCTAAGTAAAAGTTTTATCTGTAGGGAATGGATGAACGTTGGTAAGGTTATGGAAGAAAGATTAACCTGCTTCATTATTTTATTTTACTTTAAGCGTTTGCGTGTGACATTGCGAAGTATGTTGTTTGCTCTAAGTTTGAAGGTTATTACCGATTTAGTATTCTTCAGATTGATCTTGTGCTTGCTAGGCAATTTCTCCGCCACACGTGTTTTACGTCCCATCCTTCTCCTTAGTTGTGACATTCAATGTAAAAAATTGGCCTAAAACAATGACGTCGTAATACACTGATAAATACTCAATATGGGCCTATTGCAGATATATAAAAAATCATATCATTACATTTTAGGTTCCGTAAATTTTCTTGGATCTAATTCCAGGAATAATCAGAAAATGCATCTTAATAGGCTTGTGATTTACAGACAAGTAACGGATTTGCTGTTATTCTCGCAGTACCAATAAATGTGGAAGAGTAGTATTAGACAGGTGTGAGGTAGAGAATAGACTCCCACATTCAGGTTACAGTTTGGATCGTGTACTAATCTGCTTAAAGAATTTAGGTCAGAAGATACAAATGGATCCGAAAAATTTTCTTTAAAATCAATGTATGATTTGGAGGTTTATTAACATGAATTAGTAGATAACATAACAAAACCAGACAAAAATCTTATTTATTACATTTATACGACTTTTTCTACCCACTTCGTTTACTTATAACTACTACAACCTATTCCTAAAAAAACACTATTTATTTACTTCAAGTTAATCCATGTAAGCTTGTGAAGCTTACGTAAGAATGTTTAGTAGAAGATATATAAGAATAAATGTGTGGGTGGTAAAAGACATGTGAATATAAGAAATACATAGGTATACCGTTTTTTTAAGAATGAGAAAAAATAAAGAATTTGTTTTAACCATTATTACCAGACAGAAGCAAGTGCAAAATACAGCACCACTGGTAACAGATATGACTTCACACACACACATACACCAAATGAATGGTTGCTTAAATGCCTAAATTGATATTTAAGTTAAGCCTCATTCAAGAGTGCTACATGAAGATTTAAGAAAATCCTCCAACTACACGATAAGATGTAACCAATTTTATTAAAACACGTCTTAGTTGTTTGGAAAAAAATTGATATCTTCAATATTCTGCGTCTAGTCTGTGAAGTCATTTTCATTCTGAATGAATTGTCATAATAAATTCACAGAACGTTACTACACCTCCTTAAAATGCACAATTATCGTATATAAATTTTTTGTGCGGATTTACTACTTCCGAGCTATTCTATATTATTGGTTTGAATTTTCAAGTAGGTACTCATATTCTTTTTGTTATGCTAAGTAACTGACATTTGACTTAGTTTAAGATTCCTATATCGCTTTTCAACCTAGAGACAAATGAGTAATAAAGGAACGTTTATCTCGGTTAACAGGCGTTGGACAGGATAAGCTTTTATCCATGTCTTATAAATATTTTTCGTTGTTTTACTCAATTATTCGTTTAAAATCCCAATATCGTTTTTAAAATTCGATTCTTGTGACAACGCTACTGCGATTTCTCATAGCGAAAACAACAAACGCTTTGTTAAATGAAACTTAACAAAGAAGAACTTACCAACGGATATGAACATCATAAACGTTTTAAGTTGAAGTACGGCATATATTATGAGCAAATAAATCTTGGACTATGAACTCGAGGTTAGTGTAGTTCTTTCCGAGCGAGCTGGGTTAGGCCGCAACGTCTATGGTCCGTATTCAGGTCCAGCACTGGATCCCCGGTGACCGCCCACTCTGATACATGGGTTTTTCAGGGCTTTCCCGGGCCTTCAGGTGAATGCTGGAGTGGTTTCTTTTAGCCCTCGAATTTCCTGTCCTTCCATTTCGTTCCATTCATCATTTCATTCATCCTTCATCCCGTTGGCCTTTTTCAGGGTGGGAAGTGTCAGCAATGGTGTTTCAGTGGAGGGGAAAAGGATGCTCTTAGTAACGCTCTCCACCCCTCTGTTTCCGGCTGGATGCCGGGGTATTCAAACCTCCTTGGGGAGTGTTGGACCCCCTCTGTGCGGGGTGGGGGGCCCGTCTGCCTGTTCGTGTGCCTATATCTGGAAAAAACTTAGAACCCCGTCACTGCTGTACCATTGCTCCTGGATCCGGCAGCCCGATATCTCCTCTGGCCTCATCCTTCCTCGTGGGACGTAGGTAGAATACCCACTCTGGATCGATGCCGAGTCCCCCCCATAACCAAAGATAAGATAAGATATGATAGTGTCGTTCTTAAGGCACTTCATATGAGATTACATTTATGAACATAAATTGCTAGATATTCCCATATTTATGTAATTTTAGAATACTTGAACTAAGACTTTAATAAGAATATAAATTACTAAAACATGGGTAAATATTTTTAGCGTAACATATATATCATACTTGTTAACTTCCTGAAATAGAATCCCGCAAAGGAGGACATGAAATTTTGAATGTGCAAAAAGTTGCGTGCGATAGATATGTAAAAATTGCATGTAAAATAACTGGTAATTTCGTTGTATACGAATCCTTGAAGACCTGGTAATATTGCTTCCTTCTCTCACATGTGCTGAAATTATTTTATAATAGCTAAATGAACTTGCATCAAAGCAATGAATACTGCTTCCTATGCTACACATACACTACGTGATCAAAAGTATCCGGACAACTGGCTGAAAATGACGTAAAAGTTCGTGGCGCCCTCCTTCAGTAATGCTGAAAGTCAATATGGTGTTGGCCCACACTTAGCCTTGATGACAGCGTTCACTCTCGCAGGAATACCTTCAATCATGTGCTGGAAGGTTTCATGGGGAATGGCAGCCCATGCTTCAAGAGTGCGGAACTGAGGAGAGGTAACTATGTAGGTGGGTGAGGCCTGGCACGAAGTCGGCGTTCCAAAACATCCCAAACGTGTTCTATAGGATTCAAGTCAGGACTCTGTGCAGTCTAGTCCATTATAGGGATGTTATTGTGGTGTAACCACTCCGTCACAGCCCGCGCAATAAGAACAGGTGCTCGATCGTGTTGAAAGATGCAATTGCCATCCCCGAATTACTCTTCAACAGTGAGAAGCAGGAAGGTGCTTAAAATATCAATGTAGGTCTTTGCTGTGATCGCGCCACGCAAAACAAGGGGTGCAAGTCACCTCCAGGAAAAACACGACCACACCATAACACCACCACCTCAGAATTTCACTGTTGGCACTACACAAGCTGGCACATGACGTTCACCGGGCATTTGCCATACCCACACCCTGCCATCGGATCGCCATATTGTGTACCGTGATTTGTCACTTCACACAACGTTTTGCCACTGTTCAATCGTGTAATGTTGACGTTCCTTACACCAAGCAAGGCATCGTTTGGCATTTTCCTGCGTGATGTGTGGCTTATAAGCAGCCGCTCGACCATGGAATCCATGGTTTCTTACCTCACGCCTAACTGTCATAATACTTGGAATGGATCCTGATGCAGTTTGGAATTCCTGTATGATGGTCTGGATAGATGTCTGCCTATTACTCTTTACGACCCTCTTCAAATGTCGGCGGTCTCTGTCAGTCAACAGACGAGGTCGGCCTGTACGCTTTGCTGCTGTACATGTCCCTTCACGTTTCCACTTCACTATCACATCAGAAACAGTGGACCTAGGGATGTTTAGGAGTGTGCAAATCTCGCGTACAGACTTCTGACACAAGTGACACCCAATCACATGACCACGTTTGATGTCCGTGAGTTGCACGGAGTGTCCCAATCTGCTGTTTCAGATGTCTAATGACTACTGAGATCGCGGATAATGAGTACCATGCAGTACACCTAAGATGAAAAGCGTATGTTTGTGGGGGTGTCCGGATACTTTTGATCACATAGTGCATATTTGTATTCCATATTTTATACTTCATAACCTGAAATATAACAAACCCTGTCATAAGAATTAGGTAACTTATATCCCGCAAACATTGAAAGCGAATAGGATAAACAATTTACGCGAGGGAGTTGACTTTATAATTTACGTCGTCCATTCTTGAATGTTCGCGTCTATTTACTGCTGGTTACTAGAGGTCACTAGCGGTGCAATGAAATTTTAAATTGCATACGCTATGCATTTAGTTACAGTGCAGTGAAGGAGGACCATGATCGTGATGAAGCACAGACACACAGATAAGATCTGGACTATCATAGTACTGTAGGTATACCAACAATGGCGCAGTATATTCAGTCTGTAATCTTATGGGAGCCAACTTGAAGTAGGTGTGTGCTTACGTATTATATTTACGTCATTTATTTAGCTTCTTGTTTGGGAAGCCAATTTGAATTAGTGTTGTTCTTGAAGTTTACTTTGTTTAAGAAGTTTGCAACACTAATTCAATTCCTGGTCATGTGTTGGTGAAAATCTATGACGCTTTGAATCCGCCCACAAAGCCGTGAAAGCCCCTTCTTTTCCATAAAGTGGTAAAAGGGCCTCTACTCCCGTGCATGCTACGTAAAATCCATAAAAGTTGGTAAGTAAACATATAACACTGTGCATTTTCATACTGTGAGTATATCAGCGTTTACAAGAGAGATGTAATATTTTGTAGCAAAGGTTCAGTTGGATATCTGTCACATAGGTCGCTTTTGTTTTTAAGAGAATACTGCTGTCACGTTTCTCCTCAGCCACTGCGCCAGGAAATGATATCTGGTACCCAGGAGAGGGACACAATCGAATTAAGAGGCGACAAGACTTGCATCGCCAAACATTCTCACAGTTCGTATCTTTCTGCTGGACTCCGCACTCGAAATTAATCTTGTGCCAATGTTGTTCATATGGTTCTCGAATAACAGTCGTTAACGAAACGAAAACAGATGCAGCTTATAGACTGGGAAGTATTCCCCAGAGAATGGTGTACTGATCCGATTGCTCACTGAAATATAAACAATATAGATAACGTAATTATTCCACGTTATGTCTCCAAAATCAATCAGCTGATTAAATGGTTTTATCATCCAATTTCACCATGCAGGTTTTACCATGTGTAGTATCTGGATCACTTTTGGTGTACTAGTGGGCCAGGATATGACTGCGCTTGGAGGAGGGTGCCAGTGTTTTTGTTGATAACACCTAACGTCAGGCTAGTGTTCAGATGGGAGTAAAGGGCAAGACGATAGGGGAATATAAAG
This sequence comes from Deroplatys truncata, assembly GCA_030765065.1. NCBI lineage: Eukaryota > Metazoa > Arthropoda > Insecta > Mantodea > Mantidae > Deroplatys > Deroplatys truncata. The sequence goes on from CM060979.1 coordinate 158,371,206, forward strand.
TTGCACAACGAAAACAGTACTACATTTTGAGGGCCTCAGTTCGCTAGTAAATGCAACTCAGAATTGAGAATATTTTTTTACCTGACTGTCGCTCCGATGCCCAGCCCACTTGTTCCGTAACTGTTTAGTTCCTCTTGACATCGCACGCACTCATATCGAACCGACTAGCACCTAGAAAACTAGTCTTCTTTGACGGGTATATCACGCAATTCTGTTATTAAATATGGGACTGTCAGATTTTAAAATGTAAAATAAAAAGTTTTATAAACGTATAAACCACCAACTCAGGTAGACATGTTGTTATATTAAAATACTAGTAATTTTTCAGGCAATTCAATACAGTAATACGTAAGGGCAGTAATTGTAGAGTGTAAGTTAGAAGTACCGATTCTATAGTAAATTGTGTTTCGGGCCTCTTCATTCCAAATACAGGCGACTGGGACCGTTGATTTATAATTTTGACAGCTTTTAACGCTCGTTTTTACTGCATACGGTACTACAGGCAGTGTACACTAGTACACTACCAGACTAAGAATCCGGGACAACTTAAGAGTGAAGGAAGTTTACTGTGCGTCGAGTAGGGTGGAGTGAGGTGGCGCACTATAATGTTGTTTACCTCTGAGGCCGTGTACATTCCGCTTCGTGACTTAAGGTACACTTCCGTCTCTCATTCCGATTTATATGTCGTACTCCATTTCCACCATCACCATACTCTGTTTACAGTAGAAAATAAGGGAGCGCGTTGGTGTCTTTATTTACATCAACAGTACTGTGTATATGGAACTCTATACTAAGGCAGCAATACATTGGTTGCTAACCTGTCCCGGATCCTCTCCCTACTGATGATGTATGAAATGATAATTGGGGAGGAAATTACGGAAGAAAACGTTACAGGCCTTAAGTTTAAGGTATCTTCATGGCATTTGCCAGCTATGGGGGCTGAAGAAAAGATGAAAAAGTCTCTTCAGTCAGGGATTTGAACCGCGGACTTCCCGTTCAAGAGTCCGCAACTTAACGATCTTGGTTAAATATATCATAATCCATATTACTAAAATTAAAGGATTTTTCTGAGGAGCAAGTAATTGCTACCCGCCTCGAGGTTTGGGGGTTGCATGGCTGCTTAATAACTCGGAGGGCTCAATTGTTAAGTGTTACCTGTATGTGATTGTTTCCGCGGCTTTTCTCTTCCCTGAATCAGTAAATGTTGGGTAACTGTACCTTCTGTGGAATCGCGCTCGTTTGAGCGTTTGTCTCGTACATTCACAGAGTCTGGCTAAAGCCCGTTGAAATAATGATTATTATTGTGTACAATGAAATGTCCAATGGCTCACAGAAAAATTCGCCTGGAAGCATTGGACCTCCTTAATCTCATTTGTAATGATTTATAAACCTGACGATTTTAAGCGCAAATTTCCACATTTGCAGTGTGCGATATTACCAACATTTCAAATTAAAAATACACTTTCCACGTCCGTTTATAAAAAAAGGTCTTATGCGTTGCATTCACACGACTTTCTCTAATCACTCTCCTAAAAACTATTCTTAACAAACTTATTCTTATCTCTCCTTCTTGTTAACTTAGATAACAATTCATTACACATTTACACATTTCCTTGTAGGTATAAGAAAAATACAACAGTTAAAGCGATAGACAGGATTTTGAAAAGAGTTTCGGTTTTAATGGTTTTGAAATTTAATGGTGTTTGCATGACCACGAGAAAAGCCAATATCAACTTACTACTAATATTTTATTTTAATAAAAATATTTGAAAACACAAACAGATAATAAAGAATATCTGGAAGTGGTTAATACCACAAACATTTGACATCAATTGGCAATTTAACTAGATAAACATTTTTATATAGTAAGGTTTTGTCTATCACTTACTGTTTACTATTTATACAAGTCATTTAACCATTTATGGCACTCATTACAAAAATATGAAGCAAAGCATTTCTTAGGATAGGGAATGAAGTCAATAAGGTCCCCTGAACGCTTTTATATCATTTTAAAACATTTTAATTATTGTTTATAAAATATACTGTATGTTGCTCAAGAAAAACACTGCCCATACAAAGACAAGCCAGAATGCTTCACTATTATTTATTGCTTTATGTGAAAGGAAGTAAAATCATTCCTCTTAAGAATAAAACGTAGTTTAATTTAAAATTCCAATAAAAGTACAAAATAACATTATTCACATGTTCTATACATCCAATTCTGCATCTTCGTTGCATACAACTGGATTTGTCATAAGAAGTCGTGTATGCTCTGTGTAGTATTAACTCTACCACCCTAGTGTTTAAACAGTGAGTTATACGGATTAAATATGAGCCCTGCGTAATACAATTAAACACGTTTTAGGGTTTATCATAATTTCGAAGTCTCTGTACCAGTTATGGGTGAATCTGGATGCAATTTATTCAGTATTATTAAAACTTTGGAGATGTTATGAATAAATATCCATTGTTCAAATACTATGTTATTCTTTGAATCCATTATTGGTCTCGAAAATACTTACAGATTTAATGATTTAATGTTTTGAATTTTAAAAAATTCCGTGCCATGACCGGAACGGAAACCAAATACCTCAGTATCGCTGCGCTGCCGCGAGATAGCCCAATGCACATTGAATATTTTTCACCTTATTTCTACAACCCGGTAAACAAACCAACCTTAAGTTTCCAACCTTAACCTACGAAAGAGGAGATGGAAAAAGAAAAGTGCAGTTTGTAAAAAGACTTCAGAAGCAAGAACAACGAGCACCTGCAAAATAAGATGATAGAATAAAGTTCTTACTTTTCTGAGGTCTTCAGCTTTCTGGCGTTCCCTTGACTACAAATGACTTCTCGCTTCTTATTCTTTCCTAATCCCATTATCATTCAATTTCATCCTTTTAATGCATTTCTCAAATGAAATTCAGTAATTTCATTTCTCCAGTAGCTATCCGTAACTGAGTCATACTTCCAAGTAAACAAGAGACTCCAGTGTATGTTTATTCCACGAGATACAGATATTTTCAGCTAAAGATGCCACGCTTAAGCTTTTGGTTCTTCAAATGCTCCGTTTGAAACAAGCGTATATTTTCTTTTTCTACTACGTATAGTAAGTAGGGGAAGTATTGCATTCCATCTAAACATTCTATACCGAGATTTCGCTGAAAATGTTTTGTGGCCCTCGGAATCCAAATAAAGGCATTTTTGGAAACGCCCATATGAGTGTCTGTGAACACCATAACTCAAAAAGAAAAGTCGGAAAAATACCAAACTTGGTAGTTATATTTAATATCTTCCAAAGATGTGACAAGAAGGCTCTCAACAAAATTATCCCACACCAAACCACACTTTACATGGAAAATTTTTCGCACTTTTTCATTTCTAAAAAAATAGCTATAACGATTTTGATTAAAATATCGTATATGAAAGATGTTTACATGACAAAAAAAATCTATATCTTGAATTTTCGGGGAATAGCCTATGAAATCACCTTCTTTATTCTTCTATCATTAGAGATAAAAAAAATGCAGATCTCTTTAAAAGAAGAGTTTTTTGTGTCATACACCGGTTCTGAGATATCTGTTATTAAACGTTCGAATTGTCCATTTCTTGCCATTCCCTTAAAGTGCTTTCAATATTCAATTGTGTCTTGCATTGCATGGTAACAGTATGGAATTTTAAAGCTAGCATGTAGCGTCCAGTTCTTCAGCATTTGACTGTCACGTTCCCTTTATATGCGTAACGAAATGCGTAATGTAGCTATTTCTGAAAAGGTTTACTTGGATTAAAATGTAGTAGATAGAAAATAATGTTTAGTAAGAATAGTTTGCATACCCACCAAAAAAGGTAGACGGTAGAGAAGCTCATGTGAAGGTGTCACATCAGATTTTTTTACATGAAGTGAGCAGTTTCTGTATTATAAATTATCTTAAAGGTATTATCGTTCTAAAGCAAGTATTTAATCAAATGTCGTTTCTAACGCTTCTCATATGGCCTATGACCTTCGGGGATACTCATTCCACCAAGCGATGACCGGACGCCTTTCTGAGGTGGAGATACCCAGCGGACGGAATCTGTTGCCTCTGATGGTAGGGCGTTGATGAAGATGGCAGTGAAATGAGAGGGCCTACAGCTTTTACCGTGGACTCCGAACCACGTTGGGCCTTGAGGGTGCTTCCGATGAGATGAAGGCCGCCTTAAAATCGCCACCGCAGAGCTGGAAATCGAAACCCGGATTCTCAGAGCTACTTAGATCTAAAGAAGTGGTTATGAATAAGGTGATGTCTTATTTTTTCGGACAGTATTTGAGCCTTTGTCCTCTTTTCCTTATGAATACGAAAAATCACATACAACTTGTTTCTATGCTAATACACACTCCGTAATTGCCCACGTATTGGTAATAACGAGTGACTGAATCATTATTAATGCTTACATTACTGATCGCATTTTCTTCCGACATAATATGGATTTAAAAATATTATTTCTTTTATTTTTTTAGGCTCTGTGTTCATTTTTTGTCCTTTATGAGGGTTTTAGTTTTTTGTATATGTTTAAAGAAAATTCCGGCTAATAGATTTGTTTAGAAGCTAAAGGATTGATATCAGCATATTTAAATGATAAGTAATTTTCTTTGTTTTATAGCTGATTAATTCTTTTATAATGCATTTAATTCACTGGGAAATTGAAGTTTATATTTGAATTCCAAATTCTGTAACTTTATGTGATTGTAATCGCAACTAATATTTATTGCAATAGTATTTTAAACTTCCTGTTAAATTTGCGGATATTTATAATCTTCATCTCAGTATAGTGCGCTTTAATAACAATACCTTGTTTCAATTTTAAATGTAATGAAAGCAAATGTCCCTGTCTTATCATAGAATTTGTTTGTACCAATATCTCAATTATTAACAATTGGCGCAGAGCAATCTATCTTATTATAGTTCGACCTCACTGCCGTGTGATAACAATGTCGCAAAGAGTTTTCATTTGTAAAGAGGAAAATCAAAACATTGCAATTGCTCACTGCAATTAGTGCGGTTATAATACTATTGGTAAGGGAGAAAAGATATTGTACAGTATTTATAAAGCCCAGAGCAAAAAGCAAACAAACAAAACAAAACAAAGCAAAACAAAACAAAAAAGGAGAAATTTTGAATAGTAAATCTCTCTACTTTCATACAAACACATTGATAATAATCACAGGTAATATTACAGGATGTGATAATTATTAGTTGAACTTGTTCTGGTGTTCGTTCATCTTCTGTAGTTACAACTTCTGGATGTCTTCCAAAGCTAAGCGAAAAAAACCCTTATGTGTTACATTCACATGAGTTTCTCTACCTCTATCGCTTATTCTTACGAAAGCTTATTTTATTATTATTCATTCCAAAGCTCATTATTTAATTCTAACCAAGACAAACATTTTCAGAATAATTACATTATACATTTCATTATAGATACAAAGGCAATTGCGGTAATAAAATATTTCAGAACTGGACAATGCATGCTGGCCTTCAAATTCAATACCCTTCCCATACAACTGCGATAAACCTATCAACATCGAGCTGCTTATCGACAGGAATCTAAAAGAATCACAGAAGTATTGAACAATTCGAAGCATTGCTTATGCTACAAAAAGTTATTCGAAATAAATCGTGTGTTTAAAAGAGATATACATTTTTTATGTTTTATGTTTTCGTCTATAGCTTAACGTTTCCTAGTTATATATGATTACATAAAAGTCCTTCCCAATGAGTCCCAGAAAAATCAAGATGTACATTTTATATGTCCTGTAAATATTTTTTAGATAGCATAGCCTAAAAGTATAACTTCTAGCACAGTGCACACGAGCTAAAAGATTTAGACTCTAGTGCGATAATATTCATTTTGAGCAACCTTGTTTTCAATTCCAGTCACATCTCAATTACTCTTTATATTTGCACAATAGCTCGACTTCTTTTGATTAGGTTTTACTTTTCATTGTCTTTTCACATGATTAATTTCTTATGCCGCTCGTATTATCTGTTCAAATACAAATCCCCATACCTCAATTTATCACACTTCGTTGTAGAGTAAATCTTAAAGTTATTTTGTTGTATTGCTATTTGCCCCAAAAATGTTTAAAAAATATTAACTTTGTAATTTTGACTGTTTCTTTAAATATTATATATTCATGTTTGTCTCGATAACGTCAGTAATTATATTTTTTTTAGTGACATGAATGTCTTAGCAGGGAGTGGTGCGACTGAAGAATGTAGGCTTACACAGATTATAAGTTTTCCTTCACTCCATTTATTAATGTTTGACACGATTTAAATAACACTTCACTGATATAGAGAGCGAGCTGTGAGATTTTTTTTTATTAATTACTTGCACTTTTTAACACGTAAACTATTTTCGTCTCACACTGAATACTATTAAATTTCTCGAGGACGCATCTTGAGTCCGGTTAGGAACACTGTCTACAAGCAACTGACTTCTGAATTTGTAAATTTTGCTCCATTTTAGTTTCTGATTGGCTAATCCTAGTGCAATAGAATACTTTTATTTAACTTAAGCTTTTTCTGATTGTTGATTGGGTATTTATAAACTGTCTCAAAATTTACATTATTGTTGCTCCAATAATGACTAGTAGCATTATTAAACTTTCTTACTCATTATTGCCTCAAGGTTACCTCATTGTTACATCATTGTTAGCAACCTTTAACCTATTATTCTCACAGCTCCTACATTATTAAATTACTTAATACATTCACATACCATTATTAAATATGTTCATATTAATATAAACATATATAAAGACTGTTACATGCATTTTATAGATTATATTATATAAATATTGCTTTAAGGCGGGCTTTTATTATACTTTATATTAAATAATTTAACTGAAATCATTTAAGTGTTAAAAATACTGCCTCAATCAATACGTTTTATTGACAGCCTTCCGCTGATCTAAACCATTATTCTTTTATATATCTAACCTGCATAAAGATTATATTGCGAATTTGTAAATTCAAAAGAAACTGAAATTGAAGAGCCAGGTGAAAATACAGAAGCAGATGAAAGAATAACACTAGAAATGCTTACTCAAAAAATCCAGGAAGCAATATGATGTAGTATTTAATTGCATCGTTGCCTGATGTAAGGCAAAACATGTTGAAAATAATTTCACTAAAAATGACTGCTAGTGAATCACAAAAACATCAAAACATTTGATATATCGCTTTTTAACGTCATTTCTCTTGTTTCAAGAACCGCATTTTAAACGTCATATCTGTTTAGTTTCAGGAATAAATATAATATAATTTATATAATTTATATTGTAAAATTCGAGGGCTGTCTAAAAATAGTATATGCCATGCGTGTTAAATGTAGTTTTACTTTTCTACTTGTATCATAATCTACAATTAATGTATGGTATTTTAACGAAATTACTATAGGTATTTTTGAAAAAATATAAATTACGAATATTGTTTCATGTAAAAGGTAGTTTGGGTTTAGGGGATTTTCTTGAAAAGATTCTGTCCTATATTTGGAAGATATTGAACCTAAATACCATGTTGGTATTTATCTAAACCTTCGTGTTTCAGTCATGATGTTCATACACACATGCGCAGGAACATTTTCTAAAAAGGCTTGTTTCGTGATCAGGGGACCTCAAAGTACGCATTTCCGATGAATTCCTGGTATATAATTTTTGGGTGGAATGAAATACTTCCTCTACTTACTGTAAATACGTGGTAGAGAAATATAAGTCTAGACTTAAACGGAGTTTGTCTTTCATCCACATTTTGTTACTTTCTCTATTACGTATAGTAAATCCAAAAATTTGAATCCGGAATAATACCTGAAATAAATATTTCAGGGTACCTTGAATTCAAATAAAGCATTTCTGGGGACATGACTGTGTGTGTGAGCAGCATAACTCAAAAACTAAAAGTCGGATAAATACCAAACTTGATATTTGAGTTTAGTATCTTCCAAGGATGCGGCACGAAGATTTTCAAGAATATATCCTCATCTCAGACAACCCATTACATGCAACACTTTTTTAAAGTTTGATTTTATCAAAAATGGCTCTAACGATCTTGATTACATGTCATACGCTTACGATATTTTCATGGCAAAATGAAATGGTTATCTTGAATTTTCTGGGAATGTTCCCAAAAATCCTCTTCGTTCTGAATGACCATAAGAGATAGACAAAATTTTACTACACAAAAAAATGTAGATCACAATTTCTGTCACCCACATTTTTTTTGGCGAGTGAACCATTTCCAAGATATTCCTTGTTATTTGTTTGAATTTTCCAATACTTATACGTTTTATAAAATGGTAATTCATTTTTTATGTCCTGGACATGCAAAGAGAATGGAATACTCCACATAGCAACCAGCTCTTAAAACATTTGACTATCACTTAAAGCCTACCATATTCCCCTTGCACCTACAAGAAAATTAGCGATAAGATTCTGCAAATGTTTGGCTCAATTAACATGAAGTAGATGGAGAATAAGCGTTTGTAAAAATAGCTTGTACAAGAGCAGAGAAAGTCATGCAAGTGCAACATATCAGAGTTTTTTAGATTATGCTCTACAGACACACACTCGTAGCGATGTAATTTTTCCTGAAAGGAATTTTAGGGAAGTTAGGTGTCCTGTAAACCTGTATTTTTGGGAAATCTCTATGCAGAATTTTATAGTGGAATACAATACTTTCTCCAGCTAGAGAAGTATGATTTTCTAAACGTACAACTTGCATAAACCAATGCATGTCGTGCTGGTTAACCGAGGCACCAATTTTATTATGAGAATTGCATCACAAAACGTGTGCCACATGTAGACAGACACGTTCACAGATTTCTTGCATGTATATTAACATGTAAACGAACTGCACGGAATTGCAGCTGCGGTCGGAATGCATGCGAAATGTACCCCTGTTTGGAATAATTTTTAATGCCGAAATAATTATGAGCATGTTCATCTGAAGGGGAGGATTGCAGCTATGTTTACATTTACGTACACTAATTACAATACGCAATGTCCACTTGCATTTCTCATCCGCTTGTTAGCATCCGAACTGTAGCAGTATTCATTAAATTCAATGCACCAGAGCTCCACTCAAATGTAGAAATAATAGCAAAACATGTATGAGATTTTTACAGCTGCGGGTATTTTTACTTTCTCCGCCACGTCCATAGTAGGTAGAGAAGGTATTTCGTTGCACCCAAAAATTTAATTTGGACATTTAACGGGAAATACATGTTTTGAGGTCCCTGAATTAAAAACATCGTTTTTTATAAAAGGTCCGAACGTGTTTATGTGTGTGCGTGTCTGTGAACAGCATAACAAGAAAACGAAACATCGGATAAATACCAAACCTTTCAAAGATGCGACACGATTTTCAAGACAATCTCACACCCTGAACTACCCTTTATATGCAACATTTAAGGAAATCTTTTATTTCCTAAAAAATGGCTCAAACGATTTTCATTAAAATACCATGTATTAAAGATATTTATAAAGGTATTTATTAAAGGTACAAGGAATGGGTTCTAAAATGATCAGATAGAAGAATGATAAGGCAGCTGAAATAATTTTTTTTAGATATGTGGCTAGATGTACCCTTCACGATCATGTAATAAATGGCACCAAAGGAGAGAATCTGAATATTTATAATTTAAGCAATAAACTATCAGTAATTAAAAATAACTTGAAAGCACACTTTGAAAGAATGTCTTCTATAATATATACATACAAACTACGGGGAGTACGAGATGTCGGACGACTCCGACGTAAATGGTGAAACGATTTCTAAGTCGGAGCAGGCCATAGGGCTTATCTTGAGGTAGTGGGATTGGGTCAAGCGATTCTTATGCAGTAGTCGATTCATACGACACTTTCACGATTAATGAATTGATTAATATGATCCCTTCAAGATTCATGAATCGTCCCCTTCCCTGCTGTCCACTGGTTCGTCCTAGTACACGATTCGTTTATAAATCGCCCCCTTGCCTGCCGCTTATTCTCACTCACGATTCTTATATGAATCGTCCTTGTTTGCAGCCTAAATACGCAATTACGACTTTGTTGTTACGATGGGGGCTAGAATATTTTTTTGGCACAAAACAAAAGCTATGTAAAAGCGTTCTCTACATCATCATGGGTAACACTCTTTGAGTTTCCTGAATTTGTCAATAAAAATCGTCCTGTGTGATCCCACTTAAGATGTGATTAAACGAGGGTATTATTATTATTATTATTACTATTATTATTATAATTTACCATTTATATATAATCGTGCTAGTGCATATATATTGTATCGGTTTCATTTCATCGAATTCGAAGAATCTTTTATGCAAGAGAATACGCTTGGTTATATCGATACATGTTCCTATACTTGCCATATAGATTAAAGTATTAAATTAAAGTTTCCAATTATATCATTTAAACCATTTAGTATTGTAATAATTAAAATACTCTTCAAAACAAGAATTCTTACCTTTCCTATTTTTTCCTACATTTTGCATACTTTTGTTACTCTGCATTTGTATGTATCTCTCAGTAAAATAATGAAAATTACTTTTATTGTTTATTCCACGTGCTGCAGCCTACGTTCATCCGTTGGCAATGTTTACTATTCATTTTGATTCGCTTTACAGTTTACGCTATTGGTTTTAAGAATTAATCTTTCTCGGTTGAACTCGGTATTCTTAGGTTATCACATCAGCATTTAAAAGTTGGTCTACCAATTCATATTATAAATGCTAACGATTCTTTCAACCTGCATAATTCATTCAGTACTTCGATGATTCCCTACTCAAATTGACAGAACTCGTCAATATTCGCTTTTTTTGCGGTAATATTCTGTTGTTATATTCGGCTTGGCTGCCAAATCTAAGAGTAGTAAACAAAGTGCAAGGGAGAATGAATCGAAAATGTCCTCATCACGATTCTTGCACGATTGTTGCGATTCGTTTTGAACGACGATTCATGGATTCTTTTTGAACGATGATTCATGCGATTCTTTGGTTGTTCATTTGAACGATTCGTTCGTGACTCGCCCCATGTCTATTAGGCAGATGATGATGGTGATGACTCAGTTTGTTTTCAGCCTCGGAACGAAAGAATAGGGGGGAGTAAGATAAACATTAAGTGGAATGCTAGAACCAAGTTAGCGGCGTAGCAGATTCTTTCCTTTATTTATTTCCTTACCAACATAAACCAACGCACATTATATCGGCACGATCCTATGCATTCGACTGCACCTATTCTGCAAGGCGCTTTTGTTAAAGCTGCGATTGTCAAATTTGCTTGTAGTAGTTGCCTCGCTGTTTCACAATTCACTGTTTAATGATCGTTTTTCTGTTTTCCTTGCTGCAGGTGCACGGAGTAGATATAGCAGGTTGTTAGACGGAACACTGACTGCTATTACTTCCATAAAGTAGTATTACAAAGCAGCGAAGTCGTTATTTAGTGTCGTGCATTGCAAACAAATGGCGAACTAGCTGTTATCATCAATTGTGACGATGACACGCAGCCCACGCAGAGCTCAGCCTTTTTGGTGCTGCTCATGTTGCGAGTATGGAGTGTCTCTATAGCCTTTTATCAGTTGCTTCCCATGATGAGAAAGGCAAACATTTTGCTTGACTAGAGTCTGGTTCCACTTGATGTGGTTCATTTGTTATCAAAGCCGGCTTTGAAGCGACTGGTACACTGTATGTAGACTTTTAATTTGAGTCAAGTACCCACAGAGAACAATGGAGCACTTTTGTTTAAAGTTAGCGAATCCATAATGCGTCCCTTTACTTAAATTCCATTGCATTTTACAGTCAAGTATACAAAAACTATAATATACAATATTCTCATCACTTTATCTAGCCATTACAGTTTGTTTTCATTCCTACTATTGATATATTTTGTAATATATTACTTTCTCTAGTACGTACCTAGTAGGTAGAGAATGTTGCATTCCACCCAAAAATTCGATATTAAGATTTCACCAAAAATATAGGTTTTGAGGTCCCCTGAATCCATATAAAACATTTTTAGAAAAATGTCCGCGCGCGTGTGCGTATCTGTATGTGTTGCGAACAGCATAATTCAAAAACAAAAAGTTTGATAAATACTAAACTTGCTATTTAGGTTCAGTATCATCCAAAGATGCGACACAAGAATTTTCAAGAAAATCCCTCAACTCAAACTACCTACCTTCTACATGGAACATTTTTCGCAATTTTTTATTTTTTTGCTAATGATTTTTATTAAAATGTCATATTTGAAAGATATTTACATGCCAAAATGTATATCTTGAATTTTCTGGGAAAAGCTTATAAAGTCCTCTTCATTCGGATGGAGTTTTGTATAATCTTGCATAACTGGTAAATATTAAGTGATAGACGAAAACGCACTCTACAAGAAATGTACATCTCTTTAAAATACACAATATGTTTCAAATAAGTTCTTTTTAGTATAAGCCATTTCTGAGATATTCGTTATTAAAGGTTGCAATTGTTCGTATCTTGGACATTCTCTTAAAGTCCGTCAATATTAAATTGTTTTCCCGATATCATGGAAACAGTATGCAATGTTAAGGCCAGCATATTGTGTCCATTTCTTAAATATTTGACTATGGCTGTTCTCTTTGTATCTACAGCGAAATGTGTAATGTAACTTTTCCGCAAAATGTTATCGGAATTAAAACATAGGAGGAGGTCAAAAGGTAGAAAGGTAGAATCAGACGACTGAAAAATTCAATGTCATAGCCGGGATTTGATCCATGGATCTCCCAGTCTCCATCCGGTTGCTCTAACCACTGAGCTACCATAACAAAATGCCGGCACGGTATTAAATTCTCCAACTAATTTGCATTTTACCCGGTAAAACACAAGGAGATCTCAAATTGTATTGAGATGACATACCCCAATGGCGACTTACAATGTTGTAAGTACTTTAAGTAGGAATAGTTTGTGTCCCCACTAAAAAAGATAGAGAGTAGAGAAAGTGGTATGAATGTATCATATCGGATTTTTTGTCTGTTAGACAAAATAAATATCCGTCGGGAATTGTTTCCATGTAAGTTAGTACACAATATTTTTACTTAAAACTATTCGTTTTAGTCGATAACTATAGACTAACTTTGATGCAGCAGAGATTTCAAACCTCATCACAAATTTTGTACAACTTAGTTTGATTTCTAAACGTACCTCTCTTCTCCTGTTTAGCATAAGTAAAGCACGAAAATATGTCGTATAAACACCAAACGTGACAAATAAAATGTATATGTTGAAATTTTTTGGGAATAGCTGTGAAGTTCTCTTCATTCGAGAGTAATTTTGTGTAACTTTGTGAAACATGTAAATTTTGAGAGTGTGAGAGAGAAACGTACTGCACAAAAAATGTAGGTCTCTTTAATCAAACATTTTATTTCCATTATCTTTTTGTGACATTAACATTTCCAAGATCTACGTTAGTATTGGTTTGCAGTTTTCAATGCCTTTGTCATAGTTTTAAGCGCTGTCACTGTTTAGATTTTTCTAGCGATCCCCGTAGGGGGATTTCAACCCCTTCAGCTACCGTGGTACGGGCGCTGCGTACCCCTTGCACTCGTGGTACTTCTTCTGAGCTGCTAGAAGCATGACGGACTAACGTCTGAGCCCCTCCCGTATATGAGCCGTTCAGATTGGGTTGGCCTCGATGACCCGTGGTTCCCGATACGCATGGAAGATTAGGTACGTCTGGGCGGCGACACCCAGGTGGGGTTGTTAGACCCCTCAAGTCCTCCGGTACCACTCTGGATAGCCGCTAGACGGTGCGCTAGTTCACTGTCTGCCCTCAGAAGTTTTTCGGTAATCTTCTCCTTTGGAGAGGGAAGAACACACAATTAAAGGACGACGCGACCACACCAAATTTTCGAAAAATGTTCAATGTAAAAGGTAGTTGGGGAGACCTACTTGAAAATCTTCGTGTCACATTCTGGAAAGATACTGAACTCAAACACTAAGTTCGGTATTTATCCAACTTTTCGTTTTGAATTATGCTGTTCCAGGCACACAAACACAACACGCGCACACACACAAAAAGAGGACATGTTTCCAAAAATGCTTTATTTGCGTTCACGGGGTCTCAAAACATGTATTTCCAGTGAAATCTTGGTATCGAATTTTTGGTGAATGCAATACCTTCTCTACGAAAGGTGATTTGCAAGGAAGGCTTGTGTATGATCATTCTTTTCACCTCTTAAAAGCTTGCTGATTTAGACAGACATAAATTAAATGTTACGTATTTCTGTAACTAGGAGCTAGATGCCGTGTTTCTTTATTCAGAGAGTTGAACAATATAACCGCTCCACAATAGTTCATACTCATTGAACACAAAGCAATTGTAAAAACACATATTATCGCTTAAAATTAGGGATAAGATGATTTGTTCACCTGTGGTTTACTAGCGACGATGTTCATCAGCACATAACACTGCATATTTGTTTTTGAAAACTTTCCAAGAAAGCTGTGGTTCAATTTATTGAAAAATGATATTACGTGTTTGAAAATGCAATTATTGGAGTATGTATACAGGGTAATGTGTATTATATAGTAAAATATAGGCAACGTTTACCTAAACGTAGTTAGTGTGGGTGACATTGTACCATTGATTCAGACTTTTTACCATGCGCCGTTTAGGAAGTGATTGAAGATAACAATTATAAACGATAAAAAATTCGCGGTTATAAGCAGTGCAGTTTTCCAATAGCAGACGCTGTCTGTATGCCAAATAATTAATCATTTACTTCGATTGTTATACCAGATGTCTGCAGCAAAACGCTGCGCGGAAAACTGAGTGATTATTTAAGATATATATTCTCGAGCAAAATTTTATTTATTCTTTTGTTAAGAAGAAAGAAATGCGTTGCTTAGAACGCTTTGTAATAAACACTGGGTTTTTTAAAAAAAGTATATTTTAATGCTTGCAGCCTTGTACGGGTGGCACAATATCTTCCGAAGTGGTACAAAACCACCTGCATTGGCTTTCATTTTAAAGTTTTAATTATATTATTCTTCTTGTAGGTTTGTTACCAGTCCTAGGGCTATGCTGAGCATCTACAACAGCTATCCTGATTCCAGATTATATAAACGCAACTGTGATGATGAAGAAGAAGTATAATCTTTACGTTATTAGCACCACGCTTTGGGCGCCAATTTTAAGAAGTTGTATTGTAGTTCCATTGTTGGGGAGCCAAAACTTGAAGTAGTTGCAACCACGTACGATACAAAGTTTCCGGTGGCCTTCGCCCCACGTTTAAAATTCAACTTTGTATTTTTAATGTTATTTAAATTTTATATATGTATAGCTCGGCTGCGACAGCATTAATTTGCAGAAACACGTATCTCTTAGCAGGGGTAGTACGGCTAAAAAATATAGGTTTACACAAATTATAATTTATACTTCACCCCTTTATTAATCCTTCACACGACTAAATAACACTTCATTGATATATCCTACTGTAGAGCTGTGAGATTTTTTGTTAATAGTACTTTTTAACACGTAAACCTTATATTATTCACACCGTAATAAATTTTATATCTCTCACACTGAATACGTACCGAGCGAACTGCTTAGGAACGTTGCCTGCCAGCATCTACCGTCTACCGCTTAAAATTATAAATTTCTCTATTTCAAGTCTCTGATCGGCTAAATACTCCAATAAATACTTTTACTAAACTTTCAGCTATTCTAGTTTCTGATTGGTTATTCATAAACTGTTTTAAAAATTACGTTATTATTCAAAGAATTATTAGTAGCATTATTAAATTTTCTAATTCATTATTGTCTCAGGTTAACTCATTGTTACCTCATTATTAGCAAATATCGGCTTCTATTCTCACAGCTCCTACATTGTTAAATTACATAATACATTCACATAACATTATTATACATGTACATAATATAAACATAACACAATGACTGCTACATACATTTTATATATTATTTATGCACATATTGCTTTAAGGCGGGTTGTTATTAAATTTATATATTATAAAATTAGACTGAGATTATTTTAGTGTTAAAAATACTGCCTCAATGAGCAACTTCAACAATGCCTCGATGATATAGCAAAAAATGCTTCTCCTCATTAGAGTATTCCGCGACAAACTGTTTGGAACAAAATAAAGGGACATTACTGCGGTTCATTAGGTAGACAGAAAATCTTTTCGGATAAGAAGGAACAAACTTTTGTAAATCACATACCTTGTAACTTCAGGCTTCCATATAACACAGTTAGACTTTTGCTTGATTTTCAAGAGCTATTTGAAAAGGAAAGGTAAAACTGTAAAATGTTCCAGAATACCTTGCCAGGTGGTGAATAGGTTCATCAATTCATGCAGCGTCACGATGAAGAACTGCGTGAAGTATTTGTGCACAATATAAGCAAAAGACGTGCAAATGTAACAGAAGAGGATATTAATCCTTTTTGGGGGGGGCAATTTGGAACTCGAAGGCTACTTTCCTCCCGAAATATTTAATTTTGATGAAACTGGCTTTTCTAATGATCCAAAAAAAAGAATAAAATTACATTTGTAAGGAAAAGCAGGAATTATGAATTGGTGTGCAACAGCAGCAAAGTTAACTATTCACTAATCTTCCGTGCTGCAGCTAATGGGGATTTAACCTCCTTATATTGTACATAAGGGCTCTCAACCTCTTATACAGTGGACACAGCACGGGTCTCCTGGTGCAAGATATGCTGCCTCGGTTGGTTGGTTGGTTCAACCGAAACCTCTTTGAGAATTGGTTTGATACAATGCTTTATGCAGTACTAAAGCGATGAACAGGACCAAAGTTAATAATGTGTGACAACTTAACTTCACACGTCAGCGTGCATGTTTTGTTTCAATGTGAGAAGGTTAATGCTAAACTAATTTGCTTGCCTCCGAACAGCACACATCTATTGCAGAGTTATTGGATGAGCATGCTTCCTCTATGGAAGCAAACAAAAGAAGGCATAACAACCGCACTCTGCCTAAGCACACATTTTCTGAGCTTCTCAAAAGCTGTTGACAGAGACAACACCTAAATTACCAGAGAATATTCTTTCTGGCTTCCAAAAGACTGGTATCTTCTCTTGTCAAAAGCCAATTAGTAATCTGCCAGTATTTTCCTGCCATATTGGGCAACATGAGAAGGTGAGAGAAGCCTTCAGGGAGTTTATTGAAAATTCCAGGAAAGACTTCCCTACACAAAGAACTAATTTAAGAAGACGCGTTCCAAACGACCCTGCCAAGAGTGTAAGCACAGAAGATGTATCAAATTTCCAAGAGGAAACCCAAAAGAAGAAGAAAGAACCCTAACTTTCAAAAAGAAGAAAATCGAAGTCATCAGAATGAAGAAAGGAGTACAGTAAAGAAACGTCTAAAGAATCTAAAACTGTAACTGAGTTAATATTTGATGATTCAACCGATACTCCTTCTAAAAAAGACTCTGATGATGGAATATTTCAAGAAGCATCGGGAAGCAACAATGGTAAAGTAGTAGTGGGTGGTCTTCAACACGAAAGTTCCCTTTCTGTTGATAAATGTGTTATTGTTGACTATGAAGCAACTCTTTTTCCAGGAGTTGTAACCACCATCGATTCAAAGAACCAGCAAGTGAAGGTGTTGTGTATGCAACGAAGTGTAAAAGGATCATGGAAGTAGCCAAAGAAAAGGACCAGTTATTTTATTGTGCCAAGAGTGTAATTAAAACAATTGACAGAAATGGTATTAGGAGGGTTATAGGAGGGAGTCCACTGCATTAATGACGTTGTTCTTGATTATCATTGGCTGAGTTACATTTGAATGTTAAAAATGAAATTGTCTGGTGTTAATAACCAAAATTTAATTAAACTGTTTTGTTTTTCATAATAAAAATTAAATAATGTACTTCTTATTGTGATACAGCATTGATTAAACTCAGAGAATGCTTAAAACAAACAGTCAGTGGAAAAAATTCAGAAATCACCGGTACAAAGTTCCACTTTGTAAATATTTTTCTATCATTTAGATTTATGTAAAATTAATAGTGGTACAAAGTAACCTTACACCTGCGGGTGATATTGAACAGATATCCTGTACTCATATATGTGATAGATAAATAAAATGTTCTACATATAATTGTAGTGTATAGAGCTTAAGATGCAACATTAATTCTTTGAAGCTATGCTATTTTTAGAAATTATACCTTAAGGACGATGTACAAAGAATGAAAATTTTGGTACAAAGTCACCCGCACTACATTATGTAAATCTTCTGAAAAACTAGGTTTATTTTGACAAATGCTACTTTTTTGGTTTCTTAGTTTGACGCTAACTTTATTTGTTTTTGGCGGTGGATGTTTAAATTTTGTAAATCATAAATTATTTTTACATTAGTTGTACAAATTCAACTTTTGGATCATATTGTGTGGATAATTCGTAAATAGTTAGTGAAACTACAAACACTTTTAATGTTTTAGCGGTAAACAGTAAAGTAGAGTAGAGTGGTGTATTTATTGGTCTTAAACATTTTACATGTTCAAACTCATACATCGCACGGGTCAGATGGACCATACGTACTTATTTTTCAGACTATATACATCACACTGAACTTTAAACTTAGTGATATTTACAAGAAATGAAAAGAAAAGAAAGAAAAAAAACAGATAAACCAATAACAAAAATCACACAATAAACGGAAGAACAAGAAGAGGGAAAAAACCTGCTTACAAGCATACGCTATTGTTTACAAAACCAACAAATACCCACGTCTATGCAACTAACCCTCCCCCTCCCACCCTTGATCATCTTCCTTACACTCCGATCTGAGCTGCATAACATTTTGTAAAAATGTACCAATTGCTTTCCCCTACTCCTTTCAGCCAGCAAGCTCTAGCAAGCTAAAAGGTAAGCATGTATGAGTTGTCAGGGTCAAACATAGCACTTCAAAGCTTACTTGATGTTTACACCTAGCTCCCGCAAACCTGCTGAAGGTCAGGTTATTATACCTTATTCTGTTTGAGTATACAGCAGAGGAGCAATGAGCGCAAGCCATTCCTATAGTGCAGCTAAGGTATAAAATAGATAGCAAGCACGTGGGGGTAGTGTAATGATATTCTGATTGGTTACATTTTTACGACTACAGTATGAGAATTGTTACATTTAGAAGGCGATTACTTTCATAGTATTGTGTTGCAAGCTTGAACACACTGTATTGTTTGAGGAGATGTGCGGACTTTGAACTTAATTCGTTGGCTTCGTAGGAGAGAAGTATAAAATGAAATAGGTAACACTTACAACAAAATTACCCCTCGGTTCTAGAACTATTGCAGAGATTGGATAAAAATGCTGTTTCATTCACATAGCAAGGTGGTACAGCCAGGTGTAGGTCTAACTATCAATTCTTATTTATTATTTTTCTTTTTAAATGTTACGCCTCATAAGCAGATATGTGCTGACAGACGATGAATGAATGAATGAATGAAATTATGCTCAAGTGACCACTGGGTCTATGTAGCGTACAGTTACTGACATTCGTCTTCCCAGGATAAGAAAAAACTCCGGTAAAAGTGCCGAACCGAGATTCCAGCCTGGGACCTCTGGAATAATGTGATAGGCAGGCTGCAACAAGGAGGTAGAGAGCCTCAGATACTCTAAAAACATTAGTAACATATTATATCAATTCGATCACTTGAATTTATACTGCTTAATAGCTGTGGGAACAAGGGGTTACAAGGAAATGTAGCACTTTAAAGTGAAATTTAATTTCATTTGGGGAATCTTTCCGGAGGTCAGCGTGACTTTTCTATATGGAAGCATGGAATGTTTATTTTATACTCTTACTTATTTTACAATTCGATGTAATCTGAGATTAATATGTTTCTTTATATTATTTTAAGTTTTATATATATAATTTGAATAAAATGTTAATGTTTTAGAATTAATTGATCGGTTCATAGAAATTTTATTATACACGAATACTAGGAGTTATGATTTTATATCTAGTTACAGCAACAGCCTTTATAGGCTACGTTTTACTTTGAGGACAGATATCATTTTGCATCATGGAATCGGCTGCGCATAAACGGTTTTACATTAATTTAAATTGCTAGATGTATAATTATAAATAATTCATATTATTTCAAAGGCACGGTATCTTCAACATAACAAGAAAAACAACTGACTTGATTCAGGCTATTATATTAACTACTGAAAGTGATGTATGTGAACGCACTTTCCAGCTCTTTTAGGAATGTTTGATGTGCATTTGAAAGTCTTTTCTCTGTGTATACGAGCGTGTGTATTAATTTGGAAACCACAATAAAATTTAAAAAAAAATGAAAACACGGATATTAGACTCTCTGAGAAGGCTCTTTTCACCTGAGCTCCTACAGCTGGGTTTCAATGCTTAGTGGCCTTTTCTGCATGATTAAAACAAAAACTGAAGCAGTATCTCATGTAGTTAACACTTTTTCTCGTAGTCTCCAATAGCTATTGCTAGAGCTGGCGGCTGCTCCAGTGGTAGAACTATGAGTATTTTCGTCAGGGTATGTTTGCACGTATTGTTAAAGGACAACACCAGTTGAAATTCACTGAGAAATTTATTGTGAACTAATATTTGAGTTACTGAAATGAGTTGGAAATGAAGAAATAGACTGGATTTGCATAGCAGCATTATACATTGTAATAACAGAATTATTATACCTGCTAACTTCTGTAGTATGAATTTTTGCGATTTGAAATAATTGTTTCCGCAATAAAAGAGACTACTACCGTAACTTGACGGGAGTCGCTAAAATGTTTATCGGCGAGATCTCTCGCAATAGCCGCGAAGTCTTACTCACACAAGCGTGGCAATATCACATTAGCAGTAAGTATCGGTGACGGTACCAAGAGAGAATTAATGCACAGGTGTGTGCACGAATGAATGTAAGTACCAGTGCCGGTACCAGAATCAGAGTAACTCTCTGATCTAAAATTGCACGCCTTTATTATTTTTAGCTCCGCCTACATAGTATTCCCCCTTCCAATTTTACATCTTGTCCGGGCCAATGTCAAACACTCTTCACGTGCGTCTCTGACTGTTACTAACTCAGCCTTTCACCTTTCCCAGAATTTCTTTTCCCTCTCTAATTTACAAAATTGGCCTACGTGACTCTAAACTGGGTTCCCAGAATCTTTAAACTAACGTGTTCTCTATTCGGCTGCTACGTGACTTTGGTTAATATGAATTACTAATTATCTTTTTCTTGGATAAATCCTTCAACTAATCCTGTTATATTATTCATTGATTTAATATAAGGCAATTATTTATTGCAATTACTTCTTTATCTTACTCTTATTACTTTATTTAACTATTTATATTTGTCCGTCAAAAACTACGATATCCAAACATTCACTAATTTTCCAGAAAAGGATGCTGCTTAAAACGGATATCTGGTTAACAGCCTATAATAGTATCACCTTTTTCTTAATTTGATTTTCCTTATATTCTACTGCAAAATAAGGTATGTCACATGTAGTAATTAATGCTGAAAGGTTCATCAGAAGCTTAGAAAGAATAATTACAAAAATCGGTATATAAGATCACAGTTTTAAGTCCCAAAAATCTGGCGTAATTGATTAGAATGTTGAGCATCTATTCAGAAAAAGTATATTTAGAAAGCGTTTTTATTTTTCTTTCTGGGAAGAAAAATTAAAAGTGACAAAATTCTGTATTAAAGTATGCAGTATTACGACTGAACAATTCTTGAATGTTGGTTAAAATTTATTATTTCTGCATGATATGGAAGGTTTTATTGATTGGTCGTTTTTCCCTAAACATTTATCAGAGATGCTGGCATGAAAATGAATCATCCCATATATATAAATATATATATATACAATTATATTCAGATATACAATTATATCTGAAAACTTGTTGAAGCCTAACATGGTTTCTCTAAATTGTAAAATATCGAATAACTAGGATACAGAGGATGAGGACCTATAAATTTCCTAAAAACTACCTATAGAATTCCTAAAATATCCTAAAAAGGAACCAATAACTGGAAAAAGAACGAAACATGTAATTAAAATTAATTAATATTTTTCATAATTTTAGTTTTATGTACATATTTAAATAATCAATGAAATGTTTGATATTATGCCTCAATGTCATTAAAAATTCGGTTATTAAATGGGGAGGGGTGTCATTTCCCTCCAAAACTATGTTATATATGGGCTCTTCAGTTGAATTCATACGCACATATTTCAGTGAGAAACCAGTGCACTTGGTTTATCACGTAACACCCAAATGTTATTCCCTGAAATAAAGTTTGAAACTACTTCCTTAAAAAATAAAAAATTTGGCGTTATGAAGCATAGAGTGTGAAAAGATTTATGAATAAAATACCTCTTCTTTCAATCATTTTCAAACTATTATGTTAATATGTATAAGTATTGAAGTTTAAAAGAACTACTTTAAAAACCTTAAAAAGGCTAAATAAGGACTAATAAGCAAAGCAAATGACGAAAAAGGGAAAAGCGACTAATAAAAACACCATTTTTGTTTTTGGTAAACGGTGTCCCATATCTGTGTGAAAATATTAAAGATTTTGGTAACAGTTGCAATAACTTAACTGGAAATACTCCGACGTCCTTTAGTTCTTACAATATTTCAAGATATTTCAATTTTCTTCTGAAAGCACCTTTATACTTAAAAGCATCAATTAAAATCCAGGTTAGATTTTCTGTTTGCCAAAGACAGCCTCTATGCAAGTCACGAAAATCTTTTAAAACAAAATTCGAGCTTAAAGTTTAAGGCTCCTCATAAAATACCAGGAGGGAAACAAAACAAATAATCCATAGGATAGTAGCTAAGCCAGCATTGAAATATGGTTGTGAAACATGTGTACTTGGAAATCGTGAGCAGACAAGGCTGGAGGCAGCACAGATGAGATTTTTATCATCAACATCGGGAGTAACAAGGGCAGATCGACTTATGAATGTTGATACAAGGGAACGATTGGGTGAACAAAATGTGATATAGGAAATACAGCAATATTAGCGGCAGGGAAGGATCAGATGCAAAGGAGACCTTTGAGATTTTCTAGGCAAACCAGGTGCTAAAAAAAGTATTCTACATTTTGGACAAACATGTCCAATAAACATGGGCTCTAAAATGCATAACTTAAGAGCTGTGAGCATGTGTTCATCTTAGTTACTGTGAAACTTCTCTTCTATTGCAAGCTCTCTGTAGCTCTGTTATTGTCCATGGATACAACAATCAGAAAACATCTGTTAGTGTTGTTAATGTAAACCGTATTCATAGTTCTGGGTAACGCATATTCTTATTAGTTCTAATGGAAACAGTTTGTGCGTTGATAAGTTTGTGAAATGCTTTTACATTGTAGTTTTATCTTGAAATATTTGGTGTATGCATCCCCCATTAATGATGTACAAACACCACCGAAAGCCGTCATCAATGGCTGCCAGAGCATCCGTGACCAACCTGCAATGGGGAGAGTACGTGATTCCCTAAAACGTCGGACAGACGCATGGCTTACTATGAATGGACACCATATTGAGCACCTACTTTAGGGATGGCTCACAAGTGCAGGTTGTATTAATCGCAAACAGATTACAATAGAAACTATGCTGTTTCAAATTAACAGAGTAATGTGTCCTCATTTGTTTATTCCACTCTGTGGGTCATACGTAATAGCAAAGAGCTTGCAGTAGAAGAGATGTTTCACAGTAGCGAAGATGAACAAGTGCTCCTAGCTCTTAAGGTATGGATTTTAGAGCGCAAGTTTACTGGATATTTTTTTCTTGTTTTGGTCCATAATACCATCTATTAAAATATGGAATATTTTTTTAACAATCTGTGTAAACCACATGGGCAGAGATACACAGGGCAACCACAAAGAAGATGGACAGAACAGTTTCAAGAGCCTCGTAACAGGTCGTAAGGGAAGAAGATGGGTTTGGGGCCGATTATACTTCGAACTTGGGGACATAAGTGCCAATATCGTATTTCTTTTTACTCTTTTTAAAATGCAGTATCAAAAAGAAAAAGATTCTTTCTTCATCCTAACATATTGAGGATTACGTTTAGAAAACAACTTCGTGCTTGGTAAATTAATTTTTTTTAACCGCAAACTTTTTTTGCAAGGAAAAGTATCAATTCTTCATATTTAACTTAAATAAATTTGTAGTATTTTTAAATCATCACAACTAAATGCTCTTCAAGAAAATTCCATTTTAATTTATATATGGTGGAATTAAAAAATGTTAAAAGAGTATAAGTGTTGCAACAAATAAAGTTATTTATAGAGCAGTTATATATTTTCCGGGCCGTACGCTAATAAACGTAAAGTTATAGTTTCCATTTCCTGCTGTAAAGTATATTTTCGCTTATTTTTATTCGTTTTCCATCAGGTTACACTAATAAATAGTAACAGGAAAGGTTACGTATACAGAGCATTAGTTATTGCCGTTGGTAAAGAAAACCAAATGCATTTTCAACCAGAGCTGCAAAGGAGTGACGATAAATACTTAAATATTTTATGTAATATGTTGTAACATCGTTGTCCCTTGGCGGTGCCGCTGCACTCAATATTCTGGGATGAAATAGTGTTACCGTACATTCTGCTGGAAAGCAGAATTCATAAAAAATAAGAAAAATATCAAAAATGGATCACGAAACATTTCCAGAAACCTCGGAGCTCATAAATAATGTTTTACGATGGTACTAAAAGTCGGATGAAAAACGCCATAAAACATAAAATGAAGCAAACTGTATAAAAGGAATAGGCATTCAGAGCGAGAATGTTTCTGGTGACCCAGTAAACAAGCAACATTACCTTGGTTGACGATAAAGATGCACTTCGCAGTAATCCTCAACAAGGTACTCACCTGCAACAGAAAAGAGAAACGTGTTAAAACTATAAAATATTAACTAAACATTAGGCTTTATGCTGCGAAAAAATGATCTAACAAAATTGTGTTGAAGTGTTTCTCAGATTTTCGGTTTTGGATCAAACTATACAGAGCGGTCACTTAAACCTTCCATCCCAAATATCTCTGAAACGAAATCTGAGTTGTAAAAACGCCTTTCACAGGCATGAAGATAGGGTCTCATTAAAGTAGATTATATACTCCTTCTTTCTCTGTTTACCTGCCCCGTTTGGAGATCTTACACCTCCCAGGACATACAAGCCAATGCCTGCGGTCAGGCGCTTCTCGGGGAACAGACACACAGTTTGGATTGGATAGAACAGCCAAGATGGGTGATCAGCCCGAAGCCTGGTATAAAAGCGAGGAAGGGGATGATATGAAATGACGGTGAAATGTATGATGGAGCAGTTGGTGCATAATCCGGAGAAAACTCGCCCAGACGCCATTTCGTCCACCACAAATCCCACATACGTTCCCTGGATCGCCTTGGTGAGGGGCGATCGCCTAATCGCTCGTCCACTGCGCCGCCCTAGATTGTATACGATGAAAGAAAATGTGATTTTTAAAATGGAAACCCTATAACTTTACTTTCTTTATTACTTACCTATAGTGAGTAGAGAAAGTATTGTATTACACCAAAAAATTCTACAGAAAATTCAAGGAAATGAACGTTTTGAGAGTACCAGAAACCGAAAAAAGCACTTTTAGAAAAAGGTGCTTGTATATGCGTTTTTTTGTGTATATGTGAACAGAATAAATCAAAAACGAAAAGTCCATTAAGAGGACATTAAAAGCCCTATTCCATCAATGTTAAATCTGCTAAATTCATGAACAGTTACCTAGAAACCATATAAGATACCAGACTAAAATATTTATAGGGTGTACATGTATGCATGCCTTTTAGGTTCACTGATCTACTTTTATCCAATAATCTGTGTATTATGGAATATATTTAAAGGGGGTTTGGAAACCTTGGGATGGGCAATATTTGAATGTTAAGTCAGGGAAATATGTGGAGTGCATGGAGAAAAATGATGTACTTCCTCTGATATTACGAACAATTACGCAATGCACGGCAAATGTTTCGTTAGAAGTATGAATGAGGCGTGGAGCAATACATCAAAACGGCCAAGAAACTTATTGGACACTTAGAATGGGAGTATGGCGGATGATAAAAATTACTGATGAAAGTGGTAGTAGAATCTGCCCCATTTGCGAGGAGGAAGAGTTGTGGATGCATATCTTGGCAAGATGCAGGGGTACGGAAAAATGGAGGGATAAATATTTACTGCGCTCCTATACCACCTCGAATGGAGGGTTAAGGACATGTTGGACGCTACTGGCAGGCAGTGGAGACATGGAAGTGGTAGATAAATTTCTCTGCTCAGCTGAGATCTGAGAGGGCTTATAGTTGGGAAGCGGGGGTGTAGTGAGAGCTAATCGTTGGTACTTTGTTTTGTTTCATGTCATTTTTTCAGTCATTTTTAGTGTGTTGTATATAGTTATTCTTTTAACTGTTATTTGCTCACTATTACAGGGTATAATAAAGCATCGAATACGGCTTAACGCTGTTTTGGGGTTTATATTTATGATGCTATATTTGAATGTGTTTTACTTCTTTGTCGTGGAATTACGTTTTCTTATAGTCCTATATATTTTTCTCGTTTCCTTCTATTTGTAGTCCTTTTTATTATTATTTATCTTGCATATTATTCTGTGTATTATAATAACACGAACGGTCTGCAGACCTGAACGACTGATAGAGATTTAAGAATGTATGCACTTTTTGCAAATAAATTCAATCATTCAAGAAATAAACATTTTTTCGCAATTATATCACCCTTTGATTAAAGTTTATCAGATTTTATAAAAAGTAACAAGATATATTATTATCAAATTAGATCCATAACAGCACTTAGTTTAGCTACCTTCACTTGTTCCTGAGAAAATGGGTCATTTATACCAAAAGTAATTCACAGAAAAAGCTGTTTAAAGCAGAATTGGAGGAAACAAGCTCACATATTTGCAAGGAAAGAAACCACATGGCTCGAATCATATAGAAGCTGCTATACCTAGCAGTAGTACCAATTTCAAGAGCAAAACGTTCCCTAAAATATGGACTAAAATATATCATTATACTCCTAATTGTGTATGAGCTATAATTTTTAGTGTAAACTGCTGCAAAATTCACAGTACAAAATGGATGCAGTGCCATTTTAAACTATATTTGATATATAGTCATTGTGCGAACAATGATAAAATGATATATAATTAAAAGGGAAACACCAGTAAATAAATCTAAATGAAAGTTAAAAAGGTCATTTTTTGGAAATTTCCCCTTTTAGTCTCCCCTTAATTTTTAATTTCTCTACTATGTATAGTAAATAGGGGAAGTATTGCATTCCACAAAAATTTGATACCGAAATTTCACCGAAAATACATGTTTTGAGGCTCCTTGAATAAAAAAAAACCTTTTATATAAAGATCTTTGTATGTCCCTGTGTGTCCGTGAGCAGAATAACTCAAAGACGAAAAGTCAGATACCAAATAAAAATTCCAAACTTGGTAGGTATTCAGGTTCAGTATCTTTCAAAGATGCGACACAAGGATTTTCAAGAAAATTCCCCTACCCCAAACTACTCCTTACATGGAACATTTTCCCAAAACTTTGATTTTCTCAAAAACGGCTCTAATGATTTTGATTAATATATATATTTAGGAAAATGAAATGTCAAATGAAATGTATATCTTGAATTTTCTGGGAATGTCCCTAAAGGTCCGCTTCATTCTGGTAGCATAACTGGTAAACCGTAAACGATAAGACCAAATATTACTACACAAAAGATGTAGATCTGTTAAAACACACAATTTATGTCCTATACATTTTTTGTCGTGAAGAATTTCAGAGATATTTCTTGTTATTTGTTTGAATTTTCCAATGCTTGTACTTTTTCTCAAATGGGAATTCGTTATTCGTGTTTTATGTCCTGAGCATACAAAGAGAATGGAATGCTCCACATAGCAACCACCTCTTAAAATATTTGACTGTCACTTAAAGCGTACCTTTTCCCCTTGCACCTACAAGAAAATTAGAAATAAGATATTTCTGCAAATGTTTCTCTCGATTAGCATTAAGTGGATGGAAAATAAAGAGTTTGTAAAAATAGCTTGTACGAGAGTAGAGAAAGTCATGTTTTTTTACATCGCTGCCTATTCTGATTCACTAGGTACTAATAGCTTTCTACTTTGTACAGTACTTGATCCGTGTATCTGCTTCTGAACCGAACAAAGAAAGCAATAAACACCTACTAGGAATAAGTATTACTAGTAGGAAAGAAGGATGTTAGCAAAAAGACGAAAATGCAAATATTTCTATCAATAATGTTCCGACAGTAGAACAGAAAGCTTACCCACGCAAGATAAATATAGGAACAGAGTGACAGCAATCGAAATGAAATATTTGAGAACAATGGTGGGAAGGACAAAAGCAGATAGGATCAGGAACGAACAAAGCAGGGAAGAGGTTAAACAAGAACAACCACTAATCAAATATATTGAAGAAAGACAATTGAAATGGTTTGGACACGTTTGTAGTAAGCCAGAAGAAAGGAAAGTAAAGCAAATAATAAAAATGAGAATAGAAGGAAGGAGCAGCAAGGGACGACCGAGAATAAATTGGGAAGACAGTGGCAAGACTCGCAAGAATCGGGGGAAAACGATGGGAGAATTCAAGAAAATGTGTGGAGGCCTGTAAGGTTTGGACAAAACAAGCTAAACTCAACGCTTAACAGCAACAAGGGACAGAAGAAGAGAAGTAGTCTCCCCTTAAACATGAAACTTAATATTGAAGTTCAAGACCTTCCAAGAATGCAACACAAAGATTTTCAAGAATATAACCCTTCAAATTACCCTTTGCATGGAAAATATTTCCAAATGTCTGATTTTCTCAAAATGACTAACGATTTTGATTAAAATACCATATGTTTAAGATATTTTCATAATGAATAAAATATAATTATTGAGTTTTATGGGAATAGCCTCTGAAGTGCTCATTATTATGTACCACCTTCGTATAATTGGTAAACTGTAAGAAATAAACAAAATCTTACTACAAAAATATATACACGAATATGTAGAAGCACACAGTTTATTTCAAATATTATTTTCGTAGCGTTAAACGTTCCTGAGGTACTATTCTTGCCAGTTTGAATTTTCAGATACTTCATAATCTTCTCAACTGCAAACGTGATTCTTCTTTTTTTTATCCTTCTTTCTTTTTCTGCTCATGCAAACAGAACAGAATTTCACATCCATCACATAGCGACAGGCCATAAAAAGCAGTTGACAATCGCTTTAGCTTATTATATTCTGGTTTCCTACAAGGAAGTGGATAAATGAGTAATGAAGGCTTATTTGAATTAACAAGAAGTAAATCGATGAATAAACTTTTGAAGAATAGTGTGCGCGTGAGTATAGAAAGTCATGTGATGCAACACACTAGATTTTAAATTTTTAAATGGAAACCACGTGTAATTTTTTACGCAAGGATAAAATGGAGAATGGCATTAAGAATGCCGTGTGTTGCAATAAGTAGATTAACTACGAGGGATGTTTCAGAAGTAACCGACCTAACAAAGAAAACACAAAAATTTGGAGAAAAAACATCTTTATTTCTCTACATGGTCTCGTTTCAGCTCGATAGACTTTTCCCAGCGGTGTTCAATAGCTTCAATACCCTGTTTATACTGAGAACTATCGAGTTCTTCAAAATAGCCATCAACTGCAGACTCCAGCTCTTCAATGTTGGCAAATCTTTTAGAACTAAGCTATTTCTTCAACTTTGGAAATATAAAATAATCAGAGGGGCCTAAATCTGGCGAATAGGGTGCATGAGGAAGCAATTCGAACCTTTAACTCATTGATTTTGGCCATGGCGAAAATAGTTGTATGAACTGGTGCATTTTCTTGATGAAACAAAAGTTTCTTTTCCACTAAATGCAGCGTTTTTGCTTGATTTCATCATTCAAATGCTGCAATAAGTTTGCATAATACTTGATTTTCCTTTTTGAAGATTAATCAATGAAAATTATTCCATACGCATTCAAAAAAAATGACGCCATGACCTTGCCTGCAAATGGAACTTTCTCACCTTCTTTGGAGTCGATTCTCTCCTTTCAATCCACATTTTTGACAGTTCTTTCATCTCAGGCGTGAAGTGATGGATCCATGTTTCATCCTTGGTTAAGAATCGACGCAATAACTCGGCTTTATTGCAGCGAAACATCCTCACGACGCTGCTTTTGTTCCATTGTGAGTAAACGCGGCACCCATCTTGCGCATAGCTTTCTAATGTCTAAATTTTCAGTCAGTGTGCGCTGTACAGCCCTTTTGGAAATGCCTACGATGTCTGCTAGCTCACGCACATTTAGTCGACGGTCATCCAATACCATTTTTTGGATTTTCCTCGCAATTTCTGGCGTGGTCACCTCATTTGGTAGACCACTGCGTTGTTCGTCTTGGCAGCTAGTACGGTCTGCTTAAGCTCTGCCACCCAATATTTTACTGTTGTAAACGAAGGAGCAGACTCCCCCAGAGTAAAATCTAGCTCAGCTTACATAAAATTTGGAATAGGTCCTTTCAAATGAAAGTATTATATCACATAACGATGACCAGTTTTATCCATGTTTACAAATTTCCTGAGAGAGTTCACTATTAATGGCTGCCAAACAATTACTAAACGCTGTAGCATCATCAAACTTCAGACTTAAGCTTTATAAGGTTGGTACATTCTACCATAATCATTGTTTGAAACAACAACCACTATCTCTACATTAGGTCGGGTACCTCTGGGACTGTCCTGGTATGTCCCAAGAAAAAGCTAAAACAAGAAATTGGAATGTACATCACAGATGAGCACTGGATCATTAGAAAAGGAATAACAGTAATTGAGAATTAAAGAGTTAAAGACATGGAAAGACAGGAAATACTTGGACGCTTAAGGCATAGAAATAGTAGAAAGATTCCAAGAAGAAATGGGTGATAGAAAAGTATGTTGATATCTGTAATAAAACTGAAAGGAAGGGATTGCCATGGGCAAGAACATGGACTAAGTAGATTAAAAATGAACAAGGAATTGAGCCAATTATGTAGAAATAAATATAGTAACCCACATTGTATAATACAAAGCCATTAAAATAAATTACGGATGCAGGAATTATGGAACTTAAGCCTACAAATTATAGCTTTCAAAATGTTTGGAAATAGCAGGAAAATGTTTTTGAATATTTTCGACAGTTATATAAGAAGAAATGAGAGAATTGATGAAAGAAGGTTATTAAGGTAAAGAATGACTTTGACGATACAATTGAAGACTGAAGTCCAAAATATATATGAAATAAGTGAACTATCACGTGAAAGGAGGGAGATGGTAAAGGGTAACGAACCCAAAAATACAGCAACACCTATTAGCGTTATTAAGTATTAATCATCATTATTGTCTCATTTACATGCAATCTTTACTTTCTCTATCACGCACCCAATAGGTAGGGAAGGTATTGCATTTCACCCAAAAATTTGATATCAAGATTTCACCGAAATATGTTTTTTTCAGGCACTGAATTGAAAATAAAACATTTTTAGAAACACATCCGTGTACGCTTGTAAACAGCGTAATTCAAAAACGAAAAGTCAGGTAAATACCAAATTTGGTATTTACGTTCCATGCCTTCCAAAGACACAACACAAAGGTTTTCAAGAAAATTCCTTAACCCAAACTAACCTTTACATGGAATTTTTACAAATTTTGATTTTATAAAAAATAGCTGTAACATTTTAATTAAAATTCCATATATTAAACATATTTATGTGACAAAAAATTGTGTATATTGAATTTTGTTGGAATAGCCTATGGAGTCCTCTTCATTCGCAAGGAATTTTTATAATCTTGTATAACTGGTGAAAGTTAAGCGATAAAAAAAAACCTACTGCACAAAAATATAAATCTCTTTAAAACACATAATTTATTTCGAGTAACTTTTTTTTTTGTTGCATGAGATACTTATGAGATATCCGTTATTAATGGTTCGAGCTGTTCAATTCCTAGGCATTCCTTTTAAGTCCTGTCGATTTTCAATTGTTTCTCACAATATCATACAAGAGTATGGAATTTTAAAGCCAGCATATAGTGCCCAGTTATAACACATTTGACTATCGCTATTCCCTTTTTATCTATACCGAAATGTGTAAGACAGCTATTTCCGGACAAGATTTATCTTGATTGAAATGAAGCAGATAGAAAATAAGCATACGTATGAATAATTTGTACATCCACTAATGAACCATAATGGATAGAGAAAGACATGTGGGGCTCACACATAGGATCTTTTTAAATATCTCCGGATCTATTCCGTGATCTGGTTCGTTATCGTACTTTGTATAAAGAAAGTGTTAGGTTAAAGATAATAAAATTTACAAAATTTTTATGAGCATTGTTTATTTAGTTTTAATCTCTTGAAAAGTCTAACACATACACTATCAGCTTAAGACTTATTATTTTTACATCTTTTAAATATCTGCGATCAATTTCTTGGTTGGTATCAACTTTATTTATGCCTTATATAGCATTCCGTATGAAAAAAATGAATATTTTTCATTCTTTCATTCTTTTGTTCATTTAAGCTGGGAGATACACCCGACAGGACAAACAATTGTAAATAATAGGAAGCAGTAACTAACATGTGAATAACTAATAATGTTGTATGCTATTGTGAAATAACTTGTACCACAAAATGTAATCAGAAAAGTGGGGAGCATGTAAGGAATATGGCACAGAATGATTTTTTTTCGTCCAAACAGGCATATTTGTATGCGCAGTAGTTGTACAAGTCCATTTATCCTCTGGGAGGGGTATTGGTTAAGTAGTAACAGATCAGCAGGCGCGTACACAACGTGAGATAAGTTAACATCACCACATGTTCCGAGCCACGCAGGGGAATACACCCAGAAGTTCTCGCTCGCTTTAGTCTACCTTCACCTCCTCTGCGTTTCTGCCGTTTCAGAACGAAAAAATCGACTTGTAATTAACAAGCAGGCAAGCCAGCAGCAAGGGTAAAGGTCCACCACACACACACACACACACACACACACACACACACATATTAATGCACACAGGATTAGGCAAAACATCAGGAAACAGAGGGAAAGGTGAGACTAAAGTATAGATAAGGATACAGTTTTAGGAACGTCGTGGGAGTTGATAGAATGAGAAACCAGAGTTGTAGAAGAGACTGGGACAGTGGGTTTTACCAGAGGAGTCAAACAGAAGCTTGACTTCTAAAACTGGATAATTTTCATAACACGCCAGGTAAATACAAATAAGAATAGTGACTACATAAAAAGGCGCGAATATTGGCATCATAGCAGGGCGATATAAAAATTGGAGGTTGCCCCAGATTCAACAATCTCTCCCATTCTCATTGATGTATCTCATGTAAGATAACACGGAAGGTTTGTGCGTGTGTGTGTGGGTGAGTAGATGGGGCGCAGTTAGATCCCGACATAATCTAAAATAGTAGAAGAGTTTAATGCACAGCTTTCATATTTCTTTATCATCGAGCAAGGGGAGAATTTGTTAGCCGCGCGCGGGCGCGCACGCACGCACATCTATTCCTAAAATGCTTTTGTTTTATTCGGGTGCTTCAACACATATATATCCGGTAAAATCTCTAGCAAAGTTTTGGGTAGAATACAATACTTCCCTTACCATACATAGTGGGAAAAGTAAAAGGAATCATACTTCAGAGTTGAGAAACAGTAGTTTGGGTTGCAGGATTTGCTTGAAAATCTTCGTATCTTTTCCTTGGAAGATGGTGAACCTAAATCTCAAGTTTGGTATTTAACCGACCTTTCATTTTTGAGCTATTATTTTCAAACGCACACATATGGGAGTCCTAAATATCACTTTTGATTCGTGTATTTCTGGTGTAATCTCGATATCAAATACTCTCTATTTAATCTAAGTAGTAGAGAAAGTATTTGCATGAAAAATAAATGGAAATTCCGTTTTATAAGAATCTTTGAAGACTCGACAGTACTGTTTCCTTCTTACACACATGCTGAAATTCTTCCAGGCACCACAATAAAAATCTGATGTGTTACACTCAAATGACTTTCTCTACTCTTGTACAAAATATTTTTACAAACGCTTATTCTCCATGTGCTTCATGTTAATCAAAATATCGAGATATTAATCTTATTGCTAATTTACTTGTAGATGCAAGGGTAATTGGTAGGCTTTAAGCGATAGTGAAATATTTTAAGAGCTGGTTGCTATGTGGAGTATTCCATTCTCTTTGCATTAGCAGGACAAAAAAAATGAATAACGAATTCCCATTTGAGAAAAGGTATGTGTTGGAAAATTTAAGGGAATAACAAGCAATATCTCGAACATGATTCACTCAACAACAAAGATGTATATGACATAAATTGTATATTTTAACGCGATCTACATTTTTACTTTCTCTACTACGTATAGTAAGTAGGGGAAGTATTGCATTCCACCCAAAAATTCGATACCGAGATTTCACCGGAAATACATGTTTTGAAACCTCCTGAATCCAAAAAAAGCATTTTTGGAAACATGTCCGTGTGTGTGTCTGTGTGTGTGTGTGTGTGTGTCTGTGTCTGTGAACAGCATAACTCAAAAACGAACAGTCGGATAAACACCAAACTTGGTATTTAGGTTCAGTATCTTCCAGAGATGCGACACGAAGGTTTTCAAGAAAATCCCCCCACCCCAGACTACCCTTTACATGGAACATTTTTCGAAAATTTTAATTTTCTCAAAAATGGCTCTAACGATTTTGATTAAAATATCATATGTTTAAGATAATGTCATGAGAAATGAAATGTATATCTTGAATTTCCTGGGAATGTCTCCAAAAATATTCTTCATTGTGAACGACTTTTGCATAACTGGTAAACCATAAGAGATAGACAAAATTTTACTACACAAAAAATGTAGATCTCGTTAAAATACACAACTTATGTCATATACATTTCTTTTGTTGAGTGAACCGTTTTCGAGATATTGCTTGTTATTTCCTTAAATTTTACAATACTTATACTTTTTCTCACATTCGTTATTCATTGTTTTATGTCCTGGACATGCAAAGAGAATGGAATGCGCCACATAGCAACCAGCGTTAAAATATTTGACTATCGCTTAAAAGCTACCATATTTCCCTTGCATCTACAAGAAAATTACCAATAAGATTGACATCTCGATATCTCGATTAACATGAACCATATGGAGAATAAGCGTTTGTAAAATTAGATTGTACAAGAGTAGAGAAAGTCATGTGAGTGTAACACATCAGATTTTTTGTGTAGTAAAACTTTGTCTATCTCTTATGATTTACAAGTTATGCAAAAGTCGTTCAGAATAAAGAATATTTTCGGAGACATTCCCAGAAAATTCAAAATATGCATTTCATTTGATATTAAAGTATCTTAAATATATGATATTTTAATGAAAATCGTTAGCGCCATTTTTGAGAAAATTAAAATTTTCGAAAAATGTTCAATGTAAAGGTAATCTGAGGTGGGGCATTTTCTTGAAAACCTTCGTGTCGCATTTCTGGAAGATACTGAACCTAAATACCAAGCTTGGTGCTTATTCGACTGTTGGTTTCTGAGTTATGCTGTTCAAAGACACGCACACGGACATGTTTCCAAAAATACTTTTTACTTTCTCTACTACGTATAGTAAGTAGGGATAGTATTGCATTCCACTCAAAAATTAGATACCGAGATTTCACCGTAAATACATGTTTTGAGGCCCCTGAATCCAAAAAATGCATTTTTGGAAATATCTCCGTGTGTGTGTATGTTTGTGTGTTCGTCTGTGAACAGCATAACTCAGAAACGAACAGTCTAACAAACACCAAACTTGGTATTTAGGTTGCGTATCTTCCAGAGATGCAACACGAAGGTTTTCAAGAAACCCCCTCACCCGAGATTACCCTTTACATGGAACATTCTTCGAAAATTTTAATTTTCTCAAAAACGGCTCTAACGATTTTGATTAAAATATCATACGTTTAAGATATTTTATGACAAATGAAATGTATATCTTGAATTTTATGGGAATGTCTCCAAAAGTATTCTTCATTGTGAACGACTTTTGCATAACTGGTAAACCATAACAGATAGACAAAATTTTACTACACAAAAAATGTAGATC
Source organism: Deroplatys truncata (assembly GCA_030765065.1). Lineage (NCBI taxonomy): Eukaryota > Metazoa > Arthropoda > Insecta > Mantodea > Mantidae > Deroplatys > Deroplatys truncata. The sequence continues at coordinate 158,407,392 of CM060979.1, forward strand.
GCGTTAAAATACACAATTTATGTCATGTACATTTTTTTCGTTCAGTAAACCATTTTCGAGATATTGCTTATTATTCCCTTAAAATTTTCAATATTTTCTCAAATGGGAATTCGTTATTCATTTGTTTTGTTTTGGATATGCAAAGAGTATTAATCTGTGGCAAAGAGAATGGGCTGCACATAGCGACCAGCTATTAAGAGATATGTCTATGCTTAAAGGCTATTGCCCTTACAAATACAAAACAAGGGGAACCTTAGGCGATAGTCAAGTATTTTTTATACTGAGAAATAAACGAACTGCTATGAATTTGTGAATCTTCTATCGGCTTTTGCTTCAAAGGAATGCTGATTTGAACCAATTTCGTAAGATCGTTTCATTTTATTAATTCAAATCTTATTATTCGTTATAGTAACATTTTTAAATGTTCCTATTTTAGTTTAATTTTTTGTTTCCACGGTTTAAGGGCTGTTTCATTTTATTCATTCATATATTATTTGTTATAGTGTCATTTTCAGGCGTTTCTGGTTTGGTTTCTGTTCTTTGTTTACTGGTTTAAGACTTTTCATAATGCCTAGTAAGAAACGAACCGGTTTTAATTTTAATGTTAAGAAGTTGTTTTCCGTGAGAGCATTCAAAGTGATTGCTGGTACCTTGAGCCAAAATAACGACATATTTGGTGAGGCTAAAAACACTCAGTGCACAAGCAACTCGGTGATGGCGTTATGTTTTTCAACTGTAATAAATATTGATGCTTGAGTTCTGAAGTAATCGATAAAATTCTTCATAAAGGCAATGCTTTGCACTAAAAATCAGTTTTAAATTATGATGGTGTTATGCCATATCCACCTTACTTGTGCGCTGATGATATTTGGCTGCAGGATATTGTAATTGATGATGTAAAAGTAATCTGCAATGCAGTGACAAATAATTTTGATTACAAGGGATCGTACTAAGGGATTTAGGCAGTGTGTTAAAAACATTTTCCAGTGCTATCACCACGGCGTGTTTCCTGCACAGTTAAAATCTATAGCTCTTATTTTTTTGTCCTGGTAATGCAAAGAGAATTGAATACTCCACATAGTAACCAACTCTTAAAATATTTGACTATCGCTTAAAGCCTACCAATTCCCCTTGCATCTACAAGAAAATTAGCAATAAGATTAACATCTCGATATCTGGATTAACATGAAGCATATAGAGAATAAGCGTTTGTGAGAATAGTTTGTACAAGAGTAGAGAAAGTCGTGTGAGTGTAACACATCAGATTTTTTTCCTAGAAATGCATGCACAGACCAAACGATGAAAAAAGTGGCATATAAAACATTAGTAGAAATTCCCTTGTGAACTTTAAAGTATACTAAAGAAGGAAGAGTTTGAAACAAGACACGCATAAAATAAAAATGTTAAGCCCTTCTAGATATGGCAGAATTGGTAAAGAAGAGTTGCTGGATAAGGTAGATGGGAAGGGGGATGCCATAAATACAATTAAGGAACTTCATTATATAATGAATTCATCTTTTAGAGCGAAGCTTTGCTTTCCTAATCCAATTATTTGGGATTTATTTTTGAATTTCGGTTCTAAGGAAAAGGACGCTGATGCAAAGAGATAATGTATATAGAACGAGGAAAATATAAACCATTACTAAGCAGAATTTAATTTTATTTTTAGAATTTAAATTTAAATTAAATAACAGGGAATCAAACTTTTTATTTGCTTATAGTTTTCTGTTTTTTATTTCTCTGCTCGTCTGCAGTGTTTTAAGCATGGGAAGAAAATAATTCAGGCGGGACATTGAATTATAATCCTAATTACTTGACGCGCCAGACCAGAAACAAGAAGGTAGGGAAAGAAGTTGAGCTTCTTTGCATTTTCACATTTTCTTAGCTTTAATGTGTTCATAAAAATGAATACTTATGAATACTTAAAAGTTTAAGGGGTAGTAAAGAAATGAAGAAAGAAAACCTGTACAGCTGTGGAAGAAAACTGAAATGTACAAATGGAAAAAAAATCAATATAAGTACAGATACAACGAGAAATCCGCTCTAGAAACAACAACAAAAGCAGGTTAATGATGCTTAAGCATCTTCTTTTGCCAAAATGTTTCTCCTCCATTCTTCTTTAACTGTCAATTCCTTACGTTTCGTGGTTTTAATAATTCTTTCCATCTAAGCCCTCCGTGGTCTTCCTCTGTTCCCTCTTCCTCAGGATCCATTCTAAAAACTGTATTGGTAGCCTATTCCAGGGTCTGGTGTGGACCTCATTGCAAAGCGTTCCTTCCAACCACTCAAGTGAAATACTTCCGTACTCCTCCCCTTTCACCGCTCACCTAGATGTGATATTTGTTTATATGTACGCTAATGCGTGTGTATTGGACTTCAGTTCAAACCAATTAGAGGCTGGTATGGAGCTTCTGCCACTGTTCAATAAAGAACATTTAGAAAACGAAGTATCGCACGCTTCGTGCCCTCGACTGTACATTAGAGTTGTCCATCGAACGATGGTCAATATTTATACCATTCGTGCCTTCGAACACAAATTAACTCCTGCATACAGGCAAGTTCGGCGTACTGGTGTGCCTCTCTCAGACCATTCCTATTGGTATACCGAAAGAGTATGCGTCTCATTTCCTGTTCGAACTTCCAGAGTGACCAGATCCAAGGACAGAGCTCAATCTGTTTATTTCACTAGTGTTGTTGCCTTCCTTATACGCAGCACAAGTTCGCGTGATAATGGAGTTGAATGATACAAGTGAAATGCAAACGCAGTTTATGCACTAACAATGAATTATCAACAATAATAATCCTTGTCGGCTTTTTACAATTAGTTTATTATTCGGCTGTTGTGTTAAGCATAGAATTATAGCTCGTACTGTGCATTACTACCACACACCTTCCAGTCTCTGAAGGAGATAGGTAAACCATTCCCTAAACATATCACTCATCTTTATGATAATCACGACTACTTACTGACTGAAACACTAAATCTGCTCCTTCTATGAAACCATATTTGGCCTATCTGGCATGGCAGATTATTAGATATGATCCTTTACCTAATGGAATCTTTATCCATCGTTTTATTTAGAATCCTGCCAATAAAACTTCTAGTATAGTTTTGGTTAACAGGAGATTCGTCAGTGATTGCACATGGGTGTTCTTCTTGACTTTAAAGAATAATTATTTCAATTGTTGCACTGTAATATATAATTTATAATGTTTATACAGATAACTGAACTGTATCTCTTTTCCTTTAACAGAAAATCCGAATGAAATTATACATGCAAATAATCATATTTATTTTGTAACATATTTTCATATATATTTGGCTTAGGTGTAATGATAAAAACAAAACATTAACATGAAATTTGTTTATAATCTAAAACAAATCTGGACCGTAACAGTAGGTAGAAACGAAGTCGAAAACGCTGTAACATGGCATAGACTATTGCTATTCCTGTCTTAACGCACTGAAGCAATACATCTGACAACACCACTAAGATGTGAATACTCGAAGGAGTAAATACCCATTTACCACGAGAGGGTATGTGAACCAGAAGCTCGAGCATAGTTTGGTATATCGTTCCTGCCTTTCGAACGAGTTGTATGGAAGAAACGAGCGAGTCTCATCATGTACACATCTCACAAGAAGTAATCTACATCCGATTTCTGATCGTGTAAGGACGTTAATATGGCGCGGTTTAAGATATCCGCTGGAGCCTCCTTCACCCTTAGTGCGTTGAAGAAGGAAGGGGGCTAGCTTGCCTATTTAAGAACATGTAAAGTGGCTAGGAAACGCTAATTTATATGAGAACTTATAACTGATGTTAGGGCTAAAATGCCACAGCTCGAAAATGAACACATTCAGGAGCATTTCCAAACAGACATATTCTGTATATTGGCAATTAACCCCGCGAAAGATCAACAAAATCAGTCGCCATTCCTCACCTACACCTCCTCGTAATTTTCTAATGAAATGAGTTGGCAGAAATAGCATAGGTATGCTTATTGGCGCGATACAAAGCACAAGGCGTAGTAGCACCTATAAGGTTACACTACCATTCAATAAAATGTCATGTCATGAGGAAACGGTAACAAATGCGGTTTGTTCAGGGACGCCATGTTGATTTCTTTCTGTCGTTTTCTGTGCTATATGAAACGAGCGAGTAAAGCGCATGTCCTTCCGCGTAGAACCATTACTCTACAGTCAAATGATAAACATTCTGCGAAATAATAGGTATTTAAAGTATTTTATGAGAAAACGCATACGCACAGCTATTACGACGCTGGTAGTTACAATCGAAATTAGTATGTAAACTCAAAATCCGTTTAAAATATCCATGATTTTTAGTCGTAAAGCCGAGGTAAACTATCACATTATACGTTACACGTGCAACACGGACTTTCTGTTCCCTTCCATTTTCATCAATTGCGCGAATACAAATCCGCAAACATGCCGTAAGCTAGCAGGGCAGTTATCTTTAATACTCTGTATTATGCCATAACGTTAAAGTATCAATAGATGTCCGTCACTGGAACGATCATAAAAATATTTTTGTCGGTGATCCCGGTCAGACAGCAGGGTCACGTTCGCATCAAAAGGCTCTTTTGTTGATTCTGCCCGCATAACACCAAAAAGCTCAATTTGCATGTTAAACCTGATATGGCAATGTCATTTACCCCTTATATAACATTAACTCCTCATCCCCCCATCATCGAAAACACACCCCACCAATTAAACAACCATGTTGGGTGCCCTCCCACACCAGTGGCAGATTGACTTGATGTAATAACCCTTCAAAATCAGAATGAATGCAAAAGTGGTATCCGCTTTGTAGCCCAGCGGACATTGACATATAAAGGATATCTGTGATTGATATTAATAAACAGATAGCCATAAATTATTATAAAGCAAATGCTTCTCTGAGGTTTTCTTTAATTCTTCGGTTTTCCCACTGCCCCATGCATATCTACTGCATGCATTTTACACAAAGTAGTAAAAGAAATGCATACTTTTAAAGTTGCAAATATGATGGCTTTAATTAGTGACAGAACCGTAATGCTTATATCCGTACTAAAAAGGTCTAATAATAATTTGCATTAACTACGTCAAAATATTTCTATGTATTCAGTAAATGCAGTGGTGTTTTCAAAAGAGAGTAAGTGGCGAATTTTGTATTTTGATGTTTATGTTTCACCAACTTCAAATACATCACTCTGTACTAAGAGAATGCCATTAATACTATTGGATTACAATAAGCTAAAAAATGTATAATTTTAGGTTCTCCGCTGCTTAACCCTAGGTGGAGCAAGCTTTTTTTGCTAACACACTTTACCAAGTGAGGGCTAAATAATATCCACCATTAATATTTTACCCTTATTGTTGTATTTACAATTTTTGCGTAAGTATTAGTTATTTATTTAATGAATTAAGTAAGAAATATTTTACATTAAAAACAAGTATATATTTTATCAAAATGTCTTTATATCTTGAAAATTCTCAAATTAAGTTAATTATTGAAATTTTTGCAGTCCAGCCTTTGCACGTATTATATTTCCAACAGTTTTTCGGTGGGACGAGGGTTAGATATATAAACCCTTCCACGTTTAGTCACATATTTTACAATTCTTACACTGTGATTGTGGCTATCACTATTGTGGTTATCACTAATATTCCTATCAGCTTCACTGTCACTTGAAGTATATACAGTAAAATTGGGCTCTGCGTCACCATTATTATCATAATCACAATCCATGTTTTCAATCTGATGAATGTTATCTTCAGTTTCACTGAAATCTCATCAAAAATATCACAACTTTCTTCCTCGTGATGTAGAACTGCTTCCAATTCTGCTTCTATATTATACAATTATCTGCTAGTATTTCTGAATCATACCGCGGTCAGACACACAACAACACTGTATATAAAATGTGTTTCCAATCCATGCAGCAATGCCAAGAATGCAATATAATTTGGTTTCCAAATAAGTCCAGTGTTACAATATACGTTTGCAGTTTCGAACAATAAGGCATGTTGCAACATGTTTATAATTTCGAAAAGAAACATTGTTACATTTTGGACCAAGGGAGGGATATTTTGTGACCACTTCAAAATTTAGTCCATATAATTATGTTTTCAACCAAAAAAACTTGATTGTGTTTATTGAATCGTTAACTTTATACTATTTCTGACACAACATAAGAACACCATGGTCAGAACATGTTCTATACGGTAATAATACTTCTAAAAAAGTGTGGACATAAATTGATCTTCCGTCTAGGTTTAACATGGTAGATGGAAGAAGCATTGCATCCAGTAAAATATTCGATATCGAGATTTCACCAGAAACATACATTTTGATATCCCTTGAAGCCATAAAGCTGATTTCTGGAAAGAAAAGTCTGCGTGCGTGTGTACGAATAGTATTCCCTTTCATATATTTTGCGTCCTATGAATGCGAGTTTTGTGTGATATATCTAAACCTTCAGTTAATAGTACATGCGTGTCTTATACAGGGTTATTCATAAGTCAGTGTAACATTTGGGAAACATCTTGTGCATTATGTATGAGACGTGCGAGTCCGGATCATGTGTATATATATAGAAATAGAAAATCTCCAAGTTTTTCACGTGAAGCACGCATGTTGTGGTGATGCGGTTGGCCGCTAGGCGGCAGGAGGGTACAAAATGGCATTCGCAGGTAACGAGAGAGCATTTTAGTAATACAATTTGCAAAAACAGAGGTTATTGTGACTGTCCAGCGGCGATTTCGCACTCACAAGGATGCACTAGATCGCAGGACGAGCAAGAGGTGGTATGAAACGTTCGAGCGCACTGGTTGTCTGTGTCCACCTAAACGACCCAGAATACCGGGACCGTCAGACGCTACTGTTGCAGCCCTCAGAAATCGACAAATCATGCAAGTCTGGGAATGTCTCAGTCAGCTGTGTGGCGGATTCTTCGCAAGCAACTGAAGGTGAAACCGTACAAACTGGAACTCCTGCAGGCGCTCACAGATGGTGACAAGGAGGTTCACACACAATTTGCCATCGACATGCAGGCTGCAATGTCGGGGAAAGTGAACCGTCACAACGTGGGCATTTGGGAAACACAACACCCCCACATGTGACAGCCGAGCATGTGCACGACTCCCCCTGCGCCCTGTCAAAGGATAAGGTATACGGACGCTTTTTCTTCGCTGAATCCACAATGACTGGCATAACTTATCTATAAATGTTAGAACAATGACTTATGCCACAACTAACAGACAGAGGTGACTATCTTTCACAGGACGAGGCTCCACTCCACTTCCATCGACTCGTGCGCACGAACCTAAAACAGAACTTACTGTGACGTTGGAGTGGCCATCCCGATCCCCGAACTTAACACCATGTGATTTCTCTCTCTGGGGATATGTGAAGGATAGGTTGTTCATTCCACCACTTCCAGCTGGCTTGAAGGTCCTCCGGGATCACATTACACAGCGATACCAACGATCGAATTTGACATGCAGATGCGGGTGTGGGAGGAATTGTGCTATCGCCTGGATGTCTCCCATGTAACCAGAAGTGCACATATTGAACACTTGTAAGGTATACCAAATAAACTTTGAAAAATATCCTTTCATTTGGTACATCATTCACACTGATATGTCAAATACTTATTTCACAACAAACTTCTGAAATGTGAAATTGACTTATGAATAACCTTTCTGGGCCGTGGTTCGCGCGTAAACATGTTGATACCGTAATTATTGACGGGTAAATATAAATAATTAAATAAAAAAATAAGAGCCAGATAGAGAAACAATTGTAGGAAAATAATTTCCGTATATTAAATCAGTGTATAATGTAATAAGGTTGAGCTGATGTTTGTCCGGAAAGATGAAGGTAATTATGAAGCCAGGTCAGCAAAGTTCCTTAGTACAACCAAGTAGCAAACGCATTAGCTTAAAGATTCTAGGAATTCAGTTAGGTTATAAGCTCAGTACGTTTGCAGAATCACGTAGACAGAATTCTGGAAAAGAGAAATGCACTTAGGTTCTGAGAATTTACTACCTAGGTCCCTTGGTAAGGAATTAACAGAGGAAAACGTAGGATTTTAGTTATTGGCCCGGGCAAGATGTAAATTTTGAATGGAGAATAATATGTAGGCGGAGTTAAAAGTAATAAAGACGTGCAATTTTAGATCACAAAGTTAATTTCTCCCTCTCTCTGGTACCGACACTGGTACTTACAGTCGCTCGTGCACACAGTTGTGCATACATTAGTTACTCTGACTTTGGTAGCGTCACCGGTACGTATATGGTATTTTAAGCGCTTATGTGAGTAAGATTTCGCGGCTATTGCGAGAGGTATCGCCAATAAGTTATACTACTAGTTTCTTTTATTACAGAAACAGTTATTTAAAATCGTAAAATTGATACTGCAGAAGTTAGCAGGCATAATAATTCAGTTATTAGAAATTTGAGTGCTAGAATTCAGCCTATTTCTTCATCTCCAACTCACTTCATTAATTTAAATATTGGTTAACCATAAATTTCTTAAACTGGTGTTGTCCTTTAACAATACGCCCACGTATACTCGAAGGAAAAGATCTCATTGCTTACCACTGGAACAGCTGGCGCTCGAGACAACAGAACAAGTATTGAGATTAGGACCGTAGATTCAACAACGAAGCAAGTAAAGTAAACGACTTCAACAGCTTCATATTGCCGCCTCATCCTCCGCGCAGTATTACACTGGGGGAGAAGTTTCCTTCTAAAACCCCCGCGTTACTTATTCACGAGTGATAGTAACATGCACTATAATGAACACCAACCTTGTTATAAGTGGTGATGAAAGTGTTGTACATCTGCATTGAGTCATTCTTGGCGTTCTTCGTCAATTCATGGACAACATTCACTCTGTAGGGTTTCAGCTTTAAAAGTGTAGCAGCTCTATAAACAAGGTTTTTGTAACACCACCCACTTACTGTGCAACACGTGTGTAACACTTCTTTGGAGAACGTTCGAATAATGCACCGATTTCGTTATTCTTTCCTCTGTTAGAACATTTCTTTTTCTCTTCTTAGGTTTGGCGTTTAGCGATCTCGTTTTCCTAAGCTTATTAACCACATATCCAACATAAAATTGGAATACCAGGAAGTTTATCCTAAAATTCTCTTTACACCTATGTACACGATTCTGTTTTTTCTTATGTATCCTGTATAAAAATTCTTTGTTTAAGCGTGAATTTTTCGGTAGGCCTTTCAATGGACTACTAAGAATAATCTAACGTAATTCACATACAATACAAATGTCTTGAATAAACCTTTACTTTTGAGATACACAATGAACAAACTCTAGTCTTTGCAGTTGACACAGTATAACACAGATGATAAGCGTAGCCTTGAGCGGGTCATTCACCGCTAGGGTGCTAGCGGAACATACCGAGGTCACTACAGTGAAAGCGAACTATGTATATATACCATCTATGGTCCGACTATAAATGTAACGCGTGGTAATATTTATTAAGCATTATGTGGTATTTACTCAAATTGATGCATAAAGCCTTGAAAAAGTACGCCTTGTTCATTTTAAATGCGAATTCAAATAAGAAAATTGTTTAAACATTTTACATAAAGGGTAGTTTGGGCTGAGGGATTTTCCTTGAAATCTTCGTGTCGATTATTGGAAGGTGCTGGATTTACATAAAAATTTTGTATTCATTCAACGTTTCGTTTTTGAGTTATGCTGTTCATACGCATACACTTTTTTTTCTTCTAAAAATGGCCTTTTAGGTTCAGGGAATTCCAAAACACCCATTCCAGTGATAATTCGATGTCGAACTATTGGGCAGAATACAATACCTCCTCTTAACTACTCTAGGAACGTGATAGCAGAAGTAGAAATAGTTCATTAAATTCTATGCCTAATGGTTCTTCAAGAAAACACATTTAACCCTTTACATAACTAAACATTCATCCAGTATTATTATAATACATAGTAAATCTAAGTCCTGTATCTGACCTATCAGGAATGCGTAAAGTAAATAGACTTCAGATGTTTCTGAAACGCCAGACAGTTTTAGAAATTACGTACTATAACAGGTGAATCGGCCGCCTCTAGGTTTCCTTAAATATGCAACCCGCAGTTTATAGACGTACCAGAAATTTAGGATATACACTATTTTCTTTTAGACTTATACACTTAAAACTACAATTAATAATAATAGAATAGAACAGGTTAAATACTTTAAATATTTAGGTTGTAAAATTGACAATAGACGGGAATTAGAACCAAAAAGAAACTACAAAGATTTAATCAAATATGTGGGACAATTGGAAGAACCCTCGTATACAAAACTCGAGAAGATACTGTGTTAACAACTTATGAAAGTAGACCCATCCCTCCTTTATATATCCATAAGGAAGAATGTTGGATTGTAGAAACAATAAAAAGCAAACATTTGAGGTATTAAAGCGAGATTCTTGAGAGCGGTCGCCGGGTATAGGACAGGGAATTCCAAAAGACCCATCTCCAGCGATAATTGATGTCAAACTCTTGGGAGAATATAATACTTCCTCTTAACTACTCTAGGAACGTGATAGCATACTGATGAAATATATAAATAATTGAACATGATTAATCTAAATAAAAGAATATCAAGAATAATATTTTGCTCATGTGCGACGGACGCCATAATTCCGTATTCTCATGAAGATCCTGGAATACAAACTTAATGAAAGAGAGACAAAGGAAACCCATGAAGAGATGGGTGGATCAGTTTCTTTGAGAAGATAGAACACGTCGAAAGGCATGATAGGTAGTTAGCACTGTCCATAAATCAAGCACAGCTGCATAATAGAGGTTTAATGCAGGTAAGCGCAGGCTTGATTCGCCAGGACAGCCCAAAAGTACACTAACGATGACTTTCGGAATAACAAACCCTGTGGTCGCGAAAGGTTACCCTTTCATTCCGCTGTTGAACGACTGCCACAAATATTTAACTGAAATAAATAAATAAATATACAATAATACTATCTGCTTGCATCTAGGTTCTTTAATTTGCAATTCACACAGTTCATATTGACATACTCATATTGCTTTATAAGATTTGTACCAAACTTCTGTGCCTTTTTTATGTTCTCCACTGGGAAAGTACTTTAAAGAATGACGAAGAAATGAACAACTCAAGCCATTAATATTGTTATCTCAGAAATGGCTTATGCCACAAAGAAGATTCTTTGAAATAAACTGTGTTTTAAAGAGATTTGCATTATTCTGTATACAAAATTCCTTCGGAATGAAGAAGACTTCAAGGATGTTCCCAGAAATTTAAAGATATACATTTTATTTTGTCATGTATTATCTTCAATATACGTAATTTTAATCAAATCGTTATCATTTTTTAGAAAATTAAAATGTTCGAAAAATGTTCCATTTAAAGGGTAGTTGGATTTGAGGGAATTTTCTTCAAAACTTTTGTCTCGCATCGTTGGAAGATACTAAACTTAAATACCAAATTTGGGACCTATCGATTTTTCGTTTTCGAGTTATGCTATTCACAGACAGACACACAGACGGACATGTATTAAAATGCTTTATTTGGATTCAGGGCGCCTGAAAACATGTACCTCCAGTGAAATAGAAGTATTAAATTTTTGGGTGGAATGCAACGTTTCCCCTAATTACTATACGCAGAAGAGAAAGTAAAAAAAGCTGGGGTGGATACCTCATCTGGTTGAACTTTGACGGACATATTATGTACTTTACTATAAAACTTTTGAAAACTGATGATGACAATGGACTCTTTAATGAGGTTTCATCCTACTACAAGCAGCATATTGAAACAGCGTTTATAATGCCGCGATGGTGCTACAATTTGAGATTTCTACCTGCTTCTGATGTGGTTATCTCGTCGCTCGTTCTGTTGTCGCGACAACTGCATGGTTCTTTTCGTCCCATTCTATATTGGGCGTGAAAGACCAGAAATTTTGCTCAGTGGACCTTTTTGAGGTTTGAGGTTATTTTACGTGCCATAAATCTACGACACGGGACCACCAGCAACTCAAGTTCCGCCTATCTATGCCGCCTCTCACCAAAGCTACTTCATACGCGGGCCAATCTCTAAACTATTACGTAAGCTCTGAACTGTTGGTATGAGAGCCGGGCTAAACTCTCAGCATTTAATTACATTTCCCTTTTCTTTAGAATTTATGCCTATATGACTGTTTAAACGTACGGAACTTAACTTTAAATTGCCTTCCAAGAATCGCTATTGTTAATGGCTTTTATTAATATGACTTGCTTATTACCTCCTTATTTCCGGACAAACCTTTCAACTCAAGCTTATTATATTATACATTTGGTTGAAGATACGAAAATTATTTATTGAAGTTATTTCTTTATATTACTATCATCTCTTTATTTCATTATTTATATACTTCCGTCAGTAAGTGCGTATCAATAAGTTACTTGATAACACTGTATGACTCGAATTTAGTTTGGGGTTATTCATATGTCCATTAAATAGTTAGTAAGAGGAATTTTAACTACCTTCCACCAAAAATACCTTGGATGTTTGGCAAGTAGGATGGCAGTGTTTCGCACATTTTCAGGCAAATTTCGTTAAAGTTCCTCTTGACAGCCTGTTGCAGAGCTCTTAACCAGAACCGTTTCTACATAAAAGCAGCACTCTTAGATCCCTATCCTGTAACCATTTGCAGAGTTTCATTAAAATTAGTCTTCAACAGCTGGTTTGGTGTTACATTTAGAAAACTAATTAAACGTTCCTCTCAGGCATAAAATTAATGAACATTAGGAAATCTCCCTTACAACCAGAGTCAATTCAAACGCCGTCCTTTGAAGGAGACCTCCTTTTCAAGTTTCTCTTTGTTCCCACCTCCTTTCATTCTGACTTTATTTTGAGGCGTCATTCTTGAAAACGCTGCTGAGCGAAAATTATGCATTCCTGAGAACCCGCCGAGAAGAACTTCTTCCCTTCCAAAATACTTCATTCCCCTATAAGCCACGGAAGGACTTTTTGTTTCAGGTAACAGCTAACTACAAACAAGCAACAGGTGTGAGGGGTAAACATGCAGGGACTGCAATAAAGTGAGAGGTTTTTGTTTCGGAATTAGTTGTACACAACAAATTATAATAATCAGAACGAAATTAAAGTAGGATGATTTATTTTTTAAATGAATGCATTGACACCCAAAGGTAATAAATAATGCTGATTTAATTTTGTATTAAGGCGAGTGGACGGTGCAAACATTATCAGAACATACAACTAACCCAAAAAACATGGCTGCAATTGATAACATCAATGTAAAAAAATCTGATTGTTACATTCGCATGAACTTCTCAATTATTTTTAGTGGGTAAACAGACCATTTTCCAACAGCTTATTTTTCTATCCACTTCATTATAATCGAGATAAGCCTTTTCAGAAATAGCTACATAGTACATTTTATTATACATACAAAGAAAACAGCGATAGTCAAATGCTTAAGAATTTAACGCTATATGCTGGCCTTAAAATTCCATATTCTTTCTACGCAATCACGAGAAACAATTAAAAATCAACAGGACTTGAAAAGAATGGATGAAGCATTTGATAATTCGAATCAATAGTAATGGATATCTCAACCGAGCGGGATGGTTCAGGTGGTTACGTCTATAGCACGCATTCGGGAGGTTCCACTATCGATCCCCGCGACTGTCCACTTAGACCCATGGTTTTTTTCGGGATTTTCCCGACTGTCAGGCGAATATTGAAGCGGTGTCGCTCATTCCCTGAATTTGTTGTCCCTCCATCTCGTTCCATTCTTCATTTCATTCATCTTTCATACCGTTGCTCCTTTTCAGGATCGGAAGTGTCGGCGGTGGTGTACCGTGTCAGGGGAAAAATATGCACAATGCGACTCTCTCCGTGAGTCGGTTTTCGGCTGGCTGCCAGGGTATCAGAGCCCCCTTGAGGGACATTGGAGGTGTGGGTTCTCCGTTTGCCGGGTTGTGTATCTGGAAACTTAGTGACTTTGTCATTGCTGTGCCGTCGCTCCTGGTTCCGCCCGCCCGATATCTCCTCTTACTGCATCCTTCCTGCCGTGGACGTCCCTTCGTGAGGCGTAGGTACAATATCCCCTCTGGATCGGTGCCGAGTACCTTCAGAAGCCAATCCAATCCAACAGATTTCTAGAAAATGACTTACGCCACAAAAAAGTTATTTGAAGAAAATTGTATGCTTTAAAGAGACCTGCATTTTTTTTTTCTGAAGTGTATGTTTACATCTATCACTTAACGTTTACCAGTCATACAAAATTATTGAAAATTCCTTCACAATAAAGAGGTGTGTACAGTCTATTCAAGATTTGTAGATTTTGTCATGTAAATAATCTTTAATAAATTGTATTTTATTCAAGATTGTTACAGCCACTTTTTAGAAACCAAAAGTTTCGAAAAATAATCCACGTAAAGAGTAGTTGGGAGTGGGGGATTTTCTTGAAAACCTTCGAGTCGCATCTTTGGAAGATACTGAGCTTAAATACCCAGTTTTGTATTTATCAAACTATTCCTTTTTTAGTTATACTGTTCAAAGGCACACACATAGACATGCGGACTCACGGATACACACACACATACACGGAATGTTTTCTAACAATGCTTTTGTTTAGATTCAGGGGCATCAAAACATGCATTTTCGGTGATAACTTAGTAATGATTTTTTTTTCTGGAATGGAATACCTTCTCCACCTACTATGTACGTGTGGGGAAAATCAAAATTACTGAATTGTCGGTATCAGTGTATATATGAGGGGCATTTAAATGAAACCTGGTCAGTGCATCTAACTTTGCACTACACGTAAGGTGGCAACACGAAACTGCGTGTATGGTGGCACCATCTATTGGTAGAGAGACTACAGCGTGTGAACTTTGACGTTGCATAGCGACTGTGTGGTTTCGCGCCGAAGAGAAGGTAGTTACACAAGTTATCGTCCACTACTGAACATGAAGGCGAGTAAGCTGGCACAATGAGGTGTGAGTCAGAGCAAGCAGTGGAAACATGCGACTTCCCCACCTCCAAAGAAATCAAAGGCCGTGCACACCCAGGGGGGTCTCTTCCCGCATCGTTTTCGCTTGTACTGCTTTCGGTCCGCCTGCTGCATGACGTCATCGAGAGTGAAGTTTTAGCTAGCCAGTATTCTGCACCGTACTTTTCGGCATGAAAGTTCGTATAATATTATCGTTATACGATCTGTTTCGACCCTATACTACTTGAAACAAAATCGCATCTATAACTAGACTTAGTCTTGGAAATAATAAACACCAACCTATCTTTTTAAGCTAAATACCCAACTGGCGCCAATTTCATTTCTCCTTGAAATATTCACTAAAACGCTGTCGATATATGAAATTTGGTCTTGAGGGATGACTTACAGCATACATGTTATTCAAAGAAAGAGAGATATGTAGATATAAAGCAGATATTTGTTATATTAAAGTTGTTCAGAAGCTCTAAGTTGCAAGCTTTAAAACCATTTTCTTAGTTTATGCTATTGCTTGACTTTAATTATATTATGTTAAAGAAAACCGATAACACATTATTCGGCCAATTTTAGCAACGAAAATAAAATACGTTATACGCTATATAAAATTCAACGTTATACGCTATCGGGTCTTAAACTTTGATTCGAAATTAAATTGTATTGTTTGTTTATGGATTGTGAAAAACGCAGCTTAATGAGAGAAACTGTATATTGATCGTGCTATTATGTAATATGATTTAAACATAGCAGTTTTAAAAGTCATGATAGCTGAAAACTTGATATATGTGCATGTTTTCCGAGACTTTTTTTTCGCGTCTAGGTAAAAGCATGAATAATCGACATGCATATTTAAAATAATTTTTTTAAAAAGAATTTTATTAATATAACTATTTTGGCAGAAGAGAGTAACTCCACAAAATGAATTAAATTCACATAACATTCGACTACTTGAAGTAGATAATGGACACATGCTGAAAAACAGTTATCTGCACAGCAAGTCTTGCAAATATCATCCAATTTTCAAATAAACCGAATTTACAGAGTAGTGTACATTCGAATGATGTGTTCAGAATTTGGATATTTTGGCTTCATTATTTAGGCTGAGAATGTGCTTATATAAACCTAGTTTCTTAATTATTTCTAGTATAAAGTTGTTTTAATTTTTTAATTAATGAATAATTAATTGTATATAGTTCCCATTTGATCTTTCCTACTTGAAAGAGTAAGAACAAGGATGCGTCTAGCCTTAATATTTTGGAGATATTAATTTTAGAACAACCTTTCCTGTATGCTTTAATATACGCTCGCAACCAATACCCTTAAAAGCACACAAATGTAATGGTTTCACCCACGGGAAAGTGGGTGTTGTTAAAAGAATGTGTATTAGTGTATTGCACTGGCGATCATTGAAACATATTACACTGATCTTTTTAAAAGGAGGTAGATCTAAGGAACTTGCCAATTGTAATTAGGTGCCTATATTATTTAGTATTTATGCAAGGAAAATGCAATAACTTACTCGTATCTTAGTTTTCGTTATTTTGTATAAAACATGGACACATTTCACGCCAAACTGGCAGGAGAGGCTTTACGAAACAAATCAATATTAAGTGAGCAAATACAGAGGAGATGAACGTAAATACATGAGAGAAAATGTCAGAGCGGTGTTTTATAAGCAGGGCGCGGATTTTGATGACTAATTTTTTTTTAAAATGATTACATTTGTTTCAAAATGACTTTGTAATTACAAAAAATTATCTAAAATGAGATTTATTTGATTTACTAAAATTAGTGTACAGAAAGTTATAAATTAATTTATATATTGATATAACTCCTATACAAGAAGAAAAAATAAGTAAAAGAGCAGTGAAAATTTCTTGTTCAAAAAATCTGAAAAGAAAAGAAAATTTTCTTACTTTCCTTTTCAGATTCTTCAAACAAGTAAGAACATTATTTTCTTTGCTTTTCAGATTCTCCAAACAAGAACATAGAACAAATATATTTTCAATTAATTTTCTAACTTATTGTGTTTTTAAACAGGTCTTACAAAAGTGTAGCATTAACTCTTTTGAGAACTCAGAATATGCAATGTTTATTGCAAATGAAGAGGATTTCACAGTCCATGTCATACATAAATAAGAGCAATACGCACTTATTAAGCAAAAAAGGGAAAACTGACCTCCTCATCCCTAATTTTGATCATGAATTCATAACAGTAGTTATACCTGTTTCCCTCACAATAACCATCTATCCACCCACAAGCAACTCTTTCCAGACCAACCAATAATCTTTATATACTCTATACTTATGCAAGGAAGTTACCAAATGAAGCGGCAAAGAACAAAGAAATTACAAATTAATGATGTAATATCGAAAAAAACATTATCCAAAATAGAAAACTTGAAACTACCAAAATGACCTAATATATATATTTTTTAATATGGGAGCCGTGATAAGGATTTATGTACACTTAAGCAATACCTTTCTTGCAAGAATTAAAAGATGGCATGTCATCTGAATCCGGATCATGCTTATATGATACTTGGTCTTCAAATAGCTTCTGCTCACAATAATATAATGTTTAATACGCATTCCTGAGGAATATAAATAACTTACTTTTTGGCAGGTAGGCCGACTCATAACATGAAAACAGATGTAATGCGGGCCAAAGGTATTGTTCCCTGAAAATGGCAAGCTTTTCCAGGTATATAATCCTTTACAGAACCACAGTGAACGGAAAAAGGTTGTTAAACTTTGGCTGTAAGAGCAAACAGCATTTCCGTTGAAATAATTATGCCGCTCAACTGCGTAAAAGGCAACAGATATTAATCTGAGCTTCTCTTCTCTTTAAAAGTCACGTACAATTATCCTACTTTATCTCGCTATGTTGGCGGAAACTTCACAACTTAACAACAGATGTACGAAGGTACATTGTTCCTTATCACTCAGTCATATACCCCCCCCCACTTCAACAAATAAGTTGCACACACATATTTAAACTAGAATCTTGAGTATAGATTCAGTTTTCTCTGCTTTGGTGAAGTGTTTAAGTCGGTGTGCAATGAGTAAGAACGTTAAGAGTAGAATGTATGTAATTACGGTTTTAAAACGGTTGGTGTGAATTATCACACATTTCCAAAAAAAAATGAGCAATTAAAGCGCGTGTGGGTGTCTCGCTGTAAGCGTACTGACAAATTTAACGCTGATAATTCACGTGTATGTTCAGTGCACTTTCTTCCTAGTAACTATAAACGGGATTTGAAGAGTGAACTTTTAGGTTTGCCGGTTAAGAAAATTCTGCTCCCAGATGCAGTTCCGTAGCAGTTCATTCCCGATTGGCATGGATATGCACTTAGTGAAGGTCCAAGTACAAGTGGAATGTTGCAGGTATGTCTTTTTCATTTTTACATCCTGTAATTGAATAATGCATTCTGGAATTATTGTTTTCATTTCTTACGGTAAAAAAATACACCAGCATATCCATTTAGTGATTCCTTTAGAGTAGATGTAAATTTTCCTTTAGTACTAAAGTAATGCATGTTTGAATCTCTTGTAGCGCCTACAGTTTACGTTGAAGTCCTGGATGTGTTCCAGTAGTTTTGTTTATACGTAAATATATTACTAATGTAATGCAGTTTTCATTCGTTTTGCTTTATGTCTAGCCCACAATGTTTGTAGAATGCCCTGAAATAGTATACGTTTTAAAAAAACTGGAAGAAGTGCTAATAATAAACAATTGGGAGTTAATCGGGAGGAATTTAGTGTGTTCACTGCGCTGTGTTTGTATCCGCGCGCTCGTCTTCACTCTCACTTACGTCACAGGCGGGCAGCCAATGGCAGCTCCCACCCCGGAGTGGCTCACCTTAGTTATCTAGCCACATTGGTGCACACCAGTTCTGGTAAGGTCATGATGTCCTTTTTTGATCGCAAGGGCCCACTGCTTGTCGAGTTCCTGGAACGCGGAACCACCATCAATGCCCAGCGTTATCAAGCCACTTTACAGAACCTTAGACGAGCCATAAGTCGAAACGCCCAGGCATGTTGTCCAATGGCATTATTCTCCTGCATAATAATGCCCGCCCACACACTGCCAATGTGGTGAAGACGACATTGCAGCAGTTTCGATGGGAAACGCTGGAACATCCACCGTACAGTCCAGACCTTTCACCGTGTGACTTCCATGTTTATGGAACTCTAAACCAATCTATTCGCGGACATCGATTTACAACGGACGTCGAAGTGTGTGAATGGATCCAGGCCTAGATCCCGACAGCAGCCTAACTAGCTTCTTCAAAGTTGGAATGGACCGGCTAGTGTCGCAATGGGATAAATGTGCCAACAGTTTTGGCGACTATTTTTGAGTTAATAAAATACCGTTACTTTACACAAGTGACCGGGTTTCATTTGAATGACCCTTATATATATATATATATATATATATATATATATATATATATATATATATATAGACACACACACACACACACCAGGTGAGTCAGCTGCCTCTAGGCATTCGTATCTATGCAACCCGCGGTTTATAGTCCAAAGTGAAAACATTGACCCTTTTAGCAAACAAACTGTTATTGTAGCTCTGCACTTCTATTTGGTAATATACGCAATCCCCATTAATGATTAAAGGCTTGAATGAGAACCAAAGAGCTGCGAAAGCCTTAAAAAAAAGACGGCGTTTCATGGATATAATGCTTCCAAGGAGATAGAGGAACGGGATAAACTACATGCATTCTGGCCGAGTTGTTTTGATGCCGGTTCGAATCTGATACAAACATAAAATTGTTAAAGAGCGTGGATTTCATCAAGGAAGTAAATGTTCAAAATGACGACCCCCTTCATCAATGCACATTTGTGTACGTTGCCGGAGAGACCTTCTTGCATGCCGTAACATGCGCGGTGTAATCTGCCTGCATTCTTCACGTATGAGTGTCCCCGTATAATATTTCGGCTTTGCGGTTCATCTTCTTTGCGGTGGAAAACATGAAGATTATTCTATTTTGTACACACTTATAATGTTATCAAAATGTTATTTATATCATAACATAAAATTATAAGCCCAAAGAGATAAAACAAAGGATAATACAAGGTTTGAAACTCACCCCAAGGATTTGAACCCAAATTAAAGTGACACAGTATTAAAGCAACCATGATGATACTATTCGGCCAATGCTACGCTGCGAGCTGAGATTCCTATACGAATTAGTAATCGCAGAACTAAACCCCACCTCGAATCCTTACACGCTTTTTGCAGTATCATATAGTGTTTTGAGCTCGGTTTGGTAATTTTAATTCAAAAAAATAAACTGCATCAATCATTAAAATTACTGTATGATCTGAAATACGCCATAGTTTATGAAATAAGTGAAATTATCTGCCTAATACTTAGCACTTTTTGACAAGGCTGTACATTGACTAACGACTTAAATCCAATTGGCCGCAGTGCGTAGATCTGCCATTTTGTTTTCAAATGGTTTTGTCAACCGATTCATGTGATAGGTTGTTCCTTCAGGGGTGCTTTCAAAGGGGTGCATTGATGTATGCTAAAGAATAAAAGTTTGTGAAATTGGCTAAAAGTATTACAGAAGCTCTCAGTGTCAGAGTGGGATGTATTTTGCATCGACATACATAGCGAGTGCATTCTGTCCCGTAAAACACTTATGTACTGAGTTATGTATCCTTCCTCTATAAAGTGTTACGCAAATCAGCAATTAGAAGGCATTCAAGAAGGGCGTAAGTCATATATGTCGCTTAGCACGTTGCATAAATTAAAAAAATAAGTAGGCGCAGCTGACTCACCTGGTATATATATACAGTATCTCCAAAACTAAGTGTTTTAGACAGAAATATCTTGATTAAGAGTTGCTTGATGTTATGAGGAAAGGTAAATGCCATTAGCGGTGTTTTATTTGGAAGATGTGTGGTGGTCTGTTTAAGGTTTCTTTTTAATTGACCCTAACTGTAGGTTCCCATTTAGGAAACTTAAATTAACCCTAAGATGACCATCAGATGATGGTCATTTTATGATGTTTCACAGTGTCCATAGCTCTTAAGGTATGCATTTTAGAGCCCATCTTTACTGGGCATTTTTTACTTGTTTTGGTCGATACTACTACCTCTCAAAATATGGAGTACTTTTTCTTTAACACCTGGTATATATTCATACCAGGTGTATAATCTAAATTCCTTCTAATAGCTGATTTGCATAACACTTTATGGAGGAGGGATAGATAACTCAGTGCATAACTGTGTACAGGACAGAATGCAATCGCCATGTATGTCGATACAAAAAACATCCCACACTGACACTGGGAGCTACAGTAATACTTTTAGCCAATTTTACAAACCTTTTATTATTTAGCATACATTCATCACACCTTTGAAAACGCTCCTGAAGCAATGCATCGGTTGACAAAACCATTTGAAAACAAATTTTCATATCTACGCAGTGCGACCAATTGGATTTTAGATGTCAGTCAACGTTGTACAGCCTTGTCAGAAAATGCTAAACTGAGGTACATAATTTCGCTTATGTCACAAACCATGGCGTATTTTAGATCATACAGCAATTGTAATGATTGATGCAGTTTATTTGTTTGAATTAAAAATACCAAACCGAGCTCAAAACACTGTATGACGCAGCAAAAAGTGTTGGGTCTAGCTCTGTGATTACTAATTCGTATAAGAACCTGAGCTCGCAAGGTAGCATTGGCCGAATGGTATTATCGTGGTTTCTTTAACACTGTGCACTTCACTTCGGTTTCAAATCCTTCGGGTTAAGTTCAAACTTTTTATTACCTTTTATTTTATCCCTTTGGAACTATAATTTGATATTACGATCTAAATAACATTTCTGATAACATTATAAGTGTGTACAAAATAGAATAATCCCCATGTTTTCCACCACAAATAAGAAGAACCGCAAAGCCCAAATCATCTGCGGACACTCATACGTAAAGAATGCAGGCAGATTGCACATGTTCCAGCATGCAAGAAGGTCTATCCGGCAACATACACAAATGTGGATTGATGAAGGGTGTCGTCATTTTGAATATTTACTTCGTTGATGAAATTCACGCTCTTTAACAAATTGTTATTCTGTTTACATTTATAACTCCTTTGTCAATAGAAGAAGAGAAACATAAGGTTTAAACATGAAACAAAAACTGTTAGGTTTAATATCGTCGACATGCGCCCAAAAGAATGGAAGCTAACTACGTAACACGGTTTACAACACCAGATACGTACAGATTATTAGGGTAAACATGATACACAATTATATGACCGTAATTCTTGTGTCTTTGGCTCACAGGAGAGCCCATAACATATATAAATGAATTGGTACACTAAAATACAGAAAATAAACACAAGGGGGGAGAAAGAACCAAAACAATTTGATGTTTGGATCAGATTCGAACCTTCGAGGCTAACCTTTGCTTCACCACATTCCGGAAGGTAACCCATTCGGCCAGAGCCCACCTAGTCTATTCCTCTATCTCCTTACAGGCGTTATATCCCGAAACGCCGTCTTTTTTAAAGCTTTCTCAGCTCTTTGGTTCTCATTCAGGCCTTTAATCATTAATGCTAGTTACGTATAGTACCGAATAGAAGGGCAGAGCTACAATAACAGTTCGATTGCTAAAAGGGTCAATGTTTTCACATTAGACTATAAACTGCCGGTTGTATGGATACAAATACCAAGGGGCAGCTGACTCACCTAGTATATATATATTACTTGTTTCATGAAGTATTTTCTTGTCAATAGCAGTTTATCTTCAATGAGGAGAAATTAACTTAATTTTAAGTGCTATAATTGCAGACATTATGGTCATAATTATGTGCTGTTCATTCTCAAAATCCACTGTAAATGTCCATCAGTCAGAGCATACCTACACTTTGATTTGACACATTTCATTTTTAAAATATATTTACAGATATATGTAAATTGATACGAATTCTGATATTAGTTCTTGTGCAAGGAGTTTCAACCGAGAAAATTTGTCACTTGACAAACAATTGTAAAGGTTAACTAAATTAAATTCCGTCCCTCGGTGGCGCCGTGGCTAATTGGTTAAACTGTCCGCCTCCTCTCACCAAGGCGGCCCGGGTTCGATCCCAGGCGCGGTATGTGTCAGAGCGGGTTTTCTCAGGGTTCTCCGGTTTCCCTCGCCATTCATTGCACTATTTACTCCATCATCACTTTTCCTACGCCTCTTCACCTTCATTTCATATCATCTTCTTCCTTACTCACATACGGCTCATGTCTAGTTCGGGGTCTTCATTCTCTGATACAATGTTCGTCTGCTCCTCTACAATCCTCTGACTCTAGGCACGGTTGTAAGTTCTAAGGTGTGTAAGCCCTCACACGAAGACGGTTAAGCTTACTAAATAAGTATGTATTCCCCCTCAGTAACTCATTACACTGTACACCACTAAAAATCTGAGAAGTTGATTTTATATAATCGTTCGAAATTCCTGAATAAATTAATCTAATACAAGCGCGCCGTTTCTTTGTAATTATATTTTTTGAAATTTATAGACGGGCCAAACAAAAGCAGCTCGCGGAGCCGGGTTGTTTCTTTATAATCTTAATACAGATTGATCATTTACATTATTTATATTTGCTTTTTCATCACTGTTATTTCTTAATTGCTCCCTCTTAGTCATTATGGGGTACTTAGAAAAAGAGAGGAAGAGAGAACCACTATCGTCCAACGGAATAAAATGAGCGAAGCTGCGGAATCTGTTAACACAATATTGAGCTGGTAATCACATAACACATCATTCTCATATACTGAACAGATAAATCGATTTACCCATATATCTCGTTAATAACGACGATTCCACTGTATCGTAGTTTCACGCTTTCATATCATTAGTGAAATGCACAGTGTTAGGCAGTATAAATCTGGAGGTGATGAGGTAGATGTAATATCCTTACGCGTGTATTCTCAACTGGTACACAAAGCGTTATTGTATGAAAGCGAAGCATGACAGTCACAACTCAAAGTAGCACATATCTAGTGTTTAGTGGAAATTCAATTCTCAGTTCCATAATAACTCCACAAGCATGGGAGAATAATGCTTAAACTAACTTCCTGAAATTGAATAACAGAGTCATCAAACCATGGATGAGCGCTTTAAACCGCATTCGCAGATCTATTAGTAAAACGTTGTTGAACGCACTTCGCCAAATTGGCTGTCGTTCTTTCGTTGTTTATTTTGGCATATTGCGCTTTAATCCATTGTTCTAAATCAAGAAATTTACCGGTATTGTTTCTCTGTTAGCCATGATTACATTTCAAAGAATCATTAATTCCAAAACAGAGTGTTTTAGCATTAGAATTCAATGCAATTTACATGATCTGTGGAACAGAAGGGGTTTTATAATGTGCTGTAGAGATAAATAGGTTGGTATACTTTAATAAAACCAGCATACACCTTAGATTA
Source organism: Deroplatys truncata (assembly GCA_030765065.1). Taxonomy (NCBI): domain Eukaryota; kingdom Metazoa; phylum Arthropoda; class Insecta; order Mantodea; family Mantidae; genus Deroplatys; species Deroplatys truncata. Next base: position 158,431,875 of record CM060979.1, read on the forward strand.
GCTGCAGTCATGACCAATGTCATCCCCCACGTCCAATGTTCTTTGTGAAATCCAGAATTGGAGTACGTTCATTTTTTAATCACATCTTCAGCGTCCTTCGTAAGGGAGTATTAGTTTGGCGCCAAGTATTTGTAACGAAAATGTTCTTATACTTAGTGGTGTGAGTAAAGATTGCCAAAACAGCCAGTGAAAGGAATCTTCGTATCCTCTTCCCTATAGTTTTGCAACCATTAGGTGTACACAGAAGCCTGGACCATCCCTATCTCAAGTGCCAACATTGTGAAACCCCCAAAAGGTGATAAATCTTTCAGCAGTCATATTTAATAAATTACCAAGACACTCCTTATAGAGCTCAAGAAGAGATTAAAAACTAATGTTAAATTTTCTAATTACATGACCCATTATCTCAGAAAGTATTAAAGATATCAACTGAAATTCTAAAGGTCCATGGATGCATGTAAATTCACTGATCTACATTTATACAATAAAGGCTTACGATAAGAAAGATAGGATCTTTTACTCAATGATGCCATCCTTTGGTTGAAATTTACCAACAAGTATGCTTTTTAAAAGATAATAAAACATCGTATTAGCAACAAAGTAGATATGTATACTTAGACGTTTTTATTATCATAAAATTTGCAGATATGTTTAGCATTTTCATACGGGTCATTTAAAGCAAAAAATGGAAAAAAACAATTTTTCATATATTTGCAAAGATAGAGACCACATGGCTTGAGCACGCAGAAGCTGACATATTTAGCACTAGCACTAATTTGTAGTACAATACTTCTGCTAAAAGATGGCCTAAAGTTCACCTCTCTGCTCTAAAGCGTGTAGAGTGATGTTTAAGCGTGAAGTGTTGCAGAATTCACAATACAAAATGGGAGATACTGTATCATTTTAAAGAATAAGTTTAAAATATAAATATTGTGCCTATTATGATAAAATATATAAAATTAAAGAGAAACTTCTAATTTATACTAGTGCTTAAAAATAAACCGTCACTTTGTCAATTTTTACCATTTTCATGCTTAATGCTTTATCGTATGAGATTGGATACTAGCTGTGAATCCAGAAAAAAAACTAAGCAAACCCCTGGAACATAAATTATTTATGTTAATTAGTAATTAATTTTGTTAAAAATCTGCAAAGCACACAAGTAGAACGTTTTAGCAGCTCCTGTGTATTGTACACATAAGCTTAGAAACAAGCATATTAATTAATTTAAATGTTATATTTGTTGTTATATATGGTTTATAATTTAAGATGTTAAAGTTAGTTTTAATAACTGAGGCAATGCAACAAAAGCACAAATACTGTAGACCTCTGACGAGAGAACTTTTGCGCGGTGTTCTGCTCTCCGGAACAGTGAGGGGGGGATAATACCACTGGAGGCTCACGATGATGTCATAAATAGATGTACTATGTACATTAGAAACATCACGCAACGTTAGTACTCCATCGTATTTCACTTGGAGCAGTGTGTAAGTGTTTTCTAGTGATTTATAAATTTATTTACAATGCCCAGTAAGAAAGGAAGAACTCTACACAGTCAACCCCGAAAAATAGCTTCTAACGTTGTTAAAATCTGTGACGAGAAAACAAACAAAAGGAATAGTCATTCAGCATTGCTAGCACAAGAGTGCATGTTTTCTAAGAGGCCTTAAGTCTTGTTGATATGTTGAAAGTAGAGCCGTAATCTTTCTCAGATAGCGATAAAATTGTGATGTCAACATATTCCTTATATATACAGTCTCGGGAGTGGAACACAACACACAAAATGCAAAGTCATGACATTGCCAATTCAAGGCTAAAGAATTCGGGATAGGCATACATTTACTTACAAATTTGTTGTATATTATATATAAATGAAGTCAATGAGAAGAAACATATAAATATTCAATTATCGAGGAGAAATACAAGTGCAATAAGTAAAGTGCGGATGAAATTAATCATGATAATCGCCGAAAAATGGAAATTATAGAGATTGAGATAGCTACGCACTAGAAAGAGATTTCATTCTGCGCCGCAAAGAAAGAAAAGCAAAGTACGAAGGCGGATCGAAAAGTAAAGCACAATAATTTTTTTCTGCCTTGGTATTGCAGCTGGAATGTTGCAATTTCACACATATATAATAGTTTGAAGTTTTCACTACAGAGGGTATTTTTTGTTTCATGTGCAGCTCTAGCGAGAGAAGCGTGAATTACGGAACAAATATGGCGCGCATGTTACTGTCGTCCACGTGTGAAGAGCAGAGAGGTGTGGTTCTATATTTGTGGGCCAAAGGGCATAACTCGAGTGATATTCATAAGGACATGTGCGGCGTGTATGGGGATGATTGCGTGGACCGTAAAAATATCTCCAGGTTGTGTGTATTCTTCCTATTGGGACATGTGAAGCTTAGTGATTCTCCACTTTCCGGGAGCCCGGTAACAGCTGCAACCCCGCAGAATGTCAAAGGCATTGAGGAGGCAATTTTTAACGACCGGCGTGTGCAACTGCGGACCTTATCGCAAAAGATCAACGTTTCCTGTGGTGCAGTATACGATATTGTTCATGACACGTTGAAATTTCGTAAAGTTAGTGCTCGCCGGGTGCCTTAGAACTTGACAGACAACCACAAGGGCCAGCGAATGACACGTTGAAATTTCGTAAAGTTAGTGCTCGCCGGGTGCCTAAGAACCTGACAGACAACCACAAGGGCCAGCGAATGATGACGACCTTTGATCACCTAGCGCGGTACACCGCAGAAGGGCAGGACTTTCTGAAATTAATCGTCACTAATGATGAGTCGTGGGCATACAACTACACGCCCGAAACTAAGCAGGCAAGTATGGTGGAAGCATGCTGGTTCCCCAGTGAAAGAAAAGTGACTCAATCTGCTAAAAAGTGCTTGTGGCGGTTTTCTGGGATATGCATGGTGTTGAATTGGAGGACTTTGCTGAACACGGGACTACTTTGAATGCTGCAGCCTAAATGAAATCTTTCGTGAAGTTGCGTCGTGGCCTTCGTGACAAATGCCACAGACGCCACAGCATGGATGCTGATGATGTCAAAATTCATGACAATGCTTGCTCCAGTGTTGCTGCTGCTCGTCAAAAAGTCACCAAATTTGGTTGGAAGGTGCTCCAGCATCCACCATACAGTCTGGACCTTGCACCGTCGGACTTTCATCTGTTTGCTCCCATAAAAAAATTCTTGGCTGGTCAACGCTTTGCTACAGATGCGGAAGTGAAATCAGCAGTCCGCAGATGGCTATACTCCAAGGAAACGGACTTCTACGAATAGGGCATATTAAAACTGGTATCACGATGGGAGAAATGTGCTGAGAAACTTGGTGACTATGTCGAAAAGTAGGTAAAAGGTGCAAGTTCATTTGTGATATTTGTTGTTGTTTTAACTGTTAAACCTTTTTGTAAAAAAATTACTGTGTGTTACTTTTCGATCCTCATAATAAAATATTGTGAAAGTTAATTATAATTCTAGTAGTCTGTGAAAGACTAACTGAGAATAAGAAATAACTAACTATCGTGAATATGAGGAGTAAGAAAATAAGCTATATTTATATCCTGAAGCGTAAAGTAATTAGCTCTAACCTTCTTCGATGAGGAAATTGTGTAAGCAATAACCGGCTTTCAATCAATATTACGCTAATTAAAAACCAACAGGCGCATATTTATAAGTCTTCGCGCAACAATTATTCCTGTAAGATCTCACAGCAACAACTCTGAGCAAAAACCTCAAACAAGAGAACGTAGAATCAATATCTCTCCGCTCACTCCACTACAAGACGTTGGCAATTGCACAGCATCACACATTATTATTAATAATAATAACAATAATAATAATAGTAATAATAATAATCCCGTGGTGCTACAGCCCATGAAGGGCCTAGACCTGCCAACCTGACTTCTGGCCTCACGCACATATATGGTACACGTGTGTACACCCACAGGTACAAGTGGGCGATCATTCAACCGATACAGGGACCTGATGTGGTCAGCATCACCATCCCCCAGGCAGAATGTTGGCATCTGTGGCGTGATCGTTGCTACCGCAGCTCCTTATTTTCTTCATGGTGCTGAGTGCGTACCGGTCCTATACCCGGGACTTAAAATCGGTAACCCCAAGTGTGGGATCGAACCCGGGAGCATTCTGTGGCCGGAAACCAGAGCTCCACGCTACAGTCCACTGCGTCACGGCGCAGGACAGCATCAAAAATTCCATCATTTGTTATTCCTTCATGTATGGTAGTCATGATGTAGTAATAATTTTTAATGACATTTTCAAAAACATAAATGGCGAAAACAAAAGCCTAAGAATGAAAACAATTATATTTTAACGATGATATGTAAAATATGAACGCTGCAAAGAAATCAGAGAATTTTGGGAAAGGAGAAGGCCTAAACATACTTGGCAGTAAAGAAATGTTTTACTTTCATCCCGCTATTCTAAAACTTCACTTCACGACATACTTCAACATGCTTTATCTGCTTTGTGGTTTTATTTAAGGAATGTGAAAGAATTGTATGAACTAGAATAAAGCACGTACTCCTCTGGGAGTATGAACACAGAAAAGGTTATTTTAACTCTGGTTATAATGATGATATAACGAGATAAATTAATTGTTGTTTAAGAAAATGTATACTTTGTCACTCTTAAACCTGAGATCTGGAAATAACAATTAAAATAGAAGAACTATATTACGAGTTTGTACAATTTTGTCAACTGTCACTTCTCTCAGTTGTCGCTGCTGTTTGCTCTGTTTCAACTTTCACTGGAACTTTACTTAGTTCACCTTGTGACTTCACTAATATGAACTAGTTCAGTTTCTCTCATTTCAGTTTCTTCTTGAACGCAGCCTCTTCCTCCTATGTTTCACCTGCTGGAGATTCAGCATGAGTTTACCTGCCCATGAGTGACTCGTGGCCACCGTTATTTACATACTTTGTACTGACATAATGAATGTAGGTAACTTGAAGCCAACTGTTTAAAGACTTTCTACACCCGGTTATCACACACACACACACACACACACACACACACACACACACACACATATATATATTTCTACCAACTATGATGTATTGGGAAATACCTGATTCACTTGACAAAATGTATAGGTGTTTCTAGCCGAGATAATGAGCGTGTTACCAATATCAAAATTCAATCATTTTTATTTTAATATTTTAGGTAACGTTATCTTATAACCCAAACGGTAAGCCATTGATCCACTTCACTTTCATTACATGGAGAATTTTCATTCCATTAGCAGTTTTTGCACTAAAGCTTGAAGCTTTTAACTCACAGTCCTGCCTACAGCCTGAGAGGGTCAAGCTTACTGTGCTAACACTGTGAACATATTTCCCTTCCACATAGGACATCATTGACAGAATCCAGTAATGGTGTGTCAAGTGGTCAGTAAGCTGCTTCCCTTGACCGCTAAAGCGTGACGTATAGGACCTGGATCTTATAAGTATATTATCACGGTGGTTTTGGAGAATGTGCAACGGGTCACCCCACCAAAATCTTGACCTGTGCGACTCCATAAATTATGTCACGGACCAAATAGGAGATGGAAGATTGGGGTTTGTCAGGCGCTCAAAACAGACTCTCCAGTAATTATGTCACCGGTTGTTTTTAATGAATGTTTGGTGGGTCAGAGTGTACGCTCAAAAAGGCCCATCCACCAAGTATGTCACGGTGTAAAAGGGGTTGGGATAAAGGGTCACTAAAAGTCACAGATAACTGTAGAGGTAATTCATAGGATGCGAGGGGTGTGACAGACAAGACTTTTGGCAGGAGACCCGTGCGTTTCCGAAACATGATACTTCTGACACAGGGGTTCGTTCGTACTCGAACCTATGAACACAGAGCACTCGCTGACCAAGGAAGGAAACCCGGGATGGGGAGGTCTTTAAGGTTACCTATACACTATAGTCCATGGCCAAGGGAAGGGTAACTAGTATGACCAGTAGGCCCAAACAGTTACAAAGTAGCCTCTGTGGGGGCTCTCGCTACAAGACAGTCCAACATCGACAATGAGGCATAGAGCAGGGATTTATATACAAAACCTAGCTAGAAGCGCCACTGTGTCATTATTTAGTTGAATGTCCTCGCTGCAACTCAGCTATTTGCCGGACAATGACTCGAGGTTGAATGCCATCTGACCCAGCGTCTTCTAGGTCTAGCCACTTGACTATCGCATGGTAGCTTTAAGTTTCAAATTTAACAATTTAAAATTAAACTGTCCAAAACTATACACTGATATAAAGATAATGTTAACGCCAGCTGACCGTGAAAATATTCTCATTTGATACCTAACGATCCAGCGTCCGAAGATACTCCATACCAGGCCTCCCAGTAGGAGAAAAATGCCCATGTAGGTGTAGGGTCTCTTTGCGCCGCAGGCGGCAACGCTACCGCAGTGCTACAGAGGATGCTCATTGGTCAAGATTTGCTGTTAATATACACTCCAAGCCAGATACGTCATTAAAAATGTCTGTTTTATTCGAATGCTTAGAATTGTTTATTTTAAACTCAATTTTGGAATGCAAGACAGAGAAATTCTTTCAGAGTACGCTGTTTGTATATACACAGTCAGTCGTCAGTCAGTTTGCGAGCTGCATAACTCAACAGCAAAAAGTTGGAAAACATACTTAGGTCAAGGCCCTTCCAGGTTTTTACATTCCCTACGGCTAATCTATTGTAAGGAGAGGAAATATTGCATTCCACCGAAACATTTGATAACGAGATTTCACTGGAAACGCATGTTTTGGGGCTCCCTGAATGAATAAATAAGTAAAAAAGAAACACAGTTTAGAAAAAGCTCCATGATGTGAGTCTGTGAACACGATAACTCAGACACGAAATTTCCGGTAAATACTGAACCTAAATACGAAGTTTGGTATCTTCCAAAGATGCTATGCAGTAATATTTTCAAGGAAATCCCCAAAACAAATCAATCTTTATTTGCAAAACTGTTTGGGCTATTTTAAAGAAAATCAAAATTTTCAAACCGTTTTAATTAAAATGTTATATATTAAAGATAATGAGAAAATTAATGTATACCTTGAATTTTCTGGGAAAAGCCTATGAAGTCCTCTTCATTCGGAAGGAATTTTATTTAACCTTGCATAATTGGTAAGTGTTAAGCGATAGACGAAAACGGTCTATAGAAAATCTTTAGGTATTTTTGACACACACAGTTTATTTCAAATAACTATTTTAGTAGGGCGGAAATGACAGAGCTGGCGCAGTTAATTTATGCATGGCTATTCATATGCAAATGAGCTCCCCCACCTCCTCTCCCCCTCCCCAGCTCCTTGGTAGTTTTAGTTGCAGCTGCGGTCGTAAATCATGTTGAGTACAATGGAGGCTTGACAGTTAAGCAATTAAGGCTGTCAATCAACTGTCAAAACGAACAAAGGGGTCATAAATTTAAGGTTCTGTAACAAAGGCGAGATGTTTTTCCTACCCATCCCACATCAGGCCACTTCTGCACCTGGTCAGTTACCCACCCCCACTTCCATTGTGTATCGAACACGTGGCATACTCGTTCCACTAGCTTTTAACAAAAGAACAATGCTTACCCTTCAGCTGTCAAAATGAACAAAGCCCATGATGAATTAGGGTTGTAACAAAGAGAACCTAAGCCAGTTAACAGAGAAACAAGTTCTATTGTCCGATACAAGCATTCTTTAGAAAGACCACCTGGCATACTCATCCCACAACCCAATAACAAAGCCTGACCCTTTCCATTGTGTAAGAGATTCTATTTTGTGTGCCTTTCTATCGTCCCGTGCAAGCATTCTTTAGAAAGACCACCTGGCATACTCATCCCACAATCCAATAACAAAGCCTGACACTTTCCATTGTGTAAGAGATTCTATTGTGTGTGCCTTTCTATTGTCATGGGCAAGGCTAGTTTAGAAAGACACCTGCTCCATAACAAAGCCTGACCTTTTCCATTGTTTGGCCACCTGCTAGTTTAACAAAAGAATTCGAGGGTTGCTTTATACTCGTCCTGTCCTTGTTTGTGTGAAAGAGAGAGAAACTTGTTTACCAACTCTGCGTAACGTCAGGTCGGCCATCATGATTTTGCCTGAGGGAGTTCTCTCCGATGTTTTACGACCTCCTACGAATATACCCGAGCATAGTTAACAAGCATTCTGTTTCAGCCAACGACTCCGAAAAAGCGCCTAATATACATTTCATTACGTGCATTAAACCTCTGAGTGATATCCATAGATAGGTGTTCGATTCTTACTGTAATCAAAAGCTTATTGCTAATGAGAAATTAATGATTGATATTATTATATAGTTACCTTAATTAATAAAAAAGGCGTTCAGAGGATTGTAGCTCGACTCTTACCAAGTGAAACTCTAACTCGAAATAACTATTAAACTATGCAAGACCAGATTGAAAATGTATTTAACAAATATAATTTAATTTTTTTATACATTATTATCCTAATTAATGAAAGACCGTTCAGAGGACCCTAGTTCGAATCTTACCCTGCAAACTCTAATGTGTAACATCTAGTAAATTACGGATGCGTGCTCTAAAAATATATTAAACACATGCGTATACTTAGGTATCCAAGTTGATATTTTCTTAGGGTAAAACATTATTATATCATTACCCTGATTAAACCCCGTTCAGAGGTTTCTAGTTCGAGTCTTACCCTGCAAGCTCTATGCCTACTAACTATTAAATTACGGAAGCGTGCACGATAAGATTAAAAATGTATTTAACAAATATAATTTAATTTTATACATTACGCTGTTTTAATGAAAGGTATTCTTAGGAACCCGGAAGCCCATAGTTCGAACCTTACCCAGCGAAACGCTATAATAAATACTAAATTATTGAAGAGTGAACGGGTCAGATTAAAATGTGTTTAACAAATATAATTTAATATACACGACATTACAATGTTTAACGATCTGTATTCTTAGGAACCAGAGGTCCATAGTTCGAATCCTGCCCTGCGAAATGCTATAATAACTATTAAGTTATTGAAGCAGCCGGCGGTCGGATTAAAATTGCATTTAACAACTATAATTATTTATATTAAACCCTGATGCATACTTAGATATCCCGAAGCCTAGACAACATTCTTTCTTCTTCTCCTCTCTTTTTCTTTCTATCTATCTCTTTCTTTCTCCACGACTTGTACACATTCAGGCGTTCACATATACACGAGCGCTTGTTCACACATCAGCAAACATACACTGGTGCACGCATGCAAGCACATACACACACGCACATGTAAGTACACACACGCACACACGCACACACGCAAGCACATACACACACGCACATACATACACCAGCACATACACACACATGCACATACATACAACAGTACACACACTCACACACATACATACACCAGTACACACACGCATTCACGCACCTCATGCGTATACATACATACACCAGTGCTCTTACACTCACGCATTCACGCACCTCATGCGTATACATACATACACCAGTGCTCTTACACTCACACATACATATACATGGACACACACACACGCATGCAAGCACATATGCCTGTTCACTTACACCCAACAGCACCAACCCACACACGCACACACCAACTCACGCGCATGTCCTGAATGAAAAGAGACAAAATGATGCAATAAAAACTAATTATAGCTCGGGATGCAAGGCTCCATTTACGATTGCTCGAAACCGGTCTTCTAATAACTCCAAAACTAATTAAAATAAAGACAGTAAATAAACTTTATTACTTTTATGCCATTAGCTCCTTTCTTGTGCATGTATATTAGAGTCCAGGTGTCGTGGGTTCGATCCTTAACTTTAAAATCTCAATTATCTCAGAAACTAGCAGGGATTAAGGTGCGGACCAAAGCACGATTTTTAGTTCCTACGATGAACAATTAATGCTTTATATAATTTCCAATCAGTGTCCCTAGCTCGAAACCCGATCTTTCAGACTTCCTTAATTTTCCACTGTGTTCTAGAATATATCACTTAGATCAATGTTGCAACTGCATACAGGTCTTTTAAACACATCAAACTAATATTATAAATAATTTTGTTTCTGGCGTTCTGAGTTCGAATACCGATTCAATGAAGTTTACTTAATAACAGGAAATAATTAAGACAAAGGCACCAAATAAACCTATTACGTTTATGTCATCAGATAATATCTTGCGGGCGTATATTAGGGTACCTGACGTCCAGGGTTCGATCCTTAAGTTTAAATCTCAATTATCGCAGAAACAGGCAGAGATAGAGCTGTAGACAAAAGCATGTTTGATAACTCATACAATGAACAATTAATGCTGTATATAATTTTCAATCAGTTGCCCCTAGTTCGAATCCCGATCTTTCAATGACTTCACTGATTTTCCTCTGTACTCTGGAATACATCGCTTAGATTGATGCTTTAACTGCATGCAGCTTTGTGTAACGACATTATGGATGTACTCTGTGTGAGAGAGAGCGAGAGAGGGAGAGAGAGAGAGAGCGAGAGAGGGAGAGGAAGTGAAACAAGCAGGGATAGAAGTGCTGAGGGCCTCTGCGCATGCGTAGCAAGAGATGATGCCATTGGCTGCAATATCACGTGACGTGTAAGCATCACAGCCATGATGACGTGCAGGCATCGCCTGGAGGGGGTTTAGATCCCTATATAAACAGACATCTGTCCCATGTTAGAACTGTTGTGTACTTATTAACTTTACATTCAAGTTTTAAAGAGCTTTAAAAGCAACGTGAGCTACAGGCCGTCTACACATTCAGCACATATCAAAACGGGGCAATGCAAGGTGAGTTTAAATAACTATACAAAATCACTGTTGGCTTTTACAATACATTTAATTTTATTTAAACGTTACAGTACATGAAAGACGATTCGTTACAAAGAGCATCATATTTTCTAATCTGTGCTTTACATTCACATGGATTTCACTGCATACTCTTCTTCAGTTCACATGATTTTCGCCACACATTCTTCTTACATAAACATTCATACGATTTTCCCCTCATTCTTTGTTTCACTATACACTCACATGATTTCCTCTACTCATTCTTTGTTCCCATGCAGGTTCATGCTCTGTTAACATTCACATGACTTTCTCTTCACATTCTTTGATTCCATTAACATTCACATGATTTTCGCGACACATTCTTCTTACATAAACATTCATACGATTTTCCCCTCATTCTTTGTTTCACTATACATTAGCACATGATTTCCTCTACTCATTCTTTGGTTCTCTGCTGGCTCATCTTCAATGAACATTCACATGACTTTCTCTTCACATTCTTTGCTTCCATTAACATTCACATGATTTCTCCTCGCATTCTTCTATTAACATTCATATGATTTTCCCCACTCATTCTTTGTTTCACTATACATTCGCACACGACTTCCTCTACTCATTCTTTGGTTCTCTGCTGGCTCATCTTCAATGAACATTCACATGATTTTCTGTACTTATTCTTTGTTTCTCTACACATTCATAGGCTTACTTACAAAACATGCATACCCTAGTTCTAATATAAAGAAGTGTATAACTCGTTCTTCAACTTGAATAATGTAGTGAAAATAATAATTCATGGCAATGTCTGTTACAGATTGTTTAGCTGATAGACTGAACAAGATGGTTGAAGAGCGTAGTTTCCTACCGACTCGTCGAGTTCAAGATCTCGAAATAGGTCTTAACTATGAGATAAAGTCCTTAAAGAGAGTTCAAACAAGATATGGTACCAGGATCGTATCTTCGCTGGAGGATTGTCAAGTGTTCTTGCCAGAGCGCTATAATTTGTTAACCGATCAAGAGATTGCAGAAATACCTGGGAACATATACCTCCAGTATAACGGCGTGGCAGAGACGGGGAAATTTAAGACATGTTAATTGTCTTTTTTACACGCAAAGAAGGTGCGTAGAAGTGTCAAACTTAAGTATTGAATGTTCTCCCATTTCACAATGAAAAATTCATAAATAAAACAACTGACTCATTGATATTACATATAAAGATACAAAAGATGCATATTATAGAATTTTATAAAAAATTTACGAGATTACAATATCACATGCTTTGAGTTTAATTATATCTAGCGCATTGAAATAACTCTAAATATCCGAATGTTTATACAAATCTTTGTGCTTCTTTTTACATGTGCAATATGCTTCATTTTACATGTATCATAACAAAAAATGTAATTCTTTCCAGGTTGCCTTTACTTGACCAAGATAGTTTTCTAAGACTTTCATTGTGCAATGTTTCAGGCTGTGCAATAAGAGTAAGAAGAAGAGGAATAGCCTGCTGCCATGCAAAGGATGCTGACGCTATTGGAGGGTGGAATAAGCACCATCGGCACCTACAAGATACATTTTGGCAAGAAACGGGTGCTGAGACATCTACATCACCGAAACACATTAAGACAGGATCCTTATATAACATTTCAGGGTATACGATGAAAAAATACGGTCAATTTTGTATACAATTCAATGCATAGCTGAGAGTTAGCTCGAACTAGTCTCCCTATATTCACTGAAATTAAGCATTGTGAGCAATAATTTAAGTGACTGTGAAAATACTTTAAGTAATGGTGAAATTTGTATTCTAAAAGACTTGAGCCCTGTATACATTAATAGCATTAAGACTGTTTGCCACGCTGGAATACAAATTATGAAAATAAAAAGACTTTCATTTAAATAATAAGGAAATTTGCATAACCTGCTGTTACAAGTGTAATGACATATACAGAAACAATGAGTCGGATGAGAAAGTGATGGAAATGAAAGATAAATAATAACAATTAAAGAATTAAGGTATGCTTTTACATAGTGTTTTTATTCATTAAAAATCCTTGCATTCCTAATGAAAAATAAATCATTACAATGAATAGTTTAAAATATAAGCTGCATCACGTGAGTCAGAGGCCCGCATGTAAATGCTGTATCATGAATCATTAAACAATTCAGTGAGTTCTGTACAGGGATATTAATACTGGTATTGACACAGCCTTTTACAACTTCCTCTGGTTGATGAGAGCAAATTTAAGTAATATTTTCTCTTCAATAAAGCATAATTCTCTTTTTTATAATAAGAGATTGAGTACATATCATGCAATGATGCAAGTCTAGAGTTTCCAAAGTCAAAGGATAACATTCGCTATTAAGATAAAGTCTAAAATTAGTTATGTTACAATGATCAAAAAGGGAATAGTCTTTAGATGCATTACTTGATCTTAAGTCAGAGCACCAAAAAATGAAAAATCACGGCTTCTCCATTTTTAGATGCGGGGGCATTATTCCTGGTAAATGGCAGAAAGCTGCAAATGATTTCAAGAAGGACCTCTACAAGCTCTTTAACAATTCCGCGTTTGGAAAAACTATGGAGAACCAGCGTAACCGTGTGGCAGAACCAAATACAACAGCTATCGTAGTAGATGTATCAGCTGTACAACAATAGCTGTAACAGCTACAGCATCTGCTACAACAATGCCAGCAGCAGTCGTATTATTTAACAGCTGTAGCATCAGTTAATCCGTCAACTATAGATTTAGCCATCTTAGCAATAGCAAGCATCACAGCAATGATATTCCAGCTGTAGCTTCACCCACCAAAGTAACAGCAGTCATCACTCCAGCTGTAACATCAAATACGAGAGCTGTAGTAGTAGATACAATACTGTAACACCAGCTACAACAATAACAGAATCAAATCAGGTAGCTGTGGTAGCAATAGACAATCTCAGTACAATAGCTCTAGCAGAAGCAAAATACAGCAGCTATCGTAGCAAATACATCAGCTGTACAACAATAGATGTAACAGATCCTACAGCTGTAGCATATGCTACAACAATAGCAGCAGCAGTCGCGTTACATAACAGCTGTAGCAGCAACAGCAGCAACTATAGATTTACCAGTCTTAGCAATAGCAAGCATCACAGCAAGGATATTCCAGCTGTAGCTTCACCCACCACAGCAACAGCAGTCATCACTCCAGCTGTAACATCAAATACGAGAGCTGTAGTAGTATATACAATACTGTAACATCAGCTACAACAATAACAGTATCAAATCCTGTAGCTGTGGTAGCAATAGGCACTGCCAGCACAATAGCTATAGCAGAAGCAAAATACAGCAGCTATCGTAGCAAATACATCAGCTGTACAACAATAGAAGTAACAGATCCTACAGCTGTAGCATATGCTACAACAATAGCAGCAGCAGCAGCCACGTTACATAACAGCTGTAGCAGCAGCAACTGTAGATTTACCAGTCTTAGCAATAGCAAGCACCACAGCAAAGATATTCCAGCTGTAGATTCACACCCACCACTGCAACAGCAGTCATCACTCCAGCTGTAACATCAAATACGAGAGCTCTAGTAGTAGATACAATACTGTAACATCAGCTACAACAATAACAGTATCAAATCCTGTAGCTGTGGGAGCAATAGGCACTGCCAGCACAATATCTCTAGCAGAAACAAAATACAGCAGTTATCGTAGCAGATACATCTGCTGTACAACAATAGATGTAACAGATCCTACAGCTGTAGCATATGCTACAACAATAGCAGCAGCAGCCACGTTACAGAACAGCTGTAGCAGCAGCAGCTATAGAATTACCAGTCTTAGCAATATCAAGCACCACATAAATTATATATCAGCTGTAGATTCACACCCATCACAGCAACAGCAGTCATCACTCCAGCTGTAACATCATATATGAGAGCTGTAGTAGTAGATACAATACTGTAACATCAGCTACAACAATAACAGTATCAAATCAGGTAGCTGTGGTAGCAATAGACAATCTCAGCACAATAGCTCTAGCAGAAGCAAAATACAGCAGCTATCATAGCAAATATATCAGCTGTACCACAATAGATGTAACAGATCCTACAGCTGTAGCATATGCTACAACAATAGCAGCAGCAGCCGCGTTACATAACAGCTGTAGCAGCAGCAGCAACTATAGATTTACCAGTCTTAGCAATAGCAAGCATCACAGCAAAGATATTCCAGCTGTAGATTCACACCCACCACTGCAACAGCAGTCATCACTCCTGCTGTAACATCAAATACGAGAGCTGTAGTATTAGATACAATACTGTAACATCAGCTACAACAATATCAGTATCAAATCCGGTAGCTGTGGTAGTAATAGACAATCTCAGCACAATAGCTCTAGCAGAAGCAAAATATAGCAGCTATCGTAGCAGATACATCAGCTGTATAACAATAGATGTAACAGATCCTACAGCTGTAGCATATGCTACAACAATAGCAGCAGCAGTCGCGTTACATAACAGCTGTATCAGCAGCAGGAACTATAGATTCAGCATCGTCAGCAACAGCAAAGCATCACAACAACAACGATAGCAGCAATAGATCATACAGCTACAGAAACATCAGCCGTTGCCTTGCACAATAGACGTAGCAGAAGCACATACAACAGCTACCGTAGCAGATGCAGTAACTGTACAGCAATAGATGTAACAGATCCTACAGATGTAGCAACAGCAGCTAATCCATTTGTTGTTCAAGTGTAGCAACTTTATGAATTAAATCATTGCTTCATTAAACAAGGATTGTAAGTGTAGAAGTCTCTCCCCTTTATCTAGGCTTCAGACTAACACTAGTATTTGCTCCTAATGGTAGGGCTACCGCCTCCCCCTTCCATCTTCCCCTTTCTTCACCATTTGTCTGCTATGTGCATACACAGCACATGAGTAAACTTTAATTATTTAAATTGTAGGCTCGCTGAGAAAATCTTCATCTTCGGGTTACATTCTCTTAAGTACTGTTTGTAATACTGTAATGTCCATACGCATAGGTAGTTATTCCATCGTCTGCAATTACTCTTTTATCATCAAAGGAACTCAACGTAATTTCATTCGCTTGCACTGTGGTAACAGAGTGCTTTCGTGATAGGATTAGATTCAGGGGCGTTCTGATGATTTCACAGGTTTTAATACAGTCTATATAGCTGTCAAACATAATTTACTGCTTAATAGCGCTAGTTTTATGACGTTAATTTTTTACCATTGAGCCGTGGATATCTCAGGCATACATCTTAGGTCGTAGTCCTCAAAGCGCTGGATGATTTTACCATTAGTCTCATCTTTAAATTTTCCATGCACCTTCTTGTTTAGAGCTGAATAACATATATGGTTGACGGGGTAATCAGCAGTAATCAGATGTTCAAGGAAACGTAGCTTATCCTGTTCCACATCTTCAGTTCTTACACAGTGAACGAATCAGTATCCATGTACATAAGCTTCAGGTTTTCAGCTCCGTAATGTGGTAACAACACATCATAATGATGGTGGTACATTGATGTATTGGAGATGTCTAACACTCTCATACCAATGTATATGGGCCAGTTGAATACGATCTGACGAGAGGGCATATGTACAGCAGCTAGATTAGCAGTATATATCGTCCTAACAATAAACGTAGGCTTGGCGATCAACTTCTCCATAGTTTTTCCAAACGTGGAATTGTTAAAGAGCTTGTAGAGGTCCTTCTTGAAATCATTTGCAGCTTTCTGCCATTTACCAGGAATAATGCCCCCGCATCTAAAAATGGAGAAGCCGTGATTTTTCATTTTTTGGTGCTCTGACTTAAGATCAAGTAATGCATCTAAAGACTATTCCCTTTTTGATCATTGTAACATAACTAATTTTAGACTTTATCTTAATAGCGAATGTTATCCTTTGACTTTGGAAACTCTAGACTTGCATCATTGCATGATATGTACTCAATCTCTTATTATAAAAAAGAGAATTATGCTTTATTGAAGAGAAAATATTACTTAAATTTGCTCTCATCAACCAGAGGAAGTTGTAAATGGCTGTGTCAATACCAGTATTAATATCCCTGTACAGAACTCACTGAATTGTTTAATGATTCATGATACAGCATTTACATGCGGGCCTCTGACTCACGTGATGCAGCTTATATTTTAAACTATTCATTGTAATGATTTATTTTTCATTAGGAATGCAAGGATTTTTAATGAATAAAAACACTATGTAAAAGCATACCTTAATTCTTTTATTGTTATTATTTATCTTACATTTCCATCACTTTCTCATCCAACTCATTGTTTCTGTATATGTCATTACACTTGTAACAGCAGGTTATGCAAATTTCCTTATTATTTAAATGAAAGTCTTTTTATTTTCATAATTTGTATTCCAGCGTTGCAAACAGTCTTAATGCTGTTAATGTATACAGGGGCTCAAGTCTTTTAGAATACAAATTTTACCATTACTTAAAGTATTTTCACAGTCACTTAAATTATTGCTCACAATGCTTAATTTCAGTGAATATAGGGAGACTAGTTCGAGCTAACTCTCAGCTATGCATTGAATTGTATACAAAATTGACCGTATTTTTTCATCGTATACCCTGAAATGTTATTTAAGGATCCTGTCTTAATGTGTTTCGGTGATGTAGATGTCTCAGCACCCGTTTCTTGCCAAAATGTATCTTGTAGGTGCCGATGGTGCTTATTCCACCCTCCAATAGCGTCAGCATCCTTTGCATGGCAGCAGGCTATTCCTCTTCTTCTTACTCTTATTGCACAGCCTGAAACATTGCACAATGAAAGTCTTAGAAAACTATCTTGGTCAAGTAAAGGCAACCTGGAAAGAATTACATTTTTTGTTATGATACATGTAAAATGAAGCATATTGCACATGTAAAAAGAAGCACAAAGATTTGTATAAACATTCGGATATTTAGAGTTATTTCAATGCGCTAGATATAATTAAACTCAAAGCATGTGATATTGTAATCTCGTAAATTTTTTATAAAATTCTATAATATGCATCTTTTGTATCTTTATATGTAATATCAATGAGTCAGTTGTTTTATTTATGAATTTTTCATTGTGAAATGGGAGAACATTCAATACTTAAGTTTGACACTTCTACGCACCTTCTTTGCGTGTAAAAAAGACAATTTACATGTCTTAAATTACCCGTCTCTGCCACGCCGTTATACTGGAGGTATATGTTCCCAGGTATTTCTGCAATCTCTTGATCGGTTAACGAATTATAGCGCTCTGGCAAGAACACTTGACAATCCTCCAGCGAAGATACGATCCTGGTACCATATCTTGTTTGAACTCTCTTTAAGGACTTTATCTCATAGTTAAGACCTATTTCGAGATATTGAACTCGACGAGTCGGTAGGAAACTACGCTCTTCAACCATCTTGTTAAGTCTATCAGCTAAACAATCTGTAACAGACATTGCCATGAATTATTATTTTCACTACATTATTCAAGTTGAAGAACGAGTTATACACTTCTTTATATTAGAACTAGGGTATGCATGTTTTGTAAGTAAGCCTATGAATGTGTAGAGAAACAAAGAATAAGTACAGAAAATCATGTGAATGTTCATTGAAGATGAGCCAGCAGAGAACCAAAGAATGAGTAGAGGAAGTCGTGTGCGAATGTATAGTGAAACAAAGAATGAGTGGGGAAAATCATATGAATGTTAATAGAAGAATGCGAGGAGAAATCATGTGAATGTTAATGGAAACAAAGAATGTGAAGAGAAAGTCATGTGAATGTTCATTGAAGATGATTAAGCAGAGAACCATAGAATGAGTAGAGGAAATCATGTGCTAATATATAGTGAAACAAAGAATGAGGGGAAAATCGTATGAATGTTTGTGTAAGAAGAATGTGTGGCGAAAATCATGTGAATGTTAATGGAAGCAAAGAATGTGAAGAGAAAGTCATGTGAATGTTAACAGAGCATGAACCTGCATGGGAACAAAGAATGAGTAGAGGAAATCATGTGAGTGTATAGTGAAACAAAGAATGAGGGGAAAATCGTATGAATGTTTATGTAAGAAGAATGTGTGGCGAAAATCATGTGAACTGAAGAAGAGTATGCAGTGAAATCCATGTGAATGTAAAGCACAGATTAGAAAATATGATGCTCTTTGTAACGAATCGTCTTTCATGTACTGTAACGTTTAAATAAAATTAAATGTATTGTAAAAGCCAACAGTGATTTTGTATAGTTATTTAAAACTCACCTTGCATTGCCCCGTTTTGATATGTGCTGAATGTGTAGACGGCCTGTAGCTCACGTTGCTTTTAAAGCTCTTTAAAACTTGAATGTAAAGTTAATAAGTACACAACAGTTCTAACATGGGACAGATGTCTGTTTATATAGGGATCTAAACCCCCTCCAGGCGATGCCTGCACGTCATCATGGCTGTGATGCTTACACGTCACGTGATTATTGCAGCCAATGGCATCATCTCTTGCTACGCATGCGCAGAGGCCCTCAGCACTTCTATCCCTGCTTGTTTCACTTCCTCTCCCTCTCTCGCTCTCTCTCTCTCTCCCTCTCTCGCTCTCTCTCACACAGAGTACATCCATAATGTCGTTACACAAAGCTGCATGCAGTTAAAGCATCAATCTAAGCGATGTATTCCAGAGTACAGAGGAAAATCAGTGAAGTCATTGAAAGATCGGGATTCGAACTAGGGGCAACTGATTGAAAATTATATACAGCATTAATTGTTCATTGTATGAGTTATCAAACATGCTTTTGTCTACAGCTCTATCTCTGCCTGTTTCTGCGATAATTGAGATTTAAACTTAAGGATCGAACCCTGGACGTCAGGTACCCTAATATACGCCCGCAAGATATTATCTGATGACATAAACGTAATAGGTTTATTTGGTGCCTTTGTCTTAATTATTTCCTGTTATTAAGTAAACTTCATTGAATCGGTATTCGAACTCAGAACGCCAGAAACAAAATTTTTTATAATATTAGTTTGATGTGTTTAAAAGACCTGTATGCAGTTGCAACATTGATCTAAGTGATATATTCTAGAACACAGTGGAAAATTAAGGAAGTCTGAAAGATCGGGTTTCGAGCTAGGGACACTGATTGGAAATTATATAAAGCATTAATTGTTCATCGTAGGAACTAAAAATCGTGCTTTGGTCCGCACCTTAATCCCTGCTAGTTTCTGAGATAATTGAGATTTTAAAGTTAAGGATCGAACCCACGACACCTGGACTCTAATATACATGCACAAGAAAGGAGCTAATGGCATAAAAGTAATAAAGTTTATTTACTGTCTTTATTTTAATTAGTTTTGGAGTTATTAGAAGACCGGTTTCGAGCAATCGTAAATGGAGCCTTGCATCCCGAGCTATAATTAGTTTTTATTGCATCATTTTGTCTCTTTTCATTCAGGACATGCGCGTGAGTTGGTGTGTGCGTGTGTGGGTTGGTGCTGTTGGGTGTAATTGAACAGGCATATGTGCTTGCATGCGTGTATGTGTGTGTGTCCATGTATATGTATGTGTGAGTGTAAGAGCACTGGTGTATGTATGTATACGCATGAGGTGCGTGAATGCGTGAGTGTAAGAGCACTGGTGTATGTATGTATACGCATGAGGTGCGTGAATGCGTGTGTGTACTGGTGTATGTATGTGTGTGAGTGTGTGTACTGTTGTATGTATGTGCATGTGTGTGTATGTGCTGGTGTATGTATGTGCGTGTGTGTATGTGCTTGCGTGTGTGCGTGTGTGCGTGTGTGTACTTACATGTGCGTGTGTGTATGTGCTTGCATGCGTGCACCAGTGTATGTTTGCTGATGTGTGAACAAGCGCTCGTGTATATGTGAACGCCTGAATGTGTACAAGTCGTGGAGAAAGAAAGAGATAGATAGAAAGAAAAAGAGAGGAGAAGAAGAAAGAATGTTGTCTAGGCTTCGGGATATCTAAGTATGCATCAGGGTTTAATATAAATAATTATAGTTGTTAAATGCAATTTTAATCCGACCGCCGGCTGCTTCAATAACTTAATAGTTATTATAGCATTTCGCAGGGCAGGATTCGAACTATGGACCTCTGGTTCCTAAGAATACAGATCGTTAAACATTGTAATGTCGTGTATATTAAATTATATTTGTTAAACACATTTTAATCTGACCCGTTCACTCTTCAATAATTTAGTATTTATTATAGCGTTTCGCTGGGTAAGGTTCGAACTATGGGCTTCCGGGTTCCTAAGAATACCTTTCATTAAAACAGCGTAATGTATAAAATTAAATTATATTTGTTAAATACATTTTTAATCTTATCGTGCACGCTTCCGTAATTTAATAGTTAGTAGGCATAGAGCTTGCAGGGTAAGACTCGAACTAGAAACCTCTGAACGGGGTTTAATCAGGGTAATGATATAATAATGTTTTACCCTAAGAAAATATCAACTTGGATACCTAAGTATACGCATGTGTTTAATATATTTTTAGAGCACGCATCCGTAATTTACTAGATGTTACACATTAGAGTTTGCAGGGTAAGATTCGAACTAGGGTCCTCTGAACAGTCTTTCATTAATTAGGATAATAATGTATAAAAAAATTAAATTATATTTGTTAAATACATTTTCAATCTGGTCTTGCATAGTTTAATAGTTATTTCGAGCTAGAGTTTCACTTGGTAAGAGTCGAGCTACAATCCTCTGAACGCCTTTTTTATTAATTAAGGTAATTATATAATAATATCAATCATTAATTTCTCATTAGCAATAAGCTTTTGATTACAGTAAGAATCGAACACCTATCTATGGATATCACTCAGAGGTTTAATGCACGTAATGAAATGTATATTAGGCGCTTTTTCGGAGTCGTTGGCTGAAACAGAATGCTTGTTAACTATGCTCGGGTATATTCGTAGGAGGTCGTAAAACATCGGAGAGAACTCCCTCAGGCAAAATCATGATGGCCGACCTGACGTTACGCAGAGTTGGTAAACAAGTTTCTCTCTCTTTCACACAAACAAGGACAGGACGAGTATAAAGCAACCCTCGAATTCTTTTGTTAAACTAGCAGGTGGCCAAACAATGGAAAAGGTCAGGCTTTGTTATGGAGCAGGTGTCTTTCTAAACTAGCCTTGCCCATGACAATAGAAAGGCACACACAATAGAATCTCTTACACAATGGAAAGTGTCAGGCTTTGTTATTGGATTGTGGGATGAGTATGCCAGGTGGTCTTTCTAAAGAATGCTTGCACGGGACGATAGAAAGGCACACAAAATAGAATCTCTTACACAATGGAAAGGGTCAGGCTTTGTTATTGGGTTGTGGGATGAGTATGCCAGGTGGTCTTTCTAAAGAATGCTTGTATCGGACAATAGAACTTGTTTCTCTGTTAACTGGCTTAGGTTCTCTTTGTTACAACCCTAATTCATCATGGGCTTTGTTCATTTTGACAGCTGAAGGGTAAGCATTGTTCTTTTGTTAAAAGCTAGTGGAACGAGTATGCCACGTGTTCGACACACAATGGAAGTGGGGGTGGGTAACTGACCAGGTGCAGAAGTGGCCTGATGTGGGATGGGTAGGAAAAACATCTCGCCTTTGTTACAGAACCTTAAATTTATGACCCCTTTTTCGTTTTGACAGTTGATTGACAGCCTTAATTGCTTAACTGTCAAGCCTCCATTGTACTCAACATGATTTACGACCGCAGCTGCAACTAAAACTACCAAGGAGCTGGGGTGGGGGAGAGGAGGTGGGGCAGCTCATTTGCATATGAATAGCCATGCATAAATTAACTGCGCCAGCTCTGTAATTTCCCCCCTACTTATTTTGTCTTAATTGTCCGAGATTTTTGGAATTGTTGAACACTTCTCTTTATTTTTAAGTCTTGTCAATTTTCAGGTGCTTCTCACGATGTGATACAAAATTACAGAATTCTAAGGCCAGCATATAGCGTCTAGTTCTAAAACGTTTGTCTACTGTTATTCCCTTTGTATCTATAACGAAATGTGTAAGGTAGCTATTTCTGGAAAGATTTATCTCGATTAAAATGAAAGAGATACGAATATAAGTTATCCTAATAGTAATTTGTATACCCACTAATAAGCAACAGAGAGCAGAGAAAGTCATGTAAATGTAAAACATAAGAATTTTTGCAAAGATACTTAAAGGAAATAGAAAACTCATTATACATAAATTCCATACGAAAAAAATCTCAAACTATTTCCGAATTGTGGATTGGTTACGCCAAGAGCTCACATAATGACATCCACTTTCGCTTTGCGAATGCAGGGGGTGGGGATTGCTGTTTATAAAATAATGTACCCGCCTAATGTAATAAAACAGTAGCACAGTTAGGGACAGACTGGCCATTAAATTGGGCGCCTGCGTTCAGATATATCTCGAACCACATTGTTATGCAATTCATCAAACTCACACACACACACACACACACTTTCTCTCTCTCACTCGTGTTGTCTCAACTTCTTGTTTGCTTTGACGTTCACTGATGCACATAAAAACTGGCCCATTCCCCTAGATCGCAATAGTGTTTTTCCTTCCGTAAGGGTTCCACCTTCAGGTAACCAACCATCCAGATATAAAAAATAAGGATGTTATAATCAATGCGAAATGAAAGAGTGGTTGGGATCATGCTTCCATGAAGGTGTTTTGCTGCAATTTGTACCAGGAAACGCTAGACCAGTATGTCATAAAGAAGGGATGAAGAATTATTTGCGAGTATCGCACTGAACGATAGCTACATCATTTGAAAACTTTCATCAGCGACATGGAGACCGAGGTTAAATCTGTTACCGCTACTAAACGGCAATAGGAAAGCGGTAATGCAGCAGGAAAATATAACGTTAAATTGTAATGTTACACTTCGCCAGTTCGGCCATACTTTGGGTGATGATGTTTCCAGACAATCCAGTGGCTAGAATTATACTCCAAAATGGGAGATGATCCGCGGATAGAGGGTTAGGCTGGAGTTTGACAGTACCTACATAAACAGTTATGTTCCATTCTGGGCCACA
Organism: Deroplatys truncata; assembly: GCA_030765065.1. Taxonomy (NCBI): domain Eukaryota; kingdom Metazoa; phylum Arthropoda; class Insecta; order Mantodea; family Mantidae; genus Deroplatys; species Deroplatys truncata. The sequence goes on from CM060979.1 coordinate 158,455,725, forward strand.
TTATATGTATATTAGTATACTGAAATTTCTAGTGACTATTTTTCAGAATTAAAGGTGTTCGATATAGCTATAAAGAATACGTTGTGAAAGCAGATAGCTATTAAAATGTATTATATCGATAGGGAAAGGCTTGAGACTGCTATGAATTAAAATCCCTTTTTGCGGAATTTTAAAATCACTCTTGGATTCACCTTTCCGTTTACTCAGGTGAGAGGAAGTACGCCATTGGAAATGCTGCTTTTGTGTTCAACGGTATCCTGATCCGAATCCCGTTGGCACAATTAAGCCGGCTTAACTGAAACAACAAAGAAGTGGTTTGCAGACTCAAAGCTCGGTAGCATACACACACGCGCGAGACGAGTTGTAGCGTTGCTTGTCCCAGTAGACCAGTGATCAAACTGTTATTATGTACTATTTACGGACCTATGGCCCTGAATCAGTCTCGTTTACATAAAGTAGTCGCTGAAAGCAGATGCTGTCTATCTCCTGGGGAAATAGGGAGAGTGAAATTAAATATAAATAGATGAGCGTTGTTTCCCGACGATCCCGTCCCAGTAAACTTGATTGTTGGTGCTTCCCTTCAGGCTGCATTTACCCATCGCATTTTCGCGATCCACCAGCTTCGAAAAATAAACTAATGGCCTCTCTGCGGACTTAGCACAAAGTGTTGGGCTAAACTAACTACACCTTTTTGCTCAGCATGGCCGAGCTCTCTCTACAACGACTCTGTAACAGCGCAAATATTGTGTTTCCAATGTCTCTTCTCAGTTGCATTAGGACAAACGTTTCTCGTGAGTAATACAATCACCATCCGAATGAATTACAGTAACGTATTTACAAGAGCGCTAATGAGCCACGCCAAGTCTGATTCTCTTGCGGACAGTTAATGTATTTCGTGGCAAAAACGATGTAGGTAAGACTTTAGAGAGCAGGACTAAGATGATCTGCGACGGTTCACCAAGACAGAGTATATTTTCGTTATTGTTAGCAGTCATAAAGGGTCTTCGGCATAAAACATGACCGCTCGCATGGGATTTTGCGTCTGAGTAGCACAACATGCCACAGCCGGCAGTACTAGTACTCTGTCTTCGCTTCTTAAATCTGTGTTCCTATAAACCTCTACATAAAATATAACACAATTATCTCTTAACTCATAGCAAATGCTGGGACTGTTGTCCTTCTGCTAAAAAGGCATTTACCGAGTAAACACACTTAGATTGATATGATTTAGCTCGGCCACTGTTAATGTTTCGTAAAGAAATAACATTTACATACATACATACTTTTTCTAAGGATAACTACCTTCCATTTTCCCAAATAAAAGTGGACTACTGACATTAATGACTATGTTGTTACTGAAGGACAGAAAGTCTGTCGTGAGAGCAGGGCGTGGCTCTGACACAAACACCGTGCGAGCGGTCAGGTTTTATACCGAAGACCCAGGAGTTATCTAAGCGAGTGAAATGGCTCCGTGGTAACGTACGAGGCTCGCATTCCGGAGGCTCTAGGTTCAATTTCTGTAACCGGACACTTGTACTATGGGGTTTTCCGTGGCTTTCTCTAGTTATCAAAGCGAATGCTTGGGTGATTTTTCTTCTATCACGAATTTCCTTTCCCTCATTTCCGATTATTTCGCTTTCCCTTTCATATTTCAGGTAGGCTAAGGGGCTGTGCAGTGTTGGTTGGTGTGGGACAGCTGCTTGCTCGTTGGAAAGTTCTTCTTGGCCCTACCGAGAGCCGGCATTCTCTGAGCCGCTTCCGGTGAATGGAGTTCTCCCCGGTTCCGCCAAGGGAAGCCTGTGTGAGCAGCCCACCGTTGTAACCGAGTCTCTTCTGCGCGTCTCTGTCGGCCGGACTGCCTGTGGCCTAAAACCTCCTGAGGTTCCTTCATCTCGTCCATTCCCCCTGGAACAGGTAAGCAGAAAGGATCCGCGCGTGCGAGGTTTGTCTTCCGTCCTGGTCATGAGCAACATAGTTATCCACTGCACCGCTCTCCTGTTTACTGCTAAACCTTCCAGGAGGGTAAAAGTCAACCAGAGCACGTCACAAAAACAAGTAAAATATAATTTAGGAAGTATATTTCCGCTTCATGGTAAATGAATATGAAGCAAACATAAATACAATTATAAGATTTGCGAAGTGTAACCTTAGGGCATCTTGCTAAACATTTATAATCTTCGATTAAGTCGTATCTTCCCACAACAACACAATAAAGGATAGAAATTAGTATCATATAACTGACCATAAATCGGCTACGAAACCCATCTTTTCATATTGATGATTTAACATTGCATTACATTAAATCCCAACGGTTAAAAATTATAAATACAGGCTTAAAGTACTATTCTGAATTACATAAAACTTCCGACTAAATATTAAAAAGTCACAAAGAGAACTGTCAGATGAAGCGATATTTCCCGGTACTTTTTAGTAATTAAATATTATTTATTGAAGAGTAATTGTGAAATTATTCCTGCTAAATTTAATAAGTTTTAGTCTCACTGTATCATAAGTTATATCAGTGGAAAGCATTTGAATATACTAAGAGCGATTTAATTTTGTAAAGATGAACAAATAAACAGCACACCTATCGCCCTTTGTTTTATGCAAGAGTTCCTTAAAAATAATAAAAACTTTCTTTATGTTTTCATTGTTCAGGTTCAAACGCGTCGGCAGGCAAACACGTCATTCTTTGTGACCGCGCGGGTATTCCTCCACGTATAAGAATCGCGCAGTTTCTTGTAATGAAGGGAGCGAGCAGTCGTTCAGAACAAGAAAGATGAGGTCTAACGTAAATCAGAGTAGCCATTTATAGTGTAGGAAGATTTGACTTTGAGTGAATTACCATGAAAGCTACCACCGGAGGATATACACTACCTACGTGATCAAAAGTATCCGGACACCTAGTTGAAAATGACGTACAAGTTCGTGGCGCCCTCCATCGGTAATGCTGGCAGTCAATATGGTGTTGGACCACCGTTAGTCTTGATGACAGCGTTCACTCTCGCAGGCATACTTTCAATCAGGTGCTGGAAGGTTTCTTGGGGAATGGCAGTCCATTCTTCACGGAGTGCGGAACTAAGGAGAGGTATCGATGTAGGTCGGTGAGGCCTGGCACGAAGTCGGCGTTCCAAAACATCCTAATCGTGTTCTATAGGATTCAAGTCAGGACTCTGTACAGGCCAGTCCATTGCAGGGATGTTATTGTCGTGTAACCATTCCGCCACAGCCCGTGCAATATGATCAGGTGCTCAATCGTGTTGAAAAATGCAATCGCCATCCCCGAATTGCTCTTCAACAGTGGGAAGCAAGAAGGTGCTTAAAATATCAATGTAGGTCTGCGCTGTGATCGTGCCACGCAAAACAATAAGCCCCCTCAAGGAAAAACACGACTACACCATAACACCACCACCTCAGAATTTCACTGTTGGCACTACACACGCTGGCAGATGACGTTGCCCGGGCATTCGCCATACCCACACCCTGCCAACGGATCGCCATATTGTGTACCGTGATTCGTCACTCCACACAACGTTTTGCCACTGTTCAATCGTGTAATGTTGACGCTCCTTACACCAAGCGAGGCGTCGTTTGGCATTTTCCTGCGTAATGTGTGGCTTATGAGCAGCCGCTCGATCATGGAATACAAGGATTCTCACCTCACGCCTGTCGTAGTACTTGGAGTGGATCCTGATTCAGTTTGGAATTCCTGTGTGATGGTCTGCATAGATGTCTGCCTATTACTCTTTACGACCCTCTTCAAATGTCGGCGGTCTCTGTCAGTCAACAGACGAGGTCGGCCTGTACGCTTTTGTGCTGTATGTCCCTTCACGTTTCCACTTCACTTTCACGTCAGAAACAGCGGACCTAGGGATGTTTACGAGTGTTGAAATCTCGCGTACACACTTCTGACACAAGTGACACCCAATCACCTGACCACGTTCGAAGTCCGTGAGTTCCACGGAGCGTCCCATTCTGCTGTTTCACGATGTCTAATGACTACTGAGATCGAGGATAAAGAGTACCAGGCAGTAGTTGGCAGCACAATGCACCTAAGATGAAAAACGTATGTTTGTGGGGTGTCGGGATACTTTTATTCACATAGTGCATATACGGTAAACCATTTAAGCTGAGACTGTACAATACCTCCAAAACTAAGGGTTGTAGGATGAATTGTCTTTAATAAAAGTTGCTTGATATTATGGGGGAATGTAAATGTCATTAGTCGTGTTTCTTTTGGAGGACGTTATGATAGGCATTCTGGGGTCAATTTAATTTTTTAAAATGGGAATCTACAACTCTTATGTTTTGAGATATTGTACAGGCTCAACTTAAATGATCCACCCTGTATAGAAGAGTATGAGACGCGGTTACGAGTTATTCGCCGAAATTAGTGCGAAATAAAGAAAAGCAGTTTCGGTTATCGGCTTCATATTCTTAAGAACTTAGTGCGGCATAAGTGCTTGTAGATAAGCGATGGTCAATAATATATGTGAAAGAGCTAAGTCAGAGAATTTACAGTAATTAAATTTGTCCATGTAAAGAACAGTCAAGCACGCGGCAGCAAGTTAATTAGCTCCAAGGCAAAATAAGCAGCAGTGTCCGCTGAGAACAGTGAATATCTATTGATAGTTTACACCCAAGTCGTGTGCCTAGTAGGAAACAAAGCCTAAGTGCTAACGCGGAAGACGATACTACGAAAGTGAATCTTGCAGGATCTAAGTGCCAGAATCAGTGTTAGAAAAGTTTAGTCGGTGTTATCTCTTTAAGTGTTCCGACATTCATCTGTAATCCCAAACTCCTCCCCAAGCCCACGCTTCTCCATTCACAGCCAAGGATTGTTTTGACGAAGACAAACCCTGAAATCAACGCTTCCATGTCCAAGACCACGAGAAGGCGAAGAAGTCACCTCCAGTGCCAGTCGTTCAACACACAACCACTCATCGACGACGTAGCAAAAACGTTACATAGACTAATCGAGAGGAACAAAGAAGACAGGAGAAATACGGAGGCCAAAGCAGGTTACATTACGGAAAGGAACTGAAAGGCGTGGAGGAACTTAGCAGACCACGCATAGGGTCGGACGAGGTACGAGATCACACGCAATGCCTGATTATTCGGACAAAGCGGCCCGAACGCGGAGCGACGGCGGTGTTGTTCCCACCCACGAACAAACGATAGGCAGGTATAACATGTAAAACGGGAGCTTAAAAACAGGTAATATAATGCATTCTCTGAGGCTTAAGTAAAACGTTCAATAGCACAGAAACGCGTGCCTCTTGCTCATGCCAGCCATGCGATCGGTGCTATAAAACTTCTTGTAGTAATGCACACGAGTAAAAGTGACGAGAAATTGGTGTAACTTGTTAAATATTCATCCTATCGAAACCTTGCATCGAATCCTTTGCATAGCAAAGTTATTAGAAACAAACTAGAACATGCAAAGTATTTCGATACCCTGATTTTTATCCCACTAGAACCCCGGCTAAGGAAATAATTAAGATGCCATATTATAAAACACATTTTGGTCGACCACGCTATAATACGCTGTGACGTTCTGAACGGTTTATCATACATAATACTTCAGCGACTCATGATTTTACTCGGCACAGATCCTCTATCGCCCACACTTTTTATCACCTTCAAAGCAGCAGCCCCAACTTCAAATATTCCACCAGGACCAACCCAGATCAGTAATGAAACGCGTGAATTTAAAAAAAGTAAATTATGTTCATTATAATTTTAACATTCTAATAAATAGATTCATTTTCTCTACTTCAATATGCGTTGCTTTCACGTTACAAAAATCAATAACTACTGCGTGGACTCAATAGAGCTGTCATTCATTGCCCTACTCAAATAAATAAATCGAGTTTTAATTATGGAACCTCTTTAACTGCTGTGGCCCTTAGCGTCCCATTCTATATTGGGCGTGAAGGACCGGAAATTTTTCTCAGAAACCTCTTTATCAGTCTTGAGTTTCTTTTACGTGCTGTATATTTACGACACGGAACCACCGGCTTCACTTCCCTGCCAAAGGAAGCCATGCTAAGGATTTTTACCCAGAAAAATTCATCGCCCTCCGCCGGTTTTAAACCCCCGACCTTGGGAACCACTGTTACTATTACTACTACTACTACTACTACTACTACTACTACTACTACTACTACTACTACTACTACTACTACTACTACTACTACTACTACCATTATTACATCAGCACTACCACCACAGCCATTACTATTACCACAATAAGCACCACTATTATTATCATTAGGACTACTACCACTACTAGTATTACTATCACCACCATTAATACCAGCACTACACCACAACATTACCATCACCTCCATTACCATTACCACAATTAGCACCACTACTACCACTACTACCACCACCACCACCACCACCACCAACACAAACACCACTACTATTTAATTATGTATCCTAAATCGAAAACTACCACAAACATTTCGTTGCAGTTTTATTGCATACATATTCTGAGCTAGCTATGTTTGGATTTCTGCCAATGAACAAGGACATTGTTTATCCGGCCATCATTTATCGGGCTTTTCAGTTTATTCCAATCTATTTTTGCTGTCCTTACTGTTGTAATATTAGCAAGGCAGGTAGCGCAGAGATTGTCGTCGGTCGCGCGCTTCAAGCTACCTTGGCTAGTGTCACAGAAAAACAAAACTAAAGTGTGTCAGATGTTGTTCCATTAGTTTTCATGACAGTCCTGATAAATAACTTAGACGTCTTTGGGTCGTTTCTCTTCTGCTTTTGCAGTGATCCAAATTTCACTATCATATATCAGAGTTGCGTTAATAATTTTAATAGTTTGTTTCCGGATTATCCAGATTACATACGGTTCAAACTAGTCCGGATAAATGAGGTTCTTGTGTACGTAGAACCATAATCAGTTATAGGATTACTCATCTTGTGTACATCACATATACGTCGTTTGGATGAGGATGGGGTCTAATAACAAAAGAAATGTGTTACATTCACATGTTTTCCACCCCCATCATCATTTATTTATATATACTTGCTAATAACTACCATCACATAATAAGAATAGAACGTAGAGAAGGTATTAAATTCCATCCAAAAGTGCGACACCGAAATTTCACAGGAAATACATGAATCCAAATCAAGCATTGGAAAGCGTCGTCTATATGTGTCAGTAACAGCATAACTCTAAAACGAAAGATCAGATAAATACCAAACTTGGTATTTAAGTTCAGCGTCTTCCAGGAATAGGATACGGACATTTTTAAGAAAATCCTCTCACCCCAACTACCCTTAACATGGAACACTTCTCCAAAACTTAGATTTTCTTAGCAATGGCTGAAGCGTTTTTTATTAAAGTACCATATATCAAAGATATTTACACACAAAGTAAAATATACATATTGAAATTTCTGGAACAGCATTTAAAGTCCTCTTCGTTCCGAAGTAATTTTGTATAATCTTGTATAACTGGTAAACATTAAGCGATAGACGAAAACGTACTACACAGAAAGTGTAGATTTCTTTTAAACACATAATTTATTTCAAATAATTTTTTATTGCACCAGATATCCATTAATAATGATTCGAATCGTTCATTACTTGGTCATTCTCTTCAAGTCAACATTTAGTTTTTTCTCGCGATATAATGGAAACAGCACGGAATTTTAAGGCCAGCATATAGACTATCGCTGTTTCCTTTGTTAATTTAGCAAAATGTGTAATTTAGTGTTTATGTGAAGGTTTATTTGGATTAAAATTTAGTAGGAATTATATGTATACACACCAATAAATAAAAAGGGTACAGAAGCTAATGTGAGAACAGATTTATTCTTCCATATGTTCCTAGGAGAGTTTAAAATTCTCTATTTTCGAACGTTTCTCATTGCTACAGAGGCTCAGGGCAGCTACAGCAGCTACTTCATGTCCTTTCCACGGAGTTTCTTTTTGTAACTGAGAAGTGAACAGCAGTAGAGAATTTTCACCTCTATTTGTGCACGAGCATGCAAAGCAAAGCGTCATGTTTTGCAAACGAAAAAGATTAAAAGTTGTGAGGGAATGAAATACTTCAAGCTAAACACTGATAAAAATAAAGTGTGTCATCTGCATCAAAAAGTCACGTCCAATATAAAATACGAATTGGTAAATAGTTTAAAATGAAAAAAGAGTTTCACCAGAGGCGAGTTTTGCTACGCTTGAACTCACTTTTAGGAAATAAATAAAACCGTCAGTTCAGTGATACGGTGACACTCACATCTGCCACACAATTAGTGTCACTTTAAAAACATCTTCGTAAAATCGCTATTCCATAACATTTCCCTTTTGTGAGAGAAGATTCCACATTTATTATATTTTCGTATAGAGCGCAGCATGTAAATAAAACACAGGTAGCATTTTGGAAAAGAGTTCTTGGATTTTCACAAGGCACATCAAATTCGGGGCTATTGAGGGAGTTGGGATGTTATGAAGACACAATACACTGTAAAATAAGAGCAGTGAGATACTGGCTGAGGCTGATGCAAGGGGATAATTCCACAGTACCATCCAAATGTTACAAATACCAGTGAGAAAACCTGTCTTCTAAGTTTTGGGCAGCTGGTTTGGAAAGGGGTTTGACGAGAATAGGAATGGGGTCAGTATGGCAAAGAGCTGAAACAAATGACAGAAACATATGGATAGGCGTCACAAGAAGACTAAGTGACATCAACCAACAGGAAATAGAGAACGTTTAATGTTAAAATCCGATTCTAAGTCTAGAAAATGAAATAAAATTGAATTGGGGTAAACAGGCATATATACTTACGAAGAAAGGAAAGATCAGGAATGGCATGGTTTAGACTGGGGGGTTTGAAGTGATAAGATCCGCCCGAAGAATAAATAATAACGAATAATAAGAATAATTGATAAGAATATAATCAAAATAATAAGAAGGAATACCAGTATGAGGGAAGAATAAAAGTGAAAATTAAGAATTAGCGTAGAAAGTAGATATTAATTAATAATAAGAACATGAAATAAAATGTAGAAAACGTGTAGTTGAGAACGAACAAACTTGGCGAAAATCACATAAAGATAGCAGACATAGGAAAGGACAGGAAAAAGAACATTAGGAATCGCTTTAGTGACAATAGGAGCCGAGTTGTGCACACAGGATGTCAAGACAATGGGCAGGAAACCGAAGCTAGTCAAGCGCACAAAAAATGCAGTAAAGCGAACATAATTTGTTAACGTTAGACGCGAGCGAAAAAATTCAGAGATGTAACCAACCAATCAGAACGAATAAAAGTCACGTGCATAGCAAAAAGTGAGAAACTAGAAAAGTAGGCGTGAAATAGAAAATTATCTATGAAGGCGAGCGACGTTCAAACGTGCGTAAGATACTTCAATCGGTGTCGAAACGTCGGGGAGAGAAGAAGTCTCTGTGTAGAAACGTGAGGGAGAGAAGATGATTTGGAGGGAAAGAAGTAGATTTGTGTAGGAAACGTGAGGGAAAGTAAGGTAGATCTAGAAATTCAAAATATTTTATATTACAGAGGGAAACAGTGCAGCGGTCTTCGAGTAACTATTTAAGTATTGAAAACCAGTTTAAGGCAAACGTGAGGAACAGGGTAGCTAGGGAATGACAAAAGGAAAAGTCATTAGCGTAATATTGTAACATACTTCAAGTTCCGAAAGTAATTAAGAAAGGGTCAGAGCACGGAAACAGTAACAGGGGTGACAGGAAAAAAATCGCGTCTTGTATGGAAAGGAAATTCGTACGAGGACATCAGTGTGGATCATCAATAAATGGGCCACCTGAGAGGAGAAAGTGAACTGCATTTATCTCCCATCCACACTCCCTGAGGTAAGAGACTCCTGAACCCAAATTCCTCTACCTGAGTAGCCGGCAGCAACAACGATCCTCCCAAATTCGCAGCCCAACCACCAAGAACCGCACCATTACAACCTTTTCCATTCCCAAACCCCGCTACAGGTTGGACGGCACAGAAAATGACTGACAATTCTAGTAGGAGAATCTGTCCATTCTGTGATTTGGATGAGGACTGGGACATAGTTTGGCGGAATGCGCTCAGTGGGAGAACCAGCGAAAAATTAAACTCAAAGAAACATTCTTAAGCTCCTCAAGAAAGAGATTGGCATGTTGGGAGCTACTGGCTTACCAGAGGAACTGGCAAAACATTGCAATTTCTTGGCTAGAGTGCGAGAAGCTTGGTCAAATTTCTTCAGTTAGTCAAGGTGATTTATCTCTATTTTCGTTTTTCTTGTTCTTTTTTGTTTTAGTTTCTTTTTCGTTGTTTACTTTGTCACTATACCTTGTATCTTAAATATGCATTTACGGTCAATGACTGCACTAAATAGTTGTATAATAACTTCAATAATTTGAAACCAATAAGGATTTCTTACACATATTTTCCTATAGAATAAAAGTTTGAGATACAAATGTTCAACATTTTATGTATTACATTCACATTAATTTACCTATTCGCTCTAAAAATATTCTCACAAAAATTAATTCTTTCTACTTCTTGTTAATTGAAATAACTTTCATAATACATTTATACAAACAGCACGGTAAAGGCGCTAGTTAGATTTTTAAAAAGCGGATTGCTAGTCTTTGAAATTCCATGCTTCTAACATGACTACAAGCGAAGGTAACGAATAGCGACTTACCACTTAAAAAAGCAAAGAATATCTCAGAAACGGGTAACCCCACAAAAATTTGTTCAACATACGTTATATTCTTAACAAATCTACTTTTTTATGCAGTAAGATTTTTATCTTTTACTGTTTGCCAATTATAAAAATATAATTCAGAATGTAGAAGACTAACCAGGCTATTCTGAGAAAATTGAAGATAAGCATTAGATTTGTCATGAAAGTATACTTTAACATATAATATTTAAATCAAAGTCGTTAGGGATGGACTAGGTGATATATGGGAGGAAAGACATGATACAGGTATTCTGTAAAATTGCCGGAGAACGATATGAGAACATTAATAAGAAAAGAAAAGTACGTAAAAATTTGTAATAAAAGAGAAAAGGAACCAATGGCGTGGTTTAGACTAAGGGTATGGTAACTTAGGGGTTCAGAGGTAATGTTAAACAAGGAATGTGTCCGATATGCGGAGAAATTGAAGATGGAATACATATTTTGATGGTATGTAAAGGAACATGTGACTGCAGGAAAATATTTATTGGAGAGAAATGGCCTAAAATAATAGTGTTGTAAAATAAATGAAATATTTTTAGATGATCTCAGGTTAGTGGTTTAGGAGAATTTTTGTGGAATGTAAGAGGTTAAAAATAGTATCCGCGAAGAGGGAGAGTGAGGAAGATTACAGAATTTAAGAATGTAAGAGATATAACTCAGAATGTAACATCACAGGTCAAGGGAACATGTTGCAAGGACTCCAAAAGGGTAAATATCCTCCATGGCGCTACAGTCCATGCAGGATCTTGGCCTGCCAACTCTTGCCCACATACGCAAGGTAGAAGTGGGCGATCACCCAGCCGATACGGGTATGCGATGTGGCCAGCATCACTCATCCCCCAGCCGTTGGCTCTCGAGGTTGGGGTCGCTGCCTGTCGCAGCTCCTCACTTTCCTCACGATACTGAGCAGCGGAACTGAAAATCCGCATCTCCATGGGTGGGATAAAACACGAGCTCATTCTGTGGCCGGCAACCAGAGCACCACACTCTAGCCCACTGCACCACATCGCGGCACCAATATGTACCTAGCATAAATAAATAAATGTAGCTATTTTTGAGAAAATAAAAAATAACGATTCTTTTCTACTTATAACGTAAATTTCTCGTTTTAAATATGCTGTTCTCTCTCTCTCTCTCTCTCTGTCTCTCTATCTCATACATACAGACCTTTTTTAAAAAATACTTTTTGTATGGTTTAGAGGGCTCAAAGCATGCATTTTCTGTGAAATCTCGAAATGAAGTTCTTGGATGGAATATAATACGGTCTCTTCTTATTTTAAGCACTTCGTAGGGAAAGTAAAAATAAGCTCTTTCATTAATAATCTGCAAAACATATATGTACAACAATATAGTAGTAGTGGTATTTTAAGTACTTAGCATTATATTAATTGCATAAAACAAACTTAACTTGCAGAATCGACCAGAAAACAACCGTTTTATAATCACCACACTACATCCATGCATCCATGCATACATACATGCATACATACATACATACATACATACATACATACATTACATACATACATTACATACATACATACATACATACATTACATTACATTACATACATATAATATTAAAAGTACTCTGAATCACACCACACACACAAACACACATTCACGCACATAAGTGCTCAAGTACCACATATATTTAAAGAACATTTATATTAACACCTTATCTCCTAGTACACGTACTTTCATTAAGTATGTGCCCAAGCTTGATCAGTTTTGGCTGTTTAGAATCAAGTCCCAACATGCTGTCCATCTGTGTGAAGCCAAAAATACTTCCGGTAATAATTGTTTCCTAATACCCTCCGTCTGCACGTATGCTGTGAAAATATGTGTCCAGTCTTCTTGATCCTCGCATAACGGACAAATTCTCCTGCCATCATAATCATCATCATCATCATCATCAACAACAGTGTGCGACAATATGCAATACTGGGCAGAGAAGGTTACGTGGGCGGATTGATAAGTCCATGACTTTGACGAGAGATAGCGTTCTGTTCATAGGTTTCTTGTTTGCACCCAAGTCTTACATCTATTCTGGGTATAATCGCAGAAATTCGTCATGTGTTTCTTAGAACATTACTGTGAGCATCTAAAATAAGCAGATGTGTATTGTGTCGTAGAAAATGGTGAAAAGCGAATTTCGTGTTGTGATAAAGCACTTCTTTTTGCGTGGTAAGACATGAAGGAAACGGAAGTAAAGCTGAACAGGTATTATGGGGATTCTACTCCATCACATGACATGGTTCACAGAATTTCGGCGTGGCCGTTCGAACACAAGAGATGCTGTGCGCACAGGACGGCCGGTTGAGGTCACAACAGAAGAAATGGTGAAGAAAGTTCACGATGCTGTGTTGGAAGACCGCCGAGTGAAAATCCGTGAGATAGACAAGACCGTAAACATTTCGAGTGAACGGATGTATAATATTCTGCACGAATTTTTGGGTATGAGGAAGCTGTCAGTAGGATGGTGCCGCGACTGCCCGCAGTTGAGAACAAGCGGAACTGTGTGACCATTTCACAGGTATGTTTGAACATGTTCCAAAGCAACCCAAATGAGTTTTCACGGCTGTTGAAACTTGGATCCATTACTCTCAACCTAAAACCAAACAATCAAAGCAGTGGATTTTCTTCGACGAACTTGCTCCAAAGGAAGCGAAAACAATTTCGTCGGCAGAAAAAATCATGGCAGCTGTCTTTTGGGATTCACAAGGGGTAATAGACATCCACTACTTGGAAAATGGTAAGAATATCACAGGTTCATATTATGCCGCAATGCTCGATCAGTTTCACAAGGAATTGTTAAAGAAACGATCCCATTTTGCGAAGAAAAAGGTTCTATTTCACCAGGATAATGCACCCGCACACAAGTGCGATTACAAAATTTGTGGTACGAACTGCTACCTCACCCACCATATTCTCCAGATTTGGTTTTGAGCGACTTCTTCCTCTTCGCAAACCTGAAAAATTGGCTGGCTTGAACAACGTGTATTGAATAGGAGAGTACATTGAGAAATAATATTTATTTTTTGGATAAAATTGTTATTTTCTTAAAAAATTTACTGACTTATCATCCGCCCTCGTATATTCTATATGCATGAATAAGGCTGATGCTTGCAACTTTTATTGCAGTAAAGGTAGTAATGGTTTTATTGTCACTGCCTTTTGCAGTTAAGAATTACATCCATAATAATGAAACGTGGAACTATTGACTATCATTTCTACATGCAGAGCACATTAGTCTTTGCTTAGGAAGTTTTCCTTGTGCAGAGCGAGAGAGAGGGCAGGAAGTCCGGTTGGCTGTAACCAAATAAATGACAGACCAATTATTTCTGTGCAGCACAAATTCCCGTTTGTTATAGCACGCTCCGAATAGAACGGAGGGTGGGGGAGGGGTTAGAAGGGTAGGAATTAAAAAATTCAAAATGTCCAATTACTGCACCGACTGGCATCCCAGGCGATGACGACGCTTCAGGGGCAGCTCGACGACAATTAGGATATAACTTCATTATAGTCACCCGGCTACGTCATTTCAAGCAAACCAAAAGTTCCCCTTCCAGGCGTATTTCGCTTTACGTTTGCAATGCTCAGTTGAAATTACGAATTTGATTAGGCAGTATGGAGCTAAGATTTCATTAACGTCTTCCTTTATCTTCACTTTCTCTTTCCCTTCAAGTGAAAATGTTTCTTCCCTCGTTACCCGGTTTTCTTCATTGTTCAGACTAATATTTGGAAAAGCTATGCCGCAGAAATTTATGTAACATCACTGTCCTAGCTTGCAACACTAAGAGGATGATTTCGCAATAAAACACTATCATGATATACGCAGTTTACGGATATTTTTACGGATATTTATCTTGAAATTTCTAAAATCCACAATTTCAATTCACGAAACTGGCTTCAGAATTCTTGCAATCCACTTTCCAGATGCTTATGTAAGCAGCGGTTGGATCGTATGATTTTTAGGGGAAATGATTATCTCAGGTTCTTGGAAATTATGAAATTCATGCTGACGATGTTTACATAAGCACTGAGGCTACCAGTTAGTCAGCTTGGACTGCAGTATTTAAAGTAACGTTGCTTATGTTCTCGGGCGGGCCTTGTCATGTGTTTAGCCGGACTCTGTGTCTATCGTTCCTTTAAACGTAATAAATTAAACATGCAACCCCTGTGCCCACCTCCGAGACAACTTAAGGATGGAACACTGGCCTTCTTCCGTCAACCAGGTAAACCCAAAAGCTAACTCGTCCAATGTAGTAGTATAGGGATAGGTTTGAACAAAATGACGTTCCGTCACATTGGTTATTGATACAAGTATTAAAATTGCAGTTTTATCTTGCGAGTGGAAATGTTTGCAGGACGAGGTTGAAAGTCGAGTGCAGCAAAATAAAATCGATTTTAACATGTGTTGTCATACGCAGTGCCTTCGTTTTATGACAAGGCCACGACCGCCTTATATGCATATAAGACGGCAGAACCTCGGTACATGTTATGCTATTGCGCAGAAGCGGCGTAGGACGTGTTAAGAGTACGCTTATCAGTTGTGAGCTGTCTCAGTCGTTGCTTTGTATTCGTGCTGTGAAGTGTTTCGACAATACGTGTGTTGTGTGTGATTCCCTTAGGAATATTATTATCTTATTAGTTCACGGAAATGCCTACCAACAAATTCACGCTTAAACAGCACATTTTTATATACGATACATACGTGAAAACTGAATCACGTAGTGTAGATAACGTGTGTAGACAATTTCAGCAGCAACTTCGTGCTTATCCAGTTCTGGCATAAAACGAAGTACTGTGCTATCTTTTAGACACTCCTCAATATTAAATTATAAAGTATTCAACTGTGTGGAAATAGCAGTGTAGATACATTCGGACATGCGCAGAGGCGAGGTCTAGTCTGCTGTTGTTTGGTCTTTGTTGTTTCACTTCATAGCACCATTGCTGACCGCATTAACACTTACACAATCGTAGGTTTGTATACTACTTTGTATGCATTAAACTTCTTTGGTAGTAATTTCAACGTTCTCTTCTCCGTTGCTTGCAAAAAACTTATTTGGGTGCTGCCGAATCCATTTACGAGTCAATCAAATAATCCTACACTGTATTAATCCATACAAGATTCCCGCTCTATATAATAAAAATATATTGTTTCTTGCAATTGAAAAATTTATATATATTTATTTTGAATAATTTTGGCATTTTTGGTTAAGATACCTGTGTATTTAGCACATCTATGATTGCCTAAGGCACATGTAGAAGCTCCAATTTCAGGATCAATAATTTTAGCTGGAGTTTTATTAAAATTAGGTGGTTATGGTTTATTACGAGTATTTGAATGTTTATATATATATATATATATATATATATATATAAATTTTTCATTGCAAGAAAACAAAGGTGTTAACAATTGAGTGTTATAAAATTTTATTCCAGGAATGTTAAAATCTTCAATATCTACTGAGAGTGATACTTGTTAAAAGTTCTACTGTTAGTGCTAGCTATTTAAAGTTATCATTAATAAATGTTACAGATGAATGTTTAATTATTACACTATTTTTGGTACAAATAAGACTTCAATTGTCTCTTAAAATTTTACACAGTATGAGTATTATTTAATAACATTATAACGAAGCATGCTAACAGAAATTCACCTTATCCTTTTATCTTGTTATTTATAAGGAGGTATGCAAAAGTTCAGTCATTTATATCGAAAAGTACTTGGTGTGGAACAATCTGAAAATGAGAAGGAGTCGGTAAATTAAAACCGAGAAAAGAGAGTTTAAAAATCTGATATGTACATTTATATGACTTTCTGCATCTGCTATAGTTTATTAGTGGGTATACGCATTATTTTACTTAAGCTTATTATACAATATACTTCATTGTAATTCAGATAAACCTTTGCAGAAGTAGCTACATTACACATTTGGTTATAGATGCAAAGAGAACAGCGATAGCGTATGCACGTTTTCGCCCAGTTATACAAAATTCCTTCCGAATGAAGAGGATTTTAGACTATTACTAAAAAATTCAATATGTACATTTTATTTGTCATGTAAATATCTTTAATATATGACATTTCAATCAGAATCCATAGAGCTATTTTGTAGAAAATAAAAAAAAATTGAAAAAGTATTCCACATAAAATGTAGTTAGGTTGGGAGATTTTCTTGAAAATTTTCGTGTCGCATCTTTGGAATATACTTAACCTATGTACCAAATTTAGTGTTTATTAGACTTTTAATTTTTGAGTTATGCTGTTCACAATCATACACACACAGACATTTTTCTTTAAAATGGTTTTTATGTGGTTCAAGGAGCCTCAAATATTTATTTCCGTTGAAACCCCAACACCGAATTTTTAGGTGGCACAAATAATTCCCCTAAAATCGCAATGCTAAAATAACCCCTTTTCTAACTATGCTGTTTAAAAATCATTTAGTGCATATATAGTTCTTCTTCGTCCTTTTCTCCTCCTATGCAGATAATTTGGTATTTGAATATTCCCGAGGCCTTCCTTGAATAGTTTATTCACTTTAATGCTGTTAGTGTATCATATATAATTTCTCTACTACGTACACAGTAGTTAGAGAAGGTATTACGTTCCACACAAAACTTCAGTACCGAGATTTCACCGGAAATATAGATTTTGAGGGTTCCTGAAATCAAATAAAGCACTTTTGGAAACATGCGTGCGTGTGTATGTGTGTATGTGTGTTTGTCATGGACAGCATAACTCTAAACCGAAAAAGTCGAAGAAATACCAAACTTTGTATTTGAGTTCGATATCTACCAAAGATGTGACATAAAGGTTTTCAGAAAATACCTATTCCACTAAACTTTACATGGAAAATTTTCGAAAATTTTTATTTACTAAAAATGGTCTTAATTATTTTTATTAAAGTGTCATATACGAAAGCTATTTATATGACAACTAAAATGTATATCTTGAACTTTCTGTTCTCTTTATATCTATAACGAAATGTGTAATGAACCTACTTTTGCAATGATTTATTTGGATTAAAATGTAGTAGATAGAAAAATAAGCTTTATTAAGAAGTGTTTTTGCGCTTACTACTAAAGATAGAAGGTAGAGAAAGTCATATGAATATATCATATCTGGTTTTTTTATCACAATTTTATAGGAAGATATGCTTAAAGACAGGCATTTAAATCGCTATATGACGTGGTTAATAACGCTATAGAGAACTAAAGTAGAAGGTCTGAAGTATTTAAAGACTCTAAAATGTATATTTATGAATTTTGACAATGTTTGGCCTTTTTTCAAATATAGGAATCTTTGGTATAATAATGCACACAATATGTCCCAGAATCGCCGTCTAACGTTTGTAAAAGGTATGTGGGTAAATCTGCTGCACTGCTGACCTGTGATAGCCAACAAATAATGTTGAAGAACCTCTTTATCACCCGCTCAGTCTGCTAGAATATCACGTTGAGCGAGCTCTGAATCACCACAGAAATTCCAATCTTTCTATCGCCAGGTCTGCTGTAAGATGTACAGGTTACTCTTATCTGAAGCTTATTGCTTCTTACCAATGTACGTACAGAAGAGAGAATGTTGCTATAGACACAGAATATAAAATATACTTTAAGGTACTATGTAATAGTATTGTTTATTATATAAAAGCAAAGAGTATGAATAAATGCGAATTTATAATTATTTTACCATTGAAACAGTGAAAGATAACTAAGCATTAAGTTCAATAAAACTTTTATTTTTATAAATTCAATATTAAAGCACCTCCTAGTTAAAGACGGGGTTCAAAAGAACTTAAAAAAATAATAAGTTCGCTCACGCTAATTCGCCAGTTCCCCAATGACCTGTGTTTGCTTGGAATTGCCCCGTAGAGTTCTGCAACTCTTTAACGCACGAAGGGATGCTATACAGTTGAAATGAAATATAGCGCAGTTGGGCCACCTGGTATGTGAGATTCAATTGCATAAGTGTGTGCTAGCCATTCTATAAAGTGTAGTTCACCACAACTTATTTTACCCCTTCTTTTCTTCTTTGATTTATACATATTTTATTAATACGAGTATACCATTGTGATTCATTGACCCCTGAACATAGCCTTAGTTCGCTATTTATTGGTAGGTACCAGGTATTAAGTTAAAATGTACACCCTTTCTATTCGTGGCGTCATAATGAGTGTTCCGTGTAGAATACAAAATTGTCTTTGCAATTTTGTATACTTCTTAGATGGTTCATCGTAAATGAGTATTGAGCGAGATCCTTGTTAAATTTAGCAGAAATACAATTTCAAAGTATGTAGCTATACAAGTTCATTTTTCAATTGAAGGAATGCCACATATAGCAATCACAGTAACTTAATTTAATAAAAGAAGTAGGGTTTAAAGCCATTCTAAATAAAGTTTAGTTTAAATAATACCAAGAATAATACCAAATAACTTACGTTTGACAAGCACACGACCGTCCATGAACATTTTCATTTAACAGGGATTCTACAAAGTACTACAGGAAACAGTTTTAGTACGTTAATACTAATCAAAATAAATAATTGCAGAACCTTATATTTATTTCGTTAATTTCATTGTAATTAATATTTTTATTATGCAGGGAACTGAAGCAAAACACAAGTTAATAAAACAGTTATAAAAAGGACAACAAATTCCTGGTAAAATCAAAACGATGAATATTTAATGTTTTCAAATACACTGGAGTTTTTAATTATTTCTTTTCTGTTTAATATTTGACTTATCAGCAAACCTTGTGAATCAAAATGTAGATAGTACGAAAAACGTAATAAGGGAAGTAAAAAGGTTTTAAAATTAATATCAAATTTAATTATTCTACAAAGGAAACACGTCGTATTGTAGGGATAAGGAAAAGTTTAATGAGTACGAAAAATAATTTTTGGAATGCTTATAACAATTCAGGACATGCTAATATCTCAAACATGGGATATTTAAATCAACATCCTTAGAGTCATTTTTATAATGTAGTACAGAATATGAAAACCTCTTCCTTCCTTCTTTCTTTCTTTCTTTCTTTCTTTCTTAAAAATAGACGCCTGAAAATCTCCCTGACTCATTTCTGGTTTATACTGTTTACGGACAAATGTATGGGCGCAAACGTAAGCGCGAGCGTGTGCACACATATATGCACGGCGTTTTACTTTTTCTACTGGTTACCTATCGTAAATAGAGGAAGTATTATGTTCCGCACAAAAATTCGATATAGTTATTTCACCAAAAATACGTTTCCAGGCTCCCGAATAAAAAAGAAGCAGCATTTTTAGAAAACGGTCTGAGTGTGTGTATTCATCCATGTATCCGTAAACAGCACGCTCAAAAGCGAAATTAAACACCAATTTGGTATTTAAGTTCACCAGCTTCCATAGATGCTTCACGAAAATTTTTAAGAGGTTTCCTATACCTACTCAAAATTACCCTTTGGATGGAGGGTTTTTGTTATTTTCAATTTTCTCGAAGTGGTTCTAAAGATTTTGATTAAAATGACGCATTTTAAAACCTTTATCCTGAATTTTCTGTGAATAGCTTATAAAGTTTCCTTTACTTGGATGAATTTTGTATAATTCTGAATTAAAGGAAGCCCTAAAACGTAGACAAAAACTTATATTGTGTTAACGTACACAATTTGTCAGACTTTTCGTAATGTTAGCCGATTATTTTTTAAATATTCCAAGTTAAAATATTCCATGCTGTGCATCGTCTTAACAGACATGTCTGAATGCTTGTGATTCTTGCACCCATTTTTCTGTTCTTTCTGTTGCAAAATCTTCTTACCTCGAATAATTATTTGAATGCTGTTTCCACGCGTTGTAATGAAGTATGTGTTCCTTAATTTGATATAATTCCTAAACAAATATATATCATGAGCAATGCTACATGGATGTAATAAATTCATATCTGTATAAATATATCTATTTATACTTGTTTGTCAGCACATTACAGGCATTGAAAATGTAAAAAGGAGTACAATACTTTTTCAATACAAAGAAACACATTGCTTTAACCAACAATTTAGAGAATGATTTTGAAAACTTATTATAGCTCCTAACATTAGGAGGCAATAAATTGGAACATTTTGGCACAAATACAAATGATAACTAATTGACTTACTGAACCTAACTTCAGGTTTTTATTTATAGTATTATGGTAATGTACGTCCTTTCTTAAAGAATAGTCTGAAATGTTGCATTGGACATGCACCAATAACTAAAATTGAAATTCACAACCGTTAAAATGTCAAGGTCAATAAAAGGAGGTGAGACCTGTAATGACATTTCTTTAATATTCTCAAGACATTCGTTTGTATCAAAAGAACGTCATGTGGTTTAGTTGAGTTACCCCATAGTTCTCATAACCGACTGAAACAATCTCAAGCACATCTCATATATGTATCAGGCAATTCTTCATTAGATAAACAACCCTAGATAACCTTGTTGATAAATTGTCAATGTGTATACCCCATTTTAATTGAATGTCTACATCAACACCATTTTTTTATGCTTATGAGTATAAGATATGTTTTCCAAAATTTACTTCATCGTAAGTAAAATCGAGACAGTTTTTCCTCGTTTAACAATATACAATTGTATTTGAACCAGAGAGAGCAGCAGATATGTCATATTTTCTTAGGAGTTTAGCAAGGTTATTATCGGAACTAATAAAACTTTTATTATCAGCATACATAAAAATTTCTGCCTGTAAATTTCTTGGTAAACCTTTTACGTCAACCAAAAATACTGTAATATATAACGGATATGTGTGAATTTGTCGTGGGTAGAGAGATTCATGTGAACGTATCGGATGAGAGTTTTCTCTTAAACGCAGAGCCTTAAAACCTTTATTTCCGGTTGGAATAGGCACAAGTATTTTGTTGTTAATACTAATCCTATTATTCCTGGCTAGATAAGCGACATATAATTTTGTTTATCTGTGAGTCCAATAATCTGTTGAGAATAATTTTGTGAAAAACCAAAATAGAACGTTCTGCATAACTACAAAGGTTAAATGTTTGGTTAAGAGTGTGTTTCGGTTGACATAATTAATTCCATTTATCAGTGAATATGATACGCCCATGTCTTATATTTTTACTTTCTCTACCAATCACCCAGTAGGCAAGGAAGATATTGCATTCCAGTAAAAAATTCGATAGCAAAATTTTACCATAAATACATGTTTTGAGGCTCCCTGAATAAATAAAACAAAATCATTTTTAAAAAGGTCCGGTGTGTGTCGTGGACAGTGTAACTTTAAACTAAATATCAGTTAAATACCAAACTTGGTATTTAAGTTTAATTACTTACTAAGCAGGCAACACGAAAGTTTGCAAGACAATTCCCAAACTTCAGACTATCAATTACGTGCAAGATTATTAGAAGCTTATTATTTTCTAAGAAACAGCTATAATGATTTTGATTAACTTACCATATGCTAAAGATTATTCATATGAAAAATAAAACGCATATCTGGAATTTTGTGGGAGTAGCTCTTGAAATCTTTTCCAGTCATTCCTCTTTATTTTGCTTAACTGGTAAACGTTAAGCGATAGATGAAAACGTACTGCACAAAAACTGTAGATCTCTTTGAAACACACAATTTATTTCATATAACTTGTTTGTAGCATGTGCAACTTCCGAAACATCCGTTATTAACGTTTCTATTAGTTCAATGATTTCCCATTCTTCTTCAATTTTGTCGATTTTCAGTAGCTTCTTGCGATATCATAGAAAGAGAATGGAAATTTTAAGGCCAGCATATAGCGTTTTAAATATTTGACTATCGCCATTCCCTTTGTATCTATAAAAATGTGTAATTTAGCTATTTCTAAAGGGTTTATCTGGATTAAAATGAAGTGGATAAAAAATAAATTTTAATAGCCACCAATAAATGAAGAGGATAAACCAATTCATATGAATGTAACACATCAGAATTGTTATATCATGTTCTTGCCATTTTTGACGCAGATGTTAACAATCCTGGTGAACTCTTTTTATCAGCCTCTATGTGTATTCAAATTTTTTTTCGGAAAAGGAATGAGAGTTTCATATTTGGGTCACTGTTTTCCATATAGTTGCCCTATTTGTTTTTATTTTCTGCACATAAAAAGAATAGCTCTTTATAATCCAGCAAGCAAGCCAAATAATGATCAGCATAATTCGGCAGACATTCCAAGCACATTTCTTCATACTGGAGGTTTTCCAAAAGCAGTTCATATTTTCCTATGATATATCTCTTCATATATCTTCTTCATGCGAGTGGTGTGGGTAAAGCAACTGACGGGAATAGGCAAACATTATGCAAAAAATGTGCATTTCAAATAGCTGTGGAAATCAGTAAACAAAAGCCAAAATTAGATAGTTACCTATCACAATAGCCGTTTATCAGTAACTTAATACATAGAAACCTTGTGATAGTCACATAAATAGCTGTGAAGTCGCCCTTATCGAAAGGAATGTTGTATAGTTAATAAACAATATAAGAAACACAGTTCTCTTTAAACACTACATACACTATGTGATCAAAAGTATCCGGACAGTCCCACAAAAATACGTTTTTCATCCTGGGTGCATTGTGCTGACACCTACTGTCTGGTACTCATTATCCGCGACCTCAGCAGTCATTAGACATCGTGAAACAGCAGAATTGCACGCTCCGTGGAACTCATGGACTTCGAACGTGGTCAGGTGATTGGGTGTCACTTGTGTCAGAAGTCTGTACGCGAGATTTCCACACTCCTAAACATCCCTAGGTCCACTGTTTCTGATGTGATAGTGAAGTGGAAACATGAAGGGACATGTACAGCACAAAAGCGTACAGGCTGACCACGTCTGTTGACTGACAGAGACCGCCGATTTTTGAAGAGGGTCGTAAAGAGTAATAGACAGACATCTATCCAGATCATCACACAGGAATTCCAATCTGCATCAGGATCCACTCCAAGTACTATGTCAGTCAGGCGTGAGGTGAGAAACCTTGGATTCCATGGTCGAGCGGCTGCTCATAAGCCACACATCACGCAGGAAAATGCCAAACGACGCCTCGCTTGGTGTAAGGAGCGTCAACATTACACGATTGAACAGTGGCAAAACGTTGTGTGGAGTGACACCAACAGTGAAATTCGGAGGTGGTGGTGTTATGGTGTGGTCGTGTTTTTCCTGGAGGGGGCTTGCACCGCTTGTTGTTTTGCGTGGCACGATCACAGCGCAGACCTACGTTAGTACTTTAAGCACCTTCTTGCTTCCCACTGTTGAAGAGCAATTCGGGGACGGCGATTGCATCTTTCAATACGATCAAGCACCTGTTCATACTGCACGGACTGTGGCGTAGTGGTTACACGACAATAACATCCCTGCAATGAACTGGCCTGCACAGAGTTCTAACTTGAATCCTATAAAACACCTTTGGGATGTTTTGGAACTCCGATTTCGTGCCAGGCCTCACCAACCTACATACCTACATATCTACATCAATACCTCTCCTCAGTTCCGCACTCCGCGAAGAATGAGCTGCCATTCCCCAAGAAACCTTCCAGCACCTGATTGAAAGTATGCCTGCGAAAGTGGACGCTGTCATCAATCCTAAGGGTGGGCCAACACCATATTGACTTCTAGCATTACCGATGGAAGGCGCCATGAACTTGTAGGTCATTATTAGCAAGGTGTCCGGATACTTTTGATCACGTAGTGTATATCTTTGGCATCAGATATCCGTTATTATTAATTTGAATTTCTCGGTAGCTCCCTTTTTTTATTTGCCGTCGTTATTCAGTTGTTTCTGGCAATGTCATGAAATCACAAGGATACAGTCACCCGCTTTTAAACATCTGACTGTCACTTTATAATTGGTGCGCACTGGTCACGCTACCTTAAGCGCGAGTCCTCTTGTCACCTGGACGTCTCTCGTTCTAGAAGATGCTGAAAGTCAAGCCTAGTTCTATCGTTGCACTCTCAGGGGTGTGGGTGAAAGCAAATCATGATTGCGTGTTCAACTTTAAAACTGGTCTTTATTTCAGGAAAATAAATAGAAAATGCAAAGTTGCTAGCAAAACTATTTCCTTATTTATACATGCCAGCTATCTCAATAGGTTTTGAGAAGGCTATCTCTCATCGTCTCTCCCAACCTTCACAGCAGTAGCAGATGCAGCATATCGTCTCACCATTAGAAGCAAAGAAAAAAGTGTCAAATCCTGGGAAAATTCCTGCTTTTATACAGAGATGTCCAGACGCGAACATTCGCGCCAATGTTTCTAACGTGTCATTTAATTGGCAGTTTCTTAGCTTGGTATGAGAGTTAAACAGTCCAATTTTTAGTAGTCAGGTTCACTTGAATCTTGAGTAATCTCCATTTTTTTTCACACGTCGACTTTCTCACTCGTGCACTTATTTTATCCAATTCCCTGTTCTGCCCCTGACGTTTCCAGGAATTTCATTCTGTCTCCGTCTCTTTCTATCATTAGCCGTCTCTCTCTCTCTCTCTCGTTGTGGCTGTTATTTTCCAACTCCATGTGTTACAAAGTTCACTTACTAATTGTCCCCAAGTTACTAGTTCACCTTTCTCTGGTTAACGGTTTTTACAACATTATATACACGAAATTTATCCATCCGTCTTAATTTCTGGGGAATATCAGTAATAGAAGTTCTCTAGGTTGGTTACGAGCCCTGCGCTAGAAAAACCTAGTAATGGGGCTGCCATATTTCTGCCTTCAGTCTTGCATAGTAATTTCTTCGGATTACTAATTCCCTAGAGATCATCGAACGAATGTGAGTTTTACACAATGGTATTCCAGCTCATTTCAGTATGATAGTTCGTAAGTTTTTGAATGATCGATTTCCGCAAAGATCGATTGGTCGAGAGGGACCCATTGCATGGCCTGTTCAATCGCCTGATTTAACACCAATGGATTTCTTCGTCTGGGAGCATTTGAAGTCCTTAGTTTATGCGACTCCTGTACCTGATGTTGACATTTTAATAGGACGTACTCAAACTGGATTTTACCAAATACAAAACACACCAGGAATTTTCAGCAGAGTACGCCAGAACATGGGACGCAGGCTTACTGCATGCAGCGAAGCAAGAGGAAGCCCTTGGAGCAACTTTTGTGACTTTAGATTTTGTGTTGTAACTGTGAAATAAATGATTTTCAGACCCATTTTCAATGAATGTTTTTTACTGTTTTGATGTAAGGAACACGTCCCCCAAATATATGACACCAATAAAGATACATCCTGTATACAGGATGTAACAAAAATGTACGGCACAAAATGCAGGAAACATTCCTCACATGTAGAGTAAGAAACTGTGTGATATGAACATGGGTCTGGAAACGTTTTGTTTCCATGTGACATCTAATTTTCTCCTCATTAATCATGGGAAGTACACACGAACAGAGCGTTAGAATAATGGGGAACATACACTCTTGGTTACGTCGTTATTATCGTAGGTGCACCGCCAGTATTTTGTTTTACATGTCCCTGTTGCCATGCGACTTACGTCATTGTTTGTTTACATGTAACATCAACTGTTCCGGTGAAAAGTACGACCTTGGCAACCAACGGGTTACTACGTTATAGCAGAGTTGATCACAGTCTTGGCTCGTGCAATGACAGTGTACACAGGTGCAGAGGTGGCAGATACCCATTTGATGTATGGATTAGCAGACGGCAATGGCATTGTGCTCAACGTTTGTACCGGGAGAGATTTCCAGGACGAAGGTGCCTCGACAGGAAAACGTTTGAAGCCATTGATCGTCGTCTTAGGGACATGGGGCATTTCAGCCTGATACTCGCGACCGGGAGAAGCCTAGAAAGACGAGGACACCGCAACGGGAGACGGCAATTCTTCAGGCAGTTGACGACGACCCTAGTGTCAGTACAAGAAAAGTAGCTGCAACAATGAATGTTGACCATATGACTGCCTGGCGAGTGTTACACGAGGTCTGGCTGTTTCCATGGCATTTACGGCGTATGCAGGCACTATCTGCAGCTGATGTTCCTGCACAGATACGCTTCTACAAATGGTTTATGCATCAGTGTCAACCCTAATTTTAGTGCAACGATGCTGTTCACAGATGAGGTGTCGTTTCAACGAGATCAGATTGTAAATGATCAAATCGGCATGTGTAGGCTGATGTCAATCCTCACGCAACTGTTGAAGCAAGTCATCAACAAAGATTTTCTGTTAATGTTTGGTTCGGCATTGTTGCTGACTGTTTGTTAGGGCCTCACGTTCTTCCACCCGGGCTCAACGGACAAAGTTACCATAATTTCGTAGAGAATGTTCTACCTGATCCGTTAGCAGATGTGCCTTTAGCTGTGCGAGAGAAACACGTACTTCATGCACGATAGAGCACCTCATTTTAGTGTTAATGGCTGTCGGCTTCTAAATAACAGATTCGGTGACAGATGGATAGGTAGAGGTGACCAATTGTCTGGCTTCCACACTCCCCGGGCCTAACCACACTGACTGGATTTTTATTTGTGGGGGCATTTGAAAGCGCTTGTATATCGAACTACAGTACCAGATGTTCAGTCTCCCTGCCCATATTATGAAAGGCTGCGAAACCATACGCAATACTCCACGGATACATCAGCACATCCGAGATTCACTACGACGGCAGGCTGATGCATGTACCAATGCTCATTGAAGGCATATTGAAAATCTCCTGTGGGGAAGAGTTGCATACGGTATGCTGGTAATTTCTATTCTTGTGTGATTAATGAGTAGGCGAAAATGAGTTGTAACATGAAAACAAAGAATTTCCACACCCATGTTTATATGATATAACTTTGTGTACGTATGACGAATGTGTTCTGCCATTTATGCATCCTTTAGAAGTGTATATTTACGTTTCTAGTAGCACCAGCTCACATTTACATTTTGTCGAAGGGCAATCATCTTTATGCTATCGTTAGCACTCCAAGAGGTACAGTAGACTGCGCAGTAGGCGAAATATTGAAGGAAGCAGTTAAGCTTCCATGTGACGTAATGTAAAAAGTCGTGTGATGAATAACTAAGCAAATAAGAATGATGTATAATTACGTGATTGTAAATCCACGCCAGTAACGGCGCTAAAATGTAGATAATCGGGAATTAGTTAAGTTATGGTTCACGCGTGTGGTAGTCTTGTATACACCCCTCAAGGAAGTATTCATCTGCACTTATTTTGTATGTGGTGTTTTCAAAATTATCTTTCAGGCAATGGGTGGATCATTTTTATTTATTTATTTAGTTGTTTTTTTCGCACATACATCTACTCACCTTCATTGACACGTGATTTAAACGTGACGTTTTATTTCTCCGTCAAATAAAATCCTATTTTCACCGCAAATCAAGCAATTGAATGAATAGGCGATTTAGCCCTGAAGCGCTAAGGCCTCCTCGTGCGAGGGGTAGCTCGATATGACTCATGTGGGGAGCTAGTTCGCAGAAGTGGAGCTTTACGTTGCGTTCGAAAATCAAGTAATGCACACAACAACAAAAATTACCTCTACTAAATGCATGTAGAATAATTTTGAAAACATTGCGTACAAAAAAGTTGCAATTTTGACAAACTGCTAAAATGAAGGATCTAAAAATCCGCTAAAATCAGTAAAATGTATTACCATTTGATCTTTACGTCCAAAACAATTAGATTTTTTCCCCTCCATTAATTTGGCTGCTGGAATTTTTTACAATGCACACGAATACTTTCTTGAGGGGGTGTATATACAGAGAAGATTTCTTATCAGTACACAATCTTTCCATGTAACGCACGTTGAATCCACGTCGCTACGCGAGAAAACCTTCGCGCGCCAAAGTTCAAGAAACAACCCGCGGAAAGCTAAGGTGCGGATGCATACATTCCGGCGTAATTTGTTTAAAATCGCGAAGTTGCTGAATATTACCGCACGCAGTATATAAGAAACAGTGTCACGCAAATAAGAATTATACGCGTAAATTAATGACTGTGAAATTCCTTGCGCGATCGTAAACATAGTTGACCAGAAACATTATTAACTTGACACGTGTAAAGTAGAAGTGTTCTAAGGAAATACAAGTCATATTTATGAAATATTTAAAGAAAATACAATTCAGATTCAACTGGTACATGTGTGTGTGTGTGTTTTATCACTTCTTCCAGCTTTTTATCCATGCACTGAGATCTTCTTCACCGGTTATTCCTGTAAGTAAATACCTTTGTCTGTCTACTAAGGTATACCTAGTCAGGTGCTATTGTGATAACACCCGATTTCGACGGAGACTAGCAGCTAAAGCAGATGCCGTGTCGAGGAAGAGGAAATTTCCTGTGAGACCAGGGGCTTCGAACTAGAGACAACGATGCGCCGAGCCAGCCTCTCCAACGCAGTCTTCAGCCAAACGCACCATAACAGTTGCCACCTCAAAGCCTACTGCATGCACATCTGCTTATGTATATACATATATAAAAATGCTTGGATCTTTCTTTCTTGACGTGAGCTTACAAGCATCAAACTCGATTTATGACATAAGCCAAAGTTTGTATTCAATCGTTTGAAGTTATATATATCCACATTAGCTTAATCGAAAGAAGGAGCTTTTATTTAAAATTTATAAAACTATAGCTCCATACGCTGTCTGTGACTTATTAATGACTGGAGGCAGTGATGCAACTCTTCCACAAAGTTATGCTTTTAATACAAGAAATATGAAATCAACAAATACTTATAATTGTTCATGATTTTATGTAGACTCACTATAATATCCGACCGCAGCAAATTTATCATCCATCCCCTAAAGGTAATTCCAGAGTTTATTTGCTCATACATGCAGAAAAATTCAGGAGTTGCAAGAAAATCATGAAAACGGAATATTTATCTCAGGCTTAATATATCATAAGCATTTGAATGCCTGTAAGGTCGTAAATTAAAACTAAATAATACTGTTAAATTAGCTTTCGTTTTATCTAAAATGGCTAGAGGAACTCATATTTTATATTCGTCGTATTTAATTTATCCATTGATTGTTTCTAAGCGTTGCTTGGGGGTATCGAGTTGCCTTTTTCGCAACGACTGCATCCGTTAAGTAAACAAAGGCAATGTTATCACACTAAGTAAAACATTTCCAAGCGCGCTCCTCTAAAATCAACATCACTTTCATTCGTTCTATAAAAAATGTTATGTATTATTTCTACATGACTGATTCTATTCACTGTAAACTATTCTTACACAGGCTTTTTCTTCTGTCTACTTCTTTTTTTATAGAGATAAATTTTCGCTACACATCTTATTTTTCGTTGTAGGTAATAATAATTTATTTCATACGATATGCGATAAAATGCGATATTCACATTTTAACATTCTCTACTTCGTATAGTAAGTAGGAGAAGTATTGCATTCTTATATACTGGGATGAGGCCAAAAGGTTTGCAGCTAGATATAAAATTTTAGTTATCCCAGCATATACATTGGGAGGCCTAGCATCAGAGGTAACGAGAGGACCAGAAAATTTAACTACGCATTCCATAGCAGGCGTGGGATAGTTGTCACAAAATACATAGAATTTCACAATAATCCATTACCTGTGGTTAATGCAGTATAAGCACGGTGCCCCTACATCACACACATAAGATAAAAAGGGAGAAATTGAAGGAAGATGCTACACATGCGGTTACATTCACACAATTAACATAGACCTCCCACACCATACACTCGAACTGAAGTGACGCTAACACACAAAAGACAAAGGAATCATACTCACCCCCCGCACTCTCCAAGCTGGCTAAGCAGTGGCGAGAGTTGTCACGCCAAACTAACTTCAAATCCCCAGCCGAAAGAATTACCCCAACAATACTGTCGCCAACAACGCAACAATGTGTCTGGCGTGACAATACACATACATACACGCCGCAGTATTCCACCCAAAAATTCGATACCAAAAATATATTTTGGGGCCCTCTGAGCCCGAAAAAGAGCACTTTTAGTAAAGAGCCCTTGTATGTGTGTGTGTGTGTGTGTGTGTGAATAGTGCAACCCATTAAAAAGAGTCGGTAAACACAAATCGTTACCGAAGATACGACACGAAGATTTTCAAGAAAATCCCTCCACAACAACTACCCTTTACATGGAACATTTCTGGAAATTTTTTATTTCATGAAAATGACTATTGATTTTTATTAAAATACCATATACTAAAAATATTTTTCATGACAAATAAAACGTATATCTCTTGAATTTTCTGGAAATAACCTATGAAGTCCTCTTCATTCGGAAGGAATGTTGTATAACCTTATGTACTATTAAAACTTAAGCGATAGATCGAAACGTACTACCAGAAAAGTAGATTTATTTAAAGTATATAATTGTTCAGTAAATTGTTTTTGTTACTTATGCCATTTCTGAGATATCCGTTATTAATGATTCGAATTCAGTACTTTTTTATTCTTCCATTTATACCCAGCCTTTAACTGTAAACTCGCAAGGGCAACCTGGAGAGTGCGTGCAAAATTTCAACAAACATTATCAATAAGAAATTCAATTATATGTATAAAAGGACTGAAGTTCTACAAAACGTATTGAATATAGCCAACAAGAATAAAAGTTATATTGCTTTCGTTACCGAAATTTCAGCGTTGCGAGGCACCCTGAATCCAAAAAAGGGTGTATGTGTTTGTGTGTCTGTGAACCGCATAGCTCGAAAATGAAATGTGGGATAGATATCAACTTTGTTTATTAGGTTCAGTATCTTCTAAAGATTAGACGCCAGGATTTTCAGGAAAATTCCACAACCCGAATTATCCTTTACATAAAAATAGGTTTGAAATTTTCTCAAAAATATATCCAACGATTCTGATTAAAATACGCGTATTTATGATATTTACATGACAAATAGGATATATATCTGTAATTCTGTGGTATTCCTCTTAGTGGGAAAGAATTTTATATAAGTTGAAGAAAGGTTAAACTGCAAGAGGTACACAAAAATTATACCTATTTAAAACACTCAACGTATTTGGTTTGATTTTTTCAATGCTTATTTCATTTCTTGAAGTAATACCAGCCATCAGTTGCTTCAGCGCAATGTCATGGAATATCAGGGCCAGTATAAGGCTGGACCATTTAAGTTGAGACAGTGCAATGCTTCCAAAACTAAGCGCTGTAGAAAGAAATGTCTTTAATAAAAGTTGCTTGATATTACGGGGGAAGGTAAATGTTATTTGTGTTTTGTTTGGAGAACGTTATGATAGAAGTTTTAGGGTCTATTTAATTTTTTAAAATGGAAACCTACAATTAGAGTCAAATTTAATTGACCCTAAAAGCACCATCACAACGTCCTCCAAACAAAACACGGCTAATGTCATTTACTTTCCCCCATAATATCAAGCAACTTTTATACAAGACATTTCTTTCTACAACGCTTAGTTTTGGAGATGTTGTACAGTGTCAAACGGTCCACTCTGTATAACGACCGACTTTTAAACGTTTGATTACGGCTATTACCTTTGCACTCATAAGCACGTGTGTAATGTAATTATTTCTGCAAACGCTTATCTCAATTAACTTGATGTAGATGGAGGAATAATCCTTGACAAGAATAGTTTGTAGATGCTATATACAAATAATGAATAGTGGGTAGAGAAGGTTATGCGAATGTAACACATATTATATTTGTATAAACTACAATGAAAAATCGACTTTAAGGTAACTAAAATGAAACGTTTTCTGTGAATTACAATCATGAAATAAATCTTTTTTTTTTGGAAAAGAGGAATACTCAAATCACAATGTACCCTTTTCCTCCCAGCCTTTGCGGTTAGCCAAGGTTCCGTAACTGGTAAAAAGTGAAAAATAAAACAAATCTTGATCCATTTATGGCTCTTCTTTCAAGGAGCAGCTGTTTTAGCAGAGTTGACCGCAGCTGCTTAACGCCTCTGAAGTGATGAACTACAGGTTTTGGCCCCTGCTTGAAACTACATTGTCAGCCAGATTAACAATCAGTAACCGGCTCCACCAAATACCAACAGCGCTCACCAAGTTGCGCCCTCTCCGCTAGCATAGATAGCGCTTATGCCGTGTCGACGTCATCATCACCTGACCTTCCCGGTGCCCCTAGAGCGATACGCACCGATGAAGAAGACAGTGTGTAACAGACTTAGTTCTCGACGGCCAGTGAAGAACTTTCTTGAGCTTCGTGTCTGGGAGCGGCCGTCTCCTCACTTTTCGGCTTTGTCTAAATTTATACACTTTTTTCGGCGTAAATGTTTCTAGATTGGAATGTGAATATATTCAATGCTTTGGGGGCTGCAAGAATTGTTAGTTTCATTTAGAGTTGTATTAAATCCTTAATTCATTTTCATTTTCCTTCATTTGTAGTACAAAGATTGTTACTCTGGGGGAATGCTTTATTTTAATGCATTCTAGAATGGGCCCGGCATTTTATTTTTTAGTTAATTTTATGTCATATTTGTGGCATTCTACGCATTGACTACATTTAAATCGGCTTTCCAAGAATGTTAAATCTATGATTGAATACGAACCTAGAATTAGTAAACGCATATTTAAACTGAATAGCAATAGACGTGAAATACGCATTTAAAACGTATGCACTTTAAAACTTTAGAACAAAATGTGCTCCATTTCTCAAGATGGGGGCAAGAGAAAAAAGAAACAGACTAACATGAAAGAAGAGCAGGAAAGCAACGCCTTTGTTTTAAAAGTAAAAGCTGTGCCTGGGAGATAAGAAAGTAACAAAAAGGGAAAATAAAAAAGCAATATAGAAAAGCTGCATCTTCTGTAAGGTGGCAGGCAGTTATTTATTAGGCACTTAAAGTTCACTTCCCCTATCATAAAGGTAATGCACTGAAAATACAGAAACTTTCTACGCTTCTGAACTCTGAAGATAAGTGAACACACTTAACTGAAATTTTCCGAAATCAGCACTCCAAAATAAAAGACTTAATCACAGAGAGGCATCTAGAATTTCTAAATTTCTTAGAGCTGTGCAACACAATTCTATTATTTCATCAAATACTAAACTGTGCCCTGAATAGCTCTATCGTGTTAACATATCCAGGTTTTCCAAATTTGAATACATTTTGATCCATGCACCACATAAACTGAAATTTCATTGGAATTACTAGTATCATTCTTGGCAGTTTATATGTCATTTTGCATCAGCCAATTTGGTGACTTTGTTAAGGGGAGACTAAATTCTGAAAATGTCCAAATTATGGCATTTTTACTTTTTTGTGGATTCTTACGAGAATTTCCTCTTTAAAACGATGTATATTATTTTGTCACGGTAGACAAACTCATTATAATTTAATTTCAATTTTAAAAATGAAAATAATCTGACAGAAAGAATCTGATGTGTTAATTTACATGACTTTCTCTAACTCCATCCCTTATTAGTGTGTGTGTACAAATCATTCTTACGAAAGTTTATATTCCTATCTAATTCATTTTAATCGGAATAAACCTTTCTGGAAATAGCTGCATTATACATTTTGTTATAGATACAAAGGGAATAGCCATATTAAAATGTTTCAGAACTGGAAGCTATACGCTGGCCTTAAAATTCCAGTCTTTCCATGACATTGCGAGAAACAGCCGAGAAACGTCGAGACTAAAAGAATGGCCAGGTATTGAACAATTCGAGCTATTAATAACGGCTATCTTGGAAATGGATGATGCCACAAAAATGTTATGGAAAATGAATTTTGTGTTTTAAAAAGATCTACTTAACGTTTACCTTTATACAAGAATATACAAAATTCTTTCGAAATGAAGAGGGCTTCACAGGCTATTCGCTGAAAACTCAGGATGCACGTTTATTGGTCATGTAAATATCTTTATGGTACTTTAATCAAAACAGTTAGAGCCATGTTTTACATCAAAATTTTCGAAAACTGTTCCATATAAAGAGTAGTTGGGCTTGGGTGATTTTCTTGAAAGTCTTTGTGTTGAATCTTTGGAAGATATTGAAGCTAAGTACTAATTTTCGTTTTTGAGTTATGGTGTACATAGACACACACACGTTTCCAAAACTGCTTTATTTGGATCCAGGTACCTCAGAATATGTATTTCCGGAGAAATCTCTGAATAGAACGTTTGGGTGGAATGCAATACTTCCCCTACTTACTCTACGTAGTAGAGAAAGTAAAAATGCATATCTTCTACATACTTAGGATAGAGGTCTAAATTTTATCCCAATTTCTGGAAGTTTTTTTCTACAAATTGATACTGTGGCCGTTAGCTATGGCCCGTCTATGAGAGCGCCTCCCGGTTCATCTATTTGGTCGCGGTTAGGTCTAATGGACGGTCCCCTTCAGAGCAATAGCCACTGCTCCGCCTCTGAGGAGTTCTTTGGGCCGCTTCGTGTAGGTTCTTCTTCTAGAAAGTTACACTTTGTATACGAGGCCTATATAAGGGGCTATATAAGCGGCTCAGTTGTGAGTTGTGACTCAGCAGTTCAGTTACGATTCGATGAATCAAACGTGTACTGGGTTTCTGTCAACGGTGATCCAAATTTAACGTTTGTGACACATTGAACACCTGAGTGACAAATAAAGTGTGTTTAGCAGAAAATGGTGTTGTCCTTTGTTATAATATTACTGTTAAGTATGGCCGCTTCCGTGTGCTCAAGCCATGTGGATTCTTTCTTTGCAAATATATGCGAGTTTGCTTTCTGTTTTTGCTTTGAACAGCTTTTTTGGTATAAATGATCTGAAGATAGTTAAATTACATTTTAAGATGAAAAAAGTAAACCTCTGTTTTAATTTTAATAATATGGTGGTTTATTTAAAATTATTGATATGTTTCACTCACATGCATGCCTCTACTCTTTAACAAACTATTTTTACAAACGCTTATTGTCCATCTAGTTCATGTTAATCGAGATAAACATTAGCATAAACTATCTTATTGCTAATTTTCTTGCTTCAAGTAAAACTAAGGATATAAAGTATCTTACTATTAAGTCGAAACTGATTACAATTTGCTTCTTACTTATATTAATAAGAATTAAAAATATACCACTAATTTGCTTTCAATTAATAAAGAAGGATATAAAATATCTTACTATCAAGTCGAATCTGATTACAATTAATTTGTTTCTTACTTATATTAAGGAAAATTGACGATTCAATACTTTTTGACTGCAAATCAAATATTATTAACTATAACCCTGAATAGTAAAATTTATGTCGCTCATTCAAGAGATTCTTGATTGCATTAATGGAATAAACCAATTGTTACAATATATAGGAATAGAATTCTTGTAATTATTCAGATTAATATATTTTATTTAAAGGGAATAATATTATTGGTAAAATTAAAGCAATTTCTACATGAAAAATTAAGAAAATAATTGCAATTAAAAGAATCGTAAAGAGAATGGAAGTCGTGAAGATCTAATTGGATCAAATCCACATTCAAAAGGTCAATTTTTCACAGTCTTCAATTATTTTTTTATAATAAACTAGTTAATAATATGATAGGAAATATGGTAGGTTTTAAGAGATAGTCAAATCCGTTAAGAGATGATTGCCACGTGGAGCATTTCATTCTTTTTGCATGTCCAGGACATAAAAAAACAATAACGAATTCCCATTTGAGAAAAATTATTACTATTGGAAAATTCTAACAAATAACAAGGAACATCTCGGAAATGGTTCACTCCATAAAAAATATGACGTAAATTGTTTTAACGAGATTAGCACTTTTTGTGTAGCAAAATTTAGTCTATCTCTTACGTTTACTAGTTATGCGAAAGTCATTCAGAATGAAGAGGACTTTTGGCGACATTCCCAGAAAACACATTTCATTTTGTCATAAAAATATCTTAAACATATTGTAATTCAATCAAAGTCGTTAGAGTCATTTTTGAGAAAATAAAAAATTTCGAAAAATTTTCCATGTAAAGGGATAAACTGGGGTAGGGGAATTTTCTTGAAAATCTTCGTGTGGCTTCCTTGGAAGATACTGGACTCAAATGCAAAGTTTGGTATATATCCAACTTTTCGTTTGAATTATGCTGTTCACACAAACACACACGCGCGCACACACATATACACGGACATGTTTCCAAAAATGCTTTATTTGGATTCAGGGCACCTCAAAACATGTATTTCCGGTAAAATATCTCTATAAAATTTCTTGGGGGAAAATGCTGCCCTACTTTCTATATAGTAGAGAAAGTAAAAATAATTGCTGATAAAGCTTAATGAAAAGCATGTATAATTAAGAAACCAACCCTTATCTTCCTTAATCGACAAACTTAGTGTATAAAGGTAAATCAGTGAACTCAGAAGTTATGTAACTAAATTCTTTAAACATTTCAGTCTGATGTCTTAAATAGTTACCGAGATAATTGATCATGAGTTTGGAATATTTATCAATGTCGGGGAGGGCTTTGATCTCCTATTAATCCATTTCAGTGATGGATTTTTTCTTGTTAATATTTTTACTTTCTGCACTACGTATAGTAGAGAAAGTGAAATATTCATCTACTGCCGATGGGTCAGGAAGGTCGGCCGCGGGAATCAAACCGACTACTTCCCGAAGGCGGGCCACAGCTTGCCGCCTGAGCCATTCGCTCGGTATTAACATATGATATATTAAAATCTAAATTAAAGTAAATAATTTATCCATAGCCGAGTGTTTCCGAAGAGAAGTGCTTTCGAAACGCATGGAATCTTCGCTAACCAACAGTAAAGCACAGAATGATGAAATATATACAATACGAACTACCACTCGATCGGGGTGAGGGGGATAAATCAGCTGTTTCATTTAATGTCTATTTTCATTAAGGGTGAAATTCAACCACAATGCAATCTGTAACGGTTTAAATGTTATTTTATTTAACATTATTGTAGCCCCACGTTGTGGTAGCCAATTTGTAACGGTATTACTTATAAAGTTTGTTACTTGTGATGTTTGTGTATGTGTGTTTACTTCATGTGAAGCCATCTTGTGACGTCATTCATTTGTTCGGTTTGTAGCTCCATCTAGTGTTAGCAATTTGTGGTAGTATTAGTGTTTGAAAGAATTTTAAGTTTTGTTTACTGTCCTCCGGCTAGCTATTATTTCTCAGTCGAACATGTCTCTTGATCAGAGTGTGTAAACGGAAAGGAATCTTTTATCCAAATATAACACTGATGAAGAAATTTGTTTTACACATTTATTGTCAAACACGTTAACTATTACATTTATACATTGATCTTAACACTCGCCAAACTGAAACTGTTATAATAACTTCTTACTGATCACTTTTAATCCACGTACTTCAACTTTTTGTATAATTAACCTTACAACACTTTAGATTATTCATAATTCTGCTGCGCGTAACTTGTGAATCGATACCCGACGTTTGCCGTACAAATACTTTCGACGAATTGACTGACTGAAGACGACGTGTAGTGTACACAGATTTTTGATGAACTGAACGACTGAAGGCGACGTGTAATGTATTGAGATTTTCGATGAACTGACAGACTTTACCTCTAACCTACTGCTTTTATACCCATACACACCGATATGCCTAAAGATTATAACTGAATTACTATTGGCTAATAAAACGCGCCAACATTAGCGTCTATTTTTATATCCAATGAAAATTATGAATACATATGCTCTAGGGAAACATTCCAGAAGGTTCTAAACGCAAAAAACGCGCCAACATTACGTAACTTCCTCGTTTCCAATAATGATAAACAGCTCACCCCCCCTTCGCTGCATTGTTGCGCGCTATTATTGTCAGTTTCAGTAAGGCAGTATAAACTTACTTCTCAACAATAATTACAATCAATAAACATCTCAAATCAATCTCACATAAAAATGCATATTCATATTACAATCATTATTTACATTTAAGTAATTTGTGATTGGGATTACTGCATCAAATCCTGTGTATAGCTGTAATGCATTCATGTCTTTATAGGTCAATATTATACTCATTTTCGTGGTGTAATGCTTAAGATAGCCGCCTGTCACGTGAATCGCTGGGGATGGATACAACAACATAAATTGCATTCTATTTTTTTCCGTTATGATTTGTTCTTAACTTTAATAGCATTCTCATTAATCTGCTATTTTGTTGGCGTCCATAATTATCACGCCTTTTATTTTACATTTATTGCTATGAATTGCGAATAGTATGCTTATAAAAAACTTGCTTGCTTTATTTATTTATAATAAGTACTGCTACAAGCTGTATAGAATATAGCTTGTAAATTTAGTAAAGAAATGTAGAGAAGTTTAGGATCTGTTAATATATTTATCAAGGCTGTTCCAATTATTCGCACGAATCACCTAGTGTATCTGTACTTCCTTGCTGCAAGAGTGTCTAGAAAAGATAAGAAAGAGACGAGACATTTCCATGGAAGGTGTATTAAGAACTCAGTACCAAAACAATTAGACATATTTTGAATTAATGTGGAAGTGAAAAGTATTAGAGTGTTTAGTAAACAAACTTCAACGTAAGAATAAACAAAATAAAGAATAACCTAGAAAAAACAAACCATATGCAAACAGTTTGCTGTTTATTGCGAAATTAGATACTAGCAAAAAATGAACATTTGTAATAACAGTATGAGACAAACAATTATATAAGAGCCTCTGGACGCCTAAATATTAAAAATATCTAATATTTAAAACAGAGATTCAGACACAAACTTTTAGACTAAGAACAAAGACTATCAATAGCATAATTACAGAGATGAATTATATAATGAGAAACCCAATATATCACATGTGGTGTCATACTCTAGAGTTTAAGACACGTTTCGGATATGTATAAAGGATGTCAGATGAAAGAAGAATTGAAAACTACATAACTGGAAATTTCTTGAAGCAAGATCCATAAGCAGATCTAAAACGGGACAGAACACCTACTTAAGGAAAGATATTAAAATGTAAATAAGGTACTGGAATGAGGTAGCTTGAGAAAGAAATGGAATGAAAGAAAATCGTAGAGAAGGCCAAAACATCCAGTTAATGACTTTGTAGAGCCTATTAAAAAGGAGGAAAAATTTTCTTTAAGAGGCTAACTTTTTGTGCCATGCACCCTGTTCAACATTTATTTGGAAGTATTTGTTGAAGTATAGTTTTCAGAAACAGACAGGAGTGTCATAAGAAGGAATAATATTTAAATGCACAAGACTTCGTAACGATATATTGTCGCGTATGTGATGAAGGAACCTATTATTTTCCAGTGTTTTGTAATATTTTATTATTCTGTCACAAGTTTCTAATTTCACAGAGAATCACATTTTACATTTCTTAACTTTCTTACGTGTCTTTCTGCAGGCTCTTAGCTGCACCTTAAACCGCGTTACGTCACATAGAATGTTCTAGAACACTGACGTATCGCGTTATGATTGACCGCTATATTTCAAACCCAGGGCGTTGGCAGACCATATTTGGTACTTACTGTGACACAATATAGGACTGTGATACCTAAGAGATGCGAGCACTCTGACGCGGCTCGGGGGATTCTCACGTGGCCCTGGCACAGGCGGCCCTGCAGACATGTGCTGTACAGATCAACAAGGTATCGGCTCCCTTCATCACATCACGGCAGTTGTTTCAGGTAAGACTTACCACATAATTTAGAAATTCCCCTTTACTGTAAGCTAATGCATGATTCGACAAATGAAGTTAAATACATCAAACTTTAGCAAGCTAAGTGACGTGTTCTGTTCTGCCATCTGGTTCCCCAGTTATGTTTCCCCAGTCATAACTTCAGTCGTGACAATATCACTGCTAGGAGAAGAAAAGAAAAATACTTAAGCAACTTGCTACTGGAGGAAAACCATTACGCCGTGGAATATGTGATGAAGATAATCGGAGGACAAAGCCTGTGTGTCTTGATACCAAAATTTCGAAATGAGATATTGGTGGAAGTGGATAAATGTTTGGGATGTATAAGGGGAAATATGATTTATTCGAGATTCCTTCTGTAGCCTGCTGCTTTGCTTAATAGGCTCGGCAAATTTCGGATCCTTATGGGACTAAGTGTACGGAAGAAGTTTCCAATTGCTGACGGCAGAGGCGCTGATCGCCAGCTATTCGGTTCATTGTTCTCTTGTGCTGCTTGTATTTTTGGGATTGATATACTTGAAGTAGGTGGTAATTATACGAGTAATTAGTGATATCCCAGATTTGCTTCGGATTACTAAGAAGTAAATGATTAATGTTTTTAACATATATTACGTATAGAAAAAACGAAATTAAATATTAATTTATAGAACCACGATCTAGGAAATATTTCTAGCGGGCCACAATTACACAATACTTCTTGCGCTGTTTCCATTGGTGTTTTCCGTTTTGCAACAATACCAAGAGCAAAACAAATGAAGTTTATCATGAATTTCCTGTAAATCAAGCGGTTGTGGTTAAAAGTAATGGTTAGACTGCGAACCAAACGCTCCAAAGCGTTTAAGATCCTGACTGTAAAATAGAATACTTTAGGTAAGGGGAATTTGTCCATCTATGAATAATAATCAACCATTAAATAATAACAACAATAATAATGTTTTTCTACATGTAGATATGCCACTTTTCTTTTATAGCCCTAGATGAGATATAATTCGTCTTTCACCTCTGGCTTGTACACTTAGGAGGGTTTGTAGTGAGGAAAATAAGTGCAGAAATCTGTTGCTTTTGTGTAGCAATACAGTATCTATCACATAATGCAATTCTTCTCTGGTGAGACTTATATATCACACAAAAATTAAAAAAGTTTTCTATCCTTCTCCAAGATTCGTAATGTTTCTGCTATAATAGTTTATTGTGAATATTATAGCAAAGTGATGCCAGTTTTGGGGTTCCGATCTCTGCTCCGGCTCTAGCTTGGGACCCTCATCTAGAATCTCCCCGTTGTCCTGTACGCGTGTATGAATTCCCTCAGTAATTTTTGAACAGTGTTAACGTGAGTTACGTTAGAACTTAGTGGAAGCTTTATTTTTATTTGCTATGACTGTTCAGTGTATTTTAAGTGATTTTTAAATTTATCTCAGCCGAGAGTAATAACTGAAAAGTGATTTATTTTCTTTCGGGCAATTGAATAGTATAATGTAGAACAGTATTTACCTTTGTGTTTCAGTTTCACTTACTTAATTTTTCTATGTTTTTTTGCTGAATCTGTGCATATCACAAAACTTTATAGACAGTTTCTTTTTGCATATGAAACAGTACAATATGCTTCATAATTTAAATAATTTTCCTTTGAGCCTTGCTCAAGATTTCTTGGTCATAAAACTTGAAGGTTGTTTACTTTCTAATTTGGTGGCTACGTATAACGAAATAAATTATAATATATATACATTGTTTACATTAAGTAAGTAACATTTTGTTAATAATAACACATATACAGTAAAATTCATTCTTTAACATATTTACATTTTAGTTTTCTCTTTTATTGACATTTTTCATTTCTTATTGTGTTATTAATATTGGGAATGCAATGCTTTCGTTCATTCACAACATCAAACCCCCCATATAGCACTTTCAATAATCCCACATACGACTCCTCAACACAATGCATACACAACAGTGACAAACATGTCAAGCAGCGTCCCCCTCTTTGAAATTACAACTCTAATGGCTACAAACTCACTTAATACATTTGCTGCTTGCTTAAATTCTGCGTCAAAAGTTACCAAAAGTGTGTGTCAGAACGACACTGGAACTATGTAATCAGTATTAACTGTTACATGTTTTCTTACGAGTTGTGTGTGAGGAAAGTCCAGTTACTCCATGGCTGACTAATTGGATTTTAAACCTCAGAATCGGAAGGTTCTGCGTTACAGCAGTGTGTCAGTGACGGGCGATGGTCGATGTTCAGCGCCGATTGCAAATGGTGGAACTATTGCTATAACAATATTTCCGAGACTCTTAAGCATAGTAGCGAGCTATGCACTCGGCCACTAAGATAAATGCCAGTTTAGATAGTTAGTACCACGACCCAAGTTAAAATGAACATACATGGTAATAGCGAATGCTCTGGCACATATCCACAGATAATCAAAGCAGGTAGACTGGGCAGCACCTTATATCATCTGCCCGACACGTATAGAATCAGAGCTACACTTACGTAGCACAAAGTCCTCTGTGGACTTGAGACGAAGCAAGGTAGATACAGAGAGGAGACTTGCACGACTAACTGTTTCCTACACATTGATCAAGAGATATCTCCTAACAAATCCGTCGCGGTATGACCATATAGTTAAAGTGACGTAAAACAGAGACAGAAAAAAGATATATTGTCAAGAAATCAAATAGGGTATAGCAATGACAAAATAATCTTGTAATAGAAAAGCCACTCTCGAAGAAAGAACATAGGAAGAGATTAATGAACTTCTTTGCGTGAACTGTGGCACTGTAGAGAACTGACCCTTCAACGTTGCGACGAAGTGAAGAAAACTACTGAAAACATAGAAAATGTGACTATTTCAAAGAAAGGTGGATGCGTAATGGACACATAAATTGAATGATAAATCATTTTTAAAGGAATAGCAAAGGAAGAAGTGTGAAGCTGAAGAAAAAACAGAAGTGACAAACGCTGATATGAGACTGCCCGCTGAGATGCAGAGGAAGGAATGATGAACCTCAAAAGATTTTGTTGAATATGTCAGACAATGAGACAAATCATCACTATCTCTAC
The DNA here is from genome assembly GCA_030765065.1 of Deroplatys truncata. Taxonomy (NCBI): domain Eukaryota; kingdom Metazoa; phylum Arthropoda; class Insecta; order Mantodea; family Mantidae; genus Deroplatys; species Deroplatys truncata. Next base: position 158,499,092 of record CM060979.1, read on the forward strand.
TACGTACCTAGTTAGGTACGGAAACATTACATTTAACCCAAAAATTCGATGTCGAGATTTTGTGCGTGTGTGTGTGTGTGTGTGTGTGTGTGTACACGCGCACGCGCACGCACAAACGCTTTTGAACAGCATAACTCAAAAACGAAATACTGAATAAACGTCAAACTTAGTATTTGAGCTCAGTACATTCCAAAGAAGGTTTAAAAGGAAAACCACAACTCAAACTACCCTTTGCATGGAACGCGTTTGCTTATTTTTGACTTCAATCTACTATACTTTAATCCAAATGAACCTTTGCAGAAATAGGTACAATTCGCTATAGATACAAAAAGAACAGCGATAGTCAAATTTTTAAGAACAGTACTGTACATGATGACCTTAAATTCCATACTCTTTCCATGCAATCGCGAAAAACAACTGAAAGCCGACAGGTCTCTAAAATAATGACAAAATATTGAACAATGCGAAAACTAATAATAGATATTTAGGAAATGGCTTATTTCAAACAAATTGTGCGTTTTAAGGAGATTTACATTTTTTGTGTAGTACGATATTCTATATCACTTAACGTTTACCAGTTACACAAGATTATATAAAATTCCTTCCGAACGAACAGGATTTCGCAGGCTGTTCCCAGAAAATTAAAGATATAAGTCTTATTTGTCATGTAAATATCCTTAATATATGGTATTTTAATCAAAATCGTTAGAGCCACTTTGCAGAAAATAAAAGTATTTCGAAAAATCTTCCATGCAAAGGGTGGATTAGGTTGAGGATTTCCTTGGAAACCTTCTTGGCCCTCTTTGGAAGATACTGAACTTAAATACCAAGTTTGGTCTATATCCAACTTTTCGCGTTTGCTGTTCAAACACACAGAGAAAGACAGGCAGCGACATGGAACTTTTCTAAAGATGTCTTTTTGGATTAAGGGGGCCTCAAAACATGCATTTGCGGTGAAATTTCGGTATCAAATTTTTTTAGTGGATTGCAATACCATCTCTACCTCCTATCTTCATGGTAGAGAAAGCAGTAAATGATAGTGGATAGAGAAAGTCATGTGAATGAAACATACGATTTTTCTAGTTCCGAGTCGAAGAAGAAAACGGAGAAAAGAGAAGAATATTGAAGGAGACACTGTTTATTAGTTAAGGAAAAGTAATTACTTGGTTGAAGATTATTTTCATTGGTAGAAGAGCAGCTTAAAATAAAGTATTAAAGATCTGTTAACACGAAGTTGTTTTCTTGTTCTCATTTTGTTGCACCGTAGTGCAACTATGTGAACTGTACTGTGCAAACCTCCTGGCATTAACAATGAATTTACAAACTGTGGAGTATAGATGTGATGGAAATACGAGGGTCGTTTTTTAAGTAAGAACCGCTTTGTTACAGTACACGAAATATTTTATTTATGAACATAACTTTTATAGGAAATGAAAATATGATCATTATTTTATTTTTACACATAGTCACCATTAATGTCTAAACACTTATTCAATCGTGGCACCAGCTTTTTGATCCCGCTATCACAGAACCCTGTCGCCAGTCCATCTTGCACACTTTTTTTGTTGAAATTTGTCAGTAACAATTCCATAAGTTACTGACCTAGAAATTCTGGGAAATAAAGAAGTTCGTCAATAGTGAAACGCTAGTTTTCACGAATCTTCTCATCAACGTTTTGTCAATTCTTCACTGATAACAGTAGTCCGTCCAGATCATTTGTCATCCTTCCTTTATCGAACAGTCTGCATCACTTACGCACACTTCAATCATTCATCACACCTTCTCCATACCCTGCAATAATTCGTCGATAAATTTCAGCAGGACGGACCTTTTCTGCGTTTAAAAACCGAATGACGGAACACACCTCACAGTCGGCGGGATTATTAATTGACATGGCGGCAAATAATGCAGCACAACTGTACAACCAACACAGTTGAAATTTACTGGCAGAGCAGCGGGGGACCGGCAGAAGGTGGCTGACCTTGAATCGGCGTTATCCAACACCTGCGCAAACGGTTCTTAACTAAAAACGACCCTTGTCACTCTATTAACAACTGTAAACTAGATCAAGTTAGAGTACTTTAAAATTAAATATGGATTAAAGAGTGCTTTAATTTTAAATACTTTAGCTAAAATTAATGCGACAGCTATGAAAACTGCTGTTTAAAGCTTGAGATTATTCGTTAATGTAGTTGCAAGGGTTAAAGTGCTTTTCCTGTCCTGGGTTAAGGTTCGCCGCAACAAATACAAGAGCAGCGAGTCAATCGATGGCCAAGATCAGCAGAAGTAACTTGGAGTGAAACGCTTGAGAACGAGGCTAAGAGGATTAAGTGGCAAAACGTTTTCACAGGCTGCACAGAAACTGCTAGTATCGTGTAAGTTATTAAAGGTCCGTGCACGATGGATTTAAAAAAGAATAATTAACATATAAGCAGGGGATTGAACATATAATTGATAGTGATAAAAATGACAAATGTCATTATTGCCTAGAGTAGGTGCAAAACTTATTAAAGGAAGGCGGACCTACTGAAGACTCTAGTGAATTATATGCTTTCCCTTACTACCAGCGCTGCTGAATGTGGTATACGCATCTTATGCGCCTGAACTGAGAAGATGATCTTCATTAATTACGCTCGGATAATATTTTAAAAGATAGATTCCAACGTTATAATTAGGAAAAATGCTATTGTCTGATAATGGCGTACATAAATCCTGTCTCTACGATACTTAGAAAGCGAGTTATGCACCTTTTATCTTCACGGTTATTGTCACTCAACATTCAAAAGCCTGTAAAACAAAACCGCTCCTTCTTTACAACGCTTATCTCAAATATAAACAGTATACTATGAGAACTCAAGCCACACAGTTTGAAAATAATGACTACTCAGTTGTTTTCAGAGTAGTGCTGTATTATTTTATTATTAACGTGACCGAGCATATGTATAAGTTGTTTCATACTCGAGCTGAAATATTCTTAATACATGAAGAGTACAAGGGAAAAACAATCAAAGTCCACTTTTTCATTTTTTGCAGTAATTTAATTTGAAGTTTAAAAACGCAGAAGATCAAGCACATTAGACATAAAGAACAAAAATGTTTTTCTAGAATAATTCTCAGGTGCTTTTATAACAGTCCCTTCTTTTGAAATTAGTGTCATGTATTATAGGGTCCCGTTTATTAACAATGAAAACTCAAGATACACCTGTTTACAAACAAAAACAATCACAGTCCACCTACTTTATAGAGTGATTTACATTATACATAACTGTTTGCCTTAGAAAAATGTAAACAATATTTGTGGGTATTTAATAATATCTATCTAATGCAATCTCCACATCAAATTACCCATTGTTGATTACGGGTAATTTTGAAAACAACAATCACAGTCCACTTAAATTAAATTGAGTTTTATTTATGGACGCTCTTTAACTACTATGGTCCTTAGAGTCCCATTCTATATTGGGCGTGAAAGATCGGTAATTTTGCAGGCTTGAGGTTCTTTTACGTGCCGTGAATCTACGACACGGGACCACCGGCTTTACTTCGCTTCCGAAGGAAGCCATACTAAGGATTTTTACGCCCGAAAAAAATTCATCGCCCTCCGCTGGGTTTGAACCCGCGACCTTGCGAACTAGAGGCTAGCATGGTACCACTAGTCCACGGAGGACGACTTGCTTTATAGAATGGATACATTATGCATAACTGTTGGCCTTAGAAAAATGTAACCTATAAAACACCAATAAAATATCTACACCATCTTACCCATTGTTGACTACGTGTAATTTTGAACACAACAACCATAGTCTAATTTATAGGATTATATTATACATAGCTGTTTGCCTTAGAATAACGCAACAAAAAACACCAATGAAATTAACTATTTTATCTCTACACCAAATAACTCACTGTTGACTACTCGTAATCTTGAAAAATAGAGCTGAGCATTTTCAGAACACAATTTCTTCAGGGATTATAGATCTTCGTAATTTGCCTTGGAGAGTGGAACTAAACTTGAGTAGAAAGGTTTTGGCTACTTTTCTGTCTGCGCATGGCACTTTCTGTCAACAATAACATAGGACTTCAAGGAGCTAAGGTATGTCACACATTTAAAACGCCCAAGCTGACTAACATTTAAAAGAATAAACTCTTCTGAAGTAGTAAAAAATTACTCTCATTTAAAATGTATATGGACTATGAATGTTTTTCCATTTCACAAAGGACTTTGGTTGTTTTTCCCCTGGACACCTTTTATATATGCTAATTTTGTATGGATTACACGTGGTTTTTTCCACTATGAAGCTGGTGGACTTTGATTGTTTTTCCCCTGCACCCTTCATATACATTTCCCCTGTGTTTGTGATACGACTGTGTGAAAAAGTCCATTGAAGCTGGGACAAGTGATTTTTCGAATAACAAACGAGGTGAGCATGCTCAGGACGGAAACATTGCATTTATTGTATACAAGCTTTTAAAAAAAATCTCTCCCTCTGTCGTGGGTTAACACAAAGGTAAGATTTTAATGTTTTAGAGATACTTAATGTGTTCTGATGTGCAGACTTACCACCGGTACACGACCACTATGTTTGTAAACAGCACTCTGCGTTTAATTTAGTGTTGCGAGTAAAGAAAAAATCTTATTTTAATTCCGTTATTCCATAAGAGGACGGCGTCTGGATGGGTTTTCTCCGGGTTCTCCGATTTCCCCCGCCGTTCATTCCACCAATTGCTCCATCATTACCTTTCCTTTCATGCATTTCGCCTTTAAATCATATCATCTTCTCCTCTCACTTGCATAACTGGCTACGCGTCGATCCCCCATTCCGGACTTAATGCAATATTCGTCTGCTCCTCTACAGGTCTCTGACCCTAGGCACGGGTTATAAGTGCTAGGGGCATAAGGAGAGTAAGCCGACTAAGCAAGTATTCACCTAGATAAGTATAACTTCTGGGTATCAGTTGATTTTCTTCGAGAGAAAATTTAAAATACAGGATTATTTAAAAAGAAGGAACAGACTTTAAATAATTATTTCTAATGAATAACAATAGATAGCGACACACACGACACATCATTGAATAGAGGAAAGTTCAAAGTTTTAAGCGTCACCTATTAGTTCCATTTAGTGCCTAAGGCGGCGCTGTATTTATTTACGAGAAAATGACGACGCCACAGGAAAGGTCATTTTCTGTGCTGCATTATGCAAAGACTCAAACCATTGTTTCATTGTAGCGTGAATTTTGTTGTAAGTTCAACAAGCCGTCTCTTCATAAAGCATTTACAATTGATACAATAAATTCGTAGAAGATGTTTGCGTATGCAAACGGAAAAGCAGTGGTCGTTCTGCATAACACATGATGCTCATTTTGAACACACGAAACAAAATTTTATACTTCTCTCTATTCAGTGATGTATCGCATGTATCGCTATCTATTGTCATTCATTAGAAATAAATATTTAAAGTCTGTTCCTTCTTTATAAATAGCCCTGCATATTCTTTATGGAGGACTTTAATTTCCATGGTTCGCAGATTGCAGAAGTAGAAAAGTAATCCATTTTTTTAACCCAGCGAAATGGCTCCACCGTACCTGTGAGGCTTGTATTCGGAAGTTCCCGTTTTCGATACCCGTCGGCCGCCCACTCGGACTTTTGAGTTTTTGGCAATTTTCCCTGGTCGGTAGGCGTTTCTCGGACTTCAGCGATTTTCCCTCGGGTGGTTTCTATCTACCACGATTTAATTTTCGTTTTATTCCGTTTCCTTCTCATCTTTCGTGCTCTTATAAATTTCTTGAAATGCGGCGGTGCTGGAGAGATGGCGCTGATACTTCTTCAAGGAAAGAGTATTCCCCGTGGAAACTAAAGGGTGGCTTGGTTGGACGGGTTGTCTAGTAGTGGGATGGGTCTTCGAGCCAGGAACTGTTAGGGATCTCCGCGAGTCTCTGAGGCCAGTCTGCCTACGGTTTGTAGTCTCCTGCGGTTTCTTCGCTTCTTTCCTTCCTCCTGGAGAGTGGCGGCTGCAATATGTCTCAAGGAGATCGTACTGCGCGAGGTGTTCCCCTTCGTTGTATACACTGGGCGCTAATCCATAATTTTAAGAACTTAAATATAATTTCCATCTTTATAAAAGAAACTCCTTGCCGAATTTTTACTTTCTCACCACGTATACAGTAGGTAGAGTAGGTATTGTATTCCACCCAAAAGTTCGATACCGAAATTTCACCGGAGATACATGTTCTGAGCTTACCTGAATCCTAAAATGTGTGTGTGTGTGTGTATGTGTGTGTGCAGTGTGACTCAAAAACTAAAAGTCAGATAAATACCAAACTTGGTAATCAGTGGTGTTTAAGGATACGACACAAATCTTTCCAAGAAAATCCCCATCTCCAACTACCCTTTACGTGGAACATTTTTCAAAAATTTTGATTTCTAAATAGTGCCTCCAACCATTTTGATTAAAATATTATGTATAAAAGATATTTTTAAAATGTATAACTGGAGTTTTATGGGAATAGGCTAGAAAGTCCTCTTCATTCGGGAGGAAATTTATACAGGGTGGACCATTTGAGACTGTACAATATCTCCAAAACAAAACGTTGTTGAAAGAAATGTCTTTAATAAAAGTTGCTTGATATTGGGGGAAAGGAAGTGGCATTAGTCGTCTTTTATTTGGGGGACGTTATGATGGCCATTTTTATTTTTTTAAATGAGAACTGACATTTTGTATGTTGTTTCCTCATGAGAAAATGGATTATAAAAAGCTGTTAATTTTGTGATGAAGAGTAAGGAAACGAAATAAAAAATGTTGGTTCCCAATTAAGAAACGTAACTTGACCCTCAAATGACCATCCATGGATGGTCCAACCATTCATTGCGCTCTTCGTACAGAACCATTCAGAATTTTAGTTGTTATTTACGTTGGTGTAAGAACAATTGAAATTGCTTTATACAAATGTTGTTTAGATTTTTATGAGGAGTGAGAAAACAAGATAGGTTCCAATTAAAAAAGTTAAATTGACCCTACATATCAAGCAGCTTTTATTAAAGACATTTCTTTCTACAACGCTTAGTTTTGGATATATTGCAAAGTCTCAACTTAAATGGTATATCCTGTATAGCCTTGTATTACTGGTAAATCTTAAGCGGTAGACGAAAACCTACCACAAAAAAGTGGAACTCTTTAAAAGACAGTATTTACTTAAAATGCGTTTTTCAATGCCTTAAGTCGTTTCTAAGGTATCCGTTATTATGTTCCAATTGTATATTTTTTGATCATTCTTTTAAGTCCTATCAAGATATATCTGTTTCTCGCGATTGCATGGAAAGAGGGCAGCATATAGCGTCCAGTTCTTAAACATATTACTATCGCTGTTCCCTTTGTGTCTATAACGAAATTTGTAACGTAGCTATTTGTGTAAACGTTTATTTGGACTAAAATGTAGTAGATAGAAAAATAAGCTTTAGTAAGAATAGTTTCTATACTCACTAATAAATGATAGAGGGTAGGGAAGGACATATGAATGTATCACATCAGTTTTGTGTGTGTTATGTATACTCACAGTTGCTTGTAAGCACCTGGTTTAGCACGTATGATGCAGCCTATGGTATATAATCCTTATCGAAACGCAGATCAGTTGCACATCCTGAGGTTCAACGGCTTTGTTGAGTCACTTCACGTTGCAGTTAATCCCGATGAGATTTGTGTATTGCAATGCTTTAAAAGCCGTTCTCCATGTCATTTTCACTTTATAAATTGAACTGGAAATGACACAGAGTTTCCGGAAATAAAAATCGAAAAATAACTAAATGTTTATCTTTATGTTGTACTTTGATGAGCCCCTCCCGAGTATTCATGCCTATCTTTATTTCAGAGATTGTTGCGAGGCAAGATTTGGGTGACTCGCTTGGTATAATATATATATTATTTCCTGAATTATAAAACCTTTTAACAGCACAATCAATATTTTTATTAAACTGACCCCGCAACTCAATGGTTAGAGCACCTGTGTGCAGTGCGAGGGGTCCCGGGTGGGAATTCTTCTCTAACCAAGATTATTCCCAATCCTCCCCAGAAACTCCAAGTATGAATGAGAGTCTGAATGGGTATGTGTGTGATTTAATGTATAAAATATGATGTGTTACACTCACATGACTTTCTCTACTCTTGTACAAACTATTTTTACAAACGCTTATTCTCCACATGCTTCATGTTAATCGAGATGTTAATCTTATTGCTAATTTTCTTGCAGATGCAAGGAGAATTGGTAGGCTTTAAGCTATAGTCAAATCTTCTAAGAGCTGTTTGCTATGTGGCGCATTCAATTCTCATTGTAATGTCCAGGACATAAAAAAATGAATAACGAATTTCGATTTGAGAAACAGTATTGGAAAATTTAAGGGAATAACAAGCAATATCTCGAAAATAGTTCATTCAAAAAAAATGAATATCACATAAATTGTGTATTTAAACGCGATCTACATTTTTTGGTAGTACAATTTCGTCTATCTCTTATGGTTTGCCAGTTATGCAAAAGTCGTTCACAATGAAGAATACTTTTGGAGATATTCCCAGAAAATTCGAGATATACATTTTATTTGTCATGAAAATATCCTAAATATATGATATTTTAATCAAAATCGTTAGAGCCATTTTTGGGAAAATTAAAATTTTCGAAAAAGTTCCATGTAAAGGGTAAACTGGAGTGGGGGTTTTGTTGAAAACCTTCGTGTCGCATCTCTGGAACATACTGACCTAAACACCAAGTTTGGTGTTTTTCCGACTGTTCGTTTCTGAGCTATGCTGTTCACAAACACACACACGGACATGTTTCAAAAATGCTTTTTGTTATTCAGGGAGTTTCAAAACTTATAAATCTGTATCGAATTTTTGGGTGGAATACAGTACTTCGCCTACTTACTATACGTAGTAGAGAAAGTAAAAAATCAAAGAATACTCACAAATCCAACAACTGCATACGAATTAGTATCATTGCCGATAGGCAATATGTTCTAAAGATAAAAGCCCGCCGATATGTCCCTAGCAGTTAAAGGTGGAATATAAATGGAAGAATAAAAAAGGTTTGCTTTAGAGGAGACTAAATGTATGAAACTGCCAAAAATTGCAGTTTTAGATTCTTTATGCAGTCTTGTAGAATAGAATTTCCACTGTAACTTTCTCTTTATTTTATCATTGTAGGCACAATACTTATCTGCCAATGATATTTTAAGGTACTACTTGATACCTTATTTATGAGCGGAAAAGCATAAATAATTAAATAAAAAATAATAGTAAGATAGATAAACAATTTCAGTAAATAATTTTCGTGTATTAAATCAATGCATGTTGTAACAAGCTTGGATTGAAAGCTTTGTCCGGAAATACGAAGGTAATTAGGAAGTCAGGTTAGACAGAGTCCTTAGCGACAGCCGAAGTGGAGAACGCATTACCTTAAAAATTTCTGGGAATGCAGTTTAGAGGTAAACTCAGTACACTTGAACATTAGACTAAGGTCGGAGGCAATAGATTCCGCCCGCTGGGTGCCTCTACCTCAGAAATGTGCTCAGTCATCGCTTGGTGGAATGAGGTATGCCCGAAAGTCATAGATCATATGGGGAGTGTTAGAGAGGACGACATTGGCAGTATAGTGCTCTTAATGTCCCCTTAAATAACATATAGGCAAATAATAAATTTGCTTAGGTAATTTCCCTGAATTCTCTGTGGTCTGTTCTGTTATTTTAGGGAACTTATAATACTCATTATAGCAGATAAAGTACACTTATTAAGTTTTAAGTACGTCACATTAAACATTTATAATTTTGATACGGAACGAGTGGTATTAAACACTGCAAACACTGAACTCTCCGTAAACATAAAAACGGGACACAAATGCCAGCTTTGTGAGGGTGTATATTCTTAAAAGCCTTTAAAGGCTTTCAGCGGCACAGAGGCATTAGTCGCTTGATGGTTGTGAACAAGAAGTCACATTGTTCAATGTCGAGAGTGCGCAACAAATGAAACGTTAACCCCCACGTGTGTTACGTGGCGTGGGACGGCGCGTTGTTATGAAGGAGACGATACGTTTGAGGTCCCTGCATGCTATAATGGACTTTGATCAAAGAATGTTTGAAAACAAGGCATACTCTACGTAACGAATGACAAGACACCAATGAAAAATCTTATACGTTGCATTCACATGACATTCTCTATTCATACTTCTAAAAACTATTCTTCTATCCATTTCTTGTTAATCGAGATACATTTTCACCACACATTTATACATTTCATTGCAAGTATATGAGGATACAGTGTACTAAAGCGATAGTCTGATTTTCAAAAAGCGGATCGCAATATGATGGCTTTGAAACTCCGTGCTCTTTGCATGACCAAGAAAGAAAGAAAAAAGAATAGCGACTTACCATTTTAAAAAAAAATCTGATGTGCTGTATTCAATTGGCTACGGAGGGGGACTCAGAACTCATCCGCATAGGGGGATTTTGTACCCACGTTCCACAAGGGGGAGTCCCTGGGAGCAAGGATGAGGCGAGAGGAGACACCGGGCGGCCGGAACCAGGAATGACGGCACAATATGGCAGGATCCCTAAGTTATCAGGTTGACTCCCCGACGGACGGACAGACAGCCCGGGAACCCACCCCACACAGAGGTGCTCCAACGACTCTCAAAGGGATTCGGATACCCGGGATCTAGCCGAAAGCCCAGGAACAGAGAGAGTCGCAAAGAGCATCCTTTTCCCCTGTCACGCTGCACCGAAACACCATCGCCGACACTTCCAACCTTGAAAGAGACCAACAGATGAAAGATGAAGTGAGATGAGAATGGAAGGACTAAAAATTCCGGGGCTGTAAGAATCCTTCCCAGTATTCGTCTGGGGACCTGGGAAAATCCCGAAAAACCCCATGGGTTAGGAAGGTTGGCCACGGGAATCGAACCCACGATCTCCCGAATGCGGGCCACAGATGTAAGCATCTGAGCTATTCGCTCGGTCAATTGACTTCCTCTACATACTCGCGGATTACTTTCTCTAGCACGCACCTAGCAGGTAGAGAAGGTATTCCATTCCCCCAAAAAATTCGACACACCGAGATTTCACCAGAAATATATGCTTTGAGGACCCCCGAATACAAAAAAGCATTTTTAGAAACAAGTCAGTGTCAGTAAGCAGTCTAACTCAAAAAAGAAGAGTGAGAATAAACCTAAATTGGTATATAAGTTCAGTACCTTCCAAAGATGTGACATGAAGATATTCAAGGGTATTCCTCGACCCCAAACGACCCTTTACCTGGAATATTTTTACAAGGTTTTTATTTTCTAAAGAATGAACAACTATTTTGATTAAAATACAGCTAGTGTAAAACGTCGTGACAGTCCCCCACTCCTGAAGTAGCGCTGACCAGCCCACCTGCATAATAAGAGAGGTGGGGATCAGCGACTGCCTCCAAGTTCTGATATACTTCTGGTCCCTTACTCCCCCTCCCATCTCACCACTTCTCCTCATTTCTCCTCTCTTGCGCATATGGAGTGTCACCATGTTTTACACGAGCTGTACCATATGTTAAAGACAGTTACATGACAATGCCCCTAAGACTGCACACGAGGAAAAGAAAGGACGACAAGACGCTAATTTTAGCAATACACGCTCTTTTCTTATTTAAGTCCCGCCCGCTTATCGCCAGCACCACCAAAGACACTTCACATGCGCTCTAATTTCAAAACTCCTACGTTTTTGACTCGGTTACTATGAGGTACCTAACAGTATCTCAGAAGCTCCTTCCCTTTCTATTTTACAGAAATTCTGCCTACGTGATTCCACAAATGTAATGAACGTATAACCTTAACTGCATTCCAGAACCTTTATACTAACGTGTTCGTTCCTCAACTGTTGCTAAAGACTTTTCTCGCTAATTACCTTTTTCTCCGGATAAATCTTTTCAAATCATGGTTATTACATTATGCATTGAGTTAATATACGAAATTATTTATGGCAATTATTTCTCTATCAGTTACTAATTTATATCGACCTGTCAATAATTACGGTATCAGTTCTATGGCCAGCAAGATGAAGCTTCTGCTCACTGAGGATGAACTGTGCGAGACTTTTCAACTCAAGAATTTCCAAATATGTATATAAATTGCACGATGGGAATCAACTGAGTAGCATCAATATCTCCAGGCCTTATCCCATGGATTTGTATCTCAGTTAAGTTCTTAAAGAGTATATCTAACGTTTTTGTAAAGAGATCCCTTAATGTTGAGAAGATGATATTCAGTTCATTAGAAATTGATACAAATAAAGAAATGAGCACACTAAGCAGTGTGTGAGTGCTGAAAACCAAAAGTTTTAATAGTCACAAGACAATATTTTAAAATAATGTGTTACTTCATAAATGTACACAATATGTATAGCATAAGTATTTCATTACTGTGCCTTCTGTAATCTACTTTTGCCCATTCCTATATATTGTAACATATTGTGACGTACGAGTATTATTGCGTATGTGACCTGGCGGCCCAGATCGGGTATTGCGCAAGAGTGGAGGGGATAAGCCAGTTAGCATAGCGTTACCACGCCGAGTGAGCGTGGGTTTTAGTGAGTCGAGGCTAGTTACTGTTCGAGGCAAGTTGTTAGTGTGTGCGCGTTACCCATACCAACAGTATAGCGTCCTCACCGACAGACAAGGAAGCAAGGAGGTAATGTAATCCCCTTATATTAATAAATGTAGTTGCCATCCACATCTATTTAATGTAAATTATTATAGTAAATAGATCCCTTCCCTCATCCACACCATGGGATAATATTTCTGTTAGGAACTTTCTAATATTTTTTATAATTTCTCTCAGCTGCGTCCCCCGTCTGACCTCGTAAATGTGAATTATTAACTTTAAGATCCTCGGTAACCTCATCGCTCTACCCACCCCCATTGAGCTAGTTTGTTAAGAGGTCACGACAATATAAGAGATTATGTGAAGTTGTGACGTATAGAGAAATTAATGGCGTGTAGCGCATGAGATAATACGTTTTCAACTCCCCTGAATAAAAAAGGGGATTTGTAGAAAAACCTCGCGCGCGCGTATAAAAACAGCATAACTCAAACATAAAAAGTTAATTAAGTACCATACTTGGTTTTTAATTTCAGCGCCGAGAATATGACACTAAGGTTCTCAGGAAAATTTCCCCACTCCAAACTACCCTTTACAAGAAAAAATATTGATTTTATCAAAAATGTCTGATTAAAACGGTCTGTGTTTAAGATATCTGCATGACAAATAAAATATATAACTTGAAATTTCTGAGAATAGCCTGTCAATTCTTCTTCATTCCGAATGATATTTTTAACTGATAAACGGTAAGAGACAGGTAAAGTTTAACTACATAAAGTGTACATCTCGTTAAAGTACACAATTTGTGTCAAATAAAAATGTTTTTGGTCTTAAACATTTACGAGTATGCTTTGTTATTGGTTTGAGTTTACAAATACTTCTATATTTGTCAAGTGGTAAGTCGCTATTGGTTTCTCCTGGGTCATGCAAAGTGCATGTAAATTAAAAGCCATCAGGAAGTGACACGCTTTTTCTAGATCTAACTATCGCTTTAGCCTACGACGTCCTTCATATACCCACAATGAAAGCTTATCTCAAATAAAAAAGTATAAAGAAAAATGCGATTTTATAAGAAAGGTTTGTAGAAGAATGAGTAGGGAAGGTTGTATATAGTGTTTAACGCCTGTTCTTGCTATAAAAGGCACCGAAATGGAAAGTGCTATTGATGTGCAGTTTTCACAGCATTGATTGGTAGTCAGGTGCTCGTACATTTAGCCTATAAACAGATTTTAATAATACTGAGAAAGTGTATTTTTTGCAAAAAACATACAATTTTTTAAGCGGAACAACTCTAGTTACATAAAGATTAAAGGTAGGCTAAATTAGAATGTCAGTGGCATTTGTTGCAAGATTCTAATGCAAGTAGTTTGCGAGAAATCTTATTTTGAAACTTTTACGCACCGACACTTGTACAACCTGTGGTAGCACAAACTAAAGAAAAACAAAAGGGAATTACAATACTTCTGTGGGTTCTTACAAGTAAAGCGAATATAGCCCTTCAAAGGTTGTGTTCAAAATGACCGCCGACAGCTTCAATACCCGCTTCCAGTTTGCTATGGAAGGACTGCTGCACACGTTCTAGTATTTCGGCGAAAATTGCAGAGCAGGCAACATTAATACATCGTTTCTTATCGTCTGGTGTAGTTGGTACATCCTTGTAGGCAGTGTCTTTCAGCCTTCCCCACAGAAAAAAGTCTAAAGGGGTCAGATTCGGTGAACGGACCGGCCAAGGTACAAGTCCTCTTCGAACTATCCTACGATTTGGAAACAATCCCGTAAGACAATCTGTAGTACTTCGTGCACTATGGGCTGCACAGTCATCATGTTGGTACCACAGGTTCCTCCTAGTCTGCAAAGGAACGTCTTCTAGCATCTGTGGCAGATGGTCTGCAAGGAGGTTACGATACTTGTGCGAGTCCATTGTTCCTTCCATGAACAAAGGGCCTATGAGCTGATGGTTCACTATACCACACCGCACCTTTAAACTCCATGGACGCTGACGTTCCACCTGACGAAGCCAACGGGATTGTCAACAGTCCAATAGTGCATGTTTCTGCGATTTACCTGGCAATGATTAGTAAATGTTGCCTCATCACTAAACAAGATACATGATGAATCTGGAGTGACATGTCTTAATGCCCATGTACAAAAGTTAACACGATTCTCAAAATGCAGCTCTTGATGGAGAGAGATGTGATAGGGATGGAACCTATGTCGATGGAAAATGCCAATACACTTTCCGGACTTATGCCACTTCCATATGCGATTGTGCGGGAACTAATTTGTGGATCTACTGCAACGGCAGCCAAAACATTAATTTCTGCCTCTTCTCCAGTCACTTGTTTGTTTCCGTTACGTTTTCTAGGTGTTACAGAACCGCTTTCACGTAATTGGTTGAAGAGGTTATAAATAATTGCCGATATGTTTGACGTCTATTGAAATACGTTTCCGCATACACCGTACCTCTCCATACACCATGAGCATGTCGGCTTTTTCTGCATTAGTAAACTCCATATTCCACTCACGACTTACTGTTGAACTGTCAGAAACTAACTGTCCAGAAAGTCACAATGCAATCAATGAATAGAAAGCACAATGCAAACAAACATAACATCATCGTACCTAGCTATTAAGCAGGTTGAATGGGATAAACAATTGTCGAGGTGGAAACTTTTCAAAATACGATTTCCCGTAAACCACTTGCACTAGAATCCTGCAACAAAGACCATTGACATTCTAATTTGCCCTAATTTTTCTGTTGGTGTAAATAGGCATTGTTGCATTTAAAAATTGTATGTTTGCTCGAAAAGTACACTTTCTCAGTATTATTAAAATATGTTTATAGGCTAAATATGTTTATAGGCTCTGACAACCAATCAATTCTGTGTAAACTGCACATAAATAGCATTAAACTACTTGCACTAGAATTCTGCAACAAAGTCCATTGATATTCTAATTTACCCTACCTTTATTCTGTTGATGTAACTAGGCATTGTTGCATTAAAAATTGTATGTTTTCCCAAAATGTACACTTTTTCACTATTACTAAAATCTGTTTATAGGCTAAAAGTACGAGCTCCTGACAACCAATCAATGCTGTGAAAACTGCATATCAATAGCATGTTCCATTTCCAAAATATTTGCGGTGCAAGTTTTAGGTGATTCATCCTGTATATAGAACTAAAGGTAGTGGACACTGGTTAAAATTAAATTGAGTTTTATTTATGGACGCCCTTTAACTACTTTCGTCCTTAATGTTCCATTGCATATTCGGCGTGAAAGATAAAAATTTTGCTTAGAGGCCTCTTTATTAGGTTTGAGGTTCCTTTATGTGCCGCAAGTCTACGACTCGGCACCACCGGGTTTGCTTCCCATCCGAAGGAAACTCTGCTAAGCATTTTCACGTCAGAAAAAATCCTTACCCTCCGCCGGGTTTGAGCTCGCGACCTCAGGAACTAGAGGCCAGCATGAGATCCTTAATTCACGAAGGATGATAGGTGGATACTGGTGACACCTACAATGAATTGATACTTGGGAAAGAAAGTTTTAGGAGCAAACGTTTCAGGCTAAGTTGCCTCCCCGATATTTATCAGTTATAGGACTGAGAAAAACCTGAAAAAATCCTTCTTCCTGGTGGGATTGGAACAACTGACTTCCCGTTCACAAGTCCGTATGTTAACGACTTCGGCCACCCAAGTCATTGAGTAGAGAAAGCCCTGTGAATGTTAATAGTCAGGTTGTATTTAATATGAGAAATGAAAAGGAGATATTTTTACTGAAACTGTGAATGGTTCCGCTGGAATTCAACGGACGATGTAATCTTGGAATATTCCAGAAATTGATCGTGAATTGGACCTAGGGTGCGTGATCTTAAACCTGGGCTATTGGCACATACGAGTGCAAATGTACAAATGAAAATATAGCGTGAAGGTCACAGCACCGGAAGAGGGTGTGTAATGCTGAGAGTGGGGCTGGGTTTTGAGTTAGTGGCTCCCGGGTTGTGTGACAGATGAGAAGATTTGCACATTTGACACGCCAAGCGTTTGTGTTCCGTTCCGCCCGCAAGCCACCCCCTCCCTCATAAATCACATTGATGAATGTTGCGCACGCAGTCACAAAACGCGATCCAGTTCCTAATCTCCCATCCCTCCTCCGAATAAATGGTTTATAAACGAGCGAAAGAGAGCTTACCGATATGAAAACGAAGGCGTCGGGATCTAAAGAGGCAGATAATCATGTTACGTTTTGTTCTGATATCTTTTTGAAATATTTATTGCACAAGAGAGAAATGGCTCTTCATGTATGAAAAACCAAATATAAGGCCCTGGGTGAAATGTAAACGCCTTTGTTAATGTGTAATACAGAGGAAAATGGTAAACAAAGCTATTATAAAACTCTCTTTATAAATAACTAGCCCGGCATACCCGACGTTTCGTAGTTGTTTAAACTCAAATGACGAATTAACTAATTAATTGATTAATTAAGTTTTTTCATCATTCCCGCGTCTTAATTGCTCTATCACGTACATATTAGGTAGAGGATTGCATTCCATCCAAAAATTTTATACCGATCTTTCAGCGGAAATATGTGTTTTTGAGGCCCCTGAAACAAAATAAAAGCATTTTTGGAAAAAAGATGTGAATTTCTGACTTTCTAAACTTCCTTCAACAGTCTTCCAAGTTCTGGAAATGACTGAAATGATAAAGTAATTCATGTTAATATTAGAAAGAGAAAAAATTGCGTGTGTGTTTGTGTGTGTATAATCTCCAAAACCACTCAACCCATTTTTACTTTCGGTTGTATGTACATAGTAGGTAGAGAGGGTATTGCATTCCACCCAAAAAAATCGATTCCGGAACTTTCTTGAAAATTCATTTTTTGGGGCCGCCTGAATACAAGTAAGGTAGTTTTAGAAATGTGTCCGTGTGTGTGTCTGTCTGTGAGACTATGAACAGCATAACCCAAAAACGAGTAATCGGATAAATACCAAACTTGGAATTCAAGTTCAGTATCTTCCAAGGATGACATACGGATGACATCTACGCTTTACATGGAACATTCTTCGAAAATTTTGATTTTCTAAAAAAATCACTGTAACGATTTTGATTAAAATATCATATATTGCATATATTTACATGACAAATAATATTTATATCTTGACTTTTCTGGGAATAGTCTCTGAGACCTCTTCGTTTGGAAGGAGTTTTATATAATCTTATATAACTGCCAAACGTTAAGCGATAGACGAAAACGTAGTACACAACGTTTGTAGATCTCTTTAAAACACACAGTTTCTTTCAAATAATTTTTGTGGAATAAACCACTTCTGAGATATCCTTATTAATGACTACTTTTTTATTATTTAGCCATTGTTTTAAAGACCTGTCTACATTCGGTGGTTTTTCTTGTTTGCATACAAACAGTATGGATTTACGGTCAGGTATAGTGTTGAGTTGTTAAACAGTTAACCATCGCTGTCCTTTTATGTATACCTAATGTGTGATTTAGCTGCTTCTGCAAAGGTTTATTTGGATTAAAATGTAGTAGATGGGAAAATAAGCTTTAGTAAGAATAGTATGTATACCCAATAATAAAGATAGACGGTAGAGAAAGTAATATGTATGTATCACATCCGAATTTTATGATTCTTTCAGCATTGAAAAAACCAATTCGTTCTCACGGATATGGGTTATAAAGCACCTTATAATTTCATTTCATATATTACTAAAATATTAAAAGTAATATATAAAGTATTTGTACTTCAATACGAATACGAAGTTATAAAAGAACATGCTTCAGAGGAAGGCCTTCATTTTAGTTCGGAATGTCACGGAGTAGAAACAATTGTTGTACGTCACGGAATATAATATGTAGTTACCTCACATATGTGATGTTTGTTGTATGATACATACAGATTAGAGTATAAAAACAAACGCTGGTTACATATTATTGCAAGGAATATACATAGATGGCTATGCTGTAACACTCCAGCAAACAGAAGGCAAGAGTTTAAATAGCGTCATTTGATCCCGTGTTATATTTGTTTCTTTAAGTACCATTTATCAAGTACTGCAGACGTGTGCAATGAAGTGGTCTGGTACCCTTTATTGTAATTCTATAGATGATGTACTGAAATTTTTGGAAGCCAAAACCTTCTAAAGAAGAATGTGTTACTTTCATTGCTTTGTATTTATATTGCAAATCAAGTTTATTAGCAGGGAATGTCAAATAAATCTATAGAGAGAGAAAACTGATAACATTACAAATCAGTCAACCAATAACAACTCAGAAGAATATTTCTCAATGTGTCTTTCCCAAAGCGGTTAACTTGGCGGACTGGGAGTGCGGAATCTTAATTTGTTGTATTTATTAGGTTTTCTGCATTGTGTGAATATTATGTACTATGGAACCACAAAGAAGGTACGAAGGTTTAAAATTTAACCTACTGTAATTGTATAACAAGTCACTCGTACATTCCGGTTAAGGATTCTTCCATCACTACAGGGGGAGGAGTATCTATAGGTTATTGAGCATTTTCAGAACTTAGAAGACTGTCAGGCTGCAGGGAGGTTAAGGAAATCAGACTTTCTGCTGATGTTTCACATTCCTTTGCATGAATATCGATGAGTTTTTCTATTCGTTATTTGGAATAGCCGCGGCTGTACAGGATTTGAGGTAGTTTCCTTCTTGGCAATGGTAGTTATTTATAATTAGTAATGCAGCACAAACATTGAAGGACAAAACGGCCACCATAAGTTTTGCCTAATCCAACTAAATCAATAGTTGGATGTTGTATTCGTGAAATGAGAAGCGTTGAAATTGTGATTCTTAGTTGAGTTGGCGAGTTTCGAGTCGTGCCTTCCATTCCAGCTACTGCATAGAATTTCTGTGTCCACGGCTGCAGTCGGTTGTAAGAAATCTTGTTGAGCATGAAACTGGATGGATCTCTCAAAGTGTGCTGCATAAGAAGACTTGCTAGAATAAAGGACACTAATGAACATGAACTGATGCCTTTTACCTTTAACCACTTTTGCAAGAAACGCTGTTAACAATAACGCCTTTCACCTTGATGGACTTTGCATTATGTTTTAGTGTACACACTTCATTCGCTTTGCATAAACACGTGCAGTAAACTATCTTATTCGCGGACTCGAAACATCATCTCGACACGCACTGATTTCGAAACGCGGAATTGTTTCTCTGACGCTAGTAAATGTTACATCTACGTAATCGACACAAATGCTTCACATGCAATAGTTCCTGTCGCGCACACGAAACTCTTTCCTTACACTGCTACACTTATTTTTGGGGTGCGCGGAATGTTTACACTAAGTCGCCCAGATTTGTTCGGTGAGCGGATTAACAGAACAACGTGATTTTTCTTACAGACCTCAGCTTACATAGTATGGTAGTCTGTCGGTCCATATTTTACGTTCAATTTTCTTATTGACTGGTTCATCGCGCGATTTCTCAAATTTTAGCATTCTGGACGGGGTTTAGTTCTTACCCATTGGTTTCTAAGAAAGTCGCATGATTTAACACAAAGAAGAATTCCCTTCTTGAGAAATATCTTGGTAATACCCAGAGAGTAGCAACTTACGCCTATAGGGCCCGCACTACGAACAACAGTTCTTTATGATGTTTCGAAACTTTTCCCAGGTTTGTGTGTGATGCAGTTGTCGTTTGTGAAACCAAGTCCAGTGAAAAATTGCTCTACGTCCTATACCAAAATTATCGCTAAAATATATTAAAGTAGCAATCAAACTAATGTAGTTACTCACATGATAACAAAGAATATAGATAATACACTTATTTATTAATAATGCGTATCATATTACTGTTTCAGAAGTACAGAAAACTGCCTCAAAATACAATTAAGCGAGAGGATTCACCTTAAAAAATTCTGATGTGTTACACTCACATGACTTTCTCTACTCTTGTACAAACTATTTTTACAAACGCTTATTCTCCATATGCTTCATATTAATTGAGATATCGAGATGTTAATCTTATTGCTAATTTTCTTGTAGATGCAATGGGAATGGTAGGCTTTAAGCGATAATCAAATATTTTAAGAGCTGGTTGCTATGTGAAGTATTCCATTCTCTTTGCATTGCCAGGACAAAAAAAATGAGTAACGAATTCCCATTTGAGAAAAAGTATATGTATTGGAAAATTTAAGGGAATAACAAGCAATATCTTGAAAATGGTTCACTCAACAACAGAAAATGTATAGGATATAAATTGTGTATTTTAACGCTATCTACATTTTTTGTGTAGTAAAATTTTGTCTATCTCTTATGGTTTACCAGTTATTCAAAAGTCGTTCACAATGAAGAATACTTTTGGAAACATTCCCAGAAAATTCAAGATATACATTTTATTTGTCATGAAAGTATCTTAAATATATGATGCTTTAATCAAAATCGTTGGAGCCATTTCTGAGAAAATTAAAGCTTTCAAAAATGTTCCATGTAAAGGGTAATCTGGGGTCGGGGGATCTTCTTGAAAACCTTCGTGTTGCATCTATGGAAGATACTGAACCTAAGTATCATGTTTGGTGTTTATCCGACTGTTCGTTTCTGAGTGATGCTGTTCACAGACGGACACACAGACACACACACGGACATGTTTCCGAAAATGTTTTTTTGTATATTTCTGGTGCAATTTCGGTATCTAA
Organism: Deroplatys truncata; assembly: GCA_030765065.1. Lineage (NCBI taxonomy): Eukaryota > Metazoa > Arthropoda > Insecta > Mantodea > Mantidae > Deroplatys > Deroplatys truncata. The sequence continues at coordinate 158,520,381 of CM060979.1, forward strand.
TTTTTAGGTAGAATGCAATACTTCCCCTAATTACTATACGTAATAGAGAAATTATAAATCTTGTAGATAATGGCACAATGACTTCATAAAAGACAGAGGGAGATAAACGAAATTAATTCCTCCTACGAGTTTAAAAAGCTACCCGTTCAACGCTGCATTAAAGCTACACACATAATGAATAATCTCTTAACGCATACAACGAAATAAAGGTGAAGCTAGTGAATATAAATATTCCGCGATCTCAGGCCACCAAGTTAACCATTTTAGAGAAGATAGGCAGTCTGCGATCATCCAGGAAGTAATTTCCTCAGTTGTTAAATACAAAATGTGGGTTCACGGATTTCTAATGTTATCAATTTTCTCTCTTTAAAGAATTATTTACATTGCCCTGCTAACTAATTTGATTACTACATAAGTACAAAGGAAATAAAACATAACCCCCTACTCGAGGGTTATTAAAATATTTTGGCAGTGGTATCGCAGCTGTATCGTAGCCTTATAAGCAGATTCTGAGTTTCTTTTATTTTATTAGGTATTCTGTTTTCTTAGAGCTAAGCTTAGTGCACACACACACAGACACACACACACATATATACCAGGCGAGTCAGCTGCCCCTAGGTATTCGTTTCTATGCAAACCGCAGTTTATAATCTAATGTGAAAACATTGACCCTTCTTGCAAACAAGCCGTTATTGTAGCTGTGCCCTTCTATTCGGTACCATACGCAACCAACGTTAATGATTAAACGCCTTAATGAGAACTAAGGAGCTGTGAAAAGCTTAAAAAAGACGCTTTTCATGAATATAATGTTTTCAAAGAGGCAGAGGAATGCTTTTCCGAAGAGCGGAGCAAAATACGTTTGCTCTGGGCGAGTGGGTTAGCTGCCGGAATGTGAAGGAAAGCTTAGTTTCGCAAGTTCGATTCTAATACATTAAATTGCTTTAGTTCGTTGTTTCTCCTTCTCATTGTGCTTATTTTCTGTATTTTAGTATACTAATTTATTTATTTTTTTTTACTGGCTCTCCTGTGAGTCAAAGACACAAGAATTACAATCAGATAATTGTGGATCATGTTTATCCCAATAATCTGTACCGTATCTGGTGTTGTAGACCAGATTAAGTAGTTAGCTTTCATTCTTTTGGACGCATGTGGACGCTATTAAATATAACAGCTCTTATTTCATCCTTAAACCTTATGTTTCACTTCTATTGAGAAAGGAGTTTAAATGTGCTAAATTCACGGGTATACATAATAATAAATTGTTAAAGAGCCTGGATTTCAGCAACGAAGTAAATGTTCAAAATGAGACTCCCTTCATCAATGCACATTTGGGTACGTTGCCGGAGAGACCTACGTGCATGCTGTAACATGCGCGGTTTAATCCGCCTGCATTTTTCACGCATGAGTGCCCTTAGATGATTTGGGCTTTGCGGTTCTTGAGCGTAGACCAGTTCCTTTAAATGACCCCACAGAAAGGAATCCAGTGGGGTGAGATCAGGTGATTTATGGGGCCATGCAATTGGGCCCACTTGGTCAATCCATTTTTGCGGATATGTTCTATGTATGTGATACCTTAAAACTAGTGACCAGTTTGCTGGAGCTCCATTCTACTGGAACCACATTCCTGTTCTTTTCACTAGTGGCACATCTTCTAATAGCAACGGGTGCTCTTCTTGCAGAAATGCAATATATCATGGACCTGTGAGGTTGCCTTAAAAAAAGTGCGGTCCAAGTTTCACACCAGACATTGATGCTCCACTGTACCTGGAACGCAGCTTGTTCTCATCCAGTGAGGATAGCCTATACTCCATTAGTGCATATTATGGCGGTTAACAGTTCCATTATTGTGGAATGTGGCTTCATCACTGAAAAGAACATTTCCTAAAACCTGTGCATCCATTTGCGCTCGCTCCTGTGCACATATCACTCGCGCTTGAAAGTCGCGTTTGTGGAGAGCCTGGTGTAGTTGTAGATGGTACAGATGATATTTATTGGTGCAAAATACAGATCACTGAGGACTGACTTATGTGCAGATTTTGTACTACGGCCCTTGAACTGGTATGTTTACTGTTTTTTATTGCGTTTCGCATAGCTTCTTCATTGCCACCAGAGATTACTGAAGCATCGCAAGCAGATAGTGCTCTTCCAAATGATCCTGTTTCACTAAGACGTTTTTCAATCCTTCGAAAGGTGTCTGCAGTAGGTGCCTTCCTTCCTGAAAACCGTTCTTTATACAGGCGCTTTGCTGACAGTGTATTACACCTTGTTTCTCCATAGATTAATAGCATGTCAACATCTCGTCGTTTGTATACATTATGAGAGCCGTGTGTCATATTAAGGTTTCTGACATTGAGTATACATAATGGAGAGTTTATTCACGCCAAGCATTGACGCAGGCGTGAATAAACGCTAAAACCATTTTGCATGTGTGAAGTGTTTTAAACTTCGTTGAATGGGTGAAGGGTAATACCGACCGCAATAAAATACCCACTACGAAGTACAAATTATACGCCTTCTTTGGAAAACATGGCGATTATTATTTGTACACACCTAGAATGAATGTTATAAATATGATATTCCTATTATAATATCAATTTATAGACCGAGAGATAAAACAAAAGGTAATAAAATGATGTTACCTTGGGAGGTGAGCTTTCTATACGAATAAGTTATCGCAGAACTCAGACCCTACCTCGAATTTTACACGCATTTTGCCGCTTCATACAGTGTTTGGAGCTCATTTTGGTAGTTTTAACTAAAATCAAGAAAATGTATCAGCTATTACAAATACCGTATGAGCTGAAATATGCCATAGTTTGTGACAGAAGCGAAATTATCTACCATTTTTTGACAAGGTTGTACAACGAACATTTGTAGGCAGACAGCTTAAATCCAACTGATCGCACTGCGTAGATTTTCCATTTTGTTTTTAAATGGATTTGTCAACCAATGTATGTGATAGGTTGTTCCTTTAGGGGCATTTTCAAAGGTGTGTATGAATGTTTGCTAAAGAATAAAGGTTTGTAAAACAGGCTAAAAGTGCTACTGCAGCTCCCAGTGTCAGGGTGGGATGTTTTTGACATCTACATACATAGCGATTGCATTCTGTCCCGTAAAACATTTATGCACTGAGTTATTTATCACTCCTCTGTAAAGCGTTATGCAAATCAGCCATTATAAGGCATTCCAGAAAGGCTTAAGTCACATATGTCGCTTAGCACGTTGCACAAATTAAAAAATAAATAGTGGCAGCTTAATCAGCTTGGATATCCGTGGCATTCGTCTTATTTTCTATGCATTTTCTGTGGAGTAACAACACCTAATTTCTATTTCATGGCAATCTCCGCGTGAAGTCAAAGACCTTAGCGCAAGTTTATTCTTTTGTAACTCCAATGTGTTTGTATTCTAGTACATAGGCTTTGTGAATAAAAAAAATAATAAAATTAAATTGAGTTTTATTTATGGACGCTGTTTAACAGCTATGGTACTTAGCGTCCCATTCTATATTGGGCGTGAAAGACCGGTAACTTTGCTCACAGCCTCTTTTTCAGGCTTGAGGTTCCTTCACGTGCTCTAAATCTACGACACGGAACCACCGGGATTTACTTCCCTTCCGAAGGAAGTCATGGTAAGGATGTTTACCCCGACCAAAAGTCCATCGCCCTCCGCCGGGTTTGAACCCGCTGCCTGGGAATTAGAAGCTGCTGTGAATTATTTTTGGTCTTATAATAATGTATGAATTGAAGTTATAAGATGGCCCATGTCCATAAGAAACAACAACACACACACGCTTTTTTCTTAATAATATTTATTTAGATAGCTTGTGCTCAGCAAATGAATGTGCTGAGACAGTATAGGTAAGCTCCGCTAGTAATAAACATTCATTAATAAACAAATAAAATGAATACGTTGTGCAAGTGATAAAATAGCAAATAATAATAACAACTATGAGTTAATATTGCAGAAATTTATTTATTTATTTATTTTATAATAACTGTGATATAAAACCTCGTGTAATATTGTGTGTAAGAACAAAGTGGAAAAGAGGGAAGTAGGCGGGAAGTGAGTAGTGGCTCAGGTCGGAATCTGCTATTACAGAGGTCCAGGGTGATGGTTCTAAACTCCGGGTAGGTTATTGTAGAGTAGAGTTCTGAAAATTAATAACACGTCAGTATTAAATGGATGTCCTAATCGGGATGTGGAGGGTAATTGAAATAGAATGGCGTGTGTCAACGCTCCTCAGGGGCAGTCAGTTTTCAGAACTCAGTTCGCACTTCTCACGTATTGATCACCGCAGACAGTTCGGCGTTATAAACTGGCATTATTGTTCTTAGATTATTTTAGTAAGCGAAAATAATTGCTGATAAGTAACGTCCGCAACAGGCAAATGTTTATCCGTTTAAGGTGGTAATAGCCCGGCTTGGCGCAACGTAATTTAATAATTTGTTTCATTCGACTCCGGCAAATAAATACCTATTTTATCGGTAAAGGGCACTGAGAGAGTCATTCTTTCAATATCGTTGTATTACCAAAGTCCATGAGACGAGTTAGCCGGAGGCAAACGACAACAGCAATTACACAACGTCCAGCACCAATCTACAGAAGTGTCAATCGTTAGGAGCCATTAGTTATTAAAGCTATAAGCTATTAAGCATTAACATAACAAGTACTGCGCCATGGCGCTGCGGGCTAAAGCTGGCACCCTGGTTCCCGGCCATGTATAACATCCGGGTTCGATCCCACCAATGGGTATGTGGGTTTTTAAGTCCCTGGTATAGGACCAGTGAGGAAAATGAGAAGTCGCGATAAGCAGCCTAATACTCGGGCTGGGGATGCGTGATTCTGACCACATCACCAAGTATCGGTTGGGTGTTCGCCCACCTCTGCCGTGTATATGTGGGCGTGAGGCCGGCAGTCGGTTTGGCAGGTCTAGTTGCTTCATGTGCTGTAGCCTAATTGAATTATTGTTATTATTATTAATTATTGTTAACATAAAATACTGAAATAAACTTAACGCAATAAGTGTCATTTAATACCACAAACGGAAACATAAAATAGCAACCAATCACAAGAGAGCGTGAAGCAGCTGAACCCATACAGCTAATCTGGGACTACAGTGGTGCCTACCCTAAAATAATAAAAATAATAATAATAATAATAATAATAATAATAATAATAATAATAATAATAATAATAATAATAAAAATAATAATAATATAACCATTCGCTAAAAAATTGAGCTGTGGATTCAAAGCAAAACAAAGAAACGCGTCTAAGTCCTACATGGGTCCATTCACGTTCCCAAATAATAATGACTAATTTATTTCTCCATTGCTACGAATTCTAGATTTTTTACTCAGTGTTTCCAATAAGCATTTTGACATTGATTCAATATACGAGGACTGATCAACAAAGACTGAGACTGATTTTTTCCCGTAGCTTCCGTGATAGTTTCGTATCTGTAACATAAATATTTGAAGTGAGCTGATTTTTATGTATAATGTTGGTAGGCGACAGCACTCTTGTATTGGTAGGTTGGTAGTAATGCTCTATTTTGTTGGCCCTACGTGCATTTCGCATACCAGACAATGGAGGTGATGCAATTTTTAAATCGATTATCACCGGTGATGAGTCATGGCTGCATCATTATGATCCTGAACGAAAACAAGCCAGCACAGTGTGGAAATCGCCAGGTTCTCCAATACCAAAAAAGGCAAAAGTTGTTCCTTCTGCAGGGAAAGTGATGGTGATCACATTTTTTGACTGTAATTGAATGATTTACCAACATGCAGTTCCCCCTCACACTACTGTTACAGCAGCATACTACACGTCAGTATTGGCTACACTGAGGAAGCACATTGCAAAGAAACCTGCAGAGCTTTCTCGGACTGGGTGGCGACTTCATCATGACAATGCACGACCTCACGTCGCAAATCGAGTCATGCACTTTCTGGCACGATTCAACATTACCTGTGTACCACATCCACCTTATAGCCCCGATCTTGCACCCTGTGACCTTTTTTATTCCCATCACTAAAGGCAGAGCTTAAGGGTATTCGATTTGAGAACTCTGAAGCAGTGCTCAAGAAAAGTGAGGCGATTCTCAAGAACCTGACAAAGAATGGTCTGCAGCACGTTTTCAAGGACTGGCAGAGACGCTATAAAAAGTGCATTGAAGTAGGAGGGGACTACTTTGAAAAATATCATGTAAAAATTGAATTGGAGTAATAAACATCTGTGAAAAAAATCAGTCTCAGTCTTTGTTGATCAGCCCTCGTATTATACATAACTGTGTATACTGCGTGAATAAAAAGCGATCTATAATGGAACGCAATTGGTAATGTTGATACTGACAAATCTAGCTCCACCTTCCGCCAGTGTGACCTTCTGTGCTCCTGGAGCATATTGTAGTCGCTGAACTGACAGGTTAGTTTACCGCCCCCAAAATATGGGCGAACTACCGAAGGGTAACTCTACCAGCTGTTAATGTTCACTAATGTAGTACCCTTAAGGCAATACTTCGTTTAATTTTGGACTAAATAATAAAATATAATTTATAAAAAAGTAGAAATACATACAAAAGTTCAGGACTTTTGTGTTTTTATTTCTTTATACCGGAACGTTATTTTTTATGATACACTACCGTTTTGTTAATGTCAATTTTGTTATTGGCGTTCGAGGATGGCAATAAATATAACCATCGCGTCCATGTGTTTAATGAGACATAAATGTCGTAACTTTCGTCCAGTTTAACGATACGTGAACAAGTGATTTTTCATCCCTTCCTCTAGGAGGCCCAATTATGTTGTATTGATTTGGCCTCTCCTCGTGTGCCAATTATGGGGAAACTCTTTCGTAGAGGCGGTGTCCAAACCACCTCTTTATTTCACATAACATTCTTCATTGACCCATTTTTGTGTCCCTTACTATTTTTCAGGCCAGTAGCATAGATAAGTGATACCAACGGTGTCAAATGTAGTGTTTTTTTAGGTTTAAATTATTTATATGCATAAATGCATAGTATTTAACGCAATATGGATAGAAGAATAACTTTTTAATGAATGCTATTATACCTATAACGAGTGAATAAAATTGTGCGATTACTCCATGTCAGTGTTTGTAAGGATGTTTATTATGTCAGTGTTTTTTAATCATATTTCGAAATGATGTGGTATAATTCAGTTCCATACAGTTTTTCCTCGAAACTACCTCTCTGACCACTTGTCCATGGTCCCTTATTCAGGAGAACGCCTCAAATGCATAGCTTTAACTCAAATTACGAATACTACATCAAAGGCTTGCAGAAAACTGAATTAACTACTGCAAGACCGTATGCATCATTCCAATTTGATTATAGCGTCCACGGATGTCAGAAATCTCAACATTTGGCTGACAAACAGCTGACCATGGCCAGGAAAGCGGACGACAGCTCTGGATTCGAAATTTAAAGTACAACTTAGTGAAAAGTGTGATAAATGCTAAACCGTTTTTCTCACCCTTTGGATCGTAATTTTAATTTACGATGTCGTTTATATAGAATTGCCCTTTAAAACGATGCGTAATGTATATATATATATTTGTTTTAATTCTGCTCATTCATTAGTAGAATTATTTAACTAATAATGTCACATTAGTAGTGGCACCATGGTCACACGTGTAACTCACATTCGGGAGCTCCCGGGCTCGATTCCTGACCCAAGGATACTTTTAGGAGTTTACCCGGGTCATCAGGCGAATGCTACAGTACTTTCTTTCAACTCCTGAATTTTTGTCCCTCCTTTTTGTTCCATTTATGATTTTATTCACCCTTTACCTTGTGAAATCTGTTTCATGGTTGTAAGTGTCGGCGATGGTGTTTCGCTGCGGTATGGCAGGGAAAAGAATGTTCTTTGTAGAACTTCTTCCGTCCCTCAGCTTTCAGCTGGTTGCTGGGGTAAACGGAGCGCCTCTTCGTAGCGGGTTGTTGGACCCTCTATGTGGGGCAGGGGTCCTCGGTCGGTCTGTCTGTCGACTGTCAGGGCTATCTGGAAACTGTAGGGGCCTGTCATTGCTGTGCCATCACTCCTGGTTACGGCCGCCCGGTGTCTCCTCTCACTTCCACCTCGCTTGTGGGGACGTAGGTACAATATCCTCACTGGGGCAGTACCGAGCTTCTCCGTTTATCAGAAAAACTTTATAATGACATTTTAATGTACTTTTGAGAAGTAATATTTTATATTCTTAGAGTTGCCTCTTTTATTCTTCTGTTTTTCATGACGAAGCTTATGGTATATTATATATGTCCAGAATTTTCTTTTTTTATCTTTAATTTTATGAACATTAATTCCTTTTGCCTACACTTCTCACTTAATCTTCAACTGTAAAAACTAATTCGTGATTTACAATTGAAGCTCTGACGACTAGAAGGACGAACTCGACAAATGGCAGGCTTGTTTTCATACACAAGATTTCATATCTCTAAGAAACAATAAACAATATGGCAGGTGTGCTTTAATGATCTCGCACTTGTATAGGATTACAAAATTATGTACGTAGAGAAGAACTGGTTTGAATTTGAACCACTATGCAGACCACAGAGACAAACTCAACAGACCCCACCATCTCCAAACAAATTCGCAAAGCTCCACCATCACACACGCTGTGTATTATACTTGTGGACAGAACATAGCAACCTTCCTCAGTAACATAATCATCCCCGAAACTACTGGTCACACACACAGAATCATATTGCGTGTCTTAACAGAGTTATCACCTCCAAAGTTTGCTCGCAACTATTTTAACTAACTTTCGCGAATTTTCTGATACTGTTGATAAATGTAGCACAATTCATTATAGATTTAAGCCAGCATTGATACAATAATAATAATTTAGATAATGGTGATGATGATAATAACAACAATAATAAGTTCTATCAAAATTACTGTGATAATTTTCAATTATGGGTAAAGAATTGATAAGTAACCCTAAGTTCATATTGTACTTGTGTCAGGTGCTGTTACTGTTAACATTCAAAATAAAATTGAATAAATGTGACCTAAAACAATTTTTAAAATGTGATGGTATTTTATTTAAGCACATTCGTATGTCAGTCATAGCTAATCTTCCCTTAACTAAGGCACTTATCTTGTGATCATTCCATCTCCCATTACTGCTTATTCTCACTTCTAAATAATCAAAATTGTTTACTATTTGCAACTCTTCTCCTACCACTTTTCCTCCTTCAATTTATAGCCCTTTTTAAATACCATTATCTTTAACTTTTTAGGAATTTTTCCTAAACCCCATTTCTTACAAAATGAATATATAATAAGGAGCACTTTTGTAAGACCTCCTGCTGAAATAGAGCCTATCACTAAATCATCTGCAAAAAGTAATTCTGGAATTTCTCTATTATTTACTTGAGGGTAATAATAGAACTATCATACAAGCTTAAATTCACTTAATAAAAATAGAAAAGATCTGATGTGCTACATTCACACGACTTTCTCTATCCTCTAGCGCTTATTAGTGGGTATACAAATTGTTAATAAAGTTTATTTTTCTATCTTCTTCATTTTATAGAGATAAAACTTTCCGGAAACAGTTTCAGTGCATGTTTCGTTATATTAGATATAAATGGAATAGCGATAGTAAAATGTTTAAGATCTAGACGCTATTTACTAGCCTTAAAATACCATGCTCTTTGTGTGTAATCGCGAGAAACAACTGAGTATCGAAGGCACTTAAGAAGAATTACAAAGTATTGAACAATTAGAACCATTAATAATGCATACCTCGGAAATATCTAATGCCACAAAAATTGGTTTGAAATAAATTGTGCATTTTAAAAAGATCTACATTTTTTGAGCAGTACGTTTTCGTCTAGTGCTTAACGTTAACCAGCTATACAAAATTATACAGAATTTCTTCCGAATGAAGTGGACTTCACAGGTTATTCCTATAAAATTCAAGATATACATTTTGGTTTCAATAATATTTAATCTAGATGCTAGCCACTGTTTGGAAAATCAAAACTTTCGAAAATGTTCCATATCAAGGCTAGTTTGGGGAGGGGAGATTTTCTTAAAAGCACTGAATTTAATACCAACTTGATATTCATTCTAATTTTTGTTTTTGAGTTATGTTGTTTACAAGCATACAGACACACATACAGATACACGCGGAACTTTTTCCTAAAAACCCCTTTTTTTATTCAGAAGGCCTCAAACATGTATTTCAGGCCAAAACTCGGAGTGGAAATTTTGGGTGGAATACAATACCTTCTCTATCTACTATGTACTTAGCATAGAAGGTAATAAACGAACTGCGGAAGTTTAGATAGGACCATCATAATATCATGATATTGTGACGCAGCTATGGGCCTGTTATCGTGTAAAGCGCTGATCAATCGGCCCATTGACCGGGTGAAGAGATAAATACCAGAAGCGCTATCGAGAGTTAACGGGATTGATCTGGAAACTTATTCCCCCCTCCCCGCTTCCCAAACATTCTAAGACTCTCTCCAAACTTTAACGGTTATATAAACGACTGCACTCGCGAGTAAGCGAGTTAGCGAGATAGCGAGTTATTTTACTTGATGCGATGAATAGTGCTGGTTATTCAGTGCGTTCTGCGAGTGAGTTGGTGAGGACAATTGGGACGTATTGTGAAAGCTGCTACTGCTAGAGATTAGAGACATATTGTGTTCGACGCCCTAGTGAGAAAAGCAAAATGAAGACTTCGCGTGTCACATTACGCCACGATGAAAGTCAAGTGACAATGAAAATCGAGCTTAATCACATTAGTGAACTGACAGTAAAACTGTACAGTCACAACATTATAATCTGCTACAATTATCTGACTAATATTGAATGGCACGTGTTAAGACTACTTCTGAATGGAAATCTTAATAAACAATCCTAACAAAATGAAAATTACAGGATTATATTTATATCATATTGTATAATTGTGTTTATTTCATGGATATATAATAAAATAGCAGGGCCTTCCATGTTCTTTAAGACATCTTTTTTCGTTTCTTTAGATCATAAAACAGAAACAACTGCAAATCAGGTGGAACAACCTAATTTTGACAACATTTCAGAGATAATATACAGTGATTGGTTTAATCTGACACGGGCTGTGAATTAGATTCGTCAATAGTGAACGCCTGGTCCATGGAGTAGTATTTTGATTAACTCTCAAGAATTTAAGAATATGTTTTCTTTTGAAGCGAGCGGCTCTTGTCTTTAATTGGTGAACGTTATGATAATGTAATATTTTTGTAACACCGCTTATTTCATTGCTACGCTGTCAAGAATGACGGTAAAGCATACTATGTGTTCATTAACTACAGACTAACAATAACGAAAAACTGATTATAAATCGTTAGCCTAAATCTCATCTTAAGCTTGGTATTAAGCTTTAATTTAATAAATTCTGTTCCTAAAAATAAAGCCAGAAATTGAAATTAGAATCTGGTAGTAAACCAGAGGTGCACATTTGAAATATATTATAATGACTTTTTTATGTTAATGTGTAATCCGCTTAGAAATTTACAGCAAAATATTCCGCGTTTTAAGCTCTACCATTATGCTCTACCTCTAGAGAAATGTATTACAAGGAATCCAGTAGTGTTCGAAAACTTGACTGAATTTTTTCCCTTAATACTTCTATGTATATAAAAATTAAGCGAGCTTACAGAATAAAAATACACATGATCGCAATTTAAATCGACTGATGGCATCTCTATGCATTTAAGGAAGTCGATGGGAGAGGGAGTTGCAAACATTTTTACTTTCTTTACTAGAGACAATATGGAACACATACATGGAACCACTTTTGATTCATCCAAAATTAACAATTGCAATGGTAGGGACACCTAAAAAACGGGAATAAGGAAGAATTACAAGACAAACATTTGAGTACACACAGCAGATCATCCCAGAATTACCGAGAGAAGTAAAATACGGAGATAATGGAAACCAGAGTCGGAAGAGGAAGAATGGAGAGATAAAGCACAATGGCGCCGGGCAACCGCAAGAAGGTGAAAACCGTTGTGAAACTGGTGTATCACTACCATCACACCAACACCACGACGTGATTGATCTCCCATAATTACAATCCAATATTTGGTCGCTAGACAAAGTAATATCACGATGCATCGCAGGAACATGGTCTAAATCCTTGCCCCTAAAATTCATATTCCTGGAAAAATCATAAAGAATAAATTTTAATGTCAAATAATGAACATGTGTATTTTAACAGCTCTGTTATATGGTTCACAAACGTGGAGTTTTAACAAAAACAGAGGCAAGTGATAGATGTCTGCCAAAGAAAAATGGAAAGAAAATCTTGGGCATAACAATGAGAGATAGACTGCAGAACCAAGAAGTAAGGAAGAGAACACGATTAAGCTACCTAAAACCACAGAAAGCTACCTAAAATGGAGATGGACAGAACACTTTGAGACAGTACCCTAATAGATGGACACACACAGTAACATCTTGGGACCCCAAGATTGATCAGAGGAACGTCGGCAGCCACAGAACCCGGAGGACCGTCGGCATCAGGTGGGCCATGATAGCCAAAGTGAAAAAAAACCATGGAAAAAACTAGTGGACATAGCCAGTAGGACAATAAACTAAGTTGATCTTTCCCGAGACTGCAAAATCTATCCCCCTTTCACCTGAAAGACGTTTTTACCCAAAAGGGATCTATATGGGCTAATTGTGAATTGTGAAGCTTAAATTTAATTGTTTCGCTGTATGCACCATGTTCTCTACAAATGCAATACTTTGCCGTACCCCTTTCTAATAATGGCACAGAACAAGAATGCCCGATTCTGTTTCCCTCCACTACAGCGACAGCTCCGAGCCATTGGCAGGTGGAGCGAAAAGTGGAGGATGGCCATCAGCCCGGGGAAGAGCTCTGCGCTTCTCCTGGCGAAGGTCCGTCGGTGGCGGCCCGAGCGGCCTCTGAGGTTGCGGCGGAGGAGAATCCCCTGGGTTACCTCAGCCAAATACCTCGGAGTCACGCTCGACCGCGGCCTCACTTTCGCGCCACATGTCAGGGCAAAGGTCGGCCTCGGCCACTCCGCGCTGAGGCAGCTGTACCCTGTATTCCGCTCCACAATGCCCATACGCCTCAAACTACGCCTATATCAGGCGATTATCCCGCCCCTAATTCTGTACGGCTGCGAGGTCTGGGGATCGGCGGCAGCGACCACCATCCGCAGACTGCAAACCGTTCAGAACAGGGCGCTTCGGATGATCTATGATACCGGGCGTAGATACCCATCACATATCCTACATACCCATTCCGGTCTCCCATACATCGTGGACGTGGTGCGGGAGAGAACCCGCACCATGTACACGAAACTCGCCTACCATACCAACCAGCTGGTTAACTCTTTGGGCCGCTATGACCACAAGGCGCCACGGCGGAGGAAGAGCTACCGGTTGCCGAAAGACGGCTTGGGCCCCCGAGGCTGAAGTCTACCAATCCCTCATCTCACAAACTTCCCCAAGTTAAGCAGCATTGGGCCCGGTCGCTGGCTGGATGAGTGACCATTTACCAGCGACCCGCCCTGCCGCCAACTTGAGTACCCCCATCCCATTACCTGTATTCCCATCTTGCTTTGCTGCCATGCCGGCCTGCTTAACTTGACGACCACACAAGCGGTCGCTCAAGTTAAGCAGCATTGGGCTTGGTCACCGCATGGTCGCTAGTCCGCCCATGAGGAAACGCCGAGACCCAGCCAAATGGTAGTGCAGAAAGCTAAACCCCGCCCAAGACAGACATAAATCAAAAGCTTGTGTATATTCTTTTAAACCTCCTTTATCGTACAGGTAAAGCCGCATACGCGGCTAGGTACTGTGGCGATTATATTCCGCCCAGGTAAACCTGGGCGACCTGTTCTCGATTGCTGGATTGCTGGATTGCTGCTGCCAGATCCGGATGACGTCATGCGTAAGTATGGACGGAGTCCCTAACGGTTCAATCTCGGACGCATCCGATGCGCCCAACTCCACACACAAGCGCGTAAGTCCCGGTGGTCGCCCCGCAGAAGCCCACATTGGAAGCCGGTCCTGTCTGAGCAGTCCCGACCGACGCCAGAAAGAAACCTCCAAAAAGCACACATCCACCGTCCAGCCGCAACCCGCCGAACACCGTCGCCTGGTCCTACGATCCTGCAACAGATGACAATAAAGAAAATTGCGAGTACAGGGAATGAGAACAGGAGAGTCGCAATAGAAGAAGAACCACTCCAGTATTTATCTGCTGACCTGGAGGAACCACGAAAAACCCATGGCTCAGAAAGGTGACGATCGCCAGAATCGAACCCGGAACCTCCCGAATGCGAGCCTCACATATTACCGCGGAGCCATTTCGCTGTGGGTATGTTTGTACAGCGTTACTTAGAAACGAAAATTCTGAGAAATATCAAACTTGGTATTTAAAATCAATGATACGACACCAATATATTTAAGAAAATGTTCCCACCCCAAACTACCACTTGTGGCATTAACAACCTCCGAGATGTCTGTATCATTGGTTTGAATTTTCATATACTCAGATTTAAGTGCTTATTTGCTATTCGGTTTTACATGTTCTCTTGAATAAAAAGAAGCATTTTAGAAAACGTTTTGTGTGTGTGTATCCGTGTGTCTGTCAATAGCAAATTGAAAAACAAAAATTGGAAACATACCAGTATCTTCTAAGAATGAGATACAAGAGTTTTACAAGAAAATCTCCCCACCAAATTGCCTTTTATATAGAAAATATATTATTACTTTTCATTTGCTCAAAAGTGGCTATAAAGATTGTGATTAAAATATCATATACTGGGGGGGGGCGCTGGAGGGCACAGAAATTAACTGACGATTCTGGCAGAAGAATCTGCCCATTCTGTGATTTGGATGAGGACTGCGTACATATTTTGGCGGAATGTGCACAATGGGAGAACCGGCGAACAATTAAACTCAAAAAAAATTCTTAAGTCCCTCAAGAAAGAGATTGGCTTGTTGGGATCTACTGGCTGACCAGAGAAAGTGGCAAAATATGGGCAACTTCTTGGCTAAAGTGCGCGAAGCTAGGTCAAACTTGTTGAGTTAGTCAAAGGTAATTTATCGCTATTTTCCTTTTTCTTGTTTTTTCTGTTTTGTTTCGTTTTCTGTTATTTATTTTGTCTGCATACCTTGTATCTTAAATATGCATGTAAGGTCAATGACCCATGCACTAAATACTTGTGTAATAGCTTCAATAATTTGAAACAAAAGATTACCTTATCTATATATCTATCTATCTATCTATCAAAATATTCACATAAATAAAGCGTATATTTTGAATTTTCTGGGGATAGCCTTTGAAGTCCTCTTCATTCTGAAAGTTGTGTGTAATTGATAGACCGTAAGGGATACAAATCATTTTACTATGCAAAAAGAATTACATATCTTAAAACACATAATTTATGTCAAGTAAATTTTTGTAAGATTAATCCTTTCTGAGATATTCCTTTATATTGGTTTCAATTTTCAAATACTTATACTTTTTCAGGTGGTAAGCAGCTATTCAATTTTTCTGGTGGTATGCAAAGAGCATGGAATTCCAAAGCTATTACAAAGCGACCTGCTTTTCTAAAAATCCATCATTTTGGCCTATTGTATGCGACTTATACCTACAGAAAAATGTGTAATGCAAGTTCATCTTGATTAACAATGGTTAGATAAAACAGTAAGCTTTTGTAAGAATAGGTTGTAAAAGAATGAGTTCAGAAAAGTATGTGAATGTAAGTGGTTTTTTTCGCATGTAACAACAGTTGTTACAAGCCCTAATAACAGAGGAAGGTATGATGCATGGCATACTCGCAAAGCTGCACCAAGCGCAGAGAATTTTGGAAATGAAATCTGATAATGCTTGAAGTTACATCACCTGTGCAAAGCAAAAGCAGAAATAAAGGGGCAGAGAGTGAATGAGACAGAAAAAGAGACAGATTTTTAGCTTCACACTCTGTTTCAGCTCTTTGATCCGCAAAAACAGAATATAAATGAAGGCTTTCATTAATCATCTATCAAAATCTGATTTGGTACTTCGGTGTTTTTTGCACTTTTTGTTGAAATGCGGCGCCAAGATTAACGTGACGGGTTTAATTACCTACACCCCTTTCGGAACCGAGTGCGCATTTATATACGCTTCGTGTATGTGTGTTCTGTCTCTCTTGGTTGGCAGAAAATTATGTAAATCATCATTTCTGCTTAACAGTATAATAGTTGTTAATAATTCTTTTTATGGAACGATATATTTTTTTTTCAAATGCGCACTCTCGGTATTCACTCGCTATTTTGTCTCTTTAGAATATATGCGCAAACATGAAAAGGATTCTCTAATGCCGCTCCTATGACCCAACTAACAGGAATTTTTCCATCATGACACTTCTCTTCTCATTCTATTACAGTGAAATGTACAAACCAGTTCGCTCCTGCGCGATGTTAAACTTTTCTAGTTTTCAGAGTAAAGGTTTTTATTCTCATTTTCAACTCGCCTTTTCTGGAACGCTACAATCTGCGTCTCATACATTTTATTTTCTATTTGGATGAAAGTGACTATTAAGGCTAGAATTCTTAGGTAACTACTATCTACATTAAATGTTCGCGAAATATTAGTATTCCAGGTGCTTTAGCTGGAGCTGTATTTGTGTTTTAGAGTGATTTATAAAGTTATTTACAATGTCAAGCAAAAATGAAAAACCCTAAACATTCTCAAGTCCAAGAAATATTTGCTAACATTGTTAAAATCTGTGACGAGAAAAGCAAACAAAAGCAACTGGTCATTCAGCTGCTAGCACAAGACGTATGTTTTTTAAGAAGCCTTCTTGTTGATAGCCTTCTTGTTGATATGTTGGAGGTAGAGCAGTAATCTTTCTCAGATAGCGCAAGAATTGCTCATGTCAACACATTCCTTACGGACACATTCTCGTGAGAGGAATACAGTACATTCACTACGTGATCAAAAGTATCCGGACACCTGGCTGAAAAATGACTTACAAGTTCGTGGTGCCCTCCATCGGTAATGCTGGAAATCAATATGATGTTGGATCAGCCTTAGCCTTGATGACAGCGTTCACTCTCGTAGACATACCTTCAATTAGGTGCTGGAAAGTTTCTTGGTGAATGGCAGCCCATTGTTCACGGAGTGCGGAACTGAGGAGAGGTATAACTAGCGCAACAGTTCTAGACATGTGAAAATCCTAATGACAGCTATGAAGCGCGTTAAATACCAGATCAGGAAGTGACAGGTCGTCTGCATGCTGCAGGAGTGCGTGGGACAGTCATTGTCAAATATCCGCACACCGGTTATACACTGCACTACACGATAAACTTATAGTTGTGTACAGTATACTTAAATCCACCGCTGTAAAATGCCCTTAATATAAAAAAAACTGTCAACCACCTGCCTCCAGTTCTTCCACACCTGACAGCCCTTCCTCTTCTGCGGAATCACACACATCATTGCCGCCATCACTGCTGTGGCTACTTTCTGCACGATTATCCTGGATGAGAGTTTTTTCTAATTTATTTTCTGCAATTCCTATTTTTTGAAACAATGATTCTCAATTTATTCAACATGTCGACATACATTTTTCCATTCTGGCCTTCCGATTTCTGCAAATCGCTGGCAACATAACTGCTCCACATCTTTTAGTTTAGAAGTGATATTTCTGCAGGTCACCCAGTTTTTGACATCAGCCCAGATTAATTCGATTGGGTTTAGGTTGGGTGATACGTTGGCAGTCTAAGTACATTATGGCGATGTGTATTATTATCTGGCCAAGTATTATGAGTTAGAACCTTTGAAGGGGTTTGTTAGCTTTAACTAAGTTATATTTGTTTTACTCATGCTTTCATTAAAAGCTATATTATGCATAAGCAACCAGGTTTTCATTTCTTCTTTCAAGGAATTTGAGGTAGGTTGTTTGTCAATTTGAGTATTGCCACATTGTGAAGCATTGTCGATAACCAGAAGAGACCCAGCTGGCATATTAGGTATCAACATGGTGTTGATTCACTTCATGTAATTTTCTGTATTCATTTCTTGATGAAAATCTCCTGTTTTTTGTTGCAACTTGTAAAAGAAGGGCATTTGGAACGAACAGCATGAACGATAATAAATATTTGCCCTTTGGCAACAGGTGTCTGAAAACCTAATTCGCTATCGTCACTTCAACTTTTAGATGTTGTATGACTGCTGTGTACGTACGATTCATCTTCATACACTATAGTTTGACCATCTAATTTGTACCTCTGAGTAAGGTACTCTTCCAGCTGAGATCGTATGTCGTGCTTTTCTATTAGAACTCTCCTATTTGGTTTCGTTTTCTTCAACTTGAACCCTAAATCTTTTATAATTTTTCTGAGATTTGTAGCAGCATCTTGAAAATGTATGCTGATATAAGTATCTACATATAAAATTATACTCATTTGGACAGTTAGAATTAGACTGCAAAATTCAGTGCCCTAGCCGGGATTTGAGACTTGTAGAACCACCTTGAACATTTATGGCTTCTTTCAGATTGATGAGCAATCTGCTTACTGTTGCACAGTTTTTTCTTCCACATAGAAATTGTGAATCGTACGTCGAATGACGCATTTGTCGAAATTGTTTATTTCTGTAATGCGTAATATGCTTCTTCACAGGTGGATCAAATGGTACTCTTTCATCCATATGGTTTTTCTTATCTTTGAGAACAATGGAAACGGAACTCCGTGAAACACCAGTTGCTTTGGTTACTCTTTCTTTTACTCTCTTAAGGCTTTTGTGGAACACGGGTAAACATATATTATCTTCCTTTATTTCTGCTTCTTGCTTCATGAAGTTGAGGGCATTTGTAATTATTTTCCTGCTTTGAATACGTAATACCTTACCATGTAACTTTGAAAACGTAGGAGCCATGGTTATAAATATCACAAATATAAAATAAGCACTATTTACGCACTGATCTCTTTGAAATTACAAGATGCGGACACCTTCTCTGCAGAATGTATGCGTTACGCACTGTGAATAAGCAAAGCTATTATATCGCTTTCGTTGATTAAGCTGAACATAAACCATTCCTAGGCTCGGCAGCTGGGGTGGCAATCAAGGTCACGATTCCAGAAGTTTTGCGCCAGTTATATCGATGTAGGTCGGTGAGCCCTGGCAAGAAGTCGGCGTTCCAAATCATCCCGAAGGTGTTCTATAGGATTCAAGTCAGGACTCCGAGCAGGTCAGTCCATTACAGGGATGTTATTGTCGTATAACCACTCCGCCATAGCCCGTGCAGTATGAACAGGTGCTCGATCGTGTTGAAAGATGCAATTTCCATCCCCGAATTGCTCTTCAACAGTGGGAAGGAAGAAGGTGCTTAAAATAGTATCAATGTAGTCTGCGCTGTGATCATGCCACCCAAACCAACAAGGGGTGCAAGCCCCCTCTGGGAAAAACACGACCAAACCTTAACACCACCACCTCTGAATTTCACTATTGGTACTACACACGCTGGCAGATGCCGTTCACCGGGTATTCGCCACACCCACACCCTGACATCGAATCGCCATAGTGTGTACCGTGATTCGTCACTCCATACAACGTTTTGCCACTGTTCAATCGTGTAATGTTGACGCTCCTTACACCATGCGAGGCGTCATTTGGCATTTTCCTGCACGATTTGTGGCCTATGAGCAGCCGCTCGACCATGGAATCCAAGGTTTCTCACCTCACGTCTGTCATAGTACTTGGAGTGGATCCTGATGCAGTTTGGAATTCCTGTGTGATGGTCTGGATAGATGTCTGCCTATTACTCTTTACAATCCTCTTCAAATGTCGGTGGTCTCTGACAGTCAACAGGCGAGGTTGGCCTGTACGCTTTTGTGCTGTACAAGTCCCTTCACATTTCCACTTCACTATCACATCAGAAACAGTGGACCTAGACATGTTTAGGAGTGTGGAATACTCGCGTACAGGCTTCTGACACAAGTGAATCCAATCACCTGACCACGTTTGAAGTCCGTGAGTTCCACGGAGCGTCCCATTCTGCTGTTTCACGATTTCTAATGACTGCTGAGGTCGCGGATAATGATTACCAGGCAGTAGGTAGCAGCACAATGCACCTAAGATGAAAAACGTATATTTGTGGGGCGTCCGGATGCTTTTGATCACATAGTGTATTTGTGTTGTAATATAAACTTGCAACTGAATTTAATGTTCCGGATATTCATATTGGAGTATATATTTTAGATTTTTACATAAAAACACATTTTTTCGAATAAAAGCAGGTTTTTTTTTAAGAATGACTATTCCATTACGCCTATTGAATGTTCAAGTACGTAGGCCTACTGCCGCAAATTGTTATTAAATAGTGCACGAATTGGTATAAGCTTTAGTAACCCTTCAGATATAAGAAAACATTAACAACCGGCTTGCTCAACCAGGAGGGCAATCGACGCAATATCTACCAGTCATATGTGACCTCCCTTCCCATACCTCCATTTTGCTGCTGTCATAAATGAACTAATTAGTAAAGATATCAGTTCAATTAAAATTCTTCAACAACTTTTAAGTTACACAGTGTTAAGTATCGACTTGGCATATATTTCGTAAATCTCTTTTTCCTGTGTTTGATTCCATAAAAACTCGAATCAGTAGGAATTCTTTTGAGAGAAGTAGTAAAATGTATGTGGAGAAAAACCTGAATATTTTGGTCCTGCAGCAAAGGTATACTATGGAAGTGTATGAAAATAATAGTGGATATAATACAATGAGCGATATTTCAAATGTGATGAAGGAGAAACATGAAGAAAATGTTGAGTGTGAGTGAAATTCCATGCTATAATAATGCCAAACTTACTTCTTGTGACGTGGAGCGGCCATCTTCCAAATTCAGGTTACTTCTTAGAGACAATCGTCAATCATTCGGGATGAGCAATATGAGTAAGCATATTGCCGTGTACTGTAACTCTTCACTACTTAGTGATCTCTTCTAGAATGATGTCTGGTGAGTACCACGTACATTTATATTACTGAGAATTCGGATACAACCAAATATTTTAACCTTTACCTCATAGTTTTACTTTCTCTACCATGTACATAGTAGGCAGAGAAGCTATTGCATTCCACCCAAACATTTGATGCCGAGATTTCAACAGAAATCTAAAAAAAAAAAAAGAATTTTTGGAAAAAGCTCCATGTTATGTGTATCTACCGTGAACAGCAGAGCTCAAAAACGAAAAGTCGGATAAATAGCAAACTTGGTATTCGAGTTCAGTATTTTTCAAAGATGCAACACGAAGATTTTCATAAAAATTCTTCTACCCCAAATACCCTTCATGGAACATTTTTAGAAAATTTTTATTTTTCAGAAAATGGCTCCAGTGATTTTGATTGAAATACCATATATTAAAGACATTTACATGACAAATAAAATGTATATCTTGAATTTTCTGGTAATACCCTGTGAAGTTCTCTTTACTCGGAAGGAATTTTGTGTAATCTTATATAAATGGTAAACGTTAAGCTATAGACAAAAACATACTGCACAGGAAATATAGATCTCTTTAAGACTCACAATTTGTTTCAAATAAATTTCTTTTGGCATCAGCCATTCCTGAGATATCCGTTTTTAAAGGTTTTAACGGTTTAATTGTATCATTATTTTAAAGTCCTGTCAACATTCAGTTTCATGTATACGAATCGGGTAATGCAGCATTTCCGGAACGGTATATTTTCGATTAAATTGAGGCCGATAGGATAATAAACTTTCGTAGGAAAAAATTGTATATCTACTAATAAGCGGTAGAGGTTGGAGAACGTAATACGTACTTCATTAAATGGGAGTTCTTGTATGGTACTGAAGAAAGAAACGTTCTGTACTGCGAAGAGAGAATATTTCTTTGCACCAAAAAGCTTCAGGTTGCATGTTTTCCCCTTTAAAAGTCAGAGTGACGAGTTATAAAATGCTTGAAAACTGTCACTGGTTGGATATAAACAGAGAGACCTGGTCATGACAGCTTTACTGCGTGCAGTCACCACTCTTGAAATGCTTGCGGCTGATGATACACAACAAACCGCCATAATAAGGTTATCATAGCATGGCTGTGTACCGCAAAACGTTTTAAGAGCGGCGTACAAACACCGGCTCCTTTCACCATGTGTTACCAAAAACATATAGCCAGACGCACTCGATTTACAGTGTTTCGCAATTAAACGATGAATATCTGCTCCTCTCTTTTTAACCATTTAACACCGGAAAGCAACAGCTAGCGCTCAATTTAGATATTGCGTTTTTATTTCCTCTACTGCGCCAGATTGTTCTGGTAACGTCTGAGGCTCGCATTCGGGAGGTCCAGGTTCGATCCCCAGTGACCATTCTGACCATGAGTATTTCGTGTATTTCCCTGGTCGGTAGGCGAATGCTGGGGTGGTTTCTCATCTATCACGATTTCCTTTCATTCCGTTACCCTCTCATTTTTCAGGTGTGCTTTTAATAGCTTCTGTGGCCTACGGCGGTGCCGGAAAGATGGCGCGGTTCTTTGCTCAAAGGAACCGCATACTCCTCATGGTGAATAAAGGGCTGTTTGGTCGAAGGGTCATTGATTAGTTTCTCCAAGGGGTCGGGATGGGCCTTCCAGCCTGGGATTAACTTAACTGGGAACTTACGCGCGTCTCTATGGCCTGTAGCCTCCTGTAGTTCCCTCGCTTCATCGCTTCCTCCTGAGAGGTGGTAGCTACAATGAATTTATGTCGGTCTAACTGGCAAGATGACTCCCTGTTTATATAACCCTAACCCTAAACCTAAGTATTGCATGCCATTAAGAAATTTGATACCGAGATTTCTCCATAAATAAAAATTTTGAGACTACCTGAATAAAAAAAGGTGTATGTATTAGTGTGTTTATGTATGTGTCGGTGAGTAGCTAAACTCAAAGACGAAAAGTCGGTGAAATCTCAAGTTGGTATTTTATTTCAGCGTCTTCCAAGGATGGGATACTAAAGTTTTCAAGAAAATCCTCCACCCCAACTTTCACGGAAAATTTTTTCGAAATCTTTGACTTTCTCACAAAATAGCTCTAACGATTTTGATTAAATTACATGTTTCAGATATTTATATGACAAATAAAACGTGCTGCATCTTAAATGTGAGGGGAATGTGAGATCCTCTTGATTGTGAATGACTTTTAAATAATTGTTAAACCGTAAGAGATAGACAGGATATGTAGATCTCCTTAAAGCACATAAAATATGCTTTGTTACTGCTATAAATTTTAAAATACTTTTCTGAACTGCAGATCACTATTAGCTTTCATTTAATCTACTACATACGGTAAATAGAGAAAGTATTGTTATTCAGCCAATAATTCCTGTTAGTTGGGTTATAGGAGCAGCATTAGAGAATCCTGTCGTCCTTCGTGGTCTAGGGATACCATACTAGCCTCTAGTTTTCGAGGTTATGGGTTCAAACCCAGCGGAGGGCGATGGATTTTTTCAGGCGTAAAAGTCCTTAACATGGCTTCCTTCGGAAGGGAAGTAAAGCCGATGGTCCGTGTCCGTCACGTAAAATAATCTCAGGACTGATAAAGAGACCTCTGAGAAAAATTTCCGGTATTCACTCCAACATAAAAATATAGAACGGAACGTTAAGAATTATACTATTTAAACAGCTTCCATAAATTATTTAAAGAACAAATTATAGAATCCCTTTCACGTTTATGTAAAAATCCTAAACAAACAAATTAGTGAGTGAATACAGAGAGAGTGCATAATATACACATGATGCATCGTAATTAATAGCGAAAATTGGAACGGTTGAAAGTATACGATAATAGAAGCAAAAGGTCCAGTAAACATGGGCCTGCAAACAAGCCCATTTATTATTGTGAATGTGTAACTGTGGTGAATTCCTTGACGACATTCCCTTCAGCAACATCGTAGTGCATGGTACGTGCATGATGGAGCATCGGCACATTTTACTGCTACTGTAAGAAGACATCTAATTTGCAGATATGGTCCAAGATGGATAGGTCGAGTAGGGCCTGTACCTTGGCCTCCACGATAACCTGATTTTAATTCTTTGGATTTTTAGTATGGGGTCATCTCAAAAGTGTAGTGTAAGCACTCCAGTTGATAACGTTAAAGTACTGGAGCAGATAATTGTACGTGTTTGTCAAGATTTCCGAAATGATCAGGTCGGTTTAAGGAATTCGAAACTCACTGCAGAGACGAGTGCATATTGCACCCAGGAGGACACTTTAAATCCTCTTACAGGAAAGAGTGTACTGCTTTAGTAATATGTAACATACCAAAGTAGAATTTTATTCCTTGTTAAGCTATGTGTGAATTTTTGAGGCCACTTAGAACAGCAATTATTAAACGAAAAGTCTAATTTTCAAATTCACTATTTAAGTTTGCGCTATTAATGATGATACATCCTGTGCATATATCGTTCCGTTAAATTAATTATTAACAATATTATACTGTTAAGCAAACATAACACAAAACGAAGGTTTTCTTAGAATTCCTGAACTACAAAAGTCTTTTATGTTGAATTTTGGGAATAGCCGATAAGGTGATTTACATTCTTATTGAATTTTAAATAACTGGAAAACTTACTTCTGGAAAAATACAATTCTTGGTAAAACTTTTAATTTATTCAAAATAATTGCTTTCTAAAACATTTGGGTAGGATTACTATGGAGTTTAGCTTTAGCTGCTGTTGGTGTAACTCCTTCGTTATCTGGTGTGCCCGCATGCCATGCGGGGAACCCGATGACGCCGAAGACGGCGAGTTTTAGGGTTGTAATCCTCAAGTGATCTGATCAGGATACTCTGATAGTTTGGTAAACTAGCGTAGAATTTAGTAGCCCGGCGCCTAATTTCATCTTCCATATATGGAAGAGATGAGGCTTCGTGTAGTAGTCTCACGGGGAAGGCGCGGCCGACAGAATAGATGGATCGGGGTCCCCTATTCTGCGCCCGTTGTAGCCATAGCAGCCAGCTGTCTGCGGCCACGCCCCAGACCTCGCAAGCATATAGCATGAGGGGGACTATCAGGGCTAGGAAAAGGTGTATCTTTAGGCGAACAGGCATCCCGATTCTCAGCATCGGGTACAAGGAGCAATTGCACCCTGCGCCCGCGCCGAGACGTCTCGGGTGTGCTCGCGAAAAGTTAGACCTTTATCTATCTTCACTCACAGATAGATTATAGAATTCCTCCATTCAATCCTTCGGCCTCGAAATTGAAATGTGGGGCAGTCTGCGGGGATGTGGCATGGCGTGGCTCTTGTCCACGTTCACGGACATGCTCCAACGCAGGCAACACTGCTGGATGAGTCGGAGGTGTCTCTGTATTGGGTAAATTTATACCCATGAGTCGCCACTGGTATTAGTTGTCAGCTACAACTAGTGCGACAAGGGTCAGTAATCCCCGCAAAGAAAACGAACTTGAGAAACTACGCAAAATAAAATCTCGTGTCTAAGGAAGGGCTGAATACCAGCCGGAAAGTAACTAGTGACGAAGCAAAGGAACAGTCGCGTCGGCCGGGAACAAAAGGTGATCAATTTAGGTAAAAGAATGTGTACCTGATAGAAAATCGCGTAGATGTTGATGCGGGAGATGAGCAGAGCAAAGAGAAACTTGCAGTAACAAAGTATCGGAAGCGGTTATTAAAAAGTTAAGCCAGTATTACTCCTTCAAGTACTACAAATCACCTTCAAACCCAAAATTCAACCCCAAACCAGTGTATCACTATTTACAGCAAAGGACAAGTACCTCGAGAAGAAGGACAGATCTTGAGCGCAAGTAAATATCCTTAATATATAATATTTTAATCAAAATCGTTCGAGTTACTTTTAAAAAAATGAAAATTCACATACAAATTTGGGATTTATATTCAGAAATTTTAAAGATTTTAATTTTTTTGTTGATATTATTGTAAAATACGATATGTCTAAATCGAATATCTTTCACCAATTTAGAATCCATATTCTCAGATTCTTATAAATAAAATTAAAGTAGTTCAGAAAATGTTTCTTAGATTTCTTTATTGGAAGAAATATAATTGTGAAATATGGTTATACGAGGCAGAATAATAGTCTAAAAGACACCAATACACGATCACTTTAAAACTTTAGTTTATTTAAAACAGGAAGCTCTCTAATAGAATAATAATGTTACAACGAATACAGCTAATGTGCAGTATAACACGCAAGGGTCTACTGGTTCCCTATGCTACGTATTAACACAGTTGCCGCGGCGCATGCGCGTAGACTGTCTATGATGTATGCGACGGAGAGAGTAGAAATAATTCTCCCACTTAACTGCCGGTTGGAGTCTTTCGATCAGCCCACTCACACTTTTACATTTTCAATTTTCGTCTGATCCAGGCCAATTTACCCTACCGCAGCTACAGAAATGTCACATTAAAAAACGATAAAAGTTTACAAGGTAAAATATAGGGTAAATATAATGTCAAAAACATTTTTACTAAGGAAATATTTTCCGTTGTACAATTATGTTTCCACATATTTCAAAAATAAGTGTACATTGTTTTCTCGCTTATGAGTTGGTGACTGACATATACATACTGACGTCCTTTGTATCCTTAGCATGACTTCCTTCGGAAGGAAAGTAAAGCTGGTGGTCCCGTAGATTTACGGCACGTAAAAGAATCTCAAGCCTGATAAAGAGTCTTCTGAGCAAAATTACCGTCTTTCACGCCCAATATAAAATGGGACGCTAAGGACCCAGCAGTTACAGCGCGTCCATAAATGAAACTCAATTTAATTTTTGACGTCCTTTGTAACAACCTTTAGAAGTTTCATATTAGTATCCTTCAAACTCGGATCAACATAACTACCAAGAGGATTCAGTTAGTACTCGAAGGAATAATTCCTCTTGTAATTTAAAAGAGCAGAATATGTAACAGAATAACAGATTTGTTAATATAACACACTAGAAAGTAGGTATTTAACGCGTAAAAAACGGAGGGAAAATTGTAAACAGGGTGAATCACCTACAATTTACACCGCAAATATTTCGGAAATGGAAGTGCTATTGATGTGCAGTTTTCATAGCATTGATTGGTAGTCAGGGCTCGTACATTTAGCCTATAAACAGATTTTAATAATACTGAGAAAGTGTATTTTTGAGTAAAAATAGAATTTTTTAAATAGAACAATGCCTAGTTACATCAATAGAATAAAGCCAGGGTAAATTAAAATGTCAGTGGCGTTTGTTGCAGTATTCTAGTGCAAGTGGTTTACGAGAAATCTTATTTTGAAACGTTTAAGTACCGACACTTGTACAGCCTGTGTAGCACAAAATAAAGAAAAACAAAAGGGAATTAAAATACCTCTGGGGATTCCTAAAAGTAAAGGGAACATAGCCCTTCAAAGGTTGTGTTCAAAATCACCACCGCCAGCTTCAATACACGCTTCCAGTCTGCTATGGAAAGACTACTGCACACGTTCTAGCATTTCAGTGGAAATTTCAGAGTAGGCAGCATTAATACGTCGTTTCATATCGTCTGGTGTAGTTGGTACATCCTTGTAGATAGTGTCCTTCAGTCTTTCCCACAGAAAAAAGTCTAAAGGGTTCAGATCCGGTCCAATCCAACGATTTGGAAACAATCCGTTAAGACCAGCTGTAGTACTTCGTGCACTACGGGCTGGACAGCCATCACGTTGGTACCACAGGTTTCTCCTAGTCTACAAAGGAACGTCTTCTAGCATCTGTGGCAGATAGTCTGTCAGGAGGCTGCGATACTTGTGCGAGTTCATTGTTCCTTCTATGGACAAAGGGCCTATGAGCTGATGGTTCACTATCCCAGACCACACGTTTAAACTCCATGGACGCTGACGTTCCACCTGACGAAGCCAACGGGGATTGTCAAGGGACCAATAGTGCACCTGGCTATGATTAGTATATGTTGCCTCATCACTAAACAAGATACATGATGAATCTGGAGTATCATGCCCTAATGCCCATGTACAAAAGCTAACACGATTCTCAAAATCGTTTCCATGGAGCTCTTGATGGAGAGAGATGTGATAGGGATGGAACCTATGTAGATGCAGAATGCGCAGTACACTTGCCTGACTTATGCCACTTCCATGTGCGATTGTGCGGGAACTAATTTGCGGATTACTGCAACGGCAGCCATAACATTAATTTCTGTTCTTCTCCAGTCACCTGTTTGTTTCTGTTACGTTTGCTAGGTGCTACAATACCACTTTCACGTAATTGGTTGAAGAGATTGATAAATAATTGCCGAGATGGTTGACGTCTATTGGGATACGTTTCCGCATGCACCGTACAGGAACGAACTGCATTCTTCCTACACTCTCCATACATGTCGGCTTTTTCTGCATTAGTAAACTCCATCTTGCACTCACGACTTACTGCTTGAACTGTCACCAACTAACTGAACAGAAAGTTGCAATACAATCATTGAACAGAAAACACAATGCTAACAAACATAACAACATCGTACCTAGCAACTAAGCAGGTTGAATGGGGCAAAAATTGTCGGCTTGGAAACATTTCAAAATACGATTTCTCGTAAACCACTTGCACTAAAATCTTGCAACAAAGACCATTGACATTCTAGTTTACTCTACCTTTATTCTGTTGGTGTAACTAGGCATTGTTCCATTTAAAAAATGTATGTTTGTTCCAAAAATACACTTTGCCAGTATTATTAAATACCAAATCAATGCTGTGAAAACTGCACATCAATGGCACTTTCCATTTCCGAAACGTTTGTGGTGCAAGTATTAGGTGATTCACTCTGTATAAGCAAGAAGGCATAAACTGGGTGTTAAGAGTCAGATAAGTTTCAAATATTCTGTGCCTTGCATGTACACTCTGAAGCTTAAGAAAGGCCAAGAATAATTTTTCTCTGCATCACAGTTTGGTGAGAAGCAAGTTTAACATTTTTAATTTATTGCCTTGATATATATATATATATATATATATATTATTCTATTTTTTCTCTGTAGATTTCAATGTACCGAGTGGGTAGTCAAGGTGCCTAAGGTACGGACTCATGTTCTGCGGTTCAAATCTGCCAGACCCGTCCTCTCTGGTTGAGGTTTTCTCCAGGTTTTCCTCAGTCCTCATAAGTCCCCTGGAAAATGACAGAGAGGTATCTTATGCTTAGGATTAAATATTTCCTTTTCAAATTTCCTTCCTCAATTGTCATTTAACCCTATACATCACCAGTGTTCACCTCCTGTGGTGGCATATTCAGTAAAACGGCGTTAAACACTATTTAAGAAAATTCTACGAGAAATGGTAGACCTTTACTTGTAAGATAAATTTATTAATAAATGATTAATAAACAACTAAAATTCAACTTCCACAACAAATATAATATTTATAATATTATTGCCAAAAGCGTTATAAAGGCTTCAATACACGAACAATTCTTTTCACATCAAAATAAGACAAAATATAGTTTTGGAGTTTCGACCAAATGTTGGTTTAGTCAAACCATTCGTATACAGAAAGTGGATAGAACATTATGTTACACGAATCCCTAATAGAATGGCTATGAACTGTTAAGGGGTATTGAAAGTCTTATGCCTGTTACACACAAGATTCTATGTTACCACCTCTGTTGTCTGGGAATAGTCGTGTTCTCCTCACATTCAAGGGGTCCCGTGTTCGAATCTCGGTTAGCCGAGTTACCCGTATAAGATTTTTTCATCGTCCGATGAGACCTAAACGGCTAAATGATGTTAAACTTCTATAAAGAAAACATATTTTATTTTCCGCTTGATACGTAATAGGAATTGAAATACGAAGCAAGACATAAACTGTTATATAGGAATAAACGATCCTTTAAAGACACGTTGTATGTTCAATTTTCAATGTAACTATTTACTTTTGTGGATTTAAAGTTAAACGGA
This sequence comes from Deroplatys truncata, assembly GCA_030765065.1. Lineage (NCBI taxonomy): Eukaryota > Metazoa > Arthropoda > Insecta > Mantodea > Mantidae > Deroplatys > Deroplatys truncata. The sequence goes on from CM060979.1 coordinate 158,550,303, forward strand.
ATTAACTATAATGGCGACGAATGTAAGGGATAGGTTCCGGTAGTGTTAGAATATATACTTTTTTCAATTTCTCTTCCATAAAGCACTCTGCGTCTGATATTTCCCTGTATATCTTAATCTACTTTCTCTGTGTACCCTCCTCGTATGTACAACTTACATCCCCCAGGACTTACAAGTGGGTGCCTGAGGTCAGACGCCTGTCGAGGAGCAGACACTTTGGATCAGAGAGAATATCCAGGATGGGTGATCAGCCCGATGCCTGGTATGAGAGAGAGGAAGTAAATGATATGAAATGATGGTGAAATGGATGAAAGGCAAGGCGATTATGGAGCAGATGGTAGAATGAATGGTGGGGGAAACCGGAGAAAGGAGAAAACCAGCCCAGACGCCGCTTTGTCCACCACAAATTCAACTTGCATGGCCATGGAATCGAACTCTGGCCGGCTGGGTGAGAGGCGAACGATCTAGTCACTTGGCTACGGCGCCGTCATATATTCCTGGATATCGATAAGAAGAATTCTTATATGTAACTAACATCAGAAATGTAAATCTACTGACAATAATTTGCACTAAAACATTCCATTATTCATTACAGATAAGGAATGTTAAAAAGGGTGTTAAAACCGAAAAGAGAAAGAACAAGTAAATCACTTTAACAAATCGCATGGAATAACAGCATCTGGAAGAAAAAATCTACAGGTGTTAAAGGGAGTGGGACGTACAAAAGAAGTAATAAAGGAAGAGGGCGTTCAGCAGCACGTCGGCATAAAAAGTTAAGAACGCGTTGAAAAACTCATAACTTTATTACAACAAAAAGTTGATATTATAGCTCAGACAAAGCTATTGAATTAAGAGTGCCCCATAAGGGATAGAGCACACAATTTCTAAACTTTCAAGCCCATGCAGCCGTGCACGAGGCGTGATGCTACCTTGTTATATAAGAACACAAAAGTTTGTCCCGTAGCGGATAAAAAGGTTGGTTCTGGCAATTTTTCTTTATGTTGAAATCTGTTATATGCTTAAGACATTCGTTTACCCCATATTTCAAACTCCAAAGAAAGAAAAGTGATTAAAAATGTATAGTTTTATGCTTAACACCACTACGATTTTCTGTATACATTTTGAAAATACTTGCCTCAAAAACCGGGCAAGATGGCTCCGCGGTAATGTATAAGCTAGCATTCATGATGTCTCGGGTTCGATTCCCGGTGACTGCTTACTCGGACCATGGGTTTCTCTTGGGTTCCCTGGTTGATAGGCGAGTGCTGGGGTTGTTCCTCTTGTGCCACGACTTTCCTGTATCTCTTTTCCTGATCTCATCATTTCCATCAACATCAGTTTCAGGGTTGAAGGACAAGGCCACGGGTTTGGCGCGTTACGGCTGGGCGGTTGAGTTTACTTCCCGGCGTCAGTCGGTGCAACTTCGGGGGACCCCCGCGGGATCAGGGTTTGTGGTGTGGGTGACGTCGGATACGTTCGGACTGGAAACGTTAGGCAACCTGTCCACTGAGCACTTCGTCACCTGGCCTGGTCATTTTTGGGTCCCTCCCCACATCCCTCCCAAGAGGGCACGGTAGGGGCATAGGCCTAAGGCCCATAGGCCTAAGTGCGGTGCTCTACCCTGGTTGCGGAGGTTCCTCTGTAGTATGTATCTTTGTCTTAAAATAGTTTCAGCTTACGCAATTTTAATTTGGGTACAAAAATGATGTAGAAAAACTCTCAACCATTCGACACTTTGTATTACAAACCTGTATTTTTATAATTCGCTTAAATGAAACTAAGATTAAACGTAAATTTTCAGGTAATAAAGCATATTAAAATAAGGACTATTTCGGAAACGTCTACGTAAAAGTTAAAATTGCGCATTTTAATGAGCTCAAATTTTCTATCATTGGGTTTTGGTTTTCCCTTGTCTTACAAGTAAGAGTATTAAAAAACAGAATACAGAGTTTCATTGCACCTTTCATTGAAGGTATATAGAATGTAAAGGAATTATTTGGTAAAAATCGGGTGGCTTTATATTGCCCTAGAAATTCTATACTCTTTCTACAACATTGCCGGAAACAAGTGAATACCAACGGCACTTTAAAAAATGACGAAGTATTGAAAACGTTAACCGTGTAACAACGGATATCTCGGAAATTGCTGATTCCACAAAAAGTTATTTAAAATAAATTGTGTTTTTAAAAGAATTTCTGTAGTAGGCCCCTCAGTCTATCTCTTACGACTTGCCAGTATTAAAAGATATATAAAATGAAAAGGGCTTCACGGGCTAGTCCCAGAAAATTAAAGATATATGTTTTATATCTCATGTAAATATCTTAAACATATGATATATTAGTCAAAATCGTTTAGAGCTGTTTTTGAGGAAATGAAAGTTAATGAAAAATATTTATGTAACGGCTAGTTTCGGGTGAAGGATTTTCTTGAAAATCTTCGTGCCGCATATTTTCAGGGTACTGAACTTAAATGCGAAATTTGATATTTTTTGCTCTTGAGTTATGCTCCTCACACATACTCAAACATACACAAATTTTTTCTAAAAATTTTTTTTTGTGGAGGGGGGATTCAGGGAGCCTCAAGATATGTATACCCGGTAAAACCCGGTATACCCCAGGATATTGAATTTTAAGGTAAAATTCAATTTCCCTTTTCACCGCTCTAGAAGCTATTCTTACAAAAGCTATTATTATATCTATTTTTCTGTTAGTCCAGATAAACTATAAACTTTCAATTTCCAGTTACACATTTCCTTGTAATTATAAGGATAATACATTAGGTAACGTGACATTCAGACTTTTAAAGAATTTCTCGCTATGTGATGGCTTTTTATATGCTCTTGGCATGAACACGAGAAAAGAAAACGAATGGTGACTTTCCAGTTGAGAAAAGTGTAACTACTTGAAAATTCAAACCAATAACAGAGAACACATCTAACATGGTTTTCTCCATTTGATATGAATTGTGTGTAGTACAATTTTTACTAACTCTTACGGTTCACCAATTATACAAAGGTCATTCAGAATGAAGAGTACTTCAATAGCTATTAACATAAAATTCAAGAAATACATTTCATTTGTCCAGCAAATATATTAAACGTATAGTATTTCAATCAAAATCTTTCGAGAAAATCAAAAGTAACGAAAAGATTTCCGTATAAATGGTAGTTTGGAGTGAGGGAATGATTTTGAAAATCTTTGTGTGTTATGCTTGAAAGATGCTGAAATTACAAAGTTTGGTATTTAACAGACTTTTCTTCTGAGTTATGCGGTGCACAAACCGTTTTCTCAAAATGATTCCATTTTATATCCAGAGAGTCTCAAAACATCTAATTCGAATCAAATCTCGGTACCAAATTTTTGGGCGGAATGCATTACTTCTTCTATAGGTAAGTAGTAGAGAAGGTAACAATACGAGGGGTGATCAGAAACTAAGGTTACAATGGCTGCAATGAAACGTGTACATTTTATTCCATACAACCACTACAGTCAACTGAGAGTACATACATTAGATTATTTTTTGACACAGTATCCACATCGCTTTAGGCACTTTTCGCTTCGTGGGAGAGTTTGAATATTCCCTGCTGGTAAAAATCCTGTATATGCGTGTTCAGCCACGTTGTCACGAAGTGTTTCACCTCCTCGTCTGAAACGAATTGTCGGCCTCCTACTTGCTTCTTTAAGTGAGAAAAAAGGTGAAAGTCGCATGGAGCGGGGTCCGGCCTGTAGGGAGGGCGGTCGATATTGTCCCAACGAAATGGCTGGTGGTTTTCTGGTCTGTATGATGTCCCTCGTTGTCGTGAAGGAAGATGACGTCCGTGAAAAGTCCTGGCCGTTTCCTCCTGATTGTTTCGCGCAATCGTGTCAAGGTCTCGCAATATCTGTCAGCGATCACTGCGTGCCCTCTTTACAAAAACTCCACGAGTATGACCCCGCTCTTACCCAAAATACTGTGGCCATCACCTTCCCGACAGATGACATCACCTTTAACTTCTTGGTCTTTGGAGAGGAGGGGTGTTTCTACTTCACGGATGACCACTTACTGTTGGGGGTGTAGAGATGGATCCATGTTTATCACCCATGACAATGTGGTGAAGAAAACTGTTCCCTTCCATGAAAAACCGTTGCAAAAGTTGCAGAGTTGTCCCATGCGCTTCTCTTTGTCTTGGTTGGGACAGATTTCGTAGAACCCTTCGGGAACAAACTTTCCGGTACTGCAGAATATCGTGAACAATGTAACAAACCCTTCCGAACGACATTTACAATTCTACCGTCATATACCGCAACACGACCCTCCTGTTGTCCTGAATAAACTCCTTCACGCGAGCTATGTTCAAATCTGTTAATTCCGTGCTGGGTCGGCCACTGTGATCCTCGTCGGTGACGTTTTCTCTACCGGTCGCAAACTTTCAATACCATTATGCGACATGTTGACGAGACATTGCAGTCTCTCCATAAGCCTCTACCAGCTACCGGTAAGTTTCAGCCGTGGTTACAGTTTCACCCACAGAAATGGAATAACGGAGCGAATTTCTTCGCGAGACCAGTTTTAAAAACGAGTCTATATTTGTGTTTACTTATAACTAGCGCTGTAGGTGGTGGATGGCTGAAACTCTGCATAATTGTCAATCGCATGTTTTAGAATTACTGCACACTACTAATTTCTCTGTAACGGACGAAACTACAGTAATATCGTCCTTGTAACCGTAATTTGTGATCACCATCGCATCTTATCCTTGCAAACATAGAAGCACGAACACTGATTTCTGGGATAAAATTTGTATAACAACCGCCAATGAAAGCGCTGCAATTTCTATCCTTTAAAATTCAAGTATTCTTAACGTTTTTACGGCATCTACTACCACGTTCATCTTATAGAGATAACATTTAAAGGTTCTTATACCCTACATATTCTTTGACAACGCTAAAATATTTATAAACAGAACGATTTGGAATTGAAAGTGTAAGTAACTAAAGAGAGTGCATTTGTGTTAAAATGTAGAGAAACTAGGAAATGCATTTGAAGAGAAGTCGTCTCTTGACTTTTTATAAGAGCTGGCAAGTTGCTTTACTTATGTATGAAAGAGAGAATTCGTTCCAAGTGCGTCAAGTTGAAGAAATGCACTTCTTGAGATGGATATCACGAAACTAGATCAAACAACTTTCCCACAGACAGACTAAATAATGTGCTGCATAAATAGATGCTCTGCCCAAGTTCGTATCCCAAAACATCTGACGTGTTAGGATTAAGGTTCTTCTGCACATAAATGGTAAATTGGCGGAGCATGGTTCTAAGACTGTGAGGTAAGATTTGTAGTCGCCTAACCTCTCAAATGCTGGTGTTGATTACAGTGGACATGCCTTAAGGTCTACTTACTCTCTACAGGTCTACCTGTTTTCACAGATATTAACTGGACCCAGCATTGTAAAGCTTAATTTTTCAGTTGGATTGCAGAAAAATATCCACTAGAAACATAAAACTTGAAAGAGATTTTTTGTTTTTCTAGAAAATAGCGGAACTCGTCTTCTTTCAAAACACATTACGCTCCCATATGTTCCTTTACAGGAACTTTGTATTTTGCAAGCCGTCCTTCGAGGTCACAGGATTATTGGTGCAAACCCGGTGGAGAGCGATTAATTTTTGGGGGTAAATATCATAAGTATGTCTCTGTCGGAAGGAAAGTAAAGCCTCGTAATGCTTATTTGTGCCTTGTAAGAGAAGGTCCCTGAGAAAAATTGTCGAGCATTTCATGCCCATAGTCATGCTTCACTCCCGTGGCACTACTAGTTATGGGCGGTGGGGCATGCGCACCTATCGTGACTGCATATACTCCTTGATCACAGCCAAGAGCATGGCAGGAAGCAAACCATAACGACTACAAAGTAGTAAATGATAGGTACACAATGTACACGTTAAATATGCACCAGTTTTCTTGCAATAATATCCGTTTACTGAAAATATGGCTATATTCCAAGGGAATAAAAACGATTCATGCTTTTAAGAAAGCAGTTGGGAAAAACTGCAATAATTATTCAGGAATCAAATTTTGAATACAGTCTGAAGCAACAGTAAGAAGATTAATAAGTATGTATTGATGTATGCTATTTCAAGAACAAAGCGATTTTGTTCACAAAAGTCCACACACGAATTTATCGTTTACCCCACCGAGTTCAATTAAAAGCACAAGAAACTCAAAAACCCAACATATATTCTTTGAAGAAGAATAATCATACCGTGAAACTACAAATGCGCTGCTAAATTTTTTCAAAGATATCTCAAGCCGTTTTTAAGCTTTGATGTTGTGATTTTGTTCAGTTTCTTACTATCACTTAACTCTCGACGTCGCGACATAACGAAATACGGGCAAAGCAATCTTTTCTTACTTCCGCTTCAATCTCTGGGGTGTCGAAAACTACCTCTCTAATCTCTCGCAAAGTAGCATTCATTATACGTCAGAACTATTGTCGCAACCACACGAAAGGTTCGAAAGATATTCGTCATCTTTGTCTGCAGGATAAATGAAACATTCGAAACGTTGGTTTCAAACCACCTATTTACTTGACTACAAGCCCGAGAAACTTCAGAGTTAATATTCTGTTAGAAAGGCTTCAGCTCTTATTTTAAGAGTTAAGAGGTTAGATACTGTCTGTTCAGTGACGCTTGAACTAGTGACGCTTATCTATCAGGTAAAGCTAAATTTAGCTGGTGGGGTACACAGTATGCTGAACTCCTGCCGAGCGTGACGCTTAGAGTGGAAAACAGCCAACAGTCTTTCACTATCGCGCGTCTTTACTCTCCCTTGCCTCAGAACAAGAAACAGTACCTCCTTCCAGTAGCTAAACCCCCACCTCCTTGGAAGGGCTCCTCACCCACCAGCTAAAATGTCGCTGAACAATCAATAAGGTTGTCAGTTTTCATCTGAATTATTAAATATTAATTTGACAAAGACGTACGAGTCCGAGTGCGTTATCAACGGGCTTTTACATTAAAATCTTACGAATTCGTATCATTTTACAACGATGTCTTCAGTTAAATTCGTGGCTGATTGGAAATGAAAGACATTACTTGTAATCAAGGAAGTAAATCAGCGTGCACAGATAAGTATGATGTACAAGCTGATTCATCTTAGATTTTAAAGGAACGTGTACAAAAATTAAATACTACAATTATATGCACGTGTTCTAAATCCCGTCCACTTTTTGAACCTATATCTCGTAGTTGTGCACGGCACTCATTGGTTGCATGTTTCAGGAGTTTCGGGGATAATATAAATTTTTATCACTTACATTTGTGGCTCTATATATTTAGTGTGTGTGTGTGTGTGTGTGTGTGTGTGTGTGTGTGTGTGTACAGAACCACAACTCGTATATACTCGAATATACAGAGCATAGCACTCTTCAAATATTTGATTGATGATGGTTGCGAGATATTATTATTATTATTAATATTATTATTATTGTGTTGTTATATAATGTGATATGGAATGTTATATTAGTATACGTATTATAAAATAATGCCATACCGAATGCGATGGCTTGATTCCTGTTGACCGCCCACTCTGACCTGGGTTTCCCACGGTTTCCCTCGTCGGTGGGCGAATACTCTGGTGGTTTCTCACCACAATTTGCTTTCTCTTTCTTTCTGTTTCCCTCTCACCTTTCAGGTGTGCTTCTAGGTTTTTATGACTTTTTTATTTATGAACGCTCTTTAACTACTATGGTTCTTAGTGTCCCATTCTATATTGGGCATGAAAGACCTGAAATTTTGTTCAGAGGGCTCTTTACCACACTTGAGCTTCTTTTACATGCCGTAAATCTACGACACGGAACCACCGGCTTTACTTCCCTTCCGAGGGAAGCCATGCTAAGGATTTTTATGCCCGAAAAAATCCACACACTCCGCTTGGCGTTGAACGCTTGGCGTTGCCGGACAGATGGCGCGAATACTTCCTCAAAGGAAAGACTACTCCCCGTGGACACTAGTGTTCTGCTTGGTCGAAGAGTCGTGCATCGCCCTCTCTGGTAAACTCCTGTATTGGAATGGGTTTTCCAGCCTGAAACTGTTAGGGATTTCCGCGCGTCTCTGTAGTCGGTTTGTCTGTCTGCTGCCTGTAGTCTTCTGTAGTAGCTCATTCACTTAATCCCATCCTCCTGGAGGATGTTAGCCACAATAGATCTATGTAGATCACAGTGCGCGAGGTGTCCCCTTCCGTTGTGCACCTTAACTATTTAATTAATAATAACAAACGTATTGCGACTTCGTCTAGTGTTTCAAATGTCACTCAGGTCTCTGTGTCATGGTTTGCTTTTATGTGGTTCATTTCGCTAAGGTATTCTCCGTAACGGTATTCGGGAGTCAAACACAAGTACTCCCCAGTTGTCGCTCTGCGGTAACATTCACTGCACGTCACAGAAGCCGTCACCAACTCGCTCGGAGAATTTCTCTTGATGTAGCAGCAGAAATGCAATCGCTATAGCTAGCCATGCACTGACTGCTCAACTCAAATCTGTCGCAACTCGACACGTACTGACTCACTTTCAACTCGCGACTTCCTTACTGTTCGCAAGAGCGCTCGCTTATATAGGCAGTGTAATCTCCCACAGAACATTCTCGTACCTTCTAAACTATTTCAAAACTCTTGTGTTTACGCTGGCAAGCGACGTTATGGCTGTTTACTCGGACCGCTCGGCGCCGACCTCCAATAACCTCGGGCTATAGCCGCTGCGTCACAGTGTTTTGTCATTTAGATCAGTGAAACAATTAGAGCTAAATGTTAGTACCAAATACACTTGCCTCGTATGCGATAACAGTTAGCAATACCAGAACGCTTTTAACAACGCTTTATATAACAGAAGTAAGCAGTCCTACGTAACGTAATGGTAAACAACAGAGATGTTTTACCATCCCTGATGATGTCATTTACGTTGCCTATTCGAACAATGTGTACAGCGACTCGAGAACCCGTGTATTGTCCATATAAAACTTACGAGGTTCTATTCTTGTTCTCAAGAAGCATTGGTGTATCCCGGTGTTTACTCTATCGCTTGCAAGAGCTGTGAGAAGTAGCAGGTACTAAATTAGATACCCTCGGTAGATGCTTCGTTACACGTAATGCTCTGTTTCGTGAATAATTTTCAGCGCTTCGGAATAATTCTGTTCGTATTAACGAACATCTCTAAAATTTACGATAACAACCTTGCTGACTTGCTCTGTGAAGCATACATTTCTAGGTGCTTCCTTAACTGAGGTGCATACACACAATAAGTAGATGCACAGACAGCTAGTGAAAATTCTTCTCTATTCCCTTATGCCCAATAAAAGAGGAGGCCTGTTCGCTTTCTTTGGCGCACATCTTAAAAGAGGCGGAGACATTTAAACGACACAATGTTTTACTTCTTTCACTGATCTGTTATAGACGCTATGTTCTTAAGGATTATAAAATTAAGAGCTCCGGTGTCGAAAATGGGACGCTTCCCTTAGCCGCAGAATATTGTGACTTGTCCAATTTCTATTTTCTCCACCCAAAAATTTGATACCGAGATTTCACCGCAAATATATGTTTGAGGCTCCTAGAATGCAAAAGATCTTTAAAAAAGGTCCGCGCGTGCGGCTGTATTTGAATATCATTAACTCAAAAACGAATGTTCAGATGAATACCAAACTTTGCATTTATTTTTTGGTACCTTCTAAGGATACGATACGACGATTTTAAGAAAACTTTCCCGCCACAAACTATGTTTTACATGAAAGAATTTTTAAAAAAATTTATTTTCTAAAAAGTGCCTCTAATGATTTTGATTAAAATAACAGATTGATTATATTTACATGAAAAATAAAATGTATATCTTGAATTTTCTGAAAAACAGCTTTTGAAATTCTCTTCTTTTGGAGGGAAATTTGTATAATCTTGTATAGATGAAAACGTACTACACAAGTAATGCAGATAGCAGTTATTAATGGCTCCAATTAAAGATTTTCAACATTCAGCTGTTTCTCGGGATTGCATGGAAACAGTATGGAATTTTAAGGCCAGCACGTAGTGTCCAGTTGTTAAACATTTGACTATCGTTGTTCTCTTTGTATCTATATAGAAATGTGTAATGCAGCTATTTCTGCAAAGGTGTATCTGAATTAAAATAAGGTAGATATAAAAATAGGCTTTAGTAAGAGTAGTTTGTATACCCACTAATAACCGATAGAGGGTAAAGAACGTTATGTGAAAGTATCGTATTAGATTTTTCAACTCTCACTTCTCAAAGTTCCCAATGTCGCTTCACTGCTTTCGGCTTGTTCAACTTTTCTGTTAGTTCACTTAGTTCAAACTGTTACTTCGCTAATGTGAATCACTTCAATTTCCCTGTTACTTCTCTTTCTTCGTGGCGAAGTCTCTTCATCTGGGCGGTTCAATCGCTGCGGAGTGCTGGGGAGTCGAGCACAAGACTTCTATACTCATTCGCTCCGCAGTAGCACTCGTTGCACGTCTCAGCATTCGTCACAAACTTGCTCGGAGAACAGCACCAGAATCGCACTCGCTATGTCGCTAACTAATTGACTCCTCTCGCGAGAACGCTTGCTGATATAGTCAGTGGAATCTTCCACAGAGCATTGTAGAACTATCTGGACACACGTTCTAGAGGCAGGAGGAAAGAAACTTAAAAAAAATGTGGTTATGTGCTGATAGCGCTTTCAAAGCATATGCCGGTCGAGAACGTGATTGCCTTGTTCAACCTCCCATAGCCTTGAGCATAGCCACAGCGTCACAAAATGCACCGTACCCAACACCACCCTGTAAAAGACAAAAGTAAAATAGCCAAAGAGTCAAGGCAGCTCGGAGTATAATAGGACAATCGCGAAACAATTCGCCACTATTGCCAGACTTAATTATTTACTTACTTAGTTTTTTCTGGCTCTAGTAACTGCTTTGTTGATAAACAGCAAAGAGAAGTAATAAACTATGCAGTTTGACTTCAGATTACAACTACAGTTAAAACCTATTTTGTACCATGTGTATTCAGTGATCACTCGAAGATTTTTTGCAGGTATATGCTATGTGTTAAGCCGTAATCGACAAAATGGTCGATATTCTGCTTACCGCGTCTATAACAATGCCTCACTGTCACTAAGCGCTACAAAGAAAGATTAGGTAGTATGCAAATTAGTAATTAACCCTCCGTCAGGCGCGCGCTTTGGTAGAACGCCATTAGTCGCGCGGGGTCTACTAGACCCGCGCTATATTTTTGTTGTTATTGTTTGTATTTTTGTTTTCTTTTGTTTATTTTCTTTTTCCCTGTTTTACCTTTATTTAGATTAAGCGTACAAGGCTTTTATTAATAGGTATTATCTTACAACATAAAAATACAAGCTAAAATATGAGTTATAAATTGTATTACAGTAAGTATAAACAAATACATTGCCATTTCCAGGTATACATACAACTTGTAATTTCCAATGTTCAGTTACTCAGAATCATCTACTATTTCACCCGTGTTTTCCCCGACTAAGCAATTATCGCAAATAATTTTAGCATGTTTGCTCAAACACAGGGGGTTGTTGCATTTCCCACATGCATATTTAGTTTTGCAGTTCATTTTGACTTTGCTGCTGGGTTCACATCGTTTCCTTTTCAATGTGCATAGTGGTGTATTTGACAATTCTACTACGCCGGATTCTTCAGGTTTATATTTTGTCAAAAGTCCTTTCAAATCATCGGATAGATTTGATGCTGTTGTTTGTAGCTGTTGCAACAGTAAAGCTAAAGATAGTGATTTCAAATACTCCTGCCTTATGGAATATTTATTTTGGTTTCCAAGGAAGATAACACTAGAATTAATACCTGCTATTTTCAAGATATGGTCAAAAATTACCATGGGCCACCTTCTCGTTGTTCTGGCTACATTGTATGTAGCACACTATTTATCTACTGCATCAACTCCACATTTTGTGTCGTTGTAATGCAGGATTATTTCAGGCTTTTTCTCAGCACCATCTGATAATTGTGTGGAGGAAACATGTAGACTTGAGAGCAAAACTACTGTTTTACCCTTTTTTGGAACATGTGAAACAAGTGTTTCATTTTATGTGAAGCCAAATATGCTTTCGTACTGTCTGCAATCTTTTGGAGAAGTGAAATTAGTGGGTAACAATTTTTTGTTCTTTCGCACTGTACCGACGAAAGAAAGTTGTCTTTTGCGCAATGCATTCACCAGCGATACACTGGTAAACCAATTATCTGCAGTAACGTTTCTTCCAGTGCCAGAGATTGGTTCAGTTAGTCTCAGCACTACAGCCTCTGCCGAGTTAGTTTGCAAATATGGTCCGTCCGGCTGCCGTCCACAATAAATCTCCATGTTAGTTGTATAAAACAGTTTTGCATCACTCAAACAAAATATCTTTATGCCATACTTGTTTGGCTTGGATGGTATATATTGTCTACAAGCACATCGACCATGAAACGCCGGCAACTGTTCGTCGACAGTGACATTTTGTCCAAGAGAATAATGGTTCTGACAGTTGTTCAGAAACAATGTAAACATTTCTCTAACAACAGCCAATTTATCCAATCTTCGTCGCTCCAGTCTTGAGCTTTTGTCATAAAAGCGAATACAGCGTATTAGAAAACTGAATCGTTTTTCGGACATAGCCATTCGGAATAGAAGAATTCCAAGATCGGTTCTCCAAAACTCATGAAAATTCTGGCGTCCACCACGAAAAAACAGTGCAAACACAGTAATGATAAACTGGGTAAACAAGGGAAAGTAAAAAAAAGATCTGATGTCTTACGCTCACATGACTTTCTCTATTCTTGTACAAACTATTTTTACAAACGCTTATTCTCCATATGCTTCATGTTAATTGAGATATCGAGATGTTAATCTTATTGCTAATTTTCTTGTAGATGCAAGGGGAATTGGTAGGCTATAAGCGATAGTGAAATATTTTAAGATCTGGTTGCTATGTGGAGTATTCCATTTTCTGTGCATTACCAGGACAAAAAAAATTGAATAACGAATTTGAGAAAAAGTGTAAGTATTGGAAAATTTAAGGGAATAACAAGCAACATCTCCAAAAATGGTTCACTCAACAAAAAAATGTATATGACATAAATTGTGTATTTTAACGGGATGTACATTTTCGGTGTAGTAAAATTTTGTCTATCTCTTATGATTTATCAGTTATGCTAAAGTCGTTCACAATGAAGATTTCTTTTGGACACATTCCCAGAAAATTCGAGATATAAATTTCATTTGTCATGAAAATATCTTAAACATATGATATTTTAATAAAAATCGTTGGAGCCATTTTTGAGAAAATTAAAATTTTCGAAAAATGTTCCATATAAAGGTTAATCTGGGGTGGCGGGATTTCCTGAAAACCTTCGTGTCGCATCCCTGGAAGATACTGAACCTAAATATCAAGTTTGGTGTTTATCCGACTGTTCGTTTCTGAGTTATGCTGTTAACAGACACACACACACACACACACATACACACACACAGACACACACACACGGAGATGTTTCCAAAAATGATTTTTTTGGATTCAGGGGGTATCTAAACATATATTTCCGTTGAAATCTCGGTATCGAATTTTTGGGTGGAATACAATACTTCCCCTACTTACTATACGTAGTAGAGAAAGTAAAAAAAAAACGTTTACTAGTTATACTAGATTATATAACATTTCTTCCAAATGAAGAGGAGTAGACAGCATATTCCCAGAACATTAAAGATGTAGATTTTTATTTGTTATGTATATATGTTTAATATATAATATTTTAATCAAAATCGCTTGAGCCACGTTTCGGAACATTAACAATTTGAAAAGTATTCCATGGAAAGGGTTGTTAGAAGTGTGGAATTTTGTTGAGAATCTTCGTGTCATATCTTTGGAAGACACTGAAATTAAACACCAAGCTTTATATTTATCTGAATTTTCGTTTTGAGTTATGCTGTTCAGACACAAACACACATACGGACCTTTTGCTAAAATGTTTTTTTAGGGGGGTTTAGTGACCCACAAAACATACATTTCCGGTTGAAATATCGACATCGAATTTTTTGGGGGAATACAATACTTCCCCTACTTCAATTTGCAGTTAAGCATTGTTTCCCCTCCTAGATATTCAGTCAGATATAAACCCAAGACTAATTTCCCGATTGTTTCATTGCTTCAAGATATAGCTCCCTCTAGCTAAGTTTATATAGGGAGTATTTCAAGCACCGACAAATGCACTACAGGCCCTACAAGAAGTTAAGAAGGCATTTGTCTTTGAAGAAACGATAATAAATAAGGGAGAGGGTGGAGTACGCGGTGCTGACAGTTCTCAATTCCTCCCCGCTTAGAATTTCATCCCCTCAACGACACATTTTCCTTTCCTTGTGGAGTGACAAAATCAGCTTAACTTATGAGTGATGAAGATGATGGTGATGATCCCCTCCCGCTGTTATGTTTATCCTCCATTGTCCTTGCAGCCCGCTAAGGCTCCGTTCCGGCTGTCAGTGTAATGAATAGATTTTCTCGCGGAACAAAAGATGGTGGCGACGTGACGTCAAAGCAAGCTCGGCTAAAGGCGAAGAGTTAAGGTTAGATTCATTCAGCTTTAATGTAACGGTTTTCACCAACCGATAAAAATAATGCCCATTACTAGCATTTCCATACCACATACTTTTTCTGACTTATTTTATACTTTACACTCTTCTCCCTTTAATACATGCTTGGGAAATATTGTAAGGGAACACATACCCATAAGCAATAACATTTAGTATATAAATAGTCAAGATTGTATATATTAATAATCAATAAGCAAATATATGCTAATGCATTAAACATAAAATAAGTAACAGGGAATATATAAACGGAAATATGATGTAACTACGGGGTGAACAATCCTTGGCGGGACCGATTTCGTGGCGTACGATAGGCCGGCGAGGCTGGTTGCTGTGTCGGCGGTCCGGGTGACAGAAATCCGCAGTAAATGCAGTAGTTATTTCTAATACACATAACATAAGCACTTAAAAGGAAAGGTAAATTACTCTCGTACATCACACGGAACTGCCTCCTTCGGTTGTTCAAGCATTTCTGGCGCTTGTTTAGAAAATTTCCCATTAAACTCTGCAGTTTCCCCTGGCAGGGATTTCTTGAGAATGTTTCTTTAGTTCATCTGAAGTGTGTGAATTTGTTATGTAAACTTTCCCTTTTAATATCCCCAGAGAGAAAAATCGTGGGGAGTTAAATCGGAACACCGGGTACACTCTATGCAGAGTTTAATGTTCATATGTAAGATTCATACTGCATACTGTTAATATCCCCACGCAATGGATCACGTTAACCATAACGCTTTGTGGAGACAATATCGGACAGATATGTAAGAAGATGACATCCTCTTCGTTGCAACATTCTGCCTTTTCTATTTAATTACAAAGTGAAATTTAAAGAATTCTAACTTTTCAAAGGAAACTGTAAGGGGAATATTACGCGAGATGAGCCATCTACACGATAGCAATTTTTGCAGATTCTTCTGGCACTACGGTTCTTGGCAACTTGCATTCATGATGTAAATGGTGGTGGGTATCATTAACCTGAATGCATAGATCTTAAGTAGAACTTATGACGTGTGCTTCCTGCAATCATTGGCATAGGAGGAAGGATGATAAACTTCTCAGGCACGAAGGAGCTGCGTTTCATTAAATACGATTTCTCTTCCCTTTCCATGTAAGCAGTAATTCCTAAGTACGTTGTATCTCACTATACACTTTGGAAACGGAATGATACAATTGATTTTATTTATTAACCTTATTTGCTTCAGGGATACTTTCACCCAGAGCAATGGGAATCACTAATTGCACTTAAATCAGAATAACCTATCCTAGGGGCATATGGTTGTTGTTTATATAAACAGGAAGGAATGCTTTTAACAGAATTTTCCCTAGAATACATATAAGCTTTACTCTCCACGGTCCACTATCACTTTACGATGTCGAAAATCACTTTTTTTTTCCTGCACAGAAAAGCTTACGAACCGTTTGACCGTAATTATTTGTTAATATAATAACAGACCTAATCAACTCTTGAAACTAAAACGTGACGCTGACAGAAAAAAGTGATACCCTTCACACGACTTTCCTAAGTGAGTGACCAAGTAATGGACAATTCGAACATTTAATAATGCATATCTCAGAAACGGCTTATGCCACAAAAAATATTTTAAATAAATTGTGTGTTTTCTCTATCGCTTAACGTTTACAAGATTAAACAAAATTCCTTCCAAATGAAGACCACTTCATAGGCTATTACACGAAAATTCAAGACATAAATTTTATTTGCCATGTAAATACCTTTAATATATGGTAAACATTTTTGAAAAGTGTTTCATATAAAGGGTAGTTTGGAGTGGGGTATATTGTTGCAAATCTTCGAGTCGCATCTTTGGAAGATATTGAACCTAAATACCAAGTTTGGTATTTATCCGACTTTTCGTTTTTGAGTTATAGTGTTCACAGACACACACGCATACACAAAACCCACGGACATGTTTCCAAAAATTATTTATTTGTTTTCAGTGGGCCCCAAAACATGTATTTACATAAAATTTCGGGATCGAATTTTTGGGTGGAATACAATACTTTTCCTACTTACTACACGTAGTAGAAAAAGTAAAAATTAATTACGATTTGTAAAAATCACCAAAGATTATAATGAAACCTATTCAATACTCCCTTTTCACAGGAGTGAAACACCAGTTAAACGTTGTTTAAGCAATATAAAGGTGTATCTAACTAAATAGTGACTAAGGATATAAAGAAGTATTAAATGCCTATCACGCCGATTATAAATTTTATAAATTCATGACCCATTATCTGAGAAAGTATTTAAGACATCAGACTGAAATTTTTACAAGATATAGACGAATGCTTTCGCTGATCTACTTTTATCCAGTAAGTACCTTATTAAGAGAGATAACATTTTTTATCAATATACAATCATTTGATGAAACATTTACCAGGAGTTATTTAAAAGAAATCAACAACTTTATTAACACCAAGGTAAGATCCACAGTAATCTTTAAAGATTATTTTATCATCCTGTCATCCGTTTCTGAGAAAACGCGTCATTTAGTAGGTATACCAGAAAATGCCATTCACAGAAAAATCTGATCAAAGTTAAAATGGAGAAACAAAAATAATATATGTATAAAGAAATTAACTACATGTCCTGAGTACACAAAAACTGCTATACTTAATAACAGTGCCAATTTATGGGATACTCCAAAGTGGGTAGGATTTATGGTTTATCTTTTTTCTTTGAAGTGATGAAGAATTCGAAATACGCAATGCAAAATGCAGTAAAATTTTAAAAATATATTTAAAACATAAATATTGGGCTACAATGATACTATATAGGGTGAACCATTTAAGTTGATACTGTACAATATCTCCAAAACTAAGCGTTGTAGAAAGAAATTCCTTTAATAAAAGATGCTTGATATTATGGGGGAAAGTAAACGCCATTGGTGGTGTTTTCTTTGGAGGATATTATGGTCATCATTTTACGGTCAATTTAACTTTTTAAATCGGAACCTACAATTTGTATGTTTTTCTAATTACAAAATGGTTTATAAAAACTGTTTAGTATGTAGGAGAAATAAGAAAAGAAAATGATGGTTCCAATTACGAAACGTAATTTACCCTCAAATGACCATCCATTCATCGTATAATCTGTCACTTTTTTCGTTGTTATTTACGTTGGTGTAAGTACAATTGCAAAGTGCTTTATACAAATGCTCTTTAGTTTTTTAGTGACAAAACAACATAAAAAAGTAGAATTTAAATTTACCTGGAAATTAAAAAAATAAAATGACCCTAAAATGACTATTACACCGTCCTTCAACTAAAACATAATAATGACATTTACTTTCCTCCATAATATCAAGCAACTTTTAATAAGGACATTTCTTTCTACAACGCTTAGTTTTGGAGATATTGTACAGTCTCAACTTAAGTGGTCCACCCTGTATATTATAACAAATGATAACACACAGTTATTGCAAAACACTTTATTTATCCACCAGGCACTCAGCGTGTATAAACGTTACACTTTAGTGACTCTTGGCACATACTCGGAACACAACAAAACTGATCCGTCGAGTCACAGTTGAACTGCACTGACAATGTCCACTTTCACTGTCTAGTGTTCGCTTCGTAACTTTTTAACTGAATAAGTTAACTGAACGGGCAAGAACAGTCTCCTTATATAGACGTCGCATACGAAGCGGAATGTGCTAGAAAGGGAGGCTATTAGCATGCCAAAAAGTAAGTTCTGAACAGTGAAGCGGCGCATTATGGTCTACTATCCGCACTGACTATTGTTCTGACAGACGGGTCGAAGCTCTCACCTCGGTGCTGGGCCTAGGAGTATCTTCGCGCGCGAGGTCGCAATATGTAAAATTAAAGAGATAACGTTTAGTTTATAAAAGTACCTACGTAAAAAAACTAAAAATTTGATTTTTGATAACCTTCACCATGTGGTCTCCCCTTAAACGAGTAACCGGCACTTATAACGCAATTATGTATTCTATAGTCACTTAAAAGTAAAAGTAGATTTAACCCTTTATTGGGACAGTTATTTTGCTACATATGCCGCTGTACCTCTAATTCTTAAACCAATTTTTACAGCATGATCGTTAAGCCGAGACGAAATCGTCTAGCCACCCATTCAAAGCGAACGTCATGCATTCGCAAATGCAGCTGTAGTAAAGGATGGGGAGAGGCCACCTAAAATAATCGGTGTGTGGACACACATGGATAATGACGGGGTCTGCAGTTGCATGGATTTTACGTTTTGTTCTAAAAACACTAGAATAACATTTAAATAAGTCTAATATACTCATCATATAAAATACCTAGAAGTACTTGTGTAACATGAAAATGTAAACGCTGCTAAACATTCTAAAAATAACAGTTTAAGTCACTTTGCATACTTGCAAAGCAGCGCACTGAAGGCTCTTTCAATTTTAAATCACCTGGGTAACGTTGAACTTCAAGATAGCTCTTTTATATTAAGAGCTTCATATGATTGCTTTGAGATGAAAGCGAGTTATTGGAGGATAGCAGCGAAACATGACCATACGAGAGCGCGTTATGTGTGTTATTACTAGATGCTTGGGAACACACAAAGTGCGTACGCTATGTAATTGGTCGGCTAATTGATGAGGGGATTCCATCCGATGTCATTAGCCCATGTTGAATTGGTGCGCTTCATTGCTAAAGTGATCCTCAGTATTTTGGAGAGGTAACACTTAAACAGATCACTTGAGATCATGCATTGCTGACAAATTAGGCGAGGGGTGCAGTGATTATACTGCCCTTGCTAATATGGAGTTTGGAAGCGCTTTTGTTGGGATCTATAGTGAAGCCCTGTCATTACAACAGAATTTCCCTACGAATTCAAGTAAAACATTTACCAAGGCTTAAGCAATATTTCGAAATTTTACTTAAGGGGAATTGAAAATTCCTATCTCGTAACGTTACATTTGCTAAATTCATCGTTCATAAGATATAAGGCTGAGATTTTTACAGGATGTACGATCGTACATTGCGATCGCTTTATGGTGAGGCCAGGGATTGCACATATGCGTGCTGCGCACTCAATCTATTACACTGGAAGTTTTTCGTTCTGTAACTCCCGCGTTACTTAGGAGTGATAGCAACTGCATTATAATAAACACTAACCTGGTTATAAGTGGTGTCCATCTACAATAAGGCATTCCTGGTACCTTCGGATGAAATTTCCTTTCACACACATAAGTTCTTATTGCGTATTTCATAACTTCTGTTTTTATCTTATTATCTTTAAGCTTATCTCTAGTTTGTGGATTGTTTCCATAAACTTTTTAGGGCTTTTCATAAATAGATGCACAAATTTCACAATTTTTTCCACCATTTCTTTTTCGCTTCTTAGGTTTAAGCATTTAACGATCTCGTTGTTCTAAACTTATTAACTGACGTCCTACAGTTTCTCTACCTGGAACTTCAATACCAAAAATATTCTCCTGAAAGTATCTACACACCTGTCTACATGTTTCGGGTTTTATGTATGTATCGTATACGAAAAATTCGTTGTTCAAGCGTATATTTGTCGGCAGACGTTAACAACCTTAAGCATACTACACACAACACAGTTATCTTCAATAACCTTTCACCTTGAGGCGCACAATGGCAACTCTCTGTACAGCAAATATCGAGGTAACTGCATACAGCCTGCTGCGCATATAGCCGGTCAGTAGCCTCACCTTAAAAGTTCCAAACACTAGATATATGCCTTCTAAGTACATGTCCAAAAGTTTGTTTAGTAAGGAAGTTTATTTTCTTAGTTATACTATCTGTTGATTAAAATTAATCAGCAACTATATTTCTTTTAAAATAACCAACAATTCTATTAGCACAGAAGTAGATTCACAATAACTTTTATAGCTTGTTTTCATTATCCTAAAATTTAGTTCATTTATCTTGAATGGTTTCTGAGAAAGCCGCCAATTTGTTGTAGAAAATTATCTGACTATTAATGCAATTAACTAAAATATAATTAAAATATTAGCTAATCATTATTTCTTTCATTTGTACTCGTTTAGAAGTTTACACGTTTGAGGAATAAAGATCCGATCCAGGAATTATGTTATTGCTGCACCGACGCCATACAAGGGAGCGCCACCGGGAGGGCCGGATCGGTGATGGGAGACACCGTGCGGCCGGAACTAGGACTGAAGGCACAGCAGTGACAGTTCACTACAACTTCCAGGTTGAGATGCCCCCGTAGTCGGACAGGCAGACCGGGGGCTCCGTAACACATAGGGTTCTTCTCCACCTCCAAGGATCAGTACTTATACCCCGGCAACCAGCCGAAGGCCGCGGGATGGGGAAAATTGAGAGCATACTTTTTCCATGCTAAGCTGTACCGAAACATCATCCGACACTTCCAACCCTAAAGAAATAGAAATTAAAATATGTAGTATTTAACCCTGGTACCTAATTACTTAAACCAGGGCCTAAATTCCGGATATCTATAATGTATTCACTTTTTCTAAATACTTTTACAACACAATATTTTGCATATATATGTATACCATGTGAACATACGTTTTTCACTTTAGGTGCATTGTGCTTCCACCTACTACCTGGTATTCATTATGCGCGACCTTAGTAGCCATTAGACATCGTGAAACAGCAGAATGGGACGCTCCGTGGAACTCACGGACTTCGAACGTGGCCAAGTGATTGGGTATCACTTGTGTCAGATTTCCACACTCCTAAACATCCCAGGTTCATGTTTCTGATGTGATAGTGAAGTGGAAACGTGAAGGGACATGTACAGCAAAAACGTACGGGTCGATCTCGTCTGTTGACTGACAGAGATCGCCGACATTTAAAGAGGGTCGTAAATACTAATAGGCAGACATCTATCCAGACCATCACACAGGAATTCCAAACTGCATCAGGATCCACTCCAAGTACTATGACAGTTAGGCGTGAGGTGAGAAACCTTGGATTCCATGGTCGAGCGGCTGCTCATAAGCCACACATCACGCAGGAAAATGCCAAACGACGCCTCGCTTAGTGTAAGGAGCGTCAACATTACACGATTGAACAGTGCCAAAACGTTGTGTGGAGTGACAAATCACGGTACACAATGTGGCGATCCGATGGTAGGGTGTGGGTATGGCGAATGCCCGGGGAACGTCATCTGCCAGCGTGTGTAGTACCAACAGTGTGATTCGTAGGTGGTGGTGTTATGGTGTGGTCGTGTTTTTCTTGGAGAGGGCTTGCACCCCTTGTTGTTTTGCGTGGCACGATCACAGCGCAGACCTACATTGATATTTAAGCACCTTCTTACATCCCACTGTTGAAGAGCAATTCGGGGATGGCGATTGCACCTTTCAACACGATCGAGCACCTGTTCATACTACACGGGCTGTGGCGGAGTGGTTACACGACAATAACATCTCTATAATGGACTGGCCTGCACAGATTCCCAACTTGAATCCTATAGAACACCTTTGGGATGTTTTTGAACGCCGACTTCGTGCCAAGCCTCACCGACCTACATCGATACCTCTCCTCAGTTCCGCACTCCATGAAGAATCGGCTGCCATTTCCCAAGAAACTTTCCAGTACCTGATTGAAAGTATGCCTGCGAGAGTGAACGCTGTCATCAAGGCTAAGTGTGGGCTAGAACCATATTGACTTCCAGCATTACCGGTGGAGGGCGCCACGAACTTTTACGTCATTCTCAGCCAGATGTCCGTATGCTTTTGATGACGTAGTATATATATATACATTATATATGCGTGTATGATACAAATAACTAATACTAAGTTAATTAAATAAAGTAAATAGGTAAAACACGTATAAAAGCCTAATATAAATTAAAATCAATTTAACAAAAATATATAAGTAGATAAACTAAATAAAAAATAAATTAACTGTTACAGATCTTTATTTATTTGTTTGTTTCTTTATTTGCTTCCAACCCTGAAACAAATCAAACGTGGTGACGGATGAATGTAATGATTAATGAAACAAATTGGAGGGACAGCAAATTTGGGGAAGAAAGAAACCACTTCACCAATCGCCTGACGACCAGGCAAAATCTCCGAAAAAAACCAATGGATCAGAGTGGAAGGTCGCCGGGGATCGAACTCGGGAACTCCTTAATGTGAGACACAGACATTACCACCTGAACCATCCGCACGGTTCTTGGATGCATTTTAGCCTTTTAGAGGCGTGTATAAAGTAATTAATTCACCTCATTTCCAGCGAACAGTTTTTCATTTGTTATAGGAAGCACCTAGGTAAAACCATACATGTGGATTGGCCACAGGCAGATAAAGATAAAGTTGCACTGTAAAGTGAAATCAACTTAAGGCAAAACAATTTGTGGTTGATGTAGATGTTTGACAAAAAGTAAGGCTTAACCAACATTTCGCTATAAAGAACGAGTGCATATAATAAAACTAAATACATCAATGAACCTATTTACTGTCATTACTTAATCCTCGCGGCCAAAATCTAAGAGTGGAATGCACTTGAAAATCCCAAAATTTTTACTTCTCAGTTATATATCAAGCAGTTAATGGAAGTATTGCAGTCTACCCAGAAATTCGATGCCGAAGTTTCATGGCAATGGATGTTTTCAGATTTCCTGAATAAAAAGATTTATAAAAAGTTCCATGTGCGTGCGTGTTTGTGTGTACGTCTACTTCTCTGCAAACAGCATAATTCAAACTTGATGTGACACACTCACATGACTTTCTCTATCCTCTATAGTTTATTAGTGGAATAGAAACTAATCTTAAAAAGCTTATTTTTCTATACACTTCATTTTAATACAAATAAATCTTTGCAGAAATAGCTACATTACAAATTAAGTTATAGATACATAGAGAATAGCGATAGTCAAATGTTTAACAACTGGGCGCTATATGCTGGCCTTCAAATTTCATGCTGTTTCCAGTCAATCGCGAGAAACAACTGAGTGGTGAAAGGAATTAAAGACAATGATCAAGATGTGAACAATTCGAATCATTAATAACGGACATGTCAGAAATAGCTTGTGCCACAAAAACAAAAAACAGCCAACATAAATCATGTTTCAAAGATATTTGCAATTTTTGTTTAGTACATTTTTGTCTATAACTTAACGTTTACTAGTTATACCAGATTATACAAAGTTCATTGAAGGGGACTTCACAGGACATTCTCAGAAAATTCAAGATATTCATTTTCTTGTAAATTTTTGTGTCGCATCTTTGGAAGGTGCTGAACCTAAATATCAAGTTTAGTATTTATCCGACTTTTAGTTTTTGAGTTATGCTGTTCGACACACACACACGGAAATTTTTCTAAAAATGCTTTTCTTCTTTTTAGATTTAGGGGGCCTCAAGCGAATGTAACGCATTTTTCTTTCTTTTTTCTAATAAGTAATGGTTGTTTGTGTGGCACAAAGCTACTGTTGTCATCAGCGCCACCGTCTGGCTCTAGATTTATTCATGTCGAATACATAAAGCAATACGTACAAAGCAATTACAGGGAAAAGCAACTGAGATGACAAAAGTAGAAAAAATAAACAAAAAACACCTCGCAAATCAATATATACCAGAACTAATATTCAGAAAACATAATTGGTTAAGTCAGTATGGGCACAGTGTGAAAATTACTAACACACTAGAAACGATTAATTTTTTATAAAGAAACCACTGAATCTAACATGGTAAACATCTTGGCAATAGAGACAGGGTCATGCGCTAAAACGTAATTAAATTAGGAGAGATTCCAAGTCGTTCGAAGGGCGGAAACTTTCTTTTTCCCCCTTATATTTTCGAGTCATATCTTTTGCCTTATTTTAACTCATTCACAATTATATAGCTTGTGAAGAATAAAAGCAGATACTAAGTATGTAACCAATGATTATGATGAAACTGTAGTAAAATTCTGATGGATTACCTCCACAAAAATGAAACTACCTGAATGGAAGCATGAATCAAGAGTCATATCGATATCAATACATTAATTAAGAATGGAGGTTTGAGGTTTAGGTCATCAGGAGTAACGACGTTCAGAGAAAAAGGTGACCAATAGCCGAGTCTCAACGTCCTAGTGCTGCCAGTAGGTCAGACTTACCGAGCTTCTTCATTAGGAAGAAGAAAGTAGATGTTATTAGAAAGAAAGAAAAAAAGGCAGAATCATGGAGTCACTGGTCACTGGCTACAAGCCAACCTCCGTAACTAGTGATATAAAGTGGGGTAAATGCGCGCGCATCCGCTTATGTAAACGATGCCAACTTAAGAAATGTAAACACCAGACGTTGCTAAAGTCCTAAGGATCCTTTTACTCTAAGCTTGGTTTAATAAAAGCTGTACCTACTTAACATTACTTTTAAAAAAAGTTTGCTATTTTCGATGTTCGTAATATGACAACCCGTAATTATGCAATGGCCGAGATGGTTTTCGAAGTCGGATGCAATGCAATCATTGTTGTCAGTGCTTTGCATATATAGATAATAATTTCAATAAATTTCAATATACCCTGTTAGCATTTTTATCGTTTTTATTTTTTCTCATTTAAGTTTTGGCATTCAACCTCACAAATGTGCTGTCACTGTAAATTCTGGTGGCGTGACGTTTTGGATGTTTGCTTTCCATTTGAATACGTAATTTGTGTACATTACCCAATTACAATAAACTAGAAGGCAGTTTTAACATCACAACAACTTTGTAAATTCCCAACCCACTTTCGTTATTGCAAAACACAACACACACGCGATATAGCACCGGGCTGGGATGGTATTCAAGCATCGCAGGGGGAATTCCTAACTACGTATATAACAATTATTTTAGAACGCGAAGGGTGGGGTGGAGAAATTTCGTCTCGTAATACACCAAACTGAAGCAAATTAAACCACATTCCACGGGCCTACGCTCTCCCCACCTCTTTAACGGAAGGGGAGAGTGGCAACAGAATTGGATTTGTTGTGGAAATCGTGCTCCCCGTGGCCACGGCTGCCGAGTCATGTCGGGCAAGGAAAGAGATTTCCATTTGTGTGTTGCAAAGGACATTTCTATTTCCCAGAGGTTAAAATATTCACAGGACTAATAGTTTTACAACGGCTGCCTCCTAAAGCAATAAACTTGAGAGGTTTAGTATCCTGGACGACTACCAGAATTAAAAAGTCTTCTCTGCAGAAAACGTAGCTACAGCAGTTTGTCTGAAAACCAGGAAGCTCAGTTCTTATGTGCTTTTGTCGGTACTTCTACAAAAAATCTGATGTGCTGCACTCGCATAACTTTCTCTACTCTTGTACACACTATATTTATACAAACGCTATTTTCCATTTACTTCATGTTAATCGAGATAAACAGCGGTTATTGCCAATTTTCTTGTAGGTGCAAGGGAAATATGGTAAGCTTTAAGCGATAATCAAGTGTTTTAAGGGCTGGTAGCATTCCATTCTCTTTGTATGTCTAGAAAAAAAACTCACTCGACAAAAAAGTATCACATAAATTGTGTGTTTTAACGAGATCTACACGGTTTGTGTAGTAAAATTTGGTCCATCTCTAACAGTTAACCAGTTATGCAAAACTTATTCAGAATGAAGAGGACTTTTGGCGATATTCCCAGAAAAGTCATGATGTACATTTCATTGGCCATGAACAT
Source organism: Deroplatys truncata (assembly GCA_030765065.1). Classification (NCBI taxonomy): domain Eukaryota; kingdom Metazoa; phylum Arthropoda; class Insecta; order Mantodea; family Mantidae; genus Deroplatys; species Deroplatys truncata. Next base: position 158,576,507 of record CM060979.1, read on the forward strand.
TTTAAACATATGGAATGTGTAGCGGTTCTTCCTTGGTAGTTGATGATGAACCGTTGGGGGATGATGGATGCTGTATTACGTACCTGTAGGTCGTCTTGACGCCCATACTCTTGTGATGTATGACGACGTTCTCGTAGACTGGAATCTGATGATCGTATATCTGTATTCTTGCATGTGTTAGTATGTTGTAATTATTGTTTTATAATTGTGCCACGGCTGCTGTATTTGTGTCTGAGAGCAATTGTGTCTTGTCAAGATTAGGTATGGAGAATGTTCAAATAATTTTTACACACGTAGTCTGTTAATTATTTGACTTGAATTTTAAATAAACCACATGTAAGTATTCACAATTCACTATTAACTTTGTCATGTTAAAATATGTATGACTGTTAGACTTTAAATACGTAGTTTTTGCGTCTATTTAGAGTCGAGCTTATACACCACCTTTCTGCTCGAAGACTGGCAAGCTTCTGTTAGGGTTCCCTTCAACCGTTTTCTTAGCGTACGTATTATAGGCATGCATCAATGTACCTGATTGGTGCTGCTATGCAATAACAGTTTATGTTACACACATGTGTGTGTGTGCGACTTCCATTGTCGTGATTATGAAGCCAAGGTTCGTTACATGCTTACGTAGATACTACTGCATTTCTCGTAATTTTTGTGTTACTGGTTATATAGCTAACAATGGCCTTTCCCTCTCATGTTATACCTTATATAATATAACGTTATATACTTGTTCTCTACCATGTGTTGATTATAAATGTGTGTGCTTTTAACATCCTCTTAAATATTATACGTACAATATTAGCAAAGAAAATAGATAACTATAAAACTTAAAACAAAATATTAAAGAAAGAGGTTATTAATGTGTTGATACTGAGAAGCTGTGAATTAGATACAAATATTATTACATTAATGAGTTACTGTATTAGTTTGTCCGTGGCTGGTACTGTATGTTGGTTCATATTTTTATCAAAGTTGCTAGAGCCATCTTTGAGAAAATAAGATTTTTCGAAAAATGTTCCATGTAAAGGGTGGTCGGGGGTGGGGGATTTTCTTTAAAATCTTCGTGTCGCATCTTTGAAAGATACTGCACCTAAACACTAAGTTTGGTATTTATCCGTCTTTTGTTTTTTGAGTCAAGCTTTTCATAGACAGACAGATAGACAGACACACAGACAAACACACACCTTTTTCTAAAAATGAGTTTTTGGGATTTGCATTTCCGGTGAAATCTCGATATGGAATTTTTGGTGGAATGCAATATTTCCCCTACTTACTATACGTAGTATTCTAAATATTATAAATTATTATTTTCTCTTCTACTTGCTTATAATAAGGGCATCCATAACTGAAATTTGATCATTTTAAAAAATAAAATGGGTTAGTTTTTATGTCCAAAAATACTTTGAACTTTTAACTTCAATTACACTGCTTCAACACGTGACCATTTACATGCTCAATAACACGTGGTATTATGACTTGTATTTACTTCCAATTTCTAGATGATAAATGAGGATGTGCAGTTGTCTATCCAGATGACATAAAGCTATACAGGTTTCCTCAATTCTTTTTCATCTTCTCTGCTGAAATATTTGCTGTTAAAAGGCTTTGCAGTACATAACCCCCTCCAATGATGAAATTTTCCTAATATTATCAGATTCCCTCGGTGTACTAGAAGCTCCTCAGAGGAGATATACATTAATACAGGATCTTCACAACATACATACGGACCTGCAACATCGTGGCAAGGAAGTGATATTCTGCTGGTTACCGTCCCTTGTTGGTAGAAATGGCTGACGCAGCTGCGAAAGAAGCCACCAAACACCCAGTCAGTAATCATTCAGTACCAGTGACACACACCGATCTGCTTCATCACATTAAGTATCGTCTGAGGCAACGCTGAAACTACTTTGGACAAATTTACCACCCACCAAACTTCACGAAATCAGAATTTAGCCTGAATCAGTCTCAACCATGATACCTACCGTAAGAAGAGTACAAGGGGCACTAACAAGACTACGTATTGGCCACAGCTCATTGACACACTCCTACCTGCTACGCAGTGAAGATCCACCCATCTGTCCAAACTGCAATACTCCTCTCACAATCAAACATGCCATCGCCGAATGCTCTAAGTTTAAGGGAAAGAATACTTCACTGCATCTCAACAGATATAGTTGCAGCGCTCAGGAACACGGAAATACTTGAATTCTTCAAGGATATATAACTGAACCATAGGCTCTAGCTCCAATTTTCAATTTTATTATGGTTTATTTGAAATATTCATGTACATAAATAATACTGTAAACTGTTAACGTTTATGAACTGTTGACTGCATCCGGGTTATGTTCTTTGTCTAAGAAAAAAATTGATTGTTGAGATTAATATATGAATATGAACATTAACCATTGTATCTACTGTAAACTATAATGTACGTGTTATGCTAATTATAAAATGCTGGTCGCGCTATGACTTTACTCCTTAAGCGACCATAACACATAAAAAATACACTGATTTCTCTTCACTTTTGAGCATTAAACATGTTTCATAGAATTAGTTTGTAACCAAACTTGTTCTAACCTCCAGCAGAAACTATAGTTTTGGTGTGCTTTTGAATTACTAAAGATATGACTTACTCATTCCACCATTGAAATAACTACTTTACAAAGGAAAATGTATGCATATCCTAGTATACGCAACCAAAATGCTGTCAAATCACAACTGCTTTTCCATCTCAGGATAGAAAAACTGATGTGAAATTATCACACTTTCTTTACCCTCTATCCTTATTAGTGAGTATAAAGGTAATCTTACTAAAGCGTCTTTTTCTATCCAATACATTTTAATCCAAATACGCCTTTGAAGAAATAGATACATTGCACATTTCGTTATAGATACAAAGGGAATAGCGATAGTCAACTGTTTAAAAACTGGACGCCAAAAGCTACCTTAAAACTTCATACTGTTTCCATGCAATCGTGAGAAACAACTTAATGTTGGCAGGACTTAAATAGAATGACTAAGTAATGCCCAATTCATTCCATTGTTAAAAATCGGCATCTCAGAAATAGTTTATGCCACAAAAAGCTTGTTTGAAATAAATGTGGGGTTTAAGATATCTGTATTTTTTCTGTAGTACGTTTTTGTTTATTGCTTAACGTCCAATTATAAAGACTATAGAAAATTCCTTCCGAATGGTGAGGACTTCACAGGCTATTCCCAGAAAATTAAGACATACATTTTATTTGTATATATGGTATTTTAATCAGAAAGGTTAGAGCCATTTTTTCAAAATGAAAATTTTCAAATAATATTCCATGTAAAGGGTAATTGGGGTGAGGTAATTTTCTTGAAAAGCTTTGTTTCGCATCCTTGGAAGATACTGAACTTAAATGCCACATTTTGTGTTTATCCAACAGTTTGTTTTTGAGTTACGTTGTTCACAGACACACAGACTTTTTCTAAAAATGCTTATTTTGGATTGAAGGGGCCTCAAAACATGTACTTCCGGTAAAATCTCTGTTTTGAAGTTTTGGGTGGACTGCAATACCTTCTCTACCTACTATGTACATGGTAGGTAAAAAGGTTAAAAAAACCTTCCTATAAAGATACATTAAAAGGTTTAAACCTTTTTTTTTTCTCTGAAACAACCAGAAGATTGAAAAAAATGTATATTCCGATTTTCTGTAATAGTTTATAAATAATTTGGTAATATTTTTATTTCATTATAACTATGATTTCTGCATTGTGTGCAACACCGATTAATCACTATAATAAATGCAAAATAAAAAACATTTTCCCCCAAATATTATAAAATACCTGCGTGAACTTTAAAATACATTATTATTTTGATAGGGCAGCGTGTGACAAAATTTTGAAAACATTTAGATAACAACCGCAATATTCAGAAATGTTACCAATGGGTATCCATAAGTAAAGGATGTATTGCATTCCGACTAAAAATTCAATACAGAGATTTTGCCGGAAATACACCTATCGAGGCATCTGGTTAAGAAAAAACGTTTAGAAGAAAAATTGACTGTGTGTGTGTGTGTGTGTCTGTAACAGCATAACTCAAAAATGAGAAGTCGGTTAGATACGACTTGGTAATTAATTTCAGCATATTACAAGGATGAAAAAAATCTCCCACCCAAAACTACCATTTACAACCAAAGGATTTCACTATTTGTATTTTCTTAAAAACGATGTAAACAGTTTCATCTAAAATGCAGCATGTTTAAGATATCTGCATGAAAAATAAAATGTATATCTTGAATTTTCTAGAAACAGCCTATCAAGACCTCTGGTAAAACACAAGAAGTAGAGGAAATCCTACTGCATAAAAATGTAGATCTCGTTAAAGAACACAATTGATCTCAAATTTGTTCTAACGTTACCATTAACAAGATATTGTTTATTATTAATTTGAATTTTACAATAATTTACATATTTTTAAACTGATAAGTCACTATTAACTTTTTGCTCATCGTCACGCAAAGAGAATGGAATTCCAAAGGCTTCACAGGGCGATCTCGGATACAATAGTTATTGATGAAGATGTAAATAATTAAGCAGAGAAATAACAGTAAGGTAGAGAAATAATAGCAATAAATAATTTCCGTGCATTAAATCAACATATAATCTAATAAGCTTAAGTTGAAATGTTTGTCCGGAAAGACGAAGGTAATTAGCGAGTCATGTTAACTAAAGTTATTAGCATCAGCCGAAGTAGTGAGCGTATTAGATTAAAGCTTCTGGAAATCCAGTTTACAGTTAAATTCAGTACCTTTGTAGGCACTTAGGCCAATTCTGTGAATTAGAGGAAAGTGAATGGCTCAGTTAGTAAGAATCAGAGCGTTTAAGTATTGGCCCGGGCGGAATAATAACTTTGGTTGTGAGTAATGAAGTAGGTGGAGCTAAATGTAATAAAGGCGTGCAATTTTCGATCAGAGAGTTACTATTTCTTGCACCGTCACCGGTACTTACAGCTCGTGTGATATTTTAAGCGCTTAGTGACGCGCTTATGGAGTAATATTTCGCGGCTATTGCGAGAGGTCTCGCCGATAGGCATTTTAGCGGCAAGTTGCACATTAGTTTCTTTCGTTGCGGAAACTGTCATTTCAAACATAACTTTGATACTGTAGAAGTTAGCAGGTATAATAATGAAGTTATAATTTTGGGTGCTATTACGATTAATAATCAGTTTCATTCTTTATCTTCAAACGATCGGTAACTGCTCCAAAAACTCAAGTATTAGATCACATTACATTTCTCAGTCAATTTCAACTGATGTTGTCCTTTAAAACAGAGGTGGCGAAAACGTGACTCGCAGGCGATGTTCCCTCTCTGCAACCGTCCCTTTGTTTTTCACATGCTGCTGAGTGATGCAGTGCGTGTTGCATATTTGGTGACTCGCGGAAGGAAGTCATTTTCGTCACCCTTGCTTTAAAATATACTCACGCATGCCCTGAGGAAGAACTCATAGCTCTACCACTGGAGCAACCGGCTCACGAGGCAACAGAACGAACTATGAGATAACTACAACATCTGAAGCAGGTACGGCTTCAAGAGTGTCGACCAACGTCACTGCTTTAAATTGTCGCACCATCGAGGCGTAAAAAAGATCTTGCTTCAAAATTGGAGCCTCATCGTGGTTTCAGCCTATCGTATTCATCTTGTACCTACAACGGAATGTGTAATGAAACAATTTCTGCAACCTGAACCTCAAATATCATGAAGCAGATAGAAGAATAGTCTTTGGTAAGAATAGTTTGTAGAAGTGTGAGTAGAAAAAGTCAGGCGAATGTTACATCAGAATTTCAGTATAAACCCGTATTTCTATTGCAGAATCAGCAGCACCACTTCCGTAACTGCCGTTATATTTCTCCCGTTGTACCATGTATATATTCATGCTATGTTTCCAAAACCGGTAATAGAAGAGTTACTTTTGAGGTGTTAAAGACAACGTATCTATGAAAGTCCAAAACTCACAGTTTTCTTCTGATTGCTCAGAATATAAATCACATGTTGTACACAATATTTTAACGAACTATGTCAAACCGCTTTTAAGACATTAATTGTTATTTATAATTAATCACTTTTTGATACTCAATACGGAACGCTCCTTGGACTCCACGGTTTGTCGCATCGCTCTGAAATATTTAGTTTGAGCTTAGTATACAGACAAAGAAATTGTTGTACAGGCAATGAAATAGCGGAAACTTGTCAATATAAAAGGTAGTTTGGGTGGGGGGATTTTGTTGATTATCTTCTTCTCTCATTTTTCGAAGGTGATAAGCTTAAACTACAATTTTAGTATTTATGTAATATTCCTTTTTGAGCCATACTGTTTTTACATACACACACACCCTTTGCTAAATTCTCTCTTTTGGATTCACGGCACCTAAAACATGCATTTACCGTGATATCTCTGTATCATACTGTATCAAATCACTTTGTGGTTACTACTATATATGCACTAGAATAAATAAAAAGCGAAGTCTTGTCACAGATTTTTTAAGGGTTTATACCTGGGATGAAAGAATTTGATTTATTAAATAAAATAATGTCCGCACTTAAGGCTATGAAAGTGGCACAAACCAAATGTGATTTTGAAAGTCTTGTCACAGATTTTAAGTGTTTATACCTGGGATGAAAAAAAATTGATTTATTATCTGATTTATTAAATAAAATAATTTTCGTATTTAAGCCTATGAAAGGGGTATAAACAAAGCTTGATTTTGAGTTAGGTTTACAGCAGTATACTTTTGGAAACAAATTCAACTAAATATAAATATTATAAATACATATAAATATAGTTTAAATTATATAAACATAAATATAATACATAGTTGCAGAATATTTTAACTATCTTGGCTGGTGTGAATAATGTCATAAATAATAAAATGCATAAATACTATCACATGTGCGGAATAACAAGAAGAAATTTGAAAAACACAGGAAATGTAACGCAGCTTAAATTCCATAATATCAAGTCAGTCCCAGCAATTATTTATAGGAGAGAAATTTGAATTTTAAAACAGAAAAAAAACTCATAATCAGAAATGCAAGTTTTTAGACCTATCAAGAAAATAACAAAATGGAATAGATTAACAAAGAAGAAATAAGAGAAGATAACAAAATAGGGAAATTATAGAACCTAAAAGTGAAGGATAATTATGGGATGGGACTTGATATCGTCGTAACCTCGATACTCTCGATATTCGGTTGTATCGAAGTATGTCTAATGTTTTGAGATGAACATTTAATACTTTTTTCGATACTTTTAAATTTTGAAGTTTTGCATTATTGAAGATATTAGCGTTTAACTTTATGCTTGATATGGAATGAAAGGAATCAGATTTCACATTATTGCCTAGCACGTGTCCCAAATCGATGCTGGACTGTAGTTCTTAATAGACCTTGATAGACTCTTGTGTCTAAATGAAAACATGCAAAACAATGGAGGAGGGAGAAGTAGAGGTACTCGTGTAGCATGCAGCGTTAGCTGAGTTGTGAATAAAGCTGAATTAACTGATGCACTAAGGTACGTTTCTGCAACAGCCTGGGTTGACGAGTCACTCTCAGCCATTAGATATACCTACTCCGTGCCAAAAAATCTGTGAATCCATGCAGAAACGAATCAAAACTTAAGACTTGAGACAGTACAGCGCATGAAATATTTATTCTTTTAAGAATCATCGTGTTTTTAAACAAACAAATTTGATGCTTTTATAGCTCTACAGTTCATATTATAATACTTCCTGAATTTTTCTTCTGCAAAATTTTAATTGTATCTATTATGCCTTTGTATTTAACATGTGTATACTAATGCATGAGGGTGGTTAGTAGAGGGGCATGATCCACAAACTGTGCTGATATGTTTTGGATGTATTACTTGTTGTTGTTATGTACATAAAGCCAGTCACTTAGTAGCTGTTTTGCTTATCTCTTTGGTTAACTCTTTGTCGCTCCGGATATTTTATTCTTTCTTTCTCTATCTATTTAGGGCGTGGCCGGTGCATTACCTTATGGACTGACGGAAGAGGTTTTAACGGCATTGCATGTACGTTGTGGTTTCTTGATAGACGTTCGTCCCGGAGTGGAATGTTTCCTGGATTTTTGGTGTTCGCCAGTGTTGCTTATGTTTAGCAGTTTTGATCTTTTCGAGAAGATTTTACTAATTAAAAAAGAGAGTTCATTTTCCAAATTCTGCTGGCGGCGTTTGTATAGCTGGGCGTCGTTTGATAGATGCCTGGGACTTCTCCATAAGTAAAGGTAGGCTTGTCCTCAGCGTTTCTGTATTTTTGGTAGGGGTAGATGGAGTTTAGGGCAGAAACCGAAATATATCGTTTTACAGGCAACTCGCAAGTGCTGGCTCTCATTATTATCCATAGTTTTAAGTGGGTGCATGTCGATTTTTGTTTTTGTTTTTTGCCAAATTTTATACATGGTAGTTGGTTGGCACATTTTTAGAAATGGCACTCGTAACTATTCTAAAACTAAATACTTTATGTTGCTTTCACATGTGCTATAGGAAAATCTATTTCTGCTATTTTAAGACTGGCCAGAACTAGAGAAATTTAAAGTAATTTATGTTAAATTGTGTTAACTTCATATAATATATATATATATATATCAGTATTTATGGAACGTTTTGGTATTTTAAAACATTAGTCAGTAATCATAATATTTAAAATCTCAGGCAAAACTACATATCTCAGACAGAATCTTTGATTTTGTTTATAATTTTCCCTACAGAGTTACTCAAAACCAAATACTTTGTGCTGCTTTCACAAGTTTTATAGGAAAATCTTTTCCTGCTATTTCAAAACTAGCCAGAACTAAGGAAATCTAAAGTAATTTATTTTAAATGGCGTTAACCTTATATATAATATACACATCAGTGTTTATGAAACGTTTTGCTATTTTAAAAAATTTTCATTCTTAGCTATTCAAAATGCTCCTGCATTTATTAGAAGAAAATTTCAATTTTTAAGGTTTAAAGTTGCACTATAAATTACCAATTTATATTAAAGAACAAATTTAAAACAAAATTTAAGAACTCCTTAAGAATAATTACTTCTGTCAGTCATTTAAAAGAAAGTATCATTATTATTATTATTATAGTCATCTTTGTTTTCGAGTTATCAATATGAATCTTACTTTTCCGTTTTGATCAGTTAAAGTTACTGTGATCATTAAAGTATCTTTTGAAATTTTTCTCCTAGTAGTAAATTGGTGAGAATTCGGGTTTACCATTTATGATTTGAAAGTTAAATTTTTGTTTAAGTTAAGGTTTGATTAATTTTTCGTTTTTCCACTTTGAGAAGTTTCTAAATATTTTGTGTTATTAGTTCATAAGAATTGTTTCCACTTTTGTGTGTTTCGATTTTTAACCTTAGCGGTTTTTTATTGTGTTTTGTTATTTTGTGGAAACTGATGGTTAATTGTTATGAATTTCATGGAATAAAGCAAGGGAAAGTTATCCTTTTTAAATTATATCTCTGTTTATATTGGAAGATACTTCCTGGGCCGTTCCATTCCTATCTTAATTTTGGAGTTTTGGTTTGCGTCTTAGCACATTCCAGTTCCCTATGGCATTCGTTAGGGCTTCCCTTTACGTCTGGCCGGGGTTACCTGCTTCAGGCAAGTCTGGTAAGCGGGTGCTTGGCTTCGGTGGCCTCCTCACTCTTATTTGTTTTGGGTGAGGCCAGCGTGCCATTGCAAAACTTACTATATTTTCTATTGTATTATGGCTAATTACTTATTATCGAATGAAAAATGTACTTTTGTGGTAGTTGTGGATGGTGGTAAAATGTTTCAACTCGCACATTATTGCTAGTTGTGTGAGTTTCATGCAAAATACAGCCCTGGCGTTTTCAGGTAAGGCAACAGACCGACTATATGTGTAGCGCTATACGGCAGTAACCTCGGTACTTGACATACGCGCTATCTCTGGACTTACCTTAAAACGCCCGCACTGTATATATTAGTTTATATTTTCAGGATTGCAGAATAAAGAACAATTGCTAGTATTCGTTTTTCTATGGATAGGGGGCAGTACAGAAATTATTATTATTATTATTATTAGATAAAATTTCTGACAATTGGAGAACGTCAAACGGGAACAATTTCAAAATTAGCAGAATATATAAATTGGTTACATGCGCGTATACACAGAAAACTACTAATAATAACATAATTCAGCTATCGCCTTTACGATTTTTATAATGTGAGTATCGAGTATCAGTGCTCAAAAATCTGTATCGGTATCCAGTATCGATAACTAGTGGTATCGTTCCATGACTAATAATTAACAGAATGGATACCAAGGAAGATGATAGATTTTAAACCAAAAGGCAGAAGGTTAAAAGGAAGACCTCTGTTAAGGTCAAATTGAGACCAGAAGAGGCAAATGACTTAAACCATGAAAGGTACAAGAATATATGGGTCTCAGGAATGGATGGTAGTTTACGTGAGGTTAAATTAATCTTGTGTAATTAATATTGAAAATGTTTTTCATTATTTCAACCAGTCCAAGGATTTCTGAATAGTATTAATAAGTGTCAATATGTACGAACTCGAGTTTCAGCGTACAGTATTACCTGCATGTGTCTACGGCGAGGAGTGGACTTCCGAGGACTTCAAACAACAACTATGAGATTCCTTCAAAACTTCCTAAGTCAAATTTGCCGAAAATATCTTGCTGTATCAAGTCTCCGCAATAGGTAACTTTCATCATACCTTGCACAACATATATTATGAATCAGAAAGGGAAAGCTACAGAGGGAGTCCAAATAAAATAACGAAGCACATTTTCGCAGACTCTGTTCTACGCCTTCCTGTTGTTTTCCTGTTTACACAGCACCGGCTTGGTGGAACTGTTTTTAACGCCATCTTATGTTTTCACGTGGTGGATACTTTGCGATCTTCAGAATCGATTCTGCACCAGTCATTAATGTGCTCTCCGTCGAATATGTACAAGGGTCTCATTGTTTCCTATCACAGTAAAGAAAAAATGCAGGCTGAAAATGCTGTTTTATGAAATTTTCATTCAACTTGGTTGATAATTAATTATTAAGTTTGTCTTACGAAAACATCGAAATGCTTGAAGTTTCGTTTCAGCACCTTTTTATTCATCAAGATATTAAGTTTTAAAACTTAATTTTGCTGTCCTATGTCAAACACACTATATTATCATATGTTTTGTAAGGGGACATATAGCCGATAGAATAAATTATTGCAAATAATAGGAACAAATAACTAAGATATGGAGAACCAATAATGTAATACAATATTGTGAAATAGCTTTACGGTGAAATAAGTTGTATAAGGAGTGCCAAAGAAAATCTCACTGTACCTCGCGTCTATGTCACATTGTTTATCGTTCTATGTGGCTTTGCGAAGCCATGATCATTTCATTGGTTGCTTTAAGTCACGGTGCAAGGATGCGCCAGTCCTTCCTTATAACAAAATATAAACAAAACTATATTCTCACAGTGGTATCAATGCTTGTTGCTGGTTAGAAGCAAGCATAAATAAATAATAAATAAGTAAATCAGCATGTTTCCCTCTAATTCAAAACATAATTGGTAAATATACCGTTACTAGCATATTGCTGATGATAGGAATGCAACAGGATTATAGACAAAAATATAACCCAATTATATTGCCATAATATATATGTCATATTCGGTAAACCATAATATGTATGTTATATTCGGTAAACCATACTCATATATCTCTAGTTTCTAAACCCGTAAGTCAATTAAAACAAAAGATTAATTTGCATTTCGTAAACGAATATCATCATCTGTGGATGCTTTACGGGGAGTGTCTACTTTCTGTCGAGTATGTAGAATGTCTTCCCCACTTTTCTGAAATATTTTTATCCAATAATTTACTATAAAAACACTTTTATGCACTGCCGTGGCAATTGTTGAAACAGTGAGATCAGCCTCTTACATGCCCAGGATAAGTCCACGAGTAATTTCGCTAGTATACGGCATGATTGGTTCTGAGACAATAAACATGTTTTGGTTTCAACAACACCAGAAAAAGCGAAGGCATCAACCTCACCTCTTTTCACCTTTATTGCTGTGTTATCAAGTCACCACGCTCTGTTCTAGATAAGGTGGACACACCTCAAAAGACCCCAGAAAACGATACAAAATCCGCCGAAGATTTTCTTTGGTGCTGTTTAAACTACAAAATGTAATTAACAAGGAAGAGAACATGTAAGGAACAATGTAGTTAGCAACCAGCGAGCTAGTAACAAAGGTCCATTGTAACAAATGTCCACTGCTACACCCACGTTAATGCACACAGGTTTTAGGCAAAGTCACGGAAAATAGAGAGAGTAGTATGAGGCAAGACAAAGATGAAGATAGACGGCCAGATCCTGGAAAGTCAAGGGAGTTGGAAAAATAGCAAGAGAAACGAGAGTTGTAGAGCGAGACGGAGATAGGGGGTTTTCAGTAGAAGTCAAAGGGAAACTTAACTTCCAAAGGTTTATTTTCATAACACGCCAGACAAATAATCAATGAGAATAGGAGAGGTAGAATATACGACTGAAAAATTCAATGCCATAGCCGGGATTAGAACCACGGATCTCCCGGTCTCCGTCCGGTTGCTCTAACCACTGAGCTACCATTCCAACATGCCGGCACGCCATTAAATTCTCCAACTGATTCGCATTTTTCCCGGTAAACCACAAGGAGATCTCAAGTTGTACTGGGAGACATACGCCAATGAGAATAGTTGTTACATATAAAGGCGCGAATATTGGAGTTATAGCACGTGATACAAAAAGGGGAGAATGCCCCAAGTTAACACTCTTACTAATTGTCATCGACGTACCTCATGTGAAGCAAGGCGGGAGATTTTGTGTGTGTGTGTGTGTGTGTGTGTGTGTGTGTGTGGGTGTGGGTGTGTGTGTGTGTGTGTGTGTGTGTGGGTGAGAGGTAACGTACGACGCAATTAATTAGGCCGACGTAATAATTCAAAGTAGAGGGAAGATTTATATACACATTTTCCATTTCTCTGTCATTATTAAGCAGGGCAAAAACTGCTTTAATAATTATTACGTTTTAATAAATTAAGCTGTTTATAGGAAATCAATTTGCTAATTGCCTTTACCCACATTATCTTGAGAAATACCAAAGATAACTAGCTACGATAGTTCTAAGAGTAACTTATGGTATAAGAGATTGAAAGAAAAATCTATTTAGTGAAAAATTAAAGCAGAGGCTTGCCGAGTGCGATCATTTTCACAATGTTAAATATCTTTCGTTCAAGTCTGACAGAAAATATTTTATAGATACCAGAACTTAAGTCAGAGTAATTATTTTAATTAAATATATAGTTTTATTGTTTCTGGACAAAGCCATGGTATTAAATTAAAATGTGTACGGTAAAGGCTATTCCTGAAGACGTTCTAGTACATGCTCACAGTGCAGTGAACTCATTGGTCCCTAGAAATCTGGTTTTCTATATGATACAGAGTAAACGTAATCTTGTGAGCAGAGAGAACCAAGGAATATGAAGGTAGTTAACTAAGATAGTGTTCTACCATATCTTTTAGAAAAGATAAGTAAATAAAAATGATTCTCATTTATCATTCTATGCTAAAATGTCATCGTGGGATGTGAATGTATTATATAATTGTTGAGAAATTATTTGTGTTAATTAGTATTACCTTAAGTATAATTTCAAAAATGCAATAAAAAATTTTATCAATGGATTAAGGGGACGCTCTGCTACCAAAATGGCAAAAAATACGATATTTTCATAAACCATTTTTGGAAGCAATATTGCCTTCAACATACACAGAATAGGGTCAGCAAATCTTATGTGTAAAATTCACCTGTAAATTTGTGTTTTTAAAATTTATTTAGGTCTTTCTTAGTGGGTGTGAGAAATCTGTCAGATATCTTAGCTAAAGTACGCTGTGTTTGTAGTTTTTACATTTTAATGGGACATTGTCTTTTAAAACAAAGGTGCTGCCTGTTCTTACTGCACAAGTGCTGCTATGCATTGACAAAAAAGTTCACAAATGAAATGTCTTATTTACAAAGCAAAGTATAAAGAAAGGTGTCAAGTGAAAAGATAGAAACGAAAAAGAAAGCTAAACTTTTAGCTTGAAGAAGCTGGAGACATTATACAGCAGGTAAAGATGAAGAACCATATTAACGACTATACAGTTGAAAGTGTTGACATTTGCTCCTTGTGTGCAGACGAAGTTGTTGCAGAGCGAGATTACCTTCTTGTTAACAGTAATGTTTTGAAGAACTTGTTTTCAGGAGTGTAGCGAGTGTAAAGAATGTGCAATAAAGTATTGTATCTATGCTTTAGGTAGTATTTGCGGAGTTTCCCGACAGGTGCCACTTCCTCCGTCTTACTGAGCTTGCTTTACCTTGCTTTGAGAACTGCAGAGTTGCCCAGAAATGACTAACAAATCCGTTATGACGGACAAATAGAGCTATCCTTTCGCAAATAACGAATACTCCTTACACCTTTTATTCGCAGTTGCGGCCTTTAATATTGTTACTTGGTTAATTAAAAATCGGTAGTTATACCAAAGCACACGAGCTAAGCATGTATGCGTTCCTTATGTTTATGTTGTTTATGATTCACTATTTATATAAGCTTAGTATCCTCCTGATTCACGGCGGGTTAGGTTAGGTTTAGATTTTTATATAAACCTAGATTAATTAGCAGCCAGTGATTCACGGAAGATTAGATTAGGTTTAATTTTTTACATAAACTTAAGTTAATTAGCAACAAGTGATTTGCGGGAGGTTAGGTTAGTTTTAGTTTTTTTATATAAACCTAGCCAGTGATTCACTGTAATTAGATTAGATTTAGTTTTTTTTATATACACTTAAGTAACTTGCAGATAGTGATTCACGGGGAGGTTAGGATAGTTTTATTTTTTTACGTAAGATTAAGTTAATTATCAGCCAGTGATTCACGGGAGGTTAGATTAAAGTTAGTTTTTTTTATCTAAACTTAGGTTAACTAGCAGATAGTGATTCACGGGAGGTTAGACCAGGTTTAGTTTTTTACATAAAATTAGATTAATTAGCTGCCAGTGATTCACGGGAGATTAGGTTAAGTTTAGTTTTTTATATAAACTTAGATTAATTATTAGCAGCCAGTGATTCATGGGAGGTTAGGTTAGGTTTGGTTTTTTTATATAAACTTAGGTTAATTATTAGCAGCCAGTGATTCACGGAAGGTTAGGTTAGGTTTAGTTTTCTTATTTAAACTTATGTTAAGTAGTAACCGGTAGTTACACCAAAATGCGCGAGCGGAGCAAGCGTGCGTTCCTTAACTCCACAGGTGATTTTCTTTGGTGTAATACATTATAAACAATATACTATCTAAAGCATTTACGTTTTTATAAGCGGGAAGCGAACAATAAGAAGAACAATAATCAAATCAAAGCATCTGCAAAATTTAGCGCATTTGCCTAACGATAGGTTGGCAATTCCCTATGCGCATGCGCATTGTCGACAACATCGTTAACCAAAAATTTTACTATAAAAGAAAGGATCCTTGAAAGGGTGGATGGGTCACAACTTTGGAAGAGTCAACGTCTACTACAAAATACAATTCCAACTTGATCTTACCAGTTTTTTTACGCTTTTTAATACTAGTAACGAATCCATGGATATTGTACTTTCACCAGAATGTGAATTTGAGATAGTCCTTTGGTTATTCTATGAAGATTGTAGTGAAGTAACAAGCCTGTAATATGTTTTGTCTGAAACATTGTATAGCAAAATAACAGGTACAACCACCGAAAATAAAACGAAAGGTGCTTTTGATATAAAGAAGAAAATGGTAGCAAAATTCTATAAATTTGCAAAAGATACGCAGCTAGGGAAATACTCCTCTATGGATTTAAGTGTGCATACATTACGCAGTGCCAGTTATTTCAGTCTTCTAAAAGACGTTCAAAGGGTAATTGTAGTTTCGTTGATAAAATATTGACTGAGATAATGCAGGGAGCAAGGGAAGTCCATATGAATGAAAATATTCACATTGATCCTCATGTTGTGTTGAATATAGCTTTGGTTCACTGCTGTAATTAAAACCAGTTTTTAAATTGTTAGGGACGGCAAAATAAACGATAGTTTATATGGTAGTAGTAGATAAATGATTCAAACTCAGGTTTAAAATCAACAAACTTTGAACCCAGATGTACCTTATTTGATATAAGGGTGAATATTTGGAACATTAAAAGGGAAAATCAATATTAGAATTATAGTCTATAGAATTATTTTTGGCCACCATATTTGAGTGGTGTATTGCTTAAACAACACAAACAATGCCTTTATCCTGATTAACATTATAGATACTAATTTCCTTCGCGGATAGATCTTATAATACATTTATCTCAGTGTATAACAACAGGATAGAAATGACTTCACCACCATGACAGCAATGAAGAAAATGAAAACGTATGAACGCAAGTTATTTGAAAGGTTGAATTAATGCAAAGCACTCTCAATTGATTATATGTAAGACATATCCGACGGTAATGTCAAGAAATTTCCATTATCCGTTCTCGGAAAACCTTCACTAATAATTTTTTATAAATGACCAGAGTTCAAAAACAATTTCTCACTTAGAGAAAAGAAAGTACGAACTATTTTTACCTTCTCTACTACATACCTAGTAGGTAGAGAAGGTATGAAATTCCACCCAATAATTCGATACCGAGATTTCTGCGTAAATACACATTTTGAGGCCCCTTAGTCAAAAAAGCACTTGTAGAAAAACCTGTGTGGGTGAACAGCATAGCTCAAAAACGAAAAGTTGGATACATACCAAATTTATTGTTTATGTTCGGTACCTTTCAAAGATGCAACACAAAGATTTTCAACAACATCACCTCATACCAAACCGCCCTTTACATGGAACATTTTTCGAAATTTTTATTTTCTAAAAAGATTTTGCTTAAAATGCAGTATATTAAAGATATTTACATAGCAAATAAAATGTATATCTTGAATTGTTTAGGAATATCTGTGAAGTCGACTTCATTTGGAAGGAAGGTTTTATAATCCTGTATAACCGGTAAACGTTAAGCGATGGACAAAAACGACTACACAAAAAATGTAGATTTCTTTAAAACAATTTATTCCCAATAAATATGTTTGTGCCAAAAGCCATTCCTGAGATATCCATTATTACAGGTACGAATTGTTCATTTCTTGGTTATTCTTTAGTCCTTTCAACGTTCAGTTGTTTCTCGCGATTGCATAGGAACAGTATGGAATTTTGAGGTCGGCATATAGCGTCCAATTCTTAAACGTTTGACTATCGCTGTTCTCTTTATTGTATAACGAAATATAATGTAGCTATTTCTGCAAAGGTTTATTTGAATTAAGATATAGATAGCAAAATAATCTTTAGGAAGAATAATTTGTATATCCACTACAACTGATAGAGGTATCACTTCAGATTTTTCATTAAAGTAGACAACAAAACCCAAACTTGATGACAAATTGTTTAGAGCGGTATCTATGAATATTCTTCAGGAGATTGTTAGAGCAAATTCTTATTCTTCATGATAATTGAAACATTCCTTTATTTTCTCGCTTTTTCTT
Source organism: Deroplatys truncata (assembly GCA_030765065.1). Lineage (NCBI taxonomy): Eukaryota > Metazoa > Arthropoda > Insecta > Mantodea > Mantidae > Deroplatys > Deroplatys truncata. The sequence continues at coordinate 158,594,134 of CM060979.1, forward strand.
TTTCTTTTCTTTCTTGAACTTTAAAGTCCTTTAACGTGGTAGGCAATATCGGACGGTGAATGAATGAAATGGTTGAAATTATATTCAAATGTGCCCGGGGTCTCTACAGCTTAGAGTTGCCATACAACTTCTTAGGATAAGGGAAAACTCCGAAAAAAGCATTATCGTAACTCAGCCTAACCGAGATTCGTACTCTGGACCTCTCGAATGTGAAGCAGACTTACTGCTCCTGTACCATGGATATGGGCTTTCCCACCCATATTTATGACAGCTATGCCTTTTTTCACTAAAGTAGGCCTATTTTAAAACCAAATTAGTACAAGGTAGCTTCACAGTATTAAACATGGATTTCTTTTCACTGAAAAATTAAGTAATTTTACTGAATATATCAAAACCTAAAATAAGTGATAAAGTTGTGGTTTAATTTAGGATATCTCATTTTTCACAAAAACAAAGTGTTTTTGTTGTATTTTAAGCGAGATAATGAAATGACAGGGAAAGCCACCAAGTATGCTTACAGCATTGCTGAATTTGCTTGCAGAGATGTCTTTAAACACTGTAACCTTCGGTAAAACATATACATTTTTAATACATTTTCGTTACTTTATCCATATTTTTAGACAGGATGACCTAAAAGTAGAACTAATACAGAACACACGAGCTAAAAGCTTGTTTCATTGTCACAAACTTTGGTTTCAAGTCCAATCACAATGCAACTACCCTTTGTATTAGCACGCGTTTTAACACGATTTGTTTTGATTAGGTTTTACTTTTCATTGTGTATTTTTACATGATTAAATTCTCATGGCGCTCGCATTATCTGTTCACAATGAAGTAGTCATACTTAAATTTATTGCAATTTATTGCAGAGTTAGCATATAAGTTATATTGGCAGTCTTCTGCTTTCTTTGACCTAAAACGTTATTCTTTTGTCTACTATAACCTACACAAAGAATAAATGTCGGAAACTATGAATTCAGAAGAAACTGAAATCGAAGAGCCAGATGAAATTACAGAAGCAGCAAAAACAATAGCACTAGAAGTACTTAAACAAAAACTCCAGAAAGCAATATGATATAGCATTCAATCGCTTCATTGGTGGTGTAAGGCAAAGTATGTTAAAAATAATTTCAACAACACATCATAACATCTGACATCTCGCTGTTTTTGTCATTTGTCTTTTTTACTTTCAGGAATCAATACAATATTATTGATATTTTTACGAATTCGAGAGGTGTCTAAAAATAGCTTATACCACACGTGTTAAACGTGGTTTTATTTTGTTCACATTTTCCTACTCGCAAAACAAAACCCTGCTTTTACCCCTTGTATCATAATCTACTCTTGTGTATTTTTATTTGTAGCCCTGTTTTATAATTAAGATTTTGATGGATGTTTTTTAATTACAGGTACGGTAGTGCTATTACAAACACACGTATAAGTTTCTACGTTAAATGAAAAGCTGCTAAACATAGCTTTAATGGTCAACTTGCTAGAACCTTTTAACTGTTTTAATTTTACATTCACGATGGCTAATTCCGTAATGCATGTAGTCTTCTAAGCTCTGGGCATTAAACTATGCGCAACCTCTAAGAACTGGGTTTAATATCTCTCTCTTTCCTCTTAATGCTCTCTCATCCCACACTAATTCCTTTTCTGTTTCGGTGAACACGAAATGTTCAAACTAGTTTCATGAATATTTTAGCCGTTCTCGTAGCTATGATTACACACTCTCTAAATAATATAAGAGATAGTTTAGTAAAACTCTAAGATATTTTGCTATCTGCTATCTTCCTGCTTCTTTACGGGAAGAGTTTGTCTTCGTGAAGCTTGATGGTGAAGAAAAGACTGGAGAGTCGAGGTTGTATAGTCTTACGCCACATGTAAATGTAAATAGTGATGTGGCGTGAATAGGTAACGACATTCTCCTCGCCTCCTCTTGTGGAGGGACAAGTGCGCTCGTGGGCACGGAGTGCCTGAGAATTTCACGCAGCAAGAAGAGACGTTGCAACGGTGGAATAGGGACTGAATTAACAAAATTGCAAAATACACAATTAAATGCGTCACTTATGCATTCTGTCTTATTCATTGGACTTAATAACCATTAACTTACTGAAACAATATCCTCTTAAACATTCCGAGTATAATTCTTTGTGTGTGTAATTATATTTAAAGTGAAATATTGCATAAATTTACCCAGAGTCGTAGATCTAAAATTGACTTATTGTTACTGGTCTACTATGAAGGAAAGTCAGACAAAATTACTAAATTCGTGAAAATACATTTAACCCTTTTACTTTCTCTACTACGTATAGTAGGTAGGGGAAATATTGCATTCCACGTAAAAAGTCGATATCGTTATCTCAGTGGAAATACATGTTTTAAGGCTCTCTGAATACAAATAAAGCATTTTTGGCAATATGTGTCTGTAAACACATAACTCAAAAAGGATAAGTGGGATAACTACCAAACTTGGTATTTAGGTTCATATGTTCCAAAGATGCGACACGAAGATTTTCAAGAAAATCCCCCCTCTCCAGACCACCCTTTACATGGAAAAGTTTTCGATCTTACTTATTTTCTAAAAAGTGACTCTAACGATTTTGCTTAAAATACCATATACTAAAGATATTTGCATGACAAATAAAATGTATATCTTGAATTTTTTGCTGAATAGCCTATTAAGTCCTCTTCATTCGGAGGGAATTTTGTATAAACTTATATAACTGGTAAACGTTATTCCATTGAACGAAAAAGTATTATACAACAAATGTAGAGGTCTTTAAAAAAACAGTTCATTTAAAATAAACTTTTGTTTAATAAGCCGTTTCTGAGACATCCGTTATTAAAGGTTCGAATTGTTAATTTCTTGGTTATTCTTTATTCCTTTGAACATTCAGTTGTTTCTAGCGATGTCATGGCAACAGTATGGAATTTTAAGGCCAGCATATACCGTCCAGTTCTCAAAAATTTGACTATCGCTGTGTCTATAATGAAATGTGTAATGTAGCTATTTCTGCAAGCGCTGATTTTGATTAAAATGTAGTAGACGGAAAACCAAGGTTGAGTAAGAATAATTTGTGTACCCACTAATAAACGATAGAGGGTAGAAAAAGTCATATGAGCGTATATCATATCAGATATTTTTATTGTAACAATTCTGAGGTACGTATAAATGCATATACGAGAAAATTTAACAATTAACGTAACTGTTAATATGAATTAACGTTTGATAGAAGGAAATCAATCTTGGATTTTACAGTGGGCAATATTTTTTAAGCATTAACAATGCCTTGGCTTTATACCTCTTAAAGGTACAAAATTTGACATTTAGAACTCTAAGAAATTGGCTTTCAATATAAACAATTACAGTTGCAAGATAACATTAAGGGTTGCTTCTCTGACAAACATAACAAAACATGTTTTTCACTCACGCAGTCAAATTTACCTGTGCTATATTTTTAATCGTGAAATTAATCTACACTCCCACCTGGACCACAAAAAAACACATTTTTAATGCTCTGCTCACCAAAAATGTTATGTAACAAACTTAGAAATATCCGAAAAACGCCACGGAAACGGGCTCTGCTGTTGGCGAGGAAAGACGTTTTCCCTTCACTGGTTCGACACAATTCAACCTGTTTTCCCTCCCGGGGAACCTTCCTTGTTCAACGCTGTATTACGGTGCTTCTGTCGCGAACTAGTGAGTGTTTTCAGCCAATGGCAAGCCTTTGGATATCCTGAATCGCTATCTCTCTGATAGAGGGATGATGTCGGAGCCGGACCTCGGCCGTTTCGTCCAGATCTTCGCCATTCGACGACTGAAGAAAGAGGGGGAGAGGTGGAATAATTGGCACATCTGTTATTTATGAGACGTTTAACCATTGTATGAAAAATATTATTCTATAAAAATATGCTATATCAAACATTTCGTCCGGGACAAACCATATATTTTCCTTATAAGAATAATAAATTAGCAAAGCTTCTGTTATCCTCTTCAGGCCTGGCGCGTCCTGTTCGTCTCACACCTTAAAGCATGTTGTGTGATCGCAGCTGCAATATAAGACCTTAATAATAACCGATCTCACGCCCTTAAAGTTTGTATACATTGTGTGACCACATACATGACATTCAACCTTAATAGCAAACGAACTCAGGTTCTTAAAGTCTGTTTATGTTTCATGATACACCTGCAAAATTTGCACTTTTACAGTAACTGAACTCGGGTCTGATGAGGTTATGAGTTGTTAAACTGAACAGAAAATTACCCTGTATTATGGCTTATGTGTAGGAATTAAGATTAATATTGATTTGCTATTTTGTGTATTTATGACATATTTTCTTCCAAACGATTTTAAACTACATTGGCACACTTGACCGACTACTGCTAATCCTAGAAGCATGCCAGAAATTAAATTTCCTCAGTTTAATTCTGTATCAGTGCATAGTTTCAATCCTGAAATTATTTTCTCACAAACTTCTTCCACCTAAAACTTTCAATTCCCATTGAGTGTGTATGCGACACAGACGTCGCCTCGCTCTCGAGCAGTTGGCACTTTCTGCTCACCGGGCACAACTAGTGAGCTCTTTCATAGACTTTTTCAGAAAACCTACCTTAGGCGGCTCTATTAGACTTCTTTTTCATTTGAGGAAAATGAATCGACAGCTTTAATTTTGAAGCTATCTTGACCATATGCATTCCGTTAGTGAATAGTTTGCAGTCTATACAATTCAGTATATTATTTTGTTACCCTAATGATGATTTCATTCTCATAAGCTGTATGGGTAATAATAAACTGTACCTCAGGCTATTTAAGGTTTCTCCTAGTATTCTTCTAGAATTTAGAATAAGAAGTTGATCTATGGACGAATGTAGGAGTATTTATCAATATTGTTAGCGCTTCCACTGTAATAGCTTTGTAATTTTGAATAATGCTTACAATTTACCCTTATTATTTGTTTCATCTTCTCTCCCTCTCCCCTCTCTCTCTTTCTATTTCTGTACCTCTCACTTAACTAATAGTAGTATTCAAACCAATAGGTACACATTTTGACATACAGTAGGGGGAAAATATTTTTTACCGGAAGCGAGTGCGCAAGTATCCGTAGGTTCGTCTTTCAGTCTTAGAATCCTGTGACGGCATAGCCCACGAAGTCGTCCGTCCTGCCGGTCTCACGCCCACTTGCACGTGGCAGAGGTGGACGATCATCCAACCAATACGGGGAGGCGATGTAGCCAGCGTCTTCCAGCCGGAAAGCTGGTTCAGGAGGTCAGGACTGCTGCCTATCGCAGCTCCTCACTTTCCTCACGATGCCAAGAGTGCACCGATCCTATACCTGGGACTTAAAAGCCACACCCTTATGGTTGGGAACGAACCCTGGACGCAATTGTAGCCGGGAACCAGAGCTCCAAGCTCTATCCCACGGTACAGGACCCAATTTTTAATGTCATTTCAAAAATGCTAAGTCAGAGAATATCAAACTTTACATCTATGTTAGATATATTTTAAGGTTACAATGTGAAGATTCCATGAAAGGCATAAATAATCATTTAGGGTTAGAGATTTAGAAGCCGAGGAGGATTTCAATACTGAAATCAGACTAGGCCTTTTTTGCCCACTAGAGAAAGAGATGAGGGAGGGTATACAAAGGGAGGTCAGATTTAATGGCGGTAGACGTTGCGCAGCAGCTAAACATTTTCAGGTTGCATGTTCCCAAACGCCTCGTCAATGCTTCCTCCGTATGGATACACAGGTAGGGCAGAAGGTCCCGTGCCAGGGAAAATACAATTCTCTGCTAAGACTAAGCAAAGTTTTCAATTTTGGTTACATGCTACTCTACTACAATTACAATTAATTTATAGGAGTTTCTGAGAGAAAAATTTAATTTTACTCTTATCATGGTAACTAATCAAATAATGTACACGATGCAGAAATAGTAATTTTGAAAAAAAACAATAATGCTACGAGATTATTTAAATACTAATACGCAAAATTAATATACATGCAGTTTTTCAGTCTTACGGTTCTTTAGAAAAAATATTAAGACTTTAAATACAATATCTGTAACAATTTATCTTCAGTGGTCGAATTAATTACGTAATATCTTGAGCATTTCCAAGCGTAGCAAATCCACTGGGAACTTCTTTATGTTCATTCTCTCTGAGTTTCTGTTTACAATCTGAGTAAGATTGGTTAAAATGTACACTGCGTGGAAAATTGTTAATGTACAAAAGTGTAACCAAAATAAAAACAGGCATGGAAGTAAATACATGTCATTAGGCCTAAGCTCAGGGGTATTTAAATATTCATGTGTTGAAGCTTTAAAAGCCTCTGAGAGCAAATGCTATAGCTATTATTGGGTTCAGAGTATTTTTGTACACAAAAATTTGTGTTTGCATTTTTTGAAACGTTTAAGCAAATTTTAGTTGTAGTTTCCGTTAAAAGGACATCCGCCATATGCTCCGCACACCACTGACTACCATGCCAAGACCTGAAACCCTAAAAACTAAAGGTAATGAAATGAGAGGAAATAAGGGGCAAGAAATTCATTTTAATATACAATCCATCCCAGCATTTGCCTACTGAATTGGAAAAATCCCAATGTAAGAAGTTAAAAACTAACACAACCAAATACTGAGGGAATCAAAACATATAACCTTAATCTGGATCCTTCGCATCAAGGTATTCCCGAAAACGAACAAGCAAACCTTGTAGCAAAAGCTACGTATCTGTCCATACGGAAGCAGAAATCATTCTTCATATAGCGATGTATCCGTTCATCTCAAGAGAGCATTATATCTCTGGTGGCATTCTACCTTGCTAGAGACATCCCCTAAAAAGCTCCATCATCACCATCATCATCATCATCATCATTATTATCATCATCATTTTCTTAACAGGTGACAGACCTACAAGGACTGTTCCGGTATACATAAAATTCTTCCGCCATCTCATTATAGAGCGAACCAGTGTTCTTTTTCCCGCTGATCTGTAGTATATCTATCCCTTTTATTAACAGATATGATCGTATAGAATTTGTTACTTCGTTTTCCTTAAGTCAGTGGTAATTTTTTTCGTTATTTGCGTGAAATAACTAACACGGACTAAAGGAGGGGGGCCCGAAACCGGGGCAGAGCACACAAGTAGACCACAACGGTGACCCCAGGGATGAGGGCAGAGACTCAAAGGGACCAGATTCGGATGACGATGGACGCAAGCACAGACGGGGTCGCTAATGTAATGCCTCCCGTACCGCCTGAGCTCCCTGTATTGGTCCACGGGGCACTGGGGGTCCCCCTAAAGAGCTCCCGCCAGAAGGAACATGGATGTGCGTTCCAGACGAGCAGTCACTTCGTGTTATCAGGATGAAATGTCCACAGAGCTCATAGCCACCGTCCAGCCGCAACACGTCAAACACCATCGCCTGGTCCTATAACCCTGAAGCAGATAAGTGGTACTGGAAATGGAGGGCAGGGGAGTCGTGATATAAAATGAGCCACCCTCTCGACACGGGGAAACCATGAAAACTCATAGAATAGAGTGAGCGGTCTTCGGGGATTGAACCAGTACCTCCCGAATGCGAGTCGTATACGTTACCGCTGCGCCACCGCGCCCTGTACCGAAGTTCTGTAGTTGTATACCTATACAAACTTGTGGTACAATAAAGAATAAGGGAACATATGCATTAATTATATGTGGCTGGGTTGAACTGCGATTTAAACTACAGTAGACAATATCTGATGTTTTGAGCATTTCCTTGGGCGTGTGAGTGGTAGACAGCATCAAGCGCGCGGACAGCTGTCCAGATATATTTGTGTAGGAAGATCTCCTGTCACCTGTGGTAGCATATCTCGCTTTACATAGTGAATGACCTGCCCACTCAGAGCAGCTCTCCGTGGGCACATTCTCAGCCGATTTACGCTTGCATCAACTGCAACTGACTTCTCCTCCAGGCTTAATACCTTGTAGGAGCTGTCCATCTCGATCACATCATCTATTTACAAGCTCAATGTCATTGAACTGAATCCAATCACTCCAGACAGTCATCGCCGAGTGGATGCTCCAATATTGCGAACGCGGTCAGGGGGCAAATGACTTGCATCCTCTGTGCTTGCACTGCAGGGAGACTGGTCGAGGTTTGTCCTTCTAATTCTGCTTTTGTTATATTTCTATTATCACCTAATTGTATATTTCTATTATGACCATATTCTAAAAACTACGTTCTGCATTTTAAGGGGAGATTAAAATCCCTTTCCCGCATATGCCAAATCTGCTGAATTCGTTAGCCATTATTTCAAATACCGTAGTGAAATTTATCAGGGATGTGGATAGAAGACTTCTAACTCAATTGATCTATTTTATACAAACACGTTTTGTGTATTAAGGGAGACATGACCATTTTCTATTTATAACATTCTTTGACTGAATTTATCAACATTTTTTAAGTCTGGTGTAATATATTCACATGACTTTCTCTGACCTATATCGCTTAGTAGTGGATATATAAACTACTCTTAATAAATTTTACTTTGTATAGCTTTATAGAAATAGCAACATTGCACATTTAGTTACACTTACACAGGGAACAGCGATAGTCAAATGTTTAAGAACTGGACGCTATGCTGGCCTTAAAATTCCATACTGTTTCCACGCAATCGCAAAAAACAACCGAATGTTGAACGGACCTTAAAAGAATGACCAAGAACGAACAATACGAAAAATTAGTAACGGATATATCAGAAATGGCTTATGCCACAAAACACTTATTTGAAATAAACTGTGTGTTTAAACAGATATACATTTTTTGTGTAGTACGTTTTCGTCTATCGCTTAACGTTTACCAGTTATAAAAGATTAAGCAAAATTCCTTCCTAATGAAAAGGACTTACAAGGCCATTCCCAGAAAATTCAAGATATGCATTTTATTTGTCATGCAAATATATTTAATATATAGTATTGTAATCAAAACCGTTATCCATTTTTTAGAAAATTAAAATTTTCTAAAAATGTTTCATGTAAAGGGAGATTTCACCAGAAATACATATTCTGAGGGGCCCTGAATCCAAATAAAGCAGTTTTGGAAACATGTCCGTGTGTATGTCTGTCCATGTGAATAGTATAATTCAAAGCTTGGATAAACACCAAACTTGGTATTAGGTTCAGTATCTTCCAAAGATGCGACACAAGGATTTTCTGGAAAATACCTGCACCCTAAACTACCATTTACATGCAATATTTCTCGAAAATTTTTATTTTGTCACAAATGTCTTAACATTTTTATTAAAATACCACATGTTTAAAATATTTTCATGACAAATGAAATATATACCTTCAATTTTCTGGGAATGTCCACAGAAGTACCCTTCCTTCTGAATGACTTTGCATAACTGGTAAAACCTTAAGAGAGAGACAACATTTTACTACGCAAAAAATGTAAATCTCGTTAACACACAATTTATTTAAAATAAGCTTTTAGGTGTAAGCCTTCTCCGAGATATCCGTTATTAAATGTCAGAAATTGTTTTCTTTGTCCTTCTCTTAAAGCCCTTTCAACATTCAGTTGTTTCTCGCGGTTACATGGAAACAATATGGAATTTTAAAACCAGCATATTGCGTCCAGTTTTTAAACATTTGATCGTCGGTGTTCTCTTTGTATCTATAACGCAATGTGTAATGCAGCTATTTCTGCAAAGGTTAATTTGGATTAAAATGAATAGACTGAAAAATAATCTTGAAGAAGAATAATTTGCTTACCCAGTAATAAACTATAGAGGATAGAGAAAGTCATGTGTACGCATCATATCAGATTTTTATTATTCGTAACATCTCAAAAGTTATTTTCGATAAATTGAGATATCGACTTTTTGGGTCGAAATCATTTGTAACCGGCAGGTATGGTTAATTGAAGTTTGACATAAACCGATGCAAAAGAAGATCACCGTCTTTATCTCTTCCTCTTGGTTTTTGTTTCGAACGTTTCTCTTCATTTCCGCTTGTTTAAATGTAGTTTTATTTTTCCCAGAAGGTTTGTTTAGTTGGGGAATGAACTTGTAGTGTATTTTCGTTTCACATATCACTTTGTATAGCACAAAGAATTATTCTGACGTGGCGAATATGCGACCTAATAAAAACAACAGTTATTGTACATCAACATTCTCTTCGTTTCTTTCTCGTTCTGAATAAAACCAGTGCCTGCGGCAAAAAATGGGAAAATGAATATCGTATAATAGCGTCGTTTCAATAATTACAAACGGGTGCATGCCTCTTCTCAACGGAAGCCCTCAGAGGAAAAACAAATACTGTATTAATATGAAACCATCATAACGGTAGCGAAAGACAAGACTCGTCCTGTATCGGTTTTTATTATTGTAATATTCATAATAAGGAACTGGCACAAAGAACCTCAGCGATCAATACAAATTACAAGGGAAAGGCATCATGCAAGGATTGTGATAGCAAAAGTGGCAGGGGAAGAAACCGCGTCGTTCCGTGTCTTGAGGCTTGTCTCATTAATTCTGCCTAGTTTCTAGCAGATGCCACTAGTCTAGCAGCAGCAGGAGAAAAAAGAATAAAGGAATCAGAGAGCAAGAATATAGTGAAACCAAAGGAAGACAAAAAGTAAGGAGTTATTCCAAAAATCTGATGCTTACTTTTTTGTCTATTATATTTCAATCCAAATAAATCTGTGCAAAAATGTCTACATTACACATTCCGTTATAGAACAGCGTCAGTCAGGTGTATAAGAACTGAACGCTTTATCTTGGCCTTAAAATTCCATACTGTTTCACTAAAATAACTGAATGTTGGAAGGACTTTAAACATCGACCAAAAAATTAACAATTCGAACAATTAAGAACGGATATCTCGGAAATGATTTATGTCATAAAAAAGCTTATTTGAAATCAAGTGTCCGTTTTAAAGAGATCTACATTTCTTATGCAGTACGTTTTCGTCTAACGCTTAACGTTTACCAGTTATACAATATTATATAAAATTGCTTCCGAATGAGGAGAACTTCAAACGCTGTTCCCAGAAAATTCAATATATACATTTTATTTGTCATGTAAATACATTTAATATACACTGCCGTTTGTGATAATTGCAACACCAAGAAAGAATTTCCGGAATAACTCCAAACTTGATGGAAGTATAGAAGAGTGTGCAAGCAATAAGTGATTACGTTTGCAGAGAGATGGCGTACACGTATGCCGAGCAGAGCCCTCTCGTGTCGGTCCGACAAGGTCAGTATTGCGCTCAGTGTAGTCAGTGCAGAACTGTCAAACAAGGTGGGAACAATAAAGTAAGTGCCAGGATGCCTCGTCGATGTCAAAGGGAGCCATATCGGTATGTGAGTGAGTTCGAACGGGGCAGAATGATCGGTCTCCAGGAAGCGGGTTTGTCATTTGACATTTTTGTGACAGGACATGCTGCTACGGCAGTGATGCGTGTGTGGAAGCAGTGGATAGATGAAGGTCGTACGAAGGGCGAGTACTGGACCACGGAACATGACCACAGCACGGGATAACCGTCATCTTGACTACATGGCCATAACGGACCGTACAGATTCACCCACAGTGTTGGCTCTACGCTGGAGCACTGCAACAGGTATGAACTTGTCTGCATCAACGGTTCTCGACGTCTGCTGCAGGTTGGACTGGTTACATGCATGTCATTAAGCCGGCTTCCATTGTCCAGAAACCACAAGCTCCTCCGACTGCAATGGGCACGCGAACACCGTCACTGGGGTGCTGAATGGCAAAATGTAGTCTTTTTGGGCGAGTCCCGCTTCAACGTGCCCTACTGTAATGGCCGCATACGTTTCCGCCGGTGCCGTGGTGAGTGCAACCTGAAGGACTGCATTGTTTAGCAGGATTGGCGGACAAACACCAGGTGCGATAGTTTGGGTGCCATTGGTTACAACAACCGCTCTCGCCTCCTACGAATTGAGGGCACTATGAACAGCAACCGGTACCTAACTATGGTTGAGCCTGAGATACTCTCCCTGCTACAGGCATCTCCACAGGCTACATTTCAACAGGACAATGCCTGGCACATATGCGAGGAATGTACAAGTCTTCTTCGAAGAGCGACGGGTATCGTTGCTTCCCTGGCCTGCACGTTCGCCTGACATGTCGCCCATCGAACATATCTGGGATATGGTTGGTCCTCTTCTGGTGCGTCACTGTCCTCCATTAACCAGTGTCACGGATTTGTGGGCTCGAATACAAACTGCGTGAAGGGAAATCCCTCAGTAACTTATTCAGAATCTTTTTTATTCAAAGCCACGGCGTATAGCAGCTCTATTTGCAGCACATGGAGTCCACACTACATACTAAATATTTGGGCTCAAAGGTCATGTATAAAGTTTATCATTTGTTGCTTGTCATGTACCTAACCTGTTGTATTAGAATCATTGAATTCATGCGTTTCCTTCTTGGTGTTGCAATTTTCACAAACGGCAGTGCATATTAGTTTAATAAAAAATGTTAACTATTCCTTAGAAAATAAAACATTTTGAAAAATGTTCCATGTAAAGGGTAGTTGGGGTGAGAGATTTTCTTTAAAACCTTCATGTCGCATCCTTGGACGATACAGAACTTGAATACCAAGTCTGGTACTTATCCGACCTCTCGTTTTCGAGTTATGCTGTTCATAGACACACAAACTCACACACTGTCATTTCTCTAAAAATGCTTTTCTTATATTTAGGGGTTCTCAAAGAATATGTGAAATCTCGACATAGTATATTTGGGTGGAGTACAATACGTAGTAGAGAAAATAAAAATGGCGAAACAAAAAGACACATAATGGTAACCTATTTCTATTTTACGCAATTTGTTTTCGAATTTTCGTTGTGTGCCACTTTCTCATGATGCAGAAGTTCGACCAGAAATTATCAGGGTTGTATATATACCTAAAGGTATATGTTATTCAACGTAGGGGGAGACTTCGCACACCGTGACCTATGTAAACCTATTGTGACTATCACTCCTCAGGAGAAAGGGATGAGGTGAGAGAAACACGGGAAGCTACAGGACAGTCAAGATAGGCATCAGAAACGCGAGGAATTACCTAAAATTTGCAAGCTCACAGTTCTGTCCCAATGCTGGGGCGGCCAAGAGAGGATCATGAATGACCCACTAGTCGAGCAGCCCTCTGGTGTCCACGGGGATTACTCTTCCCTTTGAGCATGTATACGCGTCATGTGTCCGGCACCACTATACGCCACGAAACCTAGAAGCACACTGCAAGGCGAGAAGAAAACTGAATGAAAGTGAAAGATGGAAAGAAATCGTGATAGAGAAGAAACCACTTCAGTATTCGCATGTCAACCCCAGGAAGACCTGAAAAACACATGGGTCGCCAGGGATCGAACCCGGGATCTCCCGAATGCAAATCGCACACGTTATTGCGGCGCCACCTCGCTCGTATAAACCGTATAGTCTCTTCACTTCACAGATTGGGCAAGAATGCCTGTTCAAAATATGTCTCACTATAGTTTTCCTTGGTCCTGCCGAAAGTCTTCTTCCTTTGGGCTATAGTAAAATACTTTTCTTTTGACCTTTCTGGTGTAATTCTGACGACATACTGCCTCCATTCATTTCTGTAATTTGTAATTTTTTGCATTTCTTTTCTTTTAGATAAAATATCTCTAAATATTCTCTCACTTTTTCGCTTTAGATTTTATTTAAAACAGTAGATCCGTTTACTGAATTAAGGAATACCATTTTGGCAGCCTGTATCCTCCTGTGTTTTTCATTTTTTGCTATAATTAATTAACATATTTCAAATCCATATAGGAAGGCAGATACAGATATTACCTTATAAACTTCATCCAAATTTCTTTTCTGGCTTTAAATGTTAGACTTTTAGACATGGGTAATTTATTTTTAAATTCATTTGCATATTTATAGTTGACATATGTACCTAAATATTTAAAACTGGACTTGTTCTACTATAGTGCAATTTACTAAACGTTTAGCTCTAAGAGCATATTTAACTTGAAAGGCCATTATTATTTGTATTATTTGCAGTATGAGGCGAAGTGCAGGAGCACACTCAGATAAAACTTGATATTAAATTTACACATAGGAAAAGGCCTGGACTTGTCACTTTTTCAACTGTCACTTCTCTCAGTTGTCGCTGTGACTGTTTTGATCTGGTTCAACCTTCACTGGGACTTCACTTAGTTCACACGATCACTTCACTAATGTGAACTAGTTCAATCTCCCCGTCACTTCACTTTATTCGTGACGTAGCCTCTTCTTCCGGACAATTCACTCGCAGTCGAATACAAGACATTTTCTGTCTCTCACTCCACAGTAGCACTCCCTGTACGTCATAGTAGTCGTAACAACTCGCTCGGAGAAGTGCACTCAGTATCAACTCAACTGATGGCCTTTTCTCCCGAGTACCTCGCCTATATAACCAATGCAATCTTCCACAGAATATTCTAGAACTACCTGGACACACGTTCTGGAGGTGATGAGACATCCTCATTTTCCTTCAACTGCCTGGCGCCAACCTCCCGATAACCTTGGGTCATAGCCGCTGCGTTACAGTTCCTTTAGAAGGAGTAGTATCGACGCCAAGCTACCGGAATAAAAACAAATGGGCCACACCATATACAAGCCAAGATATACCAAAGTCTTCCTAAGCGCTCTCCTAACCGAGATTGACTGGCTCAGCAACAGTTGCCTTTCCAGCCTTTGAAGGCCAGTGCCGCCTTAGGGGAGATTCCCAATCAGTTATTCAAAAAGAAACAGTAACCAAATATAAATGTACATTCCATGTGTAAACCCCTATTTAGACAGAATTGTGGCAGAGGATTACTGTGGTTGACACAGGAGAATGCCTTTGGCCTTGAACTGCAAGTTTTCAGTGGATTACGAAGCTTATCGCCTGCGATGCAAATAGTGTGGCACCAATAGTTCAAAAGTATTGCCAGCAAGTGCAGTTTCACATTTGTATGTTTATAATATATTCTTTACATGTAAGCAAAATTTACACGTTTTCGTATTTTCAAAATATGATAATAATTGTTTTGTTGGTGCGGTAATATAATGTATTACTGATGCTACTTCTCATAATATTTATTGTTTCGGCAAAGAAATGATAAGTACCTTTGGAACAGGCTGTAAAAGAAAAGAACGAGAGGGAAGAAGGATTTAGCACTGGCTCAAGTTCTCTTACATCAGCCTCAAGATCATCGCTAAACTCCTGAGTCAAACACAGTACTTCGGCATACTTAAGGAAAGGGAAGAACAACGCCGACTGCCGGGGAGCACGGTGTGATATAGAAAAGCCCGGATAAGGGGTAAACAGCGAAATAACGTGTGCTGTAACATTAAGTATGAGTACGTGCGGACAAAACTGTGCTAGATCGCAGTTAATATAGAAATTGGTTAAAATGTGGAATTAATTACAACTGCCGTAGGGGAAAGAAAAAGGAGGGGCATAAATATAGGAGATTTTCTACACAATTATGTGAATATATATATATATATATATATATATATATATATATATATAAAGCAGTTGCTTATCTGCATAAAATCCTATATGAGAACAGACCCTTTTCGATTCCTTTGGTCGCCCTTCGGGTCTCTCCCTTCATCCCTCCCTCTCTTCCTCCTTAACAGTGGTCACGATAGAAGCAAAACTGCCATTTTGGCCTTTTTGGGGTCCTCTGCCCCGGTTACGGGGGGTCCTCCGTTCGTACTTTTTTTACCTTACTCCTTTGGTCTTGAACTTGATAACATACCTGAGTAGGTAGGTGCAAAGGAAAGTAGACAGGACAGCGAACGTAAGGCCGGCGAAATCTCACCAGCTCACCCAAAAAGGTTCTCGCAGCAAGTAGTCGCCAAAATGGAAGAAATACGTATGATAAGTATTATCAGTAAGCTATGAATTCATTAACGTATGGAAAGTCAAATTGAGTGACTGCTAGCAAGTAAGAAAATAAAGTAATTACAATTATATAAAAAGACAAAATCTTATGTGTTACACTCACATGACACATGGCTCTTGTACAAACTACTTTTACAAACGCTTATTCTTACTGCTAATTTTCCTATAGGTGCAAGGGAATATGATAGGTTTTAAGCGTGCGCTGGTTGCTATGTGGAGCATTTCTTTGTGTTTGCATGTTCAGAACTTAAAAAGAAGAGTAACAAATTCCCACTTGAGAAAAATTATACATCTTGGAAAGTTCCAATAAATAACAAGGAATATCTCGGAAACAGTTCACTCCACACAAATATAATGTATATGGCATAAATTGTGTGTTTTTACGAGTTCTGCAGTTTTTATATGGAGAAACTTTGTGTATCTCTTACGGTTTACCAGTTATGAAAAAGCCATTCAGAATGAAGAGGACTTTTGGGGTGATTTCCAGAAAATGAAAGATATACATTTTGGTTGTCATGAAAATACCTTAAATGTGTGACACATAAATAAAAATCGTTAGAGTCATTTTTGAGAAAATCAAAATTTTCGGAAAATCTTGCATGTAATGGGTAGTCTGGGATGGAGGATTTTCTTGAAAATCTTCGTGTCGCATCTTTGAAAAATACTGAACTTAATAACAAGTGTGATACTTGTCCGACTTTTCGTTTTTGAGTTGTACTATTGTCAGCACACAGACACACATATGGACCTTTTTCTAAAAATGCTTTTTTGGATTCAGGGGTCTCAAAACGGTATTTCCGGTGAAATCTTGGTAGAGAATTTTTGGGTGGAATACAATACTTCCCTTACTTACTATACGCAGTAGAGAAAGTAAAAATGTGAACACGTCCTACAGTAATAATGATCATTTGTGTTTAAGAGCCCTCAACTATGAGGTGTAAAACAGATCATGGCAAAGACCAGAGATAAAGATAAGTCAAAATGTCAATGTAAAGCAGAGATAAGGATGAATACAAAAATCATAGCGAAAACCAGAGATAAAGATCAATATAAAATCACAATGAATGTCAGAAATAAATATGAATATATAAAATTAATCCGAGAAGTATGAAGTATATCAAAATGACTAAATTCGTAAACGAAAATTGCAGTGGCCAATACATGACCGAGCCAAAATTACCTCCTCAGTACGAGATACACGAGAGGAAGTTACTCAGGTTATAGGAATGTGCTTCACTACTCTAAGCTTATTTCTGCGGAGAGCTAACCACTCCTTGCGCCTGCACGATAGCACCGCTCTCCGTATAACAAGCTAAAGTCTTCCGACGATAACGAGATATTGTAACACCCTGTTCTGTGGCCGCCGCCTTAGTTGCCAAATTCGCCAACGTAATCACATATCTAAGCACACTCGACATTAACCCCAAAAGCGTATAAAACATGTAGGGCATCCTAGATTCGCTGCACAATGGGATGGTAGTTGGTACAGCTCACGAACGCTTTGAAGTGCACTATGGGAATCACTCAAACTGAGACAGTCTTCCAATTCTCATTGACGCACATACAAAATGGCTCGGTATATGACCAGCAGCTCTGTACAATAGTTGGAAATGCTATTATGAAAACCGAATGCATGGTATTCGGTTCCATAAACATAAGCACACCCAACACCATTGAAGGACTTGGATCGGCCGCCGTATATAAAAATTCGGTCATTGTAACATGACATAAATTCTAAAAAATAAGTGCGGATCCTAAACGTAGGCACCATAGACTTCCGGTATGCCGTCTAGCCAAGATCTACTGAGATATCACACGACCAAGGGGAGTACACCCTCTCCTCCATAGAAACACGCTTGACATTTCAATGTCACGCTTAATAAGAAGCTCCCGTAAACGAACACCTGCAGGCCTTGGATGAATGGAGCTGTTGCTAAAACGTTTGTCCAGCATGGTGTTGAAAAAGGAAGTGAACGTTTGTAAGGCATAATCTAATAAATACGCTATCATCCTCTATTTTTCAAACAGTAATGAACTTCAAAATTGTATTTGCATCACTTAATTGCACATGGTTTGAAAATGTTCTGTCATGTTCCAAATCCTTTAAGAAGAAGACGGCATGAAAGAGAAATGGAAGTTAATTTCAACCGAAAGAAATATTTAGAACAATAAACCACTTGAAATATCAAATTTACTTGTAGATTCGCAGTGTTACAAAACAAAAACAATAAGTAAGCAAATAAATGTTTTATATATTGCATTCATATGAATTTTCCACCCACTGTCGTTTACTATCATGTAGCTTCTATAAGATACTTCTACAAAAGCTTATAGGCACATCCACTTCATTTCGTTTTAGGTACAAGGGGAATACAGAACCTGAAACGATGTTTAAAAGCAGGTCGCTATGTACTGACCTTGAAATCCCATATTCTTTCCTTGGCGCCGGGAGAAACAACTGAATTGTGGCAGCATTTAACAAACTGATGAAGTATCGAAACATCCAAACCAAAAACAACCGATATTCTCAAAATGACTGATGTCACAAAATAGTTATCGGAAATAAATTGTGCATTTTAAAAAACAGTACTTTTAGTGTATTAAGTTTTTTTCTATCATTTTGTTTTGGGTTGTACAAAATTACACAAAATTCCTTCCGAATGAAGACGACCTCACAGGCTACTTGCAAAAAATTCAAGTTATATACTTGTGTTTTGTTTGTTATGCAAATGATGTAACATAATGGATCCGGCGCTTCCAACAATAGTGACGTAAGGGTAGCGACGAAGCCACTAGCGCCTTCATCAGTCGTAGCGTAAAAGAACGGGGCGTAGCACAGGATGACTTCGAGAGGGTTATAGGATGCGGTAGCTGGAAGGGTGCTGAAAGGGTCACGCTATCATGCATACAATTTTGATCCCAAAAGAAACTTTAAACTTCCTAATAAAAATTTTAACTACATTTCATGAGGACCGCGCTAGATGGTTCAGGCGGTTAGGTGTATGGCCGACATTCGGGAGGTCCCAGAATCGATTCCCGGCGACCGCTGGCACCGGCCCATTAGTTTTTCGTGGTTTCTCCGGGTTGCCAGGCGAATACTGGGGTGGTTCATCTTCTACTATCTCCTTTCTCTCATTTTCTATTTCAGGGTTGTAGGACCAGGCGACGGTTTTCGCTGGTTGCTGCTGGGCAATGGCTTGCGCTCTGTTAAGTTTTCTTCCTGGCGTCGCTGCGGTACCGCTCAGTTAAGTCTCTCCTCGGCGTGGGGCTCCGCTCCGGGTAATGCTGAGGGTTGGAGGCTTATGAGCTGGGACCGGGCGGCGTCGGATGCGTTCTATCCGGAAACGTTAGGAATCTCTTCCAGGCTTTCGCCCGTCGGCATCCGGATCTGGTCGACCTTCGAGTCTCCCCTCATCATTCCCTCCCAGGAGTCACGTTGGAAGCATGAAGGGCCGATTGCCTACGTGCGGTGCTCTGCCCTGGTTCCAGGGGCCCTTCCAGATACGTACCTTTACCTTCGTCATGCCTGGGACCTACGTTGAAGTTGTAAGTTAGCAATAAATACATTTAAGGGACTGACCAGCACAGGGTCCGTCATGAATGTCTCCAACCTTATAAAATTATATTTATTACATTAATTTAAAATAAAGCTGTAACCGTTATAATTTCTTAAATAGATAGAATGTTAATATTTTGGGGTGCCATATTTTTGGGCGTAAATCTTCGTGTCGTATTCCTGGAAAATTCTGAATTCAATACGAAGTTTGTTATTTATCCGACCTTTAGTTTTTGAGTCATGCTGTTCACAGACAGACAGACAGACCTTTTTTTCTAAAAATACTTTGTTTGGATTTAGTGGACTTCAATAATGTATTTCCGTTGAAATCCTTGTATCGAAATTGTTATTTGCAATACAATACTTCCTCTTTCTACTATAAGTGAATGCTAAAGAAGGCTTTCTTTACTCAAAATTCCTGGAAATGTTTGCTTGAATTTTTGAGTGAAAAACAATACTTCCTCTATTCTATATGTAGCTAAAAAGAATGCAGCCCACCAAAGTGTTGAATATTCTCTGGTTAATATAACTAATTATATATATTTGTTAAACAACAAGGCCTAAAAGTAAAAATAACACAGTGCACACGAGCTAAAAGCTTTAGATTATTGCACTAGTGCATACCTGCATTGAAACTTTGGTTTCAAGTCTAAACACATACAAACTTACCAATCACTCGACTTGGATTGATTAGGTTTTACTTATTTTTTGTCATTTTATATGATTAATTTCTCATGGCGTTGGCATTATCTGTTCACAATACAAATCGCTATACGCAATTCGTTGTAGAGTTAACCTATATATTATTTTGGCAGCTTTATTTCATATAAAACGTTACTTTTTTTATCTAGAATAAATGGCAGAAATTATTAACTCAGAAGAAAATGAAATAGAAGTGAAATTAGAAGTAACGAAAGAATAACACTGGAAGTACTTACTCAAAAAAAATCCAGAAAGCAATATGATATAACATTTAATCGCTTCATTGCCTGATGTAAGGCAAAAGAAAAAAAAAGCAAACAAACAAAAAAAGCGTGGTGAAAATAATTTCACTGAAAATGACTGCTAACGATTGAATAAAAGATCTGACATCTCGTTTTTAAGGCCATTTCGCGTTTCAAGAACGCGTTCTAAACGCAATCTGTTATTTTCGGGAATCGATATACAAATTCGAGCGCTGTAAAAAAATAGTACATGCCACACGTTTTAAAAGTGGTTTTATTTTACTCGTAGGATTACGAAATAAAACCCTACTGTTACCCCTTGCATCATAATCTACTATTATATTACTTTTATAGCGTTATCAGCTATAAGATTGCTTACCTGTACGACACGCTCCCGAACTGAAGATGGTTCATAGTTTCTGTGTAGAGTCGGAATAGATTCTACTAACTGAGTTGTAACAAAATCTATTAATATGCTATATATTTCAATAAATACATAATCCCGCCTTAAATAAATTTCATGTAATTATTAATTCAACCTGATTGAATTTCTAAATAAAGCGCGTTTCTTTTTAAGAGAGTTATATTTTAATTTAAAAGGAACTACTGTTTCGACCCAGCGCTAGCAGTTTAACGCATTTGTCTTTACTCTTCGGAGAGGAGTTATTTTCTTGTGCTTTTCGTTCCCTTGTCGTATCAGCCAGATCAGCAATTGAAAATATATTTGTTATTTTAAATGAAGACAAAGCACCGTGTGCCGACCACAGAAGCAATTAATACGCAGTGGGAGTCATTGTTATTGCCAAAGGTGAGGTGAAATAAACGCGACCGAGACAAAAGAGAGGTGTCGGACTGCCGTCCAATTCCAGAGGACCAGTTGATTGGGAAGCGATGCTGCAGCCAGGACGCGGCCGCCATTCATTTAGCGATTTGCTGTCGCTAGGGAGGAGCCGGCGCGACGCCGAACTGAGTGATTTATAAATACTGCAAACGGCACACCGAGTGCGAACATGCAGACGTAGTGGAAAGAATGCGTAAGGGATAGCCAATAGGGAAACTGTTAGCATTAAAGATACAGCGCTCTTTTCTTCCACACATTTTTTCCTTCTTTCCCTTTTAATCTCCCTATTTCACTACCTCGTTGCAATAGAAGGTTTTCTTCTGACATCTTACTTTCTCTACTACGTGTAGTAAGTAGGGAAAATATTGTATTCCACCCAAAAATTCGATGTTGATATTGTACCGGAAATACTGTTTTAGCATAAAAGCATTTTTAGAAAAAGATCACACAAGTGTGTGTGTGTCTGTGAACAGCATAACTCCAAAACGAAAAATTTAAGAAATACCAAACTTGGTGTTTAAGTGCACTATCTTCCAAAAATTCGACAAAAAGGTTTTCAAGAAAATGCCTCATCCCAAATACCCTTAATGTAAAACATTTTAGAAAATTGTTTATTTTTCCAAAAATGGCTATAATGATTGTGATTAAAATACCATATATCAAAGACATTTACATTGAAAATAAAATGCATGTCTTGAATTTTCTGGGAGTATCCTCTGAAGTCCTCTTCATTTGGAAGGAATTTTGTATAATCTTGCATAACCGGTAAACGTTAAGGGATGGACAAAACGTACTACAGAAAAATGTAGATCTGTTTAAAACACATAATTTATTTCAAACAATATTTTTAGTTACATAAACTATTTCCGAGATATCCGTTATTAATATTCAAATTGTTCAAGACCTTGTCGCTGTTTTCAAGTCCTGTCGATTTTAAGTTGTTTCTCGCGACTGCATGAAAAGTGTATCGCCAGTATGTAGCGTCAAGTTCTTAACATTTGACCATCCTGTTCCCTTTGTGTATAATGAAATGTGTATTGTAGCTATTTATGGAAAGATTTATCTCAATTATAATGAAGTAGATGAAAAAATAAGCTTTATTAAAATCTTTTACCACTAATAAATGATGGAGGATAGAGAAAGTCATATGAATATAACATCATAATTACATTTTATAGCCCCCTTTGACTTCTTTGATCATACTGGAGACCCTGAGTTGAGAAACAGCTGATGGCGATATTTTGGCTGAACTGTAGGGTTTCTTAATGTTGATTTTATCAATTTTTATTTATAAACACACTCATATTCACTCCCACATTCATACTTCTTGACTCTGTGGGGGATAGGGAATGATTTTTGTTAAAGAAAAATTCCCCATCTCGGAAGCGAACACAATACTTCTAGGTTGATAAGCCAGAGTGCCGACCACTCGATCGCAGAGGCAGTTTCTTAATTTTTGTGAGAATTTAGAATGTACGAGCTATGGAAAAGCCATTAGCTATAAATTTTTTTCCAAAGACATTACTTTAAGGAGAATTGATTGCTTTTTTCCCCAAAACTACTTTTAGAAGATCTAAACACAATTAGTTCAGTGGATTTGGAAGTATTCAGTTTTAACATCGGGATGGCACACTTTAGTCCTAATCCTGTATTTTTTAAAACATAGCTGTGGTGGTGGTGGTGGTGGTGGTGGTGGTGGTGGTGGTGGTGGTGGTGGTGGTGGTGGTGGTGGTGGTGGTGGTGGTGGTGGTGGTGGTGGTGGTGGTGGTGGTGGTGGTGGTGGTGGTGGTGGTGGTGGTGGTGGTGGTGGTGGTGGTGGTGGTGGTGGTGGTGGTGGTGGTGGTGGTGGTGGTGGTGGTGGTGGTGGTGGTGGTGGTGGTGGTGGTGGTGGTGGTGGTGGTGGTGGTGGTGGTGGTGGTGGTGGTGGTGGTGGTGGTGGTGGTGGTGGTGGTGGTGGTGGTGGTGGTGGTGGTGGTGGTGGTGGTGGTGGTGGTGGTGGTGGTGGTGGTGGTGGTGGTGGTGGTGGTGGTGGTGGTGGTGGTGGTGGTGGTGGTGGTGGTGGTGGTGGTGGTGGTGGTGGTGGTGGTGGTGGTGGTGGTGGTGGTGGTGGTGGTGGTGGTGGTGGTGGTGGTGGTGGTGGTGGTGGTGGTGGTGGTGGTGGTGGTGGTGGTGGTGGTGGTGGTGGTGGTGGTGGTGGTGGTGGTGGTGGTGGTGGTGGTGGTGGTGGTGGTGGTGGTGGTGGTGGTGGTGGTGGTGGTGGTGGTGGTGGTGGTGGTGGTGGTGGTGGTGGTGGTGGTGGTGGTGGTGGTGGTGGTGGTGGTGGTGGTGGTGGTGGTGGTGGTGGTGGTGGTGGTGGTGGTGGTGGTGGTGGTGGTGGTGGTGGTGGTGGTGGTGGTGGTGGTGGTGGTGGTGGTGGTGGTGGTGGTGGTGGTGGTGGTGGTGGTGGTGGTGGTGGTGGTGGTGGTGGTGGTGGTGGTGGTGGTGGTGGTGGTGGTGGTGGTGGTGGTGGTGGTGGTGGTGGTGGTGGTGGTGGTGGTGGTGGTGGTGGTGGTGGTGGTGGTGGTGGTGGTGGTGGTGGTGGTGGTGGTGGTGGTGGTGGTGGTGGTGGTGGTGGTGGTGGTGGTGGTGGTGGTGGTGGTGGTGGTGGTGGTGGTGGTGGTGGTGGTGGTGGTGGTGGTGGTGGTGGTGGTGGTGGTGGTGGTGGTGGTGGTGGTGGTGGTGGTGGTGGTGGTGGTGGTGGTGGTGGTGGTGGTGGTGGTGGTGGTGGTGGTGGTGGTGGTGGTGGTGGTGGTGGTGGTGGTGGTGGTGGTGGTGGTGGTGGTGGTGGTGGTGGTGGTGGTGGTGGTGGTGGTGGTGGTGGTGGTGGTGGTGGTGGTGGTGGTGGTGGTGGTGGTGGTGGTGGTGGTGGTGGTGGTGGTGGTGGTGGTGGTGGTGGTGGTGGTGGTGGTGGTGGTGGTGGTGGTGGTGGTGGTGGTGGTGGTGGTGGTGGTGGTGGTGGTGGTGGTGGTGGTGGTGGTGGTGGTGGTGGTGGTGGTGGTGGTGGTGGTGGTGGTGGTGGTGGTGGTGGTGGTGGTGGTGGTGGTGGTGGTGGTGGTGGTGGTGGTGGTGGTGGTGGTGGTGGTGGTGGTGGTGGTGGTGGTGGTGGTGGTGGTGGTGGTGGTGGTGGTGGTGGTGGTGGTGGTGGTGGTGGTGGTGGTGGTGGTGGTGGTGGTGGTGGTGGTGGTGGTGGTGGTGGTGGTGGTGGTGGTGGTGGTGGTGGTGGTGGTGGTGGTGGTGGTGGTGGTGGTGGTGGTGGTGGTGGTGGTGGTGGTGGTGGTGGTGGTGGTGGTGGTGGTGGTGGTGGTGGTGGTGAAATGTTTTTAAAATATTTTAATTAATTATTAGTTAGTATGATGAATTATGAGATTAAAGAAGGTAAACTAGGATTAGATACCCTATTATTTTTATGGTAAATTAATAAACTAAAGTATTAGTAGGGTTAAAAGGGAAGATATAATTAGGATTATTGATGTAAGAATTATTAAATTTTGGATTATAATTTGAATAATAATTCATTTTGGAAAGAAACCGATAAAGGGAGGGGTGGTGGTGGTGGTGGTGGTGGTGGTGGTGGTGGTGGTGGTGGCGGTGGTGGCGGTGGTGGCGGTGGTGGTGGTGGCGGCGGCGGCGGAGGTGGTGGTGGTGGTGGTGGTGGTGGTGGTGGGGGCGGCGGCGGCGGCGGTGGCGGCGTTGGTGGTGGTGGTAGGTGTTTCATTTTCTAGTATGAAAACTATCACATCGAGTGTGTGTGTGTGTGAAGTAGTATCAATAAAATATAACGAAAATTACTTTAAAAAAATCTCATTTATTATACAAGATTACACAAAATTTCTTCTGAAAGAAAAGGATTTCCTAGGCTGTTCCCATAAAATTCAAAATTTTATTTTATTTGTCATGGAAATATGTTTCGTAAATGGTATTTTAACCCAATTGTTGGAGTCAGTTTTTAGAAAATCAAAATTTTCTAAATAGTTCATGTAAAGGGAAGTTGGAAATGGAGGGCTTTCTTATAAATCTAATGCCAAATACTTATCTGACTTTTCGTTTTTGAGTAATGCTTTTCACACACACATGAAGCTTTTTCTAAAAATGTTTTTTTTTTGGATTCAGGGGCCTCAAAACCTATATTTCCAACCTGGAATTTTTGAGTGGAATAATACAATACTTCCCCTACTTATTATACGTAGTACAGAAAGTATTAAAGCTTACAAGAAATGGTAACAAACAAGGTGAGCATTGTTACATTCCGATATAATAAAACATCTCTGGATCATAAGAGACCTTTAAAAGGAAAATAACAAAAAAATTAAATAAGTACGTTCCTTTACCATTTATAATCATTACAATAACAAAAAAATTAAATTAATTTTTTGAAGCCAAATGTGTACTAGGTCTCCTAAATATGTGCAGCAATTTAAATTTAAAACAATTAAGGGTACTTTCAAGTATTATATGGCTCTGTAACTTGCCTACGTTATATACCACGGTTAGAAAAAATTTATTATTTATTAAACAAGCGAAAATATTTTTATTTTGAAAAATTACCAAACTTTCATTCATGAATTCCCCCTCCAAATCTGAGATGCCTAACTTCAAGTCATAGACTACAATTTAAGCACTAGTTACACAGAGAACTTATCCTGAAGACACAAACATTTAGAATTAGAATTAGCTCTAATCTCATCTTAGTCTAGAATAAAATATCCCATCTCATCACTGGGTTGCAAACGGGAATTACTTCTGAACCTTGTTTAAATCTCCAGTATTTAAAATGAATGTTAGCTTTCGTTACGTGAAGTGGAAAGAATACATCCGTGTTTTCCGTCTGTGGTGTTTACCAAAGGATATTTATACGCATTCATAAACTTAATAGGATAAGTAAATATTAATTGGAATGCACTCACGGAGAATACCTAAGCGCGCTAATATATTTATTACACTGTGGCTTGCTGCGTTTACATGCCTGCTCGGATCCGTAAACACAAACCTAGGGCTTATGAAAGTTGCGAATATTCATGAGCAGTTGGTGCCCTTATGGTTAGTAAGTAGGAAAAATTAAGTTGCCAAGAGTCAATAACATATTTAGAAGCCCGAATAACTTCCTTTCTTCGCTCATGTGTTTGCATTAACAGGCTTAACCCTGGTAAGTTGCTAATTTTCCAGTCGAAATGACTACTATACTATTATGACTACTATGAGTATTATGGGTGTGATTCTTTGCGAATATGCATTATTTTTTTCTGTATAAATTTAACTAACTTTGCCATTATAACATATTACAGGAATTTTATAAAATTTTGTATAACCGGTACAGAATAACAGATAGACAAAAACTCACTTAAAATAAAATTTAGAGTTCTTTAAATCGGATCACATCCAATAGTTTTTTGTGTTTTACAATGCCCATTTCCGAAATAGCCGTATTGTTGGTTTGAACTTTTGAATAGTCACTTAAGTTTTTTACATTCTCTATGACGTATAGTAAGTAGGGGAAGCACTATATTTCACCCAAAAATTCAATAACAAAATTTCACCGGAAATACATATCTGAGGCCCCCTGAATACAAAAAAGAAAAAAAGCATTTTTAGAAAAAGGTCCGCGTGTGTGTCTGTGAACAGCATAACTAAATGACGAACAGTCAGTTCAACACCAAACTTGGTATTTTAAATTTATTTTCTAAAAAATGTCTCTAGCGATTTTGATTAAAATACCATAGTGTATCTTGAAATGTCTGGGAATAGCCTACTAAGTCCTCCAAAGGAATTTTGTGTAATCTTGTCTAAATGGTAAACGTTAAGTGATAGACAAAAACGTGTGGCACAAGAAAGCTAGCTGTCTTTAAAGCACACAAATTATTTAAAATAGCCTTTTCCGAGGAATCCGTTAATGGTTTGAAAGTCCTGTCAACATTCAATTGTTTCACGCGATGTCATGGAAACAGTATGGAATTTTAAGGCCAGTGTATAGCGTCCAGTTCTTAAACATTTGACTACCGCTGTCCCCTTGGTATCTATAACGAAATGTGTAATGTAGCTGTTTCTGCTGTTTGGATTGAATTGCTTAAATATAAAAATTAACTTTAGTAGGACTAGTTTGTATACCCACTAATAAACGATAGAGGTTAGAGAAAGACATGTGAATGTACCACATCAATTTTTTTAAAGTGCTGTCGTTATTCAGCAGTTTTTCCGCGATGTCATGGAAGTACTATAGCATTTCAACGCCAGCGCAACTCGCTTTTAAACATCTCACTGTCGATTCGGTTTCCTATATTTCTCTTTTACCTACCACAACAAAATATGTAATGAAACTATTTCTGCAAAGGTTTAACTGGATTAATATATAGTAGCTAAGAAATAACCATTCGTAAGAAGAGGTTGTAATATGTAGAGAAAAACGTTGTGAATGTATGACATCTTACTTTAACCATCTTTTTTCTTCGTTATCTTGGCTTTTTTCTTTTCTTTCTAGTTTTGAATTGTATCCAGATATTGGCGATATTTCTACTGCTTGTATTGTTCACTATCACGTATTTTATTAAATTTATGCTTTCCCTTCCCCTCTAAGATTTAATTTATAATTTCAAACCAAGCATCGCCAGTGCGATTTCTTGTAATCTCCAGGACTGAAAAGTTTACTCAATAAAATGGCGCATATACTGTAAGTTAACAAAGTAAAGAAAAATTACGAAATATGGATGCTTGGCTAGTACAAATATCACGATATTTCCAATCTCGTAGTTGATAGTACATGATGGCATAGTACTTTCGAGATTAGTAGGTGTAGGATGTGTTGAGCAATATCAATGATGTGTGCTAAAGTTCGTTTCTTAAACGTATTCTCCTGCCCAATAGCCGCTACCGTACCGCCGTTGCATACTCTGCCTCCGTCCGCCATTACGAATACAGCATGTGATCAGTAACAGCTTACCCGGCGCGGTTACCGAGACCGGAGCTGCTATTTCTTCAACATATAACTGTTAAATTTGGGCCACCTCCTACTGCATGCAAATAGACTAAATTTCGTTTTTTATCTCATTGAAGATTTGTTGCAACTTTCTTTTGTTTGTTTAATTATTATTTTTGTAGTTTGTTCCTAATTAATAATTCACTACCCTTGAAAGCTTCCTATTTGCCAGCAGATATTATGAATTAAAATGTTATTATTACACTATTACAATAAAGCCGCAATGCGTGCAATGGTACTCTGATTAGTATTTCATAACACCACATCCCCCAACACGGTCTAATGTGATACTGCACTATGTAATTACATAACTGTTTTGGTGACCGGTATAAATTTACAACAGTTTTCATTAATATTTAAATGCTTAAATTCTGCATTGCATTCCATATTCAACGTACTTTTATTTAGGCATTTAGGAGTTCTATAAACGAGTATCGTCCTTTGATACTTCTAGAAAATGACTGAAAAAGATACAAATCGTGTTTTTAAAATATGTACCGATAATTTGTGATATTGGTGGGTATTTATTGGTTGATATGCAAACTACTCTTGCCAAAGGTTATGCTTCTATTTACCATATTTTAATCCAAATAAACCTTTGCAGAAATACGTACATTACACATTTCGTTATAGATACAAAGGGAACAGCGATAGTCAAATGTTTAAGAAGTCGTCGCTTTATGCTGGCCTTAAAATGTCATACATTTTCCATGCAATCGCGAGAAACAACTGAAAATGGATGGGACTTGAAAAGAATGATAAGTAATGAAAAATTCGAACTTTTAATAACGGATATCTCAGAAACGGCTTATGCCACAAAAATTATTTGAATTAAGTTGAGTGTTTTAAAATGATCTAAATTTTTGTATGTTATGCTTTCGCCTGTCGCTTAACGTTTACCAGTTATACAAGTTTATACAGAACTCCTGCCGAATGAAGAGGACTTCAAGTGTCATTCCCAGTAAATTAAAAATTTTCATTTTATTTGTATTTTAAGTATATTTCATAATTGATATGTTAATCAAATCCTTAGAGCCATTTATTAAAAAATCAACATTTTAAAAAATGTTCCATGTAAAGGGATTTTCTTGAAAATCATTTTCGTTTTTGAGTTGTGCTATGCACAGACACACAGGGACATGTTTCCAGCAATTGTTTTTTGATTAGGGAGGCTCAAAACATGAAATCTCAGTATAGCATTTTTGGGAGGAATGCAATACCTTCTCCACCCATGTACGTGAAAGTAAGAATAATAAAACATTATTTTCCAAATACTTCATTATTATCATTCATTATCTTATACCTCACACAACTTCTGGAGATAATCACCGCCGTTATTCAGGCGCTTGTCGTAACGGAAATCTGTCCTGACAGTCGAACAGATAAACCGGGGACCCCATCCCACACAGAGGGCCCAACGCGCCCCAAGAGGGTGTCCGTATACCTTGGCAACCAGCCGAAGACAAGGACAAGGTTCCACTGAAAGTATTTTTTCTATGCCACGCCGTATCGGAACAATATCGCCGACACTTCCAACCCTAAAATAGACCTAACGGGTTTAAGAATGAATGAAATAAGAAATGGAACGACATTCGGGGGCTGAGAGAAATCATATCAGCTTTCGCCTGACGACTCGGGAAAACACCCGAAAAAAAACCGTGGATCAGATTGGGCGGTCACCGAGAAGCGAACTAGGGATCTCCCAAATGCGATTCGCACGCGTTACCGCGGTGCCACCTGGACATAAACTGGAAGATCCGTAGGCTATGACATTGAATTTTTCAATCTGATTCTATCTTTCCAACCTTGTCCTACACACGGCTTGAGTGAAAGAGTCTTCTTGTTAATTGAGATGAACTGTTTTTGTATGCATTTGTCAAAGAATGATGCCACCTGTGATGAAACCCAAGTCTGCACTTCTTGTTTCACATCATCGTTATTGAAATGCTTTTCAACATCCCTAGATGAAGAAACAGATGAAAATCCCTTCGTGCCATATCTGGACTGTGGGGAAGTTGGTCGAATTGGCCCACCAAATGATGCGATCAGATCATGAGTTTCTTTGGCTGTGTGTGTCATTGTCACTCATGGTTTCCCCATAAGCCTCACACAATTGGCGATGAATGTTTGCTGGTGTAACTTTTCTCCCATTAAAAAGAAACGAATCATAGATCTGACTTAGCAGTCGGCGGGTCGTTTGATTGTTTTGAACATTTCGAAACGTCTAATAACAGGAGAATACGAAGTGGTGATTCTCACAGCTGCGCCTGGCTTCCTAATGAATGGAGGAAGAGATCGCGCTTGCTCAAAATCGAGATTGCACTGCTGCAGCGAAAAATATTAAAGCCGTACTTGGTTTTAAAACACGCCTTGTATACTCTGTATTGTTAAGTTGGTATGGAATTCATAACGAAGAAGTATAATATCGCCATTGTGCATTCTTTGTTGTGTGACTTTCTTTAGGGTAGAGTAATAGAATCTGCTGCCATATTTAATTTGCTTCGGCTTTGGAAATGAAGTTTCATTTTGGAAATGACAGTTTATTTTTACTTTCACTGCCACGTACATAGTAGGTAGAGACGGTATTGTATTCCACCCAAAATTTCGATACCAAGATTTCACCGGAAATACATGTTTTGGGGTGCCCGGAATCCAAATAAAGCATTTTTGGAAACGTCCGTGTGTGTCTGTGTCTGTCAGACTGTAAACAGCATAACTCAAAGACGATAAGTCGGATAAATACCAAAGTTGGTATTTGAGTCTAGTATCTTGCAAAGAAGCAACACAAATATTTCCAAGAAAATCCTCCCACCGTCCATTACCCTTTACATGTAACATTTTCCCAACATTTTGTTTTTCTAAAAAATGGCTGTAACGATTTTAATTAAAATATCACGTATTAAATATATTTACATTACAAGTAAAATGTAAGTCCTGAATTTTCTGGAAATAGCCTCTGAAATCCATTTCATTCAGAAGGAGTTTTGTGTAATCTTTTATAGCTGCTAAACGTTAAGCGATAGACGAAACGTACTAAACAAATATGTAGATCTCTTTAACACACAAAATTTACTTTAAATACGTTTATTGTGGCATAAGCCATTTCTATGATATCAGTTATTCAAGGTTCGAATTGTTGGCCATTCTCCAAAGTCCTTTCAGCAATCAGTTGTTTCTCGCGATTGCATGGAAACAAAATGGAATTTTAAGGTCAACATATAGGGTCCTTAAACATTTGACTATCGCTGTTCCCTTTGAACCTATAACGAAATGTGTAATGCAGCTATTTCTGAAAAAGTTTATTTGGATTAAAATGTAGGAGATAGAAAAATAAGCTTTAGTAAAATAGTTTGTATACTCAGTCATAAATTATAGAGGTTAGAGACAGTCGTGTGAATGTATCACATCAGATTTTTTCAGAAAATCCCATTCTTTTATTCATTTGGTTTATCGCGATACATATCTTCCAAAATATTTTAAGAATAGGTAAAAACGCGGGAACAACACTCAACTATTTTAATTATACTCGATATTTGGTAAGGGTTGTAGATAATAAAGGGAATAGAACATTTTCAAATGTCCACAGATAGCATTCAAAAGCAGAACGTTTAGGCATATAAAAGCAAGTATTGCGGATGATAATACTACAACAAATGGGTGCGTTAAAATACATACATTTATAGTTTTGCTACTGCTTACGTATAGTAAGTAATGCATTCTACCCAAAAATTAAATACCTAGATACTTCCTGGATAAAAAAAGATTAGAAAGAGATCTGTGTGTGTGTGGCCTGTGGGCAGCATAGGTAACTCAAAAACGAAAACTCGGTTAAATATTAAACTTGGAATTTAAGTGCACAATCTTTCAAGGATACGACAAGATGACTTAAAATACAAACCCCCTCACTCAAAACTACCCTTCACATGAATCGTGTGCAACGATTTTGATTAAAATAGTGTAAATTGCATCACAAAGAAAATGTATATCTTGAATTGTCTGCAAATAGCCTGTGAAGTTGTCTTCATTCCGGAGGACTTTTGTATCTTTTATAAACCATTAAGAGATAGACAAAATATTTCAACATAAAGACTGTAGATCTCGTTAAAGCACACAATATAGATTTATCAAATAAAATGTTTAATGGCGTACAGTGAACATAAATTATGTGTATGCAATAAAATATTTCTATGCAATTTAGATATTTTCTTTATCCTAGAGAAAGCAGATCACCAAAATTCATTCATGCACAGGGGAAATAAGTTTGAGTATTTGAGATTCATAAGTGAAAGCTTCACTTGGATAATCGAGTAGGATGATTTATTCATCAAAGTTAGTTTGTGTCTATTCCTAGCTTGGTTTTCTATAATCTGGCTTTCATCGTATAGAGAAAAGCCCGTGGTTAATAAATACGCCTTTGCAATACCACTTTAATACAAAACGTGGGTTTTGAAATAACCTTATAGTTCCCTCGTAGAAGCAATATCCGCATTGAGCACATTTGTATCCGAGGAAATGATATGAAACACAGCCTCGTACTCCTGGGATTGGATTCCAGAACCTCTGAAAGCGAAGCACGTGCGATCTGCAATGCCACCCAGGTCGGCAATTACTGATATTAACATACAAATCACTTCTCCCCATGGAGCATGTACCTCTTAACTGTACCGGGTTAATGTGATAAAGCGAATTAAGCGACCATAGAAGTAATGGCCTAACATTTACTAAAAGTACCAGAAGAGAATTGTAATTGAAAGTTTATTACTCCACGGGTTGGCTCAAATTGAAACTAAAAAATCTGATGTGATACATTCACATGACCTTATCTACCCTCTATCTTTAATAGTGGGTATACAAACTATTCTTACGAAAGCTTATTTACCCACCTACTACAAATAAACCTTTGCAGAAATAGCTACATTATACATTTCGTTATAGGTTCAAAGGTAACAGCGATAGTGAAATGTTTAAGAACTGGACGCTATATGCTGGGCTTAAAATTCCATACTGTTTCCATATAATCGCGACAAACAACCAAATGTTAACAGGACTTCAAAAGAATGACCAAGTAATGAAGAATTCGAACCATTACTAACGGATATCTCGAAAATGGTTAATACCACAGAAAAAGCTATTTGAAATAAATTGTGTTTTTCAAAGAGATCTGCATTTTTTGTGTAGTACGTTGTCATCTATTGCTTAACGTTTACCAGTTGTACAAGATAATACAAAATTCCTTCCGAATGAAGAGGACTTCATTGGCTATTCCCAGAAAATTGGAGATATTCATTTTATTTGTTATGTAAATATGTTTAATATACGGAAATTTAATCAATGTCGTTGCAGCCATTTTTTAAAAAGAAATTCAAAACAATGTTTCATGTAAAGACTATTTAGGGCTTTAGAAGCCACTGAAACTAAATACGGAGTTTGTTGTTTATCCGATCTACCGTTTTTGAGTTATGCTGTACACAGATACGGACACACACACACACACACACACACACACACACACACACACACACACACACAATGATCTTTATCCAAAAATGCTTCTTTTTTATTCAGGAGGCCTCAAAATATGTAATTCGGGTGAAATCCTCGTATTGAATTTTTGGGTGGAATGCAATACCTTCCCTTCCTAGTATGTACTTGGTAGAGAAAGCAAACGCTTGACATGATACATTCACATGACTTTCTCTACCCTCTATCTTTATTAATGGGTATACAAACTAATTCTTAGGAAAGCTTATTTATCTATCTACTACATTATAATTCAAATAAATATTTGCAGAAATAGCTACTATAGACAATTCGTTACACATACAAAGGGAAAGCGATTGTCAAATGTTTAAGAACTGGACGCCATATGCTGGCCCTAAAATTCCATACTGTTTCCATGCAATCATGATAAACAACTGAATGTTGATAGCACTTTAAGAGTATGACTAAGTACTGAATGAACAATTCGAACCATTAATATCAGATATCTCAGAAATGGCTTATGCCACAAAAAACGTAACTGAAGTAAATAAAGTGTGTTTTAAAGAGATCTACATTTTTGTGCAGTACGTTTACGTCTATCGCTTAACGTTTACTAGTTGTACAAGATTATACAAAATTCCTTCCAAATGACGAGGAATTCAAAGGCTATTGCCAGCAAATACAAGACATAAATTTTATTTGCCATGTAAGTACTCTAAATATATGATAGTTTTTCGAAAAATGTTCCATATAAAGAGTATTTGTGAGCTTGGGGGATTTTCTTGAAAACCTTTGTATCGCATCTTAGGGAGATACCGAACTTAAATACTAAGTTTGGTATTTAATCCGACTTTTGGTTCGTGAGTTTTGCTGTTCACAGACACACGGACGGTTTTCTAAAAATGTTTTTCCTGGATTTCTGTGAAATCTTGGTATCAAATTACCTAAAATATCTATTATGTACATATAGAGAATGTAAGAAGAGAGAAACAAAAATGAATAGTATTTACCACATGAGAAACATGCAAGTATTTGGAAATTCAAAACACATACCAAGGAATATCTTGGAAACTGTTAAGGGAACAAAAGGTTTTATTTAACATTGTTTCGTGTAGTAAGGTTTTGCCTATTTCATACGGTTTGCCAGTTACACCAAAGTCATTCAGAATATAAAGATCTTCACAGTCTATTTGCAAAGAGTTCAAGATGTGCACTGATAATTCATCATAGGCTGGCCCCGTAGCTCAGTCGGTAGAGCGCCTGCATGCTTTGCAAGGGATCCCGCGTTCGATTCCCGGTAGGGGGATTTTTCTCTAGCCAAGATTATTCCCTGTTCTCCCCAGAGTCTGGAAGTATGAAAAAGCGTGTGAGATCCAATGATTAAAACCCAAAAAACACATGAAACCAAGTGACAAGAGAATACGAGTTAACACCATTGCTAAGTGGCAATAAGTTCCAAAGGAAAGGCCGCCGATAAGACCAATGTAGTTAAAAGCGGGGTATAAATGGAACTAAAGAATTCATCATATTCCTGTAATATGTTAAATTACGATCTTTTTTATAAAATCCTTAGAGCCACTTTTGAGAATGTAAAAAATAAAGAAAATTTTTAAAGTAAAGGGTAGCTTGGGATGGGCAGAATTTTTTGAAAAACTTTCTGTCGTTTCCTTGGAAGATTCTGGACTTAAATCCCAACCGAGTTTTTTATTTTGAGCCATGCAGTTCAACACACGTTTTTCTAAAAGTAGTTTTTACTTTCTCTACTACGTATAAGCAGGGAAGCACCGAACGGAATGACTCAGACGGCTACGTCTGTGGCCCGCATTCGATAGGTCGTGGATTTGTTTCCCGTGGCCGACCTTAATGACCCATGGGTATTTTCGGGGGCTTCCCCGGGTCGCCAGGCGAATACTGGGAAGGATCATTACATCCCCCAAATTTCCTGTCCCTCCATTTCATTTCCATTAACATTTCAGTTCATCCTTCAACTGCTTGGTCTCTTTCAGGGTTGAAAGGGAAGGCGGTGGGTCTCGACGTGTGCATGGCAGGGGAAAAGGATGCTCTATGGCAGTGGTAGCGAAAAACAGACTCACGAGGCAGCGTGACTCGCGAGCGCAACTCCTTTTTTAGCCGTCTGTTCAATTGTTTTCCATGTGCTGCTGAGTGGTGTAGTGTGAGTTGCATATTTGATGACTCGAGAGAGAAAGGTATTTTCGCCACTCTTGCTCTATGGCAACCTTCGTCCTCCGGACTTTTGAGTGATTTCCGGTTTCCGAAACCCCAGGGTATGTGTAAACCTAAGGGGGAGGGGGGCCGGCTCCACTAGCCACCAACCGCGGAGTTTAAATCTGAAAATAGTAGGGACACTGCCCTCTGCTTGTCGTGCCTCCTGGTCTGGCCCCCCTCCGACCCCTCTCACCTCATCCCTCAGGAGGGTGCCCCGTCAGGGGCATAGTTACAAAAGGTTTACGTAGGTCGTGCTAAATCCCCCTCCGCTTCTAGCCCTATCCTATTGTATTGTAAGTAGGGGAAGTATGATATTCTACCGAAAAATTTGACATCGAAATTTCACCGAAAATATATGTTTTGAGACCCCCTGAATCCAAAGAAAAGCATTTTTATAATACGCTCGTGTGTCGTGAATAGCATAGCTTAAAAGCCAAAAGTAGTATAAGTACCAAACTTGGTATTTAAGTTCAGTATCTTTCAATTATGCGACACGGATGTTTTCAAGAAAATCTCCGACCCCAACTACCCTTTGCATGGAACATTTTTCGAAAATATTGATTTTCTAAACAATGGCGAAAACGGGTTTGTTTAAAATACCACATAATTAAGATTTTTACATGACCAATAAAGCGTATATCTTGATTTTCTGGGAATAGCCTATGAAGTCCCCTTCATTCGGCAGAAATTTTGTATAATCTTGTATAGCTGGTAAATGTAAAGCGATAGACGAAAACGTACTACACAAGAAATGTAGATCTCTTTAAAACACACAATAAGTTTTTCGTGGCATAAACCATTTCTGATATACGTTATTAAACGTTGGAATTTTTCATTTATTGGGCATTCTTTTAAGCCATTTCCACCAATTGTATGGAAGTAGTATAGATTTTTTAGACCAGCATATAGTGTTCAGTTGTTAAACATTGGTCTATCGCTGTTCTCTTTGCAGCTATGAGGAAATGTGTAATGTGGCTATTTCTGCAAAGGTTTACTTGGATTAAAACGTAGTAGATATAAAAATAAGCTTTCGTAAGATTAGTTCGTATACTCACTAACAACTGATAGAGGGTAGAGACATTCATGTGAATGTATCAGATCAGATTTTTTGTTCAGGATTCTCAAAACGTGTACTTCAGCTGAAATGTCGGTATGGAATTTTTAGGAGGAATACTGTACTTCCACTACTTATAGGCTAGCGGACGAAGCAAAGAGCCACTCTTTGATGTGAAAGCTGTCACAAAACTAATATAAATGAACACAAATAAAATGGAGAGAGCGCGATTTACTCAGAATAATTATTAAGAAAATGTTCCATCTCTCTAAGTAGATGACGTTAGCGAAGTTGTTCAAATTACTTCTTTTTTGCTGCGCTTCCTCTTCCCTTATACAAAGGGACATCCAAACTAGTTTTTTTTCTCGTTATTTCCACTGCACAATAGAATAATGCTTTGCTTCACACCTTTTCTGGAGAGATGACTGCCAAAAACAGGATGCTCTATAAGGAGGAGTCTTTAAGAGTGCAGTGGAGCGCAGAGGATTAAGACTGAAAGATAGCAAAAGCAGCTCCAGAACCTTTTCCAGCTAAAGGAGTGCAGGGCTTAGTAGTAGCTGGGAAAGAAGCGGGTGGCAGCTCTCAGCAGAACATGGGGGAAAGAATGCGGCCGTTAAAACGGATAAAATAATATTACGTTACAGTTGTGGGTCTGTAACAACAATAAGTTATCGACAGTAGGGGCATAAACGCTGATAGTTTTCCGATTATTTTTTGAGGTTAACGAATGATGCTTTTCGTGAAATAATTATCTTATGAAAATATGCACGAGTTTGAAACCAAACTTAAATTGCCCCA
The DNA here is from genome assembly GCA_030765065.1 of Deroplatys truncata. Lineage (NCBI taxonomy): Eukaryota > Metazoa > Arthropoda > Insecta > Mantodea > Mantidae > Deroplatys > Deroplatys truncata. Next base: position 158,631,951 of record CM060979.1, read on the forward strand.
GAAAACTAGGGTGCTACTCCCGTATTTATCAATTAAGGTGTTACAGCAAATACACTTACTAAATCTAGTAAAACGTCATGAAGAACAATCAAAATGTTAAAGGAAGGAGAGAATCACTAGATGGTGTTCGAATGAAATGATTTAGCTTACCCGCCTATTTAAGCGATGACACGTAGATACCGTATTCCTCTCACGAGAATGAGTCTGTAAGGAATATGTTGACATCAACAATTCTAGCGCTATCTGAGAAAGATTACGGTTCTACTTTCAACATATCAACAAGACTTAAGGCCTCTCAGAAAACATACGCTCTTGTGCTAGCAATGCGGAATGGCCAGTTCTCTTTCTGCTTTCTCGTCACAGATTTTAACAACGTTAGCCAACTATTTCTTGGACTTGACTGTGTAGAGTTTTTCCTTTCTTACTGGGGATTGTAAGTAACTTTATAAATCACTAGAAAACACACCGCTAAATGTGAAACACGCTGGAATACCAATGATGTTTTGCGATATTTTTTATGTAGATAGTAGATCTGTTTATGGCATCGTGAGGTGCCACGTAGCACTGTCTCACCGCACTCTTCCGAGAGCAGAACATCCCTCAAGAGTTTTTTCGTCAGAGGCCTAAGGTATATAGTATCAACCATCACTATTTTGAGCTGGAGGCCCTACAAAAATCGGTAAAAGGTCGCTAAATCAATGTCGCCAACATATTTTGTGAACGCTAACGTGGATCATTGGGGTTTCACTTGACAGACCGCGCGACTACGACCTGTTATCTCTCCGCAGTTGTCCACTCCACTTAAAAAAACTCCCTTGGCTACGCTTTGTAGCCTTTCGTCTTGGTTATTGCTTATAGACACGTTTGGAATATAATAGTTTCCATTTAGCTTCCGATTATCAACCACGTTTATTTATACAATAATCTGAGGTTGACAGGATTGCTTTCGTCTAACTCAGCAATATATAATTACTTTTCACACATATATTAATCTCATTTCAGTAAATTCTGTATTATTATCTCTTCAATCTCGTAAATTATTCATCTTTATTAATGTATTATATTACGTTGCCTTATAAGTAATGTCGGGTTTTAAGTCTGATGTTTTATAAGATAGAATTAGTTTTCTTTGGTTTGCAAATACTATTTACAGGACGCCATAGCCAGTATTGCGTATACTGCGAGAATATGTCAGTCGTGAGTTGTTATATATTATTATAAAATGGAAGTCACAAAGTTTGAGATTAGAGTTCTTCTAAAGCACTATTGGAAACAAGATTTTAAGGCTGCTGCTGTGGCTCGAAAAATATGTGTAGTGGAAGGAGAAGGTGACGTTAGTGAGCGTGTGGCACAGTGATGGCTCCAACGTTTCAACACTGGATAAGAAAACACTGAAGATTTATCGCGTTCTGGAGGATCTAAATTAAGGGATAATCAGAATACAGAGGGAAGAAAATCTGCATAAATGGTACTCGTAGTCCGTGAGAAGAACTTAGTGCAGCAAAGATACCACACATCGCCAGATTAAGAAACTTGGAAAATCAAACAGAAGCTGTAGATCTGTACCTCATGAATTGTCGGAATCTCAACAGACTTAACATAGAGTGGATATCTGCCATCATCTTATAGGTAATCCTATGGATGATAGATTTATCAGGAGAATTGTTACATATGATGAAAAATGGGTCTATTACGCAACCCTGACACCCCGAAACTGTGGCTCAGTCCCCGCCAATCTGCCAATGTCATTATTAAAAAACGCAGTTCGGCCCCGAATTAATGTGTATGTGGTGAAATTTTGAAGGAGAGATTCACTGGAGTTTGCTCCAAACCGGCATGCAGCCAATGCGGATATATATTCTCAACAATTGGAAGGAGTTCATGAAATTTTGAGACGGAGATATGCAGTATTATTTAACCGGAATAGATTTCTCTTGCAGCAGGACAATGCAATACCCCATACTGCACGAAGAACCATGACAAAAATTCAGGAACTGGAATGAGTCGAACTGCTATCTGAAGAAGGTTGTTGTTGCCCCACGTTTAGGCGCCAATTTGAGGGAGATGTATATTTAGGTATGGTACCAATTTGAAGGAGATATTTTATCTTTATGTTATGTTATGTTATTAGCTCCACGTTTAGGTGACCAAACTTAAAGGCGTATTCTTATAACTTTACGTCATTAGCCCCACGTTGGGCGCCAATTTGTGAAAGACGGTTGTTGTTTCACGTATGGAAAGCTAATTTGAAGTAATAGTTGTTTTGTAGTTCAACTGTTGGAGAGCCAAACTTGATGAAATAACTGCCCAACGTATGGTACAAAGTTTCTGATGGCCTTCGCCCCAACTTTTAGGAATCAACTTTATATTTTCATGTTTCTTTCGCTCTCTCTCTCTCTCTCTCTATATATATATATATATATATATATGTGTGTGTGTGTGTGTGTGTTTGCCTCGGCTGCGTCAGTATTCATTTGTAGAAACATGTATCTCTTATCAGGGGATGATGCGGCTAAAGAATGTAGGTTTACACAAATTATAATTTTTACTTCACTCCTTTTATTAATCCTTCGCACGATTAAATAACACTTCACTGATATAGAGAGATGCGAGATTATTTACTAATTACTTGCACTTTTTAATACGTAAATTTTATAATATTCTTGCGTACTGAATTTTTGTCTCACACTGAATACGTATTAAACTTCTTGAGGACGCGTCTAGCGTCCGGTTAGAAACGCTGTCTAATAGCAACTGACTTATACCGCTTGAATTTGCAAGCTTCATCTATTTCAAGTCTCTGATTGGCCAGTTCAACTCCAATAGAGTACTTTTATTTAACTTTCAACTTTTCTGGTTGTAGATTGGCTATTTATAAACTGTTTTTAATTACATTATTGTTCCAAGAGTTACTAGTAGCATTATTAAACTTTCCAATTTATTATTGCCACAAGGTTACCTCACTGTTATCTCATTTATAGCAACTTTCGGTCTCTATTCACACAGCTCCTACATTATTAAATTACGTAATACATTATAATAACATTATTATAATGTACAGAATAATATAAACATATATAATGACTGTAATAGACACTTTTATATATTGTTACATACACATATTGCTTTAAGGCGGGTTGTTATTGAATTTATATATTATATAATTAGACTGAAATCATTTAAGTGTTAAAAATACTGTCTCATATCACACCCAGCATACAGCTCTGATTTTACACCCTCAGATTACAAACTGTTTTGATCCATGATCTTCAGCTTTAATTCAACAAGGTCTTCACGATTTAAAAGTTATTGTAAAGTGTGGCTTCACTTCATGATTCATTATTGGCTCATAATATTTCTTCGAAGAAAACAAATATGGAATAAGAGATCGTTACAGTAAACGGGAAGCGTTACTATAACATGTTACAGAACTTCGTCATTCCTAGACTGAGGCATCACAATATGGAAAATGTAACCTTCATGCAAGATGGCGCTCCACCCCGCCGACTTTTGGTTGTGGGGTCACCTTAATGAACGAGTTTTCCTGACACATCCAACACTTCCACTGCAACTGAAAAATGCAATCTCGCAAGAAATTGCCAATATTCCAAGACATTATCCTCAAAATGCTGTGCATGCTGTCGCCGAACAAATACTACATGTTGAACAAGAGAACGCCGGACATCTTCCCAAAGTTTTGTAAACCCATTGATTGCTCAACACTATTTTTTTACGGCTTCGCAATTTTTTGTAAACCCCATTCTTTGCCCAACATTGTAATGTTTTTGTTTTTCTTTTATCTCAAATATGCTTGAACTGACTTTTAAAGACCCTATATATTCTTACATGGACCTAAAACTTCGCTTGCTTTATTTCTAATAGAGACATAAGAAGTATAAGGTATATATAACGGAGATGGACAAATTGCTCACAACGATCTACAGAAAGTAAAGGCACCACAAGTGGGTACTGGCCGCTCGAAGACCAGACCCACTCCTGGAGAGATTCGTTCAACCAAGCAGCCCTCTGGTGTTCACGGGGAATACTCTTTCCTTTGAGCAACAATCCGTGCCACCTGTCCGAATCCGCCAAACGCAACGAAACTTAAAAACAGACTTAAAATATTAGAAGGAAACGGAATGAAGGGGAAATGATGGAAAAGAAATCCCAAAGGACAGCATTCACTTACTCAACAGGAAAAACCACGAAAAACACAAGGTCCAAGTCAGTGGTCGACGGGAATCGAACCGGCGACCTTCCGAATGTGAGCCTCACGCGTTAACGTAGAGCGTTGACTAGAGGTAAATCACTATGAGGAAAACATAATAATAAAATTAAATTAAATTGAGGTTTGTTTAACGACGCTCTTTAAGTAAAATGGTTCTTAACGTTCCATTCTATATTGAGCGTGAAAGACTGGAAATTTTCCTAAGAGGCCTCTTTATCAGGCTTCAGTTTCTTTTACGTGCCGTGATTCTAAGACGCGGGATCACCGCCTTTACTTCCCTTTCGAAGGAAGCCATGCTAAGAGTTTATATACCCTAAAAAGTTCATGGACCTCCGCCGGTTTTGAAACCGTGACCTCGGAAACCAGAGGCTAGCACAGTACGCACAGACCACAGAGGACGACAAATAATAATAATAATAATAATAATAATAATAATAATAATAACAATAATAATAATAATAAAGTTTGTTCTTATAGCTGATTAATGTAATTCAATTATAATTTGTATTACAAGAATTATCATTTAATAATACCTGTTATAGAGCTACTTCAGTTGATTGTCTAAAATCGAAGATTAATAGAAACATTTTGGTTACAGTTTTCTTACACATACAGCAGTAACGATATATATGTGTCTTCCGACATCCGAATAACCTTATATATCCTACGTTATACAAATGCAGCATGAAGTACAACCACGTGAAGGCAGCACTGTAGTTATGTTCCCCCTACATCAGTATTTCACACAGCGGGAACAATTCCTGGCTGTATTTCCATTCCCCCGCTCTTCCCTTTGTCATTTCACGAAGCGATGACCATATGTAAGAGAGAACTGGCATTTGTCGAGCCGAGAACAACGGAATACTAAGAACAGGATGAGAAAAGAGATCTACACAGCAAGCTTTTAATTCCAAAAAAGGAAGAGCTGGTAGTATGTTATGCAGACGCCGAGAATATCAATGTACGTTTACGACTGTAAGTGAACTGTGTTTTAACGAGAAGGTAAATGTGGAGAAAATAATTTAGCTGTTGTGGCAGGTGCCTACTGCTAAATTGGCTGCAGCTGAGTATTTTATGGCTTTTTGGGGACTCATTCTTAATACACACGATGTAAGTAATTTCACTTCGTTCAGAGACTAGGAAATGGTGAAGAGAATAAAGCCAAGTATATTTATTATTTCCTGAGAGAACGAATCTATTGAAAATTCAGGCAAATTTCTTTGCCTGGAGTTTACTAATGCAAATTGTACAGGAAATCCACATTTGCCCTTTTATACAGGGCAATACTTTTTTTGCTGTTTTGTTTCATTTCAGGAGGAAAACAAGTGACATTAGTGTTACACTTTATTAGTACATACTTTCAAGCCTATTTCATGGCCAACTCAATTATTTTTTAAATCGGAACCCTGATATTTAACAGATGTTTTTGTATACAAAACGAACAAATTTTGTTGTGAAACATTCTTAATTAAAACATCCATTATTTTATAAAACATTTAATAAGTTACAAGAGAAACCTAATTCTGTATTTAAACTACGTTTCCCTTATGTTACATTCAACAAATGAAATCCGACTTAGTCTTTCAATACATTAATTACTATTTTATAACATATTAATTAATTTGTTCAAACTTCTTACATAGTTTGTAAAATAATGGTTGCTTTTATAAAAGAAATTTCAAGACAAAAGTTGTGTATTTTTATGCGTAAATCTTAAATTCTTTAAAAAATTGCAGTTTTTCATTATAAACAGATGAGCAAAGCATGAAATGACATTAAAATATGCACCAAATAAAACATAAATATGTTTTCCGCACTCAAATGAAAAATAGTTTATCATAAATTGCTTTGTTAAAAGCGTTCTGATCCCAAGATAATCCACTGAAAGGTTTTTAAAATACGCTGTATATAGGTGCTGTAAAATTTGGATTCATTTTAAGAAACATTTATGTACATTAATGGTTGCGGCCTTCGAAATACCTTCACTCACTTCTTCGGATTACCCATGGGCCCTTTAATAAAGAAGACTGTTGTAACTGAGATGTTCACAATAGACCGAATAAGTTTAGTATTTAAATACTTTGCCTATATTTTCAAAACACAGTAGAGTGCAAAGATATTCTACGATGTAACTTTGTAAAGATTTTTTTAAACACATAAGTTATCTTTTAAACACGTTTCTGCAATTATTTTACTAACTCGTTAAATAATCTACAATCGCTCAAATCGCTTAAAAATAACTGATATGTTGCATTTATATAACCTTCTCTACTCACTCTTCTGCAAACTGTTCTCACTAAAGTTTATTCTTCCACATAATTTTTCCTTATATATTTACAGATTTCGTTATAGTTATATGTAGGACACTAAAGCAACAGTCCATTTTTAAAAACCTCATCGATAAGTGATGAGTTTTAAATTGCATGCTCTTTTCATGCACTCGAATAAAAAAAGAGTAGGGACTTACTGCTTTAAAAAACTTAAGTATTTTAAACTTCACATATAACAAAGAATATTTCGAAAATAGTTAACATGAAAATTGTATTTGGCATTATTTAAGTGCTTTAACAAGATATATTTTTTGTGAGATACATCTCTTAAGGTTTGCAATTATACAAAAGCCTTTCAAAATGAAGAGGACTTTAGAGGTTATTCCCAAAAAATTCAAGATATACATTTTTTCATGAAAATATCTTAAACATATGGTGTTTTAATCAAAATGGTTTCAGGTAGTTTTGAAAAAATAAAAAATAACTAAGGATTTCCCATATAATGCGCTGTTTGAGTTGGGAAGATATTCTAACTTTTCGATTTTTAAGTGCTATTGCTCTCTCTCCCTCTCTCTCTCTCTCTCTCTCTCTCTCACACACACACACACACACACACAAAAACATATGTCACGTAGTGTAATGGTTACCATGATAGCTTTTAGTTCCCAAGGTCACGGGTTAAAACCCGGCAGAGCGCGATGGATGTAAAAATACCTAGCATGGCTTCCTTCGGAAGGGAAGTAAAGCCGATCGTAGATTTACGGCACGTAAAAGAACCACAAGCCACAAAAGAGCCCTCTGAGCAAAATTTCACGGCCAATACAGAATGGAACGCTAAGGACCACAGCAGTTAAAGAGCGCCCATAGATATATAAATAAATATATACACCCACGTATATTTTTATCTAAAAATGTGTTTCTGGATTCATGGAGCCTCAAAACATATATTTCCCAGAAATCTCAAACTACTATACCTATGCAGTAGAGTAAGCAATAAAATACAATGGTTTAGTCACAGATAGCAGTGACTTTAATGTTGTAAAACCGCTAAATTGTCATAAAATGTCACAAACACTGCAAGGTTTAAACAGCCTGATAGACACGAGAAGAGTGCATATTGAACATAGCGATGAAGCACTAACATTTATTTCCTCCATTCTGAACGGACATGCTTCGAAACTTTTGTGCACAAAAAAGGTCAAAGGCTTCTCTCCGGGCAGAATCTGGAACGTTACATTCCACGCAAGCGCTTCACCTGCACACTCTCGGGGTCGATAAATATAATGGCTTTTATAACTTTGTTTCGTGCCTAAGAGATCTATAGTTTAAGGTCGTTACACGTATTTCCATCCTCTTGAACATGACAAAAGGTTGAATTTATGGCATGTAAAAATATGCAAAACTGCGTAAAAGTGAGAACGTGCACCACTAAATTTGCATTTACAAAGCAATACAATGGCGCAGGCTATAAATTAATTTTATTAATAAAAGTGGTGCAGGTAGCGGTGCTCCTAAAGCAGAGGAAGACAGTGTTTCGATTCCAAGCGAGCTACTTTGAGTTCCAAGTTTATGCAGTTTCTCTCATATCATAAACTGGTAATTTTAGAAATTAGAGCATCTCTCGAATATAATAGAAAAAAGTTTTATTATTCAGAATCCTCGTTTTGAAATAAATTCACTTTGATGCAACAGCTTGTACAAAAGTGTGTACTTTTTAACTTTATTTACTGCAATATAATGATTTCTAACGCAATTCAAGATTTGATAAGTTAATAAAATAGAAACTAAGAGCATGATAACTAGAACAGCTACGAATTTAGTTAACTGTATACCAAAATTCATTTAATATTGTAAATAAAATTGTAAATGCACACACTCGTGCATAAAAAGTGGTTATTTCACCTACATCGCAATAGTGTTATTCCATCCATAAGGTTGCTACCTTCAGGTAACCAACATTTGGCTCCAACCAACCGGTATCAGTTCTCTATGTGATTGATTTGAAAAACAATTCATGGTATTCAAAACGAGCAAATGAATGATATTATAATCGATGCGATATAAAGGGGTACTTTGGATACCACTTCTATAAAAGTGTTTCACTACTATTGGTACACAGGGAAAGGCTAAACCAATACAACATAAGAGGTACATGTAAGATTGAACTGAACTATAACTGCGAGATTTATATGACAGTTTTCATCAGCGACAGGAAGATGAAAGTTAAAGCTATTGCCGCCATCGAAAGGCAACAAGAATACCGAGATTAATAAAGCGATAATGTAGTATGCAAATACAAGGTTTAAGTGTATTAAAAGAATAAGCAACAAAAATATCTTAAATTTCGCCTTATATTTTTTTATATTTCATAGTTGTGACAAAATTCAGTGGTATTCCGTTAGAGAGATAACTAGCTTTTTTGGCACTTCGGTCATATTTGGGGGAGGTAAAGTACTTTGCCAATCCAGTAACTAGAATTATGCTCGAGGAACACAGGAGCATACACTGGCATAGAGCGGGTTCAGATTTGTCAGTACCAACTGTGTTCTGTTACGGGACACTTTTATGATACTGGGTGAGCAATGTTTGACGCAACCGTGGGACCGGCCGGCAGCGCTTGCCGCTATGTCGGCGGAGGCGGGGAGCATATTTCCCCTCCGCTGCGCGAGGCTTCAGTGTGGGTTGAAATCTTGCTCAACTAACACATATAGCCAACTTCACAATACTGTAAATTCATGAGGTGTTTCAAGATACAATTATCACTAATGACATATGGTCCCATTGTTCCCCCGATTTAACTAACTGCGATTTTCATCTCTAGAGGCATTAAAAGAGAAAGTGTACAAAACAAATCTACAAACTTTAGATGAACTTAAAACTAACATTTGTTAAGAAAGTGCTGCCATTTCTAAGAGGGAATGCAGAGTGTAATGAGGAATTTCGTAAGCAGGTGCTAGAAATGCTTGTAGAACGAAGGCAGGCAGTTCCAGCATCTCTTGTTTAATATACTTATGTAATAAATAATTATATGAAGCAATGTTAAAAGCGATGCTCCATTTCTGTGTTAATTTACTTATCGACTTTATCAACTCGCATTACTCGGCTCTGATGTTGGTGACGGAATGTTTTCGGGAAGCGCCCTTACCATCTTCAGTCTGTCATGTCGACTCAACGTGAATAGAAAAAGTCGACCAGTAAATTACGTGTGTTTAATTTACTTTTCTTTTTATGTGTGTATGTTATGAATTTATTTAAATAACTTACGTGACAAACCGTAATATATTTATTGCGGACTTCCTGTCAGCCCCACCGCAGACATAGCAGCCATCCTCTCCGAATGGCCAGACGCCGCGAAACCGGTTGCGTGAAGGATCGTTCACCCCGTAGTATGGAAAGTGTTTAATAAATCTTTCAAAAGGCTCTGCAAATAAATTTCCCTTTATTTTTTTTTATCGGATTCAAGCTAATTTTAAATGCATATATTAACAAAATTAAGTTTCTTCAAATACTTTACATAAATGAAGGGTGAGGACATAAACACTTACCGTTTTTAAAATAGTCTGAAGAGTATGTGCTTGGTCATAGATGCATTCTAATATGTTTGAGGATACGCATTTGCACGCAGTTTCAGATGACAGGGTTCACTGACGATTTGATCGTTTTAAAGTTTATTAGTAATGGTATCGCCCAATCGCTGCTTGGATTTCAGTTTTGTTGGAGCTTTGACCTATACCGAGTTTATTCGTTCTGTCCAGACGTTTATCAGGACAAGTTCAGTTACAACTCTTCAGCGAAAGTTTTGGGGAAATTTAAATAGAAGCAAAGCACCCTCTAGGAACACTGCTTTACCGTGGGTTACAAAATGGATGAAGCTCATTTTCATCTCAGTGGATATGTGAACACGCAGAACTAGGGCTACTGGGCTACACTCGCAGCCACTGTGCAGCGCAAAACTAAAAGTTTGATGTGCATTTCTGTCAAATGCAATTGTAGGCCCATTATTTTTTGAAAGTAAAGACGCTGAATTTGTGACAGTTGATTCTAGACGATATTGTGCAATGTTGGCGACTTATTTATCGACATTTCTAATGTCATTCCCTTGCAAGAAGGATGAAAGGTTTGGTTTCAACAAGATGGAGCCACCCATCATCAGACCACATTGGTACAGGATGGTTTACAAAACCAGGATAAACATGATAAGGGAATCATTTTTAACAAGTGAACCATGTCATCTAAAACTCCATGTAACTGTAAATCTACCAACATGATTAGAATGTATCTTTGACCAAGCACACAGTGCGCAGACTGCTTTAATAGGTACCCTTAGGCGTTTATGCCCACGCTGTATTACGTTTCAAATTCTTATACATAAGGGTTCAAGAGGTAGTTTATCTGTAGAACAGTCAGAGAGATGGACGGACATAACGAAGCTAAAGTTCTGACCCACACTCTTCTTCTTCTTCTTCCTCCTCCACAAGAATACCTCATTCTGTGGACCTGTTTCGACCACACTTAAGCATATTATTCCATGTCGTTATTGGCCTTCCTACTTGGTGGTATTGTCCAGATATACATATTATTTAATAAAATATCTCATCCTTAATGTTCGCTAGCGCTAATTATTTTTTCCTTTGATTTTTTAATTTAAGTTGTATATATCTAACTGTGGCTTTGACTTCAAAGTGTGCAAGAACAGAAATTACCACCAACCAGCCCCAGAATGGCAGTGTTCGTGTGCGGCAAAACGTGCGACAGATATCATGCAATGTGGGGTGAACAAAGATATTACTCGCGCAACTGAGTTGTGAACAGCAGTTTTGGTGCTTAAAAGAAATTGCACATTTTGTATTGTTCCATTATTATTATGATTACTATTATTATATATTTAACTGTTTGTGAATTTCTTTACTTGCTCTAAAAGAGTAAATCCTGCTACTGCTCTTAGAAATATCTTCGCTGTTTGCCACCTTATTCTTTAATGTTCTCCTTTTTGTTGCATTCATTTGTCTTAATGTGTTTAATTTTAAACTCAAATCTTGATTTTTACTGTGTAAAGATTAAAACCTGTTAAACCTTGTTGAGATTGTGCAGTAGTTGTAGCTTCAGTTGGTAGGTTGCTGGCCTAACGTCCAACCCCCAACCTGGAGGACCAGCTCCCAAATTTGTATCCCCTGTGAGGCAGTATTTTTAACACTTAAATGATTTCAGTCAAATTATATAATATGTAAATTCAATAACAACCCGCCTTGAAGCAATATGTGTATGTAATAATTTGTAAAATGTATACTACAGTCATTGCATATGCTTATACTATTGTATCCATGTGTAATAATGTAATGTGAATATATTACGTAATTTAATAATGTAGGAGCTGTGAGAATAATAAGTTTAAAGTTGCTAGCAATGAGGTAACAATGAGGTAACCTTGAGGCAATAATGAGTAAGGAAGTTTAAATGCTACTAGTGATTATTGAAGTAACAATAGTGTAATTTTAGTGAGTTTATAAAATAGCCAATCAACAACCAAAAAAGATTTAGTTAAATGAAGGTATTCTATTGGAGTAGGATTAGCCAATCATAGACTTGAAACACAGAAATTTACAAGTTTAGACGGTTGAAATCAATTCAGTTGCCTCCAAACAGTGATCATAACCAGACGTGTCGCCTCCAAACAGTGCTGATAACCAGACGCGAGATGTGTCCTCGAGAAATTAATTACGTATTCATGTGAGACGAAAATAGTATATGTGTTAAAAAGTGCAAGTTTTAAATAAAAGAATCTTACAACTCTCCATATACGTGAAGTGCTATTTAATTTGTGTCAAGGATTAATAAAAAGGAGTGAATTAAAACTTAAAATCTGTGTAAGCCTACATTCTTGTTGCATCACGCTTTGCCAAGATATTCATGTCTCTAAAATAATACTGACGCAACCGAGGCAAACATAAATATTAAATATTTAAAGAAACAGTTTAATTACAAAGTTAATATATTTTTAAACTTGGGGCAAAGGCCATCTAAAAATACATTTGGGTCGAAGGCTACCGGAAACTGTTTACTATACGCGCGGTTGCAACGAATTTTAAATTCGGCTCCCCAACAGTTGAACTATAATACAACTCCTACTTCAAATCGTCTTTTCATACGTAGCAGCAACTACCTACTTCAAATTGACGCCCAAAGCGTGGTGCAAACAACGTAACAAATTACCATGTTCTCAAATTGACGTCCATACGTGGAGCTAAATAAACAAACCATCTACTTCACCTGGAACAGGATGCTGCAGCTATACCCTCAGAAATACCCTCAGAAATATTTGAGTGGAATTCATATGGAAGAACACAAAAAGGAAACCCAAGCACAGATAGAAAGACGACATAACAAACGACTTGGGAGAACTAGGTATCAACAACTGTAATCCACTCGCCCAGGACAGAAAGGAATGGTAAACACTTGTTGAGAAGGCCAAAACATTCTACTAGAATTTGTAGAGCCTTTTGAAGAAGAATACGTTAAAATCTAGGGCAATTAAACCAAGACTTATTCTTTTATTTCATCGTTTATAAGGGTCTTAGATCTTATATGATTTGTCCCCCTAAAAGCCATCATTTTGTCTTGAACTTTTGAAATCCTTAAATTATATGTCTACATGATATCTTTCAGGTTAGTGTCACTTCTTTGTAACGTATTTCCGGTTTCTTTGAAAAAAAACCTGGCCGTCAGGAATATAATTCTTTTTAGCATGCCATTACATATTTCTGAGTTGCCTCAAATAAACCCTATTGACCCGCTCTCTTGAAAGCATATTGACGCACCCTTAAAAACAGGGGAAAGCATGGAAACATTCCAACGAAAATCTATCCTTTCGTCATGATCCTTTCACTTCATGCAGCAACAAAAATTACTGTCCAGCCCTACATATTCCATCTTCTAACTCACTCTCATACTTTCATTGGTCAGATAAACTCCCTACCCAGCTGTTCAGAAGATGATTTCATCTACTTCCGATATCATCAACTTAGAATTAGACCTGGTAGGAGATACGAGGCAGCAGTAGCGAACGCAATTAACCTGTGTGAAATGGAAATAGTGTGCTTGCCTTCTCTCCCAGCCGGAGAGCTGGATTTCGAACCTCATTTGTGTGCATTCCTTGGATAAGCTTCTTTTCGTCCATTTTTGTAAGCAAAATATTACGTGTTTCTGCTCAGTAGATGTCAGATTCATTTGGGCATCATTATACCTATGTCCTTCACTAGAATAGGGGTGTAATGTTTGCATATTAGATTAAGAAAAACAGGTATAGTATTATAGAACTAGGCACACATTACTTTTTGCTATGTTTTTCTTCTTAATTAAGCCGTCCACTTTCAGCAGTTGGTTCCGATTCCGGTCCACCATTGTGATCTAAAATTATGCTGTCCGTTTTATAAATTAAATTTATTCATAATTTTTTTCACACTATGCGCAACTCTCGCAGCTCGCTCCAATCTACTGCAAAGAAAGGCAAAAACGCGTTAGGAAATTGTGTAATTTTGTGCAACTTTATAAAGCCCAGAGAAGAGTGGAGAGTTAGGTTGTAACAGTATAACAGCTTAAGTTAACTGCAATGGTGAATTATATTATTATTATTATTATTATTATTATTATTATTATAACTTTGAAACAGTAAACAGATTTATAACAATTTAAACAAAGCAAAACTTTAAGTAACATCATAAGCTATTACTGAACGTATTAATAAATGGAATTGCAAGTGAATTCTGAAGTCGAGATCTTGCAATATTGTAATATCTTGAAACTCGTAACTTTCCTTGCTTATGAAACACTATTACACACAACAGAAAATGCATATCACTCTTTTCTGTCCCTTTATAACTAGTCTTCAGATTTATTCGGCCTTTACCGCCAGTCTGTTTAAATCAACGACATCATTATTATCGCAGTGAGCCCCTTGTCTCGAAGGTGAACTGCGGAATTGAACCTCGGACTGCATGCACTTCCGACTTCGTAAATTGGTTGATGTACTGTGGCGGTGCAGAACGGTTTGTCACTAGGATATTTTGTGCGTTCTTTCCACGTGAGATGAAACTGATCACCGATTACAGAATTTGTAGGTTGAGTCTACTTCCAAACTGGAAGCATACAAAAGGGAGTCTATGGTTACGATATTGGCCGCAGTGTGAATGATTTTCTCCGAACTTGCCCAAAGTTTCATCAAGTCTCAAGACAAAACATGATAAAAAAGAGTTGTTTTTATTTACAAAAAGGGAGAAATAACTAGAATATTTAAAAATATTTAAACTATTTATAAAGGTTGCTTCAGTTGTATTTTATTAAAAACTTAATATATTGGCCATAAAACCGATACATCCTACACTACAAAAACGGTCCAATTATATTTGAGTGACATATCAGCATATGTTTTGAGATTGCAAATTTACAAAACGCAAGCGAAAGAAGTTCCCAATGTAAATACTGGAAAGACACAATACAAGTCCCATTTCACTAAGGTGACCCGAAACTGTTTATATCCGCCCCTTCCATTATCTTTCGCTCTCGAGAGGTACTAGTAATAAACTCGTTTCAAAGTAATGAATGCCATGTGCGATAAGTGACTGGAGGTAACCACCGAGTAACTCTGAAGACCCCGTATACTCACCCTGAAATGTTTGTGAACTTGTCGCAGTTCTCACGACTCGTGTTATCTTATTTACTGGGCGCCTCTTGTTTTATTATTTTAAATTTGGGTTCATTGTCCTCCGGCTAGCTATTATAACTCAGTCGAGCAAGTATCTCTAAGCAGGGCGTGTAAACGGAAAGGAGTTGCAAAAAGATTACACTGATAAAAATGTTTGTTCCTGCACTTTTATTGCCGTCACACTTAATTAATAATTCACATATTTAATCTTTATACACGCCTGAATGAAAGTGTGATATTTACGAATGTAACTACAGTTGTTTAGTTGCCGCGCACCAATTACTTCGTGTGCTTTACATTTTTTGTAACTAACTCTGCGACGTGTACCTCGCGAGAGATTCTTCAGGACTGCGTGACGTGCAACTCGTGAAAGATTCTTCAAAACTGCGCGAAACTTGCTTATGGTTGGAGAATATATACTCCTTCGCCTCGAATTGCCTAACATTATAATAGAGCTGCTATTGGTTACTAAATCGCGCCCACTTTAGCGTCTGTTTTGGTCAGCCAATCACTACTACTAACATATATACTCTAGGGAAGACATTCCCTCCATTTATAAAAAAGGCACGCTACCCTGACGTCATTTGTTTATCCCTTGTTGGTGATAAACAACTCACCCCCCTCGGTTTATTGTTACCCAATTCTATTGTCAGTTTCAGTGAGGCCGTGTAAACTTATTTTCTAACAATACTTATGGCTAACAAACATCTAAAATCCTGTACATACACTAATATTAATTTACACTATAATCACTTTGGCATCCACAGCATGTTATGATATATAATTTGCCTCAAAGTGGAAAGAAAATGACTCTTTGCACTCAATAACTGAATGCAATACAAAATTCATATATAATTATCCACAAAGTAGTTTACAATATTGAGCGCAGCATCAAATTAAACTTCCTTTTTAATCCTTAACACATCTATAATGCTGTATTGGAATTGCCGGTACTAACCGCAATAAACAATTCACTCAACTTTCTGCCGGAGCAAGCTTTATGATCTCACCGGCTACCATCTCGCGGAAGGACTATTTTCTTATGTTCATAAAGCTTATGAATGGTACATCTAATACACCAAATTAGACGAGTTTTTCTTCTTTTCCTTCTTCTTGTGGGAGACCAATCAATTATACGTCTGGGTTGTCTCTCCATTCTATTTATCACTATATCTTCTGCTTCCATCTCTATTCTAATAACATCTGCGCATGCTGTATTTGAGATACTGTCATACTCTCTTGATATGTTATACATTGTCCATTCCCGTCAGGACTTCATGATGGGAAACCAAGCTGCAGATTTTAAGTTATTTCATAAAACAGATGCTTTCAATGCAGCTTAACTGCGATGTTAGAGACCATACTAAACACGAGTTTTATTTATGGACGCTTTTTAACTGCTGTGGTCCTTTTTCTATATTGGGCGTGAAAGATGGAAAATTTTGCTCAGAGACCTCTTCATCAGGCTTGAGGTTCTTTTGCATGCCGTAAATCTACAACGCCTTTAACTTCCCTTCCAAAGGAAAACATACTAAGGATTTTTACATCCGAAAATATCCATTGACCTCCGCCGGGTTTGAACCAATGACCACCGAAACTAGAGGCTAGCATAGGTATTTCTAGACCGGAGGAGACCCAATTTTAATCCCGTTATCAGCATTGCATTTTCCCTCATTCTGTGGATTAGGCCCTTGTGGTCAGACTGTGGAACTATTTGGTTAGAAAACAATTAATGAGCAAGTTACCGTGAAGAAATAGCCTGCTACCCCAATTACTTCCCTCAATGAAGTCTTCTGCAGAGAGAGGTAGCAGTCATGGGGTAGATCTTTAAATTATGACGCAGCTAAGGGCCTGCTTATCATCACGTGTAAGTCGCCATTCGATCCACCCCGACTAGCCGGTTAAAGAGATAAGGATAGGAGCAGTCACCCATCCCTCGACGTAATTTCTAGAAGTGCTATTGAGAGATAATGGGATTCTTCTGGAAGGTTCTTTTCTATCTCTGGCATGCATTTCAGAAACTCTTGCACTTACATATATAAGCGAGCATACCTGATTTAGAGCGGCATGCGATATAAGATGCTGGTAGTAATTTAGTGCGTTCTACAAGCGAGGTTATGCCGACACTTGTGGCGTACACTGAGCGCTGATACTGCGAGAGATAAAGAGAGGACTTGTGCTCGACGCCCCAGCGAGTAAAGCAGAAGAAAGAAGAGGCTGCTTCGAGCGTGTTTCATTATGCCGTGAGGAAAGGTGAAGTGACCATGAAAATTGAACTAGATCACGTTAATGAAGTGACAGTGAAAACTAAAGTGGATAATGTTAGTAAAGTGACAGTAAAAACTGAAGTGGATCATGTTAGTGGATTGAAAGCAAGAACTGAACTGGATCACATTAGTGAAGTGACAGTGAAAACTGCACCGAGCCACAATATTCAGGGTCATCGGGTCATGGACTTTGTAATATTTTATTGACTTTAAAATGAGGAAGTTACAACCATGTTTCAGCTTCTAGTTTAAAAGATAGGAGTAAGTTCGTAACAGTATTACTCTGGACTTGGGAGCTACGGCACAAAATAACAACTAAAATCCTAAGTTTTCGAGATGCACGTGCATATGTTAGTCAGTGCCATCAGTTCCTATTTCGTCTTAATCTTCTTCGGCTTTTCAATTTCGCGGTGGAAGCTTGCCTTGTTATAGATTCCATTTTCTTTGCATCCAGCATTTTTCACAATTTGCGCTACTTCTTCATGTAAGCGAAAGACTGGCGTAGCAGTGAAAGCCGAGAATGAAACTCGAATTTAAGAAAAGAAGAAGAGAGATGGGAAGAAGAAGACATCAAGGAGACGTGCACCAACACAAGAAATTGCTACACAAGTTTGCCTCTTCGTATCCCACCCCAAACCCCGCCTTCTTGTAAGCTGCAACGTTAAGAACTCCTCCCACGGTCCCGCAAAAGAGATGTGAACTTTTTGTAGTGTTTTGTAGCCGCGTGTGTGTGCGGTTTGCCTCAATCTAAGATATGTCATCAGCCTTTTTCCCCTTATTTTTATTTCTCTGTAGTGTTCCTTTATATTTGGTCACAGCGTTTTGTCTTTTCTAAAACTTCGGAGATTGAGAGGAACAAGTTGAAAGAAAACACTCTCACATCTAACTTCCATCGTTTGTCTCTCTCCAGATGTTAACACTACAACATTCTTCGTTTAATAAACTTTATTCAGATTTCAGGTTGTCTCTTTATTCAGAGGTCAAACACACAACCTAACTTGCGGCCACGGTTAGATGCAGGACCTAATGATATTGCAAAATACACTCACTGTAAAGGAATTACATTTTCAATAATTTATAACAAACGATATCAGATTCTCAAATTTAAAAAAAATCTTATGTGATACATTCACATGACTTTCTCTACCTGCTATCTTTATTAGTGGTATACAAACTATTCTTACTAATAAACCTTTGCAAAAATAGCTACATTACATATTTTATTATAGATACAAAGGTAAAAGCGAGAGTGAAATGTTTAAGAACTGTGCGCTATATGTCGGCCTTAAAATTCCATACTGTTTCCATACAATCGCGAGAAACAACTGAAATTGGATGGGACTTTAATATAACTCTAGGTAGACCAAGCTCTTTTTGGTAACACGCTGGACCAAGGGAGGACTATATAATATCTAACACTATATTTTACCTTATGATTGTATTTACAATTTTTGCGTAAGTATTAGTTCTTTATAAAGTGAATTAAGTAAGGAATATTGTACATTAATAAACATATATATATCTTTTTATAATATATATTCTAAAATATTTATATGTTAAAAATTATCAAATAAAATTATATATTGAAAATTGTTGCAGTCCAGGTTTCCCACATATTATATTTGCAACAGTTCTTCTCGTGGGACGATGCGGATTCAGTACATAAACCCTTCGACCTTTAGTCACATACTTCACAATTATCACACTTATTGTTATCACTAATATTCCTATCAGTTTCACGTCACTTGAAGTGCATACAGTAAAATTGGGTTCTGTGTCATCATCATTATCACCATTATCATAATCACAATTGATGAACTTCATCTTCAGATTCACTAACACAATCATCAAAAACATCATAACTTTCTTCCTCGTGATGTTCTAAAACCGCTTCCGATTCTCTTTCCATATTATATAATTATCTGCTAGTGTTTCTGAATCATACCATGGTCAGAGACAGAAAAACGCTTTTTATAAAATGAGTTTTCAATCCATGCAGCAATGCCAACAATGCATATAATGCTTGTTTCCAAAGTAAGTTCATTGTTATAATATATGTTTGCATTGTTGTAACATGTTATAATTTCGAATAAAATTTGTTACAAGTTGGACCAAGGGTGGCTATTTTGTAAACGCTTCGAAATTTAGTCCATATAATTAGATTTTCAACCCAAAATACTTGAATGGTTAACATTATACTATTTCTGAAACAAAATGAGAACACCGTGGTCTGAACATGTTCTGTATTATAATAGTAATAGTTCTAAAAAAGTGTGGACATAAATTGACCTTCCCTTTGTCCGTCTACAAATAATGACAAGTATTGAACAATTCAATCCTTTAGTAAAGGTTATCTCAGATAGGGCTTATACCACAAAAGACTTGTTTTAGGTAAATTGTATGTTTCAAAGACATCTGCATTTTGTTTTTCGTACGCTTTCGTCCTACGCTTAACGTTTACAATTGTAGAAGATTATACAAATTTCTTCCCAATGAAAAGCACTTCGTAGGCTATTTCCAGAAAATTCAAGATATACATTTTATTTGTCATGTAAATGTCTTTCACATACGGTATTTTAATAAAAAACCGTTAGACCCAGTTTTTAGTAAATCAATCTTTTGGAAAAATTTTCTATGTAAAGGATAGTTGGGGTGGGGATATTTTATTTAAAATCTTCGTGTCGCATTTTTGGAAGATATTGAACGTAACTATCAAGTTTAACCATTATTTGACTTTTAGTTTTTAAGCTATACTGTTAACAGCACACAGATGGAAAGACACAAAGACGCACACGGACATGTTCCCAAAAATGCTTTATTTGGATCAGGAGATCACAAAACATGTATTTCCGGTGAAATCTCGGTAATGAATATTTGGGAATGTTTCTTGGTAAAATGTCCGTGTGTGCGTCTATGTGTGAACAGCATAACTCAAAAACGAAAAGTCAGATGCATACCATATTTAGAATTTGAGTTCAATTTCTTCCAAGATTTTCAACAAAATCCCACCCCAACTACCCTTTACATGGAACATTTTTCGGAAGTTTTGATTTTTTAAAAAATGGCCCTAATGAATTTTGTTAATATAATATGCATTAAATATATTTACATGACAGATAAAATGCATAATTTGAATTTTCTGGGAATAGTCCAGGAAGTCCTCTTCAATCAGAAGGGATTTTGTAAGCGTTAAGCGATATACGAAAACGTACCACTCAAAAAAAAATTGTGTGTAAACACACAGTTTATTTAAAATAAGTTTTCTTTTTGTCATAAGCCGTTTCTGAGATGTCGGTTATTAAAGTTTCGAATTGCTCAATACTTGTTACTCTTTTTTAAGTGTCATCGACTTTCAGTTGTTTCTCGCGATTGCATGGAAACAGTTGACATTTTTAAGGCCAGCATGTATCCTCCAGTTCTTAAACATTTGATTATCGTTGTTCTCTTTTAGTCTATAACAAACTGTGTAATGTAGCTATTTTTGCATAGGTTTATTTGGATTAAAATGTAGTAGATAGAAAAATACGCCTTAGTACGAATAAAGATAGCGGTACAGAAAGTCATGTGAATGTATCACAACAGATTTTTTCCCTTTATTAATAGCGCGTTTGTCAAGAAGCGTATCGATTTCTCCTGGAGGGAGGCAGTATGACCTAAGGGTAACATTTTAGAAATTATTTGAGGCTAACTTATGGAGTAAACATGGAGGTGTTTTGGATGCGTCGTATGCACAGTACGACATTGCG
This sequence comes from Deroplatys truncata, assembly GCA_030765065.1. Lineage (NCBI taxonomy): Eukaryota > Metazoa > Arthropoda > Insecta > Mantodea > Mantidae > Deroplatys > Deroplatys truncata. Next base: position 158,653,160 of record CM060979.1, read on the forward strand.
CATGCGCAGGGTGATAGAAGCGCTCCAACGGTTTTCTTAGGAGTTGCAGCTGAGCCTGACATCCTGAACATAGAAATACATAATTGTGCTGCTCGTCGATGGCTAGTTCAGTATTTTAATATCCCTCCAGAAATGATCAGCTTTGAAAGGCAAATAAAATGCATTAATTAGGATATATAATTTTATCAAATAACCTTCTTGTTGTTAATAGTTCAAAATCCTTATTTTATATCGCTTAAGCAGCTTTCACGAATAGTATGCTACAATATCTAGTGAACTTCAAACATTTGCACTACACACTGATATTTCGCACAAACCACTTCATTAAATCTTTTCCTTAGTTTATTTTCCGAGTATTCCCACAGAAGATGTTTCCTTTCCATTTACCACTTCCCGCCGTTCCACTTGACAGTAGCTCATGTCATATTTAAGGGTTGAAAATGTGTAATTTTTGCGCGATAAGTTAAAAGACGTAAGGAAATTCAGAGAGAGAAGGAACTTGACAAATAATGGTGGAAATGAAGCGTGGCGTGCTTTTGTTGCTATGTAGCAAGGTTCATCCATGCCTCTTCTTCTTCCTCAAAATGTTATCCTCCTCGTTGTAGGACTTATACCCTCAAAGCCTTAAAAGTCAATTCCTTGGGTCAGTAGCCCGTTGAGGTTGACCCATAAAGGTAAGCAAACACTGGATCATAGCATATCCCGGATGAGTGACCTGGTGTGGCGGTGTAGAAGACGGAAATGGAATGCAGTGATGATAGGACAACGCGGATAAGAATTATCGAATCCAGCATTCACCTAGCCATTCTGGAAATCTGAAAAAGATCTTCAGTAAGATTAGTCGAATCCAGGGGTTTGAACCCAGGACCTCCCGTTTGCGACCCATACACGTTACATCCTGAGCCATCCCGCTCTTCATTCATACCAGAGCGGATCGAAAAGTAACGCACAATAATTTTGTTACAAAAAAGTTTAGTAATTAAAACAAACAAGAACCACAACTGAGCTTGCACCTTCTATCCACTTTTCGACATAGTCACCAAGTTTCTCAACACATTTCTGCCATCGTGATACCAGTTTCAATATGCCCTGTTCGTAGAAGTCCACTTCCTTGGAGTATATCCATCTGCGGACTGCTGATTTCACTTCCGTATCTGTCGCAAAGCGTTGGCCGGCCAGGAATTTATTCATGGAACCAAACCGGTGAACGTTTGACGTTGCAAGGTCCGGAATGTATGGTGGATGCTAGAGCACCTCCCAAATTTTGTGATTTTCCGAAGAACAGTAGCAGTAACATGGGGGCGACCTTTGTCATGAAGAATTTTGACATCGTCAGCATTCATGTTGTGATCTTTGTCACGAAGGGCACGACGCAACTTCACCAAAGTTTTCAAGTAGGCTGCAGCATTCACAGTGTTCCCGTGTTCAGCAAAGTCCACCAATACAATATCATGCGTGTCCCACAGCACCGTCACAAGCACTTTCCTAGCAGACTGAGTCACTTTGAATTTTTTCTTCACTGGAGAACCAGCATGTTTCCACTCCATACTTGCCTGCTTGGTTTCGAGCGTGTAGTAGTATGCCTACGACTCATCACAGTGACGATTCCTTTCAGAAAGTCATGTCCTTCATACCGCGTTTGGTGATCCAAGCTCGTCATCATTTGCTGGCCCTGGTAGTTGTCTGTCAGGTTCTTAGGCACCCAGCGAGCACTATCTTTACGAAATTTTAACATGTTATGAACAATATCATACACTGCACCATAGGTGAACTGTTGCGATAAGGTTCGCAGTTACACAAGCCGGATGTTCAAAATTGCCTCCTCAATGCCTCTGACATTCTGCGGGGATGCAGCTATTACCGGCCTCCTGGAGCGTGGCGAATCACTAAGGCTCACACGGCCCTCTAGGAAGAATACACACCACCTGGAGACATTGCTACGGTTCATACAATCATCTCCATACACACCACGCATGTCCCTGTGAATACCATTCGGTTTATGACCCTTGGCCTGCAAATATCGAACCACACCTCTCTGCTCTTCACACGTGGACGACAGTAAAATGCGCGCCATCATTGTTGCTGGCTCACACACATGAAACAAAAGATACCCTCTGTGGTGAAAACTTCAAATTATATCTTGTGAAATTGCAACATTCCAGCTGCAATACCAAGGTGGAAGAAATTATTGTGTGTTAGTTTTCGATCCACCCTCGTATATTCTTAGAGACAAAATCTTCTCTTCAATAACCATTAATATTGTCTCAAATATAGCCTATTCACAGAAAGATGTGGAATGCCTTATATAAAATGGAAAGTTGATGAAATTAGTGTCAGAATGCTAGGCTCACTTGAACAAAATTGCTTTGTCTAGATACGAAACTAGTAAACGGCTTATAAAAGGGATAAATTGGGATGAAATCTAAAGTATGGAAGTGTTAGTGTAAGTAGACGATAGAGTTTAGTCATACGTAAGTAAAAGTGAACTGAGCAGATGCTGGGAGACGCCAGTAGAAGCAAAAGCCAGAAGTATTCCTTTTTTATATTTCTAGGCCTACGGGTCATATTTTAGAAAACGGAGAGAAGTTGCTTCAGGCTCAAGATGAGCAAGTACTGGGGGTATTGGAATCTTGCTGCGAACAGCTCCTAGGGAAAAGCGGGCGAAGTAAATTATTGTAGATCTAGCCTTTAGCGTGTATTTTAGAAGTACTGAAACATGTTTTAATAAGAAAATCAGAAAAAAGTATTCACCAACGTTGTAATCACTAGTTTAGATATTTTTACTTGAAGATAGATTCTGCTTCCAAAATTTTGCCTTTCCAGCACGAGACACAGCAAAAGACTTTGCTACATCAGGAAATCTATTTTTATTTTCTGTACTATGCATACTAAGTAGGGAAACTATCGCATTCCACAAACAAATTCGATACCAAATTTTATCGGAAACACATGTTTTGTGGCCTGCTGAAACCAAATAAAGCATTTTTGGAAACACGTTCCTGCGTGTGTTTGTGTCTGTGTGACTGTGAGCACCATCACTCGAAAATGATACGTCGGATAAGTAACAAACTTGGCATTTTCAGGTTCAATATCCTTCAAAGATGCGAAACAAAGATTTTCAGCAAAATATTCTACCCCAAACTACCCTTTACATGGAACACTTATTGAACTGTTTGATTTTTTAAAAATGACCTTAACGCTTTTGATTAAAATAATATATATTAAAGATACTTACATGTCAAATAAAATGTACTTCTTAAATTTTCGGGGAACAGCTATGAATCCTTCTTCATTCGGAAGGAATTTTGTACATAACTGATAAACGTTAAGCGACAGACGAAAAAGCACTACACAAATTATATAGATATCTTTAAAACATACAATTTATTTTACATAAGGTTTTTGTTATAAGCCGTTTCTGATATATACGTTATTAAAAATTCGAATTCTTAATTTCTTGGCCATTCTCAGTCCTTTTAACATTCAGTTGTTTCTTGAGAATGCATGGAAACAGTACAGAATTTTGGGCCAGCATATTGCACCATGTTCTTAAACATTTCACCATCGCTGTCCCCTTGTATCTAAAAGGAAATGTGTAATGCAACTACTTCAAATAAACGCTTTTGTAAGAATAATTTGTATACCCACTAATAACGATAGAGGGTACAGAAACTCATGTGAATGCATCACATCAGGTTTTTTTACTTCATTGTAGTTATTTATTACCCCGATAGCTTATCTTTACAAATAGTCCAATAACTGAAGTATCGGCGCAGTATCCAATGCTTGAAAGAAGAAGAATAACAGCAGGATGATGATGATGATGATGATGGTGGAATGTGCTGCATGTTTGCTGTCTTTACTATTTAAGGCAGGGAATAATCTGATGAGCAATGTGAAACTTAAATAATACCTATCTCAGGAGATGGAAAATGTTACTGTAGGTAATATTATTAGAAAATTCAGATGGGTTATATTCACATGAATTTCTAGTGAGTCAATTATGGCTCTCTCCCCAGGTTTAAGTAGCTGCCCAGCGGATATGGACGCAGTTATACAACACTCTGGAGTTATTGAGCACAGATTCGGCCCCTGCTATAACCAAGCCAGCAACAAGCGGCTAGAACTACAAAACGTTAAACATTTATCCTATTTAGGAGTAATGTTTAATATGAGAGGAAAAAAAAATGAAACAAACATCTATCAGTAACTAACTATAAAGCACGGGGGCAGTTAAATGAATTATTACGTACCCTCTCGCGGATACCGGATGTAGCTGTAGATACATTAGAAAAGATGTATAACTCTATGATAAGGCCGATTTTGTTATATGGAAGTGAAATCTGGGGATGGGAAACAGCAGAGCATGTAAATAAAACACAGGTAGCGTTTTGGAAAGTAGTTCTTAGAGTTTCACAAGACACATCAAATTCGGGGCTATTGATGGAGGTGGGATGTTATGAAGACACAATACACTGCAAAATAAAAGCAGTGAAGTACTGGCTGAGGCTGATGCAGGTGACTAACTCCACACTACGATACAAATGTTATAAATACCAGCGAGAAAACCTGTCTCCTAAGTTTTGGGCAGCTGATTTGGAAAGGGGTTCGAGGAGAATAGGAATGGGGTCAGTATGGCAAAGAGCTGAAACAAATGACAAAAACATACGGAAAAGTGTCAAAAGAAGACTAAGAGACATCAACCAACAGGAAATAGAATCGGATTGTAAAATTAAACCTTCTCTAAGTCTAGCAAATGAAATAAGATTGAATTGGGTTAAAGAGGCATATATGCTTAACTTAGGAAGAAGGATCAGGAATGACATGGTTTAGATGGGGGAGGGCACAGAAAATGGCTGACGATTCTGGCAGGAGAATCTGTCCATTCTGTGATTTGGATGAGGACTGGGTACATATTTTGACGAAATGTGCACAGTGGGAGAACCAGCAAATAATTAAACTCAAAGAAAAATTCTTAAGTCCGTCAAGAAAAAGATTGGCATGTTGGGATCTACTGGCTCACCATGGGCAATTTCTTGGCTAAAATGCGCGAAGCTAGATCATATTTGTTGAGTTAGTCAAAGGTAATATATCTCTATTTTCCTTTTTCTTGTTCTTTTTTGTTTTCTTTTCTTTTTCTGTTGTTTATTTTGTCACCATACCTTTTATTTTAAATACGCATGTACAGTCAATGACCCATGAACTAAATTCTTGTGTAATAACTTCAATAATCAGAAACCAATAAAGATAACAAAATGTGTAATGTAAATCTTGTTACCGGCTGCAAGACATTACTACGATTCTCGCCAGCATAGACGGTGCTAAGACTACTACGTCACCAACGTTATCACGTGAGCTCTCTGAGTGCGCCTCAAACATGAGCTATCGCTCTGGAAGAAAATGATGCGACTTTTTTCTCGGCTACGGACTAGGAAATACTTCGCGTCTTTGAGGCGGCCGTCTCCACACTTTTCGGCTTAGTCAAAATTATACTACTTTTTTCGGTCATTAACTTCTAAATTTAATTCTAAAGTATGGAACGGCGAAATTATATTTATTGGAGCGAGTTCATATTTCTTTGAAACACTGGAATTGTGTTAAATTGTATTAAACTGCAACATGGTGAATGAAGGACAGAACAAAGAACTATTAAAATTTCGCAGTATAACTTTGTTAACGTTGTCAAATTTTAATGCGAATATATTTCAGGTTATTCAGGTATATTAATAGTTTCATTTTGGTGAAGTGTGTTAAATCCTTGTCTTAATTCCCTTCAAGTCATTTCTGTAACACAAAACAAATTATTACTCTGGAGGAATGCTTCCTATGGAATTTATTCTAGAAAGGCCCGGCACATAGCATTTAAGATGATCCTTTTTTGCGACTTCAACTCTCGTAGCTGCGTATAATTGCAGTTGGGGTTTAGGAAATGTTGATAAAATATTCGTAATTTGTAGCGATTTGCAGCAATGGCTATATTTAACTTTACTATTAAAAATCAAAAAGGCATTGCATAGCTGTTACACTAGGAAGCGCTAATTTATATGCGGACTTTAACTGATGATTGAGGATAAAATGCTAACATCTCGAGAACTGACTCACGTTAAAGTACATTTCCAAACAGAAATTTGTTGTATATTTACAATTAATCTCGCGAGATGGGTATCAAATTAAATTCTCCTCACAAAGCATAATAAAAAGACGAAAAGAATAAGATACTGTTAACCCAGTAGCAAAAAATATAAAATATATATAAAAATATTTAAGTTTCTTAAGGAAAATTGACAAAATATGTCTCCACCAAATAAAAAAGAGACACAAGCTACCTCTTCTTTTTTCTAGTTGAGGGAGGTCACCATTCTTCACCTATACCTATTCGTAATTTTCCAATTAGTTGACAGAACTAGCATAGGTATGCTTATTGGTGCGATACACAGCACAAGGCGTAGTAGCACCTACAAGGTGATACCACCACCCAATAAAATGAGGTCATGACGTCATGAAGTATCCTAGAAACGGTAACAAATGCAGTTTGTCCAGGGAAGGGTATTGATTTCTTCCTGTCATTTCTGTACATGAGGGATAGAGGAACCAGGATGACAGATCTTCAAAAGCTACATACTGGCCTCGAAGTGTTACAGTGTTTCCATCGCGTGTCGTAACTGAAAAAGTCAGTATTTTAAAAAGCTGACAACGTTTCGACAGGTTCAAAACAATAGTAATAGTTATTTCTGAAATGGCTAATGCGAAATTTGAAAGAAATTGTGTTTTAAAAAGATTTACAGTTTCGTGCAGTACGTTTGTGTATACCTCTTAAGGTTTATCCGTTATAAAAATTATCTCCGAATAAAGAAAACTGTATGGACTACTCCCATAAAATTGAATATCTATAAACGTATTTTTTGCGAGTAATTATCATACTTAAATGGCATTTTAATAAAAATTCTTAGTTAATTTTGATAAAGTCATGAATATAAAATATTTTAAATATAAGGAGTAGTCTGGGGAGACAGATCATCTTGATAATCTTCAGGTCGAAGTTTTGGAACGTACTGAACTTAAATACGAAGTTTGGTACTGTCTGGACTTAAAATTTTTATTACTCAGGTGTTTTAACATGATCGCTGATTATAAACAGCATATAGTAGAATACATATAGCTATAATACATTTTAGATAACATAAAATAAGGTATATATAGATGTTATTTAACCTAGTTCTTTAATTACGTGTATCACTTCTTAGTGTTAGGCTTTCAGAAGAGTTGTGTAGAAAGACTAAGCTATAAACAATATAAACATATATGAATATAAACTTATGACTGTGTAAACAAATATAAAGGAAATTATAATACATATCTATACCTTATTTCACTAAAGTTGTCGCGATATGACAAATTAAAGAGACAATAATAAATAAATATATAAATAAAATATTAGAGATAACTTCCGGGAAAAAGACGGCTAATGCTTGCATCAGTGCTTACACCACCCAACATTACCCTGCCTCTTCCATCTGGACCCTAAGGCTGAATTTGTACCCATCGGTGTAGAGAAGCTTGCTGTATTGCTCAATTGTCCTGTCCACGTGCTCTCGAGAAAAATGAAAACGATTTTCAGTATAGAGAGTTAATAGTGGTCCTGTGGCTGGTCTAGTTCAGATTTACTTCTCCGAGTCTTCTTCTGCACGTCCAATTGCTTAGAGCGAGCATTTTCCAGACGATTTCTCGCCTCAACTACTGTCTTGTGACGATCTCTTAAAATCGCCGAAGTTAAACGGTCATCCCTTTGCGATGTACCTGTCCGATGACCTGTTCCAGGAACCTGTGGTAAGTGTGATGTTTGCGAAATCATCTTATAGCTCGCGAAATACCTTGGGGAATTGTTCCTAAGGCTTTCGCTACATAACAAGGTTGTGCCTATCTTCAATAGTGCAACAGCTTTTGTTTAATCAACAGGGCTCAAAGGCATATGTCAGAATACAATATTTCGAAACTCGAGAGTAATGACGGAACATTCATTATGTGTGATAAGATCTGCAATCGCAACAATGTTCAGTGTGGTGGAAATGCGCGGATTTACAAAGCTTGACAAAAGTACCGCAATAATGTTGCAAAGCATTCGAGTCTTAAATTAAATTGAGTTTTATTTATAGACGCTCTTTAACAACTACGGCCCTAAACGTTCATTCTACATTGTGCGTGAAGGACCGCAAATTGTGCTCAGAGGCCTTTACCAGGTTTGAGGTTCTTTTATATGACATAAATCTACGACACGAGACCACGATTTTACTTCCCTTCCGAAGGAAGCGATGCTAAGGATTTTTACGCCCGAAAAAATCCATCGTCCTCCGCCGGGCAGTCTAGGGCTTTCTAGATGCGTTTACCAACAAAGAGTATCTCCCAAAGTTTTCATACTCTTGTTTGCAGAGTGGACATAAAACAAATTCTAGCAATATGCCAGATTACAAAGCATTTCAATGGCGCCTAAATTTTTCGCGAGTGTTCATTTTTTTTCTTTTTGGCCCGGAAGTGTAGCTAAAATGCCTATCTCAATAAGGAGTAGTCTATGTGGAGTTGAAGAACCTTTTATTTGTCATAATTTCATTTTGCAGAAGAAATACTTTATTTTGATACCACTCTTATTAATTAAACTTAAGAGCAACTTAAGAGCAAAAATGCATGCATTGCTCTTTTGCGATACATAATTCAGCATTTCATATTGAATTTGTTGTATGATGTTGAAAATACCACTATTGTTTAAAATATTTTCTTTCTAGTTAACAAAATCTCGAGAACGGTACTACTGTTGCGTTCCTGACTTTATGGAAGTTTTTATTAATTTCTGGAGTAGCCTGTTTTGAAGTTAATAACTTCTTATTTTTATTGAAATTAATTATGATTAGTCGGGAGCCTGACTCGCAATAGATCTAGTCCAGGTACTTATCACAATATTGTCTACGCATTCTCGGGGATCTATGCTTACTCTTCACGGATATTTCCTACATAACTAATAATGATCTCGCTGTAATAATTCCTTAATCTTACTAAATCACTATTACTTCTCTTTTCCTTCTCTCACTGCAAAGTTTATCTTCTCATAATGCGTCTGGTACATTCAAAGTTACAAGCTACAATACAAAGTCACTAGTTTGTTGATTGTCTTTATCATTGACGAGTATCGCTTTGTTGCGTGCTTGCGTTCTTCATTTACTTCAGTTTTTATTTATATACTTATTTAAATAGTTGATATAACTATCCTCGCATTCTTTCCTTGAGATTTTATTTTTCAGTATCTTTCGTACTATATATAAATTAATTTAAAAGTGCTATTAATAAACGTTACAGGGTTTAATGGCTTTCTTCACATTTTTTTCTGTTGACGTGACTGTACTTAAATTTCAAATTTTTCTTTTTTTCGAATTCTTATAATGTTTATACTTTCGTTACCTTCCTTCTTATAAGTAATTTCTTATTTCTTTATTTGATTTCGTCAGCTTCTAAATTAAGTGTAAGTAAATTACTTCCCGTTACAGTCCCAAATAACTATTACAATAACATGTTTGTACTTCCTCCAATAGTTCGCATCAACAACTTTGGTTTATTATTTACACAAAAACGGGTTTCTTATTGTTTCTTACAGCAGTGTAATTTCGTCAGTTACTACCTATATAGGTCAGAACGGAACATTCCTGGCTTGAGACACTTCCCCTTCCACGTACACTCCGTCAAACTAAAAGTGGCCGGTCTCTTGAGCAGTTAAATCTTTTCATAGTCCCTTCAAGTGAGCACGCGGTTCACAACCGGCAACTTCTGTGCGCCGCTTTGGCTAACTCTATAATACATGCCACAAGAGACTGATTTGGGCTAACTCCACACTGTGTTTGGCTTGAAGCAGAAATTACTAACTTCTCCGCAAACAGCTCGCATTTGATTCTCCGTAGTGGATTGTTACCTTTTATTTTTTAAAATTTGTTATATTAATTGTGTTACTTCGTTTAACTTACAAATGTAATTACAATAATGTTGGAAATTGTTGTTATAAAATTACATTGACTGAGTATTGTAGTGTATGTGTGTGCATTATCGTTTCGGACGCATTATTGCTTTGTAGCATGGCATTGTTGTGTATGATTATTTTGAATGAGGTTTGAATTCCGTCCGACGCGGCATTTCTCTCCCCACCTCCTGACCAAGAGATGGAGAGAAGATAGGGGTGCAAGTAGCGCGGGTCAATCGTGTGCGTCTCTTCAGGGTGTGTGGTTGTGTATGCTTGTTTCCGTGTGAGTGTGGAACATCTCCTTCTAATGTTTTTCCTGTAATCTTTTGTGTATAATGAAGCGGCACCAAGCTAAATTTATAATAAACCACAGTAAATGTGAAATTATGGTCCCGCGTCGTAGATTTACGGCACGTAAAGGAACCTCAAGCCTGATAAAGAGGCCTCTGAGCAAAATTACCGGTCTTTCACGCCTAATATAGAATGGGACGCTAAGAACCACAGCAGTTAAAGAGCGTCCATAAATAAAACTCAATTTTTTGTGTATTTTGTTTGAACATCCCACTACTGCTTTAGAATGTGCAGCTAAGGTCCTCGTCCTCTCGTTGCCACTGCAGTTACGTCCCCCAATGTTTATGCCTGGGTAACTGCATTTAATATCTAGCTGCAAAACCTTTTGGCCTCACCCCGGTTTATAACATTTTGAAACCTGCTTTCGACCGATAAATTGTCATGTCTGCCTCTAGCGATATGACAGACTACTAAATAAACGTCACATATATAAAAACGAAGAAAACCTGTATATTTTTACTCGTGTATTTAAAATGAAAGGGGAAAAAGTTGAGTAGCTCAAGATAACTCTCTACCACTGAGCTAAGAGTGCTGCAGTAAGCGTGGCCTGCGACTTAGAGTCTGCACCCCTTGGGTGAGGTCGAGCTCGGGTGCATTCCGTGGTCGGGAATGAGAGTTCCGCGCTCTAGCCCACAGTGTAATGACGCAGAAAACTGATGTGTCAAAATAAAATGCTCCTGGAAACTACAGTTTATTGCATCTCTTTGAAAGTTTTAAGTTCAGCTTACTATACAAATTTAAAGAAATTGTTGAGCAAGTTTTTCTTAATTTTAATGAGCTTCAGAGAAATGTTTTTGTATGCATGCTTTGAGTTGTTCAAGCTTTTCATGTGAGTATGGAATGTAATTAGTTTCAACTACATTATTTAATATTTTAACTAGTGCAGAACTATTTAAATCCATAATTCCTGAAGCTCTCCTAAAAATTGAAAGCTAATAAGTTATAAATCGTGCTGCATGTTGAAAAAAATTGACAAAAATGCAGCTTAAAGTTCAATTCAGTGCCTTTCCTGAGCGGTAAAGGACCAATTAAATAGCCATTTGTGGTTTTAAAATTACTGATATTAAAGCCCAATTGCATAACATGAAACTACAGGCTATAAGTATAATAAAACTGCAAAAAGCAAAACATTGGGCATTTTCATATGTTTTAGCAAATTTTAGACACGTTGCCTTAAATCAACGCCCAACTCTCCTAATATCAGCTAAAAACTTAGGAATACACATTTATTTAGTTTATAACAGATTCAATGTTTTAAAAAAGCTCTAAAACATATAAGTAATAATAATAATAGTAATCTAAGGCTACTGATGTTCATTAGATGTGACGTTTGAATAACCCAAGGACATACAAAAACAACAAGGCACTAACAAAAATCATTTTTATTGCGATGTATCATCAGTGCACTAGTTTTGATCAAAGTAGTAAAATGTTTGGGCTAGAAGAATTTATTGCTATTTACATTTATGTACATTTTTGAATTACTTGATGAACATGAGGTTTTATTTCAATTACCACCGTGTTTTAACTAAGCGATTAATTTTCTTCCCTCAAGAGTTATCTACAGTTTAATTTGTCATTCTTTAATTGGTAGGAAGACGATAACGGAAAAATATTAATAAAATGGGTACAATTGTTTCAAAAGTAGTGAAGTGATGCGGATTGATCTGAAAACGTATTAATAACGCAAATAGCAGCAGCAGCAGCAGCAGCAGCAGCAGCAGCAGCAGCAGTAGTAGTAGTAGTTTGTTCAGAGAAGAAACTATTGATTTTTCACATCTTTCGCTTTTTAAAATATACAATATGAGCTGAAGCACGGAAGTATGATGATACTATGTTCTTAAATTATGAGTGTATTATTGGCGCAATAATATTTGTAGCGCCGATATATGATAGCATAAAATCAACAGCTGTTACTTGAATGTTTAATATCGTGTCCTGAAAGAGTGAGTTCCTCTGCACAGAGCAATGTATTCCTTCAAAGCAAAATATTTCTAGTTTACTTATTCTAAAAGAATGAGTAGGATGACCTATTAGAATGAAGACACACGCAATGGTTGTTTACGCTTCCAGATATTCACTGCGCTATAAGTGATTTATTCTTATGGACTACTTTCTTGTTAAACTTCTTATATAACGTAACTTCGATCGGTTTCTCGTTTGTCTTTGGGGGTTTGTTTGTTTGTTTTTTTTGTAATGTCATCCGTGACATAAAAATCTAATGTGTAACATTCACATTCCTTTCTCTACTGTCTTTTGCTTATTGGTGAGTACACAAATTATCTTATGAAAGTTTATTTTCTTGTCTACTTCATTTTAATCGAGATGAACCTTTCTGGAAACAGCTGCAGCATACATTTCGTAATAAACACAAAGGGAATATGGATAGTCAGATGTTATTTAAGAACTGGACGCTATATGCTGGCCTTACAATTCTATACTCTTTCCATGACATCGCGAGAAACAACTGTAAATCCACAATACATAAAAAGAATGGCTGAGTATTGTACAATTAGAACCATTAATAACGGATATCTCAGAAAAGGTGAAACGACAAGATAAGTTACTTGAAGTAAATTGTGTGTCTATATTTCTTGTGTAGTACGCTATCGTCTATCGCTTAAGGCTTATCAGCTATACAAATTTAAATAAAATTCCTTCCAAATGAAGATAAAATTAAATTGAGCTTTATTTATGAACGCTCTTTAACTGCTGTGTTCCTTAGCGACCCATTCTATATTAAGCGCGAAAGACCGATAATATTGCTCAGAGGTCTCTTTGCCAGGCTGAGGCTCTTTTACGTAACGACACGGAAACACCAGCTTTACTTCCCTTCCGAAGAAAGAGATGCTAAGGATTTTTATGCCTGAAAAAATCCATTCCCCTCCGCCGGGAAGTCAAGGACATTCTAGATGCTTTTACCAGCAAAGAGTATCTCCAAAGGTGTTCATACTCTTGTTTGCAAAGTGCACATAAAACAAATTCTAGCCACTACCCGATTACAACGCATTTCAATGGTATCTAAATTTTTCGGGAGTATTATTTTTTTTTCTTTATTCCCGGAAATGTGGTTAAAACGCATACCTCAATAAGGAGTAGTCTATGTGGAGCTGAAGAAGTTTTTAGATGTCATAACTTTCTTTTGCAGAAGAAATATTTTATTTTGATATTAATTAAACTTAAGAGCAACAATGCATAGATTGCATACAGAACTCAGTATTTCATATTGAATTTGTTACATGATGTTGAAAATTCTACTAGTGTGTAAATTATTTTCTTTCTAGTTAACAAAATCTCAAAAACGATACTACTGTTGCGTTCATGCCTTTATCTAGGTTTTTATTAATTTCTGGAATGGCCTGCTTTGAAGTTAATACTTTCTTATTCCTATAATGATTAATTACGATTAGTCGGGAGCCTTACTCGCGATAGATATAGTCCAGGTACTTATCAAAATATTGTTTACGCATTCTCGGGGATCTTTTTTTACTCATCAGAATATTTCCCACATTAACTAATAATGATCTTGCGGAAACACTTCAACCTTACTAAATCGTTATTACTTCACTCTTCCTCAAATATGCTCTGCGAAGTTTACCTTCTGACAATGCGTCTGGTACATTCAAAGTTACAAAGTCTCTAGTTTATTCATTGAGATTAGATTAGATTAGATTAGATTGTATTCTGTGAGTTCACTAGCAGCCATAAAGACTTGTGAACATAGAACATGTCAAGGAAATGTACAAAAATTATATATAAACATAAATATTACATAGAATTTGAAATAAAATACAAATACTATATGCGTGTTAAGGAAATGTAGAATAAAGTTACATATATACATAAATATTACATAGTATACAGAACATTTAAAATAAAATAAGGACATATTATATACAAAATGAAACAAATCAAGTGTAATTTATTACAGAGTTGTATACCACCTTACTGTTATAAGGTTAACATACGTATAGGCAAGAACAGTTATTTTAACATTCACTACGATTTTACCTTTGTTAGTCTGATCATTTTGTTCTATTTGATGTGTAATGCATAGCATTTACTATCAGTTCTTAATATACATACATTTAAATAGCTTCATTAATTCTAGAGCAGATATCAAATATGACTGGCAATTGTCATTAATATTTACTAATACTACTTACAGAGCTATATAAGTATTATCAGTAGGATAATTTATCATTAAGATAATCTTGTACAGAATAATATGCTTTTGAGCATAGGTACTCTTTAACAGCAGTTTTAAAGACATTGAAGTTGTCAACTTTTCTCTTAAGATCATTAGGGAGAGTATTAAATATTTTTATGGTCTCATAATATACACCTTTCTGGAAGCAAGAAAGCTTTGTACTGGGACGATGGATGTTACCCTTTTGTCTTTATCATCGACGAGTATCGCTTTGTTGCGTGCTTGCGTTCTTCACTTACTTCAGTTTTTTATTACTTTCTCTACTACGTATACTAAGTAGGGGAAGCATTGCATTCCACCCAAAAATTCGATACCGAGATTTCACAGGAAATACATGTTTTGAGGTGCACTGAATGCATATAAAGCATTTTTGGAAACACGTCCGTAAGTGTGTCTGTCTGTGAACAGCATAACTCAGAAACGAACAGTCGGATAAACACCAAACTTGGTATTTAGGTTCAGTATTTTCCAGAGATACGACACGAAGGTTTTCAGAAAATCCCTCCACCCCAGATTACCCTTTACATGGAACATTTTTCGAAAATTTAACTTTGCTCAAAAATGGCTCTAAAGATTTTGATTAAAATATCATACATTTAAGATACTTCCATGACAAATAAAATGTCTATCTGAATTTTCTGGGAATGTCTCCAAAAGTATTCTTCATTGTGATCCATAAGAGATAGACAAAATTTTACTACCCAAAAACTGTTGATCGCGTTAAAATACACAATTTATGCCATACACATTTTTTGTTGTTGAGTGAACCATTTTCGAGATATTTCTTGTTATTCCCTTAAATTTTCCAATACTTATACTTTTTCTCAAATGGGAATTCGTAATTCATTTTTTTCTGTCCTGGTAATGCAAAGAGAATGCAATACTCCACATAGCAACCAGCTCTTAAAAGATTTGACTATAGCTTAAAGTCTACCATTTCCCCTTGCATCTACAAGAAAATTAGCAATAAGATTAACATCTCGATATCTCGATTAACATGAAGCATATGGAGAATAAGCGTTTGTAAAAATAGTTTGTACAAGAGTAGAGTAAGTCATGTGAGTGTAACACATCAGATTTTTTAGATATTTATTTAAATAGTTCATATAACCATCCTCGCATTCTTTCCTTGATATTTTATTTTGCAGTATCTTTCGTATTATATATAAATTAATTTATAAGCATTATTAATAAATGTTACGGTGTTTAATGCCTTTCTTCTTAATCTTTTTCTGTTGACTTGACTGTACATAAATTTCAAATTTGTATATTTTTTTTGTATAATTCTAAGGGTTTTTACGCCCGAAAAAACCCAGCGCTCACCCGGGTTTGAACCGGCGACCTCGGGAACTAGAGCAACTACTACGCCACAGAGGACGACCCGGACGAAGAGGACTTCGCTAAATTCAAGGTATAAATTTTATTTGTCATGTAAATATCTTTAATATATGGTATTTTAAACAAAATCGTTAGGGCTATCTTATAGAAAATAAAAATGTCGAAAAATGTTCTATATAAAGGGTGGTTTGGTGTGTGAGGTTTTCATGAATATCTCCGTGTCGCATCATATGAAGATACTGAACTTAAATACAAGTTTAATATTTATACGTCTTTTCGTTTGTGAGTAATGCTGTTCACACACACACACAAACCCATACACAACACATACGCGAAAATGTTTTTCTAAAAATTATTTTTTCTTTAGATTCAGGGGCCATCAAAACATATATCTCCCATGAAATATCGGTATCGAATTTTTGGGTGGAAAGCAATACTTTCTCTACCTACTATGTATACGTTTTAGAAAAAGTAAAAATGTGGATTACTGTAAAAAAAAATTGAAAATTTCGTTTATATTGCGCACACTTGGCACTCAATTTAGTGACTTCACTTTCTATGATAATGCTGTACCAATGCCCCACCATCTTACAAAAACATTCCGTTGATCTCCTAAGGTGTCAACGAATTATTCCGAAAGACTGTACCATAAATGTGAGTTGCAATGTGGAAAGTGATAAAGAATTATTCTTCATTAATACCACGAGAGCTAATAGATTTTCGGTATTTTAATCAGGGTTATGGAACGCTTGTTGTCACAATAATTATTTTGAGACCGAAGGTAAGAAGTAATTTTCGAATGACAACAACCATGGGTTTAAAATCCCAATTAAATTTCCTAAGTCATTTTAAGCAAGAGGGGGTATCGTTAAGAAAATTACAATGCCAGAATGATGTCATTGTTTGTACTTCTAGTATAATCATTGAAGTGGCCTACCTGTTTCGTCTCGATTAATTGGAGTTAGATCTTGTACCCCCTCTTTTATGTTTTGAAATCCTAGATCACCGAATCAAGCCATTTTTACCTTCTGTACCACGTATCTAGTAGATAGAGAAGGTATTGCATTCCAACCAAATATGAGATACCGAGATTTCACCGGAAATACACTGGTGTGCAAAACCTAAAGACGAGATGGCTAAAGTAACACAACAAATGAACTACTTGTTGGAAGTAGATGAAGGTGCGGGAGCCTGTTGCCAGAAATTCCATGGCGTTAGTGTAGCGAGCCTATAGTGCCAAATGGAGCTTGTCCCGCAACACGGGGCAGTTGACAAAACAGGACTAGACGATGTGTGGCAATTAGGGAGCTGTTACAGTACATTATAGTGGTGTTCTTCATTGCATCATGACCCTTAGACACCATTTGAACGACTTCACACGGAGAAGAATCATCCGGAAACTGGAAGAAGGGAGAAGTGTGACGAGTGTTGCTCAAGAGTTTGGAATTGCTCACAGCATTGTTTCACTTGCATGGGGTACTTTCCAAACCAGAGGCACTGCTGTCCTAAGGAGAGGTAGTGGTCAACCACACCCAACTACAGCAGCAGATGACCACTACATTGTACAATAGGCAAGAAGGGATCCACGCCAAACAGCAGGTGCAATTGCAACCACATTTACAGAACAGCTAGGCACGCAATCTCACGATACACGGTGGCACGGCGACTACACAGAGGTGGTCTCTTTGCCCGAAAGGCAGTATGTTGTTTCCACTGACATCCGCACATCGGCGGCACCGTTTGCGATGGTCCCAAGAGTATCAGAATTGGACCAACGAGGAATGGGGTCACGTGTTCTTCTCGGATGAGAGCAGATTCGGTCTAAGTAATGATTCTCGACGTACCCTCATCTGGCGAGAGCTGAGAACGCGTAATGAACGCAGGAACATCCTTGAACATGCGACGATAAATGTATGTATTAATTTTTACTGTCGCATTTTAAGTGCGCATAGCTCCAGGACTCTTAATTTCAGAATATTGTAGCAAATCTCATTTTGTAGATAGAAATCCGGGTTTTCATATATCATATACTAATTATTTTTATAATACTATATATATTACTCAGTTTAAGTGTCTCCGGATTTTTATAAAACTTTAATATTATTTTGAGAATAATCTATAGTGTCATTAACAGAAGTCGTCTATGTTGGTAAGGTGGTTATGTCAGGGTGTTAGTAGTTATAACACAGAAAGTGAATAAACGCAGTGATTTACGTGGTTGTTGCACGATGATCACCAAGTGCTCTGCAGCAGAACAACACATCTGATGCAAGAAAGGTACGCGATTCAGCAATCTAGCACAATGCAAACTAGCACTTCGTCTTTATGTTAATTTGCTTCAGTCTTTCCTGCGCTAGCAAGGTTAATAGAAGTGTTGTGCGTTAAGCGCAGGTGATTATTAATTATATTTTGGTTAGTAATACGTTATTGTGAGTAGCTAGGAGAATTAAAATCTAAAGAAGCTTTTATCAACTTAAGGTATGTGCTAAGATAGCACTGTAATATGCACATGCTGCTTAGTAAGCGTTCTCATTGTTTAACTTTAGACACAGCAGCTTCTTGACCTTCAGTTCAAAATACACATACGAGAGCGACCATGAGCGCGTAAAGTAATTTACTTATTTAATTATTTTAGGCGAAACCTTATCAGTAACCATTTCACTAGAATACATGTATGTTTGATTGTGTTTAAATTAAGGAATCTTACCAAATATATTTAAAAGTATTTGTTTTATTCGAAACTACTTACACTTAAAAAGTCTAAATTTCTTCACTTAAATAAAAATAACAACAGCATGTTTAGTTACCAGTATGAAACTAAGGTTTAGAGAATTAAAATAAAGCTCGGATTAAATAATTAGATTTAAATGTTTCAGAGTTATAGCAGCTTGAAGTTGGGAAGTTTAGGAACATCCGATAAATTTTAACAACTTTAATTGAAAAACCACGATGTTCTGAATTTTAAAAGTTCGTATAAAGCATTGCATCGGGATTGTCTGCAAGTACTAAAAGTTTCCTTTTGTTTAAAAATGCAAGGTCGATTTTCCATATATTTCGATCGATTTGAAATGGAATATGCCATTGCGAGGGGAAAATTTTCAGAAAAATTCCCCATCCCAAACTACACTTTACATTGAACAGTTTTCAAAATTTTTATCCTATAAAAATGGTTCCTAACGATTTTGATGAAAACACCACATGCTAAAGATGTTACATGACAAATAAAATGTGTATCTTGAATTTTCTAGGAATTCCTTTGAATTCCTCTTCATTCGGATGGAATTTTGTATAATCTTGTGTAACTAGTAAACGTTACGCAATAACGTACTACATAAGAGATATAATCTCTTTGAAACACACAGTTTATTACAAACAACTTTTTTGTGGCATTAGCTATTTTCGAAATATCCGTTATGGTTCGAATTGTTCAATACTTAGGTTTTCTTTTAAAATCCTGTCAACATTCAGTTGCTTCTCGCGATTCCATTTAAACAGTCTGAAATTTTAAAGCCAATGTATAGCGTCCACTTCTTAAACATTTGATTTTCGCTGTTCCCTTTGTATCTATAACGAATCTGTAATGTAGCTAGTACTGCAAAAGTTTATTTAGATTAAACTGAAGTAAATATAAAAATAATCTTTAGTAAGATTAGTGTGTATACCTACTAATAAACGGTAGAGGGTAGAGAAAGTCATGTGAATGAATCACATTAGACTTTTACAGTTTGTATAGACCACCTATTGAATACGAAAATTACGAGAATAGGTTTCCTAGATACCTACTCGAATCAAAGCAGGGATATTGCTACATGTTGGTATGAAGGTCGAAAAGGTTACCAGAACATGATTATTTAGGTCACCGCAACACTCAAATGGGGGAAGGGGGTACAACTCGCTGGCAACAAAGAGATAGAGACCTTGGTGTGTAAATATATGAGGAAGGCGTGGGTTTTATATTACATAAAAATATTATATAACTCACAATTCCTGGGATTTATTCACAAAAACAAAAACGTTGGGCGACTCTACATAATTAACAAAGGAAACAGGATGAAGGAGATGCCACGAAAGCGTAGACCGACCACCACGCGTCTGGCTATAGCGACCACTTCCTCTCAGGTGATGCTATCTTGCCCCCACCAACTGTGTCTAATCAGAGCCAGGCAGGGCTGAAGTCATACCAGACAATTTCAAACAGATCTTTCCCTTTGGCGTGGTCCGCGCCAAAAGGAAAGACCGTCAAACCAAAATATAACTAAGGAGACCCAATAATGCTACGTACGGTAGCAACAATACAGCACAACAGTGCATCTGGTAATGACAATAAAATTAATATGTCACAATATGACGAATGAAAAGCAACGTGGGGGAAGAAAGAACTATTGGTTATTAGTTTCTGAGGAAAATGCTTTTAAACGATCCATTAAGATCAATTCTCATATAAGGCATCAATGAGACAGTACATTGGTTGAAAGGTTTTCTCGTGTAATGTCAATAAAAGGTTAATGGGTGTCCAGGGATGAGACATATTTAATGCGCCTTACCTTTATTATCGACGTGTACATTTTACGGTTTTCGCCACTAATGGGCTCGATGCGTTACCTCCTTTTTTACACAGAGCTGGAAGTCCATTTAGTTAGTAGATTGTCTATGACTCTATATATCTCCAAGCTATGCCATCATTGTCATTAGTACTAAGAAGCTTTTATGTCAATTCCTGTACATCCTATGTGTATTCCCAAAACCACTGAACTCTTTAGAAAGAACGCCGAAAGCTTGAAAGGGCGGAGGTTATAAAGATGGAAATTATTGTATATGCCAGAAAATGCAAGCTATAGAATGCGGGATGTTACGAGCCGTTTGATTCACAAGTTCGGACATATGCTTTCAGGCTCCAATTGTTTGATAATAGAGTCGTCTGATATGGACCTAAGCAAATACAAAACGAACCGAAGGGGATGGCGTTATGTCGAGCAAAGTCTCGGAGGAAAACTGACCCATCCGTTTGCACAGATGGTTTCCGACTGTTGCTCCTAATCAACGAGGGTAGCTTGGGACATCAATACCTAGAGACTAACAATTGAAAATCTATCCATTATGTCAGCACTAACCAATTCCAAGTACTGGTACTGCTTTTTGAAACGAACTAAGGCCTTTCAGTTGTTAGTTTAATATTAATTCTCCTAAATTTAGAATTACAGTAAATCTTATTACTTTCTCTACTACTTATCTATTAAGTATAGGAAGTATTGCATATAACCATATATTCAATATGGGATTTCACCGGAAATATATATTTTAATGCACCCGGAATCTAAAAAAGCACATTTTTTAAAAAAAGGTACATCTATGTCTGAACGGCATAGCTCAAAAACAAAAAGTTAATTATATACCAAACTTGGTATTTAAACTCAGCATCTTCTAAGGATGTGATACGAAGATGTTCAAGAAAATCCCCCTACCCAAAATCCTTTACATGGAAAATTTTTCGATATCATTTATTTGCTCAAAAAGGCTATGGATTCGGTTAAGATGTCATATCGTTAAGATATTTACAAGGGAAATAAAACAGAATCTTGAATTTTCTGGGTCCCTGTGAAGTTGTCTTCATGCTGAATGATTTTAGTATAAATGGTAAACCACAAGGACACAGAAGATGTAGATCTCTTTAAAGCACACAATTTGTCTCAAATATAACTTTTTTGTAGCGTTAAGGATATACGAGAATTCTTCGTTATTGTTTGAATTTTGGAATGCTTGTTCTTTTCGAAAATGGAAGTCGATATTCATGCAAGGAGCATGGTATTTCAAACCTATAACATAGCGATGGACTGTTTAAAGATCCAACTATCACTTTAATCTACCCTATTATTCTTATACGTAATCGAAAAATTTGATGAGATATATTCACACGACTTTCTCTACTCTCTATCGTTTATTTGTGGGTATAGAAACTATTTCTACTAAAGCTTATTGTTCTTTGTACTACATATTTATCCAAATAAACATTTGCAGAAATAGTTACATTACACATTTCGTTAGAATACGAATCGAACAGCGAAAGTCAAATGTTTAACAACTGGACGCTATACGCTGCCTTAAAATCACATGCAATCGCGAGAAAGAACTGAATATTGAAATGACTAAAGAATGACCAAGAGATGAACAATTCGAACATTAATAACGTACCTCAGGAATGGCTAATGCGACAAAAACTTAAGTGACATAAATCATATTGTTTCAAAGAAATCTACTTTTTTGTAGTACGTTCTCGTCTATCCCTTAACATTTAACAGTTATACAAAATTCCTTTCAAATGAAGTGGACTTCACAGGCTATTCCTAAAAAATTCAAAATGTCAATTTATTTGTATGTAAATATGTTTAACATATAATACTTTAATGAAAACCTAGTCATTTTTATAAAATCAAAATTTCCGAAAAATGTTGCATGTAAAGGGTAGTTGGAGTGGGTATTTTGTTGAAAATCTTCATGTGGCATATTTGGAAGGTATTAAATCTAAATATCAAGTTTGGTATTTATCTGGCTGTTTGTTTTTGAGTTATGCTATTCATTATGCTATTCACAGACAACACACACAGACCGTTTCCTAAAAATATATATTTTGTTTTGTTTCAGAGGGTCCCCAAAGCATATTTTCGATAAAATCTCACATGTAATTTTTGGGTGGAATGCAATACTTCCCCTACTTATTATCTGCTCGTAGTAGAGAAAGTAAAAGTATTTGTTATATATTATAATTAAATTTTATCTATATTAACAAGAGGTATGTAGAATAAGTTTCTGTAGAGATGGTCTGTGAAATAGCGATTATGTCATGCTAATGCAAGAAATGATGTTTTCACATCAGGTTGTAACTCGATAATAGAACATATCTTAATTGTATATTCAAGTGAAAGATAGACGTAGTTGAAATCGCAACAACTTCTCGGTAGCTATCTGGCGGATAAATGATTTGCCAGTTTATCGGGCGATGTTACCATTCAACCTGTTTATAATTAAAATAAGAATTATTTTTAGTTACCTTTTAGATTTTATATTCCTAAAATGGTTGTATTCAAATCTTTTACCGTATACTTGTAGATATTCGATCAAAGTTTCCATTAATTTTAATGTTATATCCCAAAACTGTAGTTGAATATTTTTATGCTCCAAAGTTAGTAACATTGTTTAATGATTAAGATACGATAAATTATCACCGTATCTTTTTGTTGACAAAGCTTAAAATGGTACCCAACTAGTCTTCTCCAGGCTAGTTCAAGATAATACTCCGTCCTTCCCTTATGCAGCCTGAGTTAATACTTTTTTCGTCTCTCCTGTACGTCGAGTATAAGATTTTTGTACAGCATAAATGCGAGTTTTATTTAAATTGTGCATTTAATAGAAATTTATAAACAACTACAATTGTTATACTAATGTCTATTATCTTAGAAACTAACTTATACAAGTGATTACATCTTTACCACGCATTTATGGCTAAATAAGCCTTATTTTAATAGTAAGTATTTATACGAAGGTAAGTCAATGCGTACCCGCACACTATTTTTAATTTTTTGTAAGTTGACTGTATCGGTTTATGCGCGCAAACATGTTCTTTTGTTTCTGCTTGTGGAATATTTGACCGTTATCGCTCCAGTGAGTGTTGCATTGCTGCATAATAAGCATGGCTGTACCCCTCACCGTGTGCACCACAGAAGAACAGCGTGCGATTATCCGTTTTTCGTCGTCTGAAGGTATACCAGGAGACGAAATCCATCGAAGACCTTTCGTACAATATGGCGGCAATGCTTACTGCGGCGAAATGTGTACGAATGGATTGAAAAGTTCATAAACGTTCGGTTAACTGTGAAGGGCGAGGAAAGAGCAGGACGCCCATTCATATCCACTAGTGACGCCAACAATGAGCAAATCCGTATCCGGATTCACAGAACCGAAGTTTGACTGTCGATGAAGTGTCAAACCTAATCTTTTTTTGGTCCACTTAAAAATGCCTTATGGAGCCGTCGCTTCACCACAGATCAAGAAGTGAAGGAAGTGGTGCATACCTGGTTTGTTGCTCAGCCGAAAGACTTTTTTTTTCTGAGGTCATCAGAAAGCTTGTGCAACGATGGACAATGTTCATTGAGAAGCAAGGGGACTGCGTTAAAGCATGAGGTAATTGTAAGTTTCTATTATTGATGTAATGAATTTAAAAATGTATTGACTTACCCTCGTACATGGTGTCTAGATACGTTTTAAAAATGTAAATCATATTTTTGTCAATAAATTTGGGTATCATATTTAAAAATAATAGCTTTCCTTTTTGTAAACAAAATTTTATTCTTTTCATCAGCAGCAAAACTGTTGCTAGACATAAATTGAAAACTTCAGCTAAGTATCTTAAATAGATTTTGTAAAAATGGATCATCAATTGGATAAATTTCACATTGGACCGGTAGTGCATTTACACTCCCCTTAAGATTTTAATTCTTTCTTTCTTTCTGTTACATGACATTTTGTGTCATTGAAGTTATTTTACAAATACTCCGCATCATATGGAGTTAGTATACTTTTAATTATCCTAACGTTCACAGTTAGATTTCACTAAAACGACATTTGCATGATTCTTTCCTAAATCCTCGGTTTATCTGAATTTTAATAGTAAAATTTGAGAGGTCAGCTAAGCAGTTACACACACGCGCGCGCGTGCGCGTGCATGGAATTGTATATATTATAAAAAAATTATAACATTTAAAAAATGTAATTCCTAGAACAAACCTAATATAAATATGTGTATACGTACTGTATTATTTTCGTTTATATAACTTCGTTTAACTATTGCGGTCACATTGTTGGCTATAACTTAGAGACAAATTCTTATTTTGTTACTCCTCTACGAGATGGGTTAGTAGTAACGTGTGAGGCTCGCATTCGGAAGTTTCCGGGTTCAATTCCCATTGGCCACTCTGACCTTGTTTTTTGCGATTTTATAAGGTCAATAGGCGAATGCTGGAATTGCTGCTGTAATACTGTAGTAGCTATCATCAAATCTTATGTTTTTGCAGTAACAAGAACACTTTATTCTAGAGAAGTAAATTAATAATGTCATACACAAATATGTTCAATTTCAATTTTAAAGAAGCTTTTAAAGCATTGGATCAAACTATAGTATTTATTCCTACAATGATAGATTCCATTTTTTTGCAAAAATTATTTAAACCTAATATTCCATAAATTATTATTGAATTGTCTTCTCTTAGTTTAAATAGATTTGCTTCTTATTTCTTTTAAGGAAGATTTTTAGTTCAATTATTTTTCAGTGTAAGAACTAATGATCATTAAAGACATTTCCTGTCATTGTATTTCCCTGCCATGCTTTATCGTCATAGATCAGGCGAGTGGACGGCGTGTGGCGGTGAAATTTCCTTTGAATAACTCTTTTGGCACCGGTGTATGACGAACCCCCAGCGAGACCTCTCCTTGGGAAGGGAGGCTTGTGTTGGTCACGCCGGCGTTGGCAGTCTCACAAGAGCCTGTCCTGGGTCTAGTCGCTCTCTGTATCCTTAGCTTCACACCTTCCCGAAGGTTCAGTAGGTAACTACAATAGACCTCCTAGTGCTTCCGCACCTAAAGTCCTCCTCTAATCTACGTCTATGCACACTTGCGGACTACATGGAGGATAGGAATTGTTCTGACCGCCAATAGGTACTCATTGGGAAAAAAAATCCATAGTAGAGACCACTTGATCGCAAACAATAGTTAATAGATTATATTTTCTTATAAAGAGAGCAGATGTGAATCCACAAGCTTACAGTTATCAAAGTTTATGCCCACTTTCCTGATTTTTGCTTTCCTTTCCTTCTGTGTTCAGCTTTTTAATTTTAAATTCATTTTTCTTTGCTTTAATTTTCAAAAAAGAGCCTCGAAAACTTACTCAAAACAGCTTATCTGTTATCAAATAAGTCCCATATGTGAGGATATGAACTTATGTGTTCATAAGGTACGTTCTAGTACAGTGGTGGCGAAAGCGCGACTCGCGAGGTACTGTGACTCGCAGGGGCAACTCCTTTTCTAACCGTCTATTCGTTTGTTTTCCATGTACTGCAGAGTGGTGTAGTGCGTGTTGCATATTTAATGACTTGGGAGAGAAAGACATTTTCGCCACCCTTGTTCTAGTATATTAATGTGCTTTAGTAACCTTATTTCTTGCATACTACATTATTTTTCACCTTTATGAGAGTGAAAATTTATTTAGATTTAATATCTAAAGAAAACCTAAGCTATATATTCCTTGAAGGTGTAAACTGACGGGCATAAAATGTGGCCCATTCCCCTATATCGTAGTTATCCGTGGTCTAGGGGTAGTTTTTTCGGGTGTAAAAGGAAGGTAAGTAAAGCTGGTGGTCCCGTGGTTGTAGACTTACGGCATGAAACACAACCTCAAGCCTGATAATAAGGCCATTGAGCTAAATTTCCGGTCTTTCACGCCCATTATAGAATGGGACACTAAGGGTCTCAGTAGTTAAAGAGCGTCCATAGACAAAACTGAATTTATTTCCACCAGATCGTCATAGTGTTTTTCTCTCCGAAGGTTTCCGCCATCAGGTAGCCAACCTTTGACTCAACCCATTCGTTATTAGATCTCTATGCGAATGGCCTAAAAAACAAATTAAGGGATACTAAAACAAACCAATAAAGTATGTAAGAAAAGTAGGCTGTTCGGATAACGCTTCTCTAAAAGAGTTTCACTACCCTTGATACACAAAGAAAGGCTAAACCAATAGAGCATACTTGGGCCTTCTAGAGGAAGGGGAGGAGAATAGTTTGCGTGTATCGTTAAACTGATTACAGCTACACATTTTTAACTTGTCGCCTACGAACGGTGTATTAAAAGAACAGAAAAAAGATCTCAACTTTCGTCTTTATTTCTATGCTTTTATTATACTTTATTTTGCGCCAAAATTCAAGGAAGTATTGTCTTAATTGTAATATAGTGAGAGCATAGACAACAAGCTTGTAATGTTACCCCATTCGGTTATATTTTTAGAGTAGTGACGCGGATGAGGGTGTCGCTAGATTTGTCAGTACCAACATAAACAGCTGCGTTCCATCACGGACCACTTTTTCTGCACGTCATTAATCATATATTTTTTTGATAAAGAGGGCCTATAGGTTTTAAAATTACTGCTTTAAGAACAAAGAACGAAAACCTTTATTCTGCTTAGGGTGGAACATGATATGACGTGGTGGAGCTCAAAATTGCGAATTTTGTTATATTTAAGAACACAGCGCTGTCTGCATCTGCAGCCCACGGGAATCTCCAGGTCATGACGTCAGGGAATTGCGTGCTCCGTACCAATTTGTGTGAGTGATGTGCCAAAAAAGCATATCCCCGGCAATGGATGTTGTAACACGTCGTTTATATTAAAAAGGGAGTACATTGAGACAGAAAGAACCTTAAAGCATAAGCAGCCTGGGTAGTAACAGTGGATTTAAGCTTAGAAACGTTTTAAACAGCATTCTTTTTGTACCATGATAAGTGATAATATATAACTGTCCGGTGTTACAATAATTAACGTGTTTACATCAATTCCAGAGGTCTCCGTTTCGATTTCCGTCTTTAGGAGAGTTATTTTTCTTTCTCTTTATTTACATACAGGAAATATTGAATTCCAACCAAGAATTTTATATGGATATTACATGGAAATACGTGTTTGAGGTTCTCTGAATCCACCAAAAAGCATTTTTACCTTTTGTACTACTTGGTGGTAGTGGTAGTAGTAGTAATAGTAGTAGTAGTAGTAGTAGTAGTAGTAGTAGTAGTAGTACTAGTGCATTAGGGATGGATATTTGAGGGTGCAAATACTCTCCCACCTCAACATTTAAGGGTATTTTGTGCTATCTCTTTTTACTTTCTCTGCTACGTATAGTAAGTACGTTGCATTCCACCCAAAAATTCGATACCGAGATTTCACCGGAAATATATGTTTTGAGAACCCCTGAATACAAAAGAAGCATTTTTGGAAACATGTCCGTGTGTGTGTCTGTGTGTCTGTGAACAGAATAACTCAGAAACGAACAGTTTCTGAGTTATTCTGTTCACAGACACACAGACACCAAACTTGGATAAACACCAAACTTGGTATTTAGGTTCAGTATCTTCCAGAGATGCCACACGAAGGTTTTCAAGAAAATCCCCCCACACCAGATTACCCTTTACATGGAAAATTTTTCGTAAATTTTAATTTTCTCAAAAATGAATATAACGATTTTGATTAAAATATCATATGTTTAAGATATTTTCATGACATATGAAATGTATATCTCGAATTTTCTGAGAATGTCTCCAAAAGTATTCTTCGTGGTGAACGACTTTTGCATAACTGGTAAACCATAAGAGATAGACAAAATTTTAATACACAAAAAATGCAGATCGCGTTAAAATACACAATTTATGTAATATACATTTTTTTGTTGAGTGAACCATTTTCGAGATGTTGCTTGTTATTCCCGTTAAATTTTCCAATACTTATACCTTTTCTCAAATGGGAATTCGTTATTAATTTTTTGTCCTGGCAATGCAAAGAGAATGGAATACTCCACATAGCAATCAGCTCTTGAAATATTTGACTATCGCTTAAAGCCTAGTAATTCCCCTTGAATCTACAAGAAAATTAGCAATAAGATTAACATCTCGATATCTCGATTAACATGAAGCTTATGAAGAATAAGTGTTTGTAAAAATAGTTTGTACAAGAGTAGAGAAAGTCATGTGAGTGTAACACATCAGATTTTTTATATCCTGGGCATACAAAGAGAATAAAATGCTCCACATAGCAACCAGCTCTTAAAACATTTGACTATCACCTAAAGCCTCCCATATTCTCCTTGCACCTACAAGAAAATTAGCAATAATATAGTTTCTGCAATTGTTTATCTCGATTAGCATGAGGTAGATGGGGGATAAGCGTTTGTAAAACTAGTTCGTACAAGAGTAGAGAAAGTCAAGTGAGCGCAACACATTACACTTTTAAAAATGTGCTGCATCTCCCATTAGGTCCACTTCAGAGAAAAATCATACCTGGAGTAGAACGGTAATCTTTAGCCCATCTTTTAGGTTAATTTTTGCTTTAAAAAGTGATATTTTAAATATGACAGTTTGTGAGTTTATTTTCTGCACTTTTGCTTTGGACAGCTTTTTCCGTGAAGGACATCTTCTGGTATAAATGACCCGTTTTCTCGGAAACTAATGAAGGTGGTTAAATTACATTTCAGAATAACAAAAACAACCTCTCAGTGCTGTCGTGGACTTTTTTGATGTTAATAAGCTGACTGGTCACTTATTAAAAATTAATTCTGACAAATTTTAATTACAACATGATATACTTGAGAAAAAAGTCCCATGTACCTTAATAAATAAGTAGATCAGTGAACTTGAAAGCATACATCCTGTAAAATTTGCATTCTGTCATCTTAAAGAGTAAAATAATGAATAATGGATTTAGCACATTTAACAGTAGCTTAAGAGATGGAGGACATCTAAGAAAGTCAGCCAAAAGTGAATAAGTGAATCATCATAAGCTTGTAGGAAGAGGGCATGTATTCATGCCTATTTTCTGCAACCAGCTAAGCCCCTTGAAAGCTTACCTTCATTAATTCACGAATTACGGCCAAGAAATTGACTTTACAAAACTCTCTGATTCAGCGATAATGCTTGTCGAATATCACCAATTGAGATCCCCTTG
The DNA here is from genome assembly GCA_030765065.1 of Deroplatys truncata. Taxonomy (NCBI): domain Eukaryota; kingdom Metazoa; phylum Arthropoda; class Insecta; order Mantodea; family Mantidae; genus Deroplatys; species Deroplatys truncata. The sequence continues at coordinate 158,682,801 of CM060979.1, forward strand.
GCCTATTCACTGAAACGTATCACTAATGCATCACTTCTCACTTTACGTGATTGGTTACCTAATTGCTTCCAGGTGTATTAAAATGGCTTTCAAGCACCTGTTGTCGTCACGGGTGTCCATAATGCTATTTCCATATGCAGCATATACTAAACAGATTCGGCACCTTCATTTTCGAATTGAAAGTATCATTTGCGATGTAAGTGGAGACTGAAAATCTGGAACTGAATCATTACAAATATAAAAATCTGACGTGTTTTATTCATATGACTTTCCCTACCAACAGTAAATATGTATACTGGTTGGAAGGGAGTTATTACACTATTACATTATTGCTAATGTTCTTGGAGGTGCAAGGAGAATATGGTAGGCTTTAAGTAATACAGGCAGTCAAATCTTTTAATAGCTGGTTGCTATGTGGAGCATTCCATTCTCTTTGTGTGTCCAGGAACATAAAAAAATTCAAGAAGAAAAAGAATTCATTTAAGAAAAGGTATAAGTATTGTAAAATTCAAACTCATAATAAGGAATATCTCGGAAATGGTATATATATTGAGACCGTGCATTCTGTCCTTTAAACCTTGACTCATTATCAAGTATATCAAAATAAGATAACTAGAAGAAATATAATTAAGATAACATATAAGCATGTCAAAACATATTAAATATTATTACTAGCAATAAGAATTCAAAAAATGAATAAAGCAAAATAGCAACACGGAAAATATATTCTGCCTCTACTGTAAAAGTATAACACACGGTCGCTAGAAAACACCTGGTCAGTCCTCATGAACAAATCAAGAAGTAGTCTGCCCCATTCCTAAAAACGGTACCGACTAGCCGGACACTGTTCCTTTGTAATGCATCCCTACGTGCTCAGAACAATACGTTCATAACTTAGCTCGGGTTCGAAGCCTGCGTGCCTTTTCTTACATCTCAGATACCAGCGTGGGAAACTTAAACATCTTTGGGTGTATAATAAAATATAAACTGACCAACAAGAATAAATATAATAATTTCGAAGAGCAAATAAATTCACAGGATCAATATCACGCGACTAGAGAAAGCTAAATCAGGAACGAGAGAAGGGGAAAATCGTGTCATGGCGATTTTAGGTTTTTCTTGGTAAGACACTCTACAAAAATATCTCCGCGAACCAAGACGTCGCACCACAGCAGAGGGAGAACCTCCGACATAACAGTGTCTGTGATTTCAAACACTAATGGGGATCCGACAAACAGCGCAAGCTCTTTCCGCAAATAGTAAATTATCCACAGGGAGCGAGACTGCGTAAGCATCACAAACCTTATATCTGACGGTCAAGGTTCACGACGAGCGAACATCTCATTACAATAGCCAAACCATCTTCACTACTTCCCGCGGTGGCGAGTGTTACGACAGGTAAAGAATAAATCCACTCTGATACAAAGGAATTACTAGTGCATTCATGTAACTGAGAAGCCAGTACAATAGCCAGGGGACACCCATACCTGATACCATTCAGAAGAAACCTCATGCAAACCCAGAGAACCCTCGAAACCAAAGAACCTTGTCGTAACCTCCTAGCCCTCCCGTGTACCCTTAATGACAACAAATTGTGAGACGACGAATGCATCGCCTCAATATATATGTGTGTGTGATATAACGAGATCTACAAGTTTTGTGTATTAAAACTTTCCATATCTCTTACGGTATACTAGTTATGCGAAAGTCATTCAGAATGAACAAGACTTTTGGAGACAGTCCCTGGAAAATTAAAGATATACAATAGTCAAATCTTTTAAGAGCTGGTGGCTATGTGGAGCATTCCATCTTCTTTGTATGTCCAGGACATAAGAAGAAAAAACCAATAATAAATTCTCATTTACGAAAAAGTATAAGAATTGGAAAATTCAAACACATAACAAGGAATATCTCGGAAGTTGTTCACTCCACAATATATATCATATAAATTGTCGTCTAACGAGATCTATTTTTTCTATGTCTTACGGCAGTAGTAGCAAAAGCGCGACTCGCGAGCCACTGTGACTCGCAGGCACTACTCCTTTTTTAGCCGTCTATTCATTTGTTTTCCATGTGCTGCTGAATGGTGTAGTGCGTGTTGCATATTTGATGACTCGAGAGAGAAAGGCATTTTCGCCACCCTTGTCTTACGTATACCAGCTATGTGAAAGTCATTCCGAATGAAGAAGACTTTTGGAGACAGTCCCAGAAAATTAAAGATATAAATTTCATTTGCCATGAAATTGTCCTAAATATATGATATTTTAATCAAAATCGTTAGAGCCATTTTTGAGAAAATCAAAATTTTTGAAAAATGTTCCATGTAAAGGATAGTCTCAGGTGTGGAATTTTCTTGAAAATCTTTGTATCGCATCTTTGAAAGATACTTAACCTAAATACTAAGTTTGGTATATATCTGACTTTTCGTTTTTAGCTATGCTGTTCATAGACAGATACACAGACACACACATAGGCATCTTTCCAAAAACGCGTTATTTGTATTTCCGGTAAAATCTCTTTATGAAGTTTTTGGGTGGAAGGCAATACCTCCCCTAGTTACTAAATCTAGTAGAGAAACCAAAAATATCTTTAAAATTTAACTTTGCTGCCTAAAGTGATAAAATATTAATGAAATTAAAGAGAAAATTGTAATTTATAAGTCTACAGAGAAAACCAGAAATTTCACATTTTGGAAGTTTTCGCCGGTTAGTCTCCCATTCAAGAGTATGATGAGAATAACCCTAGAAAACTAAAAGGAGAGCGATAACTCAGTAAGAGTATCGTTTAAGAAATATAAAAGACTTATAGGTGTAATTTCCGTTTTTTGGGGGTTCGGAAATCAAACTTTCCGACAGATAAAATTCCCTACATTAAGTTTCCCAAAGATTTGTATAGAAATATAATAATTTAAAACTTTTTAAATTCATACGTTTTGGCTATTATAGACTAATATCCTACTAATAATGAGCCATGAGCAAAATTAGAAGATAATGTGTAAGGGTTAAATTGTATTATACTCCTTTTATGGTGGAAATGATATCATAGTGTTTGTAAAATTCATTGTTACTTATATAACACTACAACTCTGCGTAACAATCCAAAGCAAGAGAATGCAAAACAGAGAAGAGACAATATTTTAATGATAACAACGCAAATAACTTAGATTACATTTAAAGCTGTTTATCAAGAAAAATGTTAAATTTATAAATCCGTTTTCTCGCATAACATTTGTGAGCGAGTCTATAAGCAAAATAAATGAAGAATGATATTAACATAGAAAATAAGCAAGCACACAGTATAACTATACCTAAAGTATACACCAAAGAGTGGAAGAATTCGGGATAAATGGTTAAAAAACTTTGGTACCATTTCGACAATTTATTAGTGTGTGTGTGCTTTTGTTTAGAAAATGCATGTACTTGGTTTTTTTGAACATGCGTTTGTCATGGCGGATTGATAAGTCAGTGACTTTTTAAAGAAAATACAATTTGTTTGCAAATAATGAATTTTATTTATCAACATAGTCTCCCTTCAATTCAATACACGTTTTCATGTTTCTCCAACATTTCTAACCCTTCCAAAATGTGATTTTTCGAAGTCTGCAATATATGAGATTGTTTATGACATGATTTATTCACTGCTCGTGAATTTCTTGACAGCGAGCCATTTTTTTAGGTTTGCGAAGAGGAAGAAGTCACTTGGTGCCAAATCTGGAGAATATGGTGGGTGATGTAGCAGTTCGTAGCCCAATTCCACATATTTTGCGATGGCAATGGCTGACTTGTGTGCGGGTGCATTATCCTGGTGAAAGAGAACCCTTTTCTTCACCAAATCGGGTCATTTCTTTAGGAATTCCTTGTGAAACTGATCCAGCATTGCGGCATAATATGAACCTGTGATCGTTTTACCCTTTTCCAGGTGGTGGATGTTTCCCACCCCTTGTGAATCCCAAAACACGGCAGCATGATTTTTTCTGCTGACGGAATGGTTTTCGCTTTCTTTGGAGCAGGTTCGTCTAAGTAAATTCACTGCTTTGATTGTTGTTTAGTTTCAGGTTGATAGTAATGTATTCAAGTTTCATCAACCGTGATATAATGTCGCAAAAACGCTCGAACATGTTCAAACATCCCTGCGAAATGGTCACACGATTCCGCTTTTTCTAAACTGTGAGCAGTCGCGGGACCCATCTTGCCGACAGCTTTCTTATACCCAAAAGTTCGTGCAGAAGGTTATACACTCGACATGTCTACGTCTTGGCTATCTCATGGATTTTCTCTCGGCGGTCTTCCAACACAATATCGTGAACACTATTTCTTCTGTTGTGACCTCAATCGGCTGTCCTGTGCACACAGCATCTCTTGTGCTCGAACGGCCACAGCGAAATTCTGTGAACAACTTGTGAACCACGCCATGTGATAGAGCAGAGTCCCCATAATACTTGTTTAGCTCTTCTTCCGTTTCCTTCGCCGTCTTACAACGCAAAAAATACTGCTTTATCAGAACACAAAATTCACTTTTCTCAATTTTCTACGAAACACACACATCTGCTTATTTTAGGCGCTCTCAACAATGTTCTAAGAAACAAATGACGAATTTCTGCGACTCTACCCAGAATAGATGTAAGACTTGGTTGCAAACAAGAAACCTGCGATTAGAACGCTATCTGTCGTCAAAGATATGGACTTATCAATCCATCTTTTTTTTTTTTTTGCAAGTACTTGGTTTATTTGAACATGCGTTTTTCATAGCTTTTGGGATGTTTACATAGCTTAATTTTAAGATTAAAATGTTCACTTATACACATTTTATAGAAGAACAGCATGCATAAAATCCTAAAGTGTTACATTCACATGTCTTTCTCTATCAGGTATCGCTTATTTTTATAAAACTTCTACAACCTAATTTCTCAAACCTTATTTTTCCATCTACATCATAAATAGTCCCATTACACATTTCGTTGTATGTGCTAGAGGTACAAGCAGTAGTCAAAATGTTTAAAACCCGAGCGAGGTGACACCGTGGTAACGCGTGCGACTCGCATTCCGGAGGTCCCTGGTTCGATTCCCGCCGATCGCCCACTCTAACTCATGGGTTATTCAGGGGTTTGCTCTAGCCTTCAGGCGAATGTTGGAGTGGTCTCTTTCAGCCCCCGAATTTCCTGCCCCTCCATTTCGTTCCATACATCATTTCATTCATCCTTAACACCGTTAGATCTGTTTCAGGGTTAAAAATGTCGGCGATGGTGTTTCGATGCGGGTGGCAGGGAAAAACGATGTTCTCTGTGGAACTTTCTCTGTCCTTTGGCTTTTGGCTGGTTGCCAGGGATAAGCGGACCGTCCCTTCGGAGCGGAGTGTTGAACCCTCTGTGTGGGACGGGGGTCCCCGGTCAGGCTGTCCTACTGCCGGGGAGTCTCAATCTGGAAACTATAGGGACCCTATCATTGCTGGGCCGTCACTCCTGGGTCCAGCCGCCCGCCGTCCCCTCTCACATCCTCCTCCATTCCGGAGGCGCCCCCTTATGAGGCATAGGTAAAACAACTTCAAAGGGCAGTGCCGTGTACCCTCCGATCTTCAGAAAAAAAAAGTTTAGTAGTGGATCGCTAGAAATTTCATTCTCTTACCATGACATTAAGAAAACAACTGAAATGTGAAAACACTTCAAAAACAGATTAAATGTTGTTAAAATTCAAAACAGTAGCAACGGGTATCCCGGAAATGGTTGAAGCAGAGAGATTATTTCAAATAGGTTGTGTATTTTAAAGAGAACCACATTTTGTGCAGTGAGATTCTGTCTCTCTCTTGTGGTTTAGACAGTTAAGCAAAATTACATACAATTGCTTTCGAAGGTACAGGCTACTCCAGTAATATTCAAGATATACATTTTATTTTTGATATAAATATTTTGAATATATGTTGTTTTAATCAAAATCGTTATAGCAATTTTTGACAATACTAAAAGCAATAAACAATTTTCATATAAAAGGTAGCTTGGGGTAGAGGGATTTACTTGAAAATCTTTAGAAAATACTGAACTTATAACCCGAGTTTAGTATTTATCTGACATTTCGTTTCTGAATTATGCTTCTCTCTCTCTCTCTCACACATACACACACAGACCTTTATCTAATTGTATTTTGGATTCAGAGGCCAATGATGCCTACTATACCCTAGTAGGAAGGAATGAAGTGAAGGAGTCACACAGAAAGCTACAAACCGTAGGCAGACAGGTCATAGAGACGCGCAGAGGTCCCTAACATTGCCAAGCTCGCAGACCCGTGTGTCACCTCAAGAGTGTTCAATACTAAAGTCATTCTTTCAAACTCCTGTGCTGTCGACTTACAGTGTTCCTCCCGATGGTATGAAAACAGTACACAATTTTAAGGCCAGCGTATAACGTCCCTTAAACATTTGAATATCACTGTTCTCTTTGTATCTATAACGAAATGTAGCAATTTCGAGAAAGTTGTGTCTGGATTAAAATAAAGCAAATAGGAATAAAAACTTTCGCATGAATAATTTGCGTACCCACTAATAAGCGACAGAGGACAGAGAAAGTTATGTGAATGTAGCACATCAGATTATTTCTACTCGTGTTCATGCAAAGAAAATGAAATTTCAAAGCCCTCACATAGTAATGTGCTTTTAAAATATTTGACTGTCGCTTATACTTACCATAATCACCTTGTACCTACAACGAAATGTGTATTAAAACCATTTCTGCAAATGGTTGATGTTAAAAAGGTAGAAGAATAGGCTTTTGTAAGAGTATGTAGAGAAAGTAATATGATTTTTCTTGTGCAGTTTTACCGGCTGATTTTCGTTTACTTTCCATCTGATAGTAGCGCCAAGTATATTTCACTCTAAAGGAAGTCGTCCTCCGTGGTGTAGTGGTTACCATGCTAGCCTCTAGTTTCCGAGGTCACGGGTTCAAACCCGGCGGATGGCGATGGATTTTTTTTGGACGTAAAAATCCATAGCATAGCTTCCTTCGGAAGGGAAGTAAACCGATGGTTCTGTGTTGTAGATATACGGCACTAACATAACCTCAAGCCTGATAAAGAGGCCTCTGAGCAAAATTATCGGTCTTTCACGCCCAGTAAGGAATGGTACGCTAAGGAGCACAGCAGTTAAAGAGCGTCCATAAATAAAACTGAATTTAATTACTCTAAAGGAAGGGCTCTTAGAGGGATAAAAAGTCTGCAATCTTTGGTCCAACTTGGTCAAAGACATTGAAGAACAGGCTTCGAGAATTTAAACGGCCCAAATAATTTAGTTGCAAGTTATGAATGCACTACACCACACATAAATACCGTGTTTGCCTCTTTGCCCATTGTGCTGAACTTCATTCCTCATTTTGGATTTGAATAACCAGGGGCTACGTTGGCTACTGGAGTGCGGTTATTCACTGTTGCCTTCTGACACAGTATACCACAGTCTTGCCAACGTTTGCCCTGGAGTGAGGGGAGCTATAAGTAACATGTTACTTGGTAATTATGTTCAAAGCATCAGGGAGCTAAGTGACCTTTGCTCTGGTGAACTATGACCACAACACTACCTCTGTAGTGCACATCATCTCGGAGTGACAAGGGAAGTATTAACTAGTTCATGCAACAGCTATTAGACTTCATTAATACATGTACATCTACTTGCCTTCCAGTTAAAACTGATTTTAGAAATCCAGATTTTAGGTAATTCAGCAACTCACAGGCGGTAATGAGAACCATTATGTAATAAGCCAGGTAATCTTGAACCATCTTTAATTGGTTTTGACACAAAGAAAGTACACATTATGCGAGAAGACGATAGAAACTAAATTTTATTATATTAAAACTAACCTCGCATTTCAGATCGGTATTAATTGTAACTCAGTATTATGTAGATTCCTTTGGTCCTCAACGAGATATAATACAAAGAGTCTTAATGTCATTTTGAATGGTGGCAAATAGATGCGTTGTGTTGTTTATGTACAGGAAGTATCATATTAATAGCACAAAGTGAAACATTGAATAATAGAAGCAAAAACGTTCCAGCAAACATTGGGTCCACAAACAACCTTGTGCGAGATTTATTATTCCGAAAGTGTAGTTATGAGCCGCCACTGACGCAAATTGCTTGAGGATGTTCCCCTTGAGCAACGTCGAGGTATGTGGCGCATGTGTGATGGAGCACCGGCACATTTTACTACTACTGTAAGAAGACATCTAACGTGGAGGTATGGTCCAAAATGGATAGGTCGAGAAGAACCTGTACCTTAGCCTCCACGATCACTTGAACTCAATCCTTTAGATTTTTCTCTATGGAGTTACCTCAAAAGTATGGTGTTTAACACTCCCGTTGATGCCGTTGAAGTACCGGAGCAGAGAATTGTACGTGCTTGTCAGAAATTCCGGGATGATTCGGGGTGTTTGAAACTATAGATACAGTAGATTATTGCATCCAAGTGCAAGGACGACACTTTGAACATCCTCTAACAGGAAAGAGCGTACGGTATTAATAACATGTATCATACTGAAGTAGAATTGTATTCCTTGTTAAGTTAAACTATGAATGAATTTTGAGGCAGCATAGAATCACAATTATTAAACGAAAACTCTACTTTTCAAATTCGTTTGTAGTAACTAGGACGATGTTGTTTAATGAAATCAATGGCGACCTGTAATCACACATTTGGATTTATCTGCCACATGACTTGTTTGTGGACTTATGTTTACTGGAACGGATTTGCTTCTACTGTCTTACACTTTCAATCGTTTCAGTTTGCACTACTGACTACGATACACATGTATAGAAATTTCTCCCAAAAACGAGATAAATGGTAATTTATCTAAACTGGAATGGGTATTCAAATCTAACATTTCAGTGCAATAAGCTCCATGTTAACCGTTTGTGGTAGAACCTGTGTGCATAGGTTGTAATGAGACCGTTTGTGTGTATGCGATATATATATATATATATATATATATATATATATAGAGAGAGAGAGAGAGAGAGAGAGAGCGAACGTATTCGCGCGCTCTGTGGGCTTACCTAGGTCTATATCCGTATAAAATGCCGCTGAGATGTTTTCTATAATTAAGTGGACTTCTGCAGTCTCTGATTTTGCCACTAGGTGCACGTGGCGGCAACGGACTAGCCCACCGGCCACAGAGAGCCCCAAGAGAGAGAAGCAGGATGCTATGGGTATGAAATGGCAGACAGGACCAACGACTTTATTTCCCTTGCGAAGAAAGTCATGCTAAGGATGTTTATGACATCGTCCGCCGCAGGTTTTGTACGCGCGACTTCGGGAGCCAGTAATTAGCATAGTAACTCTAAAGACGACCTAAGTCACCTATTTATCAGTGCACAGAATGAATTGAATCATACGGTGATATGGAACCGGTCCAAAACGCAAGGCTTAATCTTTGAAAAACAAGAAGAAGACGAAGTTGGGAAATGTACAGAATTTTTAGGTTAATTATCGACATTATTCTTATATTAAATTGTGTGATAAGAAAAAATAAGTGTTTTTAAAGACAGCTGAACACTTTTAAAGAGAAAGTAAATTTAAGCGTAGCTTTCCGCTGAATTACAACAGAAAATTATCTCAGAGCAGGAGTAAGCTGCCGTAACTAATTTTATATCACTTAACACCAAGAAGGTCTAAAAGCGAAATACGCTAGAGGTTTTTAATGGGTGAAGAATTAAATAACTTTATCATGACAACTTCGCTTTCCTTACCGTTATAAAATAAAACGTCGTTGTCTCGTTTATACTATACCAATAACTATATCATGACCAGAGATAATACTTAAAATGAACTTCAGTCTATATTAAAGAAATATGTATCACATATTCCTATCAGATATGCAGCCAGCAGTATGGTATGTAGCATCATATTGTGTCATACTGGTCAACAATCCTAGCACGAAAAGGGACCGGGTTAGATTTCCGAAAGTAGTAACGGTTTTTTTTTTCAGTAGTGGAAAAATTTGCAACGTAGGTTCAAGAGTGGGTGTATACATGATGGATCATTTAAGCTGAGACTGTCAATATCTCCAAAACTAAGCGTTGTAGAAGGAAATGCTTCCGTAAAAGTTGCTTGATATTATGGGGGAAAGTAGATGCCATTAATCGTGTTTGTTTGGAGAACGTTATGAGAGTCATTTTAGGGTGAATTTAATTTTTTAAATAAGAACCTGCATTTTGTATGTTGCTTTCTCATTAGAAAGTGTGATGAGGAATAAGGAAACAAAATAAAAGGTGCTGGTTTTGGAATTACGAAACGTAACTTGACCTTCAAATGACCCTCCATGGATGGTCCACCCGTTTATTGCGCTCTTCGTACACAGCCATTCAGAATTTTCGTTGTTATTTACACTGGTGTAAGAACAATGCAATGTGTTTTATACAAATGTTGTTTAGTTTTTTTTATGAGGAGTGAGAAAACAGGATAAAAAGGGTAGGTTTCCACTTCAAAAATTAAATTTACCCTAAAATGACCGAAATTCATTGGAAATACATGTTTTGAGACCCCCTGAATATAATAAGGCAGAACATTAGAAAAATGTCCGTATGTGTGTCTGTGTGTGTGTGTGTGTGTGTGTGCGCCTGTGAACAGCAAAACTCAAAAACGAAAACTTGGTTAAATACCAAACTTGGTATTTAGCTTCAGTATGTTTTGAAGATACGACACGAGATTTTCAAGAATATTCCCCACCCACAACTATCCTTTGCATGGAACATTTTTCCAAAATCTTGATTTTCTCAGACATGGCTCTAACAATCTTGATTAAAATATTATATATTTAAGATATTTCATGACATATAAAATTTATATCTTGAATTTTCTGGGAATGTCTCCAAAAGTCCTCGTCATTCTGAATGAGTTTTGCATAACTAGTGAACCGTAAGAGATAGACAAGGGTTTACTATACAAAAAATATAGATCTCGTTAAAAAGAACAATTTATGTCATACATTTTTTGTGGAGTGAACCATTTCCGAGGTATTCCTTGTAATTTGCTTGCTTTTCCAATTAGAATACTTTTTTTCAAATGGGAATTCGTTATTAGATTTTTTTATGTTCAGGGCATGCAAAGACAATGAAATGCTCCATTTAGCAACCAGCTCTTAAAAGATTTGACTATCGTTTAAAGCCTACCATATTCCCCTTGCAACTAATATGAAGTAGATGGAGAATAAGCTTTCGTAAAAACAGTTTGTACAAAAGTAGAGAGAGCCAGGCGAGTGTTATACATAAGATTTTTAGAGTGGAGGAATAAATTGTAGTGCATATTTTCGTAGACAAAAGACTGCTAGCACTTAAAAATATGGCAGAATTGAATGTCCAAATCATGTGGCTTCTTCGTTTACAGATACAAATGATTCGCTCTCTCAGAAACTGTAAGAAATAACTGAAACTTTGGTGTGATAAAAACAATACCATAATGCTGAGGTGGATCTTCTTGAGGTTAAGAATTTTGGTTAATTTTGGTTAATTTTTAAAAAAAATAGTTACTGATACATTTTGAGAAACAATTATAGAATAAATGAAAAGGTATCTGTATTCCTTAATATAATGCACATTGTATAAGTGTATATCAGTGAACTTAGAAGGTATACATATACATCTTGTGTAAAGCGACTGGTTTAATATCATAAATTCTTTCGGAGATAATGAATCACGAATCGAGTAAATTTAGCATTGACGTAAAAGGGCTTGTAATCTCCCCTTAATATTAATTTAAAGTTCACAGTATTCTTCTTCTTCTGCTCCTTTTCTACACGTTTGGGTGCTTAAATTTCCATCCCTAAACGAAGTCTAATTTCTGACGAGGCAAATTTTCTTAGTATTCCTGTGTTTGTGAATTTACTGGGCTTCTCTCTTATAAAGCAGTGTTCTCTGTCATTCTATCAGTACGAACTTTCTATTTTCATCTGTTATACCTGCTGAGTGTTACATCATTCGGAATTACCTCTGGTAAGCCCTAATAGAGGTTTTAAAAATTCCATCTGCGCTGCTCTGGCTGCATGCCTCCTCCTTGTCTAATTCCCAGCACTCACTTCGGTACATTAAGATTGGTTCACTGCTGAATTATTAAGTGGAGCACGTCTTCCACAGTTGTATTCTTTAAGCTTCGATTTAAATTTGCGTTAGCTGCTGTTGTATCTGATCACGATACCTTCATGGTGTCTTCAATTAAATGTTTCAAATATTTAAGTCTAAAATTTACTCTACAGGATGTATCTCTATTGGTGTCAGTAAAACACCTCATATTAACATGGGTCTGAAAATCATTTATTTCAGAGTTACAACACAAAATCGAAAGTTACAAAAATTGTTCGAAGTGGCTTCCTCTTGCTTCGATGCATGCAGTAAGCCTGCGTTCCATGCTCTGGTGTACTCTGTTGAAAATTCCTGGTGTGTTTCGTATTTCGTCAAATCCAGTTTGGATATGTCCTCTCAAAATGTCAACTTCAGGTACAGGAGTCGCATAAACCAAGGACTTCAAATGTCCCCCAGATGAACAAATCAGGCAATCGACCAGGCCATGCAATGGGTCCCCCTCGACCAATCCATGTTTACGGAAATCAATTATTAAAAAACTTACGAACTATCATACTGAAATGAGCTGGAGTACCATCGTGTAAAAACCACATTCGTTGGATGATGTCCAGAAGCACATCATTAGTTAAGTGATGCAACTAATTTCTGAGAAGCTGGAGATAGGCTTGTCCATTCAGACGCAGAGGGAAGAAGTAGAGACCAATAAGGTGATTATGAATGATTCCACCCCAAACGTTGAGAGAGAACCTCTGTTGATGGTTGTCCTGTCGTACTTCATTAGGATTTTCAAATGCCCAATTATGAGTGTTATGAAAATTGAAGATGCCGTCGCGAATAAAACCAGACTCATCCGTGAATAAGTTAGAGGTAGGAAATTGGTGAACACAGAGCACTCCTATAACGTGCGTTGACAGAAACGTCTTCTTGGCTCAAAGTCCACCTTGCACACGTTGAAGGTGATACGGTACAGATTTTCATGCAGAATTCTCTAGATAGTCATATGACTAACTCTTTTCCTTACAGCCATATGTCTCGTGCTTTAAGATGGGTCTGCATCCACAGCACGAAGAATCGTTCTTCAAGCTCAATGCCTCGTACCGCTCTTGGTCTCCCAACATCCCTAGTACTCCTCTCAAATGCGCCATTCTCTCTCAAGCGTTAGTGATTTCGTGCGAATGTTCTTGCACACGGTAACGGCCTGTCAGGGTATCTTTCTGCATAAAGTTCACGGCTCGTGCTGCATTTTCGTCTGCACAGCCATAGGTATAGTGCATATCCGTCTGTCCATTCATGGAATACATCTTCTTTGACCTATAACAACGAAACGGTTGATTTTCAGACCCATGTACATATGAACGTTTTGTACTATTTTGATGTCAGGAGCACGTTCCCCAAATATATGACACCAATAAAGATACATCCTGTATAATCTATCATTTTAGCAATTTCTACAGATTCTATAGGTTTATTTTTGTTTGTGGAAATCTACATACTCGGAATATATTTTACAGACTGGTTACTTTAGATCAGCGGTATTTTGCCCTCTTATTTCTTTTTATCTCCTTCTTCTTCTTCCACCTTTATGTATTATACATTTCTGTCTGTAGCAATCTGTATATACTGTTCGCGCAGCATTTATTTGGTTTTATTTCTTTCCCCTATCGGTTTATAATTCTTAAAACGGACTAGTGGTCTCTCTGTTTTCATTCCTTGAAGATGACTTATCCATTAGTTTTATATTCTTTAATATGTTCATTCGGATACTATATATCTAATTCTCTTCTTATATCTTTATTTATTTTATGAACTATTCTCTTATATCCTGCCACTGCTCTTAAAAACTTAATTTCACTTACTTTGAGTCTCCTTTTGTTTTTCTCTGTAATAATACATGATTCGCTCTCATAAAGTAATTTTGGCACTCACACTGCTTAACAAAATGTTAATATTGCATCTTTCTTGCCTTGCTTTTCAAACATTTTTTATAGGGCTATTAAAATAATTAAAGACTTCCAGTTTTACTTTCTCTACTACGTATAGTAAGTAAAGGAAGTATTGCATTGTAACCAAACATGGGATACCGAGATTTCACCGAAAATACATGTTTTGAGGTGCTCTGAATCCAAATAAAATGTTTTTGGAAACACGTCCGTGTGTGTCTCTGTCTATCTGTCCGTCAGTCTATGAAGAGACTCAAAAATGAAAAATCGGGTTAATACCCCAGACTACCCTTTACAATGAAAGGTTTTTGAAAATTTTGATTTTCTCAAAAATGGCTCTAACGATTTTGATTAAAATATCATATGCTTAAGATATTTTGATGCCAAATGATATGTAGTTTTTCTTGAATTTTCTGGGCCATGTCCCCAAAAGTCCTCTGCAACCTTAATGGCTTTCACATAACTGGTAAGAGCTAGACAAAGGTTTACTACACAAAAATGTAGACCTGCTAAGACACATTATTTATGTCGTAGTGAAACTTTTCCGAGATGTTCCTGGCTATTTGTTTGAATTTTCCAATATTTATACTTTTTCTCAAATGGAAATTCCTTATTCCTATTTTTTATGTCCTGGAGATGCAAAGGGAATGGAATGCTCCACATAGCAACCAGCTCTTAAACCATTTGATTATCGCTTTAAGTCTGCTGTATCCCCCTTGCATTACAAGAAAATTATCAAAAAGTTTCTGCAAGTGTTTTTCTCGATTAACATGACATAGTGAATAAGCGTTTATAAAAATAAGCGTTTAGAAGAGTGGGTGGAGTAACTCATGTGAATGTAAGCAAGCTTGTTACAGAGATATTCACACCACCTTCTAGAATTAGTAAGCACAGCTTTTCTTGTTCAAAGTGAAGCAGATTAAGAGCTATCAATTTGTTTCCTAGTGGACGTTGGAAACCTGTCATTTACTTAGCCGCCTCCTGGAAGCAGGCAGATGATCTAATTTTCTGAGTAGCCGGCTGCAAGTCAAAAGATCTAACTGCGCGACTGAAGGCGACTCCCCAGGTAGTCAGTCTGACGAGTGAAGTTTCTGGAGTCCGGGGCCCCCTTGGGGCACAACTTTCAGTCGTTCGGAAACTCTCTATATCTAACTTTTCCGTTCCGTATCGGTGCCGTAAAGAAGGAAATAGGTAACTACAGTTGGAAACCGTTCAATATCACTCTTTTTGCGAACATGCAAAACACGATTTTAGGAGCGTGAAAGGCGAAGTTCTGCATTAACATAAAGCAAGGCTTATTTTAACACGAGTTCCACAAAACGCCTGAATAATCTTAAGTTTTTAAGGCCTTATAGGAGAGATTTTAATAACGTATAATAAAAGTGTAACAGAAGTGTAATTTTTATTTTTGGTAAATAGCTTACATTAGTCTGCAAAACGCTTTTTTCAACTAAAAACTCTTCCATCCTACTTAAAGAATATAGCATATTATTATCCTACCAAAAGTAAATTTCGTATAAAGTGAAAGTACAAATACTTTGCCTGTTATTGAGTTTTGAAAAAAAAAAATACTACAAAATAGTAGTTTGTACGCATGTTTCTGACAACTTTTAGTTATTGATATACTTCGATGGGATGAGTATTTCCTCTTAAATGCCTTGTTCTACCCCAATTTAGCATTTCTGTTTTGATAAATCGTAATTTTTACTTAAGTTACGACGTCACAAAAGTGACTGAATCACTAATCACAAGGCAGAGAGGTTTTAGTAAGTAATCCATCAAGTTAGGAATGCACCGAGGGTTGCTGGGGAAGTGCTTGTGACCTCAGAATTCTCTGTAAATAAATGTGTACAGTATGACAACAGTAAATCCTACTTCGATAACAGATTAGGCTAGAATTAAGGAATATTGAAAAGAAAAACAAAGAAAAAACTATGTTTAGCTATTGATAATGTGCAATAAAGTTCCTCATGTTTTAATTAAGGCATTAATATACGGAAATCTGAGTTACCTTGTCTTCTTTTGTATCGAAAGCTGTAATTTTTTAAAATCAATATCCGCTCTTCTTAGTATATGGTACAGATCCCCGAAAAATTCTGCTCCATTGTTTGGAGCTGAGGAGGCTGAAGGTCCACTTTCCTCATTGTTCCTTTCTAATAATGTCATATTTTCCTTGTGTTTCATTGAATTATAGGGTGTAGAACATGTATTAAACGTTTCTGAGCTCTAATGTTACATCTGATATGCCAAATTCCGCTACAAACTATGCTTATTGTGGTGATATTTTGGAAGTGTGAGCTGTTCTTTACTTTACATATTGCCACAATTCTCCACTGATCTATAATATATGCATTAAATAAATGGAACAGTCGCAACGAAACCGTCTGTAGGGTTGGGGAGAAGAGTGTCCCTCACAATACCTAACGTCACCTATACTCCATGCGGTAACACGATTATACTGTTTACTTACTAAAACCCCTCTGCCTGATCTCACACACACGCTTCACGATGCCATGGTTACCTCTCATCCGTTTACTAATCAGGCGTTCCTATGTTTGGTATAAATATCGTTACCAATAAATAATTCAGTTGTTAGTCTCGTTTAATAAATGTTCAGATAAAGCTATTTTTTTTTAAATTGATTTACTTCCTTAGGTTTTTAAAATGAAAATGCAAGTTTTGCCCTTTTTTCTTCCATTTTATGCCCGATAGTTTTAAAGTACTATAGCTAACAATAGTCCTTGTACAGTCGGGTGCAAAAAAAATGAAGATAAAGATAAAAAAGCTGCTGATATGAAGAACCGGGATTTAAGTTGGCAATCAATAATTAGCACGCCTCTGCCGCAACTTCCATCCCTCGGTTACAGAGGTTAATGCTGGAATGCCGAACCAATAAGAACCGGACTCATTCAGAAGCTAATATGGATAGTCTTTGTGAAGTATATTGTTTCCACCATTCAGGTGACATATCCATTCTCTACCTCTTTCACCGCCCAGCTAGGCCTGACCTTTCTTCACAGGGTAACGCTAGCGTATCGAACTTCAGTTAAAACCAATTAGAGAATGGCTCACCTAAGGCAGTTGTGGAGCAGACATAATGAAGGGATTCTACCAAAATTCAGAACCAAAAGAATCAGTACCTTTTTTTGCACTCAACTGTATACTGTTGTGCTTAGAACGTGGCCCATTACCCTAGTTCGCCATACTGTTATGACGACTTCACCCAGCCGGTATCCGTTCCCTATGTGACGGTCCTGAAAAACAATACAGGAACGTAGAAACTAACCAATAAACGATGTTTATAATTTATGTGGAATAAAGGGGTGGTTCGGATACCACCTCTATGAAAGAGTTCCATTACGATTGGTGCATAAGAAAAGGCTAAAACAATTACAAATAACTCGGCCTTTCAGAGGAAGGGATAAAGAATTATTTGCATGTCTGGTTACACAGAATGACAGCTACGCCATTTACATATATGAGAGGTTTCATCAGCGACATGGAGACGAAGGTTAAATCTTCTTTCTTTTTTAGCACCATTTATACCCCGCATTTAACTACGTTGGTCTTATCGGCGGCCTTTCCTTTGGAACTTATAGCCCAAGGCAGATTCTATTCGCTTGTCGTTGGGTTTCTTGTACTTTGGATTTTAATCATTAGGTCACACACAATTCACACTCTCTTCATACTTCCAGACTCTGGGGAGGATATGGATTAATCTCGGCTAGAAAACAAATTCCCATTCCCAGCCGGGAATCGAACCCTGGACCCCTCGCACAGCAGATAGGTGCTGTACCGACTAAGCTACGGGGCCAGACTAGTTAAACTTGTTGTCGCTGCTAAACTCAATAAGAAAACCGAAACGGCAGTGTAGTGTGAAATTTTGGTCATGCTCTGGGGGAGGTAAAGTACCCTGCCAATCCAGTAGCCAGAATTATGCTCGAAAAAGGTGGTCACGCTGTTAATGGGTGGAGCTAGATTCTGTCACTACCAACATAACCACTTCCATCATGGGCCACATTTTATGCATGCCAGTATACGTAATGTAACGATGGAAGAGTAGAAGTATTTTATACAGATGTCATTTGGGTTGCCCATTGGAATAAAATGGACGATAATTCGGGAACACCGCGCATGTTTTCATCCGGGAATTAAGCTTTGCTAAAGCATCGAATGCTATTTTGATAACTGGTTTTCCAAATGTTCTTAGCATGTTTTCCCTTTCTACAAAGGAATTGCTTTACTACGATGCCAAATCAGACACAACCAATCACTGTACATTTGGGCACCGTGACGTAGTCCACTATAAAACACAACATTAATTGCTCTTTTCCAAAATGAAGTACGCGCTTCGCTGGGGCCATTATTTTTATATTCAAAGGGTGGCATGACTTTGGGATTCTTCCGGGCACTAGTTTATATTCATTTGCAGCCCCTCGGTCCAGTAATATCGGCTGCATTGCTGATGCGGTCCATTTCTCACCCTTTTCGCTGCTCAGTTCGGGCAACTTCACTGGGTCCAAAACATGCACGCTCCGAGATAATCCCCCTCTCTCTGCATGCTCCAGCCGAGGGTCGAATTTATTACGAGATAAAATTAAAAAAAAAAAAAAATAGAGGCCGAGGTCCCCCATCATCGGCCGTGGTTATCTTGCCTACAACTCTTGCTTGCTACGATAGAATTTAACGAATGACTTCGGCAAGCCAGTTTGTTCATTCGCAAAACCGGATTAGGGCGAGTAGGTCTAATTAAACCGCATCTCGGCTACGCTTGGGCGACTTCTGCGGCCTTAATTCTGGTTGAGCCACATATTGGTTTTAAGGGGAATGAGCCCACGGGATTCAAGGATGAAGGCCGCTATCCCTTGTGACGCATAGTCTGGATAATTTATTCTATTTTCAATGTATGTGAGAGGATTTTCTGAAGAAAATATGGGAGCCGTAAATAATTTATTCATTCACGCTCGCCGGTACGCCCTTCGGTGCAGAAATTATGCATGAATCCCCTTAAGGTAACTTTAATGTCACCCCTGTTTTATCATGAATATCTGTCTTTATGTGATAATCCAGCACTTTACGTTATTTGTTTACTCTTTAGTTGGGTAATTAACTGTGAAAATTTAGTAAAGGGTTTAAAACTCTGCTGCATAGGGGTTCACGTCCATGGCTCAAAATTCATCTGAAACAATCTTAAATAATTTAATGCTGTATTACCCTATTTATATTTATTACAATTTAATGTTTTGCATTCACATGGCTTTCTATACTCATTCTTCTACAAACTGTTTCTTACAAAAGCTTATTATTCTATATTGTTAATCCAGATAAACTTTCATTATACACTTCCTTGTAGAATACAGTAGGCAAAGACCGTGTCACTATGTGATGGCTTTAAAATTCATGTTCTTTGCATGACAGCGAGAAAAAACGGATAGTAACTTACCAACTGGGAAATGTTTAAGTATTTGAAAATTCACACCAGTAGCAAAGAATATCTTGGAAATGTTTAACTATACAAACAGAATTATGTGACATAAATTCTGTAATTTAACGAGATTCTTACGGTTTATCAATTATACAAAAGTTATTCGGAATGAAGAGGACTTCACAGGCTATACCCAAGAAAAATCTTATTGGCATTTTAATCAACATCGTTAGAGCTATTAATCAAGTCGAATCTTTGCAAGATACGTTGTACTTATCTAGTAAACACTAATTTTAGTATTTAACTGGATTTTCGTTTTTGAGTTATGCTGTTCACACACACACAAACACATGGCCTTTTACTAAATATATTTTGGGGGATTCAAGGGCCTCGGACATATATTTTCGGTAAAACCTCGACTCCGAGTTTTTTTAATGAAATTCCAGGTACTTTCCATACTTACAATATCTAAGTAGTAGACAAAGTAATAATGGAGCAGTTCTTTACCGATACAAGGGGATCGAAGCGTACATTCATTCTCTTCAATACTTCTGATTTCTTCCTCTCCAATCGTTGATCTGATATTTGAATATCGATTCTATTTTTTTTTAAAATCTGACATGAACACACTGAAGTTTTACTCTCGTAACAAATTGATATTTATCTATTGCATATTACCTATGGGTGGTATTCATATAAAATCCGCGTTACGTTAAACATGTGATTTTACCCAGCAAAGATTTCAAGTCTAGCATTACATTTAGAAACACATTACTATACTCCCTTTTTTTAAAAACTAATATTTCTGAAGAGTGATTTTGGGTTTTCTTGCACTTAAGTGGAATAAACAACAATTTGAGGTTATCCCTGAATTACATTGCTTATGGAAACGTTTGACCGGTAGAGCATAACTGAAAACTTATGAAAATTTCACCTTAAGGAGAATTTTTTATAAAATAGCTTAGATTTGCGTTTCAAAATGGTAATTAAGTAATTATTTAATATATATGTACCAAACTTTAAAACCACACTTCTTTATAAGTGTATAAGATGTGGTAACAATTCTAAAAGCTCAGAGAGGAATTTGAGTTTTGGAAAATTCACAACTAGCTCCCAGAGCAAAGTGTGTAAAATTAGTGCTTAAGGTAATCAATCCTACGGTAAGGTTTTTGGTTAAAAAATCAACATTTTCAATCTTTCGTTTTTGCCACTGTCTAATAACTCAGAGCTTATAGAAACATATGCCATGCTATATGGGTCATTAACAACTATTTATCAGGAGAATTTGGACTGCATATCAAGTTCAGAAACAAAATGCATCTTTGAGCCTGATTTTCTATAAAACAAAGGTTTCCAGATAAAAAGTTTCATGCGATGCACTGCTACACGAATGTTTACTGAAACTTGTAAGCTAGACACATAAAGCATAGATGCAGAGTTACAAATGTTCATTTCTTAATATGTAAAGGATTAAAAATAATATGGTATAAATTATAGAATGAGTGAAAATTTTGTGGATTGATTCAGTGGAAAACAACCAAAAAAAAGGTATTGCGTTCCAAGCCAAACAAATATTCAAAAAAGGGAATATAAGAGCTTTATGAATATCTTTCGATAATTTGAGGAAAAATGATAATCTAAAAAGCTAAATAATTTGATGCTTGGGGTAATTTATATAGCTACCAATATTTAAGAAATAACACTAGTCTGCATGATATGGATGACTGAAAACTAATAAGTGCTTATGACTCACTTTTTTATGCTAATTTCAGAACTGTTTTTAGTTTTTATTTTCTATCGCATACAGTTCTTTCACAATTTCACTTCAAAAATATATAGATATGGAGATATAAAAATATTGCTTCCGCCACTATACATAAAATTGGGCTTGATGAAGCAGTTTGTAGCTCTACCAAAGTATGGATCCTGCTTCAAGTACCTTTCCAAGAAATTTCCCTTCATTACACAAGACAAATTAAAGGCTGGGATTTTTGTTGGTCCTGAAATATAGAAATTGATGAATGATGAAGATTTTGAGAAGACAACGAATGAGAGAGCAATAGAAGCATGTACCGCCTTGCGATCAGTTACTGAAGACTTCTTAGGCAATAACAAAGATCCTAATTATAAGGCCATTGTCGAAACAATATTGGAAAATTTCAAGAAGATTGTTGTAACACGAGTTTAAAGGTGCATTTTCTGCATTCACATATCGGCTACCTTCCAGAAAATCTGGAACATTATAGTGAAGAGCAGGGTGAACGTTTTCACCAAGATATTAAGGAAAATGGAGAGGAGGCACCAGGGGAGATGGACTGAAACTACGATGGCCGACTACTGTTGGATGTTGTGGAGGGACACAGTCATCTTCAAGGATCTGCAAGGAAGTCAAAGAAGAGAAAGTTTGAAAAAATTAAATGAAACATTTTGGCTTCTTGTTTTGTTAAAATGTAGTCATGAAATAAATTAGGGGAGCGCTTGAGAGTATTCTTAAAATTTTTCTTGAATAAAAGCTTATCTTGTGTGAAATGGTATTTGAATACTTTTCTACGCTCATTAGTAAAATTGTCAAAACATTACTTCTTATTTTGGGTAAAAACTGACGTGATAGAAATAAACGGAAGTTATTTTTGGAATCAGCATAAAAACATAATTCAAGAACACATACTTTTAAGAAATCCATCTGACAAAAAGTTTTAAAATGTAGACTAGTGTAATAATTAATAATGCTAAACCCTTTGTACTATCTATTTGAAACTTTGCAAACTCTTATAAGATAACCTTCCTAGCATATAGTTAAAATTTCAAAACAGTTGGTTAAGAATTAAGGAATTTGAACATTTCACCATAGGGTTGGTTGCCTTACAGCGGATAAAATACTTTAATGTATAACAATTTTGTATCTTAGCTTGACAGCATTCTTTCTAATAACTGCGCAGTGACAATAGTTCATTTGATACTTTATATCCATATTGTGATTCGCTATTTTGCACATTACCAAACGGTTAACAAATAAAGGGAGTCCCACAAGAAAATATTCATGATGCGCGTATGTTGACACTGCTAACTTGCTTTTAATAGTGTGATATAAAGTTTGTTACACGTTTTCTGGAAGTTTGCCATGTCGGCAAACACTGAACTAATTTCCAGAAAACCCGCTGAAAATGGCTTTCCGATGCCGAGAAAATGCACAAGAGAATTAAATTATGATTGTAGCTTATGTAACTTCGACTATTTTTTAATGCTTTTGGTTTTGTTAAGTTTCTTCTCGTGTACTTGTGTTATCTATTCGAAGTAATCTTTCTCAACTTATGAAAAATTCTGCTATATGCTTACCTTTAACACTGATTAAAGCTTAAAAATTCATTTGCCACCAGTTTCCATTACTTCCGTCTGTGAATATATCTAAATGCTCCAAAATATACATTTTGATCTAATTTATTATTATTACTATTATACAAAATCAGTACAGTTTTTACTTTCTCTAACACGTACGTACTTGATAGAAAAAGTATTGCATTCAACCCACAAATTTTATACCGAGATTTCACCGGAAAAACATCTTTTGAAGCCCCCTGAATCCATAAAAAAAGCATTTTCGGAAAAAGCTTAAAGTGTGTGTATGTGTCTGGCTGTGTGTCTGTGAACAGCATAACTCAAAAATGAAAATTCGGATAAATGCTTGGTATTTAGTTTCACTATCTTCAAAATATACGATTGAGGATTTACAAGAAAATCTCCCACCCAAAGTCCCTTGGACGTTTTTCGAAATTTTTGATTTCTAAAAAATAGCTCTAGCAAATTTGATTAAAATACACTATACGAAAGATATTTACATGACAAATAAAATGTATATCTTGAATTTTCTGGGAATAGCCTGTGAAGTCCAATTCATTCAAGAGGGTTTTTTATAATCTTGTATAACTGGTAAACAATAAGCGATAGACGAAAATGTACTACACAAAAAACGTAGAGAGCTCTAAAACTCACAGTTTATTTCAAATAAATTTTTTGTGGCATAAGCCATTTGTGAGATATCCGTTATTATTTATTCGAATTGTTCATTACTTGGTCATTCTCAAGTCCGGTTCAGTTGTTTCTCGCAATTGCAAGGGAAAAGTATAGAATTTTAAGACCAGCATATAACGTGCAGTTCTTAAACATTTGACTATCGCTGTTGTGTTTATATATATAATAAAACATGTAATGTAGCTAATTCTGCGAAGGTTTATTAGGATTAAAATATAGTAGATAAGAAATACATTTTCATAAGAATAATTTGTATACCCCTAATAAAACGAGAGGATAGAGAAGGTCATGGGAATGTATCACATTAGATTTTTACTTCATCACCACGTATTATTGCTCGTCTTGATCAGTACAATACATGCATGCAATGGTTAGTTCATTGTTAACCAGTACCCATTAGTTGGGATAGAATGTGCACTGTCGTAAATAAAAAGTGGCCCATTTCCCTAGATCGGCATAGTGTTCTCTCCATAAGATTTCCACCTTCAGGTAACCAGCTTTTAAACTCCATCAGTCAGTATCAGGTCTCTATGCGACTGACCTGAAAAACAATTCATGGGCTTTCAAACTAACTAATGAAAGATATGTATATTATATATGGAATGAAGGTCCGAATACCGCCTCTATGAAAGAGTTTTGCTACGATACATACATAAGGAAAGACTAAACCAATTACCAATAATTCGACCTTTTAGAGGAAGGGCGAAAAAATTCTGCGTCTGGTTAAACTGAACGACAGCTACGACATTTACATATATAAGAACTTTTATCAACGACATGGAGACGAAGGCTAAGTTATTGCTGCTACTAAACGGCAATAAGGAAAGTATTAGTAAACGGTAGTGTAGCATGAAAATATAAAATTAAGTTATAGTGTTACGCTTCGGCAGTTTGGTCATACTTTGGGGGAGATAAAGTACCCTGCCAATCTAGTGACTATAATTATGCTTGAAAGATAGAGGTAGTCACACTGGTAGGTAGTGGACTAGTTTTTATCAGTAACAACTTAAAAGGCTGTGTTCCATTATGGGAACATTTTGTGCACGCAAGTATACACATTTATGGCGTGTGAGATACATTTGATTTTGACTGGCAAACTAAGTCAGATTTCAATGTGTTGATACAACTCTCATGCTAATATATGCTATGCAATTCCTTGTTCCCAATCTCAAAATGCTTAGCTTGGCACTGTCTTTGTATTCTACGACATACTATACACTGCTTTTCCCCATCCCGTGGGGTCCTGTGCATAGGATAAACAGTGCACTAAAAAGTTTGCTACTAAGTTTCAATGTGGCAAATGCAAACAAGCTAACAGTTACCAATGAACCCAAAACGGGATGCCAAATCATTACGCACATTTATTATGAGTGTCCCTCTATGATCAAGGATATTGTATATCATTTATGTTAGCAAGAATGGACACCAAATAAACAAACCAGCCATAAAATTATTTTGGTAAAGCTGAAGTCTATCGGAAAGCCAATCAAATCGGCTTAATATTATTCTAAAATGATTTTGAAGATAGATGCATTCATTAAAACCTGGTCTGTCAAAAGAAACACCTACAATGTTGATCGTTTACGACAAAATGACCCATCGTATATCTGCACACCGGGAATTTTATGGACCCCAGCATTGCTCTAATTTTAATAACAAGAATCCCTTCATTTTAAATTATCGCAAGTACTAGTTACCTCCTTTTATAGTGCGGGTACTTCCTCGAACATTGCGGTCATAATTACTAAGGGGTGGATCGGTGTGACCGTTTCTGTGAGGTTAACTTAGTTTGTACTACAGTCGACTTATGTTGAAGGAGAGAGAGTGAGAGTCCAGATGTAAACAATGGGGGCGCGCCTGCAGTGCTCGTACAGGTTGTATCATGTACTATGCTGTACATGACGACTATTAATATTTCTATTCCTATTATAGAATACTACATTTTACATACATTGTATAAAGTGATTACTACAAAGTTGTGCGTTGCAGTGGACAATACTATAGGTACATGCGGAGATTGTAGAAAGGGAATGTTCTCCATCTCTTACTTAAACAAGAGCTATATCGTGAGAAACTGCTTTAGAAATCGCAAGAAGTACATACGAATAATACACTATATCACTCTCTGATATCACTCTCTATTTTACCTGGAGGGCTCGATTGGCTTTTGGAGCAAGGCATCTTGCACATCCACCTGATTGAAAACCATTTTTTTCTAACATTTTCTTAGGTTTATTATTCACCTTTTCCCTAAATTCTCAGGCTTTGATTTCCTTAATTTTTGTACATACTACTTCCACATGTTTATAGCCTTTGGAAAGTATAACTGGACGGCATTATGGCTACAACATTTAAAAGGAATATCATGCTCACTACGGTATATTTCTTTATCAACCGCCTCTATCAAGGGAACACGTGCCAAGACATTATGCTTTCTGCATCGCTAACTTGAAATCAAGAAAAACAAATAAAGTTCAGTGTAATCCTTCCTCTATTAATTACACAGTGTCCTCCTCTTAAAATTATCACAAACACCCGAATATGTTTGGCGAACAAAAATGTAACGCAATCACACGACACTCTGGGTCAATTTTCAGTCCATACCAGTTATTTTCCTATTCACTGCGCATTAATCGCGATAAATATTCGTTGGAAATTATTTTAATTATACAGTGCTGCTGTACAACATGTAAAAGAATGAGGTGATAGCGTGTTCAAAAAATAAATTCACTAGGAAGATAATATGTCTGCCATGAACTCATAAAAAGTGAAAGAATGTACATTAAATGCTTTAACTGTGGGAAAAAAAACTAAACAAAACTTTAGTTTATGTATGAACTGAATATTTTACTTATGTAATCGGTTTAGCTTTTTCGTATGTATCGCTTACCCCCTATAACTTAAAACTGTGCCTAGGGTGAGAGCTTGTCGAGAAGCAAACAATTTTTGCAATTTTTCGGGCGTAAAAATCCTTAGCATGGCTTCTTTTGGAAGGCAAATAAAGCCTGTGGTCCCGTGTCGTAGATAAGCGGCACGTAAAAATCCTGATAAAGAGGCCTTTGAGCAAACTTTATGATCTTTCACGCCCAATAAGGTAGGATGGGACGCTAGAGACCATTGTAGTTAAAGAGCTCCATAAATACAACTCAATTTAATTTTTATATATTTTTGAGGAGCAAACGAACATTGAACTAGATAATGAAGAACGGGGGATATGCCGTAGCCAGATATGAGAGTGAGGGAAGGAGATGATATGAAGGTGAAATAGATGAAATGAAAGGTGATGGAGCAAATGACCGGCGGGGGAAACAGGAGAGTCCGGAGCAAATCCGCCCAGACGCCGCTTCGTCTACCACAAATCCCGCATGTGGGTCCCTGGGAGCGGACCCCGACCGCCTTGGTTGGAGGCGAGCTGTCTAACCAGTCGGTTATGGCGCCACCCTAAATATTTTAATGCTATAAAACAAATAATTTCCAAGTTATTGACAAAGTAACGTTTACCTCTCAATCTCAATTCTCCAAACTTGTGTATAACACTACAGACAGCATATTCCTATTTAGAATTGTTCCGCGCTGATACTTCTGGTTTGATGATTTATTGCAGTGTTTAGCACATCAAAGCGATCATATTTGTAGGCTTTTAGTGGCCATTTGTTCATTTGTAAATCCCTGTTTAATTTTCCATTGAAATGAATAATGAATTATCGCTCTCCGTGTCTCCCTCCGCAACATATTTGTTTATGCGGCGTTTTCAAAGCCGAAAATAGCCATCTTCGGACATATTAATATTTAATATTCAGCAAAACATTTGGAAAAAAAGTAAAACGAAGGAAGGAAAGTCTTGATACTCAGAATATTTTAATGTTTGGTGTTTTAGTGCAGCAAACATCCGAATGCTCCTCATCTATATATACTACCACTTGTGAACAGTGCAACACCAAGAAGGAAACGTATTAATATAATGAATTTCTTACCACAGATTAGGTACATGACAGGTAATAAATTATAAACTTTTCAAATCTATACATGATCGTTGAGCTCTAATATTCAGGATTTTCTGTGGCCTCCAGGCGCTGCAATTAGAGCTGCTATAGGCCGTGGCATTGAATCAAAAAAGTTCTGAATACGTTCCAGAAGTATATCCCTCCATGAAGTTTGTATTCGAGCCTACAAAACCGTGACACTGGATACTGGAGGATCGTGACGTACCAGGTGCCGAACAACCATATCCCAGACATGTTCGATGGGCGACATGTCAGGCGAACGTGCAGACCAGGGAAGCAATGGTACCCGTCGCGTTCCTCGCAATATGTGGCCGGGAATTGTCATGTTGTCCTGTTGAAATGTGGTGGAGATGGAGATGCATGAAGCAGGGGGAGTACCTCAGGCTCTACAACTACCGTTAGTTACCGGTTGCTGTTCAAAGTGCCCTCAATTCGTGGGAGACGAGATCGGTTGTTGTAACCAATGGCACCCCAAACCATCACATCTGGTGTTTGTCCGCCATGCCGCTCAACAATGCAGTCCTCCAGGTTGCGCTAACCACGGTACCGTCGGACACGTATGTGGCCATCACTGTAGGACACGTTGAAGCGGGACTCGTCCGAAAAGACTTCATTTTACCACTCAGCACCCCAGTGACAGTGTTCACGTGTCCATTGCAGTCGGAGGAGCTTGTGGTTTCTGGACAATGGAAGCCGACGTAGTCGCATGCATGCAACCAGTTCAACCTGCAGCAGACGGCAACGAACCGTTGATGCAGACAAGTTCACACCTGTTGCAGTGCTCCAGCATCGAGCCAACACTGTGGATGAAGCTGTACGATCCGTTATGGCCATGCGGGCAAGATTAATGTCATCCCGCGCTGTGGTTATGTTCCGTGGTCCAGTACTCGCTCTTCACTGCGTACGACCTTCATCTACCAACTGCTTCCACACACGCATCATTGTCGTAGCAGCATGCCCTGTACGAGCCGAAATGTCACGGTATGACAAACCCGCTCCCCGGAGACCTATCATTCTGCTCTGCTCAAACTCATTCACATGGCGATATGGCTCCCTTTGACGACGACGTAACATACTGGCACTCCCTTTATTGTTTCCACTTTGTTTGACAGCTCTGCACTGACTACACTGGGCGCAACGCTGACTTGTCGGACCGACACGAGAGGTCTCTGCTCGGCCTACGAGTACCCCATCTCTCTGCAAAACCTAATCACTTATTGCTTGCACACTCTTCTACGCTTCCACCAAGTTTGGAGTTATTCGGGAAATTCTTTCTTGGTGTTGCAGTTTTCCCATGCGGTAGTATTATAGTAACACATTAGCTATATAATACTACGTTTGCTCTGATTTAATTCTGAAATCATCTTGAAGCGTTAGCAATATGCTAAAAGCAATATGCCGAGTATAGGTTACGCAACGGAGAGGGACACCTCGCGCACTACGACTTACAGAGATCTATTGTGACTAACACCCCCTCAGGAGGAAGGGATGAAGGAAGGAATCACAGGAGGCTACAAGCCGCTGGTAGACAGGCCACGGAGACGCGCGGAATTTCCTAACCGTTCCAGGCTGGAAGACCGTTCCACTGCTCAGTCTACAGAGGGCGATGAGTGACCTGTCGACCAAGCAGCCCTCTAGTGTCCATATGGAGCACTTTTTTGAGCAAGCATCTGTCGACATTACCATACGCCACAAAACCTAGAAGCACACCTGAAAGATGAGAAGGAAATGGAATGAAAGTGAAATGATGGAAAGGAAATTGTGGTGGATGATAAACTACTCCAGCATTCGTCTTCCGCAGGGAAAACCACGAAAAATCCAAGCCGAGATGGGCGGTCAACGGAATTAGAATCCGGGACCTCCCGAATGCGAGCTTTACAGTTACCGCGGACCCATCTTGTTTAATATATGCCGTAATTAAATAGGCAAATAAAGATGTAATTATATAAATGTCAGACAAACCTCTACGAAGTCATAATTTTTGTAGCTATGTTAAAAATTGGACTTTCAGCAAGTAAAATTGGAATTTTCCTTTTACTGATACTGAAACAAAACTATTTCTTGTCCTCCTTTTGTCTACAAAGAGTAAAATATCATTCAATCCTTAGGTTTGTCATTTTCTTTTCTTTCTCTCTTTCTTTCTTACTGGTGAATTAATGGAAGTTCATAATTTGGCCTGAAGATACAAAAAATACCTTATTAATGACGTATGTTAATCTAGAACCTTGATTATTTAAATTTCAATTACATAAAATGTTATAATCTACTTTATTTAACCTATTAAATAATTGCCAATGAAAATATTTTAATATAAAAAGGGAGAAATTGTACCTTCAAGTACCAGTCGTTGAACCCCGGAACGTCACTGCTAGTACCCAGCACGCACAAAGCTGTGCTAGGGCCACACGAATCATATCAAGCCTAGAGTCGCTTAACACCCAGTTGAGCCGAAATCGATACGATGCAGGTCACGGTGTTTATGGCAGAGAGCTTAAGAAGTCGAATAGTATGACCTTCCAATTCTCAGAATGAGAAAGTTCTCCTTATATTTCACATTAAGAACAAATAAACAAATGCAAACAAAACTGAACTTTAACAAGATTATTCCTTTTTAATATACAAATATATAAGTTTTGTTGTCGTTAGCAGAAATAATCACAAACATTCACGTTATATTGAGACTTTTATACAAATGAATTACTAATGACAAAGAAAGAAACACAACTTCAAATATTCATTGTATTCCAATAAACGCATAAACATTTCTTATTATTTCTGATGTAGTTAAAAAAAAGTCTGATATGATACACTTGCATGACTTTCTCTACACTGTAGCGTTTCTTACTACGCATATAAATGATACTAAAGCTTATTTTTCTATCTACTACATTTTAAACCAAATGAACCTTTGCAAAAGTTGCACATTTGCTTATAGATACAAAGGGAATAGTTTAAGAACTGGACGCTATATGCTGGCCTTAAAATTCCATATTGTTTCCATGACATCGCGAGAAATAACTGAATATTGACAGGACTTTAAAGGAATGACCAAGTATTGAGCAATTCGAAACATTAATAGCGGATGTCTTGGAACTGGCTTATGCCAAAAAGACGTATTAGAGATAAATTGTGTTTTAAAGAGATCTACATTATTTGTGTGGTGCGTTATCGTCTATCACTTAACGTTTATCAGTTATACAACATTATACAAAATTTCTTGAGTGAAAATGACTTCATAGGCTACTCCCAGAAAACTTAAGCTATACATTTTATTTGTTATGTAAATATATCTATTACATTGTATTTTAATCAAAATCGATCAAGCCATTTTTCATAAAATAAAAAGTATCGAAATATATTCCATGTAACGGTAGTTTCGGATGTGGGGATTTTCTTGAAAATCTTTGTGTCGCATCTTTGGAAGATATTGAACTTAAATAGCAAGTTTGGTATTTATCCGAAGTTTTGTTTTTGAGTTGTGGTGTTCATATATACACATACGGACCATTTTCTAAAAATACCTTCTTTGGATTAAAGGGCCCTCAGAAAATGTATTTCGGTGAAATATCGGTATCGAATTTTTGGGTAGAATGCAATACCTTCTCTACCTACCATGTACGGGTCGGGAAAGTAATACATAGGATATTCTAAAAAGTGGTCCACTTTTCCCTCTTCTTTGGGGATAATGATTTCGACTCCATGCGCCCTTTGTGCAAGTAGCACTTAATGTGTGATGAATTATAGTTACAAGTTGACTACACATATGCATAGATTATTCCATTTATAATACGAGCAGCATATACAACGGAGGGGGACACTTCGCACACCGCCACCTATACAGATTTGTTGTCACTACCATCCCCTAGGAGGATTGGATGAAGCAAAGGAACTACGGAAGGCTACAGAAGAAGCCGCCCAGAATGGGCGCTGAATGACCCATACAACCTAGGTAGCCCTCTGGTGTCTACGTGGAATACCATTTCCTTGAAGCAAGCATCTGTGTTATCTGTTCGGCTCTTCTGAAACAAGAAAACTTCTGAAAGTAAACCTGGAACAGGAGAAGGAAGGGAATGAGGGAGAGGAGGTCGTTGCAGAAATAAATCACCCTAATATTCGTCTAGTGACCCGGGAAAACCGCGAAAAACACAAGGTGAAGTTTAGAGGTAGACGGGGTTTGAACCCGGGACCCCCCAAATGCGAGCCTCGCCGCTTACAGTGCAGCCAACCCTTGATAAAATATTGCTGCACTTCGTTTGCCTCAAGTTTTCAGCGGTGTGGCATTGCCTGAAGATATCCGCAAACAGTGTTGCAGTGCCATATTTGCGTGCAAGCTAATATATGTACGCTTATATTTATAGTATGTACACAGGGCTGCTAGAAATGGAGAACATAAATCTGAACTTAGAGCACCTCAAGCCAATGTTGTTAGGAGCGATGCTTCTGTAAGGTGGCTCATAAAGAAAGGAAGAAAAACAAAGCGCTCATGTATTTGTTCTACTAATTACGGAAGGTTTATGAACATGGGTAAACCAATTACTCGACGATAAAGGTTGCATTTCTTTTGATTTTTGAAATACATTGTACTTTTCTGACCAGTTAGACTATAACCGAAGTGTTGTATTCATTCACGTGTATATTGCAAACCCAAATGCGTCTGTGAAATTTGGAAAATCTACAGTATATAAGACATATTATTGAAGCCTTTAGTTGCCAAGATCGCGGTTTCAAAGCCGACGAAGGGCGATGGAGGTTTTCGGGCGTAAAAATCTTTGGACATGGCTTCTTTCGGAAGGGAAGTAAAGCTAGTGGTCGCCTGTCGTAGATTTACGGCAAGTAAAAGAACTTCAAGCCTGATAAAGAGACTTCTGAGCAAACTTTCCGATATTTCACGCCCAATATAGAATGGGACGCTAAGAACCACATTAGTTAAAGATCGTTCATAAATAGAACTCAATTTCATTTCACATCCTGTTGAAACTTCTTCCAGTTATTACACATAATATAACTAATACTTTTGCTACGTTTCAAAATTCTAATCTTTTTACCTATTTAAATACTCATTTTTATTTTGTAAATTCATTTTTACTTTCTCTACTACGTATAGTAAGTAGGGGAAGTATTGCATTCCACCCAAAAATTCGATACCGAGATTTCAGCGGAAATACATGTTTTGAGACCTCCTGAATCCAAAAAAAGCATTTTTGGAAACATGTCCGTGGGTGTGTCTGTGTGTGTGTGTGTGTGTGTGTGTGTGTGTGTGTGTGTGTCTGTGTGTCTGTGAACAGCATAACTCAAAAACGAACAGTCGGATAAACACCAAACTTGGTATTTAGGTTTAGTATCTTCCAGGGATGCGACACGAAGGTTTTCAAGAAAATCCCCCCACCCCAGACTACCCTTTACATGGAACATTTTTCGAAAATTTTAATTTTCTCAAAAATGGCTCTAACGATTTTGATGAAAATATCATATGTTTAAGATAATGTCATGAGAAATGAAATGTATATCTCGAATTTTCTGGGAATGTCTCCAAAAGTATTCTTCACTGTGAACGACTTTTGCATAACTGGTAAACCGTAAGAGATAGATAGAATTTTACTACACAAAAAATGTAGATCGCGTTAAAATACACAACTTATGTCATATACATTTCTTTTGTTGAGTGAACCGTTTTCGAGATATTGCTTGTTATTTCCTTAAATATTTCAATACTTATACTTTTTCTCAAATTAGTTATTCATTTTTTACTTTCTCTACTACGTATAGTAAGTAGGGGAAGTATTGCATTCCACCCAAAAATTCGATACCGAGATTTCACCGGAAATACATGTTTTGAGACCTCCTGAATCCAAAAAAAGCATTTTTGGAAACATGTCCGTGTGTGTGTCTGTGTGTCTGTGTGTGTGTGTGTCTGTGTGTGTGTGTGTCTGTGTGTGTGTGAACAGCATAACTCAAAAACGAACAGTCGGATAAACACCAAACTTGGTATTTAGGTTCAGTATCTTCCAGAGATGCGACACGAAGGTTTTCAAGAAAATCCCCCCACCCCAGATTACCCTTTACATGGAACATTTTTCAGAAATTTTAATTTTCTCAAAAATGGCTCTAACGATTTTGATGAAAATATCATATGTTTAAGGTAATGTCATGAAAAATGAAATGTATATCTCAAATTTTCTGGGAATGTCTCCAAAAGTATTCTTCATTGTGAACGACTTTTGTATAACTGGTAAACCATAAGAGATAGACAAAATTTAGTACACAAAAAATGTAGATCCCATTAAAATACACAACTTATGTCATATACATTTCTTTTGTTGAGTGAACCGTTTTCAAGATATTGCTTGTTATTTCCTTAAATTTTCCAATACTTATACTTTTTCTCAAATTCGTTATTCATTTTTTTATGTCCTGGACATGCAAAGAGAATGGAATGCGCCACATAGCAACCAGCGTTAAAATATTTGACTATCGCTTAAAAGCTACCATATTCCCCTTGCATCTACAAGAAAATTACCAATAAGATTGACATCTCGATATCTCGATTAACATGAAGCATATGGTGAATAGGCGTTTGTAAAAATAGATTGTACAAGAGTAGAGAAAGTTATGTGAGTGTAACACATCAGATTTTTTTATGTCCTGGACATGCAAAGAGAATGAAATGCGCCACATAGCAACCAGCGTTAAAATATTTGACTATCGCTTATAACCTACCATATTCCCCTTGCATCTACAAGAAAATTACCAATAAGATTGACATCTCGATATCTTGATTAACATGAAGCATATGGAGAATAGGCGTTTGTAAAAATAGATTGTACAAGAGTAGAGAAAGTCATGTGAGTGTAACACATCAGATTTTTCTTATAGAAATGTTCCAAACGATGCATTTTTAAAATTATTTAAATACAAAACTCAGGTTATACAGCAAAAGTTTTTTCAATCAACTACCAATTAATGTAGAACAATGATTACTTTTTGTAGTATCAAAAATTCTTGAATTTAAATTCAAAATTATATATATACAGATTGTAATTTTGTTTAATGTACTTTGGAGTGACAGTAAAATATTTTGAAACAAATTAGTAAAAATTGCGTCACCTAGAGTATTTTGAGTATGAGAAACACTTTACTAGAAAACAAGGTTTAAAATTAATAAGCTTGCGTCGTCCATTGATAGTCTCCGTGAATTTTAAGCTTAAATGCGTCAAGTACAAAAATCGATATGTTTTCTTAAATATTGTCATTCATATTATTTTATTATGAAAATATTTAATTTTTTAATTATTCACAATTTCGTTCAAATTTCACAGATGCATTGCCTTAATATCGGAATGCAATTTCAATACATGCAGTTCCTTAAAAATAATTTCTGTAAAACGGGGAGTCACTGTTCTTGGAAATATATGGATCAGTTTTTTAGGAATGTGCATTGATATTAATGTTAATATAATAAACAATATGCCATCTATCATACCAGTAGTTTCAAGTTATTCTGCATATTAAGAAGCAAGACAATACAGGAATATTTTACTGGCATTATAGTGTCATGCGTACAGAGTGAGATGGCTGAGGCTTGTACTGGGAAGGTCACCTGTTCGTTTCCCGTCGATCCTTAAGTTTTTCGTGATTTTCCCTGGTTGGGGTGAATCATTGGGTAAATCCCCATCTACCACTATTTTCTTTCCATCGTTTCCCTTTCACTCCGTTTCCTTCTCATCCTTCAGGTGTGCTTTTATGGTGTATGGAGGTGCCGGACAGATAGTTGATGGGTCTACGCAGCTCTAGCAGTAGGACGAGTCTTCGAGTTTGGAACTTCTAGGGACTTCCACTCGTCTCTGTGACCTGTCTGCCTGCGGCCTGCAGCCCCCTGTTAGTCTTCAGTTCATACCTTCCTCCGGGGGGTGAAGTGCAATGCGCGAGGTGTCCGTCCTTTGCATAACCTAACCTATCCTAGTGTCCCGTTTATGTATTTTGACCTAAAAAGTGTTCTATTTCTTTTGAGGACATACACAAAACGTAGAACATGTCCTCAAAGGATCCTGCTCTCTGCATATGTCGGATTTAAATCCAAAAATATACTGCAACCCAATCGATAGTCTGATGTTTAAAAACCATTCACTAAATACTGGTCATAAAGTTCCATAACTTTTCCATGACATCACAGGAAACAGCCGAATAACATCACTTTATAAAACAGTTTTTTATTCATTCGCATGACATTCTCTACCCTCAATCATTTATTAGTGAGTGTGCAAACTATTCTTACTAAAGCTTTTTATATCTACAACGTTTTAATCCAAATAAAACCTTTACAGAAATAGATACATTACACATTTCGTTATAGATACAAAGAGAACAGCGATAGTCAGATGTTTAGGAACTCGACGCTATCTGCTTAAAATACCACACTGTTTCCATGCAATCGGAAGAAATAACTGAATGTTGAAAGGACATTAAAGGAAATGAACAATGTAACAATAAAACTCATTTGAAATAAACTGCATGTTTTAAAGAGATCTGCATTTTTTGTGATGTACCTTTTCGTCTAGCGCTTAACGTTTACCAATTGCACAAGATTACACAAAATTACTTTTGAATGAACAGAAGTCCATGGCTATTCCCAGATTGTTCAAGACATACATTTTATTTGTCGTGTAATTGTAGATAATTTTTGGTATTTTAATCAAAATCTTTAGTTATTTATAAAATCAAAATTTTCGGAAAGTGTTTTATGTAAGTTGTAGTTGTGGTGTGGAGATTTTCTTGAAAATATTCTTGCTACATGGTTGGAAGATACTGAACTTAAATGCTAAATGTTCAGTTTTTGAGTTGCACACATAGACATACCCATGGATATGTTTCCAAAAGTGGGTTTAGAGGGTCTGTAACCATTACTTCCGGTAGAATTTCGGTATCGAAATTTTGGGTGAATACAATACCTTCTCTACCTACTAGGTATGTGGTAGAGAAAGTATTAAAGTATTTAAAAGTCCAAACCAATAATAACTGTTGATGCCACCCAAATGTTATTTTAAATAAATTTCGTGTTTTACTAGATATATAAAATTATATGAAATTCCCTCAAATGAGGAGGAATTCACCGTCATGCTTAGAAAATTCAAGATGTACATTTTATTTTGGGAAGATGGTTTGTTACGTTATTTACTTTGTTTGCACCACGCTTTGGGTGTAAATTTGAAGTAGGTTGTATTGAAGGAGTTATTTAATAGTTCAACCATTGGGGAGCCGAACTTAAAATTCGTTGCAATCGCACGTATAGTAAACAGTTTCCGGTAGCCTTCGCCCCAAATGTACTTTCAGGTGGCCTTTGCCCCATGTTTTAAAACAAAACTATCAACTTTGTAATTTAACTGTTTCTTTAAATATTATATATTTTTGTTTGCCTATTTATTTTAGAGACACGTTTCTCTTAGCAATGTTGTGGTGTGACTAAGAATGTAGGCTTACACAGATTATAATTT
The DNA here is from genome assembly GCA_030765065.1 of Deroplatys truncata. Classification (NCBI taxonomy): domain Eukaryota; kingdom Metazoa; phylum Arthropoda; class Insecta; order Mantodea; family Mantidae; genus Deroplatys; species Deroplatys truncata. The sequence continues at coordinate 158,719,735 of CM060979.1, forward strand.
TACTTCTCTCCTTTTATTAATGCTTGATACGATTTAAATAACACTTCACTGAGAGCTGTGAGGTGTTTTTATTAAATACTTGCACGTTTTAATACGTAAACTGTTTTCGTCTCGAACGAAAACGTATAAAATTTGTCGAGGACGCATCACGCATCCGGTTACAATCAGTGTCTGCAGGCAATTAAATTGATTTCAACCATCTAAACTTGTAAATTTCTGTATTTCAAGTCTCTGATTGGCTATTACTACTCCAATAGAATACCTGCATTTAACTAAAGCTTTTTCTGGTTGTTGATTGGCTATTTTTAAACTGTCTCAAATTACATTTTTGTTGCTCCAAGAATAACAAGTAGGTAGTACTGTTGAAATTTCTTACTCATTATTGACTCAAGGTTACCTCATTGTTAGCAACTTTTAACTTATTATTCTCACAGCTCCTACATTATTAAATTACGTAATGCATTAACATAACATATTGAATTTTCCGGGAATATACTGTAAACTCCTCTTCATTCAGTAGGAATTTTGAACAATATTGTTTAGCATACAAGAAGTACTTCATAAAAATGTGGAACTCTTCAAAACACAGCATATTAAATAACTATTTTGTGCTGTTCTCAGATATATACCTTAGTATTGGTTTGCATTTTCTAATACAGGGTTTTTAAAAAATAAGAACAGAATTTAATAATTATTTCTAATGAACGACAACAGATGGTTAACAATTTTATTCTATGTGTTCAAAATGAGCAGCATTTGTTATGCGAGGACGAACCAGTGCTTTTCCGTTTGCATACGCAACCATCTTCTACGAATTTATTGTATAAATTGTAATTTTTTGTGACGAGGCGGCTCGTTGTTGAACCTGCAACAAAATACACGCTGCAATGAAGCAATGGATTCACTCTTTGCATAATGCAGCATACAAAACGAATTTTCCTGTGGCGTCGCCATTTTCGTAAGCAAACACAGCGCCGCTGTAGGCACTGAATGGAACTAATAAGTGGGACTTGAAACTTTGAACTCTCCTCTATTCAATGATGTGTCATATGTATCGCTATCTATTATCGTTCATTAAAAATGAATATTTAAAATCTGTTCCTTCTTTTTGAATAACTCTGTACTTTGTCATAATATTTTAAAGCGCTATGGCTATTTAGTAACTTCTCGTGATGACATGGAAAGCATATGGGATTTCAAGACCAGCTTAAAGCCACTCGCCTTTAAACATCTATGTATCTATCCGGTTTGCTCTATCCGTCTTGTACCTACAACGAAAAGTGAAATTAAATTGTTTCTCCAAAGGTTTGTCTCAATTAACATGAAATAAATAGAAAAATAAACTTTCCTAAGAAACGTTTGCAGATACTGTATAGCAATAAACGACAGAGAAACTCATGTGAATGTAACAAATCAGATATATTTTATTTTGGTTGATCGAACTCTCGTTAAAAGAAAGGGGATTAAGCAGTATCAAATGCCGGGCATACGAACCGTGATATCAACAGCAATGGTGTCGAAATCCTGATTAAATATTAACTGTCGATTTTAATCCGAAAGTGAAATCTCTATCTCCCTCAACAAACGCACATACGTCATTATTAATACATGCACTCATAGCAATGAGAGCTATTGTTGGGAGAAGGGATATTAGGAATCAATTGTTGAACCCACATTTAACACATGTGCCGCTTTGTGAAATTTGCTGGTAAGGGAGCGTGGCATACATCGTTAATGTTACTCTGTGATGTTCCCAGAAGGGACTTGTCTGTTGGAATTCAATTACAATGTATGTGGGAACATCTTGCTTCTGGATATAACAGGAAGTAGGTGGCGCGGATGTAGCAGTACTGAAGGAACATATCCAAAGAAAATATCTACTTTCAGAAGGCTGTACTACATGTGGAAGAAAGCACGTAATAAAAGTTGACTTAATGGAAATATGTATCGCTATTATCGACATCACCAGATCCTGGATCTTTAGGTTAAAATCTATCCTCTTCCCGAGTTTCGGGTTGGAGAAAAAATTGTACTTGCGTTCCATGATTAATAAATTTAAATTAGAAGCTATTAATTTTATAGGACCTTGAAGCACGAATTATACCGTATAGGATTTATGAAGACCAAAGGAGGGCAATGACAGCTTTAAACCATGTGTAATACATTCATGTGACGTTCTCCAACCACTAACGTCTATTTGTGGGTATATAAACTATTCTTACTAGAGCTTATTTTGATATCTACATAATTTTAATCCAGATAAACCATTACAGAAGTAGCTACATTACACATTTTTTATATAACAGAGGGAATAGCGATAGTCAAATGTTTATGGACGCTATATGCTGACCTTAAAATTCTATACTGCTTCTATGACATCACAAAAAACAGCTGCCTGTTAACAGAACTTTAAAAATGACCAAGCTAATGACTAAGAAATAGCTTATGCCACACAAGGGTTACTTGAAATAAACTGTGTTATACAAGATTATAAAAAAATCCTTCCAAATGAAGAGTATTTCATAGGCTATTCTCAGAAAATTCAGGATATATATTTTATTTTTCATGTAAATATCGTTATATACTATTTTAATCAAAATTATTACATTTCGAAATATCTCCCAGTTTAAGGTAGTTTGGGTTGAACACCTTCGTGTCGAATTTTTGGAAGGCACAAAACCTAAATATCAAGTTTGGTATTTATCCGTTACACACACGCGCGCGCTTGCGCGCACATATAGGCATTTTTCTAAAAATCCTTCAGGAAACTTCATTACATTTATTTCCGGCTAAATCTCGGTATGCAATTTTCCTACTAGTTTCTTGGTAGAGAAAGTAAAATATATAGATACATTATGTGATCAAAAGTATCCGGACACCACACAAACATCCATTTTTCATCTTAGGTATATTGTGCTGCCACCTATTGGCTGGTACTCATCCGCGACCTCAGTAGTCATTAGACATCGTGAAACAGCAGAATGGGACGCTCCGTGGAACTCACGGACTTCGAACGTGGTCAGATGATTGAGCCTCACTTGTGTCAGAAGTCGTACGCGAGATTTTCATACTCCTAAACATCCCTAGGTCCACTGTTTCTGATGTGATAGTGAAGTGGAATCGTGAAGGGACATGTACAGCACAAAAGCGTACAGGCCGACCTCGTCTGTTGACAGTTAAGAGACCACCGACATTTGAAGAGGGTCGTAAAGAGTAATAGGCAGACATCTAACCAGACCATCATACAGGAATTCCAAACTGCATCAGGATCCACTCCAAGTACTATGACAGGCGTGAGATGAAAAACCTTGGATTCCATAGACGCGCGGCTGCTCATAAGCCACACATCACGCAGGAAAATGCCAAACGACGCCTCGCTTGGTGTAAGGGGCGTCAACATTACATGATTGAACAGTGGCAAAACGTTGTGTGGAGTCACGAATCGCGCTACAAAGAGTGGCGATCCAATGGCAGGGTGTGGATATGGCGAAAGCCTGGTGAACGTCATCTGCCAGTGTGTGTAGTGTCAATAGTGAAATTCGGAGTTGGTGGTGTTATGGTGTGATTGTGTTTTTCCTGGAGAGGGCTTACAGCCCTTATTGTTTTGCGTGGCGCGATCACAGCGCAGACCTACATTGATATTTTAAGCACCTTCTTGCTTCCCACTGTTGAAGAGTAATTCGTGGATGGCGATTGCATCTTTCAACACGATCGAGCACCTGTTCATACTGCACGGGCTGTGGCGAAGTGGTTACACGACAATAACATCCCTTTAATGGACTGGCATGCACAGAATCCTGACTTCAATCCTATAGAACATCTTTGGGATGTTTTGAAACGCCGACCTACATAGATACCTCTCCTCAGTTCCGCACTCCATGCAGAATGGGTTCCAAGAAACCTTCGAGCACCTGACTGAAAGTATGCCTGCAAGAATGAACGCTGTCATAAAGGCTAAGTGTGCGCCAACACCATATTGACTTCCAGCATTACCGATGGAGGGCGCCACGAACTTGTAGTCATTTTCAGCCAGGTGTCCGGATACTTTTGATCAGGTAGTATATATATATATATATATATATATATATTGAGCATATATAATACTATTGTTGTATAATGCTCAATTGTGCATTAAAGCTGGGAAGAACAAGAAGAAGTCCGATGTATATAGTAATGTGCATTAGCATGACATAAAATTACACAATAAGTTAATATTTATTTGAATGAATGCAATTTAATTATAAGATGTACTTTAGTAATTTTTGAGAAATTGTTAATTATTCTAAAAATACATAATTTGTATACAACTTAATCTCTGATATTAAACAAATTAATATCGATATGTACGTACATTCTGAGGCTTTCACGGCCGGCGTCATAACTAATAAATGAATTACAACTATCCGGGCTTATAGGCCGTGGTCACGACCTACAAGCCCGGATAGTTGCAATTCATTTATTAGTTATCGATATGTACCTTTGCCATGAGAAATCAATAAATTGAAAAATTAAGTAAAAATTGTCATAAGATGCCAGATAATTAAAAGTGACGCCATAACTATTCTGCGATAAATACGTGCAATATATGTGAAATTCCAAACCTAAAGAAGCGTACAATAATGTAGAAAATCCATAAGACCTGGTATAAATAATTATTATATATGAAAAAAGGTTTGAAAAAGAAATCAGATTGTAATGAAATACTCCCCCGTATATCCAAGATTCATACTCAACATAAAGTAAAACGTTAATTACGCTATTGTGTTTCTGAAATAGAAGTTATAAATCAACTCAGTTTGATTTAAACTATTAATGCTGATCCACAAAGTTTTCCTCAATTATTTTATTCTGAAATAATAAAAGGAATGTTTAAAGGAAAGTGACATTATTATTATTATTATTATTATTATTACTACTACTACTACTACTATTATTTTACAGTACTTTTCTTTCACACTGAGTCCACCGGGCGGCAGGTCGCGCGCCGGCAGCCACAGCTGGGACTCCCGCTGAAATAGTTGCAATTTTTCCATAACCGTCTCACATTCTCATAGTTACAGTTACAATTCTAATAATAATAGGCACATGCCCTATTATAGCACATGTTGAAATGTTGTCCTCTGTCCGTATATTTCTGGCATCTTTCCACAAAGTTTTCATTCACTTGAGAGTTCAACATTCGAATTTGTGCGATTTTTTCGCCAAACGTTTTCTTTTAGTTCTTCCAATGTATGGGTTTGTTGCATATACTTTATTTTACAAGTTATAATCGGGAAGTAGTGAATTTTTAGAATTGGATTTTAGGAACTAACATCATGCTTCCATTTATATGGTTATGTTTCACAAGATAACAGATATTGGGGTACAGAGAAAACCGATTTTATAATAATAAGATCCATATTTTTTTAACGAACAATAAATGTAGAGAGGTACAGGACACTGTTTTTTTAAATATCAGCCAGGTTTTTTCAAACAAGACTTTGCTACCGCGCATGGAGTTGATGAGTCATTAAATTTAATTCAGCAATTTTTTGAAGAAAGGGTAATTAGTAAGGAATTATGGACCTCATGATTCCCTAATTTAACTATTTATTTGATTTTTATCTCCGTGGGAAATTGGAAAAAAAGGTGTGTGGAACAAACCCCATACACTGAAGACTAAAAGAAAACTGGCGAAAAATTCACTCATTTTCAGATATTAAACTCTTGCGTGTAAATGAAAATTTCGTGATAAGATGCCAGAAAATTACCATGATAATTGGCATCTTGAATATTTTGAATCTTTCGTAAATACCTTCCTAAATTATCCTCGTTCAAGTGAATTTCGTATAATTGTATATAACTCGAAGGCTCTAAAGTGAAATGCAGATCGTGGTAATATATACAATTTATTTCCAAGAAAATGTTTCAGATCAGGTATTCGTTGTTATTAGTAATATGTTTTTTAACTGCTAAGTCGCCCTTCGTTTGTTTCTCGTAAGGTAATGCAATATAAAAGCCAACATATTTATCCACCACTTCAGCTCCTGTGTGCTCTTGTAGTTTACAACAAGCGTGTAATGAAATAGTTTCTGCAAAGATTTATCTTGGTTAACATGAAGTATATAAAACATAAAATTTTGCATGAATAGTATTTAAAGGCCATGAAGGTAAAAAAGAATGAATACAGAAAGTTGTATGATTGTAGCATTTAATTTTTAGTTTCTGTACCATGTAATAGCTGGTACAGAAGGTATTGTATTCCACTCAAAATTTTGATACAGATTTCACCAAAATACATACCCCCCCAAAAAAGCAGTTTAGAAAAAGCTTCACGCGCGCGTGTGTATCTATGAATAACATAACTAAAAACCGAAAAATTGACTAAATACTAAACTTGGTATATAGGTTTGATATTTCCAAAGATATGACACGAAGGTTTTCAGAGAATCTTCTAACTATCCTTTATATCGAACATTTTTCAAAATCCTTTATTTTCTCAAAAATGACTTTAATAATTTTGATTAAAAACCATACATTAATGATATTTACATAAAAATAAAACGTATATTATAAATTTTCTGGGAATACCCTATGAAGTCTTCTTCATTCGAAAGGAATGTTATATAATCTTGTATAACTGGTAAACGTTAAGCGATAGACGAAAACGTACTACCCAAAAAATGTGGATCTTTTTAAAACCGCAATTTATTTAAGATAACGTTTTTGTCACATCAGTCATTTCTGACATATCCGTTATTAATGGTCAGAATTGTTCAATACTTTGCCATTCTTTTAAAGCCCTGTCGACATTCAGTTGTTTCTTGCGATTGCTTGCAGAGAGTGTATAAGGCAGCAAATAGCGACTATCACTTCCTTTTATACCTATCACGAGATATGTAATTTAACTACTTCTAAAAAGTTTGTATCCATTAAAATGAAGTAGATGGAAAAATAATCTTTAGTAAGAATAGTTTGTATACCCACTAATAAATGATAGAGGATAGAGAAAGTGATGTAAATGTTGCACATCAGATATTGTTTTCTTAAAATATGCCTTAAAATTTTCCGCATCTTTTTGGAGATAAACGAAATCATATATAAAATTTAGAGGCAAAACGTGAGTGTGGTTATTACTGTTAGATTCTCCAATACTTAACAGCTACGGTTTGAGCAGTGGAAGTTCCTTGCAGTAGGTAGTTAATGGTGTGGCATCAGGACAATGTAACCTGCGGCGAAACTGTCCAAATAATGCCCGAGAGAACAGTGGCCTAAAGTTAAGCAACCGCACAAACATTGCCATAGAGGCTCCAAAAGTTGTATACTCAGATCCACAACAAACATCTGAGTAAAGCTCCCTGGTGGCATAACCGCTCGACCCCAAATAGCCCGCATAGCTTTGCACAAATTAATCATGTGGTGGAAATGTCAGGAACCGCAAGCATCATCATGCCAATTTCATGCCCTTGCTTCAGACGAACTTGGTCTCAGGCGAATTTTTTGCTAATGACTTCCAGCGGAAAAGACCAAATCACCAAATAAATCCTCTTCACTCTTCGCTAAGTATCATGGTTTGGTACTTAGGAGCAAAACCACAGGCATGTTTTAATATTCTATGAAAGGAGATCTATTAACTGCAATGTTAGCCCAATACATGAGTGTATTCCTCTATGGAATATGCCAGCAACGTTGTTGTAGTATTGATGAAACTTCTAGTTATCGTCTGTAGCACAATCTATGTACAGGTGAACCTCACTTATACTTTTTAGCACTTGTGTGCTACATTTCTAGGCAACGACATTTATCTATTGATATTTAGCTGAGTTATACGTTTTCTCATTAACAAGTTACATGTTTTCTGGTTCCGGTACACGAAGTATATTAATTTACTTATTCATTTATACTTTATGTTAAGATATATATTACTTGAAATAATTTGTGTGCTGTAAAGATATCCAGATTTCTTGTGTAGTGCGTTTTCGTCTATCCCTTAACGTTTACCAGTTATACAAGATTATACAGAATTCCTTCCGAATGAAGAGCACCTCACAGGCTATTCCCAGAAAATTCAAGATATACATTTGAGGCAGTATTTTTAACACTTAAATGATTTCAGTCTAATTGTATGATATAAAATATAATAACAGCCCACCTTAAAGCAACATGTGTATAAAATAACATATAAAAATGTATGTAACAGTCATTGTATTAAGGTTTATATTATTAGATACATGTTCAATAATGTTATGTGAATGTATGACGTAATTTAATAATGTAGGAACTGTGCGAATATAGGCCAAAGTTGCTAACAATGAGGTAGCCTTGAGGCAATAATGAATTCGAAAGTTTAATAATGCTACTAGTAACTCTTGGAAACAATAATGTAATATATTTTAAACATTTTATAAAATAGCCAATCAACAACCAGTAAAAGCTTAAGTTAAATAAAAGTATTCTATTGGAGTAGAATTAGCCAATCAGAAAATGAAATAGAGCAAATTGTACAAATTCAGAAGTCTGTTGCTAGTAGACAGCGTTCCTAACTGGACGCGAGATGCGTCTTCGAGAAGTTTAATACATATCCAGTGCGAGATTAAAATGCATTACCGAGAGAAAGTTTACGTGTTAAAAAGTGCAAGTAATTCATAAATAATCTCACTGCTCTCTATATCAGTGAAGTGTTATTTAATCGTGTGAAGGATTAATAAATGGAGTGAAGTAAAAATTATAATCTGTGTAAGCCTACATTCTTTAGCCGTATCACACCCTGTTAAGAGAAACATGTTTCTATAAAATTAATACTGACGCAGCCGAGCCAAACATAAATATATATACAATTTAAAGAAACATTAAAATTCAATGTTGATAATTTAAACGTGAGTCGTTATATGTTAATTCCCATCACATAGGCGCTAGATGTTAACTAAGGAGCGCTTTCGGGAGCTATGTTTCTCCCATCTTCAGTTGATTCCTAAACACTGGGGGGAAGGCCATCGAAAAGTAAAGTTGGGGCGAAGACCACCGGAAAGTGAACTTGGGGCGAAGGCCACCGGAAACATTGTACCGTACGTAGTTGCAACTACTTCAAGTTTGGCTCCCCAACAGTTGAACTACAATACAACCTACTCCAAATTGGCTTTTCATACGTGAAGCAACAACAAGTTTCTCACATTTTATTTGTCATGTAATCTTAATTATGCGTTATTGTATTCAAAATATTTAGAGCCACTTTTTAGAGAATAAATTTCGAAAAATTTTCTATGCAAACGGTAGTTTGGGGTTGAGGGATTTTCCTGAAAATCTGCTTGTTGCATGTTTGGAAGATACTAAACCTAAATACCAACTTTGGTATTTATCTGAATTTTCGTTTTTGATTTATGCTGTTGAAAGACACATACAAACACACGCGGACCTTTTTCTAAATTTTTTTTATTCAGGTAGCCACAAAGCACGTATTTCCGGTGAAATCTTGGTACCTAATTTTTGGGTGGAATGTAATACCTTCTCTACCTACTATGTACGTGTGTATAGAAACTAAAAACGTATCTATATTAACAAGAAGTAGACAGAATAATAGCTTGTAGAAGATTAGAGCGGGCCATATGAATGCAACATATCAGATATTTTACATAGGGAACTAAAATTTATAATATTAAGTATCACGGAAAGCAGTGTCAGAAGTTCCAGAAAATTATTTGAGAGTTTAAATCATTTAAGTCTATAGGTTTTTAGGAAAATTATACCTTAAGAACATACATTTCAGAAATACTTACCAATCTGAATGTTAGCCTGTCTTATATAACATACAAGATTATGTATACTCTAAAACAAAAGCAGATAGGTCAGGTCTCAAATGCTACGTCTACAACTGGGTTAGACATCCTGGTGTTACTGCCGAAAATTATTTGGGTGCAGTTATTTTTAACTTTCAAAGCTTTCGAAATTACTACAGAAATTACAGACAGCCCTATCAAAGAAACAACTTAAAGGTTTAGCTCTAAAACCATACAGATAATACCATATTGTGAAAAAAAAATTCTTACTCAATTACAACTGCAACAATTTTGATTAAGATGACATTTTAAATGCACTGCTTGCAAAAGAAATACCTAAACGCGAAAGACACAAGAAAAACAATTTAATTAAAAGAATAAAAAGTTATTTATTCGAGATTCATGTGTAATTACATGTGCATGGTTCTCACTTACCATGAAGCATAAACAAGCAAAGCATTCCATTGTTTTGACAGAATTTAAACTCCTGGTTTATTCGGTTGAAGCCAAACTACATTATTTTTGTAATGGAATGAGTTTTAAAAAATCTGATATCTCGCATGACTTTTTCTACTCACACTTCTACAAACTATTCTCGTTAATCGAGGTAAAGTTTTATTACCCATTTCGTTATTCGTATCGAAAGGATGAACTACCCACTTTAAAGCGAGTCATATTTCTAAAAAGCGGGTCGCTATGTGATGATTTTTAAATTCCATGCTCTTTGTATAACCACGAAAAAAAAACAAAAGAAAACGAATAGTACTTACCACTTGAAAAACAGAACTTCAGCATTTGCTAGGGATGGGACTCGTTGATATCTCAATACTCGGTGATATCGAAGTATGTCTAATACTTCGAGATAAACCTTCGATACCCTTACATTTTTAACATTGCATTATTGAAAGTTGTCGCGTTTAACTTTATGCTAAAAAAGCAATGAAAGAACTCAAGAATTCACGTTTAGTGCCTCCAAAGAGTTGCTGAACTATAGTTCTTGATAGATCATGACTGCGTTTCTCTGGGAATCAATGCAACATTCCATAGACTCTTGTGTTTAAATGAAAACATACAAAATAATGGGGAAAGGAGTAGAGATACTCATGTAACACGCAGCGCTAACTGACTTGTGAACAAAGCTGATTTAGCTGACGCACTAAAACACGTTTCTGCAATAGCCTGGCTTGGTGACACACTGCCAGCCATTACATTTACCTACTCTGGTGACCAAAATCAGTGAATCCAGCAGAAAAAAATTAGAACTTAAGACGTGAGATAATACAGCGCATGGAAATATTTGTTCTTTGTTCCCATCTGTTAGTTTGTGTTTATGTAAGTCAGACTGGGGTCACGAGCGTAGGTTATATGTGTACTGCACGAATAATTTCCATAATATGATAGAGAATCCTTTAAAAGGTTTTCAGCACAAAATAGCTACCTAAAGAGGGAAGTAATGAAATTATGATTATACCCCACTATCCGGAGCGCATAAACCATTATCTACTCATTGCGAAGCCAAATTCCATTCCCGAACTGATTGAGTTGGTATCATAATTCGAGGCAAGTAGTAGGAACCACGAACAAAACTGTACAGTTCGACCACCACTGGATAATACAAAGAATGTGAACTGGAGAGGAAACGCGAGAGGGAACTATAACCCCAGAGAGAGGTATTGGAATGACGTACCACAATCTAGTCTTGACTAGCAATAGGGGATATATAACCTGTGACAGTATCAAGATAAAAAATTGCTGCCAATTGGAGAATGTCAAATAGGAACAATTCCGGAAGTAACATACAATAAGCATACACAGAAAACTATTAATAAGAACATAAATCAGTGAACACGCTATCGCCTTTACAGTTTTTTATAAAGTGAACATCGAGAAACAGTGGTATCGTCCCATCAATAGCATTTGTACATTCAAGTCAATAAAGGAATATCTCTAAAAGGTATTAATGTTGCAAAATGTTTTATTTGAGATAAGTAAATTGAGTAGTTCGATGAGATCTACATTTTTGTGTAGTAAGATTTTGAGTACCACTCACAATTCAGCAATTTTACAAAATTCATTCAAAATGAAAATGACTTTACAGGTTATCCGAAGAAAATTCAAGATATACACTTTGTTTGTCATGTAAATATCTTAAACATACAGTATTTTAATCAAAATTATTAGTCTTTTTGAGAAAATAAAAAATATTTTCGATTTAAAGCGCATTTTGGGTTGGGGAATTGTCTTAAGGGGACAAGGTATTCGGAAATGGTCAAAAATCACATTTTGGTTTTAGGCATAAATAAAATCTCTATTACTTCCAAATTCAGAAAATACATACTTTTGAGTTTTAAAAGGTTTTTAAGACATTTATATACCATTTAAATGCTAGTCTGCATTCCTTTAAAGCTGACATGCAACGCCCCTTTTTAGAACATTTTTGTATCTTTCAACAACGAACGACTATATCATGCCCAGCGATAAGTTAAGCAATTAACAAAAGCGGCCAGGACCAAGAGAAGGCAATCAAAAAAGCTACAGTAGTCCAGAAATGAAGGTGCAGATGATTACGACCCTGGAATGTACTGAAGTGTGTCATAATTTTATATTCAGTTTTCTCAAAAATACTTGTGTATCTTTTTCTTATAAAGTATGAAAGGCAGAGAGCTGAAATTGTCAGTACGTGTATACAACATATAGTTAAGCTTTCTGAACCACAATCATAATTTTACAAAGTATATTCGTGATATTAAGAAAGCAACAACATTGCAAATTTTCCACATTTTTACATTGAAATTAATTTTTTTCAATTTCTAGTGAGCTGATACACATAACTAAATAACTGAGGTTCAGCAGATAGCTGATTATACTAAGAACAAGCATGCAAAAGTGTGATTCTGTATTGCAGGTAGTATCAGAGAGAAGGTGCATGAATTCACGTGTTTTAAGAGTAAACTTTATTATTTTTCTGCTGAATGAAATACTTTTTATGAACTGAACTACATAATCATGCACACAACCACTTGAAATAATTTTCATGATTTATAGAGTAATTCATAAACATTTCATGAAAAATCATTAAGAACTTTAAGAGCAGTGGTAATTTAACACACTTAAGGTGTAATTTCCATGTGTTCAGTCTACCTTTTCCACATAAATATTTTCCGGGTGTGCCACACACACACACCTTTTCTCAAATGTATTTCCTTAACTCAGGGGCCTCAAAACGTGTATTTCCAATGAACTCTCGATATGACATTCTTAGATGGTATGCAATACCTTCTCTGCCTACAATAATTAATTAAAAAGGCATACATATGGCAACAATTGGACAAAATAGCTCCATGAGGAAAATAGAATCGATTAACAGGTCGTTCACCTACTTCCCGGCAGCGTAGCAGTGTAGCTTTGTCCCAAAGCCCTTGCCTTTCCTTGCACTGTTGCCTCGCACAACTCGTTAGCATCCGAAGCCCTTCGTTGCTCATTACCGTATGGTGTTATTTGCTCATTATCCTACGGCCCTTTGTTTGAGATCATATATGACCACCGAAAATTGCTAACTGCTGGTCAACGGAAGGAAAACGAGAAAGTCGTTACAAACTGGTGTTAGCCGCGTTTTATAGCTCCTCTGTGTACTAAGTATCCTGTTAATTGCATTGAATGTTCGCTTATGAAACAGGCTACCAGCCTGCTGAAAATGTCTGTTTTATGTTCCACTGAATGAGAAAATGTCCATGGCAACAACAAAAATAAGACAGAGATACTAGATTGCAACATTTTAAACGAATTCTGGTAGCCTCATGGGTAACACCCACCTGGATTTCTCTGTCCATTATAATTTCTAATGTATATGTACTTTTTACCTTCTGTGCCACGTACATAGTAGGTTTCCATTCCATCCAAAATTTTATATTATTTTTCATTGGAAATGTATGTTTTGAGGCTCCTGAATAAAAGCATTTTAAATGCCGGGTGCGTGTCAGTGAACAAAAACAAAAGTCAGATAAATGCCAAACTTAGCATTTAAGTTCAGTATCTTCGAAAGGTGCGATACGAAGATTTTCAACAAAATCCCGCTACTCCCATTTATACATTTTCCGAAAAATTTTCTTTTCTGAAAAATGACTAACGAGTTTTATTAAAATGCCACATATTAAACATATTCATATGAAAAATAAAATGCATATCTTGAATCTTCTGGGAATAGCTTGTAAAATTTTCTTCATTCGAAAACAGTTTTATGTATTCCTGTATATCTGGAAAACGTTGAGCGACAGAAAAAAACGTACTATACAAAAAATATACATATATTTTAAAAACACACAATTTATATAAAATACCTTTTTGTGGCAGTAGCCAATTCCGCGATATCCATTATTAATAGATCATGTTGTCATTTTTTTAAAGTTCCCCGACATTCGTTGTTTCTTGTAATGCCACGGAAGGAGTATGGAATTTTAAGGCCAACATATAGCGTCCAGTTCTTAAACATCTGACTATCACTGTCCCTCTGTATCTGTAACAAAATGTGTAACGTAGCTGCTTTGCAAAGGTTTATTTCGAATAAAATACAGATAGGAAAATAAAATTTCGTAAGAATAATTTGTATATTTACTAATAAACGATTCTTATTACCATTAGGGAGGGAGTTGGATGCACGTTAATCTGTTGGGCTCGCATTGCTTGGGTCCCTGGCTCGATTCCGTGAAACGCTCACTCTGACCTTAATGTTATCCACGGTTTTCCTTGGTCTTTAGGCGAATTCTGGGATGGTTTCCTCTTCTACCAAGACTTCCTTTCCCTCATTTTCTTTTCATTCCGTTCGTCTCTCTGTTTCAGGCATGCTTCCAGATTTCGTGGCGCGGGTACTTCTTAGGTCGTTCATCGCCCTTTCTGTTCATTTCAGTAGTGGTTCGGGTCTACGAGCTGAGAAATGTTAGGGATTCCTGCGCGTCTCTGTGGCTTGTCTACTTAAGGCCCGCAACCTCCTGTGGTTCTTTCGTTTCATCCCTTCCTCCTACAACGGGTGGTGGCCGCAATAGATCCCTCTGTAGGTCGCAGTGCGCGAGCTGCCCTCCGTTGCGTATCCTATACCGATTATACTATTATTATTTCCTATCCACAACACATTAATCACCATAAGTGTTTACCCAGAAATTATTAAAGCTAAGCACCGTATAATTAGTTACAAGCACAATGCAGAAATAATCTTTTTGCAGCATGTAATTAATTTGTAGTACTTACCAACACTGTTGCTATGGTTGGGAAGTTGACATTCCCACATGCAATGTGGCTGATACGAAAACAAATGAAATCTCAATGCTGAAAAAAGACCAATACTAGTGCGAGAAGTAAACCCATCACAATTCAAATACTAATATACGCCAATATCCTTCACCTTAATACCGACATCTTTTCCGTTTAGCCGTTTGCATAATTAAATATATGCCAACTCATACCGAGGTTTTGATTCCTTCTGTATTAACGCGTCACATCCATTTTCCGAAGCCTCTTCAATTTCCACAATATGGGACGCGCTGTTTATTAACGTTTTCCACAATGAAGCAAAAATAAATCAAATTACTAACATAACTATAAAACTATCATAATATGGCGATGTGTACAACACTTATTTACAAACATTATAGTACAATAGTAACACATATAGGCGTATCACCTTCTAAAATGTAACATGTAACATGTAACTTAATAATATACAGGTGTGTCATAATTAATAAAGCAAACTGAATCGGTTGAAAGTATACGATAATAGAAGCAAAATGTTTCAATAAACATGCATCTGCAAACAACCCGTTTTCGAGATTTATTATTGCGAATGTGTGATTATGAGCCGCCACTGACGTGAACTGCTTGAGGATGATCCTCTTAAGCAACGTTGGACTATGTGGTACATGCAGATTTTGATGCTAATGTCAGAAGACATCTAAAGTGGAGATATGGTCCAAAATGGATACGTCGAGAGGAGCTTGTACCTAGGCCTCCACGATCACCTGCTCGCACTGCAAAGACGGGTACAATATTGCATCCAGATGCAAAAACGACCCTTTGAACATCTCCTATAGCAGAGAAGGGTGTACAGTACTAATAAAATGTAATATACTAAAGTAGAATTGTATTCCTTGTTAAGTTAGGCTCTAAGTGAATTTTGAGGCCACCTAGAATGGCAATTATTAAACGAAGGTCTTCTTTTCAAATTCATTTGTACTAAATGTTACTTAATGAAGTCAGTGGCGGCTTGTAATGGCACATTTGCAATTATCTCGCACATGGCTCCTTTGTGGACCAATGTCTGCTGGAATTTTTGCTTCTACTATCACATACTTTCAACCGTTTCAGTTTGGCTATTAATTGTGATACATCCTGTATATAAATATTTCAGCTAATATCTCAATATAATTCAATTCGTATAAATACTCACTTGGAAAAATAGTGTGCAATACACATTTGGTAATCTCGAAAATTGGAAAAACCTTTCCTCGATCCTCAAGCACTTACCAAACTAGTATTGTAGTATCCTATTTTCGACAACAGTGATCTACTTCCCGTTCATGTTGTTATGGTGAGAAGTTTAATTTCCAGCAATCAGTGCTGGTAATTTAACCTACCTAGCATTTTGCCACTTTATTCGGAACTATATTAAATCCTCTAAATTTTATACATTTATTACTGCAGACATGGAATATAATCATATTTCATAGTTAAAGTTTACCATTTAAGTATTTCCTATGTCTTTACTTCCTTTTTATTCGTCAATGTTTACTTACGATTTAATTCATGCAACAGCTGAATATGAGCAGTATATTAATCCTTTTTGTTCCTGTTAGCAACTAGGCGTGGATAATCGATTACCATATGATGAGAGAGTTAATGTAGGTGGTGTTGCTACTGGAATCACCATGTGCAACGCTGTTAATAAATATTTAATTTTATTTTCGTGTAAGTACTACTTCTATTATCGACTATCATCGAAAAAAGAATAGTGTGGAATAAAAATGCGTTTAGTGCCTTGGAGAATCTTGACTTCGTCTCGTAGTTTGAAATTCTTCCTTGCTCTTCAAAAATGTAATTACCACACCTATATCGCAATATACGAGTACTTTAGCACAAATCGGTTTTTGTCGAAGTAGCTAGCTCATGCGGATAAAGAGTAGAAAAAACAATTTGACGATGGATATTTTAAAATATGTTACGCTACGGAAAGCTTCAACCTGGAAAATTTAAATATACATCGTATATTTCAGAAAGAGCTGCAGTGTACCCGTGGTGTGAGAGCATAGCTTGCAGTATGTACACATGTCCGATATATTAATATATGAATTATTTCTGATGATTATGTTGTGTTTTGGTTGTTACTCTTAAAGTGTTAATGATGTTATTTTTATTTCTTGCTACGGCTGCTGTTGTTTGGGTTTTTGGTAGAGCATGTTGAACTTTTCAGGGTCTGGTACGGGAAGGAAGGTAAGTAGTAACAACACTAACATAAAATTAATTCAATGGAAGAACACAATGCTTTAATGGCACACGCATTTTCTGCTTTAGTAAGAAGCTACTCAGTTACTTTAGTTAGTTGGAGCTATAGATCGGTCGTTTAGCAATCAAGTATTATATAAGTGCTCTAGTAATAATGGTAGTATTTATCACACGTTTCTAAAGTAAACGTTTTTTCCTCCTCATAACTTGAACTTTTAAACTGATATCATTTTAACGTTCCCACTACATTATGAGAGGTAATTAATAACGCCTGCTTCGGAGAACTTACACTATTTTCTTCACATCGCCGCACTTTATACGCAACTGGTTTTGCTGATGGGGACGCTATAACTAACTTCCCTAATCTTAAACATTTGAACATGTTCTTTCTTAAAATCTCATTGGCTGTCTTCCTCCAGCTTGGAACCTTCTAGAAAACTTACCAGGCTATTATTCGTTGTTTCCAAACATGTTGCCTCTCTATAAAAATATGTTGTGTTAGCTTGTAGCATTTTCTTTTACACAATGACTCAAGGTCGTGCTTTTGTGACTTTTCCCTACAAGTCCTTTTTGCCTGGGCCCTAATTCTAACTAAAACATGTTTGTCTGCTTTTAACAAGGGCTCCACAGCTCCAGCTAAACTCTTACACATATATAAAACTGGTGCCTCAACATCTATTTATATAACAAGTATTTTGCTTATTAATTTTATTTTACATTATAATTTACATTATTATATATGTACATGCTATACATAACCATAGTTACTGTCCCAGAGCTAATGCTACGGAGATCTCTACTAGGAAGTATTGTATTCCACACAAAAGTTCGATTTCTAAGATTCACCGGAAAGAATTTTTGGAATGTTATAGGGAACCTTAAATGCGTTTTTCATAATACCGAATGTTTGAGTGGAATACTTTCTCACTAAGTAGAATGGTTAACGTCGGGAACGTCCGTGGGCCGAGCAATTTAATTGAGATTTTTTCGTGGTTTTTCTCAGTGGCCAAGATTAATACTGGATTGGATATTAATACTATGAACCAAAGTTCCATCATAGGTCTAAAACAATAGTAAACATGAAAAATAGATGATAATAGCGAATGCTCTGACATTTATTCACAGATACTCAAATCAGGCCTTCTAAACGACAAGGATGCCATCTGTCCGGCACGTGTAGAAGCAGAGATAAAATCGCCATTCACTAAGGTTTACGTGGACACGTGTTGAAGCTGCTACCTTCCCTTCATAGAAGCAGAGGTACAGTTGCTATGCATATGCCTCTGTGGACATGTGGCAAATTAGGATGGTATAGTGGTACAGCGGCAGTTAGTAGAGGGCTAGTTCCCCGCCTTACATCATTCCAGGAGGTATCTCCTAACAATTCCATCACGATATTATCATGTAGTTAAAGCGACGTAAAATAAATAGAAGGAAAAATATTTTCTGTGCCTACTAAAGTTAAGGAGCAGAGACAGTAAAAGAAATTGAAATTAAAGTTCAACATAAGTGTCCAATACAAGCGCTTAGAATACTTCAACTACTATAAGACATTTGATAAGAAATTTATGTGGAGTTTCACTTCATTAAAATAACTTCTAGTATTTAAAATCAAGGGAATGCTGAAGTTGAATTTAAAAAGGCCATGTTACAGGCGTCTGTAAACGCTTAACCTCAAACTGCTTTACCAGAGTAATACACGATATAAATGTTTGATTCCTGTATATTGGTTTAAGCAACCGTTAAAGCTTTTCAAAAAATGCATAAATAAAATATAAGCATTAAGAAATGGATTTATGCTAAGAAATAAATCAAATTATAGACTTCCTAAGACATATTTGCAGAACAAATAGTGCTAATGTTCTAACATTAAATAGAACTGAACTCCAGTTATCTGTAGTAATAATACAGGAGCTGGCGCGGAGCATTGCCGAGGCTACTTTTGGAACCTGTCTGATCCCAAAAACGGATGTCGCTGTCATGCCGCAGAGAATAAATCTAATGACCATATCGTTCGTACAGTCAGGTACAAAAAACGTGCCAATAGGAGGAACCGCGATGTACTTTGGCAATCAATAATTAACACGCCTATGCCGCGCCTTCCATCCCTCATTCAGTTACAGAGGTTAATGCTTGAATGCCGAACCAATAAGAGCTGTACTCATTCAGGGACTGGTATAGACAGCCTTTGAGAGGCATATTGTTTCAGCCATTCAGGTGGCATATATCGATTCTCCACCCCATTCATCGCCGAGCTAGGGTGACTTGTCTTCATAGGATAATGTTAACGTATCGGACTTCAGCTAAAACCAATTGGAGGATAGCTTCCTAAGGCAGGCGCGGAACACAAATGCTGAGGAGATACTGCCAACATTTCAGAGTGGAAAACACTAAAAGTAACCAAAGATCGGCACGTTTTTTTTGCACTCGACTGTCCTAAAAACACTGGCTGTTGTTCGATCACGAAGTTAAGCTGCCAGAAGGACATGGTCCAGATTTGAAAACCTAAGTAAACAATCTTTATTTGAAGCACCGATACTTGGTGAGCTTTTGTCTGACATTCATCGATAATCCTGATCACTGGGCCCAGAGTCGATGAAGAACGCAGAAAATTGCGCATCAATATAGGTACTGCAGGGCACACGAACATCAACACTTAACACACATTTTGGACCTTGGAGTTTAACTTCGGACAATTTAGGGTAATTCCCAACCTATCATTTCTCTGCATTGGTCTTCGCAAAGTACCGCGGTAGCCTTCAGTAATATACAGAATATCCTGTATTATTTTCTGAAGAAATTTAAAAATCTGCAATGTGTGAAACACTGAGCACAAAAAATGCAGGTATAGTATATTGAAAAGTGTAGTTGTTTCTAGTTACATGTAAAACTGGACATTTAAAATCATGTGATGGAGTTTAAAAGCATTCGTCACGAAAAAGACCACGTATTGGTGAGTAGAAGCACCTTTGAGCACTAAAATGATTGATTGAATGTCTGAAAAAGTTTGGTCAAATTTTAAACATGTGCAGTCCGTCTCGGTTAGATTGAGCTGTGGATTGTAGAATGGGTTGTATATGTGCACACTTCAAAATATCTGTATTTTGAGAAAGATAAGTTTTGGTGGTAAAGGACCCACTAAAATTGGATCATGGTATGTCTTTTTCTCTGACCTGTTTTAAAACATAACACACTGAACACTGCTAAAAATGATTTGAACTTCAGACGCGTAATTTGGGAAACAACATAGGAATTATATGCTATTTATACCTACTTCTGACTTTTCAAATTAAGATTGCTTAGTCCAATACTTAAAAGTGGTCCTGTCATATTATGTTGCTCTTGTTCAAGAGTTCTGTCGCTTGAGTTAAAAAGGTTCCTCACATTTGCATTTATCATAAGAGATATATAAAACATTAGTACAGACCAAGCCGCATTGCATTAATAGGATATTCTGGATTAAATTATCCTTAGGTTGCATTTTACATTAACTATACTTTTTACAAAAACGCACAGAGCAAATAAGCACCTATTCAGTTAAATATGTCTATTGCAACAATTTCCTGTGTGGTTTACACAGGAGATCATTTTATCATGACCTACATACTGATAACGATGGCCTCATAAACGGATTTTCGAGTGGTGAATGCAACTATCACATGTCTGCAATGCAGCACAAGTTGCAGGAAAGACTAATTGGGGTAATTGCATTGTGAGCTTATTTTGAATATCATATCCGAGTTTCGAGTATATCGTAATTGAAGCACTTGTAGCATGCACAAGTAGGCCATCTATTCTACTCCTCAGTTATCTACCCGAGACAGCTTGTGTTTCCTTAACCACTCGCATTAGTTTACATCAACAGGGGAGGAAGGGGTAACTGTCATCAATCACTTTATTTCGAGAGTGATGCTGGAATGTTCTAATTTTCTGGATTACTACCCTTAGATAGCGAAAGAAGTTGTGCTCCCCGCAACTCTGGGTTCTTGAACTGCGATTGGGGTCTTCGGGTCCCTTTGATCATATAAGCTTCACTATGGGTATGTTTTCAATTCTTGCAAATTGAATTATGCCACGAATAAAGAGGGCAAGGTCTCTACCATTTACAAGTTTGAACTTCCCGGTTGCTGGTTGTTGCAGCTGAGCCCATCCTTCTGTGGATCTAAACATCCCCTGGGGAGGGGACGAGGAAACCGCTTGCAGTGGTGAAGGTTTCCTCAGAGCATCCTTTTCCCTGCCATTCACACGCCAAGACCTCCCGCCGACACTTGCAACCCTGAAAGAGACCAAGCGGATGAAAGGTGAAGTGAAGTTAGAATGGAGATGCAATGAAGGGACAGGAAATTCGGAGCTGTAATGATTCTTCCCTAACCCGCCTGGCGATCCGGGGAAACTCCCGAAAAAACCTATGGGTCAGGAAGGTCGGCCATGGGAATCGAACCCACGACCTCCCGAATGCGGGCCATAGACAGCCATCCCGCTTGGATAAATAATTGGCTAACTGCGAATAAGGTTCTGCTGGCCATACTTGGTCTTTTGCAGACCATACCTACTTTCTGTGCGTATTCTGAAAGTCTTCTAGGAAGTCGTAAACATACAAGTTCAGTGTTAACTTCAAACAAAATAGGAAAACTCAGTTACTTTTACAAATAAAACAACTTATAAGGCTCAAACTTCAGATTACATAAATGAAAACTGATGCAGATACCTTACAATTTTTATCATTTAGGTATTGAGGTACCAAAGCTAAGAGTAGATTGCAAGAAGGATTAGATGTTTTAAGTTTTAGGCATTACCTAGTTAAAGTTTATAGGCACATTTCCATTGTTTAAATAATATTCTAACAGAATTGTTTAAGTTCTAACATCAGATAGAAAGAGGTAATATGACATATCTACCATCATATTATTAGTTTTACTTCCATGTACAAAAATTCCAAAACGTCAAGGTAGATAATGTATAGGAAACTTCTCAAAGAATAGAGCCTGTTATACCTTAAACGTTTATGATTCTGTAGAGAGTAATACCGAAGAATAATTTAATGTGAAATTAAAAAGAAATCTTGTGGACTAGATTAACAACTTTCTCTACACACTATTGTTTATTTTATAGCTTCCAGGATCTATTCTTGTCAAGGATTATTTCTCTATTTCATATTAATAGAAAAAATCTTTTGCAGATAAAGTTTTACCATAAATTTCTTTGTAGATACAAGCGGATACAGGGAACCAAAGAAATAGTAAAATGTTTAAAACGCAGATCTCTATGTGCGGACCGTGAAATTACATGTCGTTTTCATGACAAAGCGAGAAACAAATAAATGTTGACAGCATGTAAAAAATTACTAAGTATTGAAAAATTCAAACCTATAACAACCGATACCTCGGAAATGGCTGATGTCACGAAAAAAGTTTTTGAAATAAACTGCGTATTTTAAATACATAAATGTTGAGTGTAATAACCTTTTGTCTTTCTCTTGTGATTTACTAATAATACAAAAAAATTTCAGAATGAAGTGGTCTTCACAGACTCTTCCCAGAAAAATCAAGATATTTATTTTCTTTGTTATGTAGATGTCTCAAATACATGGTATTTTAATGAAAATCAAAGCTAACGAAACCTTTTTCGGTTTCCTAACGGTGTAAACGGTGAGGGGATATTCCTAAAGTTATCATGTCGTATTCTCCTAAGATACTGAACTCAAATACCGAGTTTGATATTTCTCCAACATTTCAGTTTTGAGTTATACTGTTCTCTCTCTCTCTCTCTCTCTCTCTCACTCACTCTCACAAACACTGTATTTTTTTCTAAAAAATTCTTATTTCTTGCATTTAGTGGCGCCAAAACATATATATCTGGGTGGAATACAATTAGTATGTGTACATAAAGTCATAAGAGAAGCTTTCTAGCGCTTTTTCTAAACGACCAGGGTTTCGTACAAAAATTGTGAGTCCTTTAACAAGCTCCTTCTCACAAAATTTGTCATAAACATCTACATAATTTATACAGTAGGTAATGAAAAAACAGAAATACACAGAATAGGAAGATTATAAACTAAAACATTTTAAAAATTTAAAAAACTAAGGACATTTGTAGCCCGCCACACATGTCGTTCCTGCTCACCTCTATGGGTCACCCTACATGTAGTTCGACTTTAGGACAAAATACTCCTAATAGACTAAATTTACAAGTAATTTTTAACAGCCTGTTAATAGTCGTTACACACAATCCCAGACAAGATTAGTTTTATTAGGGGGGTTGGTTTTGGGAATCATGTAATGTAGTTTTCGCAAACACGAATAACAAATTACTAATTCCTATTAATTCTATTGTTCTTCCACACATACCATGCGCAGGCTAAAGTTAGCAAAGGCAGAATCAGACTGAAAAACATAATATAATCGGGATTTGAACCACAGGTCTTCGAATTAGCGCGCAGGTGCTCTAACCAATTGCGCTACCATAGCAACATATGTGCACGATACTTTGCGAGTCATTTGATGAATTTAATGTCGTTCGAATGTTGGTATTATTTCCTTAGAGTAGTGCCATAGTAAGCCAAAAGATCCCTAGTTCAAAACCGACTATGACGTATTTTTAGTACTGATTGCATTGAGCTGTTATATGTTGCATCAAGCATAGCATATCTTACCTTACCATTTGTGAAATGCTATAGTTCTATCCAGAAGAGGTAACTGATACGTATTTTATCGTTCATAGATCTGGAAAAAGCATTCGATAGGATGGAAAAGGAGAAATTGTGGGAAATCATGGAAAAACGTAGATACCCAAATCACCTAATAAATTGTATTAAGAGTCTGTATAGTGGAACTTATATAATACTTGATGTCTCCAATTATACGGAGGAAAATATTTTAATAAAGCAAGGCGTAAGACAAGGATGTACTTTATCGCCCACTCTTTTTAATATCTATATAGATGACGCTATCCGAAAATGGAGGGAAAGAGTACCAAAAGGAATATACATAACCAAGAATAAATACATTAACATATATTATTTGCTGACTATATTGTATTAATTTCAAACTTTGAAAATGAACTACAAAAATCAATCCAACTTTTAAATATGATTGCAAAGGAATATAATTTTAAGATATCAATAAATAAAACGACGACAATGGCATTCCATGGGTAATACCCAGTAAGATGTAAAATAGCAATTGAAAATTGGGTCTTGGATCAAGTTCAGCATTCCAACTATTGAGGAAGTTATATTACTTTTAACCGGGATAAAGACATAGATATCAAATTACAGAAATATCAGAGTATCTGCAGTACTATAAGCAGAACATTAAAAACCACACAAAGAGAAACCAAAATTAAATTTTATAAGGTGATGGCTCTACCTGTTCTATTATATGGCAGTGAATCCTGGGTGATGAGGAAAACAGATTGCAGTCATATTCAGGCTGTAGAAATGAAATTTTTACGAATAGTTAAAGGTTGCATTAAATTGGATAGGATCCCTAATTAAGTAATTAGGCAAGAACTGAATATTTTTGCAGTGAAGGATAAACTAGAAGAACAAAAGCAAAAATGGAAAGAACGGTTGGAAAGAATGAAAGAAAGATTCCAAAGATAGCCTTACAATACAAACCTATAGGATACAGGGACATAGGAAGGCCAGTTAAAAGATGGAATTTAGGCCGAAACAGGTCGACAGGCCTAATTAACCCTTTAAAGGCAGAAGAAGAAGAAAACAACGTTCTCATCGTTGTTCAAACACTGTCTGTTAAATGTGGACTTTAGACACAGATACTATTATATGTAGTGTTCGTTACATAGCAGCCATGCTTCGTCATTGTTAAAGCCAAATAGTTGTTTAAATATAGCTTTTGCACTATCGTGTGTTTTAAAGGTCTTTATGATGATATTTACAGAGAAACAATTTTATAATTCCATCACATCAATTCGTTTTCAAGCAAACGCATAAATGTTGTGCTGTAATATCATACAATATACACTAGAGTGGGAAGTAAAACACGTCATCAGTAACACATTATAACAACTTGAAGATATAGAACTTCGGTTTTTCAAACATTATGAAGACTGGAAAGATAGAATCAGGCTGAAAAATTCAATAGCATAGCCGGATTTTTACTACGGTCTTCTGGTTTCTCTCCATAGAAACATGTCGAAACCATATTAAATTTCCCAACAGACGGGAAGGTCCATGGTTCATATTCCGTCTGTAGCATTGAACTTTTCATTCAGATTCTACCTTTCCAAACTTGTTCATATACAATCGAGTACAATTAATTACCATTATTTAAAGCTGATTTCATACATCATCCTATAAGGCCTTCATAATCCGAGTCTTGGACTTCAAATTCTTTTTGAAATACCGAATCACCAATATTGTCCATATTAACATTTTAGAGTAACCCGCTTATAGACACCATCAACCATCAAATAAATGGCTCAAGGTCTCTTAAATTATGGTATCTTACAAAGTCACTGTATTAGGTATAGCTGTTTAATTGGCAGCACAGCGTTACCAAAAATTGATGGTTAAGTCGATTAGAACCGTTCTTACCCCCTCTACCACGTAAATAGTAGGTTGAGAAGGTTCCACCCAAATATCGATATTTCAGCCGAAATACATGTTTTGAGACCCCTCGAATGAAAAAAAAATTAGAAAAATCTCCATGTATGTGAATACCATAACTCTAAAAGCGAAAAGTTAGATAAATACAAAACTTGGTATTTAAGTTATTTACCTTCCACAGATATGACACAAAGGCTTTAATAAAGACCTTCTACCCCAAACTACCCTTTGCATAAAAAGTTTCAAATTTTTTTTGATTTTATGATTTATTTATTGATTTATTTGATTTTCTAATGCTTTTGATTAAAACTCCACATATGAAAGATACTTACATGACAAATAAAATGTATATCTTAAATTTGCTGAGAATAGCCTGTGAAGTCCACAGAATTCTATATTAACTTGTATAACCAGTAAACCTTAATCCATAAACGAAAATGTACTTCAGAAAAATTGTAGAACTCTTTAAAACACCCTATTATCACACTTTCTTCTTTCTTTTTGGTGGCATCAGCCATTTCTGAGATATCCGTTATTAATGCTTCGATTTGTTCAATACTTTGTTTTTCTTTTAAGTCCCGTCGATTTCAGTTGTTGCTCGGGGTGGCATGGAAACAATGTGGAATTTTAAGGACAACGTATAGCGTCCAGTTCTTAAACATTAATTATCGCTATTCCCTTTGTACTCAGACGATATGTGTAATACACCTGTTTCTGCAAATGTTTATGTATTTTATAATGAAGTATATAGAAAAATAAGTTTTATTCGGAATTTATTTGTATACCAAATAATGATAGAGGGCAGAGATCGTTATGTGAATGTATCACATCAGATACATTTTTGTTTCACTACATATGAGATAGACGGTTATCTTAATGAAAACACCCAATTCCTTAATTTAGCAACACAGTCTGATAAATTAAGTTTGCCTACTCATCCATCACTGAAACAACTGAACGGTATCTTAGTGACGTGATACCGCATCATATTTATTATGCGGTCTACGGTGAATGACAGCTTCATGTATCGATCAAATTCTGTGGCAACTGTTATTGACATCTCATATTTTGTCCATAAAATGTTGTTTAGCGCTTGCAGCTCCACAAGATTTCTCTCGATTACATAGTGACGTTGATAAAATCAACCCTCTCGCCCACCTTAGGCAATACCAACTAAAACAGCTCTAGTCGGGATACGATTTACACGTAGCATGAAGAGCAATAAAAGTAGCTCTGCGCACCGGGACTGGTGAATGAGGTGAAATTCATGCGCCTCGTCTGTTGTCATGACAATCACCGATAAGAGTGAACTGAAATCTCTGGATTGTTATTGCAGCCACTTCAAAGACTCCCAATTACTGTGTAGTGTAAAACGCATACTTGCTTTTATTCACAGAGCGAGATGGTTCCCTTTGACCGATCACTAACTTTGGGCTTTTCGTGGGTTTCCCTGGTCAGTAGTCGAATGTGGTGTGGATTCTTACTTGCCACGATTTCCTTTCCCTTATTTCCCTTTCATTCGTTTCATTTCCTTTCCGTGTTCTAGGAGCACCTCGCTAGCCCCTGGTTCTCAAGGTCGCGGGTTCAAACCCGGGGGAGGGCGATGGATTTTTTCGGGCGTAAAATCCTTAGCATGGCTTCCTTTGAAAGGTAAGTAAAGCGTTGGTTCCGGTCGTAGATTTACGGCACGTCAAATAACTTTAATCTGATAGGGGCCTTTGAGCAAAATTTCCGGACCTTTACACACAATATAGGATGGGACACTAAGAAACATAGCAGTTAAAGAGCGTGCATAAATAAAACTCAATTTAATTTCCTTCGTGACGTGGTGGTGCCGGGCAGATGCACGATACTGCAAGGAAAGAATATTCCCCGTGAGAATGGTGGGTTGTATGGATGGATGAGTCGTTCATCGTCCTCTATGGACAACTCCAGTGCGACAGGCTTTGTTAGAAACTTCCGCACGTCTCTGTGGTCAGTCTGCCTGCGGTTTTTAGCCTCCTGATTCCTTCACTCATCCCTTGCTCCTTGGTGATGGTGGTGGTGGTGGTGGTGGTGGTGGTGGTGGTGGTGGTGCTGGTGGTGGTGGTGGTGGTGGTGGTGGTGGTGGTCGCAATAGAGCTCACGTAGGCGCAGTGTGCGAGGTGCCCTCCGTGTATACCTACCCCATACCTCTATCCCAATATTTTAGGTTTTCCACTTTACAGCAGTTCTCTCAATTCCCGCTTTCCAGAGATTCCTATCTTCCCATTCTCCCTCTTCCATACCCCTCTTCGTCATGATATACCATGTTCTTCTTGCTCTTCCCCGCTTTCATATGCCTGGAACCTTCCAATTTAAGACTCGTTCATGTCACCGTTCTTCCGACATCCGTTGTGCATATCCATACAACTGCAGACCTCTTTTTGGTATTCTGTTTATAACAGTTTCTTGTGCATCCATTTCTTGTCTCATGTAGGTGTTCCTAATGTTTTCGAAATCCATCCATTTCTGTCCCTAAAGCTCTTCTGTGTCCTCTTTAATGTCCAACTTTCGGTACAATATGTAAGTATACTTGTAAAGTTTGTTGTTTGGTATTTATGGTCAAATTCCTATTCCATAAAAGACTAATCTGGAATCTAATCGTTTTTCTTGCACAATTTACTCGCCTAATAATATCTTTTTCGCAAGTGCCAGATTTATCTGTTTTAGATCCTAGATACTTTAATTACTCATCACATTTTATTACCATATTATTTATATCTAAATCTTCGAAACTCCTCCAATTACCTTATATTCTGTTTTAATAGTGTTTGTTTTTAATCCGCCTGCTTCAAACTATAATTTCTTGGTCATAAATTCTCTACCATCTTTGTCCTGTTATATTACAATATGGTCAACGGTAAATAGTAAATTGTGAAGTAAACGGCCATTTATATTTAGTCCAAATTCTCTCACATGACTTATTGCACTTTGTCAATGCCTCTTCTGTAAATATTTTAATGTTGGAGACATCCCATATCCTTGTCTTAATCGTTTTGTTATGGAGAATTCTGGTAATACTCAATTTCCAATCTTAACACTTGCCGTACATTCATACATTCTTTTTATAAAACGTATAAGGGATTTAGGTACATTGATCATTGCCACCCATAGACCATTTATAGGAAGACAGATATATGCTTCATTAAGGTCCAACTGTCCCAATATATTTCTACAAATCTTTGCTGACTCAGTCAATCCAAAATTCCACTTCATTAAATGTCATTATCTCAGGGCTGTCTTTATATGCATTCATTCAATCAGTTAGTTTTCTTTTCGCGCTAACTATTTTTATCGTGCCTCGATAACCTTCACTAGAAAATTACCTTGACCGATCTCAGAAAAAAATTAAATGTCTAATGTAAAACGGTAACACACTTACGAAGGTTTATATTTCATATATAGTTATATTATATATAAGACATAACGTTATATTTTACTTCGAATTCAGTGGGAGAATAACATTTAAAGAAAAGGAAGGTTTAGACGAGTACGCAAATAAGGATTTAAAACTAATATACAAGACAGAGTTCATTTTAATGAAAGTAAAAACAAGTAATCGTAGTAGCAAGGAGAACTAAACTGCCTCTGTAGTCGACTGGTCAACATATCGGCTCCCAGGTTCGATTCCCGGTTGAATGGGAGAACTTTTCTTTAGCTTGGATCACTCACTAGTGTGGGAGTAAAGGTGAGCGCGTTTCTCAGGTTTTAAAAATCTGATGTGTTGCACTCACATGCCTATCACTACCGTGTACAATCTATTTTTACAAACGCTTGTTCTCACTATACTTCATGTTAACCAAGATAAATACTTGTAGAAATTATCTTATTGCTAACTATGGTAGCTTTAAGCGACAGTCAAATCTTTTAAGAGCTGGTTGCTATGTGGAGCATTCCATTCTCTTTGCCTGTCCAGGACATAAGAAAACCAATAAAGAATTATCATTTGAGAAAACGTACAAGTATTGAAAAATTCAAACAAATACCAAGGAATATCTCGGAAATGGTTCACTCCACAAAAACGTGTTAAGGACATAAACTGTGTGTTTTAATGAGATATACGTTTTTTGCGCTGTAAAACTTTGTCTATCTCATATGGTTTACCAGTTATGCTAAAGTCATTCAGAATGAAGAGGAGTTTTACGGAAATCCCCAGAAAATTCCACATGTAGATTTCATTTGGCATAAAAATATTTTAAACAAATGATACTTTAATAATAACCGTTAGAGCTATTTTTGAAAAAATAAAAAATTTAGAGAAAATTTCCATGTAAATGGTAGTCTTGGGGGGAGTTTTTGAAAATCTTCGTGTTGCATCCTTGGATTATACTAAACTAAACAGCAAGTTTGATACTTATTCGACTTATCGTTTTTGCGTTATGCTGTTCAAAGACACACGCGCGCGCGTGGATATGTTTCTAAAAATGCTTCAAAACTTGTATTTCGGGTTAAATATCGGTATGGAATTTTTGTGTGGAATGCAATACTTCCCCTACTTACTATACGTAGTAGAGAAAGTTAAAATACGTAGACGACGAGTTATAACAAAGGAAAAGTCCTCGTTCTGAACATGTGAATTAAAGTGGGTATAGAAATGAAAGGATCAGAAAAACGAGGGCAGTTAATAGACCAGATAAACCTAATTCATTTAATACTACCACAATTGACGGCACTAAAATGTATTGGAATTTACATTGATAATTCCTAAATTTCGGCAGATATAAAAACACCCGAAAAAGCATTCAGCTCATTCAAATGTTAGCCAAGGCAGAAAAATTACAATAGAGTGTCTAAGGAAAGAAGCCCTAAAGGCAATTTACAAAGGCGTTATTATACTGTGCTGCACCGATATGAGATGTAGCTATGAGAAAAGGGAAAAATAATAATAATAATAATTAAAAAATAAAGTGGAGTAAGAATGAATCAACGGAGTGAAGTGGATCTGCGGTAACGTGTAAGGTTCACATTCGGGAGGCCCGTGTTCATTCTCGACGACCGCCCACTTTGACCTTGGGTTTTCCATGGTTTACCCTGGTCCGTAGGAAAATGGAGTTGTTTATCATCTACCACGATTTCTTTTCCATTATTTCTCTTTCATTCCGTTTCCTTCTCATCTTTCAGATGTGCTGATAGGTTTTGTGGGGTATGGCGGTACCGGAAGATGGCGCGGATACATTTTCAAAGCAAAGAGTACTCCCCGTGGAGACTAGAGGGCTGCTAGGTCGACGGGTAGTTCATCGCCCTCTCCAGGCAGTTCCAGAAGGGGACAGGTCTTCGAGCCTGGAACTATCAGGGACTTTCGCGCGTCTCTGTGTCCCATGTGCCTATAGCCTCCTGTGGTTTCTTCACTTCATCCCTTTCTGCTGGAGGGTAGTAGTCACAATAGACCTAGTGTGCGAAGTGTCCCTCTACGTTGAATAACCTATACCTATTTATACCTAAGAAGAATCACAGGCTAATAAACATCAAGGTTGCTAGGGATTTTAGAGGGCAGTATTATGTTATGAGAAATTCTTAGCACTAGCAGGCACATTGCCACTAGAAACATACACATGAATCTGCAAGCCTCTGCAGAACAACACATAAATCACAGAACTGTGATGCTCCAGTGCAAGTAGAAATAAAGCAATTGTCACATGCTGAAGTTTCTGTGATGAAACAATCCAGATCTACACAAAGTAGTTGGTTGTGGACTATTTTGATGGCACTAGAAGCAATATTATAGGTTCAGCTAACATTAAAGAGGCACTCATTCCAAGGGAAAGCCAAACAAAGTTAGATTGCCTAAAACATCCATAATAACTTCAAACTCATGGGGTCACTCAGGAACAGAAGGCAACGAGATAGCTGACCACTTAGCAAAAGAGCCTGCTTGGTAATACTTGAGAATATACGAAGACTAATCATTCAACATGCGGTGGTAACAAGAATAATAAGATATCAACAAAGGGACAGGAATGAGAAATTACTTCCCAAACATCAAAGAAAGGCTGAAGAGGAGGTTAATTGCGACAAAGTTAACATGCATGTTGACAGGTCACGGTAAGCTACTGTCACAAATTACACATCACCAAGACCCAAAGTGCCCATGCAAAGAAGCGGAACAAACCGTTGTCCACCTGCTACTTCACTGAAGTCTGCTCAATAAACAACGGAAGTCCTCTGCGTGTCTGATATTATAAAGGAGGAAAGTGGCCGATTCAAAAACAAGAAGCCATAACAAAATGCCAAAATCAGCAAAGAAACTTTGCTAATAGTACATATTTTAATAGATTAGTAGAAATATAATTATGTTTTTAAGTTAGTAGCACTGTAATAATATTAGATAATAATACACGTAATGTTACACCACCCAAGGATGAATCATGACAACAAACTGATTGAGTAACTTTATTAATAGACTAGATTTGAAGACATAACAAAATAAGAAGAATACGATGTGTTGCACTCACATGAGCTTTTCTACTCTTCTAAAAACTATTTATACAAACATTTGTTCCCCATATAATTAATATTACTCGAGATTAACATTTCCAGAAACTGTCTTATTGCTAATTTTCTTGTAGATGCAAAGGGAATATGGTAGGCTTTAAGCGATAGTCAAATCCTTTAAGACCTGGTTCCTATATGGGTCATTCCATTCTCTTTACATGCCCAGGACATAACAAATCGAATAAAAATTGCCATGTGAGAAAAAGGATAAGTATTGTAAAATTCAAACAACTTAAAGGAATATCATTGAAATAGTTCACTCGACAAAACAAATAATGCATATTACCTAAATTGAGTTTTAAGAGATCATCAACCATTGTGTAGTAAAACTGTTTATCCCTTACGGTTTACCAGTTATGCGAAAGTCAGTCAGAATGAAGAGGACTTCTGGGGAACATTCCCAGATAATTAAAAATATACATTTGATTTGCCATAAAAATATCTTATACATATGATATGTTAATCAAAATCATTAGAGCCATTTTTGAGAAAATCAAAATTTTCGAAAAATGTTCCTTCTAAACGCTAGTCTGGGGCGGGGATTTTCTTGAAAACCTTTCTTGTCGCATCTTAAAAGATACTAAACTAAAATACCAAGTTTAGTATTTATCCGACTTTTAATTTTTGAGTTATGCTCCTCACAGAAAGACAGACAGACACTGAAACAGACACACACAAGCACATGTTTTCCAAAATCCTTTTTTTTTGGATTCAGGGCACCTCAAAACACGTATTTTCGGTAAAATCTCAGTATCGAATTTTTGAGTGGATTGCGATATTTTCTCTACTTACTATATGTAGTAGAGAAAGTAAAAATGCTTTATTAGTAAGTATAAATACCGTCACAGTACACACGCCATTGATACAGTATCTAAATACTGGAAGTTATGCAAACTTACCCAATACTGTAGGATATACAAAAAATGTAGTAATGTAGCATGCCGATAGGTAAATGAATACGAGAACCACTTAGGATCTACAGGGCAAAATTGGAACTAACCCGAAAATGCACTTGTGGCAGATAACACCTACTCGACGATATATAAGTCAGTATTGAATAAATTTTATGTTAAATTCCGAAGCGTTTTTCTTTCTTGGCACAAGTCAATTTTACTGTTTAAGCAGTAGAAATAGATTAGCTATAAAGTACGCCGATGCAGGACAACACATTGCTTTACAACATCCAGCTTTAAGCCCAGTCACTTGTAAATGGATGTCGAAGTGTGGAGGTGCAGTAAGAGATTATAAAGAGCCTTAGATTTCCTTTTGGAAATTTAGAACTGTATTTCTAAACTTATTAAGGCTATCTCAATATAAACTTGGGTTCAAAATTGCTTACATCCTGTTTAATCTGTTCTTTCTGATAAACCTAAGTGTTCCTTGAAGTTATCTGCCAGTAGTATTTGACCACGTTATTATTGTACTTGACCTTGCAGAAACCTGCATTTGAATACACGCCAGCCTAACGAAGTGCAACGCTATTTTGGTCGAGGTATAAGAGGTTACTAACTCTTCTGAGAAACAACACAAAAAGATATAGGAAATAACATTTGTGATTTCCTAATACTGATATCGGAGTGCTTCATACGCATACCTCAGTTGTGCTTTGGACAGTCAAATTTGCTGCGAAACCTCTACCGTGTAGGCAACTTCTTTGCTTTAGTTGTACAGCAGGACAATCTATTCTACTAACTGTGTTTATAACATCGCTTGTCAGCTTTAATTTTTAGTAAAGTAGTTTATACGTTACTAAAGCAGAGAAGTTGCCTATACATCAGGGGTATGGACAACAAATTGTATTCTCCAAAGCACTTAGTAGCCTGATGCAACCGAACAGAGACGAAAGCGTCTAAAGCACACTGTATGTACACGTTTATACAGTTGGCAAGAGACAATAGAAATTTACCGGAACGACCATAATAAATGAGACAGGAATCACGTCCCAAAAGCAAGGTTCGTAAAAAATTGGAGCAATGATTAAATACCATTGATAACTGTATAAAGTTATATGTAATAGTGTAATAATTTAATTCAGTTAAAATATTTGTAAATCAATGTAGAGTCTGTGTCGGAATAAATGCTAAGAAGGTTCGAAATCCACAAAGAAGCCAAGTTTTACGACAGCCATGAGGTTGCAGGATTCATTATACAACAGCGGGGTAAAGGTTTTAGGAATTATTGTTCGTAGAAAGTCTCGCTGAATAATTTGGGATGAGAAAATAAACGAATCGTAATAAAATATACTAAAAAGAGATCTAGAGAGTTCGACAATGAAACTCATAATATAAGGTCATGTAAAAGGAAGGTTTTCAAACCCGCGAAATTATAACAAATAAGAAGTCAGGAATAATATGGCGAAATTATTACAAATAAGAAGTCAGAAAAATACGTTGTCAACATTTTGACAACTGCTGTAAAAGTGGTAAAATTATTCCTCTCGGGGCAAATTTTTTCAAATCTCAAGGTAACTCATATGTTAAAACATGGCAATATTTATATTGTGATGTGAATAATAGTGTGCCTATGTAATTAATATGATTACTTAACAACCTCAAAGCGTGCATTTCCGGTGAATTTTGGTGTCGAAGTTTTGGGTGAAATCTAATCCTTCTCTATACTTACAGTAGGTAAGTAGTAGAGGAAAAAATGCTTAGAAAGTGCCAGCGACGTCCAGCAAGGTAAAACAGGAAGAAACATGAGAAATTGCAAAGCCGACAGTTACGATGAAATGAGAGCAGCAGTATTTGAAAAATGGGTTTTAAATAATCTACGTTTGAACTTGCCAAATGACATGTATAATATTATTTACTAACTCATTAAGTTTTGTGAATTACTCTTATAGCTTACAATAATTCTCTCTCTCTCACTCACGCACACAAACGCACGCACGCACACACTCTTTTTCTCCCTCTCTCTCTTCAAGAACAAAGACGTACTTGGAAAGGATCGTTTGGAAGACAAAGCCTATCGTGTTTATTTTTTTCTCCGATGTGGTCTTTTTTTTACGCAAGTCAACGTTTTCTGTTTAAGTGGTATAGCTGGCGCAAAACTTCTCGAATCGTAACCTTGATTGCCAACCCAGCTGCCGAGCCTAGGAATGGTTTATGTTTAGCTTAATCAACGAAAGCGATACAATACTTTTGCTTACTCATAGTGCGCAACACATACAGTCTGCATAGAAACTGTCCACATCTGGTTGTAATTTCAAAGAGAGTAGCACCTAAATAGTGTTTATTTTACGTTTATTATATTTACAACAATGGCTCCTACGTCTTCAAACTTAAGTGGTAGGGTATAACATAGTCAAAGCAGGGAAATAATTGCAAATGTCCTCGACTTCATGAAACACGATTCACAATTTCTATGTGGAAGAAAAAACTGTCAACAATGAGCACATTGCTCAACAAGCTGAGACAGCATAGATTTTTAAGGTGGTGCTACAAATCTCTAAAAAATTATAAAAGATTTAGGGTTCAAGTGGAAGAAAATGAAATCAAATAGAAGAGTTCTAATAGACAAGCACGACATACGATTTCAGCTGGAAGAGTACCTTACTCAGAGGTACAAATTAGAGGGTCGAACTATAGTGTATGAAGATGACATACATACAAAGCAGTCATATAACATCTAAAAGTTGGAGTGACGAGTCGCAACAAAAAACATGAGATTTTCATCAAGAAATGAATACAGAAAATTACATGAAGTGAATCAACATAAAGTGATACCTAATATGTCTGATGGGTCTGTTCTGGTTATCGACAATGCTTCACAATGCATCAACATTCAAATTGACAAACCATCTACCTCAAGTTCCTTGAAAGAAGAAGTGAGAGCTTGGTTACTTAGGCATAATATAGCTTTGATGAAAGCATGAGTACAACAACGCTATATAACTTAATTAAAACCAACAAACAGCTTCAGAAGGCCACATACTTGACCAGATTTTAATATAACATGGCCATAATGTACGTAGACTGCCACCGTATCACCCAGATCTAAACCCAATAAAATTAATCTGAGCTGATGTCAAAAAAACGGTAGCCTGCAGCGATTTGCAGAAATTGGAAGGTCAGAATGGGAAAATCTATGTCGACATGTTGAATAAATTGAGACTCGTTATTTCCAAAAAGATGCAATTGCAGAAAATCAAATAGAAAGAATTCTCATCCAGAATGATGGTGCAGAAAGCAGCGACGGCAAAGAGTGAGTGATTCCGCAGAAGAGGAAGGGCTGTCAAGTGTGGAAGAATTGGAGGCAGATGATTGACAGGTTTTTATATTAAGCGCTTCTTACAGTGGTGGATTTAAATAACCCGTACATCAGTGCAGCGCATTGTAGTGCAATGCAGTGCATAACCGTTGTGCGGATATTTGACAATGACTGTCCCACGCACTCCTGCAGCATGCAGACGATCGGTCACCTCCTGATTGGTAAGTAACTCGCTTCATAGCTGTCATTAAGATTTTCACATGTCTAGAACTCTTGCGCCAATTATGGTAATAGATTAGCTATAGATTAGCGGATGGACAACTGATTTATAGATCCAGCCTTAACAGACTGCAGTATAATAGCTTAAAAATAGAGGTCTAAATGAGGTACTCCACAGTAGGACATCATAAAAATAAATTTATTTCTTTTGGAAAATTCAGACTAGCATTTCAATAAAGCGACGCTACAGTCTATTTAGGGAGCAATCTCAATCCCTGAATTCTTACGTTGATTAAACTCACTATAATTTGGAATTAATTGTTCTTCCACACAAGCCGTATGTTGGACAGGGTTGGAAAGTGAGGCAGTGTTTTTAACACTTAAATAATATAAGTCTAATTATATAATATAACATACAATAACAGCCCGCCTTAAAGCAATATGTGTATAAATAAGAAATAAAATGTATGTAACAGTCATTATATTAATGTTTATATTATTGTATACATGTATAATAATGTTATGCGAATGTATTACGTAATTTAATAATGTAGGAGCTGTGAGAATATTGGTCAAATGTTGCTAACAATGAGGTAACCTTGACGCAAAAATGCATTGGAAAGTTTAATAATGCTACTAGTAGTTCTTGGAGCAACAATAATGTAATTTTTAAAACAGTTTATAAATAACCAATCAACAACCAGAAAAAGCTTAAGTTAAATAAAAGTATTCTATTGGAGTAGGATTAGCCAATCAGAGACTTGAAATACAGAAATTTACAAAATTCAGGCGGTAAAAGTCAATTGTTAGTAGACAGCGTTCCTAACCGGACGCTAGACGCGTACATATCCAGTGTGAGAGGAAAATTCATTACGGCGAGAACATCATAAAGTTTACGTGTTTAACAGTGCAATTAATAAATAATCTCACAGCTCTCTATATCAGTGAAGTGTTATTTAATCGTGTGAAGGATTAATAAATGGAGTGGAGTAAAAATTATAATTTGTGTAAGCCTACATCCTTTAGCCACACCACTCCCTGTTAAGAAATACATGTTTCTACAAATTAATATTGACGCAGCTGAGGCAAACATAAATATATATAATATTTAAAGAAACATAAAATACAAAGTTGATTCTTAAAAGTTGGGGCGAAGGCCAACGGAAAGTGAACATTGGGGCGAAGGCCACCGGGAAGTTTGTACCATACGTGGGGTTGCAACTTAATCAAATTTGGATTTCCAACAGTGAAGCAAATTAAAATCCTTCAAAAGGTAGAATGTCATACCGGCAAGTTGCCATGATAGCTCAGTGGTTAGACCGGGAGACCGGGAGATCCGTGGTTTAAATCCCGGCTATTGCATTGAATTTTTCAGTCGTCTGATTCTACCTTTCCATCATTATAACTTGTTATTTCTGTTCAAGATAAGTTCCTTGAAGTCGTCTGCCCGAAAGTGGACCTGAGGAAACAATAGAATATAAGTTAGCAAATAAAATGTACAGTTTCCTAATACTGAGAGTGCTCTACATACACAGCTGAGTTGTACTGTCGAAAACAATAGGGGCTCTGACAGTCAAACGTTTTGCTATTCCCCTAATATGACGGCAATTTCTCTGCTTTAGTTGTGCAGCAGACGATCTATTCTATTCTACAAACAGGCGTTTTACAAACGTGGAATAAACTCCCGTTTAACGCCTTCCGTGGTTAGTCGCTTGGCTGTTATGTACATATACAATACCAAAATAGAGCCTATCGAGGGTATAACTAGGGGATACGTTGTTCCATACTTTAAAACGGCAGTAAAGCATTCTGAGTATAAAAAGATAATGGCTTCCAGTCAACCGGATGCGCATCTATTTTGCCCAATTTGTCGGATACGATGAATATTTTGTAATATATTTTTGAGAACCAGGACGCTTAAAGAGGGGATAAATTGCGAAAATCGTCAAAAATGACGGGTTTAGTTTTCTCTGTACTCTCATAATTTGAAGCTTCTTTTTTAATTTTATGCTTATTTTATTGTTATAGCCACAAAACTTATATTTGAAATATATTGTTTAAACGCGGTACCCAGTGCATCTGGCATGTTGTACTGTAGATTCTTCACAACTTAAAAAAGAATCATGACTCCTACACACCTTGGAGTAGAGAGGTACACTTTAGCCCATCGTTTAGGTAAAGTTTCACTTACACATTGGTAATTCTATAAAATATGGAAGCTTCTATGTACATTAGGCATGTGGAATTGTTTCCCAGCTTTGTTTCAACAGCCTTTTTTTTCTACGGATGACTGTTGTGACATAAATTACCCACTTTCTCAGAGACTACTCAGGGTACTTAAATAAAATATTAGGGTATTAAGAAAACTAAGTGTTATTGTCGATCTACTTTTTTGTTTTTCTAAAGTCGCATAGAATAGGATTCTACGCGGAAGGGGTCTTAGCACGTCGACCTACGCAGATATTTTATACCTGTGCCCCGGACGCCTCGGGGAGGGAGGGAAGGGGTGAGAAAAGATAGATGTAGATCGGACCAAGGGCATGACAAGCAGAGGGTAGGGTCCCTACCGGTAACAGATTTAAACGACCCGAATGGGCACTGTGCAGCCCGCGCTCCTCCCCACTGTGGGCTTACACATCACCCGGGGACTTGGAACCCGGAGACCGCCCTCATTCCGGGGACAAAAGTTTCCGCAGAGCATCTTTTCCCCTGCCATGCACATGCCGAGACCTCTCGCCGACACGTACAACCCTGAAAGATACCAAGCGGATGAAAGATGAAGTGAAATGAGATTGGAGCGGCAGAAAATTGGAATTAATGATCCCTTCCGCCTAGAACTCGCGAAAACCCCCGAAAATAAACCATGGGTTAGGCGCGTCCAACGCGGGAATCGAACCCACGAGCTCCCGAAACAGGACTACAGACGCTACCGCCTGAGCTAACCCGTTCGATTAAGGTCGCACAACTTCGTGGTTATATTGCGATCACATTAAGTACGCAAGTCTACAATATAGAGAAAAAACAGTAGCTCATCTTAACATTTTGGAATACATAGGTTGAAGATTGTAACAATTGTTACGTATAGTAATTAGAAGCTTATACAAATTGTATACAAATACTGTTTTTCATATAGTGCTGTAGCATTTGGTATGTAATTTTTATTTCTAACTGAATTATATTGTGGACAATCCATGATTATGTGTTTCAGTGTTAGAAGCCATTTACACGCATTACATACCGAGCGGGATGGCTCAGGCAGTAACGTCTGCGGCCCGCATTCGAAAGGTTCCGGGTTCAAATCCCGTGTGCCGACCAATGTGACTGAGGTGACTGCATTGGATATTTTATACCACGACACAAAATTCCAGCTTAAGTCTAAAATAATAGTAATGAAAAATAGATGGTAATAGCGAATGCTGTGTCATCTATTCACAGTCGAAAGCAGGTAGATAGACGGCACCCTAATGCCATTTGCACGGCATGAAGCAGAAGATCCGGCTGATATGCGCTGGGGTTTCTGTGGGTGGTTACAGGGATGAGCGTACAAGGTTAACTGTCCGCCTATCTATATGAAAGCAGCATCTGAACGGTACGAAGCAGAAGATCCAGTTGTCATGCGCTAGGGTCTCTGTGGACACGACGAAGCGGGTGGTTATAGGCATGAGACCTAGAAGGTTAACTGTCCGCCTATCTATATGAAAGCAGCATCTGGACGGTACGAAGCAGAAGATCCAGTTGTCATGCGCTAGGGTCTCTGTGGACACGACGAAGCGGGTGGTTACAGGCATGAGACCTAGAAGGTTAACTGTCCGCCACACCTCGATCTAAGAGTTATCCACTAACTGATTCGAAGCGATATGACCCTGTAGTCAAAGCGACATAAAATAATGTATCACATGTAGGAGGTAGCAATGCAGTAATATGTTAATTTTGTATGTCCATTTCTTAGACGAGTAATTTTATGGTGATGTGTTCTTTCTAATGAGAGTATCGTGCATTTGGATTCTGCTATGGTAGTGTAAAGTTGACTAGGGAGGTTCTCGGTTCAATTATTGATCAATTATTCTATTATTCTCTAGTCAATGATAGAAATAAGATCTCCATGGAGCGCCGGAATTTGACTAGTGTTACTTCCACATCTAGAGCTTTCCTTGGCTGCAAGATCAGCTTTTGCATTACCTCCTATTCCACAGGGTAAGGGAAGACATGTAGTAATTATTTCTTTTCCATTTGCTTGAAAAATATGGTATAATACATGTACGTCTTGTATTAGCTTTTCTGCTGTCCAAGAGTTTGTTATGGTCATTGTTGAACGCATAGAATCAGAGAATACCATCTACTTTTGCGTCAATAGGATGCGTGGTTATTTATTTTAAAATAATTGCTAATCAATTTAATTAAAGCATAGTATACTTATGAAAAGTCCTAACCCCCTTAAAAAACCACCTCACTGGATAAAATTCGATCAGTAAACTTAGAAGGCATACATCTACATCCAGTAAAAATATCACTCTGACGTCTTCAACAGTTTCCGAGATAATGGGTCATAATTTATCAATTCAAAATTTACTGGGATAGGGCTTTTAATCTCTTCTCCTACTCTCAAACAGGTTGCTAAAATAAATTGTGTAACATTCATAAACGAAGAGAATTTAATAAAGTGAATTAAGTTAGCATAGACCACCTCAGAACTCGTGTACAAATATCTTCCCGGATATCCCGGATATGGGTTTAAACTCCATAAATAAAGAAAACTTTTTTTAGAAGTTTTATGAATATATCCCAAAAGAAACTAAATTTAACGGAATCTACCACTAGCCGAGAACAATGTTTGAGACGAGAGAGGATGAATACCACGAGTTAATCGCAAACATTTGTCATGGCCAAATATCAGCAACAGAGATAGGAGCCTGTGATATTACGGAAACTGCTAAAAGAACCTTAATTTTGGGGGCCACACTAGTATATCCGACAACAAAGTGAATGTTGCACCGATCTGTAATTATTTTCATTCTTAGAATTAGCTGACATATTAACACTTACCTTGGTTTAAAAACACAGGGCTAACTGGTTTTCATTTGCAATTTTCTTCAACTACAGATATAGCAAATAAAACTGTAGGAAATTAGCAATTTAAACTGAAATATGTTTTAGCAAACGAATTGTTAATGGTGACTTAAGTAACCCCACTTGGTGCCACCAGGAAATCCCCGTTCATTTGTCATTATGATGTATCTTCATACGAGAGCAGATCAAATGTATCCCAAGAAGCGAAACATTAGATTTCGGTACATTATCTTGACAAAAAACGCGAAGGAAAAATCGCTTTTGAAGATAAATGTCCTGCGTTGCAAACTCTACGCCGGCACCATCTGTCGGCGCGAAGATTAACTTTGTCATCAGTCAACGTCTATCATTTTGGAAGAGAGAGAGTCGTTATGGCGTAAAATGGCAGAGGTAGCCAGTTTCTATAACATAACCTGCTAAAATGTAGACTTTATAGCGTATCTCTAATATGTGAATTGAAGCTTCAATACGCTTTGTTTAATTTTACTATTGCGTTTATGAGGAAAACAATGTAGTGTGCTATAATGGTCATATTATTCTCAATAAATATACTAAAATATATTACGTATTACATTCAAATGACTTTCTCTACCATTTATCATTTATTAGTGTATATACAAATATTCTTACCAAAGTTTCTTTTTCTATCTATTTCATTTTAATCAACATAAATCTTTGTAGAAACGACATTAAACATTTCGATATACATACAAAGACAACAGCGACAGTCAAATGTTTAAGAACTGGACGCTACATGCTGTCTTAAAATTCCATTCTATTTCAATGACATGTTGGGAAAGAACTGAAGGTCAACAGGACTTTAAACAAATGACAAAATATTGAACAATTTGAACCATTGATAAGGAAATCTCGAAAATTGTTTAGGTCACAAAAACGTTAATTGATATAAATTGTGTGTAGTGGATTTTGTCTATCGTTTGCGGATCACCAGTTATGCGGGATTAATTAAAATTCCTTCCGAATGAAGAGAACTTTACAGCCTGTTCGAAGAAAATTCAGGGTATACTTTTATTTTTCATATAAATATTTTTAATGTACTGTATTTTAATAAAAATTATTAGAGCCAATTTTGAGAACATTAAAATGCTCGAAAACTTTTCCATGTGTTTGGAAAATGAACTTAAATACAAGTTTGATGTTTAACTGACTTTTCCTTTTAGAGTTATACTGATTAGACACGCA
Source organism: Deroplatys truncata (assembly GCA_030765065.1). NCBI lineage: Eukaryota > Metazoa > Arthropoda > Insecta > Mantodea > Mantidae > Deroplatys > Deroplatys truncata. Next base: position 158,762,755 of record CM060979.1, read on the forward strand.
TAAAGACACACACTCACATACATACACACACGGACCTTCTGCTAGAAATGCTTTGTTTTATTCTAAGGGGCTCAAAGCATGTATTTACAGTGAAATCTCGGTATAGAACTTTTGGGTGGAAACAGATACCTTCTCCACCTACTATGTATGTACGCAGTAGAGAACGTTGAGATATTCTGTAAATAAATACAGAATAAGGAGACTCTCTAGATAAACATTGGATTTATTAACACCTTTATATTAGTATTCACTGCTCTAAATGATTGAAACATACAAGCCCGCTTCACACCCGTCCTCTATACCATTTTAACTCGCTCCCTTTATTATAATTTTACTTACGAACTCACCTTGAGTGTGCTCAATACCATTCATCTGTGTATTACCTTCACCACATTGTTTTACTTGTATATTTTCTGGAACCTTATTAATCGTTTCTGTTACTAAACGTTGGACATGAGCAGTGCTAGTTCTAGCATAGAAACATCTCTATAAGTGGCTTGCTTATCAGAAAAGTCTAATTATATTTCTATTACTTGACCATTTTCTACTCGCCAATTTCCTGGCTATATGCATTCTAAGGTTTAGATATTTCTTCCAATAGAGTGTTAAATAGACGATCAATGCACAGAAAAATGTATTATAAAACAAAATCAAGTGCAAAATCTCTGTAATAAATTAAAATAAAGAACATTAATTAATTTTCTGACATGTTGTAAAATACTTCGAGAAATACTTTCCTCATTAATCATAGTTTTGTATGCAACGAAAATTGAATAAAATAAACTGGCAAGAATAAAACTTGATTTGCTTTCCAAGGCGAGCTGCATTTGTTTTTGCAAGACCACGCCCAATTAAAATTGTTATACTAGATTATGAATACATGGATAGGAAAACAGACAAAAATGCTTAATATTTGAGATACTTGTACATTCTGAAATGATTAATAATAACTGTATGTTATTACAATAATTACGATAAAACCCTAAGTTCTTCTCGCGTTTACTGTCAATTCTTTCCATATTTCACTGTCCCTTCCGCTTTCTCTCTCTTTCTATACGTCGCCCTCAAGCCACTGTTTCCCCTCTGTCTTAGTGAAACGCAATATGTACATACCGGAATGCATAAAATGTGGTTTATAATGGAATGGAGCTGTTTATGCTGGTACTAACAAAATCTAGCTACACCCCTACCAGCGTGAGCACCTATGTTTTTCTAGCCAATAGATTGACAGGATACTTTACCTCCCCAAAAGCAGGTATGACGGAACTGCTGAAAGGTAATATTACAACTTAAACCTTATATTTTCATGATCTACCGTGTTCTTATTGCCGATTAGTAGCGGCAACAACTTAACCTTCGTCTCCATGTTACTGATGAAAGCTCTCATACATGAAAATGTCGTAGCTGTTACTCAGTTTAATCACACATAGAAATATTTCTGCACTTTCCCCTAGAAGGCCGAATTATTTTTAATTGGTTTAGGCTTTCATCGGTTGCTAATTGTAGCGAAACTCTTTCACAGAGTGGTATCAGAACCACCCCTCTATTTCAGATACATTATAAATATCGTCCATTGGTTAGTTCTTATGCACTGAATTGTTTTACAGGTCAGTCACATAGAGAATCGATATGGAATCAAATTCTGGTTACCTGAAGGTGGAAACCTTATGGAGACAAAACATTATTACCATCTTTTTATGCCACTTTTTATGCATTAAAGATGTTTTTATGGGGTGCAAATAACAATTAATGCGTACGTAAACAGCTAAAAGCTTAATAGTACACACAAATATGCCTTCCTCTTGTCTTATACGATACAGATTTCTGTCATTACTTCGGATACGATTCAGCCTTGGGCTTATTCTGCTACCCGTATCATTTTAAAGCCAATCCATTGTTAAATTGAGTTTTATTTATGGACGCTCTTTAACTGCTGTAGTCATTAGCGTCCCATTCTATATTGGGCGCGAAAGACTGGTAATTTTGCTCAGAGGCCTATTTATCAGACTTGAGGTTCTTTTAAACGCCGTAAATCTACGACACGGGACAACCAGCTTTACTTCCCTTCCGAAGCAAGACATGCTAAGGATTTTTACGCCCGAAAAAATCCATCGCCCTCCGCTGGGTTTGAACCCGCGACCTCGGGAACTTGAGGCTAGCGTGGTAAACCCTTTACCAAGGAATACAGTCTCGTAACAGATATGGTTTCGACTTATTCTGGTTCTAAATACATTTTTCCAAAAGCAATATATCTCCTGTGGGCCAAACCCTCACAGAAGCGTATAATGTGCTGGGCTGTTTCAGGTTTTTTCTTCACAATCTAAGTTACTCTGAAACACTCCCGTTGTATTAAGATGATTTTTCACAGAGCATGTTCTGAGTGAGAAATGCAATAATTGTTCTCAGCTGAAGACTGTTACATTTAAGTAAGCTTTCAGTTCTTCATACTAACCTAATCATATTTATATTGTTCGCTTGATAATTCAAATATTCGTAGTTATAATGCGTTTCATTGGCCTACGTACATCAATAACAGAAATTGAAATTTTATAAAGTTACTAAAAAGTCTATCGTCACTTGCAAACAACAGCTAAACAGGTAACTTAAGCGGTGCATTATTATGTTTATTATTATTATTATTATTATTATTATTATTATTAAACCTTTTTTGCAATACTCGACTATAAACTATATTTATGTTTTTATTTTCTGTCCCATTAGAATTACCAATTGGGAAAAATAATAATTAAGGTGTTATATAACCTATTTTCCAATTAGGATTTAATAATTTTATGTAGCAAAATTCCTTGCAATCGGTTCGCCATTCTTGGGTGCAAAGGCGAAAGCGCTCTCATTCTCTGTCACACTCCTTTCCTCCCTCCCTCTTTGCTTCCAGAAGCAAAGCATCCTTGGTTATACCTTTACAGACAGAACACATAGTACTAATTACATATAATTGAACATAATTAATAATTAATGTCAAATAACATAAAATAGATACCTACGTGCTGTGCTAAGGATGCTGACATTTTCGAAAACATGTCAATTTCTATAATTTTCGTAGAGACCGTAAACTCCCCGAAAGACAGTAAAATCTTCTTCTCCTCCTTCTTCAATTGATTAACCTCCGTGTAGGATGTACATCCCCAAGGACTTGCCAGCCAATGCCTTGGGTCAGTAGCCTGTCGAGGAACAAGCAAACTCTAGTTCACAGCATATCCAGGATGGGTGATCAGTCCAGGTGGTGAAGAAAAAGGAAAGGAAATCTAGTGAGAAAATGGAGAATACGAAAATTCTGGATCAAATTATCCAATCCAGCATTCGCCTAGCGAACGAGAAAATCCACGAAAACACCTTCGGTCAGTTTGGTAGGCCCTGGGAATTGGAATTCGAACCCGGGCCACAGACGTAACTCCTGACAATACCGATCGGTGGGCAGTATAATCAAAATATAAGGATATTACTATTTATGTTTTTTCTGATGCTTACAGCTAATTTAGTATTTAGCATTCTTATCAAATGGATGCATTTTCTATACATTTACTTCAGCGAAAGTTACTACCATATAAGTGCGAGTGTCTTTCTATATTAATTTATCCTTACATCTCTACCTACATTAAGCTAGTTCATTTATCAGTTCTCATAGAACTCTTATAAATGTCTTGTCCCTTTGCGTATAATCTGGACGTTGCAGCAGGATAATTATGGAAGGAAAGAAAAGAGAAATAGGATTTTTATCTCGGTTCTATTATTGGCATTATGATGAGATCTCCGAAGCACATCCGTGCACACTGAATGGATTATGTGACAGCCATGTCCCAGCTACTTTTGTTCCACAGATGCCCTCTTGTCCAGCTCATTCTTGCTGATCTTGTTTCAGTGAAAATCCAGCTCTGACATACGCGCTTCATATCAGAATTCTCATTTGTCAGCTTTTATTAAATCCGGTGAGATTCCAGGAAACGTACATCTTCGATAAGCGGTTCGGAGATGGGAGGATTTTTTTGTGCTACTATTAGCTTTTGAAAAAAAGAAGTGATAACGGCTGAAAATGCAAGCTCAGATGTGCATTTCGAGTATGTTCGCCACTGTTACTACATTATGTAACCTTCATACTTTTCCATTTTATTTCTTTCGGCTTTCGAAGTAATTATTATTACTTGTAATTGTTATTTACAGAAAGGCTTGACCCCTCCAGCAGTCACACTTCTGTCAACTAGATGAATTAAATTAGTGTAACTGATTTGAAACGGACTCGCAGTTCGTCGGCGTCTGAAGATAACTGGTTGTAATCTGAAATGCTCGTCAAAATAATTCTGTAATACCACTACCTACATTTTTTCATGCAGCGAAATTATTATAACGGGTCTTCAGATTCACTTAGCCTTTAGGTTTAAATGAATGATATCATTATTAGTTCAGTGAGGCTCTTGTCTCAAAGAATGCAGAATTGAACTTCGTAAAGAGGTTGGCATATTACGGCGGGCAGAACTGTTCTTCACTAGGTCATTTTGTGTGCTCTTTGCGCGCGAGATGGAAATGACCACCGATCATAGATTTGCATTGTTGAGTGCTACTTCCGAACTGGAAGGACACGAGGCGGAGTTTATTTTTACGATATTTAAAACATTTAAAATATTTATAAAGATTACTTCAACTGTCTTTATTAAAAAAATTAAAGCTGTCCCACTAAAGCCGAAGGCACTGGACGCTACGAAAACCGTTCAATTGTTTTGAGTTATCTATTAGCATACATGCCGAGATCGCAGGTTTACAAGACGCATGCGAAAGAACTTCCAAATGAAAATTAGGATACAAGTCCCATTTAACTAAGGTGACATCGTAACTGTTGACATCCATCCCTTCCACTCATTTTTCACTAGTCCTCTGCCAGAGGCACAGGCGAAAATCTCGCTTCAAAGTATTAACGTCAAGCGCAGATAACTGATTGGCGCAACGGCCGAGCAAATGCGAAGACCCCGTGTTTTAAATAGTTCTGCTCCTTATAGGTCTCATGCAGCTCAGTTGCTCCACTTCGTGCAGTTCATCAGAGCCTGAACTACGCAGCACTGTCTCACTTCTGAGCATCCGTTACTGTGTAATTGTATTTGCACACGCTTTCTGCTGCATTTCGAAGCAGTACCTGTAAAGGTAATATCTAACATAATTTTCTTATTGGATGGCTTATCTCGAAAATACCCAACTAATTCCTATTATGGCAACTTCTGATTCTAGCAGGTTGTTGTAGTTTCTCCATGGTCTCTTCCCTGACAAGATGTATTCTGTAGGGCGTTAATAATCTAGCTATGTCATTAGCACCATAGTAGTTTATAAACATATTTTGACTGGTCTACTTACTCCAGTAATGACTAATTCAAAATAACTTCATTATGTTTTGACATACTGTAAAGCTGAAGCTGGGGTATCGCTGTATCACGGCAGAAGGTAAGAACTAAGAGGAAACAAATTGAGGGAGGTGGCACCGTGATAACGCGTGCGACTTGAATTCGGGAGGTCCCGGGATTGATTCCCAGCGACCGACTAATCTGGCTAATAGGTTCTTTTCGGAGGTTTTCCCTGGTCCTCAGGCGAATGCTGGAGTGGTTTTTTTCAGCTCCCGAAATTCCTGTCCCTCCATTTCGTTCCAATCATCCTTCAAAGTCGAAAGTATCGGGGACAAAGGATGCTCTCTGTGAAACTTTCTCCGTTCCTCGGTTTTCGGCTGATTGACAGAGCTAAGCGGACCGCCCCTTCGAAGCGGGATTTTGGATTCTGTGTAGGGTCCCCGGTCTGCGTCCGACTATCGATGCTTCTCAATATAAAAACTGTAGGGACCCGGCATTGCTGTGCCGTTACCCTTGGTTCCAGCCGCCCGATGTATCCTCTCACCTCCTGCTCCATCCCGGGGGCGCTCCTTTGTAGGACATAGGTATAGCATCCTCACTGGAGAAGCCCGAGCCTCCTCCGATGATGAAGACAAAAAAAAAAAGGTCTGAGTGTCAGCCTGTGTGTCTGTAAATAGAATAACTTAAAAACGAAAAGTCGGGCAAATACCAAACTTGGTATTTAGGTTTAGTATCTTCCAAAAATACGACACGAAGATTTTAAAGAAAATTCCCCCACACCAGACTACATTTTACATTTAAGATTTTTCGAAATTTTTAGTTTTCTAAAATATGGCTAACGATTTTCATTAAAATATCGTATATTAAAGATGTTTACATGACAAATGAAATTTACATCTTGAATTTTCTGGCAATAGCCTGTGAATTCCACCTCAATTTTAAGAAACTTTATACAATATTGTTTAACTAGTAACCGTTAAACTACAGACGAAAACGTACCACACAAAAATATACCTTTAAAGCGCAGAATTTATTTAAAATAAACTTTTTTGTACCATAAGCCATTTATGATATATCCGTTACTAAAGGTTCGAATTGTTCACTTCTTGGGTCATTCTCTTAAAGTCCTGTCAACATTTAGTTACTTCTCCCGATTGCATGGAAACAGTATGGAATTTTAAGGTCAGTATACAGCGTCCAGTTCTTAAACATTTCACTATCGCTGTTCCTCTTGATCTATAGCGAAATGTGTATTGTAATTATTTCCGCAAAGACGTATTTGGATTAAAATGTATTAGGTAGAAAAATAAGCTTTAGTAATAATAGTTTGTATACCCACTAATAAAAGACAGAGGTAGAGAAAGTCATGTGAATCAATCACTCAGATTGTTTGTATGCAGAGGCCTAAAATATCTATTTTCGCTTTAATCTTGATATCGCAATTTTGTGTAGAATGAAGTACCATCTCTATTTAATATCTACATAGTATAGAAAGAAAAAACCTCTGTTGTGGTTACAAAAGCTTTTAATTACTTCATGTTAATCGAGATAAACATTTGTAGAAACATTTCCTTGTATGTACCTATATGTATTTAAAAACTCAAACCAATAACACAGATATCTCGGAAATGGTTAACTCCACAAAAAGTTTGCTTGACATAATGCTTTAACCAAACCTACATTTTTGGTAAAGTATCTTTCTGTGTATGTCTTACGATTTACCAATTATACAAAAGCCATTCAGAATGAAAATTACCTCATATAAGTTTTAAGATATGAGTCTTTTTTCTCATGCAAATATTTTAGCATGTGGTATTTTAATTGAAATCGTTTGTCAGTTTTGAGAAAAGAAAAAAGAAAAAGCAGTAGCGAAATCTTTTCTATGTAAAGAATAGTTTGGGATCAGGGTTTTCTTCAATTCTTCGTGTCACAATTTTCAAACACACCAACATTTAAGTACACCACGTTTTCTGTAAATCGCCTTTCGTTCTTGAGCTATGCTGTTTAACACTCGCGCGGTGCATGAGGTAGCCTTAAAATTATATTTAAGGATAAATCGTAGTATGAAATTTTTGTATGAAATGCAATACATGCCCTACTTACTATAGGTAAATAGTTGAGAAAGTAAAAAATATATGCATATAAAACTGGTATAATACATTCAAATGACTTTCTCATCCCTGTAACGTTTATAAGTGAGTATACAAACTATTTGTTTTTATATTTAATATTTTAATCCAAATAAACCTTTGCAGAAATGGCTATATCTTACATTTCGTTATAAATACAAAGGGAACAGCGACAGTCAGAAGCTTAAGAACTGGACGCTATATGCTGGCCTTAAAATTCCATAGTGTTTCTATGCAATCGCAAGAAACAAATCAATGTTGAAAGGACTTTAAAAATAACCAAGAAATAAACAATTCCGGCATTTAATATCGGCTATATCATAAATCGCTTATGCCACAAAGAACTTATTTGAAATCAATTGCGCGTTTTAAAGAGATACATATTTTTTGTATAATACGTATTCGTCTATCACTTAATGTTACCATTTATTCAAGATTATACAAAGTTACAAGATATACATTTTTATTTGTCATGTAAATATGTTTAATGTATGATGTTTTAATAAAAATTGTTACAGCTAAATTTTAGAAAATCAAAATTTTAGAAAAATGTTCCATGTAAAGGAAGTTTGGGGTGGCAGATTTTATTGAAAATCTTCGTGTTGCATCTTTGGAAGATAATGGGTTTAAACAGCAGGTTTGGTAGTTATCTCTAAAAATGCTTTTTTGGATTAAGGGCTTCAATACACATATTTCGGGTGAAGTGTCGGCATCGAATCTTCGTCTGGAATACAATACTTCTCCTATTTCCCCTACTTACTATACTTAGTAGAGAAAGTAATGTACCTCGTGACCTCTTTAACACCTGTAGCACGTAATACACAGCCTCTTGCGTCTTATGCGGTGGAAAATTAGACTACCGGTGGATTAAATGAAGTCCGGTTGTCAGGTTGATGCAATGAAGACAGAAAATGGGGGAAATGTAGTAAAGAAGGTTTAAAAAAGAAGACAGGAAATGGAGTAAAAGAAGGTGGGTTATCATTTGATTGGAACCCTGATATCCCTCTTCCTCTTCACCCCATGTCCTTTTCTTCCTTTCACGCTTCCTCCAACGTGCTGGATTCTTCCAGTTCTTCTATTATGGAAAGCGAAGGAAAGGGAGTGGAGGCTAAAGTCATTACAACGTAGCGGGCGTTTTTCACAATGCAGTGAAAGTGTTACTTCGCACATACACACCACCATCCGGTAGCAGCGACAGCAGAGGTCAAAGGGCACGTAAGGAAAGAAATTTCTCGTGTTCATTTCTATGGAGTTGCTGCTTCAATACAAAAAAAAAGCCGGCTTGCTAATCTTTTTCTAAGATAGGAAACAGAACTTTTCACTGCTTGAAGATGTTTCGCTTTTCCACCATCGTTCTTAGCATAGTGGCTCCGACTGGTGCAGCCCCTTTAGCTTCGAACGCTAATGATGTGCGAGAAGGTTTTTGCTGACCTCGTGATGCAGTATTGACTCAACAGAGAGTCAGCTTAACGTCTTCTAGCAATGCCACGATGGTGTTTTAATCCTTTAGTAGACGCCAAAGTTTTTATTAAACGCGTGGTCTCGTGGATTTCAAATGTACTTTTCTTTAAGCTTGATATTAACTGTGACGATTACATTTTGGGTTCCTTCCTTCGCCATTTCATGCGTTGTTAGCTAGATTTGAAAAGTAAAAAATACAAAAGAATCCAAGTGTCAAATTTAGAATTTTACACGTGAGGAAACAAAGATAAAGTACAGGGTAAAGCAATAAGCATTAAGACTAATGCTGGAAGAACAGTTCAAAGGATTTATAAATATTGTCCATTACATGTTGATCAATAAATTTGTTTGTTATTAAATATATAATTGTATAACCTTCTGTTATTACGATTAAGAGAACTTTACTACCTTTTGTTATATTTATTGGACAGTGCGGTTTAGTTGAATTTAAAAACACAACAACAAAATTTTATTATGTCTATTTTGTACCACATTTCAGTTCAAAACGACCTAAGTATCAGCAAGGTTTCTTTCAATTAAACATGTAAGCATAGTATTGTATACTAAAAACACTAACAACAACTGTACCAGCTGAGTATTAGCAACCTAAAATTATGCAGTACTTGTTTTTACTTTCTACCACATACCTAGTAAGTAGAGAAGGTATTGACTTCCACCCAAAAATTCGATACCGAGATTTCTCCAAAGATACACGTTTTGAGTCCACTGAATACAAAAAGGGATTTTTAGAAAATGTCCCTGTGTGTGCGTGTGTGAAGGCATACTCAAAAACGAAAAGTCGGATCAACTTGGTATTTAAGTTCAGTACCTTCCAAAGATGCTTCACAAAGATTTTCAGGAAAATCTGCCCCCCAAACTACCCTTTACATGAACGCTTTTTTAGAAAATTTTGATTTTCTAAAAAGTGGATAAGGGTTTTGATTAAAACATCGTATATTACAGATATTTGCATGACAACTAAAATGTGTATCTTGAATTTTCTGGTAATAGCCTTTGAAGTCATTTTCATTTAGAAGGAATTTTGTATAATCTTGTATAACTGGTAAACGCTAAGCAATATAACGAATACACGCTAAGAATAAATTTAGATCTCTTTAAAGCACATAATTTATTTCAAATAACTTTTTTCGTATCATCAACCTTTTCAGAGATATCGTTATTAATTGTCCAATACTTAGCCATTCTTTTAAAGTCCTGTCAACACTCATTTATTTCTTATGATTTCATGGAAACAGTATGGAATTTTAAGGCCAGCATATAGCGTCCAGTCCTTAAACATTTTACTATCGCTGTTCTCTTTGTATCTATAACGAAATGTGTAATGCAGTTACTTCTGCAAAGATTTATTTTGGGTTAAAATGAAGTAGATAGAAAAAAATCTAGAATAGTTTGTGTACACACTGATAAACAATAGAGGGTAAAGAAAGTCATATGAATGTATCCCATAAAATGTTTTACCTTTACAATGGGGTCCGCACAGAATTGCTGATCTTTCGCCTTTATGAAAACGAATATTTTCTTAACCTCTTTAATCTTGGAGTTGTGCAGGGTTCTTTTTTCCAGAGCACGAAAGTTCAGTCTGCAAGCTTCTGAAAATCTCTTACGTTCACACCTTCCTTGAAGATCTTCAAAACTCGGGGGCTAGCCAAATCACGTAGTTAGTTTGAACCTCAACCAGAGTGTTGAGTGTTAGTAAAGTGTTGATTTTCAAAATCATAACTTGAGATATTACAAGATGATTAATTTTATGGTGTTGCTGGCTAAATTCGTCCAAGAATAAAAAAGCATCCATCTGTTTCACAGTAAAATATTTGTTTTGCCTTACACTAGCTATTATTTTAATGAGTTCATGAGGAACTTACGGCTTCTTGGCTCTCTTCATCTTCTCAATTAAACTGAAATCTCGGTCGCAATACAGAAACGTGTGTCTAGTCTGAGGAAATGTGTGTAAAATTTCATGCAAATGGTTTTTGGCAATAAGAGTAATGTAGACAGCCAAAATACTTGATTTTGTTTTGCCCTCGGCAATCACCCGACCACATTAATAGTGATTCTTTAGAAAACTTATAAATCCTTGGTTACGTAATTAAATAACCAGGAACCTATTTCATTACTGCCACGCTTTCCACTGGTTTCATCCCAAAGATAATCTCGTTCCTTGATCTTCTATGTGCACACCAAAACTGAGTTTTCGATTCCTTGAGTAGAAAAGAGGAAGTTGTCGACTGTATTACATAGGGGTGTGTGTCAGTACTGGGATGTAAAATTGTTTCAAATTTAATATTCCTGTATCAATTATGGATACTAACTACATAAAAACAATGTAAGAAACATTTATAATGAAAGGTGATAAATCAGAATGCGCAACTTTATGGCACGGGCCGGTTTGATAGGGATTTTAAATATATCCTCAAGGCTTAACGCTAGCACAACAATACTTTAACTACAACTCTGCACTTGGGATCTGAATCAGTAAAAATCCATATTGGGGAAAAATTGGAACTTGGGTTCTTTTTCATATTTCACTCTTTATGTCCTCAGTTATATATTCTTGATTTTTACTTTATCTTCTACGTACCTATAGTAAGTAGAGAGGAAGTATTCTGTACCTAGATTTCGCGGAGAATTGTATATAACAATAATTATTATCATTATTTACTGTTTGCGAAGGTGTATTGGGGTTATCAATTTTAGTTTCTATAATTCGAACTCATAGATATGATTATTTTAATTCAATTCACTTGCTATTTCTTCATCAAACAAGATCAAATAACCCCTTAAGAACAAATGGTAATAAACGCATTGAGTGTCTCTGAAAAACTATATTGGGTCTCACTCTATGTGGAGTGGTTGTGTCGTTACTTCTAATTTCTAAAAAATGCTAACGATCATGATTAAAATAGCACTTTTAAAGATATTTCCATGGAAAATGAAATGAATATTGCGACAGTCCGTCCCAGGATGGAAGGTTTAGTGCTGGAGGGCGGAGACAGGAGAGAGGGGGAGAGATGGTGTGGGTCAGGATGTCTCTTCCTCTCGGAACGATGGGATCATGATGTCAAAGCGTATAGGTGTTGACGGAGACATAAATAACTTCTTGGTTATGGGTTTAGAATAATGTGCAATTTATTATAGTTAATCAAATTTTTCCAACTCATCGTGACCTCGCCACAAACCATTCCTGCCTAAGTTTCTCGTTCGGCGCATTATACTTTATATAAACACGTGACATTTTTATTCCGTGGTATGATTCTAATTTAGCGTGGTTCACTACTCACAATGCGTAACTGTATTACTTTGCTGGTTTGTGAAATTCTACAAGTTCGACATTTGCAGCGTAAAATTAGAGGTCTGCTCCACCGGTATTCCTAACCCACGTAGTTGATATTCTACGAGTTCGTTTGTGACCACCATTCGCACTATTTCAGAGCTTCTCCAATGCTGAATATTTTCCCCCCTCTTTCGTGATCATGTGGTATTATTTTAGTAATGTGACTTCTATTTTATTTCCTATACATTGTTTAAAATACTTTGGAAAATTGTGATTGGTAGTTCATATGTATGGTCCCCCTACTTCTATTCTGCACCATTAACTTCCCAGAAGAGCTTTCTAGTGCTCTGGTTGGGATTTAGTGATTACACATCCACGTTTCGGCGTCAACTTTTATTGCCATAATCCCCCTAATTGTTCCTTATGGATGCAGCTTGCAGTTTTGAAAGACTTTGCTTCTCGACAAACTGGCGAATGTCCAAGCTCGAGGCAAGAACACTATTATGACTGCCCGGACGCCTGCTTTTGTTACCCTAGGTTAAGGACCTGGGCTAACGTGACGTCTGCTGAACCCTGAATATTCTAGTTTTCATTGTTTTTGGAATGCGTTTATATTCTCAATGTATATTTTACTTACAAATATCACCTAACATTTTAATGTGCCAAGAAACTTAAGTAATAATCATTACGTTCTTAGCGTGTATCATTATCTAATTACTGAATTATGAATGGTCAGCTACAATATGTTGAATTTTCTGGGAAGTCATCTTCATTCTGAATTGATTTTCTATAACTTGTAAACTATAACACAAAAAATGTACTTCACAAAAGATGTAGGTCTCGCTAAATTACACAACGAAAATATAAAATCAAACTTTTTCTGTAGCCTTAACCATTTTTGAAATATTATTAATTATAGGTTTGAATTGTCAAATACTTTATACTTTTTAAACTGAAAAATCGTTTTTCGTTTGTTTTTCTTTCTTCTCGTGTTTGTGCAAAGAGAACGTAATTTCAAATTCGCTACATAAATTTGAAAATAGCTTAAGGCTAGTGTATTTCTCTACTCCCCTTGTACTTTCGCTTCCATATATGCCGTCACCGCAGCTTCGGGCGGCACTCTACTGGTCTTCATAGGTGGGGAATGTTTAGCAAGTAGGAGGTGTGTGTATCTGTTGACCTTTTCGCATGCATGCAGTGGCGTCCTGTTTTACGTGCATAATTCTAGATTATTCACATATGAATATATATCTTTGAGCAACAACTTATAATAACCATGTTTAAATGTACAACTAAACAAACCCCTGTTTTGCACCATAATTTCACGAAAAAATAATTTAAATAGCAACACTATGTAAAACTGAAACACATTATAATTTTTGCTCTTAAAGAAGACACATTTATTCGACATTATTAGAATCATCTGTCCAATCTAAATATAAAACTAAATAAAACACTATTTTGTACTAGTTCACCATGGAAATTATCTTTAACGACAGCATGATGTAAAACTGAACGAAATTATAGTCTTTACTTTCAAAGAGAACACATTTATCATACATTACTTTAATAATCTGTGCATACGAATGCTACATCGCCCTAGAAAGTCTTCAAATGACAAATTGACTTCCAACATACCCACAATGCATCTCCGATATATTTGCATACATCGCGTGAGCTATAGTTCACTCACGCCACTGCTTCGTCAAAATAAAGGGCAGAAAGCTTCAGACACACCCCTCCTGCTACGTACGCGCCCACCGAAAAAGTTATTAAAATGCCTCCTATAAATTACGGAATAAATGGGCGCGAGTGTACTTACAAAGAAGTATGTAATAAAGCCATTTATGCAAATATTATCATGAAATAGATGAAAGATAAAGCGTTTATAAGCATAGATTGTTGAATATGTAGAGAAGGTAACGTGAGTTTAATACATCATACTTTTTCTTAAGGAGAAAATTAATTTATAAATAACTAGGAAATTTGTGGCTTAAGGCTGACTATCTTACTAGCTTAGATTGCAATGAAATTTCCACGGATATAAAAAGTTCTACTCTTCACAAGTTGCATATATTATTTTTTTACAAGCTGTAACAAAATTTCATAATAAATAGTTTTATTAAATCAAATGAAAATGTTTTGCTAGATTTAAGTTTAGGGCTCATATAGAGCATAAACAGCTGAATATCTTACATAGCCTTTCTTAAAAGACAAAGTTTCTATTTAGCCTTCAGATGCTACTTTGAACAAAGAAAATCATTTTGAAACAAAAATTCTGATGTCTCAACATTTTTAACAACAATGCACCTCAAAAGTAATATTGTAAAACAAACAACCGAATTACAGGTTACAATATTATTTTTATTTTCCAGCACTATCGCATTAGATGAAATAATTTACCTTATTTTTTATTTTTTGCGTTATTTTATGTTTCATTATTAACTGGGATTCACAGCTGCATTTTAACATTTTTACAATGTACTACCAGTGCTATTTAAGTTTTTTACATGGAGTTCTACAATTCATATTTACTAAACTTAACATCCAAGACACACTACTCTCTGCATTTGCTTACAGCGATTATCGCAAATGAATTTCTTGCAACTCTCACACTTTGTTCTAATGTTCTAGTTCTTATATTATTTTTTCTGGACATAACTGACATCGGCCTTTTAGTTTTAGTGGTTCTCCTGCAACCTATGCATTCTTCTCTCACATAAGGAGAGTACTGAACTGTTTCCACACAATTTAAAACCAACAATGCCTGTTAGAATAACTGAAAAACACAAAGCAACCAACATAAAACTCTCAAGATGCAGAAAATTTTATGAGACATGAGCTGCTATGGGTGGTCCAAGTGGACCCCAAGTTGTATTGTATTTTACTTTTTTACAATTGTATTTATTGAACATTTCACGGAACTATTTTAGTGTAATAGAGCTAATTAATGTTTTAACACATTACAAAAAATTCAACATTCTAAATCAGATATTTCACTCACAAAAACTACAAAATTTAACGCCCGGGTTCAGCTGTACCCCGCATAGCAGTCTGAAGGTTAAGGCACTAAATTTAAAAGTCTGTATTTCTCGTACTTAAAACTGTTCAGTTAAGCTATTCTTTTTTATGTTATTATTTTAAATAAATGAGTCTTGTTATAGTTCTTAGTTTCTTCTTCTTTGTATGTTTGTTTCTTATTCTTTAATTTGTTTAGCAGCCTTTGACTATCGTTGCCATTTCGGTGGCTTTGCATGAATTTTTTGGGGTTTATTTGCTGAAATTAGATTTCTACATTCGCTCTAGCATTCAGATTTCCAGACAGTGCGGAGGACAGGAATGATTCTAATTTAGGAACAACTCCAATGCCCCAGCCGGGAAACAGAGTTGATCACTTTACACAGAGATAGTCTTCTTGTTATTCTCTTTAACAAAATATAGATTGTATAGTGTGGTCCTCTATATATTACTAAGTCCCTCTCAGGTTCAAATTCCATTCCATGATCAAGTAATCTTAGTTTGCATATTATCTGAATTTCAAACCAATTATAGTTAATGAAAATAAACTTTCAAAGTTAATGTTATTACTGCAAATAATCCAAGAAAAAACAGAAACACCAGTAACTACAATAAATGAATTGATGGTTGAACTGCTTGCTTTTAAATGAGCAATAAATGTACTTAAAGATAAAAACGACAATTGTTGCTACAAATGAAAATATGTGCCATAAACGTTTGGAAAGTAATAATGGACCATCAATAATAAGGCTTGTAAGGCCATAAACGTAGGAAAGGGAAATAACGAAATAAACACATTAACTAAAACACAAAGAGCTGAAATACAGATAGCTTTCGAATTACTCGAATACGCTTCTTTAATTTCCTCAATATTTGTTACAAACAATAAAGTATGAGCAGGCTTAGAAGAACAAGATAATTGACTGGCCCCGTAGCTCAATCGGTAGAGCACTTGCTGCCCGAGGGGTCTGTGTTCGGTTTCAGGCTGGGTGAGACCTTTACTCTAGCCAAGATTATTCCCTGTCCTCCCCAGGGTCTGAGAATATGAACGGGAGTGTGAATGTGTGTTTGATCTGATGCAAAAAAACAAAAAAACAAAAAAAAGAAAAACAGAAATCTAAAAACAACTTTTTTCGGGTTAAGAACACTGCCTAGGCAATATTTCCAAAGGTGAAAAGCTGTCATTATAACAGTTGCAGTTAAAGGCGGGGGTATAAGTGAAGAAAAACTAATAAGATGGTTTCCAGTGCCTTCGCAAAATGATGTGTCTGCATTCTAGTATTTAAGACTTTACTGTAAAATAACTTGTACATCAGGATGTAATTAATGAGAAAGCATGCAAGAAACAGGGTAATTGGTAACTACCAGGCAAGCGAACAAGAGGAGTAAAGTCCACATGCATACACGCTAATGCCCACAGGGTTTAGGCAAAGTCACAGAAAATAGAGAGAGAGGTCGGAGATTAGAGTGAGACAGAAATAGTGGCACAATTCCTGGAAGACAAGGATTTGGAAAAACAGAAAGAGAAACGAAAGTTGTAAAATGAGATGGAGTTAGTGGGTTTTACCAGAGTAGTCAGAGGGAAGCGTGCTGCTTAAATTAGACCATATTATTTTCAATGCACGCTAATAGTTGTTACATATAAAGGCACGAATTTTAGTGTGACAGTAGGAAGGTATAAACATTGGAAGAGATCCCAAGTTACACACTCTTATTTTACTCCCACGATGTAACACATGTGACCAAGCGGAAGATTTTGTTCGCGTATGTGGGTGGAAAAATATTGTGTGACGCAGTTAGATAGGTCCACGTAAAGAATTAACAGTAGCGGGAAGGTTAGAATATACAACTTTTGTATATTTTGTGTTAAGCAAGGGAAAGTTGGTAGCCGCCTCAATGGGCATTATATTGTGAATAAATTTAACTGTTTAAGGGAAGATCAGTTTATTATTTGCCTCCACCTACATAAAATCCTCATAAATATCAAGTTACGACAGGAATTTCTCCTCAGCTCTACGACAGGCAGCCCGGCAGAAAATTTCAAGGAAACATCGGAGATCCGAGACAACATCTACGTGAGATAATACGTGGTACTCAAGTGCGAGCATATATCCCGTAACACTACAAATGGTACAATTTCAGAGGCTGTATATATAAAGTGCTTAATTTTGATTCTAAATTTATGTCGATTGTAAACAATTTGTAGTACTTGAATAAACAGCATTACGACACTTATGTATAAAATGTTAATTCTGTAATATAAACACTTAAAAAAGGCTGAAGTATGAAATTTAGATACACTTAGGTTCACAGTCAATCAGTTCTCATAATCCAAGAACATATAGTAAATAAATTCTTAGAAACTGCATACAAAGGCACATAAGTGGAAAAAAAAGTGAAGTACATTTTATTTAACTGCGAAGATGCTCCGTAAATCAGCTATATGCATATTACATCCATGAACACTCCGTGGTATTTGTTAACCCGGTTTGTTTAATATATACACATTTTTATGTGACATTTAAAAATCTAACATAACCTTACAAAATATCGTTTGTTTACATACTTTAGTAGTTTATATGCACAGGAATAGTACGTACAACATATAAAATTTCAATAAACATTTAAAATAACCTAAAAAACCTTAATATAAAATACTAGAAAACAATTTAATATCTCAGATACGGATTTTGGCTACATTTGTTTAATTCTTCATGTCCTGATAAACTGAAATTCATTTTAGAAATATCTGAGGTGATATATTCACATGACTTTTTCCACCCTCTGTGGTTTATTAGTGGGCAAATAAACTATTCTTATTAAAGCTTAGTTTTCTATCTACTTCATTTTGATCCAGATAAACCTTTGCAGAAATAGGTACATTACACATTTCGTTAGAGATACAAAGAGAACAGCGATAGTCAAATGTTTAAGAACTGGGCGCTATACACTGGCCTTAAAATTCCATACTGTTTCTATGCCATCACGAGAAATAATGCTGACAGGACTTAAAAAGAATGTCCAGGTAAGGAACAATTCGAGCCTTTATTAACGGATACCTCAGAAATGGCTCATAGTACAAAAAACTTATTTGAAATAAATTGTGCGTTTTACACAGATCTACATTTTTTGTGCAGTACGTTTTCGTCTATCGCTTAACATTAACAATTATACAAGATTATACAAAATGCCTTACGAATGAAGAGGACTTCACAAGCTATTCCCAGAAAATTCAAGATACACTATTTATTTTTCATATAAATATATTTAATATATGGTATTTTAATCAAAATCGTCAGAGAGCATTTTTAGAAAATGAAACATTTCGAAAAATGTTCCATATAAGGGGTAGTTAGGGGTGGAGGGATTTTATTGAAAATCTTCGTGTCGCATGTTTGAAAGGTACCGAACCTTACCAAGTTTGGTATTTATCCGAATTTTCGTTTTCGAGATATGTTATTCACACACACACACAAACACACGCGCGCGCGGTCCATTTTCGAAAACGATACTTTGGGATTCAGAGGCCTCAAAAGATGTATTTTATATGAAATCTTAGATATAGATTTTTTTAGTAAAATGCAATACCTTCTCTACCCGCTATGTACATAGTAGAGAAAGTATAAATTAAACTCTTATACCAACATGAACATTTTACTTCATTACACTGCGTGGAATGGTTCGCCTTAAAATCGAAACTAAAATATTTTAGGAGGCCCCGCTGTCTTTACTTGTAATCTTGTTTCAAGAAATTTTTTTGAAGAACCTGGGTGCGATTCAGAAAACCAAATGAATAAGGCAATTCAAAACACAAATGAAGGAAGGGTGGTTAAAATAAGTTGTTTGGGAATATGCAAATATAAATTGGTGTACTTTTCTTTCAAAACATTTTTCTTGCAAAACTATGATTGCACCAAACCGTGTCCTTACAACCACTTTGGTCTCCAATAGAAAACCTGAGACCCAATGGTAGAATCTGTTCTATCATTTTTAATTCTAAATGCAACATCTACAGTGTTGTTATTATTAAGCATTAATTTGTAATTAACTCTTTATACACTCAACCAGTGAGCAAAATGGCGCAGGAGATAGGGACTTTGGATAGCATTTGTGGTTTTTTCTATTGCTAAGCAAATACTGGAATGAACTATCATAAACCACGAAATTTTCTGTCTCACTTTAAATATTTTTTTCGTATTCCGGGGTCGCAGGGTCAAGTGGTGGTGTGCGCCGAAAGGCAGCGGATTTAGTGCAAGAGTTTCTATTCTCGCCTCTGGCATGGTACCCAACCCGAAACTGTACCTGTGGATCCCCGTAAGGGGAGGCGTTCTGACCTCTTCAGCTGCCGTGGTGCGGGCGCTGCAGACTCTGAGCACTCGTGGTAACGTAGTGAAAATTGTGCCAACTGTTATAGTATATATTTAGTTTTTAAGAGTATTTATATTGTTTTGCTGGTTAAATTGCTTCTTTCGTTTTTGTAGAACACCTTATGACATGTTTTCGAACGACTGGAGACATAATATATTTGAAAATAAAATTATAAAAACCGAGCGAGGTGGCACCACGGTAAAGTGTGAAGCTCACATTCGGGAGGTCACGGGTTCGTTGCCTGTGAGCCGGCCACTCTATCATTGCCTTTTATCGTGGTTTTCGTAGGTGGGTAGCCGAACGCTGAGGTGATTCCTCTTACACAACACATTTCCTGTCCCCGTCATCTGTTTCATCTTCATATGTTCTAGGGTTATAGGACCCGGCAACAACAATTGGTGCGTTGCAACGGAACGGTGGAATTTGCTCTATGTAAAGACTTTCACTCCTCCCGCCTGGTGCTCCTTGTTGGGGGCTGGTCGTTTCGGGACACCAGATTGCATACGGAAAGGCAGGTTCGCTCCGGCGTCAGTATTGATATTTCTGGAACCTTTAGGGACCCGTCCTTGCTAGCTCGCATCGTCGTCCGGTCTAGTCGCCCTTTGGGGGGGCGGGTTCACCCCTTCTTCCCAGAGGCCACGTAAGTCAAAAAGGCACACGTGCAGTGTTGAGCCCCAGTAGCTTGAGGGCTCCCTCTTTCCGAGTAATTCGAATCCTAAAGTTACAAAGTACTTTGAAAGTACTTTATACTAACCGAACGAGTGGCGCCGGGGTAACGCATTGCGACTTGCATTTCGCAGGTCTCGGGTTCGATCCCGGCGACCGCCCACTCTAACACATGAGTTTGTCGTGGTTTCATTGGGTCGGCAGGCGAATGCCGGGGTGCCTTCTTCTCTACCACGATTTCCTTCCCATCACTTCCCTTTCATTTCGTTTCCTTCTCATCTTATAAGTGGGCTTCTAGGTTTCGTGGCATATGACGGTGACGGACAGACGGGGCGGATGCATGCGCAATGGAAAGAGTACTCCCCGAGGACACCAGAGAGCTGCTTGATTGGTGGGTCGTTCATCACACTCCCTCGGATGTGTCTGTGATTTTGGAAATGTTAGGACTTTCGCGCGTCTCTGTGACCTGTCTGCCTATCGCCTGTAGCCTCTTTTGATTTCTTTACCTCGTTCCTTCGTCCTGGAGGGTGGTAGCCGCAGTTGATCTGTGTAGGTCGAAGTGCGCGAATCACCTCTACCTCTAAGTTTGTACTGAATTATGTCTTCAATAGGTGCCTAAAATACAAAGCGCGCAATATTACTTTTACTAATTTTCCTATCCGCGTGTCTGAATTTTAACATTATACTGATTTATTGCATAATAGTAGATTATGATACAAGTGATAAAGGTAGGCTTATATTTCGCAATCCTACGAGCAACCTAAAACCACTTTTAATACCTTGCACATACTATTTTCTAGATAGCGCTCGGATTTGTAGAATATCAATAAAATAATATTTTATTGATTCCAGAAACTAAGAAAAAACACGTTTACAACGAGATCAACTCTCGTGCTAGCAAGATGTCAGATGTGTTGATGTCTGTTGATTCACTAGCAGTAATTTTCAGTGAAATTACTTACAATGTATTTTGCTTTACACCAGGTAATGCAGCTATTAAATGCTATATCATATTGCTTGCTGGATTTTTTTGGAGGAAAGTACTTTGTGCTATTCTTTCTGCTGCTGCAGTGCTGCTTCACTTCCATTTCAGTTTCTTCTGTATTCATAATTGCCGCCATTTAATCTCTATGTAGGTTAACTAGATAAAAACATGACATTTTATATAAAAACAGATACAACGCTGACAACATAACATATAGGTTAACTACACAACGAATTGCATTAAATTGAAGTATGACGAATTGTATTGTGAACAGATATTGCGAATGCTATGAGAAGTTAATCATGTAAAAAAGACATAATTAATAATAAAATCTAGTCAAATGAAGGCGAATAGTAAAGATGTGCAAATACAAAAGTTAATTGCCATGTGATTGGACTTAAAACCAAAGTTGGTCACTATGGAATGCTATAAAATCTTTATCGCACTAGTGCGATAATGTAAAGCTATTAGTCCTAATTTTAGGCCATGCTGTCTAAAATAATTGTTTATACAACGGTTCCATAATGGGAGCTATTAAGAGGCGACTGATGAGTAATTTTTGACGCGAACGAGCTTGCGTCAAAAACTTCACGAGCTTCTTAATAACTCCCATTATATGAGAGTTGCAAACAATAGTTTTTCTACCACATTCAGGTATACAATAAATATTTAATATTTAGATGCATATGAAAGAAAATAAAAATATAATACACCAATTTCTCCATTTGTATTTTAGATGCGCTTCGATAACAAGTGAATATCGATTCAAAGTCGCAGGTATTAATTTTACAAGATGGAGACAGAAATGTTTGTTAGTGAATTTTAAGAGGCGGATATCCTGATATCCTGGACGAGCAAGGAATGTAAGCAAGAATTTACTTCCTGAAAAATTAAAAAAAATGTATGAAAAGTTATATGAGAGTTCATGGTTTGACGAGCAAGAAGAAATGTAACTTCATTGTCAGAAAGTGTGCTCATAGTTTACTTTGAAGAAATGTCAAAAACAATGAAATCCGAACCTTGTGGACAAACTATTCGGTATTGAAGACTATTTTAAATGTAAAACATGGAATTGATATATCCAAGTATAAAAGGTTGTATTATATGCTAAATCAGGCATCGGGGGTACAGAGGGAAAACGTTAAAACGTTTTCGACAAATAAAATTAAAATCTTCATTGATGAGGTACCCGACAATACGTACCTACTGATAAAGGTATGTAAATATAACAATTTTTATAGAACTAAACTACTTTTAAGTGGTTCTGAGTAGGACAGCTTGCAAGCGTGAAAATCTCTATCGAAATGTACTTCATTTCGATACAGATTTCTAACAGCAGGTATAGAAGCCGAAAAATGTTATGCGTTTGAAATGAGTATTTTTAGCAGTAATAATCACAGTATAGTCACATTATATAAGCAGTGTTTTATAATGGTAGGGTAATAAAAAAAACTTAATTTACTTCCGTACATTACATGATATCTAGCGCGTGAAAGTGTTAACTGGAATTCTAGCTCAAGACCACTAGCAGATATTCTACTTCATTAATATGCATTAAAATAATTAGTTTGGCAAGGAAAAAAGTAAAACATAGACAGTCGGAAAATAAATAGGGTTTACTCTCGAAGCCCTTTTTCCTTGCTGGTTTTAACATGAGGTTTTTGTAGCAGATATTCCATCTCTGTCTAACATTCCCTAGTTGCCACGCAGCTCGCGCACTTCATAGTTTGTGAAACGTGTCAATGGAGTACGTTACTCTAATGATAAATGAAGAAGCTGATGATAAACGATGTGCTGCGGAATAGAACTTAACGCAACTTTAAGCCTGGAGCTTAACCTGCCAACTTTTCAGGCTGTATATTCGAGAGAAACTTCACAGCCTGTTGACCTTACTACTCCTTTCAGATACAGCGTTATTCATATATTGGGAGATAAACATAATGAATACACTGTTGAGGCTTTGGTGTGTGGAGGTAATGAAAAGTACCCCAATTGTCTTAACCTATAATAAATACCTCCATTTATCAGAATGATCTCGCTAAAAAGGTCAAATTGAGTAAAGTTTCTATTTCTTTCTCGATTTAAAAGGCCTTTAAATGAAATAAACAAACAAAAAAGTTGAGGTACTAGATAATCGAGGATATCCATTTGCAGAAAGTCATACAGAGTTTTTATAAAAAAACAAGAATATTAATTTAAAATGTCAGAAGATTAACAAAATAAATTATAAAAAAATGAAGGCTTCAAAGAAGGATACAGTCTATTCCCAGTACATTTTTAATATTTACCTGGACAACTTACTTGAAGAATGCAAAATTTTAGTACATTGCTTTTTTACTTTATTGGAACGAAGGGTTTTAGGTTATATTCATATCCGTAAAGGTCGGAATAAAGTTGGATTTATTGGAATTCTTCAACCATAATGTATTTTTATAGCAATTTAAATTATTTAGTTTTTTCATTAATTTATAAAAATGAATCGAAATAGAACGAAAGAAGGCTTTAAATCATTTGGCATTTACGGACGATGTAGTCCTGATTTTTGACAATGAGAATAAGCTACAAATGCCTGTGCATTAACTTAGCATCATTTGTAAAAGGAATAATATGACAATTTACAAAACTAAAACAGACAAATTTAGGCACCAGAAAAGAATAAAAATAGTGATAGATGATACCCAATAGAACAAACAAAGAACCTCCAATATCTAGGGTGTGGTGTTACATATGAAGATGATCGAGATATAGATAAAGAGCTATATAAATTCCAACAATTTGCAGAACAACACATAGAACGCTTAAAAATAAAACTACAGACAAATTTGAAACTTTATTCAGTAATGCTTCTACCAGTAGTACTCTATTGAATCAAAAGGTAAAAGCAAAATCCAAGCAGTAGAAATGAGATTCCTACGCGCCGAGAGGGCGTAATAAATAAGAGAAGAGCTAAGAGTTAAACTATTACGTCAACTATTACAAAACTATGGGAAGAAATGGGTAGATCATCTTTTACGAATGACTGACAGAAGAAATTACAACAGTTTTCAAGTTAGTTAATGGACATCACTACATTTCGAATGTAACTACGTCAGTATTCAGTTCTGGTCCCATTCGTGTATATCACTTTCAGTCATCTAGGAACTGAAGAACATGTCGATCTCTGAATGAGAAAGGTAAACACTGTTACAATTAACCCCGCAACAGACTGGTGACTTTGTTTTCTTTTACCTTAAGTCATATTTCTGAGATATACCACAGCTCAACACACGCTGTGTATATTGCTACAGCTTTAAAGAAAATAAAATCCCCAAGTATTACAATAGCACTAGATTCCTTATAGAAAAGATTATGTGGAAGCGCTCCATTTTAAATTTTGACTAAAACAATAATTCACGATTATTTTGAATTTAAATTTACAAGTGGTCCCCTGAATGATTTTTGAAGATGTGTACAGTAAACATTAAATACACTATAATTAAGGGCAACTTCTTGTGATTAGTCTACGTCACAGCAAAAAAAGCAGGTTCGCGTAGTACAAACACTCAATCACAGAACGATACAAAAGCAGCTGTCAAAAGCTAATGTGTGACGCTTCTGAATCTGCAGGATCTTCTCGTAAACCGCGGTTTAGCTTGAGTAACAGCATGTTTTCCTAGTTAGTCCTCTCTCTCTCTCTCTCTCTCTCTCTCTCTCTCTCTCTGGCGGTTGCAATTCGAACTTAGGATACATTTCAGAGTAGGTCTCAAAACAGGAATCACTCTACGGAAGCGGTGCCTGCGATATCATTTATGTTACCATTTGAGTTATGACTAGGGATGAAACAGATCCTTCGTAGACAAGATATCAACGTGTGCTTGATGCGAACATAGGAAATGGCGGAGGAGGAAGGGGGATTTAGAATCGGTTTCCGTACAGCCAGACAGGACGCCACTATATGTTTCACCTGAGTATACCGCTGTGACGTTCATCCACGTGCACTGTATGACTGAAGCTTCGGCAGCTTCGCATCGCTGGAAGGACGGTTTCATCTTAGTTATGATCCCCTCGATCCCTTGGGTTGCGACATATTCCAACCTCTCAATTTTGTCTCCCAATTACGTATCAGTAGATGGCGATGAATATACACGTAATTGCATTAACTTCCTGTAAACCAGCTAGCTGGGAATAGTTGAGAAGGTTGATGTTCACAACTGATAGGTGGGGATTCTTCTACAACAATCACGAAAAATATCATAGGCTGAACAGTTTTCTTACTCCAGCACACCACGGCATCCAAAAAGATTATAACCTGTTGTGCAGGTTTGTTATCTACAACACACCGACCCAAGAGGACGAAGGGATTCCTTTAAATGGCTCAGAGCCTTGCTACAACCTATACAGGGCAGTCGTCATGACTGCATTGCAACCTCGTATCAAGGAATAACAGCAGCAAAGGTAATCAATATTTCCTGGACTATGATGATGGAATATTACTCTTGTTGCATAGCTCTTCTGTATGGACAGAAAATACCTTATATGTATAATAATAGAATCACATTTGGGCTTGACCGTTTCAGAAAAAAACTGTAAAACAAAACAACAATTTTGGTTATATAAAACCAAGACTGTAAAGCTGTGCACATCAGAATGTACATACTGTTCCACATGGGCTCCCTTAGGAAAGAAGTAAGATTGCAATAAAGACAGAAAGTCTGCGCTAGTGTTTACTGCGCTAGAAATGGGTGTGGTAAGGCATTAAAATAACGTGCAAAAGGCATTTATACATCGTTCTTTTTCCTTCATGCTTTGACATGTCTGATTGTTACAGTCTTCATATTTGCTTCATAGGATTTAAATCTTATCTCCCAAATTTTCACTCATATCAGGTTTTATTCATCTTCACCTTCTGTCAATTCGGTTATTGTTTGTTCTCCATAGTCTAATATATAATTTAAGAAATTCGGTTCTTCGAGACCCCTCATACACTCACTGACGGCTGGTCGCAATGGCATGTGACAAAGTAACCAAACATTGGATTTTGGACAACCCGTAACTAGATGACTACGTCATAGCTCCGCGAACATTGCTTGGAGGCCTTCTCCTGTTTCTCTGAAGCTTAGGTATAACTGGATAAACCGGTTATATTAGTTCAGAGTCTGAAGTGCACCAGTAGCAGTCAGTCCTGTCAGTGTGTAATTTGCGGATAAGCCATGAAAATATGCTGGAAGTCTTGAAAGTATCCCTTCCGGGCCTTCAATACACTCAAACTACACAGAGAACAAGCAACTCGCATCTTTATCAAAGTAAAAAGAGAGGGCAACTTAAGGTGCTCAAAACTTCACAGGTTAACAGAGTATATAAATCGCTCAAAAGTTTAAAAATGTGTTAGAGATAACAATGCAAAGTAGACTCAGGCCGGTGACATATGTAGAATTACAGTGTTGTCAGACTCTAACAACATATAAGTAATGTGTTCTTTCCTTGCCTTTAACGTAGCTACCGAAGAAAACAAAGAAAAGTTATATTGATGGATTAGTTAGTTTTAAAACATAGACGCAAGGTTTGGGCGCCTGTGGTTCTATCGTTATTGTCGAAATCCCCAAAAGTAGATGCTTCCCAACTTGAAGGAGAAGTGGAATCCGGAAAAATACCCTTGGGAGGAAAACTAAACTCAGTGAAGTAAAAATGATAGGGAATGTAACAGAAAGTAATTTTGCACAATTATATCACAAAGGGGATGAATTGTAAAGGGTTTTAATTTGGCTGTTTTAGAAGACAGAATCGGCTTTCTTTGGTTCGCTAATGCTATTTACAAGAGATGTCATAGCTAGTATTGCGTGTATTGCGAGAATGTTCAGTCGCCATTTGTTAATACACAATCACAAAGTGTAAGTTATAAAGTTTGAGATTAGAGTCCTACTAAAGGACTCATTACGACTGTAATGGACTCAAGCACCCCATACTGCACAACAACCATGACAAAAATTCAGGAATTGGAAGGAATCGAACTGCTACCACATCCAGCATACAGCCCTGATCTTGCACCTTCAGATTACCATTACTCTTTTTCGATCCATGGCCCATTTCTTGCGTAGAAATAATTTCTAAAACATTGAAGCCGTGGAAGTGGGTCTCACCGAATTCTTCGCATCAAAAACCAGAAACTGGTACCATCACAGATAATAAACCTCGCTGAAAGATGGCTAAAACCATAGCATCTCATGGTCTCTACTTTTGAACAGTAGCTTAATTTCTTGTCAGAAAACGTTCCAAATAAAAACCAACTTTACTTATCAGACATCATCTTATTATTTATAACGAATAAATGCTAGACCTTCTTTAGTGGTATCCTAGTTAAAATATACAATGCGTACACATTTACAAAAAATAACAAAAAGAAGAAAAGACATACGCACAATGTTTTTTTTAGTGATTTATGTGGTTTAATATTCAGTGCGTATAGAAAAAACGCCGACAACAGTATGTCGGATGGGACATTAATGTGAACATTCTTCAAACGGGAACCTATGTCCGTAAATGCATGCTTTGGACGCTGAGGAGCATCAACATTTCATTGGGATGTTGTTGGTTTCCTAATGTAGTTATGCAATTCTTTTGCATAAGGTGGATGGACGAACTGTGCCTTAACTTTCTTACGCACGTACTACATCCGTCCATAGTCCAGGATTCGTATCCTAATGGTGTAGTTTGTGCTGTGCACTAGTGCAGTAACGTTGTTGACAGCATTACGACGTTCACACGTTTCGAAATGACCGACATGCTACTTGCATACGGCAAAGTTGATGACAATGTCAGAGCTGCTACACAATTGAATGCGGAAAAGTTTCCCAACAGACATGGATTAGTAGAAGAGAACCTATACCAAGGCCACCACGGTGATCCGATCTTACACTTCTATTTTCTGCGGGGTACCATGAAGGCTGTGGTATATGCTACCACTGTAACATCAAAGGAGGACCTTGTCACACGAATCCACGCTCCGCCTGGAGTACTGAGCGCACGGCTGCACTCATTTAACCATGTACGTCTGTTTCTGCACCGCCGATGTACGCTCTGTATTCAAGTAGGAGTTCAACAGTTTGGATCCCGTTTGTAATTTACTGCACGGTGTGATGTTATTGTTGGGTTTATTAACGACATGTGGAAGTACCCATCAACATATTTGAACCGTTCGCAAACTTCGACGCCCCACAGCATGAAACAGTGCATTTTGGACATGGGTTCTCTATTGAAACTGTTCACTTTAATATACCGTCCATTATACTAAGCGTTGTCGGTCTCCTATACACCCTGTAGTGAAAAGATAAAAAATGTAACAAAATCGCCTTCCTTGCCATGCTTCCGTCTACTTATTGTGTTTTTGTGGGCCTGCTATCTGCGTAACGCCGACATACTCAAACATTTTTGGCGGGGATTATAAAATCGCAGCTCTGGTATAGCTCCTCCTGCAGTACTATGTTGCCTTAGATCAGTCATGTCATTTTGTGACCCTCGGGTGTCACTCTCCTCTTTTCTCCCTCCTATTCCGTGTGTTGGGAGTGGTCGGACTTTACGGGACACAATGCTAATAGAAAGAAGCTTCTCAGATGGCAGACAAACGGATGAACAAAACAGTGAGATGGGTTGAACCTCGTCTCCCTCTAGTGACAATTCTGCCTTAGATGGATGTAGTTTATTCACTTTATACACCCTTTAATGCTATATTTTGGTATGAGCCATATCTTCAAAGTTTACTCCCATCGTTTTGTTTTTCTCTAGGTTAATTTTCGCTTTTTCTGGAATGTAGATCAAACTGTTGTCTAATGTTTTTCGTGTCAAGAAATACTAATATGTTTCAGAGCTAGAAACAAAGGCAAAATAATAGTTTTTTCGTATGCTAAAATGAGGGAATACAAGTGTTGCACTGAAATATTCATTGTATTTTTCAAAAAAATTGATATCAAAAATTATAAAAAAGCCATAGCTGGAGTTTAGGAAAAATCTATTCATGAAGTCCACAAATATGTCAAGTGCATCTCAATGTTGAAAGATGCAAAAATAATTAAATTAGAATAAAAAATAACATATGTACTTACATACTGCACTGCTTATGTGAAAGAAGATGCTCCACTTACCTGAAACATACAGAAAGGTTATTATG
Organism: Deroplatys truncata; assembly: GCA_030765065.1. Taxonomy (NCBI): domain Eukaryota; kingdom Metazoa; phylum Arthropoda; class Insecta; order Mantodea; family Mantidae; genus Deroplatys; species Deroplatys truncata. The sequence continues at coordinate 158,792,159 of CM060979.1, forward strand.
TAATTTTTAAGAACAATAACATAAAATAGTAATAAAATAATAATACTCTATTTAAGGATGAGGTTGAAAGAATTGCACACATTTAAAAAGTCTATCAGAACATGAAATACTAAACTAAGGCCATTTATCATGAGGTTCCTAAAGCAGATGGTACAGGAAAGCGAGTACGCAACTAAGGCCAACTCTCTAGCACAATACGAATGATAAACTCGAAGCAATATTAGATATGCAAAACAAAATTGCAAGCAAAATTTTAAGTTTTAGTGTTGTAGAGAATGTACTTTTTTTGTAATTTTAGACATCTGCTACCAGAAATACACACGAACTAAAACACGCCTAATCGTTTTAATTCAATGAGTAACTATTGTAACCTTCATTTTAATTTGACTAGGAGTCCAAGACAAGTTAATGTATTTTATTTGTGTATATCGTGTTAATTTCGTTGATGCAATAAATGAATACCAACTGCTTCAAAATGCACGCAGCATATGTAGCTGTAATCTATTTTACTGTTCGAGGGCAATGCCGAACATTTTTAGAATGCCACGTTTCTAAAACCAAATGATATTTTTATATATGACTGTTACTTCCTAATGGTTTGCTATAATAGCTTTTTTAATTATCATCTGCTAAAGATTTTGTGTTCATCCAAAAATTAGTTTAACATTTCCGGCTTAGAAAAGCATTTGGCGATGAAACCCCATCTAAGGCAACAACTTATATTTGGTATAGCGAACTCAAAGGAGATTGGGTTTTTCTTAATGATGAATTTCGTGAATGACGCCCCAAAACTGCTGTTACTGATGAAAATATTGCCGCTGTTTGAGCAATGCTTGAAGTTCGACGGACATCTTATAAATTTATTCGGGCGACAATGTATGAGACAAATTCCAAGCATTTTAGGCGTGAGAAAACCTTGTTGTCGATAGATTCCATTTAAATTGATTCCCGATCAAAAAGAACCACACTGATTGGTGCAGAAAAACTCTGGAAAAATTCCAAGGCGGCACTTCAAATTTGGTTTGGAATATGGTTACTAATGATGAATCTTGTATTTATTGTTGTCATCCTGAAAACAAAAGTCAATCGCTCAACGGGTATTTCGAATAGAACCTAAGCCTACAAAAGTCCGAGTAGTTCGCGATGCTGTTGAAAATATGGTTGCTAGATTTTATTTCTAAAACGGGCCATATGATAACATCACTAGTTGGACGCACCGTTACTGCCGATTGTATACAAATGCCTCCTTACCGCAAATTTTTGAAAAAGTTCGTGAAAACCGTCCAAAAGGAAAAACAATGTTATATTATGACAATGCACGTAGCATGCAGCAGAACTAACAACTGAGTATCTGGATGCCCTAAAGGTCAGCACCATGTAGCCTCCACCATATAGCCCTGAGTTAAGGCTATATGGTGGAGGGTACCGGCATGTTGTCATGGTAGCTCAGTTGATTAGGGCAACTGGACGAAATCGGAAAATGCATGGTTGAAACCCCAGCTATGGCATTGCATTTTTTAATCTTTCCAACCTATAACATTAAATGTTCGATAAATGCAATAGTCGGTATTTAAGTACAGGATCTCAAAAACGTGTAAGAAGATGATTTGCGAGAAAAGTCCTCACACCCAACTATACTTTACATGGACAATTTTTAGACATTTCTTATTTTGTCAAAAATGCTGAAAGTAATTTGATTAAAATACCGTACATCTAAGATATTATTTTCTGTAAATTCAAGATAGAAATGTTATTTCTAATGTAAACGTCTTAAAAAATGCTTCCATGTGTAATTGAGTTATTTATTTATGGACGGTCGTTAACTTTTGTGGTCCTTAGCGTCCCATTTTAAATTGGACATGAAAGACTGGTAATTTTGCTCAGAGGCCTCTTTATCAGGCTTGAGGTTCTTTTGCGTGCCGTAAATCTACGACACGGGACCACCAGCTTTGTTTCCCTTTCGAAGGAAGATATACTAAGGATTTTGGTTTCTTTTATCGCCCTTCTACCTTAAAATGAAGTGTGTAATGGAAACATTTCTGCTGAGTTTTGTATCAAAGAATAAGAGAAGAACAGTTTGTGAATGCTGTGCTGCATTCACATGACTTTCTCTACCCTCTATGGTTTATTAGTGGGTATACAAATTATTCTTAAGAATGTTTATTTTTCTATCTACCTATTTTAATCGAGATAAACCTTTGCTGAAACAGCTATAGTATGCACTTTGTTATATATACAAAGGCAAGAGAAACATTCAAATGTTTAAACACTGCATGGTATATGCTGGTTTTAAAACTCCATACTCTTTCCATGCAATCGTGAGAAAAGCTGAAAATCGGCAGGACTTAAAAAACAATGACATGTATGGAACAAACCGAACAATTAATAAGGGATACTTGGAAAATGGCTCATGTCACAAAAAGAGTTATTTGAAGTAAATCGTGTGTTTTAAAGATGTCTGCATTTCTGTGTAGTATGTTTTCATCTATCACTTAGCGTTTACCATTAAGCAAGATTATACAAAGTTCCTTCGAATTAATTGACTGCACAGCCTATTTCCAGTAAATGCAATATATACATGTTATTTGTCATGTAAATATCTTTACTATATGGTGTTTTATTTAAAATCGTTAGCACCACTTTTTAAAAAATAAAATGTCGAGAAATGTTCCATGTAAAGCGTTGGGGGGAGGATTTTTTTTAAAATCTTCGAACCGCATTTCTGGATATACTGAGCCTAAATTCTAAGTTTAGTATGTATTCGACTTTCCATTTCTGAGTTATGCTATTCACAGTCGCACCACGCCGACATTTTTCCGAAAATGTTTTCTCTGGATTCAAAGTGCCTCATATAATGTATTTACGGCAAAATCTCGGTATCGAAATTTTTGGAGGAAATGCAATACTTTCTCTATCTGCTATGTACGTGGTCGAGAAAATAATAAAGGATAGTAGGCAGGGAATTTAATACATCAGATTTTCATTTATTAAATCTAAGATAACAGACAAAATCATATTATTACTTGAAATTGCATTGGCTGGCTATGTTATACTCGTGTGTATACAGTCTTTATTTTCTAAGCGTATAGATGCTGCCTGCCTCTGTTTCCCATCTCCAATATGAAGAACCTTAAACAGAAAGAGAAACTTAGGGGGTGGAGTGGAACTTAGGAGAAAGAAAATTAACTCCTTCAAACAGGAAATGACGGTAGCTGCTACTTTCTCACCCCATTCGTTCCGTTTCGTTCTATTCTTTGCTTCCTTTTATTGCATTAATCCCCAGTGACCCTTCTTCGTTTTCTGTTCCCCTTATCGAGTTATCCAACAACGCTGTGCAACCAAGAGAACCGAAATATATATAGATAGAGAGAATGAGGGAGATTCAGAAACACGGATAAAGAAAATGATTACATTTTCACACTGTGCATTTCAATCTTCTTTCCTCCTTCAAAGCTTTCTACCTCGTCTTTGCAGAAAAACGATAGTAAATGGTGGAATAGAATGTGAAACACGCCTGCGCAAGAGATATCTTACGAGAGAAGGAAGATGCGTTCCAGGTTCTTTCCCTTTGGATACTTTAACTTCTAATCGAGAATCGATGCCAAGCGCTATCGAAGGTGGATGGCGTTAAAAGTTTTTTTTCTGTGATAAAATGGCATTGTTTTGAAGGTCAGTGTGAAAAGTTACAAACCATGCATGAAAAAAAGTATATGTATGTAGTTTTTTTTCTTTCTTTGAGTTTTATTTATGGACACTCTTTAACTGCTATGATCCTTAGCATCCCATTCTATAATGCGCGTGAAAGACCAGTAATTTTGCTCAGAGGCCTCTTTAACAGGCTTGAAGTTATTTATATGCCGTAAATCTACGACACGGGACCACCGGCTTTACTGCCCTTCCGAAGCAAGACGTGCTAAGGATATTTACGCTCGAAAAAATCCATCGCCCTCCGCCGGGTTTGAACCCGCGACCTCGGGAACTAGAGGCTAGCATGGCAACCACTACACCACGGAGGACGACATGTATGGAGAACTGCTTTGTTTCAAGTACCGAGTGTAAAAGTTAATTGTGAAATCAATACACAAATGAATGTGGCAGATTAGGCTGGTATGGTCCATTTTATAATTAAGATTGACATCACAGCTAAGGTGTTCACAGCAGTAAAGCGGAACCAGTGTTCACACCAGTAAAGTGTGATTTACTCTACATGAAGAAGATATTCTTATGGCTTTGATTCACTAAAGTTAGATATGAATGGATTCCTAGTGGATGGAGTCAGAGTTAACGAACTCTGCTCCAGGCAATGTGATAACCATCAGAACATCTACCTCACGCGGAATAAATTACGTGGTAGCAGCCACTACAGTTCGAACTCCCGCTCCAACAGTTACAATATCCGCGCAACCCCTCACATTCTCATATTTATAATTATAAGTTGTAATTTATACCTTTTCATTAAGATATGTTGGAAATGTTGTCCTTCCCTATTCGCACATTTCTGGCATCTTCTCAGAGAAATTTCAGTTACACTCGAGAGTTCAGTATCTGAAGTTGTGTGAATTCCTCGTCTGTTGTCGTTCTTCCAATGTATAGGATTTGGTGCACACACTTTACTTTTCGCAATATCAGCAGAGTTGGGTACACTTCTCTAATTGGATTTTGCGAAACGTTAATGATAGAGCAATTGACCCACACTTAATATTCTTCTGTGACGAAGCATGGCCCCATATACATGGATCTGATCCGTCGTAAAGTAACAGATACTGAAGCACAGAGAAACCCGATTTTACACATGAGATTCCATTGCATCACACGAAAATTGGGTATGATATGCAGTCAATGTATACAGAATAATAGAAACTATATTTTCTGAAGAAACAATAAGTGAAGAGGGGTACAGGAATGATAGCTCACACCATTTTTGGCACAACTAACCGATGTTAAATGTCAAGCTGGGTATTTCAATCAATACTTTTGCTACCGAAAATACAGTTGACGAATCATTAAGTTTAATTCACGAAAATATATGAATATATGGGGTAATTAGCAAATGATTTACAGTCTTTAAGATAGCCCGATTTAATTGTAAGTGATTTTCAACTATGTGGGAACTTGAAAAAAAAGTGTATGCAAAACTCCTCCATTCATTGGAAAATCCAAGAAAAACTCAGGGGGTAAATTCACTCTCGAATATGAAATTAATTTGTATGGAATTTTAAGGCCAGTGTATGGCATATCCAGTTGTAAATCATTCGGTTATTGCTATTCCCTTTGTTTCCATAACGAAACGTGTAATGCAGGTGTTTCCTGCAAGGTTTATCTCGATTGAAATGAAGTAGATAGGAAAATAAACTTTGATAAGAATAATTTCTATATACACTAAAAGTGATAGAGGGTAGAGAAAGTATTGTAAATGCAACACTCAGATTTTTTAAAATTTAAGTTTAGCAATAAGAATACCGAAAATAATCGTGAAAATACGGAAAGGACAGTTGAATAATAATAATAGCTTTCTTTCTTAAAGTTGTTTGTGTTTTTATATCTGTAGGGCAAGAACCGTTAACGTTAAACGGCTCAGAGAGGAAATACATAAACATTGGAAGATGGAAATGGATGCATTATTGATATTCATCCACATTCTGGAATTCAATATCGAAGAGAAAAGAACGTAGAGGAGACGAAAAATACCTTCGTATTATGAGAGAATGAATGCTGAAGTGCGAAAGCTATATGACAGTACGCTGCAGGGGATACAGATTCAGCATGCCAAGTCAGAGATAATATACAGATAACAAAACAAGAAGGCAAGCATAAACTGAATAATGGAATAAATTTCCCATTGCAGACATCTTGACAGAGCAAAATAAACAGGCAGAAAATGAAGTATGAGCAAACCAAACTTCGTAATTCTTTAAAAGTACTGACAAGATAAGGTGTATGCAGTTTATTTATCATAAACTTGTAAAATAAGATAATATGGACTTTAGCGGATGCACTTTTGCAATTACACAATATAAATTTGAGTTACACAATAGCTGGAAATTCAAAATGTTTTGACGTCTTCTTTCAGATTGAAAAAAACAATGCTCAAGTGGAAACATCGAAAGCGCCGGGTTTTCTTGGTGGATAACGTGTTTCTAAGAGTCAGATATTCCTCTAAAAGAGTTAGTTGGGCCAAACCTGGTACGAATATTTTACAATAGAATGATTTTAATTTAAAGAGATTTGGTTACTAAATGTTACATGTTGATGTGAAGAGCAAAAACGTTACCAGAAAATGAATAATTGGGGGGGGGGGCGAACTCGCAGGCAGGAAAACGTCGGGAACTGTGGTGTGTAAATTTAAGGGGAAGGCGTGGGTTTATATTACACTGAATAATTATTACACAACACATATTATGTTCACATTACTGGGATTCATTCACAAACTTTTGGCGACTGTACATAATGAACAAAGGAAACAGGATGAAGGGATATGCCACAACACCATAGACCGGCCACACACACGTCTGGCTACAACGATCTCTTCCACTCGAGTGACGCTATCTTACCCCCACCAACCGCGTCTAGCCGAAGCCAGAGAGAGCTGACGTCATACCAGACGGTTTCAAACAGATCTTTCCCTTTGGCGTGATCCTCACCGAAAGGAAAGACCGTTAAGCCGAAATATAACTAAGCAGACACGGTAATGCTACGTCTGGTAGCAACCATACAACACAACACTGCGTCTGATAATGACAATAAGATTGATAATATGCTACAATATTTTATTTTATGCGGCTTGTGCATATCTGTTTAATGCACTATAGCTAATAGAAATTCATCCTTGAAATAATATTGAGTGTGTAGTACATTTCTGAAAATGATTTATAGCAATAGAAATTAACAATATTTTCTTTAAAATGCAGAAAAAACTGTTACATTTACATGATTTTCTCTCCTCTCTGTCATTGATTAGTGTGTATACACATTACTCTTATTTGTCAATCTTCATTTTAATCGAGCTAAACCTTTGCAGAAATAGCTACATTACACATTTCGTTATAGATATAAAGGGAACAGCGATAGTCAAATGTTTAAGAATTTGACGCTATATGCTGCCCTTGAAATTCCTTGCTGTTTCTATGCAATCGCGAAAAACACCTGGAAGTCGATAGGACCTTAAAGGAATGACAAAATCATTGAACATTATTGTCATTTCCGAGACATTCGTTATTGAAAATTAATAATGGATATCTTGGAAATTTTTATGCCACAAAAAATGTATTTTAAATAAATTTTGTGCTTTAGAGATGTCTAAATTTTTTGTGTAGTACGTTTGCGTCTATCGCTCAGGTGTACCAGTTATACAAAATTATATAACATTGCTTCCGAATGAGGAAGACTTTACAAGCTGTTCACAAAAAAATCAAGATATAGGTTTTTGTTTGTCATGTAAATATCTTTAATATATGGTATTTTAATCAAATTCGTTTGAGCGATTTTTCATAAAATCAAACATATCAAATCTTCCAAGTAAAGGAAGATAATAATTTAGGATGGGGCAATTTTCTTAAAAACCTTCGTGTCGCATCTTTGGAAGAGAACTTAAAGATCAAGGTTGGTATTTATTCGACTTTTCGTTTCTGAGCTATGTTGAGTTTCGGAATTTTTGATTTTTCAAAATATGACTCTAGTAATTTTTATTAAAATACCATATAGTAAAGATACTTACAATGCAAATAAAATGTCTGTATTGAATTTTCTAGGAATAGCCTGTTAAGTCCTCTTCATATTTTATATAATCGTGTATAACTAGAAGGCGTTAAGCAATAGACGAAAACATAGTGCACAAAAATATAGATTCTTTAATAACAGAATTTATATCAAATAACCTTTTTGTGGCATCAGATATTCGTTAATAATGGTTAAATTTGTTCATTACTTGGTCTTAAAGTCCTTTAACCATTCAGTTGTCTCTCACGTTGCATAGAAATAGTATGGAATTTTAAGGCAAGGATATAGCGTCCAGTTCTTAAATATTTGACTGTCGCTATTCCCTTTGCACCTATAACGAAATGTGTAATGCAGGTATTTCTGCAAAAGTTTATTTAGATTAAAATGAAGTAGATAGAAAAATAAGTTTTAGTAAGAATAGCTTGCATACTAATAAACGAAATACGTTAGAGAAAGTCATGTGAATGTATCACATCGGTGTTTTTATTCAAATAAGTATAGCTATCCGAGTTCTCTGCGTGTTTTATTGTGTATTTGTTCGCATAACAATAAAGTTTGTTGATATACATTGTTACAGCAAAAATAAACATAAAAGAGAAGACGGAATAAAATCTTTAGCTTCTGAAAATAGTATGAATAGCTAGAAATATTAAATTCCGGTTATGAACACTGAGCTGTATCATGGAATATTTATATTACCTTGGATAGTTAAAGGCGGTGAGACAAAAATAATAAGTGGTGGCTTCTCAGTGCTGCGTTTCTCAAACACTTTTGATGCTTGTAGCTTGCCTCAAGCGCATATACAGTTATGCAATGTTACATTCAATAAAATTGTACAAAGCGAACATCAACCATAGGTAACTGAAGGGTAGATAGAAGTAGAATTAAAGTCCAAGTTATGACTTTTCATAGGGATTCAACTTATTGGTTTTTGACTTTCGTAATATTCCTCCTGTATAATTTTTGTTTTTCAAGCAGATTTTCAGCGTTCTTGGAATATTTTGTCACAGGGAGCCATTAAAATGCTGAATTTTACAGAATATAATATGTTATTGCGTGTATTCCTCTATACTTCATTTGCTTACATTAAGAGAACGGAAAGTAATAACATCCCTTAACAATCTAATAGCAGGCAGCTCAATATTTTAACGGGTGCAGGCAAGTTGCGTCCCATCCAGGGTATTGAAAGCTTTGTAAATTGCGTCCCTCTAAGGGTGTAGTTACTATAAACGAGACAACTTGACGTGATCTTTTCCGAAACCACATTATGTAGCGCTATGTTACATCTGTGTTTTCTGAATCCACATTCATACTAGTATACTACATAATAGCAACCGATCAGTGGTCCTTTCCTTACTCTGAGCAAGGTTGTTCAGTAGTGCTGCAAGACAATAATGAAATGGAGACTGTGCTCAGTGAAAAGAGATACACATTGCGTATTATTCATGGCTACAAGTTCCAGCACCATAGGAAACTTGCCAGCGAGATCGATCGTTGGGAATGTCCAACGACATAAAAGTATTTTATGAATGTTTATGAAAATAACTCAATAGTAAACTTTAAGAGATAATTCAAAACGTTTGAGCACATGCTCACCCACTTCAAGATTACTCAAGGATTGTCATATTAGCGTTGAATAAGTAATGTGAAAACAAACATAGGTGAAGGCTTTGTATTATTTAACGATAAACATTTAAACATTACATAATTTCCTACTAAAACTAACCTCATTTACTTAAGATTGTGGATACCTGAGGACCTAGTTTCGTCCTCGGATACAAATCAACCCGTAAGTTGCGTCCTTTGGATTACGTTAGTTCCTTCCCATGACGCCTTAAAAATGAGGGATGTTCGTCAACGTTACTGAATTGTACACAAACATTTTCCTTCCCAATTAGAGACTTTAGACTGACACTAACATAGGTTACGTTGGTGATATGGTTAAAAACGTTTGTACTCCAATAAAGTTGAGAGTTAAAGGTCATTGAACACAATTAAAGATGTGGTAATTCTCTTTTGATTAAAATTCACTAATGAGCTGACAGGTTCCTATAAGCAATACCTTTTAAAACCTGCAGTCGTGATGTATCTCTGTTGAAAAGCTGTCGTCCTCCTTGAGCAAAATTGCCGGTGTTTCACGCCCAATATAGAATGGGACGCTAAGGACCATTGTAGTTAAAGAGCGTCCATAAATAAAAATCAGTTTTAGTTTTGTTGAAAAGCTGACATTTTTTAGAAATATTTACTTAATAATAGCTCTTTCTTTCCCATTGCGTATGAAGGCTATATACTTTTCCAATTGTATATTTTTAAGTATCTCGACGAAATTGTGTTAGGGTGACTTGTCATAAAATGCTTCAGATTCCTGAGCCATTCGTGGTTCTTCTGTTTAGAAACAAAATTCACTCTATGTATTTGATGGAAACTCAGAATCATCACATATACAGGATGGACCATTTAAGTTGAGAACTGTACAATAGCTGCAAAACTAAGCTTTCGTTCAAAGAAATGTCTTGAATAAAGGTTGCTTGATATTATGGGAAAGTAAATTGCATTAGTCGTGATTTGTTTGTAAGACATTATGATGGTTATTTTAGAGTCATATAAAGTGTAGGTTTCCATTTAAAAAAATTAAATTAACCCTAAAATGACCATCATAACCTCCTCCAAACGGAACACGACTAATGACATTTACTTTCTCCCATAATATCAAGCAACTTTTATTCAAGACATTTCTTTCTACAACGCTTAGTTTTGGAGATATTGTACAGTCTCAGCTTAAGTGGTCCATCCTATATATGTTTGAAAAACAGAATCTGTAATAAAACTTACTTTCTCAGCATTTGGCAAAAGCAGCATCAAGTCATGTGTGAATAGGGCATAATTATCATCAGGATCTAAGAACAAACAAAAAAATTAAAAAAGCACTTTAATTCTTTGCTTATATGTTTTACTCAATCCTAATTTCCAAATTTTCCTGTACCATCTTTAACAACGTTGGAATCTACATTCCTTAATAGCCGCATATGACCAAACTAATTTCACAGCATTGTGAATAGCCACTTCGAAGTCAATATATTGTAGCGTATATGTGTGCATTGTCTCGTCGAACACATTATTGCTGTGTATAATATATTATTCAACTGATTATTTGGTTTGTAACTTTGAATTCTAGTCCGACGCTGCATCCTTCCCTCCAAGTCCTAGTTAAGGGGGGGGTGAAGGCAGGTTGAGGGAAGAGCCTCTTTGTCCGATACCGTGGATCTGTGCGGAGCATCATCTACAGTAGGTGTTCTGAGTGTGTGGTTTGTATGTAGAAGTGCGTGTTGCTGTGTGTACGCGTGAGGCATCTTCCCCAGTGTGTGCCGTAACCTTTTGTGTACCATGTAAGTCACATTATTAATTATAATAAAACAGAGTTAAATGTGAATTTATATGTATTATTTATAAATATCCCACGCCCGCTTAGTTTGTGCAGCAAGTTCTTGGTATCTCTTTGTGTGCCTCTGAGTCTACGTTCCCCAGTGTTTATGCGGGGTAACTAAATTTAATATTTTAGCTGCAACCCTTTCGGCCTCACTCCGGTGTATAACAATATATTCAGGAAATATTTAAACGATATCTAAATTTCTACAGTTTTCAAGCAAATGTTTTAGTGCTGCAGAGTATATTTCTGTGAATTTTCCTGGCAATAGTATGAAGACTACTGGAACGTGCATTTAATTTTTATTTCATGAACAGTAAACAGATGATAGAATTGCTGCAAACTAAACTTGACACTGAACAGTCCTATCATAAGTCACCCTAATATTTACAATTTCGTCGAGGTACATAAAGATATCCAGTCGGAAACTTATATAGTTTTCAGACGTCAATGGAAAAGAAGAAGAGCTATTATTAATAAGGAAATATTTATTAGAAAAACAAATATTAGCTTTCCAACAGAAAGATGTATCATGACTACAGCATTTAAAAGTTATTTACTTTTAGGAATTTGCGAGCAGTGAATTTTAATCAAAATACAATACAACATCTTTAATTGCGTTTAATGATTCTTAACTTTTAAGTTTATTGAAGTATAAACATTTTTATTCATACAAGCAAGGTAATCGTGTTAGTATCAGGCTTAAGTCTGTAAATGGGAAAGAAAATTCGTTGTTTTTAAAGCGACATGGGAAGGAACTAACGTAATCCAAAGGATGCAAATTGCGGGTCGATTTGTACCTGGGGACGCAATTTGTGGTCCCTGATTTCCACTGTGATCACACATAATTGCTTGAAGACTGCCTCTGTGGTCTGGTGGTTAGCATGCTAACCTCAAATCCAGAGGTCCCGGTTCGATTCCCGGATATAGGTTGGTAGCTTTACTTAGCCTGGATTATTCCCCATCCTACCCAGAGTCTGGGAGTATGAATGAGAATGTAAATATATGTGTAGATTTAATGTAGAAATAAAAATAATACAAACCCAAAAAATTAACACTACTGAAAGCGAGTGAAGATTCTTGCCGATAAACAATTTTTTCAAAGGTAAAATGCCGCCGATATGACCTTAGGTATTAAGGTCAACATTAAAGAATCTAATGTATTACCCTCTATTCTTGTACAAACTATTCTTACAAACTCTTATTCTCCATATACTTTATGTTAATCGAGTTAAATATTTGCAGAAGCTATCTTATTGCTAATTTTCTTGTACAGAGGTGTGAAAATTGTTAGACTCAAAGCAAAGTTTCGGTATTTACTACCGGAAGATGTGTCTCCAAGATAGTGAAGCTGTAGTTTGATAAATATTCATAGAATTTTATACCAATCAGAATTAGATGGCTGTCTGTAATGAAAAAGTAGAATAAAAACTGCAGAATTAACTTTTAATCCAGTAATACTGAACACGGGAAAATATTTTTCCTTCAATGAAATGTAGGATCATTGATTTCAAGTTGGCCAAAAATGGATCTTAGATAACTACTTGCAGTCATTCTTCCCCTTAGTATTATCGTGAAAATGCAACATCTGGAAATTAAAAAAGCAGGCATTTCTTTTATGATGATGCTTCACGAAGAAAAACTACTAAAACAATGGTGTTATTGTAGGAAAAGAAATATTCACAATGAAAATAGTTGATATGCATTCGCATATGATATAGATTTGATTTTGGTAATTTAAAATTGTTTTCAAACTGAGAACTTAAATCATCTTTACCATAGAAATGTACTTTTATCTAATAATTTTCACACATCCGTAGGTGCAACGGGTATATGGTAGCCTTTAAGCGACAGCAAAATCTTTTAAGAGCCGGTTGCTATGTGGAGCATTGCATATATTACGGTTCATATAAATGTTGTTATACACGAATAGTTGGAGTTATAATTTTATTCTAAATAAAAAATAGCTATTAATAAAGCAACATCACCAACCCGATTAGATAAAGCAGTTAATATTCCAGCATTGTAGGATTTTATATTTTGATAATTTTCTTTGCAAGTCCAGGATATAAAAAATGAATAACATATTCCCATTTCAGAAAAAGTATAAGTATTGGTAAATTCAAACAAATAACAAATAATATCTCGGAAATGGTTCACTCCACAAAAGTAAAAGAAAAAAATATTATTGATATAAATTGTATGTGTTAAGGAGCTCCATATGTTTTGTGTAGAGAAATATTGTCTATCTCTTACGGTTTACAAATTATGTGAAAGCCATTCACAAAGAAGAGGACTTTTGGGGACATTACCATAAAATTCAAGATATACATTTTATTTGTCGTGAAAATATCTAAAATATATGATATTTTAATCATTTCTGATGGAGCCATTTTTGAGAAAATCAAAGTTTTCAAGAACTGTTGACTGTAAAGAGTAGTCTGGGGTGGGAGTACTTTCTATAAGATTTCGTGTCGCATCTTTGAAAGATACTGAACCTGCCAAGTTTGGTACTTATCCGACTTTTCGTTTTTGAGTTTTGCTGTTCACAGATACACAGACACACATCACACAGACATAGACACACACATGGACCTTAGTTAGTACTTATTTTTTTGTTGAACTAGAGTAAGCTATATTTTTGGTTATGATTACTTGTCATATGGTTTAATTATGTTAAGATTTTGAATTTGTGTTTTAATAATCTTTTGTTCTAAAAATGATTCTTTTTTGGGATTCACGGGCACCAAAACGGTAAAAGCTCGATACAGCATTTTTGGGTGGAATGCAATACATACTATACGTAGTAGAGAAATTAAAAGCAAACACCACTGTAATACGAGTGAATATATTTGCTGATTAGCAATTGTTCCAGAGGTAAAATGCGGCCTATGTGACCTTAGATATTAAGGTCGGCATTTAGATGGACCGTTAAAAACATTGCTTCAAGTTAAAAAGCAAGCTGCCATTCGCTTACAGAATGAAATAATTAGTAGCAACATACGCCGTTGTTCTTCAGATTAGAATATTATCAACACTTTGAACATTATTTGTTCCAAAAACATTTTGTTTTTAAATTCCGAGTCCTCATACAGCAGAGCACTAAACGCTCCATAGTGCTCAGCTTCTGATGTTGCAAGGCCAGGCTTGAACCCAAGCAGTTTCGTTAAAGAATCTTTAACTTAAAAAATTAAAGCAAAGCAGCACATGAAATTAAACTGAGTTTTATTTATGGACGCTCTTTAACTGCTGTGGTCCTTGGCGCCCCATTCTATATTGGACGTGAAAGAACGGTACTTTTGCTCAGAGGCCTATCAGGCTTAAGGTTCTTTTACGTACCGTAAATCTACGACTCGGGACCACTGGCTTTACTTCCCTTCCGAAGGAAGCCATGTTAAGAATTTTTACGCCCGAAATAATCCATCGCCCTCCGCCGGATTTGAACCCACGACCTCGGGAACTAGAGGCTAGCATGGTAACCACTACACCATGGAGGACAACAAAGAGAAACAAAGTAAAAATGTTTACTGTGTTACATATACCTTCTCTACTCACCGTAGTTTATTTTTATACGGCTTTACAAATTATACTTTCGAAAGCTTATGTTTCTATGTACTTCATGTTAGTCGAGATATTTCTTTGCAGAAATGGGCATCGGGATAGCGCAGTGGTTTCGTTTCCGGCTCTCGTACTGAATGGCCGGAGTTCAATTCCCGCTTCTGGGATGGCGATTTTAAATCAGCCATACCCACGCCTTCACTTCTAACTTGTTCATGTGAAGTATGTCCAAGGCCCAGCGTGTTTGGAGTCCACGATAAGACTGTAGGTCTTCTCCTTTCCTTCATCATAGGGAACGCAAGCTATCATAATTCACCACAACCAGCTGTGACTTATCTCCCCATTATAGTGCTCTCTGGTTAATTTTGGTGACATTTTATTTGTTTAGTTGGCATCAATACCAGCAACTGCTACAAAAATATACTCATAGTAAAGATATGCCTGTAGTTGGTGTTAATTGCAGCTGTTCAGTTTGCTGTACAAGCCAGTATCTTGTAGGACGCCAACTGTTGAATTTAAAGGAAATAATCTTGGTTTGAGTAGAGGCCGATGTGTTCCACATATGCCTTTACTTGGAATTGTTTTAGTACTTAATGCCACACTATTTAATTGTTTTACATTTCTCATGAAATACAAGAGGATGTAATATTTAGCGCTGGGAGGTGATTTAATCAACTTGCGTTGTTTCAAAGTGAGACTGGATTTAGTGACTTAACTTGAAACTAGCCATTACCATTGTAAGGTTGACAATAATTTAGTTTAACGTTGGCTACTTTTAACTTTTTGGGAAATGCCATTACATTATTTCCTCTATATCACACTACCGTCAGAGGCAACGGATTCCTCCCGCTGGGTGCCTCTAACTCAGAAATGGGTCCAGTCATCGCTTGGTGGAATTGGGTATTCCCAAAGGCCATAGAAAATATGGGAAGTGTTAGAAACGACGACGATGAAGACCTTTGCAGAAATATTTGCATAACACATTTATTTTTAGGTACAAGGACGATGGAAAAACCGGTATTCAGATGTTTAAAAGTGACAGGTTTTGAAGGACTAATGACCCTGAAATTCCATATTTTTTCCATTCAGAGCATGAGATCTATAGCTACACAAATTTAACAAAAGAAAAAATATTCAAAAATCAAAATATCAATACCGAATATCTCGGAAATGGCTAATACTACAAAAATCTTATTTCAAACATGTGTATAAAAGAGGTCTACATTTTTTGTGCAGTGTGCTTTTTGTGTATATTTTGACATCAATCGGTTATTAAAATTGAACAATTTTCCATCCGAACATTGTTCACAGCCATTTCCAGGAAATTCAAAATATATATTTTATTATTCATGTAAATTTCTTAAATATACGACAATCAAAATCACTATACATTTTTTTAGAAACATTCAACCCATTTTCCATGCAATGGGTAGCTTTGGTGTGGGTGATTTTCATGAAAATCGTGTCGCATTTTGGGAAAGCAACGAACTTAAAATACCAAGGTTAAAGTTTATTCGAGTTTTTAGGTTATAGGCATTTTTTGCACGCACACACACAGAAGCATACGTACACTATGTGATCAAAAGTATCCGGATACCCCCACAAACTGCGTTTTTCATCTTACGTGCATTATGCTGCCACCTACTGCCTGGTACTCATTATCCGCGACCTCAGTAGTCATTAGACATCGTGAAACAGCAGAATAGGGCGCTCCGTGGAACTCATGGACTTCGAACGTGGTCAGGTGATTGGGCGTCACTTGTATCAGAAGTCTTCTGCGAGATTTCCACACTCCTAAACATCCCTAGGTCCACTGTGTTGATGTGATAGTGAAGTGGAAACGTGAAGGGACATGTACAACACAAAAGCTGACCTCGTCTGTTGACTTATAGAGACCGCCGACATTTGAAGAGGGTCGTAAAGAGTAATAGGCAGACATATATACAGACCATCACACAGGAATTCCAAACTGCATCAGGATCCACTCCAAGTACTATGACAGACGTGAGGTGAGAAATCTTGGATTCCATTGTAGAGCGGCTGCTCATAAGCCACACATCACGCAGGAAAATGCCAAACGACCATTCGTTTGGTGAAAAAAGCGTCAACATGACACGATTGAACAGCGGCAAAACGTTGTGTGGAGTGACGAATCACGGTACACAATGTGGCGATCCGATGGCAGGGTGTGGGTATGGCGAATGCCCGATGAACGTCATCTGCCAGCGTGTGTATTGCCAACAGTGAAATTCGGAGGTGGTGGTGGTATGGTGTAGTCGTGTTTTTCCTGGAGGGGACTTACATCCCTTGTGGTTTTGCGTAGCACAGTCACAGCGCAGACCTACATTGATACTATTTTAAGCACCACTGTTGTAGAGCAATTCGGGGATGGCGATTGCATCTTTCAACACGATCGAGCACCAGTTCATACTGCAAGGACTGTGGCGGAGTGGTTACAAGACAATAACATCCCTGTAATGGACTGGCCTGCAGAGAGTCCTGACTTGAATCCTATAGAACACATTTGGGATGTTTTGGAACGCCAAATTCGTGCCAGGCCTCACCGACCTACATCGATACCTCTCCTCAGTTCCGCACTCCGTGAAGAATGGGCTGCCATTCCCCAAGAAACCTTCCAGCACCTGATTGAAAGTACGCCTGCAAGAGTGAACGCTGTCATCAAGGCTAAGGGTGGGCCAACACCATATTGACTTCCAGCATTACCGATGCAGGGCGCCACGAACTTGTACGTCATTTTCAACCATGTGTCCGGATACTTTTGATCACGTAGTGTACATACGGATCTCTTTTTAAATTTTTTTTTTAGATTCAGAGCCTCAAAGCATGAACTTTTGGTAAAATCGAAATTCAGAATTTTGGGTGAAATGCAATAATTTCTCTACCTACAGGTACGTGGTAGGGAAAGGTTACAATTGGAGGAAATTGGCGTTACATGTTCCTTGTGTACTATATTTTTTTCTGATGAACAGAGGGGACTCGGTACTGCTTCAGTGAGGGTATTGTGCCTATGCCTTACAAGGGGGTGCTCCCGGCAGGGAGGAGATGAAAGGAGACACCGGGCGTTCGGAACCAGGAGTGGCGGCATAGTAGTTTGTAGATTGAGACATCCCGACCAGTTTCCCGATCTGTCCTACATATAGCGTCCAACACCCAGCTCCAAAAGGGATGTCTGTTTACTCCGGCAATGAGTCGAAAGCCGAGGCATGTAGAAAGCTCCTCAGACAGCATCCTTTTTCCCTGCCACGCCGCACCGAAACATCATTCGGCGACACTGAAACAGGTCTAACGGGGTGAAGGATGATGAAATGATGAATGGAACGAAATAGAGAGACAGGAAATTCAGGGGCTGAAAGTAACTACTCTAAGCATTCACCTGATGACCTGGAATATTCCGAAAAATTCAATGGCTTGAGTGGTCGGTCGCCGGGAATCGCACTTGGGACCTCCCTGATTGGAGTCGAACGCGTTAGCACGGTGCCGCCTCCCTCGGTACTAAGTTTAGTTTAACCAGCTGAGATTAACTCAGGCGGGTCTTTTGGGCATTGCAAAATCTCATTTTAGTGCAGAAAGCCCAATAGTGGCCAAGAGAGATACTAATGTTTCAATGGTGATAACGATCTTTCCTTGCCGACGTGTTTAATGTTTTGGCAATTTTTTTATACTTTCTCTATCACGTACATAGCAGGAGGATAAGGTATTGCAATATTTCACCCAAATAATCAATACGAGATTTCACCAGAAATATGCGTTTTGAGGCCCCCTGAAGAAACATTATTAGAAAATGGTCCGCGCGCGAGCGTGTGCCTGTGAACAGTATAACTCAAAACCATAAGTCGGATAAGTACCAACGTTGGTACTGAGTTTAGTATTTTCCAAGGATACGACACGAGGATTTTCAAGAAATTTCCCTTATCACCAACTACCCTTTACATGGAACAGTTTTAGAAATGTTTGATTTTCTAAAAAATGGGTCTTAGTATTTTGATTAAACTACCATATACTAAAGAGATTTAGTGACAAATAAAATGTATATCTTGATTTTCAGGGTATAGCCTGTGAAGTCCTCTTCTACAGAAGAAATTTTGCATTGGTTTGCATAGCTGATAAACGATAAGCGATAGCCGAAAACATACTACACAAAAATTGTAGATCTCTTTAAAGCACACAATTTACTTCAAATAAGTTTTTCTGTTGCATAAGTCATTTGTGAAATAGTCGTTATCAAAGTTTCGAATTGTTCAAAATTTGTCGTTCTTTTAAAGTCTCAAGGATTTTCAGTTGTTTCTCGCGATTGCATGGGACCAGGAGGAATTTTAATGTCAGCGTATAAGTCCAATACTTAAAGATTGGCCATCGCTGTTCTCTTTGTATATATTATAACAAAATGTGTAATGTAGGTATTTTTGCTAAGGTTTATTTGGATTAAAATGTAGTAGATAGAAAAACAAACTTTCTCTTAGAATAGTTTGTATACCCACTAATAAAGATAGAGTGTAGAGAAAGTCATGTGAATGTATTATATCAGATTTTTAGAGAAAGGTCCGTGTGTGCATCTGTGAACAGCATAACTCAAAAACGGAAAATTGCATAAATATCGAACTTCGTATTTGAGTTCAGTATCCTCCAAAGATACGACACGAAGATTTTTAAGAAAATCCTTCCAAACCAGCTACCCTTTACATGGAACATTTTTAGAAAAATTTGATTTTATAAAAAGTGCTTTAACGATTTTGATTAAAGTAGCATACACTAAGAGATTTACAAGACAAATAAAGTGTATATCTTGAATTTTCTGGGAATAACCTGCAAGATCTCTTCGTTAGGAAGGAATTTTGTATAATCTTGTATAATTGATAAACGTTAAGCGAATGACAAAAACGCACTATACAAGAAATGTAGATCTCTTTAAAACTTTTAAGTAACTTTTTTGTGGCATAAGCCATTTGTGAGGTATCCATTATTAATGGTTCGAATCGTTCATACACTTGGTGATTCTGTTAAATTCCTGTCAATATTCAGTTGTTTTTTCGCGATTGCATGGAAACAGTATGGAACTGTAGGCAGCGTATGGCGTCCAGGTCTTACACATTTAGCTATTGACGTTATCTTTGTGTCTATAACGAAATGTGTACTCTAGGTATTGATACAAAGGTTTATTGTATTAAAATATAGTAGATATCAAAGTGAACTTTAGTAAGAATAATTACCATACACTAATAAAAGACAGGGGTA
Organism: Deroplatys truncata; assembly: GCA_030765065.1. NCBI lineage: Eukaryota > Metazoa > Arthropoda > Insecta > Mantodea > Mantidae > Deroplatys > Deroplatys truncata. Next base: position 158,812,110 of record CM060979.1, read on the forward strand.
GAGAAAGTCATGTGAATGAATCACATCCGATTTTTTCTATTAAGATAACTTTGACGCGTGTAACATGCGGAGGAACGTCATTACCTCCGGAAACGCTAAGCATCATGCAGAACTAGGTTGCGCACTTACCATGGTGATCCTGTCATCAGACGCAGGCTCCTGGTTTGTATGCTTGTGATAATTTTTATTTCATATGTTTTTATTGCCCGAGTCGTTTGGATATGTGTACATAATCAGCAATGATCAATATCTAATTGCGTATATTAGTTCAGTTTTAAAATGGCAGACGTAACAAAGAGAAAATGGGCGGCAGTCGGTCGTGTTTTGTTGATGCAGTAGCCACGTGAAAATTCTCCGCTAACAATGAATTGGAAGTAGTGTAAATAACTTTTATCCGATTTAATTTTGCAAATGCCGTTTGTTACAGGAAAATGCTCTATTCCACTGTCTTGATGTAAATGGCCGTAAGTGTCTGCTTATATTTAAAATGTGATTTCCAATTCTTTATCCTTTATCCTTGAAATGAATCTTTGTCCTAAAAATACCCATATTACATGCTGTAGAATAGTGAATAAAAGCAGAATAGGGAATTAAATACAAAATGAGAAAAAAATGGAGGGAGGGCGGAATGAGTAGGAAGGGTAAAGCGTTATCGATAGGTATGAGCTTTTCAACTCCACCACCAGGTTATGTTAGGTAGCTGTATTATCGACGTGTGAGAGTTTGCAAACTTCGTCACGTTGGGACAAAGCAGCGCTCGATGCGTTCCTTATTTTTTTCCACGGAGTACAAAGTCTATTTATTGTATTAAGTTGTCTACATGCACCCAGGTTGGAATTTGTCATTACATCGGATGCTATGTGCTTTGTGGGTTGGCAGGGTTTACCTGACGGTTTGGTCTTACTTTTCAGCTGTAAACATCATACGTTTTATGCTCCATCGAGACAAACAGCTTAGGGTTTGAAATTGATATTAATGTAAAAGCAATTCATATTGAAGTCTCCAGTTCAATTCATTGGTATGTAAAAGGATGTTATGCTTTGGGTAATTATCATTTGTAACTTTTAAATGACCAAAGAGTTTAAATTTTCTAGGGTATCATTCCAGAATTGAATACATAGTTTAAAGAAATTTTGATCTCTCTCTCTCTCTCTCTCTCTCTCTCTCACTCTCACACACGCACATACACACATCTTATGATTTACTAACATCTTCTATTGAAATATTATCTTATACATTAATTTTGGAATAATGCAGGTTGATTCAAAATGATGGACACAACCTCAGTCTACTACATTTCCTACTATATGTTACTTTAATTCTGTAAATTATATTTGAAATAGATGTTATAAAGTTGAATGTTCGAGTTTCCTTAATGAATCTCTACCACAACGATGGATAGGTCGCATAGGGAATGAAGACTTGGCACTTCAGCATCGATGTCTCCAGATCTCGCACCCTGCGACTTTTTCTTGTGCGGTAGTTTACATACCATCTCTTTCCACGAATTTGAATGACTTAAGAAAGTATCACAGCAGCGGTGAACTCAGTGACGCAAGACATTCTTCATCAAGCTTTATATAAATTCAGCTACTGACTAGATGTTATCCGTGCAGCCGGAGAGGGGCATATTGAACATCTGTAAACATCCATATATGTATAGTCAAAAGTAACTTACAGAATTAGAATAATAATATATAATGCAGGAAATATAGCAATCTAAATTTGTCCATCTGTTTGAATCACCCTGTATTTTATATTCGGTTACTTGCGTGCTATGTTGGCAGATTTCCCTCATAAGCCTCTGGTAATCCCAGTACCTCATGCACATATAGCTGTTTAAGATCATACAGTTTGCATGTAATACACTAATTTTTCTGCAAAAGTAACCCTGCAGAAAGTTTAGTAGCCCAGATTATAACCTATAGCATTATCCCCTTGAATAAAAGGAAACCTACGCTACAGATGGGTCACAAATATCATATAAATAAACAGTATTAGTGATAGGCATGTCTCAAATATTTCTAAACTTTAAATTTTAAGTAGAATCTGAACTTCATATTATCACTTTCTCTACTACGTAGGGGAAGTATTTCATTCCACTCAAAAATCGATACCGAGATTTCACCGGAAATACATGTTTTGAGGCCTCCTGAATCCAAAAAAAGCATTATTTGGAAACATGTCCGTGTGTGTGTGTCTGTAGCCAGCGTTACTAGAAACGAACAGTCGGATAAACACCAAACTTGGTATTTAGGTTCAGCATCTTCCAGAAATGCGACACGAAGGCTTTCAAGCAAATCCCCCCACCCCAGATTACCCTTTACATGAAAAATTTTTCGAACATTTTAATTTTCTCAAAAATGGCTCAAACGATTTTGATTAAAATACCATACATTTAAGAACTTTTATGACAAATAAAATGTATATCTAGAATTTTCTGGGAATGTCTCCAAAAGTATTCTTCATTGTGAACGGCTTTTCCATAACTGGTAAAACATAAGAGATAGACAAAGCTTTACTGCACAAAAATGTAGATCGCGTTATGATGATGAGATGGGGCTTAAGGGCGATCAACAGCTAGAGTTATTAGCGTCCTTACAAGGTATAAACTATAACATTTAAAAGTCAAAAAACTAAAAAACCACACACAGACCCACTTGGTCAAAAACACAAAAAACCACAACAGAAGATCGCGTTAAAATACACACTTTATGTCATATACATTTTTTTTGTTGAGTGAACCATTTTCGAGATATTGCTTGTTATTCCCTTAAACGTTCCAATACTTATACTTTTTCTCAAATGGGAATTCGCTATTCATTTGTTTTGTCCATAGTAACCAGCTCTTAAAACATTTGACAGTCGCTTAAAGCCTACCATTTCCCCCTTGCACCTACAAGAAAATTAGCAATAAGGTTAACATCTCGATATCTCGATTAACATGAATTATATGGAGAATAAGCTTTGTAAAAATACTTCGTACAATGGTAGAGAAAGTCATGTGAGTGTAACACATAAGATTTTTTGACAAGTTTTTCTAGTCACAGAAAGAGTATTAGTACACTTTGATAATTCTTTCTTTAGTATCATTAAGAGAAATATTTTCAGTATTAGCTGAGTGAGTAGAAAAGAAAAGAAAATAATTCCATCCGCTTTTCATTTCAGAGAGTAGGCCTTGTTAATGTTGCCTTTATAGAGAAGCATAGATTACATGCATTTGGTTTATTTCTCAGCAGTTACGTGCTGCTTTCGAGTTGGAAGCAATCTGAACAATTCGCTAAAATAACACACATTTGCGTTAAGCTTACCCATATCCATTTTCAAGCGTAGGCATCCGCTTCCTTGTGATCCATTCATTCGCCTGGCTAATGAATATGTAATATTTACTTAATTCCAATAAACGAAATGGGTTTACTTGGCCTCAACCGTAAGGCTTTCTCGGCGGATTTAAATTCTGTTGAAATTCATTCTAGCATGGAATGGAACAGGAAAAGCGTGCTGAAGAATAGGCTGGTTATTTATTTTAAAGCGTCGCACCTCCTGATTTGATCAATGTTTCTTCGTAAACATTAATCAGGTTTATTCATAATATAAATTTGAGGACTAAATAAATACACAGTTAAGAAAATTATGCCTTTCAGCATTTGGTGTCATGGGATTCATACACACATCTTGATAGAGCTTGTGCTAATTTTCGTCATAAAGTTGCTATTAAAATTCTTTAATAATAATAGCAACAGCAATAACATAATTAAAATATAAATACCAATAAATTAGGTATTGACTCAACCAAGTATTTCATGGCGTGCACATTTTTTTTTTATTTTTGCACTTTAGAATACAATTTCTAGATTTGTTTACGTTTTATAACATGTACTTAGCAGGCAGAGGGGGTATTGCATTCTACCCAAAACTTTGATACCAATATTTAACCGAAAATACATGTTTTGAGGCCCCTGAATAAAAAAACTCATTTTTAGAAAAATGTCCGTGTGTCTGTGCACAGTATAACTCAAAAGGAAAAGTACGAAACTTGGCATTTGCGTTCAGCACTTTCCAAAGATGCGAAACTAAGATTTTAAAGAAAATCTTCCCACCCAAAACTATCCTTTACATGAAAATGTTTTCGATATTTCGGATGTTTTTTAAAATGGCTGTAACTATTTTGAATAAAATTGTATACATTAAAAATATTTCGATGAAAAATAAAATGAATATCCTGAATTTTCTGGCAATAGTCTGTAATGTCCTCTTCACTCAGAAGGAAGTTTGTACAATTTTGTGTAAGTGGTAAATGTTAACTGAAAAATACAAAAGGTGTAGAGATCTTTAAAAGAAACAATTTATTTCCAGTAATTATTTGTAGCAGCAGCCATTTCAGAGATATACGTTATTAATAGATTTTTTCAATACTTTAATATGATTTTCAAGTCCCGTCGATTTTCAGTTGTTTCTCGCGAATGCATGGAAAGAATGTGGACTTTTAAGGTCAGCATATAGCGCCCAGTCCTTAAAAATGTGACTATCGCTATTCCGTTTGTAATGTAATGAACTGTGTAACGTAGCTATTTCTGCAGATTTTTATCTCGATTAAACTGAAGTAGGTAAAGAAATTAACTTTCGTAAGAATAATTTGCGTATCCCCTAATAAACGATAGGGGGTAGTGAAGGTTATGTGAATGTAACACCAGATTTTTTCAGGCATCCTTTTCTCTTGCACTAAATACCTATTTCTTCTGATTAAGATTATTCTTATTTAACTTCTTCTATCTCTGTTTCCTAATTTGTAACGTCTTGCAACTCCAACAGGCACTCCCATCTCCAAACATTTCCTTGTCCACTCCAAAATTTCTCTTTGCAATAATAATAATAATAATAATAATAATAATAATAATAATAATAATAATAGCGCTTATTATAATGCGTTAACTTATTTTTACTTTTTTGTGTACGTAACTGCTAAAATGAAGGTATCCTTTGATTTAAGTTGCATTATGGGCGATAAACATTAAATTAGGTATTATGGGATCATGTTGATGTATGTGGAGGTTAAAAAAGTAATTCTTCATTGTTGTGAATCTAGAGTAGAGCGCAACTGATTTCCACTAAGTGGCATTACGAAGATTTCCTTTGACCATTAATTTCCTATCGCCTTAACCATTACAACTAGGTACAGTCAAACACCTCTCATTTCATGGGCAATTTTAGGAAATCCTAACCAGCCCTGCGTTCCGGGAACCAACTTTACATATTGAAAATAGCTTAAGGGAAAATTTATGGTACAAGGGTTTGGAGCCGATCCCCAGATGCTAAATAAAGGAGGATATAAAAGGGGTATAAAGGTAGGGTGAATGGGAAGGAAAGCAAAAGAATGGAAGGACCTTAATGTGTGAAAGGAGAAGGGTAGAAATATTCTATAGGATTTGGGGGGCGGTTTAAGAGATATATCGTTCCTTTCTAGATAGAACCCACGAGGCAAATAATTTGAAAACGATTACATGTTATCAGCAGAGGCTAAGAAATGTTGCTTCCTAACTAAATGCTCTGCTAGCAACAGTGAATTCACCAACGAAAGTATAAACCCATAAAACTGAACCAATCCGACACTTATGCGAAAGTGTTTGAAAACCTCTAGTGTGAATTTCTTTACCCATTAAAATTCCATATAAATAATACTAACAATTCATACAAGACGTTATGACTTTCTACACTACGTACTCAAATAAAGGAAGTATTGTATTCATTCCAAAATTCGCTGCCGAGTTTCACCGCAAATACATGTTTTGGGGCACCTTAACCACCAAAAAGGAATTTTTAAAAAAGGTCCGTGTATATTTGCCTGTGGGCAACATAACAATCGACAAGAAGATTTTAAAGAAAATTCCAACCCAAACTACCTTTACATTGAAAGGTTTTCGACGGTTCTTATTTTCCCCAAAAGTTCTAACGATTTGATTAAAATCCACATGTTTAGGATATTTACATGACAAACAAAAAGTTTATCTTGAGTTTTCTGAGGATACTTCATGAAGTCCTCTTCATTTGGAAAGAATGAAACGTTAAAAGATAGGTAAAATGTTACGCACAGAAAACGTAGTAAAACACACAATTTATTTCAAACAACACTTTTGTGGCATCAGTTTTTTCCGAGATATCCGTTGTTACTTGTTTGAATTATTTACTATTTTGTCACTTTTTAAAGCACTGCCGCTGTTCAGTTGCTTCTGATGTTGTAGAAGGACTATGAAATTTCAAGGCCAGTATATAGCGACACGCTTTTAAACATTTTACTGTCATTTCGATTTCCTCTATCCCCCTTGTATTTGCTACGAAATGTTAGTGATGAAAGTGGAAGTAGAATCTGTCCCATTTGCGAGGAGGAAGATCCATGGGTGCATATCTGGACAAGCTGTAGGGGTACGGTGGAATGGAGAGAGAAATATTTACCACGATCCTTTACCACCTCGAATGGAGACTTAAGGGCATGCTGGATGCTACTGGCAGGCAGGGAAGATATGGAGGGAATAGGTAGTCAAGATCTGAATAGGCTGTTAGTAGGGGAGTGGAGGTGTAGGAAGAGCTAAACGTTGGCGCTTTATGTTTATGTTTCTTTTTTCACCTATTGTTAGTGTGTTGTGTATATTAATTCTCCTAACTCTTCTTTTTTATTATAATAGGGAATAATACCGTGTCGGAATACGGTTTACCGCTATTTTGTAGTGTGTTTATATCTTAAAAAGCTATATTTGAACATGTTTTCTTCTCTTTTTTTTGAACAATGGTGTTTGCTTGTCGTGGTGTTTTTTCCCGTTCCCTTCTATTTGTTGTCGTTTTTTTATTATTGTTATTATTATTATTATTATTATTATTATTATTATTGTTATTAATCTTGTTTATTATTCTGTGCATTATAACAGCACGTAAGATCTGCGAACCCATATGAATGATAGGGATTTATATATGTAAATAAATAAGCTCATTCATTCATTCATACAACGAAATATGTAATGAAGCTATTTCTGCAAATGTTTGTCTTCATTAACATAAAGTAGTCAGACAAATAAGCTTTCGTTAGAATAGTTTGTAGAAGCTATATAAAAAATGGTAATGGATAGAGAAATTCATGTGAATTTAACACAGTCATTTTTTTCATTTTTTCTCATGGTCATAAAAATAGCATGTAGTTCCGTAACCGTTACAAATAGCGATCCGCTTTTTAAAAATCTGACTATCGCATTAGCCTATTGTAACCTTATAGCCACAACGAATTATACAGATGATCAATTAAAGTTTATCTCGATTAACTCCTCTTAATAGACAGGAGTCGTTCGGACTTCAAAAAGTTTTAAAATTGGTCTTTACAACATTTTCTCGGTCATCCGACCTCTCTTCTTTCTCTGGGCTGGGTTTATTTATACCGGACCCGTGCGATGTATGAATTTGAACTAAATGTTTAAGTCCAATAAATACACCATATTCTACTCTATTTATAATGACTGGAATACGGGAATTATTCATCGCATACAGATGTCATACCATTTGCTTCTGTATTGTTCTATTACTTCTGATGTGTTAATTACATTTAGTTCTCTCTGAATGTCATGTTTCTCTGATGCTCTAGAAGCGAATATCCAGCCAGAGGTTTTAGTAATTTTATTTCTGCTATTTCAGCATCCCTTATTTGTTTGTTTCTACTTTCTTTACCACATACATAGCATATGGAGAAGATATCTATTGTATTGAACCCAAAAATTCGCTACCAGGATTTCACCGGAAATACATGTTTGAGGCACCCTGAATAATAAAAAACGTATTTTTATAAAACGGTCCGTGCGCGCGAGCACGTGTATGTGTGTATGTGTGTGTGTCTGTGAACGTCATAACACAAAAACTAAAAGTCGGATAAGTACCAAACTTGGTATTTAATTTCAGTATTTTCCAAGGATGGGCGGCGCCGTGGTCGAGTGGTTAGACCGCTCGCCTCCCACCGAGGCGATCCGGGTTCAATCCCAGGGACCTGCATGTGGGATTTGTGGTGGACGAAGCGGCGTCTGGGCGGGTTTTCTCCGGGTTCTCCGGTTTCCCCCGCCAATCATTCCACCAACTGCTCCATCATCACCTTTCCTTTCATCCATTTCACCAACCTTTCGTTTCATCTACTTCCTTCATCCCATACCAGGCATCGGGCTGATCACTCATCCTGGTTGTTCTATCTGATCCATGAGTGTCTGCTCCTCGACGGGCCTCTGACCCCAGGCACCCGCTTGTAAGTCCTGGGGGGTGTAAGTCCTACATAAGAGGAGGGTAAACAGATAATGAATGAATGAATGAATGAAAATTTTCCAAGGATGCGACACAAAGATTTTCCAAAAAATCCCCCCATCCCCAACTAGCCTTTACATGCAACATTTTTCGAAAAAACATATATTATAAAACATGGATCTCACGATTTTATTAAAATACCATATATTAAAGGTATGTACATGACAAATAAAATGTATATCTTGAATTTTCTGGGAATAGCCTGTGAAGTCCTCTTATTTCGGAAGGAGTTTTGTATAATTTTTTACAACCCACCTTTAACTACGTTGGTCTTATCGGCGGCATTTCTCTTGAAACCTTTTACCTATTGGCAATGAAGTTAGCTCGTATTCCCTTGTCATTAGGTTTCTTGTACGTTTTGGAGTTTAATAATTATATCACACACACACACACACACACACACACACACACACATTCACATTCTCATTCATAGTTGCAGACTCTGAGTAGGATAGGGAGTAATCTTGGCTAGAGAAAAGTTCTACCCCGGCCGGGAATCGCACCCGGGATGTACAATCGTGTATAGCTGGTAAATGTTAAGCGATAGACGAAAACGTACTATACAAAAAATGTAGTTCTCTTTAAAACACAATTTATTCCAAATAAGGTTTTTTTATGGCATAAGCCATTTATGAAATACTCATTATTAATTGTTCGAATTTTTCATTACCTGGTCATTCCCTTGAAGTCCTATCAACATTCAGTTGTTTCTCACGATTGCATGGAAACAATATGAAATTTTAAGGTTAGCATATAGCGTTCAGTTCTTAAGCATTTGTCTATCGCTGTTGTCTTTGTATCTATAAGAAATGTATAGTGTAGCTATTTCTGCAAAGGTTTATATGGATTAAAGTGTAGTAGATAGAAAAATAAGTTTTAGTAAGAATAGTTTGTATACCCACTAATATAGATAGAGTAGGAAAGTCATGTGAATGTATTGAATCAGAATTTCTTAGTTAATGTCCAAGTCTGAGTTCCATAAGGCATGATCGGGTCATCTTATAACATTTTAAAATCGTCTCTCTATGGACTTTATTTATGTCCGTTTAATAGTCCCATTTAACTTTATACATCTATTTAATTCATTTTAAATCCTATTTCTTAAATTTGAGGTTATACATCCCAAGTATTTGCAGCTGGAGACCTGTTCAATAATTCAATTGCCTACTAATATTGTATTCGTTGTTGAATGTTCATTAGTAATATAAAGATTTTGCTTTTCTCAGACACTGCCGCGCCGTAGTTTTCTGAGTCCACAGACAACCCTTAAGAACAGCATTATTCTCCTTTCAAAAGCGTATCTATTGGTATTATTGTTAAGTGACCAAGAAATCGTAGCAGAGAGAGTACGTAATCTTGGGCAGCAATTATTACTGCGCTAGATATGCATGCAGCTGACCAACGTTCGCTTTATCTAACGCATATGTCAGCAGCTGAGACTGGAGTGAGATAGTGTGGTCTGCTGGCTCGGCATGCACTGTACATATCGGAGTAAACAACTGCTTTCAGCTGATTTCGAACTCCTTGTACTCAAGTGTGACTGATGCGTTAGTCTTACCTCAGAAACGCCTTGATCCTTATGAAGAAGAGGTGCTAAAACATCATTCTCATCATCACGATATAAATAAGCCTTGTGCCTTGTTCCGTCTTCAAGAAAACTGATCTACCCACCTCATTCCAACATTGCTTTTACCTGTTGGTTTATGCTGAGTACTTTTGTATTAGCTGTGATATTCGATCTCATCCATTCTGTTTACATGATCCTGTCATTTTCGTCTGTATTAATTATTATTTCAATTAGACTCTGGATCCCCAGCTCTTTTTTTCGTTCCTTTTTACTTGCTCCACCATGTACGTAGTAGGTAGAGAAGGTAAGTATTGCATCCTACCAAAAATTTGATACCAAGATTTTAGCGAAAATATAAATTTTGGGGCCAACTGAGCCAAAAATCTCCACATTTTTAGAAAAAGGTCTGTGGCTGTGTGTGTGAACAGCATAACTCAAAACAAAACGTCGGGTAAATACTAAACTTTGTCTTTTGGTTCACATCTTCCAAATATGCAACACATAGATTTTCAAGAAAACACCCCCAACCTTAACTACCCTTCACGTGGAACATTATTAAAATCTTTGGTTTTCTAAAAAATGGCCATAACGATTTTGATTAAAATACCATATATTAAATATATTTACATGACAAATAAAACGTGTATCTTGAATATTTTGGGAATAGCCTATGAAGTCCACTTCATTCGGAAGGAATTTTGAATAATCTTGTATAACTGGTAAACCTTAAGCGATAGACGAAAACATACTACACAAAAAATGTAAATGTGTTTGAAACACACAATTTATTTTAAATAACTTTTTTGGCATAAACTATTTCCGAGATATCCCTTATTAATAGCTTAAATTTTTCAATGCTTTCTCATTCTTTTCAACTCCTTTCGATATTCTGTTTTTATTGCGATAGCACGCGAAGAGCATGGAATTTTAAGGCCATTACACAGGGTCCAATTCATACAAATTTGACTTCGCTATTCCCTTTATATCTATAACGGAATGTGTAATGCAGATAAATCGCAAAGGTTTATTTCGATTAAAACTAAATGGATAGGGAAATAAACTTTCGTAAGAATAATCTATATACCCACCAATAAGCGATAGAGGATAGGGAAAGTCATGTGAGTGCAAGATATTAAACATTTTAATCCAAGTGTCTGTAACCTGCCACATGTATCAGAAATCTAATTTCAGCAACCTCTATCTTTCTCTGTTGTGAGGCGGTCAGCACCCAACTCTCACAAAGGTCAATGTTTGAATAGCTATCACCTTATAAACTTATAACACAGTTGCTCTAGTTCTTTTTATTGCAACACATATTATTTCGAATTATTTAATTTATTTTGCATGTCTCTGTTATTAATATATGACACAATATATATAGAGGATAATTAAATTCACATTGTTGTTGGATAATTTAGTTTATACAGATTTTTGCTTTTATATTTCTATTTGTATAAGAGCTGCCATTACGTTTGTTTTCGCATATGACATTTAAAGGTTATATGTACTCGATATATTATACAACGTTATACAATGCATGTAAAGCACGTTATAAATTGTCTTCCAAGTTTGCACTCATAATAGGTCATCAGCAAATAGCACTGTATCAATATGCTAAAATAGCAGCGTTACAAAATCTTTGTCTTTCAGTTTCAGATCTTGGGACCTGTTCGACTCCTTCAGGAGAATATCTCTTATAGCGGCAAATAAATCACGCAAGCAAGGATACGTTCCCATATAGGTATTAAAGAACAAAGAAGCAGACATCGCATCGCGAGAAGTCACGCAACTCCCCAAAATAACCATAACATAACCAATTTCACATATTATTGCAAAATAAAGAAAAAAACATAATTGGACAAGCAAATGATCTGGTAATGCTCAAAGCATATTGTATACTAAGTTTCAAACACCTGCTATAGTAATAAAAATAACGCGATCACATTGAAACACACACACCTTTAGAGAGGTGGTCGAGCTCGTTAAAGTAAGGACTCGTGAGCGGGAGTCCGATGTTTAAATTCAGTCAGGACCGTCCTCCCTGGCTGAAGATTTTACTAGGCTTTCCTGAGTTCTCATAAATGGTAAATGAGGGGGAGGTACCTTAAACTTAGAGCTGGAATAATCATTTCGTGTATCATTAGCATCCACTGCCTGTGGTGCTGTGAGAACAGGTTAAACAGAACAAGACTCCCACGTACTGTCGTTTTACTCAAGGAACCTCTCCTGAATGTCAACATTGTCATCATACTTTAACCATTAAGCACATATTTTATAGAATTCCCAATATATGAGGAAAAAAGGAAACAGTGTAATAAAACAGCTTATCTTCCGAAAATGTAATCTGAAAATGATTCAAAATGTTTCTAAATTTCTTCACTCTAAATACTGTACAACAAACTGACAGTACAACAATGGTATGGAAATCATTTTATAAAATATTATATGTAGTATTGAGTTAAATATGTCATAATGCATGGTGATTTTTACATTCTTATGTAATTTGTGTCTCGCATAAAACAGTTTAAGGCTAAGGGAGAATAAATGAATAATAAAGGTATATTTTTACGTGTTTAGGTCTCTGAATTTATATTTATAAAACTACCTTTGTATATACGTTTTGTTTAATTCTCACTTGATAAACATATTAGTTCCGCTGTTGTGTTTATGTATTTATTCGAAATAGAATATTAAAGCAAGCAAGTCACACATTAAAACTCAATGTTTCTTTTTTCACCCTCCATCCAGAAGATGTGTTAATAGCCTCAACTGAAGGGTAAGAATCCGAAATGTAACGAGGCAGTTAAAAGGTAAACACATATAGGTCTGATAAGCAGCAACTGACGGGGTTACTGTCAAACAAACAACGTGGAATTAGTGAGACTAAGCAGGGATAACCATATAGGTGGTTGTAGGCGGTTGGACAAGCCTTTCTGATGTGGAGGGTTCCAGAGAGCAACTTAAGACTTTCTCAGCGTTGACTTAACCCGTTGACCTACTGTCTAAGACGGCAATATACAATACACATGACAGTTAATTTTGTTAAGTCTATAATATACAAAAGTATAAAAAAATCATGATTTTATACATTCACATGACCTGCTCTACCCTGTTTTCTTTATAAAGCTTATTTTGTTATCTGTTACATTTTAATCAAAATAAACCTTTGCAGAAACAGCTACTTTACACATTTCGTTACAGATACAAAGGGAACAGCTATAGTCAAAGGTTTAAGAAATCGACGCTATATACTGGTCTTAAAATTCCATACTGTTTCCATGCAATCGCAAAAAACAACTGAAAATAGATGGAACTAAAAGAATCACAAGTATTGAAGAATTCGAAACTCTAACAATGATATCTCAGAAACAGCTTACGCCAGAAAAAATTATCTTCGTAAATTGTGTGCTTTAAAGATATCTACATTTTTTGTGTGGTATGTTTTTGTCTATCGCTCAAAGTTCACAAGGTATAGAAAATTATACAAAATTTATTCCGTATGAAGAGGTCTTCCTAGGCTATTCCCAAAAAATTCAAATTGTATATTTTATTGTCATGTAAATATCTTTCATATATGGCATTTTAATCAAAATCGTGTTACTTTTAGAAAGTCAAAATTTTCCAAAAATGTTCCACGTAAAGGATAGTCTGGGTTGGAGGAATTTCTTGTAAATCGTTGTGTCGCATCCTTTAAAGATATTAAACTCAAATTCGAAGTTTGGTATTTATCCGACAATTCGTTTTTGAATTATGCTATTCACAGACAGACACACACAGGATATGTTTCCAAAAATGCTTTAGTTGGATTCAGGGCTCCACAAAACATGTATATTTTGGTTTTCTAAACATACGTAACCTTTGAGTTATAGCTAAACGTACTTCATATGCGCGAATTTGTATTTCCTGATTTGAAAAATTGATAGCTAAATATGTGGCAATAATACAATGACTTTTCTGTCACAGATAGTAAGAAGAAATGATAGTAACGGTATGAATACAGAATCCGCATTATCCAGTTCACAAACGGGAATATCGCTTTTATCAGCATCGCAGAATGTTGAATGCACCTGATTGTTAGAACTACCGTTCCACACTTCAGCTGGAGAAGTTGCCGCAAAGCTAGGAAGTCAAAGTCTTCCAAGCGAGTGGCGCAAGACGAGCTGTCGTCACTATCACCCACGCTGAGCTGGGCCTTCACTCGCAGCGATCGAGGGTCTCATGATCGTTTACCTTAGAAGTCTCCTCATTTTTCATCGTTCGATAAATAAATAATTCCATTTATAGGCAACAAAAGAAATGCTGGAAAATCTAAAAGTAGAAACGTTAAAAGGAGATTTCTGACAAATAGCACTGCCGATCAGGATATAAACAAAACCTTTAGACAGAAACTACAGATTTGTAATACGAATATAAGCTAAAATGGGAAATCACGTACAACAGATGGATTCTTGCAAGCCGCAGAACAGACTGTACAATCCTAAGTCATTGAATACTGAGATGTAGGACGCCTCAGGAAAAAATGGCAAGAAGATGCCATGCGGAAAGGCTTTTAGCCTATAACATTGAATAAGAGGTATAATAAATAAATAAATAAATATATAATAATATGGCATTGCACTTTACATATTTACATATTTTACCTCAAGGATGAACGAGCAGTCACCCAAATCCAATACTTTCGGGGCAATGGTGAAAAGTAAACGGGATTTACTCTTATTTTCACCAACATTTCACATTTATCTACTTATTCCATCATTACATTTGTTATCTAACTCTTATCCTTGGTACAGAACGTGCTCAAAAAACACACTAAAGAAGTAAGGAAACAGAAAGGAAATTAAGATAAGCGTTACGCTCCCAAAACATTTCGCTGTCTTGCATATCATGTCCTTATTTTTACTTTCTCTACTACGTATAGTAAGTAGGGGAAGTATTGTATTCCATCCAAAAATTCGATACCGAGATTTCACCGGCAATATATGTTTTGAGAGCCCCTGAATCCAAAAAGAGCATTTTTGGAAACATGTCCGTGTGTGTGTCTGTGTGTCTGTTTGTGTCTTTCTGTGTGTCTGTCTGAACAGCATAACTCAGAAACGAACAGTCGGATAAACACCAAACTTGGTATTTAGGTTCAGTATCTTCCAGAGATGCGCACGAAGGTTTTAAAGAAAATCCCCCCACCCCAGATTACCCTTTACATGGAACATTTTTCGAAAGTTATAATTTTCTCAAAAATGGCTCTAACGATTTTGATTAAAGTATCATATGTTTACGATATTTTCATAACAAATAAAATGTATATCTTGAATTTTCTGGGAATGTCTCTAAAAGCATTCTTCATTGTGAACAACTTTTGCATAACTGGTAAACCATAAGAGATAGACAAAATGTTACTACACAAAAAATGTAGATCGCGTTAAAATACATTTTTTTGTTGAGTGAACCATTTTCGAGATATTGCTTGTTATTCCCTTAAATTTTTCAATACTTATTTTCTCAAATGGGAATTCGTTATTCATTTTTTTTTGTCTTTGATAAGCAAAGAGTATTAATCTGTAGCAAATGTAATGGTGATGCACCTAGCAACCAGCTATTAAGAGATTTGTATGTGCTTAAAGGCTACTGTATTTCTATATTGCCCTTGTAAATATATATTCCCCTTACATCTACAAGAAACTTAGCAATAATATAGAGTCTGCAAATGTTTATCTCGATTAACATGAAGTAGATGGAGAATAAGCGTTTGTAAAATAGTTTGTACAAGAGTAGAGAAAGTCATGTGAGTGTAACGCATCAGATTTTTTCATTTATATGCCACCTTTAACATCTGATGTCATTGGCGGTTTTACCTTTGGAACAATTACTCACCACCTATGATTTTAACTCGTTTTACTATTGTGTTAATATTTGGGGTTTTGTGGGGAGGGTTTCTATTCAAACATTAATTTCGCACACACATTTACGCTCTCGCTCATACTGCCAGATTCTAAACCTGGTTAAAGAAAACCTTCTTACCCTCAAGCCGGGAATCGAATGCGGGACCTCCGAATTTGGAAGCAAGCACACTAACCACCAGACTATGTAAGCTTTGTAACCGCGAATAGGATTTATTAAGTAAATTCCATGAATAAAACGTAGCACATTACATAAGTTATAATGAATTTCTTAGTGTCTTGTTTACAATCAAAACAACGTTGTGTCAGCTATCAGATCACGGCATACTGTATGAATGAACGTTGAATGTGTTACTGAAAACTAACTAATGCCATTAACAATGGGGTAAGAAAGTAGCTTATCGGAAAACTAAAATAGTGCTAAAATCTGAACACAGCAAAGACAACTTTCTTTAAGAACATAATTTATTTAAAATTGACACTATTTGAATGTGCAACACAATTAAAGGTTGAAAGTTGGAGGAATCTGGTGATGGAACCTGGAGTGAATGTTAGGGTTCCATAATAAGTTTCTGCAGACATTATGAATGACGTAGCTTATTACTGAGTGATACTATTACGGCTCAGTAAGAGCTGACGATTTATTCGAAAAAATTGCATCCTTGCAAATATATTATAAGATAAACGACTGTGATTGGTCGATAACTGAAGCATTGCTAACCTTATTCGTTAATAAGGCTACGGCGTGGCCGAGTGGTTAGATCGCTCGTCTCTCATTAAGGTGGCCCGAGTTCGTACCCCGGGACCCGCATGTGGTATTTGTGATGGACGAAGCGGCGTCTGAGTTTTATCCGGGTTCTCCGGTTTCCCCCAGCTTTGATTCCAACAGTAGCTCCATCACCACCTTCCCTTTGATGACTTTCTTATCATCTTCTTCCCTTTCTCTCATACTTGGCTACGGGCCGATCCCCCGTTCCGGGTTCTTCATTCTCTGATTCAATGTTCGTCTGCTCCTCTATAGGTCCTCTGACCCTAGGTACGGGGCAAGTCCTAGGAGGGTATGCCGGCTAAGTAAGTGTTCATGAATATCAAATACTCGGTATATTGTCCAATAATATTCAATGATGATTAAGCAATTCAAACTGAACGTGTGCGACTCGCATTCGGGAGCTCCCGGGTTCAATAGCTGGTTGACCACCCACTCTAACCCATGTGTTTTTGTGGTTTCCTCGCGTCGGCAGGCGAATTCTGGGGTGATTTACTTATATCACGTTTTTCTGTCCCTCATTTCCTGTACCTATCATCTCCTTGTCATCTAATTGAGGGTTGTAGCACCAGACGACGGCGTTCGGCAAGTTGCGGCTGGGCGGTGTCTGTGCGCTGTGTAGAGGTTTCTTCGTTGGCATTATTACGGTACTTCTCAGTTAGGACCCGCCTCCGAGTGAGCCCCACCAGAGGGGACTGCAGGAAGTTCGAAGGCTTGTGGGTGCCCGGGCAGCATCGGATGCGTTCGATTTGTAAACTAGAGACCCATCCATGCTTGCGCCAGTCGTCATCCGGATTTGGTCAACCTTCAGATCTCTCCCCTCACCATTTCTTCCCAGAGGTCACGGTAGAAGCAATAAAGGGCCGTTTCAGCCTGCTTGCGGTGCTCTGCCCTGGCTGTGGGTGCCCCTCCGTGTTTCTTTTAAGCACTTCAACAATGAAGTTACTTTTATCAGTTATAAATGTATACTAATGCAATATTCATATTATGGATTTTCTTTGGCTACAAGCAGGGCATTTTTACTTAAAATTCATATGATTTAGAAGCATTCTCGCTGACAAACGGAGGTTTTCGACAGTTCTTGCAGCACCTTATAGAGCTGCATATTTTATCTTTGAGTATTATCACATCTAATCAGTCCCTTATTAGAAAAATAATAAATTTGGAACGAAAATCTTCAGTTTCATGCAAACATTGGGTTTCAAGAAATGGCTGCGCAGCAAGAAATCTTGTCACTGCACTTATATACATTCTTATCACCAAATGTTGAGCGGGACGAAGGCCACTGGCTGCAAGCAGCAAGCCAGATACAGCTTAAGAACTATTATAGACGGACACTGTTGGCTGGTTTAGTACTTGGCGTACACCTAATGCTCTTTAGAAAGCCCATTGTGATTTAAACCGTGGATTTGTCATCAGAACGTTTTCAGCCCTCGCGTTTTCAAAGGTACGATTGTATGTTTGCGGCATTACGACAAACAAATCACTGGGTACATTCTGCAATAATAGCAATAGTTCTACCAGAATGCAAAGATCATAATATTCAGATTCAACTTCGTATTTATTACCAACGAGAAATTATAACTCAGTAAAGCGGAAAGGGCCTAAATAGATTCTCTGCATATCCATTGTTCCGGATCGTAACAGTTGAGGCAGTTTAACTGTTGTTTTAGAGGTTATATTAATTTTTTTTAGTCTCAGGAATAGCAATGTATTGTTTTGATTCATTTTCAAAATACAAGAACATCCATATTTATGTGCCTTTACATTGATGTACACATATAGTATGCATTATATGCAATTGTTAGCTCTGCGAGATTGATTTCTGTGTTTATTTATGTGGTGCATGTAGCAGGTTCATTCTGTTTTCATTTGCTTTGTCCAACATTTGTACGGGAATCGTACTTCCCAGAACAGGAGTTTTGTTATTAATAAATGCAAACACATCAGTAGAATGAGCGACATAGCTTTGAAATAGTTTTTCGGCTATTAACAAATAATGGTTTCCTCATTCTAATCTCCGAGGAACGACTTGATTTGCACACCTAATAAAAACATGTCTCTCTCAAACGGATATACGAGGAGTGTTTTTGAAAAACGGATACTTTTTAAAAAAAATAACAGAAATTTATTTTCCAAATGCGTTATCATCATTCTGAGGCAGGATTTTTCACGCATACACATTAATTAAACAACGCGTCAGTCTAAGCAGTAACTATCAGTGTCAATGGCTTACAGGTCAATTAATTCTCTTGCATTTTTATTGTTTATATAGTAGTTAGCAGTGTTTATATTTAAGTTAAGAGAAATATTATGTTTGTTGCCAGGAAGTTCGCTGTTGAGGACCAAAACCAGACAAAATACATTAAATTTAATGGCCTAGGGGAAAAATGTGCGAGGATTACAAAACACAGAGCCGATGGGTGGCGCGGAACGCAGTTTAGTAACTGTAACAGAGCCATGTGATATTCGGCAGCTAATGGTAAAGCTAGGAGGTAGGTCTGAATTATTTTAGACAGCCAATCAGAGACATGTAAGCAAAAAGGTTTGAAATGTTAAACTTAAGTTGGTGAAGCCACGCTGTAAACTGCTCAATGGAATAGAACTGCAAGCTCAGACATGGGAAGTTGAGGATCGCTGTGAAATGTGCTCGCGCAAAGTGTATTAACAATCTCCTGTAATTATGTAGGAAACGCCACTCAACTATTACATATCGTAAGGGGAAGTCAAGAGATCCACACTGAACTAAATTTTATATGCGAGTGATGTTCTAAAGCGTAGAAACGGACCTAAGTTTCGCGGCAATCACAACAGCTTACTCACATATTTTTTGTGGATTTTGAACAATATATATTAAAGATTGCCATCTAAATTTACTTTCCGATGTTATAACTTGTCAACACCATTTCTTTCACGCTTCAACGTCCCTATAACAGATATTTGCTCGACCTAACATACTAGCTAGCCGGAACATTTATAATAAGAGTAATGATTTAAATAAATTCAGTCTATCTATTACCATTACTTACATTCTGTTTATAATTTGTATATAAACAGTGTCGCTAAACAGTAATTTATGGAGATTTAGCACGGACCGGCGCAGTTCATCACCTTACACCTTACACTACAATGTATTTGCTTTAAGGTGATACACGAAAAGTAGAAAGAGATAGAACTACATTACACAGGACAGTTGATAATCGTTGTCGTTGACGTTGAACTGTTTTCAAACAAGGATTTTCTTCAGATGAAGAAACAGGATGAAAATCGCTGGTGCCAAACCCGGAGTTTGTAAATCAAGAATGTTTTGAACAAGAAGTGCAGACTTGGCTATCATCACTGGCGGCAACAGTCTTTGACGAAGGCTTACGAAAGCTGGTTTCCTGTTACGACAATGACCTGAATAACGGTGGTGACTATTTGCAGAAGTGGTGTAGGCTAATGGATGATAATAAGGTACTCGAAAATAAAGTTCTGTTATTTTTTAAAAACATTATCGTTACTAACTTTAAAAACACGCCTCGTATCAAAGCTGTTCCACATATTTGCCATCTTTTGACATTTCTATTTACATAGAAAAACGAGCTCTGACCGTAAATAAGTGACCATTCTAGCTGAAAATAAGAGAAGAATTTAAGGGAAATTCAAAGTGACCTTCAAGGAAATCCAGTTTCCGCATTTCTGACTATAACACACATATGTTACATTACCGAGCAAAACTGGCTCCGCGGTAACATGTAAGGCTCGCATTCGGGAGGTCTGGGCTTCGATTCCCATCGATCGCTCTCTCTCTGACCTTGGGTTTTTTGTGTTTTTTTCTGAGGATAGACCAATGCCGGAGTGAGTTTTTATCTAGCACGAGTTTCTTTCCATAATTTCCCTTTCGTTCCGTTTCCCTATCATCATTCAGGTGTGCTGCTAGGTTTCGTGGGGTATTGCGGAGCCGGACAGATGCCGCGGATGCTACACACCTCGTAGCCCAAACAAGCCGTCCTTTGCAGTTTTGTGTTTTCGCATACATAGGTACAAAGAAAGTTGCCGCATCACTGCTGCCCAAATGGGCAGTGCAAGTACAAAACGAAAGGTCACTGAGATAATACTGCTTTCTGCAGGTGTTTACGTGGTAGTTTCGTGCTGATAAGTGTCGCGTGGTCACCTACATGCAGGTGAGCCAGGCAATTCAGACAAAAGTAACGTTCACCAATAACGATTGGTTACGATCGAAGGCAATGTTCTGAACATTTTCAGACATCTGTCTTCTGCGCATGTCTTTTTTTTTAGGAAATTTCGGATCATTTCAGGTAGAACATGGGCCTGAGAAGTCCCTACATCAATTCGTCCACCAAGACGGGCATGTTTTTGCCCTGCTTATTATGAATAATGCATTAATGGAAAATAATTTAATTATATTGCACCTTTAAGGGTACATAAATATAATAAAACTTGAATTTTGTTTATTCTTGTTAAATCTGCGGTAACGATTGGTGCCATATAGTAATTGTACTGAGTGTACATTAACTGTCATAGAACTAAATGACTTAACACGTGTGCTCAGGTTTGCGTCAAGCGCAATCCGGAGTTCTTGTTAATGAGCGAATTGCTTATTAAATAACCGATAACACCACATAGGTACTCTCACGTTCAAAAACCAGAATCTGGGCATACCGTGAAATGCTTTTGTTTAAAGACAACTTTCTGGAGCCCAGCCGGAATCGAACACGGAATACCTCATCTAGCAGGCATTTTCTCTACAAAATGAACTCTGGGACCAGTCATATCTGTTAAAGTGATCGTTTTCAAGTATTGGTCTTTCATTTAGTGATCTCCTCTCTGTTGGTATAGAGTCCCCTTTGCAGTTCTTCTTAGGCAAACCGTTTGGCATCCGCACTATCCAGTATAAACTAATTTCAACTGACAGCTTGTGTGGGCCTCCTGGTATAGGGAATATACCAACAGGAATGGGACTAATACAATGGCTATGCTCTTCTATGCTGAAAATATTATAATAATATCCAAGTAACAGAAAATTACTTCCAGAAAAATGTTTTTTCAACTGGGAAATGTACTAGCAAAATATGAACTTCACATATAAATTAATGAAACAAAAGCAATGGCCCTCAAGGTAAACTACCCTATGAGATAAAAAATAATGATGATGATGATAATGATAATAATAATAATAATAATAATAATAATAATAATAATAATAATAATAATAATAATAAATAACACTGTACTAGAACAAGTAAAAAAGTGTACTTTTGGGGTTTTATTTAGGATGTAATATAATGTATCTAGACAATAAGATTTTAGTAATAATTCTGGAATATTGGTGAGAATACTGAAACGAAGAGGATTAGAAACTAGCTTAACATTTCATAAGACAATGGAGGTTCCAAACTATGTATGATTGCAAAACATGGACTACAAAGAAAGAAGATTGGGGTAAAATAAATGTGGCGGAAATGAAATACCTCAGAGATATTGAATAGTGTGTAAGAATGGATAAAATAAGAAATAATGAAATCAGAGGAGGCTCTGGATATCACTTCTATAAATGATAAAATGCAATATAGAGAAGGGTGGAGAAAATATTTTCAGAGGATGGACAAAACCCAATATCCTAAAACTACATATGAATACCAAACATATCGGAAGAGAGATATTGGAATACCAATAAAGGATGGAAAGAGACATGAGAAAGGAACGAGAGATATGTCTTAATTCATGAAGAAGAGATGATGATGATGACAATACTTTCTCTTATTAATAAGTAGCTAAGTAGCGAAGAATGTAAGAATTTGAAAATTTGATATGTCAAAAGTCCATAAAAGTTATAAATTTATTTGAAAATCATATGGTTAATTATGTTTGTATTTTAGAAAATCTTATGGAAACAGACTTTATTTCAAATTCGTACGTTGCAGAAAGCAACTGAGAAATACAGCTCATTTGCACCCTTTGTGTGTTCACAAACTTTGTATTAGACAATATTTGCTTGAAGAAATATAACATATGTTAAATCCTGACCTTTTACCTTTGACCGCAAGTTTAAAGCGTCTCTCTATTCAATGAATGAGACAAACGGGTGACGCTTAGATGGAAAAGGTAGAACGATCCTCTGAGCAAAAGGAGGCGAGAGGGGCAGAGGGGGAGGGAGGATGCTGCTAAGGGTCCTTCAGCGCTCCCATTCTGAGCGTCCTTGCCGACTTTCTGTTTAATAAGGCACAGAATAATTACGATTTCTGCAGCAGCGTGCCATCTAGGGAGAAAGGTGCGGCGTCAACAACTTGAAAAAGTAATTAAAACGTGAATAATGAGAGTTGCGGGAACGACAAATATATTGCAAAACAATGTGTTAGAGTAATTTTGTAAATATTATATATAGAAGAGAAGAAAACCACTCAAATGACAAGGGCACTTGTGTTAATAATCATATTTTTAGCGCCTTTCGTTCATCCAGTTTTCTTTAAATCAAGAATCATACACACCCAATGAATGGCAGATCGTAACCTCCAATGATTTAGCATGTAAAGTGCCTGGACAGGAGGCCATAAATGATCCAATATTAACTAAATATGAATATAAATGCAGCCTTATGTTACAAATGTTCTAATATACTCTGCCAATTGTAAAAATTGCAACACCAAGAACGAAACGCATGAAATCAATGAATTTAATACCACAGATTCGGTAAATGACCAGTAACAAATGATAAAGTTTTCAAAACAGTACATGACCTTTGAGCTCTAATATTCAGTATTTCGTGTGGCCTCCATGCACTGCAATTAGAGCTCTATACACTGTGACATTGAATCGAAAAGGTTCTGAATAAGTTCCTGAGGGGTTTCCCTCCACAAATCCGTGACACTGGTTACTGGAGGACCCTGACACCAGGTGCCGACCAACCATATCCCAGACATGTTCCAAGGGCGACATGTCAGGCGAACGTGCAGGCCAGGGAAGCAACGGAACCCATCGCTCTTCGAAGAAGGCTTGTACATTCCTCTACATATGGGGCCGGGCATTGTCCTGTTGAAATGTGTCCTATGGATATGCCTGAAGCAGGGGGAGTACGTCAGACTCTACAACCTTCGCTAGATACCGGTTGCTGTTCAAAGTGCCCTCAATTCGTAGGAGTCGAGATCGGTTGTTGTAACCAATGGCGCCCCAAACCATCACACCTGGTATTTGTCCGCCATGCCGCTCCACAATGCAGCCCTTCAGGTTGCGCTCACCACGGTCCGCCGAACACGTATAGGCCATCACTGTAGGACATGTTAAAGCGTGACTCGTCCGAAAAGACTACTTTTGCGACTCAGCACTCCACTAACGGTGTTCACGTCCCATTGCAGTAGGAGGAGTTTGTGGTTTCAGGACAATGGAAGCCGACGTAATTGCATGCAACCAGTCCAACCTGCTGCAGACGATGACGAACCGTTGATGCAGACCGTTCACATCTGTTGCTGTGCTCCAGCGTCGAGCCAACACTGTGGATGAAGCTGTGCGGTCCGTTATGGCCATGCGGACAAGTTGGCGGTCATCCCGTGCGGTTGTCATGTTCCGTGGTCCAGTACCCGCTCTTCGCTGCGTACGACCTTCATCTATCCACTGCTTCCACACACGCATCACTATCGGGGCAGCATGCCCTGTACGAGCCGAAACGTGACGGTATGACAAATCCTATTCCCGGAGACCGATCATTCTGCCCAGTTCGAACTCACTCACGTGCCGATATGGCTCCCTTTGACGTCGACGAGGCATACTGTCACTCACTTTATTGTTTCCACTTTGTTTAACAGCTCTGCACTGGCTACACTGGGTGCAACACTGACCTTGTCGGACCGACACGAGAGAGTTCTGCTTGGCCTACGTATACCCCATCTCTCTGCAAACCTAATCACTTATTGCTTGCACACTCTTCTACACTTCCACCAAGTTTGAAGTTATTCGGGAAACTCTTTCTTGGTGCTGCAATTTTCACAAGCGGCAGCGTATATAGACACCGGCTGAGTTTTCTCCGCCTGCGGATTGAGTAGCGTTGTAGCCATTGCCGTATACACTGTCTACTGCATCGCGTCATATCAATTTCGGCCGAATGACTGTTTTGCATCACTGCGTTTGCAGTGTTTACTTTCGTAGAGTAACAATGTGCGTTGGCCTTCATTGGTGAAGATCTCAGGTTCAAATACTGCCACTTGAAGGTACTTTTTATGTTTAGTAAATTTAACGAGAACTCATAGTTTGG
Source organism: Deroplatys truncata (assembly GCA_030765065.1). Classification (NCBI taxonomy): domain Eukaryota; kingdom Metazoa; phylum Arthropoda; class Insecta; order Mantodea; family Mantidae; genus Deroplatys; species Deroplatys truncata. The sequence continues at coordinate 158,836,910 of CM060979.1, forward strand.
CATAGAAGAGTCGTTAACTCTTAATTAGCTTAATTATGTGCATTTCATTAAAACAGAAATTGTTGCTTGTTAGAATATGCTGTAATGAACATCATAAATAAATGCATATAATATTGTAATTATAACTTACAAACAAGAGGAAACATTAAGAATTATTTTACTATTTTTATATTCATTCAAGTCAATAAGTAGTTATGAGAGTTTACAACATGCAACACGTACATACAAACTAGATAACATTTGCCAGCCCGTATTATGATCGTTATGAACCTCTCTGGTTCCCAAAGTAGTGCATTCAACAGTGGCTATGACATCACGCCTGACCATCACACAGATAAACCTTTACATTTTACTCGTTTCCTTCATGCGGTTGTAATAGGTGTTCGAGCTGGCCACCATCTAATTCTAACCGTCATCGCCAGTCTAACCTACGCAACATGGCCGGTATGATGTTACGGCAAGCTAAGATGATGCGTTCCTGAGCTGTTGAGGAGTCTTTGGCCGCTTCTGGTACACGATATCTTTAAGATAACCCCAAAGAAGAAATCTAATGGGGTTAGATCTGGTGAGCGTGCTGGTAAACCTTTTGGTCCATGCCGTCCGATCCATCGCTCAGGATAGGTAGTATCAAGATAAGCCATTGCACGACGGACCGAATGATTTGGCGCCCCATCATGTTGGTACCACATGGTCAGTTCTGCAAGGGCATTTCATGTAATAGAGTAGGCAGGTGGTGTTGTAGGAAGTGAATATACCGATTTGCAGTGAGTTGGCCACCATAAAAATGCGGGCATATTATATGATCACCGAATATACCAGCCCAAACGTTGAAACCCCATGGGACTTTCAAGGCCGTCTCTCGAAACCAATGTGGGATTACAGTGCTCCAGTAATGCATGTTGTAACTATTTACATGGCCTCTGCTGTGGAACCCTGCTTCGTCTGTAAATGACACAGTTGCCAAAAAATGTGGACATTGTTGAGTTTGTTCCATGATCCAACTAGCGAACGCCACTCTCCGCTCATGGTCCGCCTATAGTAGCTCCTGGTGTAGTTGAAGATGATAAGAGTGAAACTTTGTATGATGTACCATTCTGCACGCGGAAGTTTGGCTAATATTGAAATGTCTGTGAATGTCCCTCGTACTACAATGCGGATGCTGAGTGATATAATCAGTCACACGATCCGTCGTTGCTTAGTCAAAGACAGGGTGGTCTCTTCGTGGAGGTGGTGTCTTGTGCACTGTTTCTGATTCCAGAAGATGGTTCGCAACTCGCAAAAACGCGTGATCTGTAGGAAGTATTCTCTAGGGAAACCTCTTTGGTATAGGCGAGTGCCTCCGCTGCATTCTGCTGCATTCCCCCGTAAACTAACAGCATATCCAGATACTCTCTATTCGAAAATATTGTTCCTTACAGCTGGAACTTCGTATTTATAGGCAAATCCACTTTCCAGTACATTCGGAAAGAAATCAGAATTTGCTAACGCGTTCTCGAAACAGGAACAGAAATGAATAAAAAGCTTCTTTATTCCCAGGTGGGATTTGAGCTTCTGACCTTCACCATGACCTTCCGGCATGTTAACCATTGCGCCACTAGAGCACATTAACAACGAGCACCATCGTAGCCCTAATAAGCGGGTTGGTTATTGCTGTGTAAGAATATATATGTATATAATTTAACAGAGTTTGGAAATTTTAATAGCAACTGTAATGTTTTATAGTGTTTCAGGTTCCTTACAAGACAATTGGAAAGGAAACTTGGAAACCACCAGATATAAATTTAAGCTACCTCCTCGGCTTTTGCTACTTATGAGGACTAGAAAAACCTGCAAAACACCTCCTCGTGGAATTTGAATCACCGGTATCCGCGCTTTAACGAGCTCAGCCACCCGTGTAGACCCTTGTAGATCGTAGGTAGTTTGCTTACAAATAGAATAAGAATTAGGAGCATATAACCTGAATTACAAAACAAAAGAATACAAAACAAAGTAGATAACCCAAGTACAGAGAGTGACATTCTGAAATATTACTACATTAGTTTATGAATTATAAGCCAAGAGGAAAGAGAAGTGAATTAATCTCTCTTAAACGATGGTATTAACAAGGTCTACAGATTAAAACAGGCAGAAATGTCAAAAACATGAAGGAAGAAAGAGAGAAGATAGCATCTAGATGGATGGCTCCAACAGCAATGCTGGTTGCCGGTGTGCGATAGTTCTCCCGACCACACAGTGCTTTATAGGCTACCAAAGCATCCTACCATGTTCTCTTGCGACCTCCTTGCCATTAATTTCACTCCGGAATTTATACTTGGTGAAATGTATTACCAATTCTTCACCATAGTTCCCGATTCTGTGAATACCCTGTTAAATGATCAACAATCGTCACCTGATAATATACTTGGGTTTAGTAAAAAGAAATCCATTATTTTTGCATGAAATTGAAGGCTTATTTGCCATATTCAGAATCATCCATATTCAGAATGTTAAATATGCGCTGTTTTGTTAGACATATTGTTGCCATTTTTAACGTAATTCCATTATGCCTCTCTCATAGAAGTCCTAGTCCCTATTGGCAAAACATTGAGAACATCGATTTTCAGAAGGCTTTCTTGAAGCGAATTTTTCACTAGAAAAGTCGTTCGCCATGGACAGGAACAGATAGTAATAACTTGTTGCCAGGTCTGGACTATAAGGTGGATGCATAAGAACCTCCCAACCAAGATCCCGGAGCTTCTGGCTAGTCACTATCGATATGTGTGGCCTGGCCATGTCCTGATGGAACACAATTACTCTCTTATTGGCCAAACCTGGCCGTTTCTGGGCGATTGCTTTCTTCAGACGGTCCAATTGTGTGACATTACAGTTTTGAGTTAAGATTTTTGCCCTGGGGAGTAGTTCATAGTAGATCATTCCCTGCCAATCCCACTAAACATAGAGCAAAACTTTCCTGGCCATCAACCCTGGCTTGGCCACCGTTTTAGCCGACTCACCGCGATTCGACCAGACCGTTTTCGCTTGGCGTTGTCGTAAGTCATCCACTTTTCATCACCAGTTACTAACCGCTTCAAAAATGGCTCGATTTTGTTGCGATTCAGCAGCGAATTGCAGATGGAAATTCGGTCCATGAGGTTTTTTTGCATTAACTCGTATGGCACCCATAGATCGAGCTTCTTTTTGTATCCAGCCTTATTCAAATGGTTCCAAACGGTTTTTGTGCAATGCTTAGCTCTTTAGAAATCGAAACAGTGCTTACTTGACGGTCGAACTCGATAATTTCCATATTTTTATGGACATTTTCGACAATTGGCCTTCCAGTGCGTGGTGCATATTTGACATCGAAATTACCGGAACGGAATCGACGAAACCAAACTTGCGCGTGATTGGCTGTTACAGTATCAGGACCATAAACACTATTCACATTTTCAACCGCCTGGCTTGCGTTTTCGCCTTTACCAAAGAAAAAATGTAACATATGACGTATTTTCTCTTTGCTAGTGTCCATCTTTGACGCGCGCTCAAACAAAACTGAGTCCACCAATTACCAAAATGTCGCAAACGTTGGTTTAGTACAATATCTTCTTTCTAATGCCGTCTAATTTAAACCGATCGGACTTATACAACGCGAGATACAGATAACTAAAGCCATCTATTGGAAAAATAATGGATTTCTTTTTACTATACCTGAAGAACCAGGATCCTTTGCCATAAGATTGCAACTGCGGGAATTTAGGTCATTCTAACTTGGATTCCTTCCCACAACAAAATTAGCAGGTAACGAATTAGCCGCTAAAAAGCCAAAAGACAACCAGTCAGTTCACAGAATCTTAATACTTTCTGTACCATCAAACGAAACGAATTTGCAAACAGAGAAGACATTGGAGCAGTACAACAACAAGCAAGCGACATGATACTTGACTCACTCTGCACAATATTCAATCTATGAACCACCTTTCTAGAAGAGATCAAATGGTTGTTACATGTCTATGGATTGGAAATTTGCATTTAGCCATAGCGAGCAACTAGCTAAAGAACCTCCTCCTTTATGCAGCCATGACAGTAATTATGGCCAGGGACAGGAGTAGACACTCTCATCTCGACTCAACGGCGACGGATATTTTATGCTTACCGCTTCCAGAAGGAACGTGTAGGGTAAAGGAACCTCAGAAACATTTATCGCCAATTGTGTGAGGTTTATGGGGAAACAATGATGAATGGTGCAAAGGTGAGTAAGTGGCTACACACAGCCAAACAAACTCAACACCTGGCCGCATCATTTGTTTGAGAGCAATTTGACCACCCTCCGTAACAGTCCGGATTTGGCACCTAGCGATTTTCATCATTTTTTGACGAAGGAACACAAAAACTTGTTTCCTGTTAGGACAGTGTGAATAACGGCGCTGACTATGTAGAGCAGTAGATTAGGTGTAAGGTAATGAATCATTTGGAAGTATAAGTAGTTTGAAAATAATGTTCTTTTTTTATAAAATTATCAGTAGTTACTTTAAAAACTCGGCTTGACCATAAAACATTGGTTTACAAAACCCTTTCACAAATGTGATTTTGCGAGTTGGTTTTCTAATTCAGTGAATACACTAATGGACGTTGTTAGAATACATTTACATCAACGAATAAAAGGTTGGTATAATAATTAATCACACTACAGTATGTTAGGAGCGAGTTAAATTAAAGAACTCACAGCAGAACAAATGGCACCATTGTATAGGAAGGGCAATAATGAGATTGAGAGCTATCAGTAGGCCGGACCCAACAATAACTCACAGCGACTATCCAGTGACACACAGTAGTGTGGGAAGAGGCGGAACATCCTACTAACAACTCATCCTGTTAATGTGAATTCGACAATATTTATTACTGCATTCCCTGTGTTTGCCTCATTATTTTCCTTTGTTCGCTTTTAATTGGTTTGCGGTAATACCCCAACACTTTCAGGCTCTACGCTCTAAATATCCCATTAAAAACTTTATTTTCAAGACAATCTGATAAACCTAATGAGCGTTTCGGATAAAGCTGCATTTTATAACCGGCTTTAGATACTCAGTAATTATATCATCAATAGTACATTAGTATTTTCATGCAAACATCTCTCTAAGTTTCTGAATTGGTTTATGATAGAGATGCTGCTGCTCAAGTACGGAGGGTTATATATAGAGAAATGCTTGTAGCTGTTGAATTCAAAGTTATATACAAATTGTCTACAAATTCTCATAGCTAATGAGATTTATAAACCATAGATGAATTTGCGAATCACAAAGTGGCGGGAGAATTCATTTAGAGGATATGAAAATCAAGAGTAGCACTTACTACAATGCTTTTCCCTCACATTGCGGCCACCACAAGGCTGCCCGATACCGGCCGAGGCAGCTCGAACTCCCGCTAAAATAGTTATAGTATCCCCGCAGTTTCTTCACGTTTTCATATTTATAGTTACAACTACAATGATAATAAGTGCACACCTTATCATAAGAGATGTTGTAAATATCATGCTTCTCTATCCATACATTTCTGGCTTCTTCTCAGGAAATTTGCGTTCACACTTGAGAGTTCAATATCCGAAATTAAGTGCATTTCTTGCCTGAATTTTCTTTTATGTTCTAGTGTATGGAGGCTTGCATCATATGCTTTAATTTTCAAGTTCTCCCATAGATAAAAATCGTATTCAGTTAAATCAGAGAATCCCGATGTTACTAATTATCCTGTTCAATATTTTCCTGGATTAAATAACAATATTAAATTTAATATTAGTATGTTATTAAGGGCAGGAATTTTATGCTCTAATAATTCCTTAAATATGTATGGATTTGTGAACTAAAACTCCATAATATACAAATAAATATGCTGATATAAAGGTATTAGATATCCTACTGACATAAAATGTATGCAATCTTAATATAAATATTCATTTGACGATATTAAAATTAACGCTGTAATTCCATTCTATATTTTATGCTCTCTTTATACTCAGCTACTTGTGTTGTAATATGTTATAATTTATTTGTTTTATTAATTTTGAGAACATGTAACTGTTTGTGTTATTATGAATTAATGTAATTAAATGACGAGTCGCATATGAGCATGTTAGTGAGACTTTAAATAAATAAAATACGTTTAAAATGCTTTATTTAATATGCCCGCGAATAAACACGTTGTGGAAACCATATGAATTATTTAACTCATAAACATTGCTAACTGATATTGTAGAGCTAGAATATACGGCTGTAACCTAGCTTGTCGCTCGGTTTTACTTTTGGAATGATTGCACAAATGAAGACCTTCGCTACACGCAAGCACCCATCAATCAATGGAATGACCTGAGGTTTCAACTGGATTGTGAACCTGCAGGAATACTTTCGGAAATAAATTTCTAAAACTATTAAAAGCAGCACATTTTGAAATGCTTTCCTTTGTACAAATTACTAAGCTACGTTTTGATAAATCTTAAGGGATACTAAACAACACACTTGAAATCCATTCCGATAATTCCCTAACAGCTATCTTCGCACTGTGAGGGAACGGTAACGACCATGTAAGGTAGGAATTCACCAAAGTGACGTCAGTTATTGATTGCGTTGCGTTTGAGGTACCATTATTGTTGCTAAGTTTCAAGACTGATTCGATGGCACATATTATTCGGAAATATCGTATTTGCAAAATGAACAAAATAAAAATATACTTATAAAATATACCTACATGTAAAATAATTAGTATGCTGAATAGTTTGTGCTAAAATGTTATGCTTATTAAGAAAACAGTTTCAGCATACTCTCTGACTGGGGATAGGAAGTATGCATTTGGATTAAAATCCTGTCCCTTATTATTATTGTTATTAATTATTAGTATTATTTATTCTTCAGTCACATGTGTATTTAGTATAGTTTGTCCTTATGGGCAACCCTTTTATTCGAGAAATAAAACAAAGAAATAGCTTTCCTTAGTATTAACCCTATATTTTACTACTGCACTTTTACCTTAAAGTGCTTTACTGAGGTCGACAGTTTGACCAAATAAATGTTTTCCCAATGATATAAAAGAGGGGAAAAATAAATTAATCCAGCGTAGCGAACTGAAAAAAAAAGTTGTCGCTGCAGGATACGAGAGGAAAAAGGCGAGAAAATAGAGGGAAAAATGTTAATGAAAAGTTAAATGAGGAGAGAAGGAAGAGGAGACGAACATTTTACCATTTTTAACTAAGTTCCTTTTCTATAATAACTTCTACGGGGGCTGTCATAGAAGATGACGTCATAATCTGCTTACCAACTTCTTCTGGTTATAATAAAAGAGACGAGAAGAAAAGTAGGTGGGGTGTAATGAAAAGCAGACAAGAATATCGGTTGCTCGAGTTCTTTGTTAGTTATCAGCATCATTGTATTAAACATTATCTTCCTCTATCACGCTGACAATGTCGTCTTCTCACCATCAGCCTCTTTCTTCCTGCCTCTTTCTTGTTCTCCTTTTGTAGCGACGGGGTCCTCATTTTTCTCGCCTTTTCTTATAACATTTTGTTGGTGCAATCAATATTGAGCACGGAGATAGTCAACAATTGCAACTGCTGTGCTTGTGTGATTTTAAACTTTTGTGTTTAGACTTTTCTTCAAATACAGATGCATCAGTCCTCTTCTCGTCAGTGTACTTCGTTACTTTCTAATATAATAATAATAATAATAATAATAATAATAAATAATAATTCGGTGGCGCTACAGCCCATGAAGGCCCTTGACCTACCAAACTGTATACCGGCCTCACGCTCACGTACGTACAGCAGAGGTGTGCGATCATCCAACTGATACACGGAGATCATCTGACCAGGATCACGCTCCACCAAACAGAATGTTGGCCTACGTGGCCGCAATCGATGCCTATCGTAGCTGCTTACTTTCCTCATTATGCTGAATAGGCACCAATGCTATATCCGGTATTTAAAATCCGCATTTCCATGGGAAATGGAACTATATAACGTTGCATTCATGTGTACTTAGTTTGGATATCTGCCTGGCAATTATTTCTTCATATGCCTTCAGCTGCTTCATCTTGTCGTGGTAATCCACGGAGCCCTCAACGTACAGACATGGGTAGCTTATGTATAACCTAATTAGTTCGCATACGACATACCTTGGCCGGATAGTCATTTTTGTTTACTTTTCGCTTTCAGGCATGTTGCAGATTTCGTGACATATGCAAATACTCGCATTTCATTGGCCAAAGCCATTAAACCACTGTCAAATCTTTGAATCTTTTGGGCATGTCCTTATTTGCTTTCAAGGCTTTCAAAGACTAAAAGTATTGGAAGCAATGACAAGAAAACTTGTAAAGTAACAACTCATGAAAAGTCTTGTAAAGTATTAAACTTGATAAAAATTTTATCGTGTACATGGAGCTCACACTCGCTGCGCTTTCATCTGTTTTATTTTAAAACCTAATTATAATTTATCACTATCTTAATAATAACACTATTTACAACTGAAGAAAAACACCACTTTAATCGAAAACTTATTTTGTTGCCCTGTTTCTTTTATATAGTTCTTCAGGTGACAAGAGTCCAACAGTAGTCGGTTAATATGTCTTCGTTCATTCCCGCTGTATCTCCTTTCCATTTCAGCTATATCTTGGTCAAATCTTTCACCGTGCCCATCAGAAACATCCCCCACAATTGCGGGGAAGAAATCCTAAAGAGAACCTAAAAATGCACTTTCAGAGACATAATACAGCCCATGTTACAAAATGAGCCAAGTAGACACTCCACAATTTCAAAATGCATTTTCACATACATTCTAGGCTCTTCTCTCGATGAAGTTTAATTTATCTTTGAATATGGCGTCCTGAAATAGTTTCTTCATTTTAGGTCTAACGAAAGTGCCTTCTTTTATTTTGGCTTCGCTAATGTGGAAACTTTTCATTCAGGATCCGAATCCTAAATCTTCTTTATCCATTGCCTTTACAAATTACTTTATTAAGCCAATGTTAATGTGAAGAAGAGGCAATATAATTTTTGCCCCGTCCACTAACGCTTCATGTGCCACATTTTTCTTTTTGACCTAGTATGTTTTCTTCTCAGGATGGTCATTTTTTCACAATATCGTTAGTATTTGTCGCTCGTGCGACTGTCCTACTCACACCTGAAGCAACTGAATGTATACCCTGTTATAGCCCCGTTAACAATGCCACACTTTAAGGTCAGTACATATGCTCCATTGACGGTCTTCGTGGTTTATTTTATGTAAAGGTTTTTGCGTATTTGCATATGTTTCGTTTATGTTAACTGAATGTGCGAAAAGTATTGACGTATATATGCATGGTTGTTTGTCATCAGTCTGCTTTCTAAGTTTCCATTGGAATGCCAAGGTATTCATTCAGGTATAATTATAAGGTGTTTATAATCCTATCTAAGGAATAAATTATCATTTTTACATTAAAACAAAACTCATACACAAATGTTTAATAAAATGTACCAAAAATGCACTTTTTCCCCCAATTTATGAGGTACCTGCGCTAAAATTGCACCTGTTGGAGGAATATGACGAACATATCTGTATTCAGTTATTCGAATATATAAGATAAACATAAATGTTTTCCAAGGATACATTTTTTTCAGTTTTTTACCGAACAGTATTTTAAGTTATCGAACATTCCGACCGAGGATTCTTCCACCGCTAAAGGGTGGTATATATAGGCTATGCAGCATTTCCAAGACTGTTGAGGTAGAGGCTAAAGCAGTTAGACGCTTCGCCGATGCTTCACGTCCTTCTGTGTGAATATTGTGGCGTATTAATAATTTGGGGGGTTTCATACAAGATATATTGTTGTTCTACATTGTCATTACCAGATATATTGTTGTTTTCTTTTATGTTGACTAGGATGACGTCATTCTTAGCTGGGAGTTTTTCTAGTCACGAATGGTGGTGATAGCGTCCGTCATAGTTAAGATTTCGTGAGAAGCGGATCGCATATGCAAGCGGACTTTTGGATCGGGGGACATCTCCCTTCACCTTTCATATTTAATAACATATGAACCCCAAACGATTGAGAAATAAATCTAGGAATATGTATGTAGATCTGTGTTCTGGATTTTGTATAGTGAAAAACCCACGCCTTCTTCTTAGCCTCCATACCACGTTTCGATCCTCCGCAGCCAGTCAGATACGTAAACCTGAGTGTGCGTGCTGTGTATTAGAAATTAATTTAATTTTCATTTGAACTTTTAAGCCTCTACCCACCATGTAGCAATATTGTGATATGTTTCATTTGTTATTAGGATTAGCCGCGTCAGTACGAGGGTAAAGGGGGAACTCGCCGAATCTTAAGGACCATTGTAGAATAATTTCATTAAGGGCGGGAGGAGGTAAATGAAATTAGATCATCATTCGTTTTTATAAAGCTTTCGTGTAACGTTGAGTGCCCAGGTAGTAACAAACAGAAATATTATCTTTTATTCCTATGGAAAGTTTAAATGATTGCAATCGCCTCCAGGTCCATAGCATGCATTTTAGCGTTATTTTTGTAATTACTTAAGGGGAAAGAGCTAATTAAATAAAGTGTTGATACACAAAAGTAATGTTTGTGTAGCTGTAATCGCATCAGAGGGTTGATTAGTTTAATTACGATACCTGCTGCCACTTCAGATGCTTGTTAACTTGCGTGCGGGTCATATCAGCTGGCTTTACTGAACAGATCCCGGCTTCGTTACGGCGTCACTGCAAGTGTAATCATGACATAATTATGTTGGTTGGCGTGCGCGAGGAACAGCAGTCATAACAACCACCACAGGGCTCAATACAATCGGTTATGAACATGTCCCTCTGCACATCTGTGAAAGTATAGGGTGATACGTAAGCATCCTATGCTTTCGTTTGAAGCCGGGCGATGGTCGCCAATTTTTTAAGCCGTACTCTTCGCTTCAATAACGATTAATGTTACCTGCTCTGTTGACGAGTTTTATGTCATCTGCGTTGTCTCGGCGCCAGCTGCTCTAGTGGTATAGCTATGGGATCTTTATCTCAGGGTATGCGAGAGTGTATTAAGTACTTAGTATTACATTAATTGCCTAACACAATCTCATGGGTCACAAGACCGTACATGCCTTCTAGAAAAATACCTGGTCTGTAAACTTTACTTACAGAAACGACCAGAATATGACTATTTTACAATCATAACACTATAAACATACACATAAGATGAAAAATATATGAATCACACAAACACACAAACTCGCACATAAATACTCACCCACCACATATATTCAAACACAATTTACATAAACACCTTATCACTTAGTGCACGTACTTCCATTAAGTATGTGCCCAAGATTAGCCAGTTTTGGCTGTTTAGAATCAAGTCCGAACATGCTGTCCTCCGTCTGTTGGAAGTCAAAAATATTTCCGGTAATAACTTTTTCCTAATAACCTCCGTCTGCACGCATGCTGCCAAAATATGCGTCCAGTCTTCTTGTTCCCCGCATAATGGGCAAATCCTCCTGCCATCATCATCAGAAATCTTGCGAGCTTTCCGCCCTCCCAACCTAAGCCATGCTACTCCCGTTCTCTGTTTTATACCCAATTCCAAAATATATGTTTTCTTGCCCCACCCAGTTTTTATTTCATTTTGGAACTCCAATGTTGATTTTTGTTTGCATTCAGATTCTATTTCCTGCCTGTTTGTATCAAATAGTCGTCTTTTGACATTTTACGGCAGTGTATTTTAATTACTCCTTTGCCAGATATCGTTCAAGCCAATTTTTTATAATTCCCGTTGTAACCCCGCCGTCGACCATTTTGGATGTTCTATGTTATTCAATTGGTGGTGATAACATGGTGCTCTCAGAGTTGTTTGGTCACCTTTAATTATCCGTAGCCAGTACCTGACTACATTTATTTTAGCAAATAGAGCATCTTCCCAGCATCCTACCTCTCCCCAAACCTAGAATACGTTTCTAGAAGTTACATTGTATTTTATTTACATTAACCACCCTCTCCCATTCCCATATTTCACTACCGTGTACTAATGATGACCATTATTTCATACATGGTCCGTAATGATTTTACTAGCATATCTGGTACTTGGATCAATAATTTAGAACCAATCACCAATTTAGTTAGCAGATAAACTTTATTTTTGACTAAACTGTTCAGTTTGAGAAGAGTCGCCGATTATTGAATTAACGAATTCAATTACTTCTAGAATAATGATGCGAAGTGTCAGTTGCTGTAAGTCGCAAAAATGTTGCTCGAAAAGATCCCTCGCAACAGCCGCTTTATCTTACTCATATAAGCCCGTCACTACGCACCACAAACATTAAAATTAAACTCAAATTCACATGAGTAATCGCAGAATTAAGTTAATAAGTTAGTAAGTCTGTTTTAGAATGCACACCCTTTTGTTAACTTAAGCTCCGCCTATCTATCGCTACCACTATCAACTTTCCTACACACGCGCTCCAATACTAAAAATTCCTATGTATGTGTCTCTTACCTTGTTGCTTTGCCATACCACCCAGAATTTAACAATTTAATTTATCTTACTATTTTACAGAATTTCTGCCTACGTGACATTGCAACATACTGAACCTAACTCTTACTGCATACCAAGAATCTTTAAGCTAACATGTTCCATCCTCGGCTGTTATTAATGTCGTCCTTACATGACTTGCTAAATTACCTTTTTCTTTCCAGACCAAAATTTTTGATTGAGGCTTATACTATAATGTAATACACGGAAACTGTTTATTGGAATTGCTTCTTTATCTTAATACATTTTCTTTATTTATTTATTTGAATCTTCACGTCAATAATTTACGGTACCACGTTTGGTTAAACTAAGGGCCGGTTTCACCAACCGATGCTAAATGTTAACACAATGTTAAACTGATTTAACACTGAAGTTAATGCTAATTCAGTTTCATCGAACAATGTTAGCTTTAACAATGTGTTAAACAAATGTTAAGTTAACATTGCCTTACCCTTGTATTATGGAATTTAACAAATGTTAGACTTTGGATAATTATTTCGGTAAACCAAGCTATTAATGCCAGTTTGCTGCATTGGCATTTTTGAATTTTCCTAACGAAAGAGCAGGCATGGATGATAATTTTGAAAACCTGCAAAAGGAGGAATACAGACTGTGTAAAGTGCTGATGAACGTGGTTTTATGGGAAATACAAGAGGTTAAAATACAAGGAGAGTCACGCCTTCTACTATGCTTAAAAGTGTCAATTGCTTTGACATTTTATGCTACTGGCACTTTTCATTTAATGGTACGTGATAGTACTGATATTTCCAAAGCTACCACTTGTGGATTTATTTGAAAGGTTTCTGAAACAGTTGCTTCAAGAATCCAACTGTATTTTTGTTGGGGTCTACTTAATCTTTAATCAGCAATAACGCGCTTTTCGTCTACCTTAGTTCCGATGTAAAGTCCGCCACCAGTTTTAAACCGTTCTAAACGTTCTTCACACTTGACATTTTGGGTGCTGCCAGCACAAAATTGCCGTATTTGTTTACTCAACCTGGGAGAAACGCATGCATTTAAATTAATTTACTTGCGTATTTTCTCCCAGACTGCACCCTTATCATTTACTGCAAGATCGCTGGCGTTTTCGAACTCGATAATATATTGAGAACCGATTCTATTATTAACACTTTTCGAACTGTGAAACGTTTAATTTCTCTGCATCTAGATTTTTCAATCGACATCGCGATTCTGATCCCAAAAACTCGGGAACATCACATGGCAATTGCCCATGAATACCAGTTGCCTACTACTAACACAGAGAGCACTGGATACATAGACAAAAGTGCATCGGAGCGTATTAAGAAGCCGTATAGTCCAATCACCACTATCATATTTTGCAGTTGTCTTTGACGTTAACAAGATGGCAACTAAATATTACTTCAAAATAACTAAAATTTATCCTTAATTTAATTATTTACTTTATATATTAAACTCTTAGATGAGTCTGTTATGTAATCGATAATCCGCGTTAAACCTTACTTATTAGTGTTGTGAAAGAAGTTTAATTTTTATATAATTAAATAAAGTTAGTTTATCTTGTTGTATGTTAAATAAAATTTACTTTTAATAATACTCCAAGCTAAAATTATTGATCCTGAAACTGAAAATCTTTTTCTTTATATTAATTTAGCTAACAATTTGCTGAAAAATATTGATGAAACGCAAGAGTTTTATTATTATGTTGAACTTTTAATATAATGTTACCAAGCACACTGTTAGAGCATTTCAACTGGCTCTAAGACTATTAAATAGAACACTCAAGATAGCAATTCTAGGAGTAATCTACATTTCGCTAACCAATCTCAAATACAACAGCATAGTAATTCATGTTTTCCTTCATGAGAACTAATTCAAACATTCACATATAGCAGGTGGTACACAAGCCGCCCTCAGTTGAAGTTAGTTTATACCGGATAGCGCGGATGTCAAAAGGTTTGCCTAAGCAGGACTGAATAGGTGACACTATGCCGACAGAGAGGAGACCGCTAAATGAAGGGCCAAGGCTTGAAAACGAACATTTAACTCTATTACTTATCCCAGAGGTCATTCCGTAGCATAACTCCTTCTATATGGGATATGGGTTCGATTCTCGGATGGACTCCAGAAAGTTGTCTTTAAACAAAAATATTTCACGGTATCCAGAGAGTACCTATGTATGTGTGTGTGGGGGTGTTTATCGGTAATTTAATAAGGAATTCACTCATTAGCAAAAATTCAGGATTGTAGCTTGACGCAAAACTGAGCGCACGTGTTAAGTCGTTCAGTGCCATGACAGTTAATCTACAACCAGTGCAATTATACGGCAAAGTTAATTAATAATTAAAAATATTAGTTAATTCAAAATGCTACTTTTATTATATATATACCCCTAAAAGTGCGTTAGAATTAAATTATTTTCTATTAACGCATTATTCAAAATAAGCATGTTAAAAACCATGCCCGGCTTGGTGATCGTATTGATTATAAGGGCCTCTCAGGCTCACGATCTACCTGGAATGATCCATCATTTCTGAATATTATTTATCTACGCCCTCTCCTTAAAGAGAGCAGAAGACAGATGCAGCGTCTGAAAATGTTCAGAACACATTCTTTGAGCCTCAGCTGCATTTTGATACGTCTCCGCACTGTGTGTTCGTTATTGGTGAATCTTAACTTTTTGTCTGAATGAGCTGGCTCAAACTGCAAGCAGACGATGCTTATCATTAGAAACTACCGAGTAAACACATGCAGAGAAACACTAGCTCAGTGACGTTTCGCTTTGTACCTGCACTGCCCCCTTGAACATCAGTGATGCGGCAACTTCTTTTGCACCTATGTATGCGGGAAACAGGATACTGCAAAGGACGGCTTGTTTGAACCACAAATGTGACACATTGCATTTACCGACTTCTCTAAACACTTCCACAAATTATTCTAAAGTTTATTTTCATATTTCATGTTCGATTCGAGACAAACTTTCGTTGAACATTTATACAGTTAGTTTTATGTATAAAAAGAATACAGTAAGCCTAAGGAGATGAACCTTTAAAAGATGTACCTCCTATGTGATGGTGCTGAAATTCCATGATCTTTCCAAGCCAATGAAAAAATACGAGTAACGATTTACCACCTGAGAAAAGTATTTGAAAATTCAAATCAATAACAAAGAATGTTTCGGAATATGGTTTAGCATCATAAAAATTATAGTTTACATAAAATGTGTGTTTTAATGAGATTACACTTTTTGTATGTTACGATTTTGTTTCTCTCTTAAGTTCTGTACAGACGGAGAGCTCTCTTTTACAAGAAATGGTGCCATATAAATAATATCTCCATTTGTGCCTGATTTTCCATGCCATCTACTGGCATGCCAGTGAACGAAACTATAACCCTTACGATCTGGTAGTAATTCCGAGAACACTGTTCGATTAAAGCTTTCATTTTAGATGCTATGCTGAGTGCATAAGCTTTTTATGATACCATTAGTGCTTATTTATAATGTTAAATACATTTCTAAACATGGAATGGTCCAAAGCTGGCATAGATGTGCTCACTAAAGCTTATAGCAACGAAGCATGTCTCTACAACAACTTATTATATCTTAATAAACATGCAAAAACAAAGGGCTTTGGAAAACGTATGTGATATCTTTAAGAAAATAAGGCCTTGAATAAATTTAGATACCATAAATAAGATGAAAAGTTTACGCAGCACTTTTGTTACAGAGTTTAAGAAGGTAAATAAACACAATAAAAGTGGCTCTACAATGTGATACTCTGAAAAATCGATGTTTCTGAAGGATCATGTTTAACTCACAAAAGGGACCAGCACGACCACAGATATTTACACAAGCGATCGAGCCTCTAGCAACAGTAAGCAATTTTGAGGTTATCTGAAGTGGTGCCATGTGTACATACGTACGTGCTAGATGGCATACAAGTCAGTGACGCAAGATGGTGTACCACCGTATGGGGCCATCTCTTGTACAAGAAATGTCTCCGTCTGGGCTTTAGGGTTTACCAGTTACGCAAAAGCCATGAAGAGGGCTTCACAGAAACTTCAAGATATACATTTTAGTTTATCACACATGTATCTTAAAGATACTGTATTTTGATCAAAATCGTTAGTGTCATTTTTGAGAAAATAAAAAATACGGAAACATTCTCCATATAAAGGGTAGTTTGGGTGGGGGAGTTGCTAGAAAATTTGTGTCGCAGCCTTGGAAGACACCGAGCTTAAAATCCAAGTTTGGTATTTAATCGATTTTTAATTTTTAAGTTATGTTGTTACAGACAGACACATATACATGTGCGAGCGAGAGCTTTTCCTAAAAATGCTCTTTCGGGATTCTCAAAACGCGTATTTTCGTGAAATGTCCATATCCAAGTTTTCAGTGTAATGCAACAATTTCTCTTCTTATAGGTAAGTACTAGAGAAAGTAAAAACGAATAGCGCCACTTGGAAAAAGTATTCGAAAACGTCAAAACAAGAACTAAGCATATTTTGGAAATAGTTAATGCCACAAAACTTCATTCGGCATGAATTGTGTGCTTTAATCTGCATTTTTTCTAAAGTTAGATTTTGTTCATCTTTTATAGTTTACAAATATGATATTTTAATTAAAATGGTTAAAAGTCACCACACAGTGACACGCCTTGTTAAAATGTTACTATCGCTTTACCTTACTGCATTCTCCTTATGCCTAAAACGAAATGCGAAAATGTATAATGAAAGTTTAACTCCATTAACAGGAAATGAACAAAATAATAAGTTGTTTTTTTTACTTTCTCTACCACGTACGTAGGTAGAGAAGGTATCCCATTCCACACAAAATTCCATGCTGAGATTTCAAGAGAAATACATGTTTTGAGGCCTCTGAATCCGACAAAAACATTTTTAGAAAAATTTCCGTTTGTCAGAACGAAAATTCAGAATAAATACCAAACTTCATATTTAAGTTCTGTACCTTCCAAAGATGCGACATGAAGATTTTTAAGAAAATGCCTCATCCCAAGTTGCCATTTAAATGCAACACTTAAATTCAGATTTCAATTTTAGTTCCTAAAAATGTCTAACTCTTTGAATTAAAATAACGTATATTAAAGATATTAACATGACAAATAAAATATATATTTTGCATTTTCCGGAAATAACCTGAAGTCTACTTTATTCGGAAGGAATTTTGTATAATCTTGCATAAGCGATAAGCGATACACGAAAACGTACTTCACAAAAGATATAGATCTTCTTAAAGTTTACAATTTATTTCAAATAAATTTTCATGTATCAACAGCCATTTCTAGATGTCCGTTATTAATAGTTCGATTTGTTCCATACTTTTTATTCCTTTTAAGTCCCGTATATGTTCAGTTGTTTCTTGCGATTGCTTGGTAACAATATGGAATTTTAAGGCCAGCATTAGCATCCAGTTCCTAAATACTTGACTATGACTGTCCCTTTGTATTCTAACAAGTGTGTAATGCAGCTATTTCTGCAAAGGTTTATTTTGATTAAAATAAAGCAGATAGAAAAATAAAGTTTCATAAGAATAATTTATATACCCACTAATAAGCGATAGAGGGCACAGAGAGTCATGTAAGTGCAACAAACACTAGATTTTTCCGCGAGGACAATCACGAATAAGAAATAATTAGCTGTCCGATGTCGGAACGTAAACTTTGGGATGTTTCGTAAATTTAGTTGGTTCAAAAAGTCTGTCAGGAGCTGTATACAAAACTCAAGCTGTGGAGGGAACGAAACTCCTTTAGCTGCGGGTTTAGTTCATTGCGGATGAGCAGGCATTTATGTGACAGTTGACAGAACATCAGCGGATACAAAGGTAGGGTCACAGCTGTGATGGAAAGTAACTAAGCTTTGTGCGTATGACAAATGGCCTCTGACCGTCCGTGAAGTTCCGCTCAAGCCTGCAGACGGTCACGGAGCTATGCAGGAAATGTTAGGTCGTTCACAAAGTGTAGCGTACATCATCAAAGCCTTTACACAGTTTCAGAGAACTAGCTTTCTGCTTTCTCATTGAGTCCGACAGTGCATCTAACTATAGCAGGAATATTATTGAGCAGTTGGGTGTAATGACACTGGTCAGGGTTGGAAGCGGTCAGTGTTGTAACAGTTTCATGATTGCCTTATATATTATTGCGTACTTTCATATGCCATATTCCAGTATATGTATATTTATGTTGCGGATGCTCCGTAACTCTAACATCTGGTACTTAAGACATTTCTGGAAGCACGCCGGGCCAAACATCCGAGGGAATGTTTCGGATTGGGTTGGTCTCGGCGAGCAGTGGTTCCAAAACTCATGGCAAATTCGGTGCGTCGGGTGGTACTGTTAAGACGGGATTGTGAGACGCTTCAATGTCCTCCAGTAGCGGCCTGGAGAGTTGGGAGATAGCGAGCTATATCACATCTCCCCTACCGAGGTTGTGGGTAGCCTTCCCCATTGAGATTGACGCTCGTAAGTTGTCTACCAACTTCCCTCCCGTAGTAAGACGGGGGTTAAGCTTCAGGTATTTCCCTAATAGAAAGCCCCACAGAGAGGAGACACGCCAACTTCTTAAAAAGTGGAATAGTAATGACAACATTTTGGAAATTCTGAATCTAAATGACCAATATTTTGGAAATAGTAAATGTCAATATATTTTGCCTTTTTCAATGTTTACTTTCTTTATCATGTATGTTACCTTATGTAGGGAAAGTACTGCCTTCCATCCAAAAATTTTACGTCGAGGTTTCAGCAGCAATACATGGTTTGAGGCTTCCGGAAAAAAATTTAGATTAAAGTTCATGTGTATGTGTGTGAATGAACAGCACATCTCAAAAACAATATGTCGGATAAATATCAAACCTGGTATTTAAGTACAGCACCTTTCAAGGATGCAACACACAGATTTTTTTAGAACACCCCGTACCACAAACTATCCTTTAAATGGAAAATCTTTCGACAGTTTTTATTTTCTCAAGAGTTGCTGTAAATGTTTTATTAAAATGCCATCTTTAAAATACTTACCTTCATTCGGAATTAATTTTATATAGTGTTGTATATCTGGTAAACCGTAAGCATATACTAAAAACAGACTAACCAAAATTAGGTCTTATTAAAACACGCAATTTATTACAATTTATGTTTTTGTGACATCGGTCATTTCCAAGATACCTGCTATTTTTGCCTTTAATTGTTCAATACTCTGTCATTTACGGTGGCTGTTCATTTGTTTCTCGCAATTTCATGGAAAGAGTATGAAATTTTAAGGCAAATTTATAATTATTAGATCTTAAACATCTGACTATCGATTGAATTCCTCTATCTCCCTTGTCCCTATGACGAAATGTGTAATAAAATATTTCTACAAAGGTTTATCTCTATTAACGTGAAGTAGATATAAAAATACACTTTCCTAAGGAAGTTTGTGAAAGCTACATAAAATAAACAGCAGTGGGTAGAGAAATTGGTAAGAATGTAACATATTACATTTTGCTCCATCTCTTGCAGTTTCTCAATTCCGTAACATCCAGAATGAATAGAGCTTCAAAGACTAATTAGAGAACATTAAGGGCTGTTAACATTATTTATCATCCCCATATTTCGAGATCCTATACCATGTGCTAGAGAACCACTTAGCATTTCCATTTAATGCGTTGGTTGAGGTAACGTATTCCTTTAAAATCTTCGCTTTATAATCTTAAAAGCTGCACTATTAATTAGGACTTGACACTTATCTGACTTTTCGCTTCTCAATTTTATTCACGAACTTCACAAGGCATATCATGTCTATATTATATACCAGATGGCTTAAACAAGCCGTCATTTGCAGTTTTATTGTTGCCGCAAACATAGGTGCAAAAGAAGTTGCCGTGTCATTCTGTTCAAAGGGGCAATGCAGGTACTAAGCGAAAGGTCACTGAGGTAAGGCTGGTGACTACGCGAGTTTACGTGGTAGTTGCATGCTGATAAGCGTGGTCGCATGCATGGAGTTCGAGCCAGGCCATTTAGACAAAAACGTAATGTACGCCAATAAAGAACATACGCATATACGAGTTACTATCTGTACGGAGACGCACCTAAATACAGCTGAGGCTGGAAGGCTGTGTTCTGAAAATTTTCAGATGCAGAATCTGTCTTTTGGCCATTTTTTTCATTCCTTTTGACGTACAAAAATATTAGGAAATGATAGATCACTCTAGGCAGAACGTGGGCTTGTCAGGACCTTACATCAATCGTCCACCAAGGTTGGTATGTTTTTGTATATGCTTATTAAGAATAGTGAACTAATAGGAAATAATTTAATTCTAACGCACATTTGAGGGTACATAAATATAATAAAAATAGAATTTCGTTTAACCTTGCTAACATTGCGGTACGAATTGTTGCCATATATTTGTACTGGTTGTAGTTTAACTGTCATGGAACTAAATGACTTAATATGTGTGCTCAGGCTTCCGCCAAGCGGCAATCCTGAATTCTTGTTAAAAAGTGAATTGCTTATTAAATAACCGATAATCCCCACACAAGTGGATACTTTCACATTCAAACACCAGACTCTGGGCATACCGTGAAATGTATTTATTTAAAAACAACTTCTGGAAACCCGCCGGGAACCGAACCCGGGAAATGTAATATAGCAGGCAGTTTCTCTACGGAATGAGTTCTGAAACAACTAACAGCAGTTAAAGTGTTTTTTTCAAGCACTGGTCCTTCTTTAGCCGTCTCCTCTCTATCGGTATGTAGTCCACTTTTACAGTTCTGCTTGGGTAAAGCATTTTCATCCGCTCTATCCGATATAAACTAACCAGAGAGAGACAGTTGGTATTCGTAATAAAATAAGCAACCACTAATCCCTTAGTATCCCAAATGGGAAAACAATCAGTGTATACTATATTGTCTTATATTAGGTAGGACATTTAGCACAATGTTTTTGAAAGTTTATGTAACAGAGAGACCAAGTTATTCACACAGGCTATCTCAAAGCTTCTATTAGAAGAAGTGGCTCGCAACGAAGCTCTTATTGGACCATTTCGTATGCCATACGCCTACTATATTTTTTAATGGAGTGGAAGGGGACAGACTGGACAGCTTGTTGCTGCTTCATACCACCCAATCGGCGAAAAAAGAATTCCTCACATCCAACAAAAGCTTTGTCAGAGTCTGTAACTCTGCAGGCAGTAAGGAACATTTTTTATGAATTTAGTAAACATTATTTTCTAACTTAGAATATCCAAGAGAAATGCGGTAAATAACAGCAAAATGCATTTGGGGACCACAAAATTGTAACTGAGGGGAAAACTTCAACATTTTCTTTCATTTCCCCTTTCTGCTGCAGTTAATAAAACTTTTGATAAAGATTTGGGATTTAAGCCTTAACTCCAACATTATCAGCTTCCCCACCGCCTAACCCCTCCCTCTGAATCACGCCCTCGGCGTCGCATCTCAAAAGTTGCACTCGCTATTACGTACTGCCTTTTAAACAGTTTCCTGATTCGACTTTACGTGTGCGGAATAGCAAATTACGCGGTTGAAATCCCGTCATGATCAGCCTGGAAAATTTGCCACCACTGCGTTTTCTTCCCTTTCCACCCGCCAAAAAGAAACTTTTCTTACGTTAAGAGAAAAGTTTTTATCGCGCTTCCAACATGCGATAAAAAAGAGAAATTTACTTGCTAATACGCTATCTCAAGACGTAATATCTGGAACCGTTGCAAGCGTACTCCAGTTAAAAATGTAAGTTTAGAAAACAAAGTATAGAAGTAGTATATGGCCGGGCGTATTCTCTTTTTTACTAGCAATACTGCTTCACTCCTGTTTAGGCAATTTGTTTATATATTTTAAGTAGTCGCAACTGAATTCTTAAGAAAGTGAAATAACACTGTGCGTAATTTTTGTGCAACACACATATTTATTAATTTATGTTCTACCTTTTAAAGTAGAATAAGTTATTCTACACCCAGAATTAAGCTGATTTTGCTTCTTCTTCTTCTTCCCAATCAAGTTTAGGCCACTCTAGTTACCCGTTCCGAAGCATACATATTATTGCTATTGCAGTGTAATTGATCTGTCCCAATATTCATGTCTGCTTTTGGTATAATAAAAAGTATGGACTTGCATTCATATGATTTTCTCTCCGCGTATGATTTATCAAAACGTATAAAACTATTCTCAGGAAACCTAATTTTTCTATCTACTTCATTCTAATCGAGATAAACGTTTACAGAAATAGTTACGTTACACACTTCTTTACAAATGCAAAAGGAATAGTGATAGTCATGTGTTTAAGAACTGGATGCTATATGTTTACCTTATTTTTTCTGTGCAATCCCGAGAAACAACTGAATATCGATAGGACTTTAAAATAATGGCAAAATATTGAACAATCACAATCATTAATAATAGATAGTTGGGAAACGGCTTATGTCATAAAAAGTTATTTAAAATAAATTGTGTGTTTTCAAAAGATCGACTTTTTGTGTATTGCGTTTTCGTCTATCGCTTAACGTTTCCCAGTTTTACAAGTCTTTACAAAATTCCTTCCAAATGAAGAGAAATTCACAGGGTATTCCCAGTAAATTCAAGGTATACAGAGTGTTTCAGGGCCTCTGCGACAAACTCTGAGAAACGATATAACTCGCAGAGGGGAACATTTTTTGTCAAGAAACCACCATCCTCCAACGTAAAGTTACGGAGTTATTCAGCACTGATTGAAGCGTATCCGGTAGGATAGGTTTGAGAGCCACAGCCAGTACAGCTTGACTGTGTTTAAGACTGAATCAAGTGACATCGCCTTCTTCCTATCCCTTAAGTCTGGTTAGGTTTGGTAAGTCTGAGATACACAGCCCAATTTAACTCAAATTAAGTGACATAACGGAAGGTCCCAGCAAGTGATAACCAACAATTCCAGCCCAGATGATACGGAATACTTTTGTTGGTAATTTGTACCGAACACTGCATGAGGACTCTCAACATCCCAGTCGTGGCTGTTGTTGTTGAAGTATCCGTCTTGTGTGAAGCAGGCCTCAGTGGTGAACAAGCCGTGCGCGGGAAATGTAGCATTTGCGATACTTCGTTGCAGAAACCACTGGGCAAAATGCGAAGTCATTTGGCCCCAGTCCCTGTACTTTCTGGAGGTGGTATGCGTAGAGCTGTTGTTCACAAACACTCAGTTGGGCTGCGCATATCACACCTACCATACCTAACCAGACGTAAAGGACAAGAAACATGTGATGTCACTTGATAAAAAACAATCAGTGTACTGGCTGTGCCTCTCAAACCTATCCTACCGCATACGCTTCAAACAGGGGTGAATAATCCGTAACGATGCGTCAGAAGATGGTAGTTGCTTGACAAAAACGTTCCCCTTTGCGAGATCTATTGTTCCTCAGAGTTTGTCGCAGAGGTCCTGAAACAGTCTGTATATTTTATCATGAAAATATCTTTAATATATGGTATTGTAATTAAAACCATTGTTGCCATTTTTAAGAAAATAAAAACAATTTAAAATTTTTTCAGTAAAGGTTAGTTTGGATGGAGGAGTTTTCTTGAAAATCTTCGTGTCATATCTTTGGAAGACACTGAACTTGAATACAAGTTAGGTGTCTATCCAACTTTGTGTTTTTGAGTTATGATGTTCATACACACAGACTCATACATACACACACACACTGACCTTTTCGAAATGCTCTGTTTTATACATTGGGCCTTAAAACATGTATTTCCGGTGAAATCTCACACCGAATTTGTGGTTGGAATGTCTCTACTTAATGTAAGTACATAGAAGAGAAAGTAAAAATTACCATACTTGTGTTACCAGTGCCATGAAGGGTAGTAAAGTTACTTACACTCTTCATATTTGTCCACTCGTGCACACTACTTTACAGAACTTAAGCAGCTTAAGCTATCCTGACTGGAGCATCAGCTTAAAGGATAAGTACGAGCATAGGGCAACGATGTCGTTTCCAATGTCCTATAAACCACTGTATCTGACAGAGAACACGACTGGACTAGATGCGAATAATGGTTTTGAAACGGAAGCAAGTAGAAAGCTTATTGTACCTACTGAACCGGGAGGGAGGGGTGAAGCGAAACACATAGAGGGTGACCAGATCCAGGGCAGCAAGATAGGATGTAAGCAGGGTTTCAAGATCTGAGGGTAGAGATCCCCACTCCAGCGCTACCCCTATACAAGCCTTCCCCCTTCCCAAGGGGAGATTTTGCTGGGAGATGGTAACAAACCGGCGAGCAGGACAAATAGTTGATAATAATAATAATAATTATTACGTGGCGCTACGGGACATGAAGGACCTTGACCTACTAACCCAAATGCCGGTCTCACGCCCTCGTACATGCAGCAGTGAGCGATTATCCACCTGATACAGGGAGGTGATGTGGCCATCCTCAGATATTCCGAAGGAATAATCTTGGCCTCTGTGGCCGAGAACGATGCCTATCGCAGATCCTCACTTTCCTCATGATGCTGAGTGGGTACCGGTCCTCTACCTGAGACTTAAACTCCTCACCACCGAGAATGAGATTAAACCTACCGTTGAAAGCCAGAGCCCCATGCTCTAATCCACAGCGCTACGACGCAGGACAGAACAGTCAATTTCTCAAAACGAATTCCACCGTCACACATCTCTCCATGTCATCCACTCTCCTGCCTGATCCCCCAACTCGGAAATATGACAAGGGAATGAAAATGACAGGAAATAGTGTACGGAGAAATTCGCGGCAATACTGAAACCACCTTATCATTCGCTTACTTACCTGGGATAACCACGAAAACAACCACAGTTATATCTGCCTTCTTAAAATGAATTGCAGACATAATTTCAGTGATGTTGACCGTGGCAAAATCATTGGCAGATTGGAGCTGTCAGTCTCACCTGAAAGCGCCAGGAAATTTAATGTGCATAAAATTATTATTTCAAGATCATGGCATAGCTTCCAATATATGCATGTTGCTGCCAAATGTTATGCAGAACAGCCAAATTATCTACTCCAGAAGGTTAGGTGTCAAACTGTTTGAAGATATTCTTGACTTGCATGCTGTCAAGAACATTTCTAATGTTGAAACAACCAACGAGGGCGAATAATTTTCTCAAACAAACCCCGCTTAATCTGTTTTGAGACGACGGCTTATGTGGTGGGGACAGAAATGTGATACTATCCTACATTCATCCTTCAAAGATCTTCTGTCCGCAACAGTTCCATCATTTTATGGAATGACGGAACCATTGTATTAGTGTATAATAATGAATGGACAACGGATCTCCATATTTATTAACACAAATCCCGTTATCGTGACGAAATTCTGCAGCAACACGCTCGCAGTTTCCATGGATGTTTGGATCGGAGTTCTTACTTACGGACGATACTGCAAGCCTGAAGCATGCACTTATTTTATACAAGTATCTGGACACAAAAGACATTGCTGGACATGTCACACTGAGCAAGGATTTCCTGTGGGAAGAAGTGTGCAGCGCAACCCACTACCACGAACCACTCCGAACCTGAAAAACGACCTCCAACGATTGATTATCCAGAGTACGCACGTCGTTTGTTCGAGATGGTATATACTCTATTCAGCACTCGTGCTGTCACACTTATATTATTTTCATTTGATTTTAGTGCTTCGTAAATTTGCGAACACTCTGTAAAACCTATCAGTTATGGTAAAGTTCAATATTTCTGCATGTTTAAACCCATACCTTATTAGAATTTATAAAAGTGGGTAAATGCTTTCTGCTTCCTTATGTTAGCTTTTAGTCACTTTGAGTTAATTTTTGTGGAGCTTCATATTATTCCCAGTGAAATGGGCTGCCAATTTGCGTGCATTAGCGTCAGAAAGTCACTATTATCTTGAGAATGACCTCACATTTAATTCGTTTCTACGTCTCAGGGAATGAATTTTGTCTTCCACCTTCGAAGCCCTATATGAAGCATAGTTAAGCTTCAGGATAGAGGAGCCTGGTACACGCGTGAGAAATGACGCAATAATTCCCTCCTGCACGTTACCTCGTGTAGAAATAGTATATTGCATATTACAAAATCAATACGAATATTACAAACAGAGAAAACATTTAAATTATGTATGTAATCACAAAAAATCACTTATCCGACTTTGATAATTCTTTCACCATTGAAAAGCTTCACCCTTTCTGAACTAACATCGACCTTAATAGTATATTATGCAGCAAGACTTTAATAGTAGTAAATTAAGACGCCAGTATATTTATGAAACCATGGGTTACGAGTTTCATAATTTTCATATTATCGTCTTAGTGATCAATATAGTCAAGTTGTTGGTCCACCACACTATAGTTTCAAAACTTTAAGCATTTACAAAAAGATATTACATTGTTAATTGTGTGTAATTAAATGCTTATGGTTGGAGCTTAGCGTGTTTTCGAGTAGTGCAGCAGATGGCAGCACTGTTGAGTCCACGCCGTATTTATTGAAGTTTTTGCAGGTAATGAAAAAGCAACACATATTAAAGCAAAGGAAATGGACTCAGTTTATTAGAATACTAAAACTATAATAAACAGAATTTCATTCTAATTACATATAGTTCATTGTTTGTCTGGGGAATGGATCCCCGTGAACTGCTGCCTTTAAGGTGTTAAAAAGTATGGGCGATGGGGGAGCTGCGCGCGCCGCCGTGTAAGATGATGAGTTGCTGAATAATTATGGACGGCATAACAGTTCAATTACCTCACCTTTAATCAACGTATTATAGTATGATCGACCGAAAACACCTAATGTAATTCATAGACTGCTAAAAGGTTAAAACAATAACCTAGTACTAGAATACAACTACATTGGACTTATAAAGGAATATACTTAGGAAAAAGGCTTTGATTTTTCGTTGAGATTAAACAGAAACTAGTTTCTGTTTCATAGGAAATGCTCATAAAATAAGACAAATTCCAACGATATTTAATAACAAACAAGAGATGATCACAAATTAGCAACTAAGAAAACAGGAGGCACAGCAAAACAAAAGAAACTTTTATCTTCTTATAACGCTACGTTTCACATATAATACTTATACCAAAATCTTTTAATAAACCTAATGTAATAAAGTTTTGTTGTTTACTTTATACTTATGTTGTAATTAAGTTCGTTTGCAGGACAGGCCAAACAATTCTATAAAAGAAATCTCATAACACTACAAATTAGTATACGATATTTTGTAGTGACAACAAATAAGATTCTTTTTCTCGATGGTCATAGACTGTGTTGCTTTCCAAAGAGGTTAAGGGCAGTGGAGATGTCATATATTGGCAATATTAATTGATGATGCACTATCTAGAAAACTGTTAAAGATAATCAGCGGAGTTTTACAAGGCATGTTCATTGCTTACAGTTTATGGTGAGAAAAAAATCAGTTTCTCTTTATCAGAAGCAAACCTATGATTTTTTAATATACTGCCTAAAATTTCATTGAAAAATAATGCTTTTTAAATTAAGTAAAATAGCTATCTATGCCTTACACATAAAAACTTTTAAACTAAAATAAGGTTTATTTAACTGCAAATGTGTGGTAAAATTTTCAGTCTTTTGTACCAATTAGTTTCAGAGATAATGGGGCATTTGAGTAGAAAATTGTAGTTCTTCAGAAATTGCTTTAACCATGATGAGAAACCTTAAATACTAGACGTAGCGTTATTCAATCTTATTTTTCAACTATTTATAGTCATCTTATTTCTATTAAAGTTATACCAAAATGAGCGGAAGATTTGGTATAATCCTATGCAATTAAAATCTGAATATATGAAAAAACTCATGAAAATCACTACTTCGAGTCCCCTTTAATTATTTCGGAATCTTTTTAATTCACCAGCTTCATCTCTAATTCAGCGTATATGTTAAGGCCTCCTGCATTACATGAACATTATGAAGCTTTTATGTTATTAACTAATTAATGGAGCAAAGAGCTACTACAAAAGTTAAAGATTTCACTTACAATAATTATTCTAAAAAATTACTCCACCATACCCATCGATGATTTTTCCACCGCCAAAGTGTGCGAATAGGCTATGGAGTATTTCCAGAATATGGCAGACTGTCGAGGGGGGGAGGGTTTAAGAGAGTCATACGCCCTGCCGATGTTTCACACCCTTTTGCGTGAATATCAGGGGATTTTTAACCCGTTATTAAGAATAGCCGAAATTACATTTATAAAGGGTTGAAGGGAAGATTTCAGTGTAAAACAACTTCTAGATAATTGAATAATAATTTCAAAAACAAGGGAGGATGTAGGTTAAATTAATTAATTTATCATTGGAATTTAAAGAGCTAATCGTGCAACATAATATAAGCCATCGAATTATTTTATAATATTAGCTTTATGATACTATGATGCAGCGGCTATGGCCCAAGGTTATCGGGAGGTCGGCGTCGGGCAGTGGTAAACAGAGACAAATCGCGCGCTCGCCAGCGTAAACACCGGAAGTGCTATCGCCAGATAAGACTTTCTGGATGTCTCACCTCGAAAGTTCTAGAACTCTGTGGAAACTACCAATGACTCCATATAAGCGAGCGTTCTCGCGAGTAGGACAATTGATCTGGTCAGTCTGTTGGTGACTGCTTTAGTGGGACGAGTAGTGTGGTTCTCCTAGAGAGTTTGTGACCACTGTTGTGATGCACAGTGAGTGTTGTTGCAAGAGAGAGATTGGAGAAGCCTTGTGTTCGATTGCCCAGCGAGTGAACTGTATGGAAGAAGAGACTGTGTCGTGTGCATTTCGTTACGCCATGAAGATGAAGTGAACGTGAAGATTAACTGAGGTGATACTGAATAGTTAAACTGGATGACATTAGCAAAGAGAGAGTGAGGACTTACTGAAGTGACAGTTAAAAATTGCACAAAGGCACAAATCGAAAGGTTTTAAAGAAAGCTAGAGTTTCGTAATTGTGTAACGGTATAAAACGTTTCGTAGGTTATGTCCTATAAGTGCTATGTCCCATAAAAGGCCTAATGCTTGGACACGAATATTGATTTAATCGATTAATCTGAAGTCAGTCGCAACTATTATTTTCTTATGAGTCACCGTAACCGTGCTGATAATTTAGTTATTTCTTTAGTGCTATTGTAACAAAGAATTCAGACAACGATAGTTTTTTATGTATTGCGTGATCGATACCTGCATACTCTTGTTGCTTCATTTTGTTTTCATATCTTTCGCACAAGCGATTTTGTGCTCTTTACGGTACATTATCGCTGTAATAACGACTTCGCAAATGTAGCGTACATTAACCGATGACGTAGACATGTTATCGTTAAGCGCAGCGAGGCAACTCATTTATCATCGCTACCGGGCTTGTGTTTGCTTTTGTTCAAGTTGACTATTCTATTAGTTTGGTGTCTAAAACTTTAATTCCACCATAAATGTTGTAAGTAAATGTACATTCGAAACATAATCTTTTAAACATGGGATTTCATGCCAAAATGTTTTGAACCCAAATTTAAAGTTAAATGTTTATAATTCTATTAGCGGTGTATGATCATCAGGTGTAATGCTAATAGATTAATTGCTCTATGCAGAATTAATATTCTGGCGAGCACATGATGTTTAGTTTGTTAGGCCTGACTTGGGGCGATCCTTCCGGAATAGTTGGAATCTTGGACCGAAGGATCTGCTCAACTCGGGTTATAGTGCATTGCTCCGATGGCCACTTTCCATTAGCGACCCGACTAATGAGGTCATTATGAAGGAGCTGTCAATCAATGCGGTTTAAGGAAAAATTACCCGGTTAGACAACTAAGTCCACAGACAGAAGGAAGAAAAGGATTAAACAAGTCTTCACAAAACATTAGTATAACTGTACATTTGTGCAAGGTAATCATTTTATGCGTTATATACGTACATGCGTACCGACGTATAAAACAATATGCAAGGAGAAATTGGAGAAAATATTAAGAAAAATATTTAATTTGATTTAGTAAATATTAATACTTATTATTTAGGCGCAGTTTTGTGTAAAATAATTTATCTCGATGAATTGGAAATAACAATTTCAAACATCTGTGATGGTGTTACTGAGAGACGTGGTAGGGAAGTTGTACGTTTCTCGAAATCACTACTCCTCATTTATCCCGCATTTGCTAAAAAATTGTTGCTAAGTTTCCCGTTTGCATGTTGTATTGTTTATGGAAATACATAACTTAAAACCCAATGTTCTCAGAAATTGTATATTATAATTTTTCGCACTTAAGATGCTCATTACGATGCGGCATATTAGTGCGACTTTTTAATTTCTGTGCAGCCTACCTATTGCTTTTCATAAAAGGGCCTACCAAATGTTTCAGCTATTAGAATGCGAAATAAAATGTATATCTTGAATTCTCTAGGAATAGCCTACAAAACCATCTTTACTTTATGTGAATTTCATGCAACTTAAAACCATAAGGAATAGGCATAACACTTTTATATAAAAAATGTAATCTCAAGAAAATGTTCAAAATAATTTTTACTTTCTCTACTACGTATAGTACGTAGGGGAAGTATTGCATTCCACCCAAAAATTTGATACCGAGATTTCACAGGAAATACATGTTTTGAGGTGCACTGAATGCATATAAAGCATTTCTGGAAACATGTCCGTGTGTGTGTGTGTGTGTGTGTGTGTGTGTGTGTGTGAGAACAGCATAACTCAGAAACGAACAGTCGAATAAACACCAAACTTGGTATTTAGGTTCAGTACCTTCCAGAGATGTGACACGAAGGTTTTCAAGAAAATCACTCTACCCCAGATTACCATTTACATGGAACATTTTTCGAAAATTTTAATTTTCTCAAAAATGGCTCTAATGATTTTGAATAAAATACCATAAGTTTAAGAAATTTTTATGGCAAATGAATTGTATATCTCTAATTTTCTGGGAATGTCTCCAAAAGTATTCTTCATTGTGAACGACTTTTGCATAACTGGTAAACCATAAGAGATAGACAAAATTTTTCTACACAAAAAATGGGAATCGCGTTAAAATACATTATTTGTCATAATTTTTTTGAGTGAACCATTTTTGAGATTTTGTCGCATGTGTCATTGGCGAGAGTTTAACTTATATTGTTTTAGTAATATTTTATTAATTAAGAATTAATTAATCTGAATTTTTTGGGATTTTATTCTTACATATACTAGGAAAAATGCAAGCTTTGTTATAAGCTGATTAAGTAACAGGATGGAAGTGACTAGCCTCTTCCGATGGCACTCCCAGTGGACTTTTGATGTCACCAACTTCCGTTGGTCTACGTGCACATTCGCACTTTGACGTCACAACGGATATTCTAGAACATTTAAACATTCGGTGCTGATTGGCTAAGTCTACCCACTATCAGGGCGTTGGTTCTACATATAGGGAGAACGGCCACCATGTTGGGATGCCCTTCCGGGACGCCGCTAAATCTATTTAAGGGACTGCAGACCCGACCATCTTGTCTTTGACCTTCGGGAGAAATTCTACATTGTTGTGTGCGTCTTGAGGTGTCGCTCCGGGCTCAACCGGCTACCACTTCGACCACTTCATCTCTTACCTCGCCTAAACACACCATGCCACATTTCTTAAGGTAAGGCTTTGTATTAGTAAACCCATAATCAGAATAACATTGGCCAGGGTTAACGGAATATATTGCAAACCCCACCTTTGTAAACCAAACATGCGCAACCAACAAATTACTTAATCTTTCTTAATATATTAGCTTAATTTAAGTCCGGTTGTTATCATTGCTCTACCATCTGCCTTCCTTTTACCACCCTCAAATAGCTATCCCCCACGTCGCCGAATCATGTTCGCGACAATATTGTTTGTTATTGCCTTAAATTTTCCAATACTTATACTTTTTCTCAAATGGGAATTCGTTATTCATTTTTTTTTGTCCTGGTAATGAAAAGAGAATGGAATACTCCACATAGCAACCAGCTCTTAAAATATTTGACTATCGCTTAAAGCCTGGCAATTCTCCTTGCATCTACAAGAAAATTAGCAATAAGATTAACATCTCGATTAACATGAAGCATATGGAGAATAAGCGTTTGTAAAAATAGTTTGTACAAGAGTAGAGAAAGTCATGTGAGTGTAGCACATCAGATTTTTCCCTAATGTATTATAGAAATATTTCTTGTCGTATGTTTACAGTTCCCACATGTAAGTATATCTGCAAAGTATGCGATTCTTCTTTTTTTCCAAATCTCATCAAAAACGATAAATATGATGCGGTAGACCTACATGACTTTCCCTGTTCACTACAATTTCACAAGTAGTTACTATTCATACAAAATGCAATTCTTCATTTTGTGAAAATGTTCATGTCACATACTTGGAAGATATAGAACTTAATTGAATGAGGGACCTCAAAACATGTATTTTCGAGCGAAAATTCGCCTTAGGTAGGTTGTAGAGAAAGCAATCCGACTTTCTTGCATAAGCAAGAGCATGGCGAAATGAACATAGTAAAGTCATATGGCTTCATTTGAAATCACTTCTAGCCAAACATTTTGAGCATTATTAAGGCAGGATTTGAGGCATCACTTTTGAGACGAATACTATAATATGCAAGGGCAATGCAACGTTTGGTTGGGATACAATACTGTCTTACCTACCATCTAGAGGAAGTAAAAACGGGAATCTTAACTTTGTAAGAATTCCTAAGTTTTGCTGAAAGTTTAATTCAAGCGGTCAAACATATGTAAGCTGTTGAAAACGTATTTCCTAGCATGTTTTTTTCTGAATAGTGATTATGTTCCCCAACAAGTCGTTATATACCTCAGAGAAGAAATGCGCGTTTCAGATTTTACGTATACATCGCCATTACTGAGCGGCCAGTGTAAACTGCACTTTGCGATATTTGAAAATTTCAATTGCGCGGTTCCGTTTGCTGTACATGGAATAGATATTCATTAATAAACACAGTATAAAAAGCAAGATGAAGTCTGAAAACGTCTTGATCGTCGGCGCAATACCAATACATAGTTGGATATAAATTTTAAATGTTAGCGAAAATCTTTCCTGCAAATTAACTTTTAAGATTTTCGACAAGGGAAACGTTGGATATAAATTTAACACTTTAACGTAAACCTTTCCTGTAAATAAACTTTTAAACTTTATTCTGATGTACCAAAGCCTGTCCTATCTCTTGTATCTGTGGTCCCATTTGAGTAACCAGTTTTTCCTTAAACCATGATTGACAGGTCCTTCCTAACGACCCTCATTAGGCGGATCCTAATGGATTTTGACCATCGGCGCAATGCAACAACACCGCTCAACTCTGGTGGGATTGCAACCTTGCAGTAATTTCGAGTTCCTTCAAGTAGCTTTGAGACTTGATAGGAAGTAAGGGTAGGGATAAGATGATAATAAAACGGTTGGTCTGGTTTGAATCGGTCCCTTAGCGTGCAAACCATTTTAGTTTTAACAGCATAATGCGTGCTCACTGTATCTACCTCGAGTTCAGAATGTGGCTTGGCTGATGTAAGACCCTCAATATATTGATTACAAATAAAGGATCATTTTGATATTAAACTTTTGGTGTTAAAATTAAAGAAATATTATTTTGGTACATTCCTGAACTATTCCGGTACACGTATAATTTGAAATCCTTAGTCATACATGCTTACTGGTGAGTAATTAGCTACGTCCCTTTAATTATCATGGCCATAAGTATGAAATACACAGTGAATATCGTAAATTTGCCTATGGCCGTGACAATATCATTAAAGCAAAGTAATTGAATTTTCCAAAGTTTGTGTAATAGCAAACTGCTCTAAACTCATTAACGCGAAAGACCAACAGGTGTATAATAGAGTTCTTAATTGATCAATACCTTCATGAACCCTCCCTCTAAGTAGATAAATACTGTTCGTTTAGGTATTATTATACTGTATGTGAAATTTTGGAAGGAAAGTAGGAAACAAAATTGCCATAATTACAGCTTATGCACGAGAAAAGTTTAAAACGCCCTGCTGTATCAACAAACATAAAAATAGTGCATGAATAATGTATGTTTACGATCTATACTGCAGCAGTTACCGATATTCTTAATGGTTGAGGATGGTGTCCAACGTTCCAAATTAATTAAATTTAGCTCGCGTGCTTAAGGTTATTTTCGTGTGATATATAATGAAAAATACGTTCGAATGGTGTTGCGTAGACTAAGAATGAAATGCGAGGGGTGATCAGAAACTAAGATTACAAAGCCTGCGGTGAAAAGTACATTTTATTTCATAAAACCAATACGGTCAACTGATAGTACACACATAGGTTATTTTTCGACATAGTCTCCATATCGGTTTAGGCACTTGTCGTTTCGTGGGATGAGTTTGAATATTCCCTCCTGGTAAAAATCCTGTCCGTGGGTGTTGTCGTTGTCAGTGTATTTCAGCTGTGGTAACATGTTGCCCACAGAAATCGAATAACGGAGCGGAATTCTTCGCCAGACCAGTTTTCCAAACGAGTAGGCATTTCTGTTTACCTACAACTAGGGTTGTACTTGGCGGTGGTTGAGACTTTACACAGTTGCCAACCGTATATATTAGAATTACCGTAATCTACTAATTTCTCTTTAAGGGACGAAGCTCTACTAATATCGGCCTTGTAACCTTAGCTGCTGATCACTCTTCGTATAGCCATTAAAGTTGTAGTAGAATGCATCAAATCCCTTTGATAAAATGCGCAATAGATTATGCTGATACAGAAATACGGAAGTGCCTCTGCCACAGCCTGTTCTAATCTCTTTCCTGGTTCTAGCACTCCATTTAATATTTATCTTTCTTCCCCTATTCCTTCGCTTCTGAGCCTGATCCTCATTCTTGGTTAGTTTTTACTGCCTGATTTTTGGCCTCAAAACAATACTTATCCAGGGACTTGTGTGGAGCATTCAGTGCAAAGCATGCCTTCCAGTCACTAAGGTTAAATTTGACCATACTCCTCCCCTTTCGCCGCTCTCCTAAGCCTAACATTTGTTCATAAGCGGATGCGCGATTGTCGAACTTGTAGTAAAGTCAATAAAAGATTGGCTTACCCTGGGCCTGGTATGAATACATGATAAGGAGAATATGCCAACATTAAAGAAAAACACCATTGGAAACCAAACATTTTCCTGCATTCCACTGTACACAAAGAAACTACAACTTGGGATAGTCAGTATCCCCCTGAGAGAGGTAACGCGTGCGACTCACATTCGGGTTCGGTCCCCTGCGACTGTCCACTCTGACCCATGGTTTTTCGTGGTTTCCCTGGGTCAGCAGGTGAATGCTGTGGTGGTTCATCTTCTACCGCGACTCTCCTGCCCCACATTTCCTGTACTCATCATCTTACTTGTTAACTGTTTCCGCTTGTAGCACCATGCGATGGTGATCGCGGGTTGCGGTTGGACAATGGATGTGCGCTCTGTAGAGATTTCCTCCCTGGCGTCGCTGCGGGGACTACACAGTTAGGTCTCGCCTTCTCGAGCGGGCGTCCCTTCGGGGGATTCCCGGAGTTTAGGGACATATGAATGGGACCAGGCATCATCGGATGTGTTCAATCTGGAAACGTTAAGGATCCCGTACATCCTTTCCCCATTGTTATCCGGATCTGGTCGGCCTTCAGTTCTCTCCCCTCGTCCCTACCTCCCAGGGGTCATGATAGAAGCACAAAAAGGGCCGTTGTAGCCTACGTGCGGTGCTCTGCCCGTTTTGGGGACCCCTACGTTTGTTTGTACTTTATCTTTACCCCATTCCACATACGAAATCTAGCGCATCTAACGGAGCGTTATGGTAAATCTTTGTAAGTGTTGTTTGTAACATGGTAAGAAAAATTTATGTGAAGGCATGTAGTTACAGGCGTTCAGTATATTTCTTAGTTGAATTAGGAAATCCAGAAGAAGGCCGAAAGTATAAACTATGAAATTAAACTGCACACTTTTTCTGAAATAGGTTCGCCGTTCCTCAGTGCTAACTGTTCCAACTAAACGGACCACAGATGTGGTAAAGTTCTACGGACACTCGTGTTGTGGGCTTTTATTCATTGGGATAATAGCCGTTATAGCCACGCCTACAATGAAACTGTAACTGCCTATAAGGAGCTGGTTGAAAATCTGTTGCAATGTGCTTATATCGCGTTTACGGAAAGAGAGGAAAATCGCTTTTGTTTACTTTGATTTTAAAGTTGAACCAATTGCATACAATATGTATATAAACTTAATACAATTTATTCTAGTAACACATTGGCCTAATATAATCTGTATGCACACTGGACTGATGATAATTCTGAAAATTTAGTTGGGAAGACTAAATGGCAAAATATGACAAAAAATGACATTTTTAGTTTCTTGTGCAGTCATAACAATTGAGTTTTCTGTTTAATGCGTTATACATTTTAGACACAATACTTATATTTCAAATATAGTTTTTAAAATGGCACTGTAAATTTTCCACCACTTCACAAAAAATATGACTTAACTCCTGCACACTTTCGAAGAGAGAAGTAAAATAAAACTCGTATTTTATTTAGAATATAAATATCTTTAATATACTGTTTTTAATCAAAATCGCTAGAAATTTTTGAAAATCTTACATATAAAGGGTACTTTGAGGATTTTCTTAATAGTCTTCATGTTTCATCTTTGAAAAGTGCTGAACCGAGTGGTATTTATCCTACTTTTCGTTTTATAATTATGTTCTTCACACACACACACACACACACACACACACACACACACACAGAGAGACCTTTTTCTTGATTCAGGTGGACCCAAGACATGTATTTCCGGTGAAAACTCGGTATCAAATGTATGGGTGGAATGCCTACTATGTAGGTGGTAGAGATGATGATAACGCCCCTGGTAAGGCATTTTCGCCTGGTGGATCTGCAAACCCGCCTTACATCCAAGGTAGAGAGGCTGCCGGCAATCGCGGCAACAAAGGATACAAGCATATTAAGCTGTTAATTCCAAGGATGTATACAGGGAGACATGTGCGATCTTAACAAATATGGAACAGGCAGAAGGGCGTAACCAGAAGAGGGAGAATAGGTGAACTTATGTATATTTAAACCCTTATAGCATGGTGTAGCATATTTGATACAAAGATTTTTTTTAAAGTTTTAGCTTTGTATAGACCTGTTTTTTCTAACGTCATATTATACTTACATTCAGCAAAACATATAGGTATTTGTAGTGGTTTTACATTGTATGAATATTACATTTTTTCAATAAAGGATATGTAAATATTTACAGGCCGAGATTAACAGGCCGAGATTAACTAAGAACGATTTTATTTGCATATAAACTGTATATAGTTCTAGAGACGTACAGCGAAGGAGCTCTGATATGATTTCAAATGTGGAATTGTACATACCTGCTGGAGTCAACGATAAGTAGTGTGCTGCGGAGTTAACCCTTGTACAACCCAGGGAAGGAACAGTTCAAGAAGCGGTAAGAGAGTAACAGCGAATATTCCGAAAAGATATAGGAAGCGTTACATTAATGCATAAAATAACGCTCATGTTACGTCATATTCGCCTGGAGAATCTACACACCCGCCTTACATCCCAGGCAGAGTGGTTGCTGGCAATCACAGCAACAACGGATACAACAAAATAAGCTGCTCATTTCAAGCGAGTATACAGGATGACAGGTACGACCTTAAGAAATATGAAACAGGCCGAAAACTGAATTATTGAGAGACTTAAGAAGATAACTGATATCTAGTATTTCATATCTATTCAACCTCTTATAGCTTGGTTTACCATATTTTATACAAAGGTTTTTCTTAAGGTGTTAGCTTCTTAATGGCTTTTTTCTTTCTAAATTCATTTTATACTAACCTTCAGTTCAGTGGCCACATTTCCGAGATTCGTTACACCTTAACCATAACCAAGACTGCATCTACTGTGTTTTCACAAAGATTAGAGCAAATGGGAAAATAAATATATGAAAATATTTCCAGATTAATACTAACTAAAAAGGCATTCTATTTGGAGATTCTCACTTAGTTCTGAAGACGTACAGATAAGGAGTTCTTAATTAATTTCTAATTCTAAGATTCCTGTCAGCGAAAACAAAAATTAGAGTGCTATGAATTTAACAGGAGCAGTTCCTGAAGCAGCAGTAACAGACAAATAACGAATATATAAACATATATAGGAAATATTACATTAAACCGATTGAATGAAAGAAATATATGGTGTTATATTCACACGACTTTCTCAAAACTCTAGCGCTGATTGGGGTTACACAAGTTATTCTTATCAAAGTTTATTTTCCTATTTTCTTCAGATTAATCGAGATAAAACTACTGGGATATAGCTGTCTTAAACCTTTCATTATAGGTATATTATAAAGTGAATAGAAAGAGTTAAGAGTTTAAGAAATGGAATCTGTGTTCTGGCCAGTAAAATTCCATGGTCTTTTCGTGCAATCCAGAGAGACAACTGAATGACAAAATATTTACGAATTCGAACCATTAATAACAGATATCTTGGAAATAGCTGATGCCACAAAACGTTTGACTAATTTAAGTGCTACGTTTTTTGTATAGCACGTTTTTCTCTATCGCTTAAAGCTTACCAGTTATAAAAGATTATAAAAAACTTCTTCCGAATGAACTGTATTTCACAGGCTATTCCCAGAAAATTCAGGATAAACATTTTATTTGTAATGTAAATATATTTAGTATATGATATCTTAATGATAATATTTACAGCCATTTTTTTAGAAAATAAAAAAAATTAAAATCTCTTCCAATTAAGGGGTGTTCGCGGTAGTGAATTTTCTTAAAAATGTTCATGTCGTATCTTTGTTGGATACTGAACCGAAATGCCAAGTTTGGAACTTATCTTACTTTTCGTTTTTGAGTTAGGCTGTACACATAGGCAGAGAGAGACACAAATGCGCGCGGACGTTCTTCAAAAAATCCTTTTGCATGATTTAGGTGACCTCAAAACATTTATTTCCAGTGAAAACTCCGTATTCAATTTCTGGGTGGAATGCAATAACTATGTACGTGGTAGACAAAGTAATAATACTACCGACAAGGCATATTCGTCTGATGATTCTACAGCCCCGCCTTTCATCCTAGACAGAGAAGTTGCCGCCAATTACGGCAACAAAGTTTATAAGCAAATTAAGCTTTTAATTCATGGTCTTATAAAGGAAGACACGATCTTAAAAAATCTGAAACAGGTCGAAGGGTGTAACAATAAGAGGGAGAATAAGTGAACTAATGTATATTTAACCCCTTATTGGCTGGTATACCTCATTTGATACAAAGTTTTTCTTTAAGTTTGTAGGGTTTTAGTCGCTTTCTTTCTAAATCCATTTATGCTAACCTTCAGTGTAGTGACTGTATTTCCGTGTTTCATACATCACAACTAGAACCCAGACTGTATCTATCGTGTTTTCGAAATTCGGAAGACCTAGTAAAATCACATTATTTAAAACCATCCTAGAAAAACTTCAAACTTGATTAGCGCTAATGAGATATTAAACATAAGCAAAATTTCCGAGATCAACTAAGAAGGTATTTTAATTTAAGAGATACTGCACATAGCTCTGGAATGTAAACCCAAGAAACTCTATTTAATTTCATACTCTAGACTGCTGAGAAATTAACTCTCGTACAATGCGTGAGTGTCACAATTCTGGAAGACTTAATAAGAACAAAGTAACAGCAAATATTCAGAAAAAATATAGGAAGCATTATATTAAACCAATTGAATGTGATAAAATAACTCTTGTCAGTAAGGCGTATTCACCTGGTGAATCTACACACCCGCCTCACATCCAAAGTAGAGAAGTTGCCGGCAATCACGGCAAAAATCATACAACAAAATAACCTGTTCATATCAAGCTAGTACACAAGGATGACATGTAAGACCTTACTAAACATGAAAGAGGCCGAAGGGGCTAATTCTTGAGAGGCTTAAGAAGAAGAAGAGGAAGTATAAGTGAACTCATGTCTATTTAACTCCTTATAGCCTGGTGTGTCGTACTTAATACAAAGCCCTTTTTTTAAGGTTTTAGGTTTTTAATGGCTTTTTTCAGCCTAAATTCATGTTTACCACCCTTCAGTATAGTGTCCACATTTCCAAGATTCATTAGATCGCAACCAGAACCAAGTCTGTATTTTCACATTTTGGAAGACCTAGTTCAACCACATTATTAAAACGATACTAGAAAGACTCCGTACTTGATTGGAGAATGAGGAACTAAATATATGGAAATATTTGCAAGCCGAGAGGATTTAAAAAATTATTTATTTTTTGTAGCGAAAGGAAAAATTCTGGAAGAATAAGTAAAAACAGAGTAGCAACAAATATTTAGGAAATACAGGAAACATTACATTAAACCAATGAAAGTGATAAAATAACGCTCATAGTAAGGCGTGTTCGCCTGGAGAGCCTACACGCCCGCCTTACATCTAAAGTAGAGAAGTTGCCGGCAATCACGGAAAAAAATCATACCACAAAATACACTGTTCACTACAAGCGTGTATACAGGAATGACATGACTAAATGACCTTACTAAATATTAAAGGAGGCGGAAGGGCCGAATTATTGAGAGCCCCTAAGGAGAAGAGGAAGAATATGTGAACTCATTTCTACTCGTTTTAATTCCTTATATCCGTGCTATCACACCGGTTACTTTACTTGTGTTCCCCAGTCCTTTATCATAGGCCCATTTGACTGCAGTTGCTACGACTCCAGCCCATGAAGTGTGGATTTTAATGGATGGCCGGTGCATATCGTCTCACTTTAACAATCACGACTATTTCAAAGACTTCGCAGTGTTTCCGATGAAAGGGATATAAAAACGGGTTTAGGAATTCGAGGAAGAGCGGCATATGTAGCAATACATTTCCGGCAATAAGGGTCAAGGATATACAGTCAGCATTACCTAACTGTAACCAATTGCAAGAATTTTTCGTAAACGAGTGGTATCCATTTATTATTTGAAAATAAACGTCTCGTAAATTCCACTCGCTGCTATGCTTTGGTAATATTAAAAAAGTAGAGTGGTATGCTGTGTAAACGATGAGACTGGACCTATTATACTTTCTCATTTCGGAATACCTAGTACAACCACATTATTTAAAACCAACCTAGAGAAATTCCGTACTTGATTAGTGCGAATCAGAAAGTAATTGTATGCAAATATTTCCAGACCGAGAATAAATAATGTATTTTGTTTGTAGACATACTGTGCATAGGACTGCAGAAGTACAGCCAAGGAGTTCCTATTTAATTCCAAATTCTAGATTCCTGTCAGCGTTAACAATAAGTAGAGTGCTGAGGAGTTAACGCTTGTACGATTCAAGAAAGGAACACTTCTGGAAGAATTAGTAAAATGAAAGTAACAGCGCATATTCAGGGAAAAACATAGGAAGCATTACATTAAACCAATTGAATGTGATAAAATAACGCTTCCAGTAAGGCGCATTCGCCTGGTGGTTATACAAACCCGCTTACATCCAAGGTAGAGAGGTTGCCGGCATTCACGGCAACGATGGGTACAACAAAATAAGCTGTTCTTGTCAAGCGTGTATACAGGATGAAATGTACGACCTTAATAAATATGAAACAGACCAAAGTGCCAAATTTTTGAGAGACATAAGAAGAAGAGGAAGAATAAGTGAACTCATGTTATTTCACCCCTCGGCCATATTTGCTAGAAAGTTTTTTAAGTTTTTTTTTAACTTTTTAGTGGATTTTTCTTTCTAAATTCATTTTAACTAACCTTCAGTGTAGTAATCATATTCCCGAGATTCATTAGATCACAATCCGAACCGAGAGTGGATTTACCGTGTTTTCATATTCTGGAAGAATATTATTTAAATCCATAATTGAGAAAACGATAAGTAGAATGCTGAAGAGTTAACTCTTGTACAGTGCATTAAAGGAACTATTCTGTAAGATGAGTAATAACAGATTAACATTTATTCTTCAAAAAGATATGGAAAGCATTACATTAAACCAATTGAATGTGATAAAATAACGTTTCCAGTAATTTGTATTCACCTGGTAACACTACAGGCCCGCAAAACAAGCATGGTAAACAAGTTGCCCGAAATCACGGAAACAACAATATAAGCTGTTCCTTCAAGCGTGTATGCAGGGAACACTTGCACGACCTAAGTAAATATGAAACAGGCCGAAGTGCCAAATTCTTGAGAGGTTTAAAAAGAAGAGTAAGAATAAGTGAACTAATATCTATTTAAGTATATGCAGTCAGCGTTGCGTAATATAACTATTGCAGATTTTTTCTGTATGAAAGTGGTACCCATTGGTAATATAAGAATATTATTTCAGAACCTGCTAACAGATCTTTCTAACTAGAATTGTGTAGGCGGTAGGCAAGTTAGAATATTCATTCAGACCTCGAAAATTTTAATGGCATTGCTCGTGTATATTCATACAGATTCTACCATACAAATTTTGTCGTATATACGTCACGAGTCCTTGAAAGCTTTGAATTATAGCTTCATTTTAAAAAGTGTGTACAATCTCTACCATGTACCTGGAAGGTATAGAAATCAGTCAATTCTACAAAAACATCTACGCTTTTTGAGATCTAATTAAAACAATATTTTTGGAAAAACGTCTTTGTATGCATATTTGAACAGTGTAGGATAAATGCCAAAATTGGTATTTAGGTTCATCGTCTTCCCAAGATGCGACATGAATATTTTGAAGATACCTCCCCCATTCCAAGTTATCGTTTACATGGAAAATTGTTTTCCGACATCCTTTTATATTTTGTCAAATATTGCCTCTAAGAATTTTGATTAAAATACCTTTTAGAAGGAATTTTGTACAACTGGTTAACCATAAGAGATAGGCAAATACCCATTATACGGAAAATGTAGATCTTCTTAAAGCATAATTTATTTCAAATAGGATACACCGGCCATTTCCGAGATATCCTTTGTAATTAGTGTCAGTTCCTTAATACTTTATTTCAGGTTTTAACCCCTTGCAAATCCTCGGAGAGATTATGAGGTATTAGGGCCAGTACATAGCGAATAGTTTCTAAATATTTTACACAGCTATTCCATGCGTAAAGAAATGTGTAATGAAACTATTCTTACTAGTATTTAACTCAATTGACTTTAAATGGATGCTAAAATGAGCTTTTACGAGCCCTGCTTTATAAGCTATATATAACTAAACAATGCTCTTTAGAGAGAGTCATACGAGTGTAATGAGGTTTATTCATAACATGCTGTTGTGTTAAAATCTAGAGTTTTAATAGTTGTAATAAATACACTGTCGTTTGTGAAAATTGCAACACCAAGAAATAATTTCCCGAATAAGTGCAAGCTTGCTGAAAGCGTAGAAGAGTGTACAACCTGATTAGGTATGCAAAGAGACGGAGTACACGTAGGCCGAGAAGAGCCCTCTCGTGTAGGTTCGTCAAGGTCTGTGTTGTGCCCAGTGTAGTCAGTGCAGAGCTGTCAAAGAAGGTAGAAACAATACAGTGAGTGCTAGTATGCCTCCTCGACATCAAAGGGAGCCATATCGGCATGCGAGTTCGAACGGGTTTCCGGGAAGCGGTTTTGTAGTACCGTGACATTTTGGCTCGTACAGGGCATGCTTCCACGACAGTGATGCATGTGTAGAAGCAGTGGATAGATGAAGGTCTACGCAGTGAAGAGCGGGTACTGGACACGGAACATGACCAAAACACGGGACGACCGTCATGTTGTTTGCATGGGCATAACGGACCGTACAGCTTCATTCATAGTGTTGGCTCGACGCTGGAGCACTGCAACAGGTGTGAAATTGTCTGCATCAGCGGTTCGTCGCCGTCTGCTGCAGGTTGGACTGGTTGCATGCATTCCATTACGTGGGCTTCCATTGTCCAGAAACCACAAGCTCCCCGAAATGCAATGGGCACGTGAACACCGTCACTGGGGTGCTAAGTGGCAAAATCTAATCTTTTCGGACGAGTCCCGCTTCAGCGTGTACTACAGTGATGACCGTATACGTGTCCGTCCGGCGGTACCGCGCTGAGCGCAATCTGGAGGGCTACATTGTTGAGTGGCATGGCGGACCAACACCACGTTTGATGGTTTGGGGCGCCATTGGTTACAACAACCAATCTCGCCTGCTACGAATTG
This sequence comes from Deroplatys truncata, assembly GCA_030765065.1. Taxonomy (NCBI): domain Eukaryota; kingdom Metazoa; phylum Arthropoda; class Insecta; order Mantodea; family Mantidae; genus Deroplatys; species Deroplatys truncata. Next base: position 158,881,518 of record CM060979.1, read on the forward strand.
AGTACACTTTGAAAAAGCAAACGGTAGCTAACGGTGGTTGTAGAGCCTGAGGTACTCCCCCTGCTTCAGGCATCTCCACAGGCCACATTTTAACAGGACAATGCCCGGCCACATATTGCGAGGAATGTACAAGCTTTTTCCGAAGAGCGACAGGTATCATTGCTTCCCTGACCTGCACGTTCGCCTGACATGTCTCCCATCGAACATGTCTAGGATATGGTTAGACAGCACCTGGTGCGTCACGATCCTCCAGTAACAAGTGTCACAGATTTGTGGGCTCGAATACAAACTGCGTGGAGGGAAAACCCTCAGGAAATTATACAGCACCTTTTTGAATCAATGCTACGGCGTATAGCAGCTCTTAAATTCAGCGCATGGAGGCCTCACCAAATAGTGAATATTTGAGCTCAAAGGTCATATTTAGATTTGAAAAGTTTATCATTTGTTACTTGTCATAATCCTAACCTGTGGTAATAAATTAATTGAATTCATGTGTTTCTTTCTTGGTGTTGCAATTTTCACAAACGGAAGTGTAGTATTTCGAGATAAATTCAGTATTTACTGAAATATCAACACAGTACAAAGAAGTCCGCGCAATCCCCTCACATTCCCATAGAATTAAAATGACTATTTCTCTAATGCCGCAAATGGGAGATAATGGGCGTTTACGATTAAGATAAAGTTGCTTTTGTACAAATCACGGCCATGATTCTACTCACTGTTTATCGAAATACCTTTATCACTTTCTCCTTAGGAATGCTCATTTTTACTTTCTATGCTATATATATAGTAAGTATAGGAAGTATTGCATTTCACCTAACAATTAGTTACCGATATTTTACCGGAAATACATGTTTTGGGGACCCCTGAATCCGAAAAAGCACTTTAAGAAATAAGGTCTGTCTGTGTGTGTGTGTCTGTGAGCAGCATAACTCAAAAATGAGAATTCGGATAAATACCAAACTTGGTACTTAGTTTCCGTATCTTTCTAAGCTAACACAGGACGATTTTCGAGAAAACTTCCCTACTCTAGACTATTTTTACATGGAACATTCTTCGGAAAATTTTATTTTCTCAAAAATGGCTGTAGCGATTTTGATTAGAATGTCATGTATTTAAAGTTTTTTCTTTACAAATAAAATGTATATTTTGAATTTCTGGAAATGTTCCCAAAAGTTATCTTCTTTCTGAATAGCTCATGAATAACTGGTAAACCGTAAGCGATAAATAAAATGTTAGTACACAAAAAAGTAAAGCTGTTAAAACACAGAACGTATACATTCTTTTTTGTGGATGAACTAATTCCGAGATATATTTTGCTATTTGTTTGAATGTTCCAATACTTATACTTATTCTCGAATTCAGAATTCGTTATTCCTTTTCTTTATGTCCTGGACATGCAAAGAGAATGAATGTTCCATATAACAACCAGCTCTTAAAACATTTGACTATCACTTAAAACCTGCCATATTCCCCTTGCACCTACAAGAAAATTAGCAAAAAGGTAGTTTCTAAAAATGTTTATCCCGATTAACATGTAGGTGGAGAATAAGCGTTTGTAGTAATGGTCTGTACAAGATTAGAGAAAGACATGTAAGGCAGCACATCAGATTTTTCCGGTATGTTTTGAAGCAGTTTTCTTTTCACGTTTGTTAAATCTCTCACTTCTTGATACTCGTGGTCTTCAAATGAATTGAATATTGTGATATTTCTTAAAATACGTTTCTTGTATCATTTTAGCTGTGGCATTCCACATATTTTACAGAATCAATATCAAGGATCAAACGGAGAGGACCAAAAGGAATACATTATAAATTAACGAGATACTTATGTTTTAAATAATATCCATAATAAACAAACGAATTGTAACAGCTTAATATTTTTTAGTGTTTTATGTAAAGAAAGTTATAACCTATAAAGTCGATAATATAGCTTTTATTTGTTTCATATTTTCTCTACTAGGAATATTCTTACAATCATAGATAAAGAAATAGGGAATTCTTACTGCAAGTTCCGATCGCTAGATGACAGAAAATAATACCTATATGATCAAGTTGCACTGATCAAACGAAATTTGACCATGGTTCTAACTTATATTGTAAATAAACAAATATTTTATGATTTTATTTTAATAAATCACTTCATTTTATTCTTAAAATAGTTTTAGCAAATGCAACTAATAATTTACGAATCCACTAGATAAATTCTCTCTTCACCTCGTGACTCGAAAATTTATCGATGATTTGGAGACGACTCCTGGAATTACTACAGATAATAATCACACATCTAGGTTAACCTTCTCTACCCACCATTTCTGACATCGTCTTTAGAAAATTTTCGTTTACACTAGTGAGTTCAATATCAGTTAAGTCAATTTCTTACTTGATATTTTCTTTTATTTCTTCCAATTTATAGGGATAAGAGGAAACCTAATGGACAGTCAGTGCTTAAAAACTTGTCACTAAATAATCTTTTCCCAATATTACGAGAAACATCTGAATAGCGACAGCACCTTAAAGCGTCAATTGTAATAAAAAATTCAACGCATAACTGATATATCGAAAATGGCTGTTGTCACAAACATTTGAACAAATTCTGTGTTGTAAGGAGATTGCATTTCTTGTGCAGTAAGCTTTCTTCTATCATTTATCGTTTACTAGTTATACAAGATTATACAAAGGGCACAAGGTAGTCTGAACAAATGGAAATTACACCTGCTGTGTTAAATTACCACTGCTCCTAACGTTCTCAATGGTTTTTCCTGCAATTTTTATGAATTATTGTATAAATCATGACAATTATTTTAGGTGGCTGCTTGCATTGATAGATTCTGTAGTTGAGTCCGTAAAAATTATATAATGCAGCAGAAAAATAATAAAATTTACTGTTAACACATGTGAATTCATGTACCTTTTTCTCCAATACTACTTGCAATACAGAATCACACTTTTTCATGCTTGTTCTTAGTATAATCAGATATCTTCTGAAGAACCTCAATTATTTGGTTATGTGTATCAGTTCACTTGAAAATTGAAAAACAAATTAATTGCAGAGTAAAAATGTGGAAAATTTGCAATTTTGTTGCTTTCTTAATATCACTAATACACATCATAAAATTATGACTATGGATCAGAATGTTTAACTCTCGCATGTGTTGTATACATGTACTAAAAATTTCAGCTCTCTACCTTTCATACTTTCTGAGAAAATTTTGCACAAGTATCCAAAAATGTTGTTTTGAGAAAACTGAATTTAAAGTTTGAACGTTAAACTTCCGACACTTTTCAGTACATTCCAGGGTCATAACCATCTGCGCCTTCATTTCTGGATTGCTTCAGCTTTTATGAATGCCTCCTCTTGGTACTGGCCTCTTTTGTTCATTGCTGAACTGCTTGCTGGGCATGGTATAGTCGTTCGTTGTTGAAAGGTACAGAAATGTTTAAAAAGGGGCGTTGCATGACAGCTTTGAAGAATGCTGACTGTATTTAAATGGTATTTAAATGTCTTAGAAACCTCTTAACCCCCAAAAAGTATATATTTTCTGAAACTGGAAATAATATAGATTTTTGACCGTTTCAGAGTACCTTATCCCCTTAAATACTATTCTCGGAAATTCAAGTCATATATTTTATTTGTCATAAAAATATAATTGGTTTATGGTATTTTAATAGAAATAGTTTGAGCCGTTGTTTAGTAAATGAAACATTTCGAAACATTTTCCATTTCCTGCACCTTTTCGTGTAGCACTTTCAAAAGGTGCTGAACGTAAATACCAAGTTTGGTATTATCCTACTTTCCAACACACACACACACACACACACACACCATTTTTATGAAAATGTTTTGTTTTGCATTTAGGGGGCCTTAAAACACATATTTCCGGTGAAATCTTGGTAGCGAATTTTTGAGTGGCATGCAATATCATCCCTACCTACTATGTCCTTGATAGAAAAAGTAAAAAACGCTCTGCGACCTCCTGTTCGTAAGTTCAAAATTCTGATTTGCTACTGAATTTCTGCTTTACAAGTTTCTACACATTGTATAATAATAATAGACACAGTTTGGGGAACATCGATTCGTGAACCGAAGTGCGCATACATCGTTGCAGTTTATTGGTTCTGAAACAAAGGAATATGTGACAAGTGTGTGCTGGTCGCTCTCCAAACACTGGTAATCATTAACAAGGTTGTTTTCGGTTACAACAAAGGAGGACAAAAGCAGATACAAAGTGGTTGTCACACAAAACCGAAGCTGATAGCCAAGCGGACATGCGTAAGGACGAGTCGCTTGTCGGTCGTAACGAGGTGGTGGGGGTTATCGCGCTCAAGAGCAACAGGGAGTCGGACTAAGACAACTGACATAACGCTCTCGGCAATGTGATCACTCAGGCGTGAGACAATTGTGCTGACTGTCAAGTCTTGATCACCCAGACCTGCTGAACGATACCAGAGATCCCACATAAACGTTCAAATACCTTGTTCTAGCTTAACGTTTATATTTCCTGTCCAGAAGCAATTACAACAATAACAATTTATATACAAAATTACAGTGTTTACACAGTTTTCTTTTCTTACAGTTTCATTTTAATTCTTCACTCATTCCTGTCATTCCATTCTTCCTCCTTCAGTCCTTTTTCTTTTACTCCCGTCCTTATTTCCTGCATCCAAATATTTCCGAGTTTACTTCCTCCCTTCCTCTTCTCCCAGCCGAACACCATTCCTAAAGTTTACTTCGTATTCTTTCCTCCGACATTCTCAGATATGTCCATACCAGTTTAGTTGTTTATATGTTACGTATTCTACCTCTGAATTGTTGCGTTTCTTCCTTAAGTGTTCCTGATTTTTATAATTCGCTGACTGTCTTTAAAACTAAATTTCCATAGATAATACCTTCGATGCTTATTCTTTATTGAATTTCTAAATATCAGCACAATGTGACTGCTTTTCGACCATTAATTTGTAGATTTGTAATTTAGTTACTTTAGTTACGTTTCTAACCTATAAACGTTCTGAATAGGATTATAATATAAATTATTTTTATTTTTTAAATAACTATAAATTTCAGATTTTATGTTCCTTACACACTCGAAAATTTGAAAAAGCTGTGATTATAAACAATTCTTTATTCTCAGACCAGAATGTCCCCTTAAATAGTCAGTATACATACTACCATAGTTTTGTAAGATTTTTATCTTTGTGGATCTTATAATAATAATAATAATAATAATAATAATAATGGCTATTTCACTTCTGGAAAGCACAATTTAACACGTTCACCTGTCCGGTTATGTGTGCTCATTTAAAAGTTCACAAATTGCAACACTAAACTCTTGATGTTTATATATAACTAATTAAAAATTATAATTGAAGCAGAAATTATTTTTAAACAAGGTTCATATACTTAATTGCGCATAACTTAAAACCAATAGGTTGAGTAAATTTTCACTCTGATATACAGTTTTCATTTTGAATAGTATTGCGACCTAAGGGACTTGCATGTATTTCACTAATTGTACGTTGTACCATCATTCGTATTCTGGATTTTGCTATTGAGGAATACCTTAGCACTACGCCACGCCGCCGTGGATGTCCTCTTAAATGATAGCTCATTAATAAGCAAACTAATGTAACACAACGAATAGAACAAAATAATATAACAACAATTTTATGCTTGTGGCATCGTCTTCCTTTTAGCGGATACCTAAGCGTTTAATGACATGGTTACCAACGCTATGATAAATGTATCAGTTAAAATTTAGTATTTTTGTGACATTGTGAGAGACAGGGCAGCATCGATTGGTATGCTACTCTTATTCCGAACTTTTAAATTAAACAGTAAAGCATACAAACCAATATAACAAAATAGTTGTAAACGAATATTTAGTTTCAATAATATGGCACCGTCGTCTTTTTAGCGGATAAACGTTTGGCGACATGAATACCAGCGCTGTGATCAACGTATTAGTGGTAAATAAACAGATTGTTGTGTTTTATTGCAACAAACGTAGGTGTCTGTGAGCTTAAAACAGCCAATTGTTCTAATTGACGCCTATTTTTCAATAACACGACGAAGAGAACAAAATAATTTAAGTTAAGCGCATATTTAGTTTTAAGCTTGTGACACTTTCCTCTTTTTAGCGTAAAAACATTTGGTGACAATGCTACCAATGCTGTGATCAACATATTCTTCTGTTTGATTGCAACAAATATAGGTATTTCTGAACTTAAAACAGACAATAGTTGTGAAATGGACGCATACTTCGCAAACATTTTGGCAATTAACGAAGTAATTTTAAAATTTAATATTTTTGTGATATTACAGCGACTGAGCAGATTCGATTGGTACTCCGTACTTTCAGGATTAATGCCAAATTAATGTACAACTTCAAATTTGAACATATATCTATAAAAACAGGTTGGAGGAATTAGTTTTTGCAGAACGCGAATCAAAATTAGGGACAGTATAATACAGAGGGTCTTGCGAATTTTAGGCCAATCGATATATATATATATATATATATATATATATATATATATATATATATATATGTGTGTGTGTGTGGATTTGGAATATTCACAGTTAAAATTATTGTTCAAATTGAACAAAATATAATTATCGAATCATCTGAAATCTTGCTTAAAACGCTATAAAATTCCGACCAATTCATATGGCAAGCATCTTACAAGTGTCAAATTTTAGGATGTTTCCAAAATATTCAGATTATTAAGTCAAAGCTACCATCGAACTTGAAATTTAATCCTTTGCGTATGATTTTGTTAATTTATTGTTTTGTTTTCACAAAATTTATAACACCTCTGCTCAAAGTGGTATAACCCACTAGTTAAAATATATACATTCTTATGTTATTAACACTTCTATTAGGATTCCATCAAAAGCGTATTCATCAAACGATCAATATTTAAGTATTTTTACTTGCACTATGGCTTAGTTGTGGTAAATAAGGTACAAACGATTTGTTTTGAGATTTCACGGAAAAGACAAGTTTTGGTATCCCGTAAGCTAACTCTCCGCCAAACAAAGCAGAGAATCATTCATTTCCGAGTCTTTCTTCCAAATAGGTCAAATAGTTATCAAACTTCATATTTTAGTGCAGCGTTACTTTATATTTTCTCAGAAAGAACTCTCTAACGATTTCTATTGACATATCACATGTTTTAGAATTTAAACTTAAGAATAAAGAACCTATACGCTGAATTTGTTGTAAACAGCTGGTTAATTGTTGTTCATTAAGATAGAATTTTGTATAACTGGTAAAATAAGCAGACCATCTTAAAATAGAAAATCTGTTCTAATTAATCATTTTATGATTTTAATAAATTTCGGGATATTCAAAGTTGTCAGTATTTTAAAATCTGGATTTTCCAATATTCTAGGTCATATGTTTTTAAGTGTTAATTCACCAATTCTTTGTATATGTCTATGTCTACCTTCATGTCGGTCTTCCAATATATTTTTCGTGTATGGTTGGTATTCATATGTAATTTTGGGATATCGGGTTTTGTCAATCCTCTGCAGATTTTTCTCCATCGTTCTCCATGTTGCTTTATTTTGTCATTTCTAGGAAACATATTAATTCCTCTGTTGCCTTCACTTTTTATTTTATCCATTGTATACCGCTTAATAACTCTGAGGTATTCATTTTCACGGCATTTATTTCATTACATTCCTTTTTTTCTTTATAGTCCATGTTTCACAACCATACATAAGGGTTAAAATAATCACTATTTTATAAAATTGTGAGCTAGTTTCTTTTCTTGTTCTTGTTCATGTTGTAATATTCCACAATTATTTTGTAATTTGTTATTTTATTATTTAAATCTCGACTGTATAGATGTATTACGTTCGAAATAATTAAATGTTTTTTACTTGTCCTATTACTGCGTTATTTATTATTATTTTGGATCTAAGAGGTTATTCATTTATATGTTGAGTCCACATTGCCATCATATTTCCTAGTTCAAAAACATTTTTCTGCAGCTCACTTTCTGTTTTTTTTTGGGGGGGGGGGATTATTATAATATCCTCAGAATAGAGTGGCATATGCATTGTATTATTCCTATTTTCTTTGGCTCTAGAGGGTATTTTCTCTTTTACTTTTCTAAGATTTTTGTCCATGTATACAAATAATATATATATATATATATATATATATATATATATATATATATATATATATATATATACATACATAATATTTCCGGGTGAGCCTTCTCAGCCTGGTGATTGAAAAAGTTATGCAATCCCGGCGTTGTACAGGCTATGCCGTAAACGCTGTCCACTGCACCTCGTCGTATCATTTTCGGTCTAAATGCCTGCTTTGTACTGCTGCGCGTGTAGTGACTTGCACGCGTAGCGCTACAGTGTGCGCGTTGACCTTCAGTGGTGAGGATCCTAGGTTCAAGTACTGCCACGTGATATTACTTCTTATGTTTAGTAAATTTAAGGAGAACTGATAGTGTGGCATGGAGGTGTCGCTTTACTTAATTATTTTAATTATGGGAAGTTCATTAAAACACAAATTGTTACTCGTTAGAATATGCTTTAATGAACATCATAAATAAAACCCCTTTATCTGCAGGCGTGATTTGAACTTCCACCTTCACCATGACTTTCCAGCATGCTAGCCATTGCGCTACAAGAGTACGTCAACAACGAGGACCATGTAGCCCTAATCAGCGGGTTGATGAATGCGGTGTCAGCACCTGCATTATGCATCGTATGTAAAACGCAGGGTTGCCTAGTTACTAATCCGCAGGATGAGGAGGCTCACGCGGTATAATAATATTGTCACACCCTGACTTGTAAGGGGAATGAAGCGTGCATTTGGGAGCGTAGCGGGGTTAAGGATTTGGTGAGAAACTGACAATTTTAAGGCATGAATAACCAAAATAATAAACTCATTTATTGTACCTAACAAATTCAGTTTATGTATGATAGCTATAGAAATCGAAAAGGGTACATGGTTACAGTATATTTTACCTTGAAGCAGATGATGGATGTCATGCCTGGTGTATGCGGTATTTTGGGTAGAGCCTCCGGTCACACCTGTGCCGTTACTATACAGACTGCCCACCCCATTGATTGATAGGAGGCCTTTTATATTCTGCTATCCGCCTCCACATGCCATATATGGAGAGATAAACTCTAGTCTTATGAGGCGACATCAACACCCACATGATTCTACAGAATATGACATACTGAAAGACTAGCTCATGCATCCTGTGTTACACCATGTGGCATCATGACTTTTAGAAAAATGAATTTTTAGCTTAATTTCACTGTTTCTACTCCATATATGTTACAATATATAAAAAATAAGAGATAATATGTCCATATATAGAAATAATTACGTATACATTCGTAAGTACTTATAAGTTTAGTTTTAAAATCTGACCAATACGAATTATTGAGGACCAGACTATAGTCTTCATTAACAAGTATCCATGTCAAAGTTTAATGCAGTTATCTTGATGACTAGGATAGAACTATGAGCGGTTGGGAACTTAGTACCTGGACCTACACAGATATTATGTACCTAGGTCCCCGGGAGGGAGGGATGAGGTAAGAGGAGACCGAGGACTGGCGGACCAGCCCACGACAGGAAGAGGGCAGAGTCCCTACCGTACATAGATTTAAACTCCCCGGATGGCAGCTGATGCAGCCGACTCCCCTCCCCCTGTGGGCAAACATCCCCTGGGGGGCTCGGAAACCATAGACTGCCACCGTTCCGGAGGACGTAGGTCTACTTAGAGCAACCTTTTCCGCTGCCATGCAACGCCGAGACCTCCTGTCAATACTTGAAACCATGAAAGAGATCAAGTAGATAAAAGGTGAAGTGAAAATGGTCATGGAGGTGAAATGAAGGGACAGGAAATTTGGGGGACGTAATGGTCCTTCGCAAAATTCGCCTAGCGAGCCGGGAAAACCCCCAAAGAAACCTATGGTTCAGGAAGGTGGGCCGTGGAAATAGAACCCACGACGGTTCATCCGAATACGAGGCACAGACGATATCGCCTGAGCCATCCCGCTGGTATCTTGATGACTAAGTCATAGTGTAAGGAGTTTCAAAACCATAATTTTAAAAAGACTAGGAACAAAGACACTTAAGGAAGGCGTGGTTTGCAAGTTAGGTAGAACGCTCCAATAGTCCATGGTTACAAATCTCGGAGGAAATGTGGTCAAGATACTACATACTGCAGTTCTAGAAACTGCATGCCACTTTCAGTGATGGAATCAGCTATGCACATTTAAATGCCAGAAGACCACATGGGAGACAAATAGTTGCATACGATCCTTCTTACGCTGCAATTTAGCGTGTTTGTGAGCAGATGCTACTGTAGTAATGGCCGAGTTCTTTAGTGTAATTGCACCTTTAATGGTTGCGGTTTCACTTCGAGGTTAACGTAGAGCTCATTAAACGGCTAAAGCAGATAACGGACTATAGGATACTGAAGTGCATTAGCTTTCCGCTCAAGGGACTTCTAAAGAAAGAACACAAGCTTCGTGAAACACAAAAGCAGTAGTAATAGATGCTTTGGCCTCTTATCAGCTTAGAGCCATATAAACTGTTTTAGTGTGCCTCCTTTTTCACTATCTCTACCACCTGCATATGGTACCTAGCTAACAGGAAGTATTGTATTCTATAGAAAAATTCACCCTACGCCGTGGCACAGTGGGCTAGAGCGTGGTGTTCTAGTTCCCGCACATGTAATGCGCCCGGGTTCGTTGTCATCTATGGGGATGCTGATTTTAAGTCCCGTATAGAACCGATGCCCACTCAGCATCGTGGGGAAATTGAGGAGCTGCGATTGGCAGCGATTCCGGTCACAGAGGTCAACATTCTGCCTGGGAGATGCGCGATATTGTTTAAATCAAATATGGAGCACTTGTAATATGTCAAAAAGTCTTTTGAGTTTCTTTTCGTATGTCTGCAAAGTTCTGTGACAATACATAAAATAATATAGCTGCAGAAAATTTCTTTAATCGGTCCATAATTTGTAATATAGCTGGCGCAAAACTTCTGGAATCGTGATCTTGATTGCCAACCCAGCTGCCGAGCCTACAAAAGGTTAATGTTTAGCTTAATCAACGAAAGCGATATAATACCTATGCTTACTCACAGTGCGTAACACATACAGTCTGCATAGAAAGTGTCCGCATCTGGTTATAATTTCATAGAGAGCAGTACCTAAATAGTGGTTCTTTTAAATTTGTTATATTTATAACCATGGCTCCTACGTTTTCAAAATTAAGTGGTAAGGTATTACATAGACAAAACAGGGAAATAAATGCAAATGTCCTCGACTTAATGAAGCAAGAAGCAGAGATGAGGGAAGAAAATGTGTGCTTACCCAAGTTCCACAAAAGCCTTAAGAGAGTAAAAGAAAGAGTAGCCAAAGCAACTGGTGTTTCACTGAGTTCCGTTTCCAGAGTTCTCAAAGATAAGGAAAAACACATGGATGAAGGATTACCATTTGGCACACCTGGGAAGAAAAATATTGATAAACGTATTACAGAAATAGACGATTTCGACAAATGCGTCATTCGGTGCAAGATTCACAATTTCTATGTGGAAGAAAAAACTGTGCCAAGAATAAGCAGATTGCTCATCAAGCTGAAAGATAGCATAAATGTTTAAGGTGGTGCTACAAGTCTCAGAAAAACTATAAGGGATTTAGGGTTCAAGTGGAAGAAATAGAAATGAAATAGAAGAGGTCTAATAGAAAAGTAAACACATGTTGCCATGATAGCTTAGTCGATTAGAGCAACGGTTTGTATCGAAACAATCAGAAATCTTATTCGTCCTGGAACAAAGGTATAAATAAATTAATAATGTTTCTTCCAGTATTTCCCAGTGGAGTTATTAATAAATGTCCTGCCATTATATTTGCTGCAAGTCGGATAGCTAGAGTTCCAGGACGAATAAGATTTCTAATTGTTTCGATACAAACTATAAATGGTTCAAATCCCGGCTATGGCATTGAATTTTTCAGTTGATTCTATCTTTCCAAATGACTATAATTTTATATGTACGTATATCCGGTGTATCAGCATAAATTTTCAAGGTGGTGCTAAAATCTCAGAAAAATTATAATAGATTTAGGGTTCAAGTAGAAGAAAACGAAATCAAATAGAAGAGTTCTAATAGAAAAGCACGACATACGATCTCAGCTGGAAGAGTACCTTACCCAGAGGTACAAATTAGAGGGTCAAACTATAGTGCATGAAGATGAGTCATACTTACACAGCAGTCATATAACATCTAAAAGTTGGAGTAACAATAGCGAATTAGGTTTACAGGCACATGTTGCTAAAGGGCAAATACTTATTATGGTTCGATCGGCTTCGTTCCAAATGCCCTTCTTTTACAAGTCGCAGCAAAAACAGGATATTTTCATTAAGAAATAAATACCGAAAATTACATGAAGTGAATCAACACCATGTTGATACCTAATATACCTGTTGGGTCCGTTTTGGTTATGGACAATGCTTCTTACCATAACACCCAAATTGACAAACCTACCAGATGATTAACAGGTTTTTATATTAAGCGCTTTTTACGGCGGTGGATTTAAATATACTGTATATAACTATAAGTTTATCAGTGCAACGCAATGTATGCAGGGCATAACCGGTGTGCCGATATTTGACAATGACTGTCCCACGCACTCCTGCAGCATGCAGACGACTGCTCACCTCCTGATCTGGTAAGTAGTCTAGAACTGTTGCACCAATTATAACCCATGAGTGAGTGTAAACGTGTGTGTGTAATTAAAGCCAAAGAAACACATCCAAGGATTAACACAATAAGAATAGGAGTCAGCATCATTGTTGATGAGTAACTGTTCCAAAAGGCAAAGCCGCCGATATGACCTGTGATGTTAAAGGCGGCATATATCAAACAAACAATTTGTATGCTTAATTTGGTGGTCCAGTAGTAGGGAATCCTGATATTTATCAGTCTCCTTTTATGTGGTATATTAATACTAGTGGTTTTATATTTTAAAACTATGCAGCCTTTGTGTTATTAAATAATTAAGGGTCCAAAGAAAAGGTAATAGTAATTTTCCATATGAATATCGTAACGTATCATATTACAATATGGGATTGGAAGATTCACAAACCAATATTGTAATATCTACTTACAATATGTGTATCGTACTACGTTTTATCTACTGTAGTTACGTAATACCAATTATTATTTACTTTGTTAAGTTACATTTTTATTTCAGATGTAGTATTGGGAATCACTGAAACAGTGCACTAAATTATACATAGCTGATACGTGTGTAATGGGCCATGCATGATTTGATAGACGATTTGTTTGCTAGGTTTTTGTTTAAAACAGAAGAACACGAGTACTACGTGAATTAAATAAATTTTAAGAATGAGTTCTGACGAAGACATTGCAAACGCAGCTATTTCTGTTATAGATAGTTTAATTCCTAATAAATCCCTATTTTATAATTATTAACAAATAATAGTTTATTATTTATGTATGCCTCACATCACGCAACGGGGTTTGTGATAAGAGTTTTATTACGAAAATCGTTGCATAATAGAAGCTTCATTATGAAGCTAGTTAGGCAATGAATAGGTTTAAAACTTTTTTTTGTATCGGTAAATCCATATTACGTAACTAAAGTAGATAAAATGTTTAACATTACAATCTCTATAATTATTTAAAAATTCATCAACCAATGCAACAACCATTTCACTGTTAAAATAGAATTATTAAGGGGATATTAAGGAAATTAGATATAAATAATCTACCCATATTTTATGCTTTATTAGGAAAATCACAGGGTTTGTAAAATTGCACTTAGGTGAAAGGGGAAGATTAACATTTCAACGTCTAGATCACCGTACAATATTTTGACAAAGAATACCGAGGGACATAAATGAAATTAATGAAATCGTCATTCGAAGTTTAAAGAACCACCCATGTAAAGCTGCTATTATATAAAAGATACCTACATACTGGTAATGAACTTGTATACACGATTATTTATTTATTTATTTCTCTACCATGTTCAGAATAGACAGGGAAGGTAGTGCATTCCACCCAAAATTTGATGTCCAGATTTCATCGGAAATACATGCTTTGAGTGCCCTAAATTGAAGAAAAAATATCTTTTAAAAAGTTCCGTGTGTTGTATGTGCCGGAGTGTCTGTGTGTCAGCGTACCCCCCCCCCAAAAGTTGGATAAATATCAAACTTATTTAAGTGCAGTGCTTTCCAAAGATCCCATCTAAATATTTTAAAGAAAATCTCCCACCTCTAACTTCTATTTATGTTGAAGATTTTTCGATTTTTTTAAATGTAGTTCTAACAATTTTGATTAAAATGCCATATATTAAAGACGTTTAGATGACAACTAAAACGTATATCTTGAAATTTTTGAGAATTGCTTTTTCATTCGGAATTAATTTTATATACTTTGTATAACTGGTAAACGTTGAACGACAGATGAAAATGTGCTGCACTAAAAATGTAGATATCTTTAAAATGCAAGTTAACTCAAATAACTCTTATGTAGCATAGACCATCTGGTATTAATGGTTTGCAATGTTCAATGTTTTTGTCATTCTTTTAAAGTCTATCGACATTAAACTTTTTTTCTTGATAGCATGGAAACAGTGTGGAGTTTTAAAGCCAGCGTACAGCGCTCAGTTCTTAAACATTTGAACTATCGTTGTTCCCTTTGTACCATAACGAAATGTGTAATGCAGTTATTTCTGCAAAGGTTTATCTCGATTAAAATGAAGTAGATAGAAAAATAAGCTTTCTTAAGAATAGCTTTTGTATCCAGTAATACACGATAGAGATTAGAGAAAGTCATGTGAAGTAACACATCATATTTTTTATAATTTATACAACTATAGAGGATGAGATTAAATTCCTGTAGATAGTCCAAACACTTTGGCTTTAAGTTAAAATGTAATAAATAATTATAAGGACAAATGGTGAGTATATGTTGACTATTTTAAATTTTAAATAATTACTTATTAGCGAATAAAAATTACTAATATCACTTCCCAGGGTGCCTCAGAAAATTTATCAAAGTAGAGAGAATAAAGCATACTAGAGATTCCTCCAAACACGTATACAACTCCAGCTCAAAGAACTTAACATTTAGGCAAAGCGTGCTTCAGCGTAGGTGATTTTCTGAAGTTCCAGTGAAAATGGAACCAAATTTATTTGTATAATAAAATAGTGGAAATGAACCATTCTTTGCTTTCCCTTAGGGATTTTTGTTCCAAATTCTAAAGGAAGAAAAAATGGGGCTGCAATCTCCCCTTCTTTTTTTATCATTTGGAGGTTTAATTTTCCCTCGACTTCATTTCTACTACTTGTGATGTCTGGCTTAATCCAATGTTCCGCAACTAGAACAAATCGCTCGCTCAAGCCTGATATTAAAACTTTTCAAAGAGCAACCACTCCCCTTCTCTGCCACGTGTTTGCCAAATGGGTACAGAGGAACGGAATGAAAAGTAATTTACTGATTTAATTTTCATTTCATTTTGGTCTACATTTCTTTTTTATCGGCGAAGGTGGATGAGAGAAATGATATTTAAAAGTAGCCCCCGTGCTACATTTAGAGACGGGAGCTGTGGAAAAATGTAATGTATAAAATAAATTGTTTTCAACGGGTTGATGCATGGCATATTCTTTCAACCCTGCTTAAAGTAGAGATTTCCATGGTATCTGCGTGGTGTTCGAGATTCACCTGTAGGGAACACATATTTCACATTAAATATAAACAAGTTATACAAAAGAAAGCGCAGGTATATATGGGCTATCTCCAACGACAAATATTATCACAAGCCTCGGGAAATATTGTAGTTTTTCAGACAGAAGTATTTTCTATCCTGAGCTTTGCTTCAAGAGTTTTTGAGAAAGGTTACCATGTTAAACGAATTCTCATCGTCACAGACAGTCAAAGTGTTTTAAAAGCACTTTCCTCACACCAGTTAAAATCAAAACTGGTATTGGAATGCCTAAATATTATGAAAGCCTTGTCATATCGCAACAGTCTCGAAATGCGGTGGGTACTGGGACATCACGGCATATTATGAAAATGAAAAAAGGAATCGGCTGGTTAAAGGGGGTACTGGAATACCCTACATTGGCCCTGAACCCTTGGTTGGAATCAGTACACATACTGTCAAAACCTCAATAAAAGCATGCATTAAGGAAGCACAGCCACTCAGGTGGCAAACCTATCCTGGACAAAGGCAAGCCAGAAAAATGTCTTAGATCTATGCCACACTCTTTCGTAATCTCTCCTAAGGTAGGATAGATAAAGAATACTTGCATTGATTTCTGAACACAGCCACGTTTAGGAAGGATGCTGCGGTTGCACAATAAGCCTTTAGGCTGACTTGCAGGAGATTCGTCAAAACCTTTAAAAAAACCTCCCGTTATGTATTATCTCTATCTGTATAGAAATATTAGAGGAAATAGTAGTTACCGAAGGAAGAAATATATCAAAGTGCGCAATAAAGATAAAACAAAAGCGAACACAATAATTCAAAAACAATATTTCAAACTTTTGGGGTACTTCAGTTAACTAATAGAAGACAAAAAACTTTGAGACGTTGAGGAAAGCAGAGTAATCCTTATTGTGAATTCAAATTAACGGAGTTTCAAGCTCTACCACGTACTTTTTTTATAATTTCTGCCAATATTCGCGCCAGGATCTGTAATCACTTGAAGTTACGTTTTCTGACAAGAAATTAAACTACTCTTCAAAGGAGAGACCATTGAATTCCATGGTTCTTGGCCATCTTTCAGCGAGGTTTATTATCCCGCGAAGGTACCAGTCTCTGGTTTTTGATGCAAAGAATTCGGTGGGGCCCATTTCCACAACTTGTCCTACTGCACGAGAACTCCAGTTCAGTTAAGTAATGCTGGGTATCTCCATCTCAAAATTTCTGAAATCGTTCCAGTTGTTAAGAATAAAGAACCGCATGGACTGCACGCCCATTTTAATAAATTCCCATGATTCATTCCTCAAAAATTTCACTAGACACACAACATTATTTTGGGACCTAAGCGTTTCTTTTAACGACGACTTTGGAAGGTTGATGGGGAATCAACCACTGTTTCAAGGCGTCGGGTTTGCAGTAATAGATCCATTTTTCGTCACATGTGACAATTCTTCTGGTAAATCTACCATCTATGGGATTACCGATAAGTTGACGACACTAGCCCATAATTTAGGTCTTTCAGAACCTGGTAAATCTTGAGTGTGTTCTTCTATGGTGTTGGAACGTTGGAACCATCGTTGTGGCACAAGCTCACTAACGGCACCGTCTTCTTCCACTTACCTTATTTTTCGAGCCGCGGCAGCAGCTTTATAATCTTGTTTCCAGTAGTGTTTCAGAACGACTCTAATCTCAAAGTTTATAACTTCCATTTTGTGATTTGTATTAACGACTGACACATTCTCGCAATATACGCAATACTAGCGATGGCATCCTGCAAATAGCATTGACGAACCAAAGAAAACCAATTATATCCTATAAAACGCCTAACTTAAAAACCGGCATCTCTTAGGAGACAACCTAATATAAACGAAAGATAAGCACGTTGAGGTAGGATTAACCCTAGACAGGTGGCACATGTACCTACGTCTTACATTAGTGGTGGTGGCGCGGGATCACTCGCGACCCCAGGAAAAAAACGATTGTTGTAAATGGACCGAATTAATAAATTTATCTAATTATTGCTTACATATACTGAGTAATACATTATGTATTAAAATAACTCTTGGATGTAGAAATCTACTTTAAAAATAAAACAAAAACTTTGAATTGACAGTTCCTTGCAATTTGGACTGATGCGCAGCACAAAAAATATATTTAAATGTTCACTTCACTCATAATCATAAAGTATCACAGTTAATGTGTTTTTTTTCATCTCGACAGTAAGAACATATGTTGATACTCATATTATAATTCACACACAGCTCCTACACACGACTACACTATGGTCTTTGCACATCTGCTGCTTGCATTTTACACACGAAAGTTTTGTCTTTCTGTCTGCATTCTCAGACACACATTACACCTCATTATTTTCTTCACTGGCAATTCCTGTTCTTGATTTTCTGGTTGTGCTGCATTTATAAAATGCCTTATTTTCTCAAGCAATAATTCTATAGGAGATTTTGCATTTATAGCTGCAGATTTTACACCTGGTAAGTGAGTCACTATCTTGTGGGAGCGAGTACGTTAATTTTGAGGAGCCTGAACCATTTTCCATGCCGTAACTCGATTATCTTCTGCACTTTGCTCACTTTCACTATTTGAACTCAGTATTTCAAGTTCATCTTCGGTTTCGCTGCCTTCACCACCTAATGCTTCCTCTTCTTCCACTTCCCTTATTAGGGCTAATAACCTTGCCTGATGTTCCTCTAACACATATTGATATAAAAACAGCACTAAGTTTAAGACTAAAAAATACGTAAATATTATAACCACAACTTCTCGAAGGTTCAGCTGAAAACACACTGTAACTACAGAAACAACATGCAGACGAGACACATAACAGGCAACGGGAGAGGTAGCGTGGGGTACTTCCTACCCTCATTTCAGCCAAAGAACATAAATAGCCTATATTCTAGGAATGTATGACCTGTATTTCAATGCTAATGACCTCTAACAAAAGCCAAGGAATGCAGCAAAAGGTAAGGGAAAGGTAGGGTTCAGGTATCCGAAATCATTATATATAACTTGCAAATAAAACTGACTGGGGTCAGAAAATACCCCGCGCCACCTCTCTAGGGTTAAGGGAACCGAAATGCCTTAAGCGTTAAAAGTACTGTTATCTATAAAAGGCTTTAAAGTGTATCTGTGAAGCCTGTCTCCGTATTTCAATGGTATGAATTAGTTACCTGTGGTAACATGTTTAGCTTGACACTAATGAATGGATACTATTTAAACATATCTTACACGTAATTGAGCATTGATTTGGTGATGTAAATACTAGAAACGCAATCGATTCCTCGCCATCATCCAAAACGCTTTAGTTAATTAATTTTAGTGGGACATTAATGTTATATGAACGGATGCGAGTATGCAGTTGTAACCCGCCCATGCGACTGAGGCATAAATAGCACTACTTCACTAAGCCGCACAAGCCCCAGTAATCGCCCTTGCGGTGGAATGACGAGCAAGTTGCCGACTGTGGCCTTTATGTACGATGGACCTCGTTGTGCAAGCTGCCTAATGTGAAAGGGGTTGAACCGCTGGTTACTCTAAGCACCAAGGTGATTCCTGGTTTAGGATGACATGCCATTTTACTCTCACAAATGTAAGTCACTGAACGAACGCACAGAACACGGTAAAGGAAGCAGAGTTAGTGTTGGGATCTTCCGTTACACATGTATCAGTACTCCTACGTTTGACTGAGATGTAATGCTTAACACGCACACCAATTGCTTCGAGATTACCATCTCTCAAGGACATCGTATTAAACTCATCTCTCCACTCATAAAATGCAACTTAATATAAACATATGACGTCATAATTAGTCCACAGTACGTGGGAATCAAAGCACAGCATAACATATGATCCTAACTAACATGCTCGATTCTGTGTGGAGTTTTAGAAGTATATATTAATATAATATATTTCGAAACTGCTGATTAATACGGAATATTTAACAACATGAACTGCGGTTCAATTCTGTGTGATGTCGTTCACCTTTCGTTATGATGAGCAGGCGGTAAGGCGATAAATATGGCTGCTTCTACAAGTGCCGGACACTAACCGGAGGGATACGAAATCTTTTGTTTATATTCTAAGGCTGGATCTATTACAGGTCACACAAATACCTCATTGTTCCATTCATTCTACATTAATCACTATGAATATCCTGCTATTAATCCCATGATTAAACTTCAAAGAAGAGCTACAATAAACATCGACAGCTACCACAAAGAGAGAAGAAGGAGGAGGAGGAAGTTTTAATACGAACACAAAGCTGGCGTGTTGTGAGAGCTCTGGGAGCTGACGTAATGTCATCATGAAACACACTCTTTGTACTGGGTTCAGAATTCTTGGTCTTTTGCACATAATTTTCCTCCCTCAGATCCTTCAATACATCACTAAAAAGCAGTATTTAGAGTTTGACCCAATTGAACAAATTCAGTTGTGCACAATCTAGTACTAATTGACAATATGAACTGTTGTGTTTTCTCATGTTGTTGGAGGCGGAAGAAAAAAATGACGCTGGGTTAAATAAGGACAGGCGATGTTCTTTTCTTCAGTTATTAGCTGCAGTTTAGCAGATTAAACTGTAGAAATTATTAAAGCGAATTGAAGCTTTAAGTTGCAAGTGTATCTACTCATATGTGGATATACTTTAAATTAAATCTCTCTATATTTAACTAAATTAAGTTGTATTTATGGACGCTCTTTAACTCCTGTGGTCCTTAGCGTCCCATTCTATATTGGGCGTCAAAGACCGCTAATTTTGCTCAGAGGCCTTTTATCAGGTTTGAGGTACCTTTATGTGCCGTAAATCTACGACACAGGACCACCGGCGTTACTCCCCTTCTGAAGGAAGCCATACTAAGGATTTTTACGTCCTAAAAACCCCATCGCTCTCCTCCAGGTTTGAATCCGCGACCTCGGGAACTAGAGATTAGCATGGTAATCATTGCACCACGGTGGATGACAAGCTCTTTGTATCCCGAAGATTGTGACGGTTATGGTTTTACAGCTCTATAATACATATAATTTTATAAAGTTTGAGATATTCGGGACAAAAGTTAAGTAAATCAATGAAATTGGCTTTAGAATTCTTGCGAGTTACTTTCCGGATGCTTATGTAAGCAGGGGTTTGTCGGTATGATTTTTAGGGGAATGATCACTTCATGTTCGACACATAGGTGGATTCAGTGTTGGCTAAAGAACTAGTCAGCATACTCCTCAGGTATTTTAGCTTAGAGTTTTTTTGACGGTTCTGGCTTGGCATTTCACTTACCTAATAGGACTCAGAGCTGGTCTGTTTAAATCTATTTTGTGTGCTAAGTTGCAACTTCGAGGCCCTAGGCACAACGAAGATGGAACGCCGGACTTCTTCCATCTACCAAATAAAACCCACAAGCTGTCTAGCTCTCTTCGTTTTGAAATGTATTTAGATTTGTTATTAGAAAGGTTAAAGCCTCTCTTGAAAGCATAATTACACGTATAATAATGTCACCCTTCCAGCTATCCCCAACACATAGCCCTCTCGATGATATTTCTGAGTTACGTCGCATCTGATAGAGCCGCCAAGGGCTGCTGTAACATTTGGTGGCATTGCCACATCAAAAGAGGCGGTCACATCGTAAGTCGCAATATTGTCATTCTCCGCGATCTAAATGCTTACCAAGTATTTCTGTGGAATATTATCTTATCATTTAGTCAGCAGATATACAAAGTACATAAACAATTCCACGGAGTACAAGATTATACCTCTCTATGCTAAAAAGTTCTAACAGCTACTAAAGTAATACTTCTTCTCTGGGCCTATTAGTTTATTGTATAGCCATTGGTTGCCAATGATTTTCTCTCTCATCATTTCAACTCCTAATAACATCAATTTTAGATTGTCTATGTAGACAAGCGGTCATGTTCTGGGTTTTCAATACAGATACACTGGATTCGATTACAGGCGGGTGGGGAAATGTTCTTTCATTAGAATCATTCCTTACCCTTCACAGAGTTTGGAAGGATTAATGTGAGTGTGTTTCTTAATGAAAGTCACTAAAACCCAACAGTTGAACCTTTAGTATTAAAGGGGATTGTAAAATAAAACAATTGATAAAGCAGCAATAAATTGCATCCATTTGGTCTATATCTTTACATGTTAAAGAACGCTAATTATACAAATTACTCTAAAGCATAAGTAATATTTACACACAGATCGTGCATACATATCAATTACAGATGATACCAAACTACTCTAGCAGAGTTTACAATATAATTATAATTAAATTTTAAAAATAACCATTTAAAGCATGGTACAACATTTAAGAAACAAATGTGGCTCGTTAAAGCAATATATTTAAATGTATCAGGCTTTTCCTCCTCCTTTAGTAATGTTGAAAGTGGAATGTCACTCAAAATATCTCTTCATTGCTTCATTACCATAAGCATGGTTTTACATTGCATTGATTATGGTTAGAGATTTCTTGAGCTTCACGCAGAATATGATGTTGGATTTCTTCTTCAGGTTTTAGTCCACCGGAAATAGCAAATACAAACCAGCGAGGTGGCGTCGCGGTAACATGTGCGACTTGGGAGATCCCAGATTTGATCTCCTGACCCATGGGTGTTTCGTGGTTTCCCTGGGTCGGCAGGCGAATGCTCGGTGGTTAATTTTCTACCACGACTTTCCAGCCTCTCAATTTCCTGCACCCATCATTTTCCTTTTCAGTTTTTTTAGAAATTTAGGACCAGGCGACGGTGTTCTGTGGGTTGCGGCTGGGCGGTGGATGTGCGCTCTGTATACATTTCTTCCCTGGTGTCGTTGCGGGACTGCTCAGTTGGGACGCGCCTTCCCCGCCCCACCAGGGGATCGCCGGGATTTCAGAGGCTTCTGAGTGAGTTCCGGCGGTGTCGGGTGAGTTCGATCTGGAAACGTTAAGAGTCCATGCTTTCTCCAGTCATCCGGATCTGGTCGCCATCCGGGTCTCTCTCCTAATCCTTGCCAGGTGTCACGTATAAGCAAACGGGGTCGTTACTTGCGGTGCTCTGCCCCGGTTGCAGAGACGCCTCCGTTCGTACGTACTTTTAGCTTTCCCTTTTTCTAGTAAATATGGAGATAACACCATGAAGCTGGAGTGTACGTTTATTATTTGTAATTTATTGTACATATTCCAAGTTACAATTTACAAACCTTTTTACATTATTTTCATGCCTCCACTTTGTTATGTACCTGTCTGATACCCTACTTTATGTTGCAGAGCCAGTGTAGCTCTCTGACCTTCAGCACTGCTGGAAAACTTTTATTTATCTTTGATAAAATTTCATTACAGTTTATTTGATTTTATCTTACCTCCCCTCCCTCTCTTTCTTCATCCATTTCTCTTTCATTTTTATTAAGAAATGCACCACTTTGCTATTTATTTCTTCCTGCTTGTATTTTAACCCCCCATATTATTCAATTTTTCTCCAAGATTCTCTCTCTCCAATTTTTTCAATCTTCACATTCAGTTAGATAATTCTTCACCATCACAAAATTCAAACACGCTTTATTATTAGCTCCTAAATCACTTAAAAATATGGTTCCCGTTCTCATACAAGCTAACCCTTCTTTTCCTATTTTAATGCACTGCTCGGTGATGTTTCTCTTCGCAATATTCTTATCTTCCTGTAAAATTTCAAAGATTTCGTTTTCTATACATTTCTAATTTACATGTTCTTACATTTATCATCCCCGCTTTGCTTTTTGCCACTGTCTTTCTACTGTGAGCCTCCCAATTTCCATTACTACATAGTCACACCCCTGTGATTTTGTGAACAAACTATGGTAACTTTATAAAAGATAAATTTCGTGAATCTTCTGTCAGCGACTTTTGCTTCGAAGGCCTTATAACTGAACCAATGTTGTAAGACATTCTTTGTTTTGTTGCTTACTTTCTAAGACTTTTCATTATGTTAGTAAGAGACGCATCATTTAATTTTAGTGTTATGAAGTGTTCTTCAGCGAAAGTAGACAAAGTGATTGCTGGATTTAGGAGTCAAAATAATGATATATTTGCTGAGGTTAAGAACACGCAGTGCATTAACTGTTTTAGTAAGAATACCTTGTATACGCACTAATAAACAATACTCATGTGAATGT